>OX596380.1:218757546-220060046 GCA_951394425.1 Tipula unca
CATTTGTACTGTTCCATAAATAATTTGTTATTTTAACTTATCTGCTAATTCAATTTAATATAAAAATGATTTTTTTTACTTAGCTGCTAAGTGAATTTTACTTATAGAGATATTATTTTACTTATCAGCTTAGTTAATATAACATAAAGATAAGTCAATTTATATTTTACAGTTGCCGTATTATTCTGTCACATTGTTAACTTAACATCATCTAAGAAGATTGGAAATGTGAGAAAATGCTATATTATTTATTTGTATCCATATTTTATACATAAGTATATTCAATATATATATATATATACATATATATATATATATATATATATATATATATATATATATATATATATATATATATATATATATATATATATATATATATATATATATATATATATATATATATATATATATATATATATATATATATATATATATATTATAATCTAAGAAAGATGTCTAAACTAAAATAAAATATTTATACATAATTTGGACCAGACGTTTATTGGTTCAGATTCTTAATCCTCAAACGATACTTTCTATATTAGCTCTAAAAACGGTCCCAAAAACAATGCTCAATTCAATATAATATTTTATTATTATTGAAAAAATATAAATTAAAATCAATTAGTTTTACGTCAATCCAAAATACATTTAATTAACCATATACCGCACTTATGCACTTTTCCATACACTCAAGAAAAAAATGTGTGGACATCAAAATTTCAGAATTTCACGGCCATAAAGGCCCACCGCTTTAACCTACATTCACATACATTGTTACAAATTAAAAACACCAAAACATGATTTTTGGTCCCCACCGGAAAAATGAGCCCGATACCATAGAATATATGAAAGCATGCTAGTTACTCTACCAACGAGTGATGTTAAATAAATCGTATATTAAATTAAGATTGCTACTCAAATTCACCATCTTTAACAAATATCTGCGACTGCAATATACCATTAATAATGTATATTTATTATAAATAATTAAAACCAAAATAAATATAAAAATTAAACAGAGTATTTTAATTTTTTTTTAAATTTTACTTCATCAGATTTGTTAACTTAACACAATATATTTTTATTTCACTTATGAGGCAGATAATTTATGCCAAAATAATTTTAATTTTACTAATTTTGGTTTTCTTTTAAAATTGTGAAATTTTAAACTTATTTGCTTAGTTAATTTAACATATGATTTGTTAATTCTAGTTTAAGCATATGTGACCATTTAAAATCCAATTGTTAAATTAACAAATCAATTAATATTTGTTAAAAAATACATTTATTTTTCAAAATTAATTTTTACTTTTCCAATTTTGTTTAATTGACATTGCATGCGTTAGTATGGCTTAGCGTACATATGCTGAGTTAACAAAAAATTATATTACCTTAACAATTTTATGCTTACTTAGCAATTTGTGAGCAAAGTACATTAGATTTTTCGTTCCGTGCAACAGCACTCAAAAAGTGGATATGTTTGTTTCCGGATTGTATTTTTTTTCAATATTTTTACTTGCGCAGGTATTTTTTATTAATTTTTTTTTAAAATTGGGTCAGGCACTCAAACCCGGAACCTTGGTAAAAAAACACAGAGTAAGCCATTACAACAGTCTAATAACCCGGCGCATCATCAAAATTGTCCGCTAAATCTGAGATAATAAAAACTTGGCTAACCACTTGGATCCACCATAAAAATTATAGGATTTAGTCCCGAAATAGAGGTGTTTGTGTGAAGCAACCAAATAACATTTTGCCTATAAAGTTCATTTGTTTACAAGGTTTTGCGCTCCAAATTCAATCTTTTGCTTACCAATGTCACCATTTTTCAAATTCAAAAATACTGCAGGCTTACCATTTTCTCTACCGTTGTCACAAAGTGACACAATTAAACGTACTAAATAATTCAAATTTACATTAAATTGATATGGGCTTACTCTCTTAGTATATAATGATTTTGGCTTAAATTCTAAAAATATTGGAATATTTCATATTCAAATTTCATGCTCTATCAAATTGACATATGTTTTAAAAATCTGATGGAAAATTGAACTCAAACTACACTCAAAATTCATTTGGAAAAATTGGAAAATGCTAAAGAGATAGATGATAATGCCAGGAACCGTAACTATATAAAGTTGGGAAATGGAATGTTTAAGCCAACATCAGCTTTTAATAGTTTTGAAAAACAATCAAGAAATTTTTTCTGATTAATGTAAATTTGAATCCATCCGTACACTTGAATATGTGTCTAAGACAATTTTTTGAATTTATCTTGTAAATGGTTGAATTTGATTTTCGAAAGGTTCAAATTGATTTACAAACTTGAATAAGATTTGCAAAAATGTGAATTTAATTTGCACAGGAGATGAAATTTTTATGTAAAAGATTGAATTTGGAGTGAAAACCCTGTATAAGTATATAATGACTGCCAGTACTCAGGAAAAAGTCGACCTTAACTCTAATTGGCGGTAAATTAATTCACCCTATCACAAAGTAAGGTAAACGGAATACACAAAAGTACATTTTCCTCGTTTAAGTTATTCATGTTTTATTGATTACAACATTCATCTGGTGTTCAATGATGTATCACAGCAGGTGGACATGATGTTAAATCAAACGAAACTTTCTCCGGCACTCATATCAGAATATCGAAAGTGAATCATCGCTCTTAGTATATGACTGTAAATATATCAAAAAACAATGATACAGCAGACAACAGTAGATCATTCAAAAATCGATACAAAAATTATATCGTGACATTATACAAGTAAACATCAAATATTTTTTTAAATACAACACGCCAAACCATAGGCTATACCCTGCCTGCGCATGTATTACAAAAATAAATAATCGTGTGACCAAAACTGTTTCGTGAATATGTTGGCCGAGTTTTTTCAATCAATATTGTTTAGATATACAGATATACCATATATATTGTAATGGGGAATATATAATAATAATAAACAGTATTAAAGGCCATTACTGGCCCCTTACTGAGTCATGGGGAATATATAATTACATATAATCTCTTAATTCAATTGGTGATGCGGTTGCTTGAAGATATTGTCAACAATTCTGAAAACTTTCGGCCCTGAATTCGTCGAAACAGCTAAAATTACACTTCAAAGCTGAAATTTCTTGCTATAATGGAATTTTATAGTTGTGGTTGATTTGGTTATTTACAATTCATTTAAGATGATTATACCACAATATTTTACCAGCCTCTCAACACGGCTTCAGGTCGACACCATAAATACAGATTTCAGCAAAGCTTCCGTTAAGATCGATCATATAAAAGTAATTCAAAACTTATCGAAGTTTCGGTTCTCTAATGCATCTTTGGTAGACATATATTGAAATTGGTATATGTTGTAATATCGAAACCAGTTACTACACATACTGGAGATCCGCAGAGGTCGCATCTTATCATTTTCATTAATAATACAAGAAATGTAATCCAGAACTCTGATGTGCTGACATACATGCTGAAGACTTAAAATTATTAAAAATAATTAAAAACATTGACATCTGCACTACAAGATCCCAAAACGGATTTGTGGTTCCAGTGTGGTCTTCATATTATCAAAGTCGTGAAGATGGCTGGAATTTTTTCTTGGCTGTACTACATTATACATTGAAAGATTTCATAAAAATATCAAATTGCAGCACTGAATAACCGAAGAAAACAACAGGGTGCTTCAATTATAGGATACGTTCTGCTGGAATTCATTCACTGAACGTATATATATATATATATATATATATATATATATATATATATATATATATATATATATATATATATATATATATATATATATATATATATATATATATATATATATATATATATATATATATATATATATATATATATATATATATATATATATATATATATATATAGACATTTCATTATTCTAGACGAGCACATATTTTTGGAATAGTCAATGTTCAAGATTAATTTTACTCAATACAGTGAAAATGAAAAAGCTTACTTACTGCAGTACTTCTAACATTAAATGGCTTTCATAAACAATTTCCACATGAAGTTATTTTTTCTGATGGTTCGAACTCGTATTATAGTTATATAGTATAAATGGAAAATTTAACTTAAGAAAAGCGTATACAAAAGGTGATATTACCAGGTGAAATATTTCGTATGAATACTTAATAGAATTCTCTAGAAATAAAAGCACAAAAAAAAAATTAGTTCTGTGTAAAATATAAATTTTTGTTAAGAAAAACATTACCTTCACGTTTCGGTAATTCATTCTCATATATACAAGCGCAGTTTGAATGGATAAAAGTATATGGTATATAAGTCTTAACGTACTATACATAATACAAGCAAGTAATAAAACAAAAATTGGAGCTGAATTTTTGGAATGTTTTCATTAAATTTTATCGTTTTTCGTGTCGTTGTTAAATGGAAAGCTTAAATTTCACTTTACACATTTTGTATATACCTGTACTTGTGTATATAGAAAAATAATGTGAGTTATGAAAGGTATAGATTTTAGAAGCACTGCCTCATACAAATTAAATATCGCGGCATACAAATTTTTTCTTCCTGCGCCAAATTACCGCGCCAATAAAAATATTTCACGTCTAATAAAACTCCTATAAAATGCGTGCGAAAACACTTGATTTTTTTTTTTTTTGGTTTTCCATAAATGTTAACAACAAGAAGAAAAATACAAATACTGTGACAAAACAATAAACCGAAAATTTACATAACACAATGTTGAAGTGAGAGAACAAAGTTTTTCAATCAACTTTTCATGATTTGTTGTGTGTGTGTGTGTAGCCACATACAATTTTATTTATTTAATTGCTGAAATACTTTCGTGTGTTACTAGTTTGTAAGATTTGGTTCATTGCATCTATATGGAGTAAAAATGTTGCAGTTGGATATAAGCAACACAAAAAACACTTTGCTGTAATTCATAATAACGATCATTTAGGTAGTTGTGCACTGTGGCTTTTCCAAATAATGTAATTTATTTAACAAGACTGCAAAAACAGATTTTATTTTTTGTGTTCTGTTCTCGAAAAAGAAAATGTAAGAAAATAAAAAATACATTGGACAAATGGAATGAAAATCCTTATAAAATTAAAATATTCAAGAAGTAAAAAATAAGAAAAAATTTATTAAAAAGTTTTCTTTACGTTTATTGTATGGTTTTCTTTGTTCGGTTTTAATTTTGAAACCAAATCATTTTAGGTCTTAAGAGTTTCATTAAAAAAAAAAAACCTGTAAAGTTTGTTGTTATTTTTTTTTTTTAAATAAAATTTTAAACAACACAAATTGGAAGAAAACATACAAAACTTTTTCTTTTCGTAATACATATACCCGTGTAGGTACATACATACATATACAATAAAAATTTGAGTGTAAGATATAGCCCTGAAGATAAACTCGTATATAACGGTACTGTTTTCTTGGATTATTTAATCAATTATATTGTGGTACATACATATATATGGAAGATACCGTAAATAACAAAAGTTTGCTAGATCCATATTTTAAACAGGTTGCGGCTCAAAACAATCTTAATTTGATTTCTTTACGTACATGTACACAACAAAATAAAAATACAGCTGCGGTATATGTTCAGCTTTCATCACTTTAGTGAATTAATATTATTTAAAATTAGGACGATCGTCTTAACAAAGATATATATCCTTCATCGTGGTAACTTAATATTTAAAACAATAAAATGGCAAATGGTTTGTATTGTTATTATCTGCATTACGTAATGTATGCTATCAACAAGAAAGTTCTTTTTTATATATATTGCGCTATCAGGGAAACAGAAAAATGTCAGAACAATTTTGCAACACAAAAAAAAACAATTTTTGCTGTTACTACTGCATTACTTGTTTTTGTTGTCATATAAAACTTTAAGACTACAATTCTTGTCTTATTGTTGTGCTTGTTTATTATATATTATAAGGAAGATGTTCTACCGTTACGAAAGTTAAAAAAATGCATTAACTTGCATTTCTTGGATAAACTTGGAGAAAATTTAATAATTTTACGTTATATGGTTGTTGGTATAAGTCAGTGAAGTTAGTCCGAAACGTAACCCCACATTGATGTGGTTTGTGTCTTAACTAGTGTGACTATCCAGCACTGTAGTTATATCTACTAATTGTTGCAGACATGGTTCCCTGCAAACTGCTTCAGAACACTTCATATCCAGATGAAACAAATATTATAAAAAGTTAAAAAACTTCTTATAAAGTTTAGATTTGAAAATTACTCAAAGAGAGTGTTTCGTGTACTAATTAAGGTGAAATCTTAAATTTTCTAGGCCAATACTAAAGATAAACCCCAATAGTAATAGTGGCATATATAGCCAAGTACCTATATAGATAATCTCGACCAACTCATCTAGATAATCTTGACCAACTCCAAAATAAATGGTTATATATATATGCCACTATATTGGAATTTGTTTCTGGTATTGACTCCAGAAAATTTAAAATTTCACGTTAATTTGTATAAGGATCTTCCATAGAGAAATTTGTAAACTATCTTATCCCCAACCTGAAGCCTAATTCTGTAACGAATAAGATAATGTTAAAACGCGAAGATGACCATTTTACACATTGTCATACCTAATCGAGATACTATAAATTTATACATTGATTTGATTGTGATTTACCAAATTAGAACCAATAGGAAGCGTTTTTAAAACTTTAGAGCAAATGAAGCAATATTGGAGAGACTTCCAGTAAGGATATCAATTATGTTTTCTATGTATTCTATGTATTTCTATTTATGTTTTATTTAGACTTGTTTCAATTTTAGAAGTAATGTGAAAACTAAAGCTGCTGAGGAGAAGCGACAAATCGAGGCGTCTGGCATAATTGGAATAAAAATATAAAAACACTAGATAATGATTGATGGTGACGGGGTCAGCCAAAACAGAGAATTTAATAATCTAAAAGTACGAAGATATTTTATAAGAATACTTACCCTTGTAAAGTTGTTATCTTATGGATACTAATCTTTTTAGACGGTATCGTATCAAGAGGTAACGGATATAACTACGTCAAATATAGAAAACAACATTCAACCAACCAATATAAATTACTCATCATAGAGAAGAAATGAGCAAATTACGTTACAGATTTCCAAGCAACTATGCAATATGGAAGGTTCGAGAGTTGCATTGAACAAGTGTATAATCCCGACCTGGTTGCAGCGTAAATCAGTTTAAATGCAACCAGTAACCAGTCTTTAAGTGAAATAGCGAACTAGTGAAATGGTAAAGTGCTCTGAATTGTGAACCAGTGAAATTGTAGAGAGCTGAAAAGTGTTACAATTTACTCTCGAATAAATTCTTCAGAATGTTTTATTGCAAAATCCATTACGAATCCAGAAGATCCAGAAATTCGAAATAATTTGGTGTCAGAAGTGGGATTGTGCAATACACAATGTGGAAGATGATTAACCCTTGCACAACTCAACAGCTAAGTGAATAGTGGGAGCGTCGGGGATTTACAATGGACAGCAATAAGACGGATCTATATTTAAGGCTTTAATATGCGATTAAACGTGACCAAGAGAACGCAGTGAAGGATTACGGCTACTATCACAATGAGTGCAGGTCATAGTATCAGGGTCATCATCACCTGTAGGGCCCTAGTGTCACAACTACCCTTGAATTTATTAGCTCTATCTAACGAGAACGATGCGCTAACTGCCGAAACCAAAACGGAACCAATAGTGATAGAAAAACAAGCGGAAATAATAATGGCTGCTACTGCACAACCGGAGACCATGTGTCCCAGGGCTATACGTTGTTCTACAGTGGAGATGACCTCGGAAATCTTGGAGCTGGATTTCTTCTTGGGCCGCAGGTAAAGAAGGCTGTTTTGGATTTCCAAGCAGTCAATAACCGATTGTGTAAGCTTCGCTTGCGCATGAAGTTAGCTAACCTGTCGATAATTTGTGCACATGCGCCCACAGAAGTCAGCCAGCCCCAAGATAAAGACTCATTTTACAATGACTTGGACGATCTGATGGGATCTATACCCGAACACGATGTTAGAATGGTAATTGGGGACTTTAATGCTAGAGCTGGCAGAAATCAGACCGACTTGTGTGAAAACATAGGTCCGTACTCCCGACACGAAACTGCGACCGATAATGGTGAGAGAATGATGTACTTTGCGGTTTCTCATGATCTCAGAGTAGCAAGCACATTCTTCCCTCACAAACACATACATCTTGAGACATGGACACATCCTCGCGGAACTTCCCGGAGCCAAATTGACCATGTGTTAGTTTCTAAAGGACGGGCTCAGGTTGTGCAGGATGTGAGAACTTATCGGTCAGCAACCAAATACGTAGGCAGCGATCATCATTTGGTCGCTGCAAAGCTACGATGGAAGTTTTCGTACAAGTCTGGGAACACAGCGAAACGCATGGTACGTTTCGACTGTGAAGGTCTGATAAATGAAGATCAAAAGAAACGATATCAGGATCTTGTCAGCGACAACATTAATGAAGCTAATTACCAGTCTGACTGCGTGAACTCTGTCTGGGGGGTACTGAAAACTTCGGTTGTCAGTGCTGCTCAACAGACTTTAGGTATAGTGAAAGTCAGACCCAAGAATGATTGGTTTGATGACGAGTGTCGTCTTGCAGTTGAGCAACAAAATATAGCCCATAATGAAGTGCAACAACGTCTCACAATCGCGTGGAAAAACAAGGCTGCTCTTGCAAGAAGGGCAGCTAAGCGGATTTGTAGACGGAAGAAGCGAGAATGGTGGAAGGCCGAGGTTCTGAAAGTACAACAACTCAGTAATGAGCGCAGTTCGCGTAATTTCTTTAAAGGAATTACTGGACTGAACCATACTTTCAGGCCTACGTCAACCGCCATTCGGGACCGGGATGGAAACCTCTGTGTCAACATCGACGCAGTACTTGACGCATGGAGTGGACACTTTACTGACCTGCTTGATGTCCATCATGCGTCACAGACTGTTGTTGAGCCACCTCTAATACAGACTGCGGAGATTTGCACTGAGGAGCCATCCCATGAGGAATTCACTAAAGCCATGCAGAGATTGAAACGAAACCGTGCACCTGGAGTGGACTGCATTAATTCGGAGCTCTTGATATTCGGAGGGGATACTTTGTGGAACTGTCTTTTCGACCTTATTCGATTAGTATGGCGAACCGAAGTTATGCCTGATGAATGGAAAGTGGCCGCGATATGCCCCATCTTCAAGAAGGGAGACCGCTTGAAGTGTGAGAATTATCGCGGTATAGCTCTCCTTTGCACAGCTTACAAGTTACTGTCATACATTGTATTGGATAGAATCACTCCTCTAGCGGAGGGCTTGGTTGGTGACTATCAAGGAGGATTTCGTCCGAATCGATCAGTCACCGATCAGGTCTTTTCGCTGCGGATGATTCTATCTAAATATTATGAGACATCCATCCCCGTACATCAGGTGTTCCTGGATTTCCGGCAGGCCTATGACTCGATCAATCGAGAGAGTTTATGGTCTGCCCTGGAATACCTAGGAATGCCCACAAAACTGGTACGACTATGTAGGATGACAGTGACGCAGTCTCAATGCTGTGTTAAAGTTGAGAACAGGCTATCGACAAGTTTTGTAGTTAATTCGGGTGTTCGGCAGGGAGATGCTCTGTCCCCGATACTCTTTAATCTCATTTTGGAGTACATCTTTCGTAAAACTGAAACACCGCAGCGTAACATCTTATATAGCCAGTCCAATCAGGTGCTTGCATATGCAGATGACATATGCGTGATTGGACTGAATAGCAACGGAGTGAAAGAAATACTTGATCCGCTTGTAGAGTTTTCAGCTTCAGTTGGACTTCAGATCAATGAGTCCAAAACGAAATACCTGATCTCTGGTTTTAGGGACAGTGGTACACCAGATTTTAGTAGTGGCCACCACACGTTTGAGGGAGTGAGGAGGTTCAAATATTTGGGTTCTCTTATCACTCACGATAATAGTGTGGGTGAGGATATTAAAGTGCGGCTGGCAGCTGGCAGTCGTTCTTTGTATCCTCTAAGGCCACTGCTAAAATCTAAACACTTATCAAGTACCGTGAAGCTGAAGCTTTACAAAGCGTTGATCAGGCCCGTTGTTATGTTTGGATGTGAAAGTTGGGCGCTGACGGATGAATACGAGAGATGGCTCCTAACATTTGAGAGAAGAGTCATGCGTGTGATCTACGGCCCAAAACGCGAAATAGATGGTACCTACCGAGCTCTGTACAATATCGAGATCAGAGATCTGATGAAGATCCCCGATATTGTACATGAAACAAGATCTCAGCGAGTACGCTGGCTCGGTCACGTTCTGCGTGCTGATCCGGAACGAATTGTGCAGCGATCTCTGAAAGGAGAGCCACCATATGGTAGGCGCAGAGGTCGTTGCCGGCGACGATGGCTCCACGATGTAGAGAACGACTTGGCCTCTTCAGATTGTCTTAGACAGTATGAAGACCATGCTCAGGATCGAAACCGTTGGAGCCAGGTTGTTGACTCAGTAAGGGGCCAGTAATGGCCTTTAATACTGTTTATTATTTACTGCACAACCGGAGGAACAGACAAACATTAGAGCTGTTCTAAACGCCTCGCGTTGACAGACCTGCTGTTACAAATGAAACAAGCTCGCCGGGAAGGAACGGCACAATGCCTGGTACAAAGAGGCAAGGCAGCTGATGTGCTACAGACATCCAGTTGCAACAACACAACAACCTTTGAACAACACCAAACAACAGATCGTGCTACCAGAAAGCCAGATAAAAGAAGTTCTTGCAGGAAAACTACAATAGCAAATCTGGAGCGCATTTGGACATCAATAAAACGCTGCATAAGATAAAACTCCGGTTCTATTGGGTCAATTTCAAAAAAAGGATGAAGCAATATAATGTCGGGGCACCGTTCGAGAGGATTTATGCGGATATTGCTGGTTGATTTCCCCCGACAAAACATGGAAATCGGTAAATATAATATATAGTCGATTATTTCAGTAAATGAGTAGAAACATATCCGATTTTGAATCAAGAAGCTCCAACAAAAAAAAGTACACGCATGTTATTTACCATTGGACACAACACTCAAAAATGCCAAAATTTGAATGTGTTCGGAAATTGCTGTACATCGTTGAGATTCCAGCATCAATGGCCTCAAATCATTGACCAATTGATGTTTTAGGCAACAGATATAATACCGTTGGAAAGCATTTTCCGGGATTTTAAACAGGTTATGTGTTTCCCTTAATCACAGTCTGATTATGCGCCATGCTTTGATTCGCCGTCTTTCTGTAATCTCGTTAATATTGTTGACATGAAAATGGAACATTCTAAAATATATAAACACATTTATTGATTTAGCCTCAAATTCATTCTCCTCACTCAGTAACATGCAACATGTTTACAGAGTTGGTAAGTCCTCTAAATCGGCCCTATATTAACTGGTCACAAGGATTGAAAGATCCCTCAATAGTTAGAAGTTTCTTGTAGGTACTTTCCTGGACATAGCGGGACCGTTTAATAGTACTTCGTTTGCTACGATTATATTTATTAATGCCTGAACCAATTTTGGTATTAACCACACCATCGTCATGTCGATTGAGTCCATGCTCAAGGCTCGCATTGTGGAGACTAAGCTGGATGGCGTGATAGATTTTGTCAAGGTGAGACTTTGGGAATCGATTCCCAAAGTCTAATCATTCACCAGAGAGGTGTGTTCTCACCTCTGCTGTGGCTTTTTGTAACTGATGAGTAACTATTTCAACTGCGAAAATCTGGCTTCTTTGCACAGAGCTATGCTGATGATATTGTTTTAAAATTATCGGGCAAACACCTGAATGTCTTATGTGACTTAAACCAATATGCCATAACTATTGTGGAGGAATGGTGCGTTAATAAGGGTCTGCATGTCAACCCATCTAACACTGATTTAGTTATCTTTACTAAGCGCAGGTGTATCTGGACCGACCCGTTTACCAGATGTGACCAAGCTATGTCCTCGACATTACTATACTTGCTATGGATTCTGTTTTTTTCAGACCTCAGCTACGCACCGTTATGATTGATTAATGATAGTTTACTTCCCGAATTTAACTTTTCAAATTTATTCTCGGTGGTATATCCATCAAGAGATCTGTGGATTTCGAAGGTTTTTTTCAAAAAATTAAACGAGACCTTAGTCTACTTTTCTGATGGTTCTCGCTCTAATCTCAGTGCTGGATTTGGAGTCTATACTGTCGTTGGTCTGATCTGAGATCTTTCGGCAGTCTGGATCCGTTTTGCACTGTTTTTCAGACGGAATTAATAGCGTTGGAATGTTGAGGCTTTGAATTTCGCTGTTAAAGATCAAAATATCTTTCAGTGTTCAGATATAGGAAAGCTGTAATCAATTTATTGAATATTCCCTGGTCCATTTCTAAGCTTGTCAAGGATTGCAAATATTTCATTTTAACCTTCTTGGTTCTATCAATACCATTATGGATACCTGCTCATTAGAATCCGCATCTGAATCTAGTTGTACCTGAACCCACGGCTCCCTTTTCTTTTGAATACGCCAAGAAACCAGTTGAGAATCTTGGTTGCGATTCTGGAGGATCGTGGTCGCCTTAAAGGTCATCTCCCTCGTATGGGTTTATCTCAGGATGTAGTCTGTGAGGACTGCCTGGAGGAAGATGATGACTGCCTTCACTTTGTGTGCAGTTGTCCGGGATTCAATTTTTTTCGTTTTCAGATCTTCCACTGAAGGTCTTTTAATGTAGTTGATCTCCATGCCTTGGTCTAAGCTTGTCCAGTTTGCTAAGGATATAGAATTCTGGGTTTACACCATGAACTTTTGTGACATTAATAATATTAACCTCAAATTTTACATCAAATTTCACCTCAAACTATTTAATTTTTCAGAATGCCATTTCAGTGTATTAAGATAAAAGTTGTGTAAATGGTTTTTGTGGTTTATTTTTTAAGTTTTATTACTTTACCTTAGTTTTACAGAGTTAGGCTTCTGAGGAGGTCGATATTATCTTGGTAGTATTATGGTTTACTTGGCCATATATGCCACTATTACTATTGTAGTGAGATTTATCTTTAGTATTGTAGTGAGTTACTGAGATTTATCTTTAGTATTGGCTCTAGAAAATATAAGATTTCACATTAATTAGTACACGAAACACTGTCTCTGAATAATTTTCTAATCTAAACTTTATAAGAAGTTTTTTAACTTTATAAAATAGGTTTTCATTTGTTTCATCTAGATAGAAGCGTTCTGCAGCTATCTTACGGCTATCTTTCAATCATTTAAATTATGTCTCATAACTTGTTTTTAAATTTCACAAAACTTTTGTTTTGTTTTGATGACGCAATTAAAAAATTACAACCCCGTCGAAAGCATTATTATTCCATTTGACTGCGCTTTCCTCGCAACTATTCAAATTTAATCGATCACAGTTTTATTATCTACATATATCTATATGTCATACGTATATACATATCTAAAATGTGCGGTACACACTGTTGACATAAAAATGTCAACGATTTTAAAAATAACAAAAATTTTCGTTTTGCCAACATCTGGTATAAATTTTTCTCATTTTAATTTTAATCTCGCACACACAAAACAAAAAAAATCATTTTGTTATTTTTCGTTTCCGATGATTTAATTTTCTTTATTGTTAAACAAAAGTTTTTTTTATTTTTATTATTGTTTCGAGAAAAATTTAAATTTTAAATGAAAATTCTTTTTTCCTCCTTATTAATCAAGATAATTTAAATAGTGAGTAATTAAAATAACATTGAAAAAGCATTAACCCTTTCATCTCTCGTTTCGTTTCTATATACTAGCTATGTAGATATAAAGTAGTTTTAAGTTTGGTGCTTTGTTTGCGGAAAATACAATAAAAACAACAATGAGTGGAATATTATTGTTCGTCGATTTTTAAGATGAACGAGGATGAATATTAAATTTGTGAATAGATTATATTATTGTGATTTCGTTAAAATTAGCATAAATTGACAATTTGACTTTTTAACTTTTATGGGATTTTGAAGATTTGTTTTTTGTTTTATCTTTATACGCTCATACTTGAACAGTATTTCCTGGATATATCGTTTGGCTTATCGATTTTTTGCTGTAACATATTTTAATCGATCACATTTTTGGATATACATATCTAGGTACAAACCGGGATACATATATATACCGGTTATCAGTAATCATAAAACTTTTTAAGAATTCATTTTTGAGCCGAGTGTTTTTTTTATTTTCATATACCAAAAATGCTGCTAAGGGCAAATATTAAACAAAATCTATTGTTCAAATCTTATACCAAGATATGGAACAATAACTTTGGTACAAAAAATGGTATTTCCATTGTGCGTGGCCAATTTAAGCTTTTATATCGAAAACTCTTTTGTGCTGGGTAAAAAATAACACAATCCATTGTTAATGTTGTATATAGTTACATATATATACATAGGAATACTGGAGGTTATTAATTTATTTATGATGGGATGATTTTGGTATTTTCAATATTTATAGAGTATCGATCGGTTTAATTTTGATACGATAAAGCAATTTATATTAAATTTGGCAAACGGCGGCACATCGCATCACATATATATATATATATATAATTAGTATATATATATATATATATATATAAGTTCTAAGATTTAACAATTTTCATATTTAAAGTGCTACAAATTTTTTAAAATATAAAAAATTAAAAAAAATTCTGGAAAATAAATTTATTAATTCTATTTATTAAATACTTCTGATAAGATTTAAAAAATTCGAAATAGCAATGTTACAAATAACGAATTTGTATTTCAAATAATCTTATGAAGGAGCTATTTTTTAATTTAAATTTTATAAGTAGTTTTAACAATTATAAAAATGTTAAATAATATTTATCTCTAAAATTTTTAGATTTTAAGTTTCAAAAATCTAATTTTTTTAATTTTTAAACATTTTGTAAATTGTAACTTTTAAATAAATTATGGGCATAATTTTATAGATTTTGAAATTAGCAAAAAATTTTTTTTGAGATTAATTTAAAATAAATTTAATATTTGCAGATTGGGAAGAGATTTAGAATTTTGTTAATTTAAGTTTTTTAAGAGATTTAAACATTTTTTAAACTAAAAAAAATTTAAAATTTGGTTCAAACCGGTTTTAAATTTAGCTTTTACAGTATTTTCATATATTATTAAGAAGATTGTCGCAGTTTTAAAAATTGTTTATTTTACATAGTTTCAGATTAAAATTTTCAAAATTATGTTAGTTTCTAAGATTGAACAATTTTCATATTTAAACTTAGAGTTTACAACTATTTTGAAACATTAAAAATTAAGAATTTATTTTCAAATTTAAAGTTCAAATTTGTTTAATATTTCTTCTATAATTTATTCGAATTTACCAATTTAAATTAAATAAAAAAATTAATAAAGGAATTATAACTATAAGAATTAACGATTTAACAATAAATTCAAATTTTATAAATTTATATGGAACTGTGTTAGCTATACATTAAAAATTGTATTATAATAATTATATAATTTTAAGAATGCTAAGAATTTTAGTTTTTAATTTTCAAAAATCTAATTTTTTCAATTTTTTCAGAATTTTGTAAATTGTTACATTAGTTTAAATAGATTTTAATAAAAGATTTTAAAACAAATAAAAATCTTAATTAAAATTTTAAATTAATTTATAATTTTTCAATCTACTACAAAATCTATGTTGTTTTAAATTTGACTTTTATCAGTGGCAGTTTTAAAAATTGAAATTTTTTAAATACTTCCATATTAAAATTTTCAAAATTATATTAGTTCTAATATTTAACAATTTTCATATTTTAAATAGTACAAATCTTTTGAAATATTAAAAATTAAAAAGCTATTACAATTTGAGTTCAAAAATATTCTTAAGTTTTAATATAATACCGAAAAAATTTAATTTTTTTAAAATTTCAATAAATTTGTAGGTATACAGTTTTATTTTATTGAATAAATCCATAAATAATAAATCCAATTTTTAATAAGAAAAATAATTGTTGAGCTCTCAATCGCTTTGTGGTTTTAAAATTTGTGCCAAAAAAACTTTTTGCGACGAAAAATATCTATGACAACGCACAACGGCAAAAAATCCATCCTAGACGTTTAAAAAATATTTAATTTATACAGTTGACTCATCTCAGGATTATATACAGTCGGCTCATCGCAGAATTTGTGTCATATACAAAGAATACAGTTAGTATAAAAGAACTCATCCCAGACTTTTTACTAAGTAAAATTTAAATAGTTAGAATTAAAAAATAATAATCCAGCCAAATTTTTGGCCATCTTGAAATTTGTAATCGGTGTTTTATTTTGAACTCTTTAGGCTACCTCTGAGCAAAATATAAATTAGTTCTGCCCGTTCACCACAATCGTAATTAATTATGCTTGGCCTTGGAATTAAATTGCCAAAGGCCCGTCAAGGTCATAGTAACAAATTGAATATGAACCCCGAGTTTTTCATTGTGGAAAATTTATTAGTTCGGTTCAATTATTAATAATGCACTAACATATAGTGAAGTCTGCTGTTAGGTTTTTTTTTGTGTCGCATTACATTTTCACTAACCCACGCACATATTTCTTTAATCGTCATAGACTGTACGCTACAATAAAATGAAGTGGTTCATGAGGAGCTCTTCACTGACAAGATAAAAACATGTTCTAAGTTTATGTTAAATCGGAAATAACTTTAATTAATTTTTAAAACGTTTAACTTGGTTTAGTTTGACTTTGAAAATATTTCGTTTAGTTTTGAAAAAGTTTTGTATGGATTGAAAAAGGGCATGATTATTTTGGAAAAAGGTTTGGATTGAATTTTCGACGGTTTACTTTGAAATTGAAATCCTATACACAAAAACACCTAATAACAGACTTTTCTATGTTAATGCATTAATGAAAATTGAAGCAGAAAAATATTAAATTTAGGCATCTGGGTTCGTCATTATGTGATTTGTACCACTTAATGGGATTCATAATTTTTTTTTACTACCTGTTCTGGGGCTCAAGACCCTCCAGACTCTTTCGCATAGTTTGCTTAATTGGGTACCTTACCTTACGCCCCGACCGATGGTTCGGCCCATGGATTCGGTACTCTCAACAGATAATCATAGGTGTGTTCATCTTGATTCCGATATACATCAAATATAAAGAATCTTCTTTGTAACCCGCTTCTATTGGGAATCGAACCCGGTACCTCCTGATCCATACGTCACAGTATTAACCAGTGTGCTATTTACTCGGTAAAACTGTAAAACTGGTTTTCTAGGTCATACAAAACTAACACACACAAAAAAGTGTAGATGAATACTCGCCAATAACAGACAATCATAGATTTGTTTAGACAAATCTGGGCATGCCATCATGTTTTAAGTTTTTTAAAATTTAAAATAGTTTTAAACAATTTTTATAAAGTTTAATTTTGAATTAGAAAAGTTTGAATTTGTCAAATAAAAGTTTCGTTTCAATGTTAGAAAATGTTTTTAATTATTATTATTTTTTTATTTTATTTTAAACACTTTATTTTGAATATCTTGTATTATTTTAATATTGGTTTTCTTAGTACAGCCCCAAAGCTGAATACCATAAGTCCATATAGGTTTTAAAACTTGTTGGTATAGTACCAACTTATTAGGTATTGACAACTCTGAATACTTTCCAATTAGCCAATACATATTTCTATATTTAATGTGTAGTTTCTCCTTTTTCTTTTTAATGTGCTCTTTCCATTTTAACTTAGCATCGAGAGTCATGCCAAGATACTTGGCTGTGTTAGCATAAGGAACTTGTTTGGAATTTAGTTCTATTGGTATCCAGTTAACTATTTGATTGGTGAAGTTAATATGCGTTTATTTTTGTTCATTTAGCTTAATGCGCCATTTTTTGGTCCAGTTACTTAGTTGGTTCGTAGCCCGTAGCAGTTTTCTGGTGGCTTCGTCTACTTTATAACCAGTAGCTAAAATTGCAGTATCTTCCGCGAATGTTGCTATTGCTGTCCCGCTTGTGTTTGTTAAATCTTTTGTGTAAAGTAAATACAACACTGGCCCTAGCACGCTACCTTGGGGAACCCCTGCAGATACCCGCTTTAGCTCGGAAAATTCTTCTTCACATCTAACGCGAAAGTATCTGTTATCAATGTAGATTTCAATATATGAAAGTATTCTTTTGGCAAATCTCGATGCAGTTTATATTCCAATCCAGGATGCCATACTTTATCGAAGGCCTGTGCTACATCCAGAAATATTGTTGAGCATATTTTCTTATTTTCAAGTGCATCTACAATAATACTTATAATCCTGTGAATTTGCTCTATGGTGGAGTGGTTTTCTCTAAACCCGAACTGATGTGGTGGTATTAGCTTTCTTTCAAGTATTATAGGTTTCATCCTTTTGTATAACAGTTTCTCAAAAATTTTCGAAAGTTTTGGAAGCAGAGAAATTGGCCTATATGACTTTTTATTATTAGATGGTTTGTTCGGCTTTTAATTATTTCTGCTACTTTCCATTGCAGAGGTACATATTTAAGTCGAAATGAAGCGTTGATTATATGAAGAAGATTTCGCACCCCTTTCTCGGGAAGTGCCTTCACTATTTCACCTGTAATTAAATCATAGCCAGGAGATTTTTTCGTATTTATGTTATGGTTAATTTCATTTTTCAACTCTCGTAGAGTTACAGATGGTATTTGCCTACAATCCTCCTTGTGCACTGGTATTATATTTTCATCCGCTTATTGTCTAGCATATGGTTGGAACGTTTCTTCAAGATGAGATGCGAACAGTTCTGCTTTCTGTTTGGCACTTGTTACTCAATTTCCCTCATCATTTTTTATTGGCGGTATTTGATAATTTGGTCTTTTTAATGCTTTTGGAGCTTTCCATAGAGAATACTCAGTTTCATTAGTGTCTGTAAGACTACGAAGATAACGGGTGACCGATTCATTTTTTAGTTCTCTAATTCTTTGCTTAAGCTTATTGCAGAGGTAATTAAAAGTTATTTTGATTTGTGGTGCTCAGTTTCTCTGCCATGTTTTCCTTGCGTTCCATTTTTAATTAGCCAACTCCCTGATCTCGACTGGATAAATGAAATTATTACGCTCCTTGTTTTGGATTACAGGAGTGCTATTCCATGCTGATTGTTGTATATTATTGATTAATCGTTCCACTTCATTTTCTAATTGAACCGGATGCTTGATTGGTACAAGAAGATCGGTGTTGTCTTCAACCAATTTTCTAAATAATTCCCAATTGGTTTTGTTATTTGTTAGTTTAGGTGGATTTTCCTTGTTAACAATCGTGGAACTAACAGTCATAATGACGGGCGAGTGGTCCGATGAGGTACTTTCACTATTTTCTAGAAAAATGTGATTTTCGGATATACCTCTTGTAATATAGAAATCAATTAAATCCGGAGTTTTCCTTATGTCAGTAGGCCAGTACGTTGGTTTTCCTCCTGAAGGAAATTCACAATTGTAAGCTCGACCAGTGGCGTATAGTTCTCTACCCTTTGGAGTTGTTAGTCTTGACCCCCAGAAAGTATTTTTTGCATTAAAATCACCTCCAATGATTAAATTAAATCCTAGCTGGTTCAATAACTTTTTATAATCCTCTTTATTTAAATTATGTCTTGGAGGACAATAAATTGAACAGACATTGTTTTTAATGTTTGTGATAAAGTTTTGTTAGGTGTGATAAAGGTTGTTTTGGAAAAAGTGCCGATTGATCTTTCAATGGTTTAATTTGAAATTGAAATCCTACATATCAGATGACTTTAAATAAGAACAAGAAAACGTAAACTGAATATCAGTTCTCACATATGCTAATACACCATCAGAGCTGTCTAGAGTTATTGTTATAGCAGTCCAATACAATAAATTCATCTAAAATGTCCGCAATTTAGTACTGTCAATCCACATTTCAGTCAAAAAACAAACTGATCCATACAAGTTTATTTTCTATTACATCCACATTATTTGGTAAGCTTAAAGTGAAAAATTAATTATATATTAACCATCACAATAATAAAAACAATAATAAAATAAAAAATATTATCGATACCAAATTTTTGTCAATATTTCTACACACTCTGATAGTAAAACACGCGAAAAATATAGTCTTGCGTAAGTACAAGACAATTTTTCGTGTGCTTTACTATAATTCATAAATAATAATAAAATAAAAAATATTCTCTACACCAAATTTTAGTTGATAGTCGCCCACTCGACGAGCTGTATGTACATGTACATCTACTGCATATGTGTGCAGCTAGTTTTAATAATGAAATAAAAGCTTTGCTAAAAAAATATTTCAACAAAAATATAGCAACTCTAAAACTAGATATGTATTTAGTTAATTAGTGAGCAAGCTAGTCGTTTTTAAGTGGACTACCTTTTTACTCTTCGTATAATAATAATTACGCAATTTATGAAACCTCACAATAATGTTTAATTATATAAATAATGAATGTATGGTTTTTGTTTTTGAATTAAAATTTTAATATTGTTATGTATTTTTTAACCACGTCCACAATATTGATAAATAATTTATATTTTTATGATATATAGAATTCAACTATTTGTTAAGCATAGGTATAATTCGGATTTACATACTTATACATTTATTAATTAATTATTTTAATTTAATTTTATTGATTAGAAACTATCGATGATACTTCAAAAATATTTATCAGATATAATTATACAGATAACATAAATAAAATTGTTCAGCATACAATATGCTTGCATAAATTGTATAATCAATACAAAAAAATCTTTACTTAATTTTTAAAACAGTTCTAGCCCAGTGGAAATATGGTTTATTCTGTAATTACAAATCTCTCTAACTCCTTAAAATTAAAATACCATTTCATATTAGCAATAGTACATTAACGTACATATATAATCAACACAGAATGGTAACAAAAAATAATTATTTTCATCTTTTCATTTTTCATTGTAACATACAAAGATGACTTTTCTGTAATATTTACAGAAAAAAGTACCAAACAAAGAGATGCAGTTGTGTTTATATCAAATACGTGTATGCATATATATATATATATATATATATATATATATATATGTATATACAATCACGAACACATGAAGCAAAAAATAGTCAACCGTCTAGACATATTATTATTTAGATTAACCGTGATCCTAGAATTTATATATATGCACATACATATAATATTACAAGTGGTGTACATAATATATTTACATACATACCTACATATATATAAAAATACGTGTAATCTTAGAGGCGCCATGATTATCTTTCATTTACGATGCTTTTATATTTATGTATACCTATATACCAACATTCCATGAATTGTTTAACAAAATATTTAACTGGTTTTTGGTATTTTTACATATGCGAATACATATATTTGATTTCATTAAATTGTTTGTACACGCGCGTATATTTTTATATATACCTCCATTCATCACAAATTTATTAAAGTGGAAAAATTAATGAAAAATTATGGTTTTATAACGATTTACAAAATTTAGAGAGATGCTTAAAGTCACTTTGAGTAATTTATACAAATACCTATATATATATACTGTGTGCGGTTATAGCGATAGAGTTCGGTATTTTCGTAAAATTAATTAATTTTGGAATAGCGATTGATTATAAATTTGATGAAACCACATAAATTAATTTTTAAATTATTCTGAAACATAAGTATAGAGAGAATGTTTAGAATGTTAATCGCGCCTATATAAAGGTGGGCGAAACAATTTAGGAAACACGTACAACAATATCAATGTATACTTATTGAAGTATTTTTTATGCAAGAAGCTTGGTACGATTAAGTTCTTTGAAAAAAAAATATTTGTTGGTACAAACTGAACAATTTTTTTTTTTTTTTTTTCTCTTTTTATTTATATTACGACTGAGTCTTGTACCCATTTAGTAATTAACATTGCATAATACAGTATTTTGAATAGTCGGCGTAATCAAGTGATTATACCCAGTTAGTGTAACTCCTCCCTCAGATTTTTCGCCACAGTAAGTCTACTGACCTCCTGGTCGGGATAAGTCCAGTGGTTTGGTTCTTTGCAGTCTTCTTGTTAGAGATGAAGTCAGCATACAGCGTATGTCCAGATTTTGATGCTGGTGCAGACGTGGAGGTGTTTTGTTGCATGATGCTTAATTTCATCCGCGACAAGCTCAATCTTGAGATCTCGATGGAGGTTGTCGTTTCGAATGTTCCACGGTGCATTAACAATACATCGTAGGATTTTATTTTGAACTGTTTGTATGATTTTGATATTTGTCTTCTTGGCACATCCCCAGAGTTGGCTACCATATGTCCATACAGGCTTCAGAATTTGTTTGTATAACAGCAGTTTGTTATGGATCGCTAGTTCAGATTGTCTCCCTAGGAGCCAATGCATTTTTCTAAATTTTATGTTTAGTTCTTCTCTCTTCTTTTTTATGTGTTCCTTCCATCTAACCTTAGCATCTAAAGTCATACCAAGATATTTGGCAGTGTTTGCATGGAGTACTACTATTGAGTTTATCATTATTGGTATATGGTTAACTTTTTGATTTGTAAAGTTCACTTGGATTGATTTTGCTTCATTTAATTTAATTCGCCATTGCGTTGTCCGCAATTACATATCAGGTTAGTAGCCCTCTGTAATTTACTAGTGGAGTCATTGATGTTCTTTGCTATTGCATGTATTGCCGAGTCATCGGCAAAACTCGCCATTGTTTCTTCTGAAATTGGTATATCTCTATAGTATATAGGAGATATAGGATTGGCCCAAGAACACTCCCTTGTGGTACTTCGGCTGTTATTCTTTTTAGTTGGGAGTACTCATTCTCATACTTTACTCGGAAGTGCCTCTCTGATATGTATGATTTTAAAATTTGAAAAAATTGCTCCGGAAGATCTCGATGAAGTTTGAATTCTAGCCCCTGGTGCCATACTTTGTCAAATGCTTGCGCTACATCAAGGAATATAGTTGAGCATATTTGTTTGCTTTCTAGTGATTTCTCGATTACATCAGTAATTCGATGTACTTGTTCTATCGTAGAATGTTTTTCCCTAAATCCAAACTGATGTGAAGGGATAAGATTCCTTTCTTCGATAATTGGTTTTAGTCTTTTAAGAAGAACTTTTTCAAATAGTTTCGATAATGTTGGTAGCAGAGAAATTGGCCTATATGAAGCTTTATCATGCGGAGGTTTGTTCGGTTTAAGTATCATAATTACTTCTGCAACTTTCCATTGCCTTGGTACATATCTTAGTCGAAATGCTGCATTAATTATATGCACTAGTTTCCTCAACGCTTTCTCCGGTAACAGTTTTATTATCTGACCTGTTATAAGATCATATCCTGGAGCCTTATACGCATTCATATTATTTTTGATTTCCCATTTTAGTTCTTTCAATGTTACAGGTGTAATATTTACTTCATCCTTTTTATTTATTGGTGTAATATTTTCCTCTTCCGTTTGTTTTGGATAAGGTTGGAATGTTTCTTCAAGGTGATTTGCAAACAAATCTGCTTTTTGTTTAGCATTTCGAGCCCAATTTTCATTATTTTTAATTGGAGGAATCTGAAGTTTAGGTCTTTTAATATTCTTAGTTGCTTTCCATAATGAATAATCAGTATCTTTTTGCCCAGTTAGAGTGCTGAGGTATTTATTAACTGATTGATTTTTAATGTCTTTTATAAGGTATTTTAATTTGTTACACAAATGATTATATATACTCTTTTATTTTCAGCATTTCGATGTTTTTGCCAATTCCTCCGTGCTTTTCTTTTATTTTTAAGAAGTTCTCTCACTTCCTCTGGATAGCTAGCATTGCGCTTCATTTCCTGCCTATTATTTGGAGTGCTTTCCCACGCAGCATATTGGATATTATGGATGAGCTTATCTAATTCGTCTTCTATTTGGACTGGTCCCTGAATTGGGTTCTGCAGACTAATTCTTTCTGTTAACTGTGTTTGGAAGAGATCCCAATTGGTTTTGAAGCTCGTTAATTTCGGGTTGCTCTCTTTCAAAATAATTGTTTGGCTAAGTATCATAATAACTGGTGAATGATCTGATGATAGACTTTCACTGTGCTCTATATGGATATAATTATCTGAAATCCCTTTTGTAATAAAGAAGTCTATAAGGTCTGGAATCTTACTGGTATCCGTAGGCCAATAGGTTGGTGTACTGCCTGAGTGAAACTCGCATTTTGGTTGTTTGCCTGCTGCGAACAGTTCTTTTCCTTTAGCGGTCGTTAACCGAGATCCCCAATATGTATTTTTTGCATTATAGTCACCTCCAACTAAAAAGACACTTCCTAGCGTTTTCAGAAGATTAGTATAACCTACTTGTTTGAGATTGTATCTTGGAGGGCAATATATTGCTGAGATACTGCATGTTTTAATATTGCTTAATTGTATTTTGATTGTTGTGACTTGCATGGAAAGGTTCTCAACTTTTGGTTCTTCGTTATGTTTTATATACTCTTTTATGAGGATAGCTGATCCACCTCTGGCTTTGTTGTCAGGATGTAGTGCATAGTAGCAATTATATCCTTTTATTTTACAGAATGAAGTTTTGGAGAAATGGGTTTCTGATATAAGACATATATCTATATTATGCATGTTTAAAAATATATCTAGTTCTTGAATGTGTTGCAATAGCCCATTTGCATTCCAGGTTACAATTCGTAATGTTTTATTCATTTCTTTTGTTTATAATTCGATTTTATATAATTTATATTTTGATACACTTGACCAAGGTTTTCTTCTACTCTTTTATTGAAACTAGTTTGTGATTTCATTTCTTCTAGTGTTTTCTGCAGACTCATTTCCTGCGAAATAAGTCTATTGTTAATGTTCTCTAGATTTCTCAGTATGCCCTGTAGAACGAGATCCACTTTTAACTGTTTCTCCTCTGTTTGCTGAACTACTTGTGCATAAGTAACGTTTTCGTTTACTCTCTGGCTTTGTATGTTATGATTAGCAGTTGACGGTTTAGACTCCGTGGTTCTTTTTATAGTTTGTACATTTATTGATGTACCTGGTTTGCGTGATTTATCTCTCATTTTTTGTAGTTCTACTGCAACTTCACATCCTCTGTAGTTGGCTGGATGCTGGCCATTACAGTTGATACACTTCGGTGTTGTATCTCGGGGGACTGTGCAGTCATTTCCTGCGTGTTTTCCTGCACATTTAACACATCTTGCTTCACGGTGGCAGTACTTTTGTGTATGATTATAATCTTGGCACTTTTTACATTGTGGTATTAGTCGAGTGACCTTTCTCGGTGTTTCTATTCTAACTCTAAAGTTGAGGATAGCCTTAATATTATAAATATTTTCGATTTTTTCTTGGTTGTCGAAGGTTAGCATAAAAAGTGGGAGACCTCTTCTCATGATTTCAACATTTCCTTCCCTGTTTTCTCTTCTCTCTTTTCTGATGATGTTGACTGCATCGATTATTTTCAGGCTTTTGTTTTGCAGGTCCTCAATAATTTCATCTTTTGAGCAAGTTGGATGGAGACCTCTTGCCATTACTTTAATTGATCGATCATTTTTGTCCTCGTAGGTATACCACTGGTGACCATCAGCATTTAGTTTGTTAGCTAGAGCTTTATAATCTTCAGGCTCTGTTGTATTTATTTTCCAAATATTATTGCTGAGCGATATTACTTTGTAGTCATTCCGTACTACTTCTTTCATCAGTTTCTGAATACTACCGTGGTTGGTTATTCCTAGAATATTGATCGGAGGTGGTACCTGTTTTTTCTTTTCTGTTTCATGCACTATTGATCCAGAAAATGATTTGCCAGTTTTAATGTGGGTTTGCATTGGCTCAACTTCTGGTGATGATTCAGCTTTCCTCTTGCTTGGGTTGGTTTCTTCTCTAGGTTTCTTATTTGCCCTCTTGTTTTTCTGTAGTCTCCAATTTGTTTCTTTTTCAAGCTCTTCTTCATCAGTTTTATATTCGGCTTGATCTGCGAGTACTTGAAATTGGTTGTTCATTATTGCCAAGTTTCCTGCGTTGTTATTTTTATTTACGGTTTCCTTTAGCATAAGGTTTTCTTTCTTTAGCACGGCAACTTCATTGTTCAGTTGCGCGATTAATTTCTCCATTTGCTCAAATTTATTTATTAGTTCCGCGTATTGTATTATAACTGCTTGTGCGCTGGACGTGGCTTCGGCAGTTGGCTTGGAATTTTTATGCTTGATGGAAGAGGTATTTTCCTCCTCATTGTTTAGTTCACACAGCAGTGTGGTGTTCCCTGGCCGTGGGGTTGATGGTGGTGTTCTTTGGAGTGCCGTACTTCTTCCACCAAAGGGCCATTCATGTATCGCTTGTTCCTTGCTTCCAGTAGTACAAAAAGGATCAGCCTGGTTGCCTACCGACGATTTCCTTTGCAATGTCGTGTTCTTATTGAAAGAAAATGGTTCCTCGTCGTCACTCATTTTACCGACCGGATTTGATGTTCCCCATCGACCCAATAATTTTGGCCGGGAGTGTATATAAAATAAATTAAAAAGCTAACACTGCACTCTTATTTTTTATTTTTTTTCACTATGTTCAATGTATACATAAAATAATTAAAAAGAAACTACACTCACTGCACTTTTTGATTATTTTTATTTTATCGCTTACTTCACTGATTCCACGTCCAAACCCCACAACGATTTGAAAGAGAATGAAACTGAACAATAGTTGATTTTTTAGACAATAAAAATCTAATTACTGAAACAACTCGGTAAAATTTGTTAGAATTTCAGAAATAGTTTGACAAAACTAAATATCTATGATAATATATACTCTCAACAATTGGCCATTTTTAAATAAATCTATAATAAACATATTCTACTATATTTTACTCTATGCCCCAAAAAATATTACTGCGTTGTCACACTAAATGGGTGTAGGGTGCAAATAAAAAGAGCGAATGTTATACAAACAATGGCAAAAAGAAACGGATGAGAAAATTCAGCAAAGCAATAGTATTCTCAATTTACAACAAAAAATTGACGAACTAAAAAAAATGATGCAATTAAAGCTGCATAAATCACAAGCTAAGCCATCAATGAAGCAGCACCAGAATACCAAATGTAATGTCAATAATGGTAAATGTCAAACTTAATCACCAATGATACAGAACCAAAACACCAATTCTAATGTTAATAAAAACGTTGAATATCAAACCGATGAGGAAGACTTAGCTAAAGAAACTGAATGTATTCGTGCTAATAACACACCGTCACCACCACATAAATTGGATCAAAATACTTAGCCTCAAAAGGTCAAACGTCAAAAAAGATAAAATTAAAAATTAGATTCTAAAGGATGTTTAACACTCAAAAGTAACAATTTGGCCGCCAACTAAAAAGTGAAGATGTTACATATGCCGAAGCAATGAGAGGCGTACTCAATAATCCCCAGCAAAAATCGATAGATGGAAACATCAATCAAACATTACAAAAATATTCTCATGAAATTAACAAAATTTGATGAGAGGCTACAAAAATTGAAAGATAGAACATACGGAGCCCAAATCCACACAGAAATGAACAGCACTATAAAAATCATGTCATGGAATGCTAATGGTTTGCCCCGGCAGAACTACAAGCAGTCCTCGACATTGAAAATATAGATGTGTGTCTTATTTCGGAAACACATTTTACTAAGCAATCCTATATTGCGTATATCACACTATTTATCCAGATAACTCAGCCAGAGGAGTGCAGTCATCATAAAAAAATGTCCAACATTTTGAAGAAGCAAAGTATGAAAAAGAAGAAATTCATGCCAATAGTGGTTTATAGAAAACCAACAAATTTCCTGTTATTGTGGCAGGATTGTACTGCTCGCCAAAACATTATATTAAAAACAAACAATACTCCGAGTTCTTCAAGCGTCTAGGGAGGTGACTTCAATGTGAAGAATATTCACTGCGGTTCTAGATTAACTACAACTAAAGGAAACGAATTACTGATTTTAACAGAAGAATCCATTTTAACAGGAAAACCAAAATATTGGCCAACTGACCCAGGAAAAATACCTGACCTGATCGATTCTTTTATAACCAAAAAGATTTTTAATAATTTTATGAAAGTCAAAGAAAGCCAAGATATGAGCTCAGATCATTCTCCAATAATCCTAACTCTAAGCTAATATAAAAAGGGAATAATCCAGTATTAACCAACAAATATACCGACTAGGAAATTTTCGGAGTATACACTTTGAACGCTTTGTAAATTTTTTTAAAAACTATGGTCTCTCAAACTACCGTCTCTTGTATATATCGATTTAAACGGTTTGGCATTTGGTCTTGAAATAATAATCTGCTTCCTCCGTTAAAACCATCATTCAAAAGCTTCATGGTTAAAATTATCACGTATTGATCGAGTTAATATAAGTCTTTTACTGTCTCGTACATTTTTTCACCACAATTAGACTTTTGCAGAGGTAACCTGCGGTTTCATTGTTATGTTCTTTTCTAAAAAAGTTTCCTGTGTCGTTTGAATATTCGTTCGTCCATTGTTTTCGTTTCTTGAGGCGAATATCACTCTACATATTTTGTATATGATGTTATTCTGGCAGATTATCTATACAATTTTATTAGAGCCGAGAACTGTTTTTAATCATAATCAAACTTTAAAATTTTTTAAAATATCAGTTTTTGTGACTGCGGGGATTTAGCTGCAAATTCAACTAAGAAATTTATTTGAAAACTGATAAAGAGATAGATGATTTATATGTCCACCAATCGTAACTAAAGTACCTAAAACGGGTGAATTTTCACAAACGGGTGAATTAGAGTTGCAAACGGTTGAAATAGACTTACAAAAGGGTCCATTGAAAAAGTTTTAATTTATGATCTATAAAGGAAATTTGAACAAATTATCAAATTATTTGTGTTTGGTATTAATTTTAATCATTGCGCTCCAGATGTTCTGTGTTATTCAAAAAGAGTTTGACCAGAAAAAAATTTAAGCACCCCAAAAATTGGAAGAAAATTAAAGAAAAACTAAATGCAAATAAGGGGAGTAATTTACTGATAAGTCGGGCATATAATCAAAAAAACGAGAAATTAAATCGGGTTGCGGAAAAAATTGCCCTTACGCCTGCCACGCATGAACTATTTCATTTTTCGAAGAGGACAAATTTGTTTGACCGCAGGTTTGACAGTTAAATTGCAAATCACATGGCCAAATTATTGGCAAAATGATATTTAGAATTTCAGAAGTGAAAAAAGGAATCGGTACTACAAACTCTCGTGGAAAATACACAAACCTTTACCATTTTTCAAAAGCGGTTAAGCCGACTAGAGTATTTAAGTTCTTTTCCACCAATACTTTGGATATTAACAAAACGCGGATACATTATTATTTTGGCAAATCTAACTAATCAAAATTACATAACATCCCATATACAAATGTTTAGAACCACATCTTGATTTAAAGAAAACGTATATTGATGTATTGCACGAAATGGATGATCCTATTTAAAATGTTGGACTTAACATATATATGAAACACAGTTTATCTTTGCTTTCTTCCTTCGGTAAAAAGCAATGTGTAATAAAACTGAAGGACTAAAATGAATATACAAACCATAATTAAAACTAATTGGTAGCAAATGCAGAGAAAGATACTGATAAATCAAATAATGAACCAAATACCCGCGTTATCGTCATTGATATGCAGATTGTGTTTGCGTTGCTAAAAAGAAATGTTAACTGCTTCTATTACAAGCGCAAACTTCTGTATTTTAAACTAACAGGGGTATTGTAAGGAAAACCGAACCGTGCACCTTTTGCAATATCTGGAAAAAACAACCTAAGGAAGAGGTTCTAATGTATTTGTGGGCGCTTTCGTAATTTTTCGGAGTTGATGCTGTCCTCAGTACATTGGAGAATTATCTAAAAAAAATGGAAATTTTCAGCCTTATTGAATTAATGAGATTACTATCAAATGCCATGCTTTCAAAAGTTAATTTGTAAATACTATGTAAATGCATTATAGCCAAGAAGCCATAAAATTGTTCGTATATTCCGTATACTAAAATAACGCATTTAAAGTACCACAAAATGTAACGAATGTTTTACAAATTTTAAGATGGGTTCTATAATAAAGCCATCAAGTTCCAGGAGTACAAGAAGATGATGAGTCCCCAACTGATTTTAGTTTCGTTGTAGTACCTTTCCAGCAGGACAACGTTAGAAAATGTGACGAACAACGGAAATAATTATTGTGCCTTCTATAAATAGTAAGCCAGAAGTCAACAAAATTTCTATCATACCGTGCGCTTACAACATAGTAGAACATACATGGAATTTCTTATTTTTTGACCATTTTTTAAATTATATTTGCTTGATTGAACACAGACCAAAAATTGTTGTCCATTATATAATGAAATATGAATTTGTTCCAAACAATTGAATTGATCAAACTATATCAAACATACTAAAACTTTTACCACAATTAAAATTCTTGTGCCTGTTTTTGATGGTCAAATAGTCAATGCATCAGAATAACTGAAAATCTTTGACATGACAAAACGATATTTTCGTTTTTCTCAAAATATAGTGGTTATGGTTATAGCGTACACTAGTCCTGAAACGAGGATTCATAAAAAGAACCATCTATAGTTGTTTTACCTGAACATTTTGACTGATCGAAACTCGCTCACAATCTTACTTAGTTTTTAAGTCCAACTCTATTGTTACAAGTAGAATGAAGAAACTGAATTATGCTGGGCATATAGCGTTTTTAGTATCAGAGAGCAAATTTAAACGTAAATAATGGGTGGGCCATTTAAAACAAAAACGGTTAGAAATGTTGTCAAATTAATTTTTTTGTTGTGAAATATATTATTAATAAGAATATTATTTCATTCCTATGGCTGCCGCGGCTGGCCTCACAGTACCCCATTACGGTCAATGGAGACACCTATCGCACTATATGATAACCGATTTTTATGGTATTGATGTGAACGATGTTTGGTTTCTACAGGATGGTGCAACGTGCCTAACATCTCATGTCACAATCGATTTATTGCGTAAAACTGTGACGTTAATTGGTCCGCAAGAAGCTGCGATTTAACACCATTGGACTATTTTCTGTGGGGCGCCGACAAACCAGAGACAATTAAGCATTTGAAGTCCAACATTCGTGATGCCATCGCCGAGATACGACCCCATACACGATGGAATGGGGTACTGTGAGGCCAGCCGCGGAAGCCATATGAATGAAATAATATTCTTATTAATAATATATTTCACAACAAAAAAATTAATTTGACAACATTTCTAACCGTTTTTGTTTTATTGCATTTTTAAATTTAAAATTTTTAAAATGGCCCACCCTTTATCTTTATAAGTGTAATAGACACGGCTCTACTTCTCTTTACTTACATGGAAATACACGAGCGAAATTCCTTTTTAACCATTAAAATTAAGATAAATGAATATTGACAAACTTGAGTAAAAACACTATAAGCTTGAATTTTTTTTTTTTTTAGCACATTTGGGACCAATCTATCACATAGCATTTTTATAACTTTTATGTATACATTTATGTTATTCCATTTACAGAAATCTAACTTCTAAAAAGCATCAAAAAAATCAGAAAGATAAATGAATAATTTTTCATGACTTTTTCTAGAAAATTAATTCATCAAGTGTTTTAGTTTCGTTTTAGTGATATATACGAGTAAGAAAATTGCTTATGGCTCCGAACTCAATTCCCAAAAGTTATATTTATAATACATCAAAGTTTTTATTATTGTTGTGTACATACATGTATAGTAAAATAAAACTTATAATCTTTAAAAGTTATATGTGTGTGTGTATATACATATAGAAATTTAACAATTGCATTTAATACAAATAAAATAGAATATACGTACGTAAGTATACATACCTACAATATTTGCAAGGTAGGAATAAGAATTTAATTAAAATTAAAAACTTTAAAAAATTACCAACATTAATTATTTTATTATTTTTGAAAAAAGTTTTAACGATTTTTCCATAACAAATTTTTTTTATTTTATGAAACAATAAAATGACGAAGTCAGAATTATAAAATTGTGTTTTTGTTTTGGTTTGCCATATCGTCTTTCTCCGTGTAAATTCAACTTTTAGATTTTTATGTGCTTTGTGAAAAAAATAATAAAATTAAAAATGCTTTAGAATCGTGCTTTAAAATTTACGACAATAATATATGATTTTATTGTCATCTTTGTTGTGTATATATGTATATATACAGCTTTATACGTTTAAAGAAAAACGTGCTTTTTGGAAATGCATATCGTGTACTGTACATTAAACATGGATCTATGTACATAATATCCTTTTTATATATTATGTTTTTATGATAATATAAATTTATATTATATAACAGTCACAAGAGTGTTTATGATTGAAATTAATGGATGATGATGAATTATGTTACATATTTATTCAATTCAGTATTTTAGTGCACTATAAACAATTAAAAATTTCAGCTGAACATAGTTTGATTACTTTTTGAGTGATTTGATAGGTATATTATATATATTTGACAATTTCGACTATTTCTAACCTACATATTATTTCACCTTATAATTAAAAATTCATAATCAAAATGGCTTCTGAATAATTATCTCGGATTAAAATATATTGAGATTGCAATTTGTAGCAATTTGTAATTTGCCACAATATGTGAAAATTAAATTAGTTTTTAGTTTTAATCGAGACTTAAACTTAGCTATAACTATTTGTTATACTTTCAGTTTGTATAGGGAAATTTTTTATTCAGACGTTATTCGTGTACTGACTTAAACTAAAAATTTATATGGTCAATATTGTGGCCCGCCTAGAAAATCGCATCAAGGATCATTGACTGAAACGGAAGTTTTATAATTATAATTTAAAAATGTCCCAAGTTTGTCAATTCAATTGGAAAGTATAAACAATTTCTTTAACATCAAAGACGTGGTTGACGAGGAAATATAGAGTAATTGACTTTGGATTCTCGTGGACCTCGGCAATGACAATATCCTAGTTGTCAGTCACATTAGCTGCGTCGTTTTGATTTTGTTGATCACCATCTTTGTGCACCGCATATATATGTTCCATTTCCACCCGATCAAGAAAATTGTTTAATTCGTTCAATTTTGTTAAGAAATTTATTCCACCATTGTACACATTTTCAATTGCGATCGCAACTTTGTCGAGGAAAATATCATGCTATTTCTGTTTATTCGTTCGATAAAGTATCACAACATATATATTTCTGTTTCGTTCTATTATACCTAATAATGAATAAGAGAAAAAGGGATAGTATTAAAATTTATTTTAACATGCTGAGATAGCAGTAGAGTAAACGAAATTTTATAATCGAAATACTGTACAGTTGTATTCGTAAAACAGATGGTTTTATTTATAACACCATGATCGCATCTCGACTCTTCTGCAGTTATCTTATCTTCTTATTTATCCTACCAACACTTTCAAATAAATGTATGATTCTGTTTAAATTGAACATGGCGACGATCAAAATATACTGCAACAATAAAAAATCACCAATCATATTTTGTATAACAGCAATAAAAAAAGAAAAGGTGTGAATTAAAGCGAATGAGATAACATAAAATAAACAAAACATTGACCAATTAAAAAGGTGAACGGCAAAAAAAACCAATAAAAGAATTGAGATCAAACAAAGTGAGTGAGAAAACATGTTTTAAAAAATGATCTAACGTACTTCTTTGTGACCTGTTTATCTCATTGGTTACATAACCATTATTTTCGCTGTATAGTTTGAATACTAATGAGATTTCTGAGTTTGGGTTGGTAAAATTTGTTGTGTAGACAATATGTTTACAAAACAAACGAAAACTAGAATAAATATCAATCAGTAATGAAATTATTTTCATATGGGGGGTTGTGAAAATGGCTAATTTTTAAAAAGAAATAGTTGGTGGGAAAGTGAGGGAAATTTTGACTATTATCTGTTGATGGGATTAATTAAAATTTATTTTGTTTTTGTTAGTTGCTTTTTGACTAAATTAAACTCTTGCCAAACGAGAATAAAAAACAGCTAGCTTTGAGACTGTTAATTACTCATTTACAAATCCAATCTATTAGCTATGTTGTAGAGAATTTGAAACCCTTGAAAATAAGACTATTAACTTCTGTGCGACGACTCCTTGCCGAGTTATTTCACTTTTAGTAAAAAACGTACAAACGTAACAAGACTATAATTTTTCTGCATCTTGTAAACTAAGCACTTTACGAAAGAATATCGACTACCTATAATATGTAAACATGTTTAAAGAAACAGAATTAAATTTATTGTATAGTTTTTTCATTAATTTGGTACCAACAAAGCTTCGATCAATGTGCATGTCAATTTTTTAATACTGGAATTATACAACGAGTTATCGTACAGAAATTTAAACAAACGTTTTAAATTCTCTACAAGTTAGTTAATTTGGATTTGCAAATATACTTGATAAAGTTCGTTATCATAGTCATAAAGTTAAGTTTTTTTTTCTAATAGGAAATTTTTAATTCACTAACAGTATAAATGTAAATAAATCCCGCAGCATCAGAAAGAAGACAACATTTTCTTCAGTTTACCACCTAATATTTTTGGCGCAGTGTTTAATGTAAATAGTGTTCAGTGTTTTCTAAATAATTATAAAATGTGAAATATATAGAAATATATAAAATAAAAAATATTTGCAGCGTTCTGTACAGAGAACGACTTGGCTTCTTCAGATTAGCTCGTTTTTAATAAGATTTTCCTTGAAAAGTGTTCTAAGACAGTGTTAAGACCATGCTTAGGCGCGAAACCATTGGGCCAAATTGGCCCGCTCATACGCTCATACATAAGAGATGGCTTTTATACTTGGAGAAATTGAATGTAAGATTTCAACAGATGTATTGAACCGATGTTACAGCAGAAATTAAATTAAAAAAGTATTGGCGCTGATGAGTGTTGAACTCGAGTTCACGATTTCAAGAGCATTAACTCTGCTTACTGGACCATCATCGGCGTATTAAAAATTGATGCTGAACAATGATAGAAATCTTTACATGGCACAACTGATAGAAATCTTAACAAAAAGATTATAACCTTCATTAAAAATAATCCATGGAAATTTAACTATGACCGTGCTATAAAATTTAACACACCCATAGCCATGACAAAATTTTCACAAAATTTACTGGATGTATTTTGATGGATGACGAAACGTACATGAAATTGGTTTTGAAATACTTCAAGTTAGATACATTTGCAAAAAATGTATGATTTGCCCAGCAATTTGCAGTTGTAGAGCCAGGTTTTGCACATTTTTTGCACGAGATTAATCAAATCAATGTTATCTCAAAGAGTCCACAGGTTTTCGATGTATCAAAAATTTTTGAGGTATAGTGGAAAGAGTGCTGAAGTGTAAAAATCACACCGGCAGTTATGCCAGAAATAGGGAGCATCAAACAACATGTGTGTGATTTTGTCCGTAATAACGAAATCAATAGAGGTGATTTGTGCAAAAATTAAATAACACATAAAATTCAATTTAATCGTATGGAAATTCGAATCGTATTCGAAAGAACATTTCTTGCCATTTATTTTTTAAAGGTTACTTCATTTAAATGATGGCCGCGACAGCGTTGGTCCTTTCTCAAAGTCCAATTTTTGATGACGCATTCGAGAATATCGAGTGGTATTTGGCGGGTGACACGAGTATTGTTGGCTTCAAATGCCTCAAATATAGCTGGTTTATTCACATATAGACTTTGGACTTTGCCTAGCCTCAAACCAAAGAGTCTAGAGGTATCACATACGACCTAAATAGCCAATTCAACGATCCGAGCAACATGATTTTTCAAAGTACATTGCTTTGCGCGCTATATGGCAAATAGTACCGACTTCTTGGAACCAAATATCATCGAGGTGCTAATTTCAGGCAGCAAATATTTCGTTATCATGATGCATGGCGCAATAACGAGCATAGGTACACGAAGCACGAAGCCGATTATGAAAAATCTTTTCACGAAATTGTTTTGTAACATTGACAACCATGATAGTACAATTTCTCTATAGAAATTACAAAACAATTTGTAAAATTATAAAATGTAACAAAGTATTTTCATAAATTTTACGAAGCAGTAACGTGAGTGTTACAATCGTACTTAGTATATTCAACAATTATACAATTATATTTGTAAAGTTATCAAATCAGTTACAGTGTTTTTACGAATAAATTTGTAAATATTGGCGTCCTTACTGAATTAAAAATATTTATTTGGACTTTGGAATTTTTAATTTAATGTCAAGTATCCAATGTTTTCCCCCAACTTACAGATATGGAGTATTTTATTGGTAGAATTTAACACGAAGTATATTTATGTATACTTAGTGTGTTGGCTTTTCTAATCATGTCTTAAGAGAAAGGTTTCCGTGCTAACCTTCATATGTGTTATGATGATGTGATAATTACTTGAAATGATGTGATAATTACTTGAAACTTTTTAGATAAATATGTGTGTTTAGTTTACAAAATGTATGAGGAGCTTTACAGTTAAATTTGGTTAAAAACTATAATTAACTAGATAGTTAAGTTATATAGTTAAGTTATAAAAAACATTTTTATCAATTTTACAAACAATCAATGTAATTGTTACAACTAAATTTGTAAAACTGAAAACTATAACTATAATGATTTTTACAAAATACCTCGTGAACGTAACGAAATTGCATAGTAAATTTCAATTTGTATTAAAACCAAAATTACAAATTGTAATTTGTTCGATTTACATATGATTTGTTAAATTTACAATGAAAAACATTACAAGTGTTAATTTAACAATTTTTTTTGTTAAATTAACAATTTATTTTTTTGAGTGCATGGCGCAATAACGAGCATTCACCAAACCGAATATTTAGTAGCGTATCAACCAATACTATAAACTGAGATTCAAACTTTTCGATGGTATTCCAAATTGTGGTCTCGACAGGCCGATTATGTCAACCGTAACTTAGTCTAAGCGCAAGGAACACATCTCTCACATAATCCTGATTTTCGTAATAATGCTAAACAATTTGTAGACGCTATGCCGGGCTCAGTCTTTCCATGATAAAATGGCAAACAATACGGAATAAATAAAAACACGATGACAGTTTGAAACTATTCGTGCGTCATTTGTCAATAAGAAACAAATGAAAAAATCACCTCTAGATGAACGCTTTTATAAAATACTTCCGCGAAGTAATCTACGTTTTATTATTTACGTGTCGACAACCGCGTAGATTAAATGACGTAATCTACCTCGCCCATCACTGGTCATAAATCGAAGTATATGGTGCATGTATTCAATTAGAAAGTTTATAAACGTATCATTTTACTCCACATATAGTCAATTTTAAATAAACATAAAATCGCCTGAAGTATAAAATTTACAAAAAGCTATCAAATTAATAATAATAAAATCTATATGTACATTTATATTTGCTGATATGAAAAATTAATTTCAGTTTTTTTTTAGCTTTTCACACAAAAATATTATCACTAAAAGCTGTTATTAAATATTTTTTTCAATTTTAAACATTTTTGGAATCAAGAAGCATCAGCAAAATATATTTTATATTGCTTGTCACAAAACTTTTTGTTTTTTATAATTTTTTGAATAATTTAATCTGTCTCTTCTAAATATAATAAAATTTATTCTTATCATTTTAAAAATAAAAATAAAAATTGCTATTATTATTATTATTATATTTTTTTTTTAAATTTCAGCATTTATTTATTTAAATAGAGAATGTAATATAAAATTATGATAATTTAGAAATGTATATATGTATTATATTTATATAGCGTTGTATTTAAAATTTAACGACATGACATATAATTTTTATGATTTTTGTAAAATGCTTTCGAAACATTAGAAAATAATTTTCGTTCTGCAGAGTGATGTATAGTAAAAAATTACATGTTATTTTGGTCACGACATTTGAGTTATCACCGCAGTGTTGTGTCGGCAATTTTTATAATCGCGCACAATGTGCTAAAAAGCCCCGCACAGAAAACAACATTTTAATCATATCATAATTTGCCTTGTTTAGTCGTTTCGCGTTTAGTTAGACGACGCACAAAATCCAATTTGTTTCACTTTGATAAGCGGAAAACAAAAAAATAACCAAAAAAATATATAAATGTAAATTTGATATCTCAAAATCACACCATCTGGAAAAGTATAATTAGAGACAACAACAGTCAGTTGTGAGAGTCAGTGTAAACCCCAAAAATATGTACTCGTATATATAAATAAAATGAAGAAATATACAAAAAAAAATTCCTTAATCTGATAAAAATTAATCCCAAGTTTATTAATAAAAATATAGCAACAACAAAAAGGATATACATATCTTATCTAATTTTTTTTTATTTTATATATTTAGGACACAAACAATATTGAATTATATACCTTAATCTAGTGATTAGCAGAGCACGAAAATTACACCAGTATAATAATAATAATAAAGCAACAACAACAACAATGTAACGTTAACAAAACAAAAAAATGATCATGAAAAATGGAAATTCTGTTTTAATTTTCTTCAATTTTTGTTTTTTGTTTTATGATTTTAATGCTGGGAAATGAATCTCTCTCGCGCGCACGGATAAGGCAAGACGTTTTCTTTTTTCTTTTTTATGAATTATTTGCGATAAGAAAAAAAACATAATTTTGGTAAAAGATAATAAAACTGCTGTGATTTATAATAATCGTAATAACAATGTTTTGGATTTTTTTGCTGTTTTTAATTAGGTTTTTGTGCTTTTTGAACTGGAAGATTGTGTATAAGGCGCATTGGGTTTTGGGATTATCGCGCTTTTTTAATAACATGTAACTGCGCATTTGTATATAGTTTGAAGATTGTATAAAGACAAAGCAAATCAGTTACTGCTTGGCATTAAACTCTTGTCAAGTTTATTGTTACTATAAAGGATTCGTGTTGTGGAGGATGTGATGTTACAGTGATGTGCATTTACGCGTTTTCTATTAATTTCTAAGTCGACGTGTCGATAACTCGTCGACAGTGACAACAATGTGGACAACGTCGATAATGAAGACAACCTATATAGAATGGTGATTTATTGTACTAGTCCAAAACTACAGTGATCCAATTTTTGTAGAGAGGATTTGATACTTTCGACTGTAAAAATTACATGTAGAATAAATGTTTCGGATTTATGAGTAATATCTGAAAATATCGCGAAGCTGTTAGATACTTTATATACAACAATATATAACTCAATGGACTTTGCTGAGAAATTGTACAAATCTAAATCTTTCCTAGTGCTATATCTACAAATGCCAACTTTTGATTAAAATCTCACTAGAGCTCGTAGTGTTGGGTATCGAGTACCCGGCCACTCTGATTTGTGTTTTTTCGAGTAGCCCGGGTAATTGTGACGGGTATCTCCGAAACATGTTTTTAAATTGAACAGCTTACGTTTATATCCGAATCAAAATAATAAAGGAATGACCGTGGACAATACAAAATTTTCTGATTTGGTGTTTGAATTAACCATCATTCAAACTTCGAATAGAAAATTTAACTGTTGAGAGAGCAATTAAATCCAACGAACTGGTTTCGTTCAGTGACGAAAAATATATCTACAACAAATAAAAGTCGTAAGGCGCTTCTCGCTCAGATCTATGCAGGCAGTTTGTTTCCTGTTCGTTAGTTCCTTATCAGATTAAAACACTACACCGATTTCTCAGGTTAATTTTAGTTTTATTAACTCATGTAATGTTAAACACAAGTAGAATTTGATTGACGACGCCAACAATTGTGATGCATTTGTAAATTTATTGACAAGTCTTCAATGTATTCTCAAACAAAAAAATAATTTTTGACGAAAAATTTATAAATGCGAAGTCTAAATGGAGAAGACAAAATATGTCAATCAAGTAACGCGCTCATTCCATATGCAGCTGATTTGCAGTTGTCGTTGTCAATGCATATGCCTGACAACTCATAAAATACGAAGGCGTGTTAAAAATGCTGATGTTTGCAACACATGACTTTATCACCCAAACTGTCAATTGCAAATTTTTTAGAGCTGTTAAAACTAGCAATTGAAAATAATTTAAAATTCTGAAAAACCATCTGGATATAATTTATACAAAGTCCTTTTATATTATCTAGTTAAAATCTTTGTTAAAATCTTACGCTTAATTGTTTTTTGTATAATAATGTGTACCACTATAGTTAGTGTTTATAAAAATACGTTTCATTTGATATATCACATGCGATAATCCAAATTAAAAATGTTAATCCATCATCTGCACCATCTGTGGTCCATGCGATTCTATCCAGAAGTTTCTTTCCTCTGTTCTATTTCTACAGAACTCCACGAATTTTTTGTGAAAAAAAGTTTCAAATTTATTTTGTATGCTTAACCTTCAAAAAAAAATTGTGACTTGAAAGTTTTGTAAAAAATCATCTGGACCAAAGATGCTGGATGGTACGGATTTAAATTTTTAATTTCAGTGATGTCATGTGACATATCAAATGAAACGTATTTTTATAACCAATCTAGTGGTATACATTTTTTGATCAATTATGGAAATTATTGTTAAATATTAATTTGCATATAGCGCTTTATATTTAAAAACTAAATTAAGATTAAGACTTTAACGATGTAATATAAAAGAGCTTTTTCTAAATTACGTTCTGGTGGTTTTTATAGAAATTTAAATTATTCTCAATTGTTAATTTTGACGGTTCTAATAAATTCGTATTTGTCAGTGAGTAGCATTGTCCTGATATTGCTGCGAGATACTTGGTGATCAACGGAAAATTAACCTCCTTGTATACAGGAATGTGTGATAAAGTCTTGGAGTGCACATATCAGAATTTTTTCATATACCTTAATTAACGCCGTTCTTTTATTTAACACAAAAACTAAGGCGTTGCATTTGAAAATGTCGGATAAATTAAAAATTCTTGTCGGTTGTTGATGTTGTTTACATTATACTGATATTATCTACATGACGATAAATATTGCCAGGTAGGCTACGTAAAATTTTACGTGTCGGTAATCGCGTATAGATGGCTTGGCGTAGTCTACATCGCCCATCCCTGTCTGTTACATATTTAGATATACATTGGTTTTCGAAGCTACGTATTCCATTCAATTAGCGCAGATAAAATTAAAACTAAAACTATCAAATTATGAATTGTCAATTTTTAACGTTGCTTCTAACATTTTGCAGTTCATAAACTAGTAAACAAGTTTTCATGATTCAGTTTTCTCGTATAAGTTTTTTACAAATCCCACTTTGTAAAATTCGAATTCAAAACGCTAAAATATCTTAGACAACAACGTTGTCTTAATTTGCTACGTTGACACAAAATAATGCCAAGTAATCTTCGTAATATTTTTACGTGTCGACAACAGCGTAGATTACATGGCGTAATCTACCTCGGCCATCCGTGGCCTCTACTCGCTCTTCAAGCGCCATATAGAGTTTTAACCTACATACTATATATTTGGTCGGTTACACCAATTTCAAAATGTTTAAAATTTGTTAACTTTAAAGCTCCAAGAAAATCAAAGTTTCACCCTTGTACCACACACGTGCTGGAGCACAAGGAAGTCGAACCAAAGTACGAGAGATTTAAGCAAGCCTTAAGTATACCACGTAGATAATAACAGCAATGTTATAGTAGTTCATGGTTTCTCGTAGAAATTTATTAGAGGAAGAGTTTACTATTTAATAGTAATCATCATCCGGCTCTGGTTGCCTGTATTTCTTTTGTTTTATATTTATGGTGTTGTAAATTTCTTTTGACTATTATAACACTTCCCCCTCTGGCAGTGTTGTCCGGGTGTATTATGTGATATATATGCGCATACTTAATGACCAGTAAATTTGTATACGCGATTGTTTGATAAAGTGTGTCACGAAAATTAGGCCAACATCTAATTTTTGGATGTCGAAATTATTTGCTATTTCTCCTGCAGGATGTAACAACTCGTTGGGATTCCATACTGATATTTATATTTCGTTTGTTCAATTTTATTTAATTTTGTAATAACTGCTTGTAGGCTCACATTATCAATCATATAAAGAAGATGTGGAATACTATATTCAATTTTAGGCCTAAGTAATCTTGAATAAATGGCTTACTCTTCAAAATCAAATAAAAATTTGATAAAATATATATATAATTTACCTATATAATCCAATCAATTTTGAGTATTTTGGGGAATTTCAGAAGCTTTCTAGTATTTAAATTAACAAAATTTTCAAAATTCTTGAAATTTTATAAACTTTTGAAATTTCGATAAAAACGATAATTTCTAAAATCTCCAAAATGTTGTTTAAATATTTAATAATTCTAGTGATTTTTCAAAAATCGATAATTTTAGTTAATTTCAGAATTAGTTAATTTTCTATGTCAATTTTGAATCATATAAATTGGGGATCAGCATGAACTTTACGTTTTTGTTAATAATTCAAAATTGATACCCTACAGAAAACCGGGCTGTGGAACCCAGGTCTCTTCGGCGCAAACTATGATCCAACATAGAAAAATAAATTATTGTAGGAGATTTCAATGCAAAACATACTTCTCCAGCCATAGAATTGGTATGTAACTGGCATTTTTATGGAAAGCTTAATATATTGGCCGACATATAGACGTCAATATGAGTAAAATACGTGATCTATGCTCGACTATTTTCTAACAAACAAGCTTTATACCGATCACCCACGTTAATATTGAAGAAGGCTATGATTCGAGCTCTATCCATCCTGTTAACTATTAATAACAAAACAATCTTTAAATAATAAAATTCTACATTAACAAATAGTTATTCAGATTGACAAAAATAAAAAGAAAAGCTTATTAGGTGAACATAGCTTAAAGCGTACTTAAAAAAACGTTAGAACAACTGGATGGCGCAGTTGAAAAATTCTTAACAAACATGCAACAGTTGGCATGGAATACATACAAGATCAAAAATAAATTATCTTGTTGCAGACAAATAAAGAGCAAGTAAGAAATCACAGCATACCGATAAATATTAACTGAAAAATCTGACCCAGCAACTCAGAAAAGAAATACAGTGTTTAAAAAGAAAACAGTCAATTCTTATTTGCAATTATTAACGTACGAAAAAGATAATGAGTAATCCTTGCAGAAATCAGCCAACCAGAAGCAATGAACAAAAAGCAAATGCGTTTTCTGAACATCTATAGAAGGGATCTTCGAGGCAAATGATGCACAGGAGAAACACTTTGACGCCCACAAAAGAAATAATAGAAAATAGTAACCCAACAAAAGCACCCGGTTTTGATCTGATAACAGGCGAAATTCGTATGTACTACTACCGAAAAACGGACTATAAATTAACTAAAATGTTTAGAAGTTCGCAGAAGTTATTACATATCAAAATTATTTGAGAGACTCCTACTAAACCAAATGAAACCAATAATTGAGAATAAGAAACTTTCATACAAAATGCCCACACCACAAACTGGATTCGGAGAAAGTCACCCAATAGAATGCAATTAGCGAGCAACCTAGAAAGAAGGATGGCCAGAAGGCCTCGTTTAAGAGAACATGCTCTCTTTTTTGACTTCGATCTTGTTTACTCTTCCATTTTTTTTAAATGTTATCTTTTGTCGTCAGTTTTAATTTTCTATATTTTCTTACTGGAGAAACTGGGGACCCTTTTAGACGTTGTAACAAAAAAAACACATTTGATTTAGTTTATATTGTAAATCAAACTTTTTATTTTGTAGGTTATAAACTTTGATATTGGTATTTTTATTTGTTTATTATATACACTATTTATTTATTTATTTTTATTAATTCAATGTTATGTATATGTACATTTATTTATTTATTTATTTAACTATTGATTTATTTAATTAACTATTTATTTATTTAATTAATTATTTATTTATTTTGCACCACTACCAATAACACACACGCAGGGAAAAGTAACATTCGCTAATATGGTCGAAAAATATATGTATATTTTGTATTGTGTTGTTGTAGAGAGTGACGTCGCCTTCGTCTTCGTTTTGTGAAGAGGGAACACATGCGCCGGCGACGGTCGAACATTGCACTTTTGTTAAGTGCAGTGGATTTATTATTGCATCACCGAACATTGTTGTTCGTGGTGATGTTGTTAGATGGCGATGGTTTTACTATAAATGTTTTATAGTAATGGTTCGGTTATTAGATAGTGTTGGTTGGATAGATGGATATGTGATGGGGTTAGTGAACGCTTAATTCAAATAAGTTGGATTATATTTGAATTTCACTAATTATTTTGTATGTGGCAGAATCGAATATCGGTGAGTCGAATATTCGAGCTGCTACAGTACCCCCTCTCCAGATGAGAAACCATGGGTTTTGAGACGTTATTCGGTGAACCGGACGGTTTTATATCGTTTGCTGGCTGATATTTGATCAGCTGTGTTGAGAATACCGTACGCCGGTTTCAATCTGTCGATTGAGATTGAGTGGTGTTTGTCTTTGATTGAGACAATGAATTGCTTGCGTAAGCGGCGTATAACTTTGTATGGCCCATCGTATGGAGATTGTAATCCAGTTCGAACCTTATCAACCCGGACAAAGACGTAATCGCAATTGTTGAGCGATTTTGGAACGAATATGTTGTTTTCGTTCGTTGGTCTTGTTGCCGTGGGGATAATATTTTGCATGGTGGTGCGGAGTTGGTCGATGACTGTGTCGGTTGTGGATGGAGACGGTAGAGGATGTTCGACGAAGAACTCACCGGGTAGCTTGATGGTTTGACCGTAAACCATTTCAGCTGGTGAGCACTTCAGATCTTCTTTAACCGTTGCTCGAATACCAAGTAGAACGATTGGTACTTCGGAGCTCCAGTGAATTGTGTTGCCTCGGGCCTTGAGAGCAGCTTTGAGCTGGCGGTGGAAGCGTTCGACCATGCCATTGGCTTGTGGGTGGTAAGCCGTTGTACGTATTCGATGCGAGCCGAGGAGTTTCGTTAACTCCGAGAAAAGCTTCGACTCGAATTGGGTTCCTTGATCAGTTGTGATGTCAAGTGGAACGCCAAATCGTGATACGTAGTTTTGTACGAATGTGGTGGCAATGGTTGCTGCAGACATGTCGCTCATGCAGTACGCTTCTGGCCATCGAGTGAAACGATCGACACAGGTGAGTATGTATGAGTATCCATTGGATGGAGGAAGTGGTCCTACGACATCCAAATGAATGTGCTCGAATCGACCAGGTGGAATGGCGAATTGTCCATGAGGCGATTTTGTGTGTCGCTGGACTTTTGATTTTTGGCAGGATAAACAGGATTGTGCCCAATGGGTCACGTCTTTGTTTATGCTGGGCCAAAAGTATCGAGCAGTAATCAATTTACGAGTTGCGCGGACACCAGGATGTGAGATACCGTGTAGTGTGTCGAAGATGGTTCGACGTAGTTGCTCTGCGATGTACGGGCGATTTGCACCCGTAGATGTTTCGCAGTAGATTTCGAGGCCAGGTAATGTGAAAAGCTCCAGTTTCAGTAATGAACTGGCGTGACAAGCGGAACCAGAAAGTAAATTCTGAAGTTCCAAGTCTGCTTTTTGCGCTTGTGCGATTTTGTTGCAGTCGAAGTGAGTCTCGACTGTGGCCGTTTCGTTTGATGTTGTGCGCGAAAGTGTATCCGCGACAACGTTGTCGGTACCTTGAACATGCTGAATGTCCGTGGTAAATTGACTAATATAATCCAAGTGGCGTGCTTGCCTTGGATTGCGTTCAGTTTTAGACTGAATTGCTCGAGTGAGAGGCTTGTGGTCGGTGTAAATTGTGAAGTCCCGACCCTCGACAAAATATCTGAAGTGTTTTATTGCTAGATATATTGCGCGTAATTCCCGATCGAATGCAGAGTATTTCTTTTCGGTATCCGAGAGCTTCTTTGAGAAGAATCCCAGGGGCTCCCAACACTTGTCGTTGTACTGTTGCATGACTGCTCCGACAGCAGTGTTTGATGCATCAGTAGTTATGCTGAGCTTTGAGTCGCTCAGTGGATGTGACAAGAGTGTTGTGCGTGCCAATTCAGCCTTGAGTGACGTGAATGCGTGTTGACATTCGTCAGGCCAAGAGAAGTTCTTGGCGGTTTTGGGCTTACGTAGTAGTACTGCCAGGTGGCTGTGAATTGGGTTGAGTATATCAGCGAGCTTTGGTATAAATCGGTGGTAGTAGTTGACCATGCCGATGAATCGCTGAATACTTTTGATTGAGGTTGGAGCTGGGAATTCTTTAATGGCATTGATTCGGTCTTGTGACGGAAGGATGCCATTAGCGGTAATCTTGTGGCTGAGGAAATCAAGAGTGGATGCGCCGAAGACGCATTTTGAGCTCTTGATGTGAACATCAAACTCGACAAGTCGTTGGAAAAGTGTTTCCAGATGGAGTTTGTGTTGTTCCTCAGTTTGAGATGCCACAAGAATGTCGTCTATGTAGACGAAAACGAAGTCGAGATCTCGGACGACTTCGTTCATGAAGCGCTGAAACGTTTGTGCGGCATTGCGTAATCCAAATGGCATTCGGGTGTATTCGAAGAGGCCAAATGGTGTGGTGATTGCCGTTTTGAAAACGTCTTCAGGTGTCACGGGAATGTGGTGATAACCTCTGATGAGATCAAGTTTGGAGAAAACTTTGCAGCCATGCAAGTGCATGGTGAAGTTTTGAATGTGGGGTATCGGGTAGCGATCCGGTATCGTAACCGTGTTTAAACGCCGATAGTCCCCACATGGCCTCCAGTCTTGATCTTTCTTCTTGACCATGTGTAATGGACAAGAGACGGAAGATGTCGATGTTCGACAAATTCCTAATTCCACCATGTGTTGAAATTCTGCTTGTGCAGCTTTGTGACGCACCGAATCTAGTCTGCGTGGTCTCGACACGGGCAGATGGCCTTCCGTGACGATGTGATGAACCACGTTGTGTCGGACTGGCATTTTGTAGTTCGGCTCTGCTGTAAGTAGTGGGTACTTTTTGAGCAGAGTGCCGTAGCCGTTGTCGATGTTGAAATGGATCGGTGTTGGTGTGTTAACACGAACCATTGTGGCGTTTATTGACAGCTTTGTAGCTGGGTCAATCAGCCGTTTGTGTTTGACATCGACAAGAAGTCCGAATTTGCTTAGAAATTCGGCGCCAATGATCGGACGGTTCACTGCAGCTAGTATGAAAGCGTGCGTGAAGGTTCGTTTGAGTCCGATATCCACGTTAAGCAATTTTGTGCCGTACGTGTGGATGATTGACCCATTGGCAGCCGATAAGACTAGATTTGAATTTCGATTTGATAATGTATAATTCATTTTGAAATTCATGGCTGGAATAACCGAAAGGTCAGCGCCAGTGTCGACTAGGTAGGTGAGTTTGTTGTGTCTATCGTACACAAACAAACGTGACGTATAGGGTGTGTTTGTGGTCAGGGGAGGCATGTTGCTCTCTACCCGTGACTCTAAAAGTTTTTTTGATGGTCAATGTCCATTTTTACGGCGGCCGCGGACGTCGATGGTTACGACGTGGTGGAACCAGCATTTACCATGTTGGTATATGTTGTTGCTGGGACTGCGGGTTCGATTGCGTGAGGGAGCTCGTCGTCCACGCGAACGGCTTCGACCTCTGAGTAACCCGTCGAGTCTGGACTCGATTCTTGACAGTCTTTGTTCGAGTGTGTTTGGTGCTGTTGCTGAACGGGGAGTTCTGTCTCCACTGCGTTCTCTTGATTGCCGGTATGGTACATTGACTTGACTGACGCTTTGAGATGTGATGTTTATGACATCATACATCTTGTCTGCTATCTTGGCTAACGTTTGTGTGGTGGAGGATTCGGGCTGTGCTACCAGCGCTATGCGAATCAACTCCGGCATTTTACGTACCCACAAAGATTTAATGATATTTTCATTAAAATTATTGTTAGCCAGTGTTTGTATATGCCGTAAAGCGTCAGATGGTTTTTGGTCGCCTAATTGCTGTCCTGAAAGCAATTGTTCTAGCTGACGTTCGCCCGATGGTGCTAGTCGTTCTAGCAGCGTTTGTTTTAGTGTGTTGTATTGGTTGGTTGTCGGCGTATTGAGGAGGAGATCCGAGATCACATCGCACGTTTCTGGTTGCAAAGCTGATAATGTTTGCAGGTACTTTGTTTTATCAGCGTATATGCCTTGTAGCCCGAATTGTATTTCGGCGAGCTGAAACCATGTGTTTGCTCTTTGTGGCCAGAAAGGTTGTATTGTGATTCGCTGATGTGATGCCGCGATCTCTACTTGTGGACTAGCGCCTTCAGGCGTGGTGTCCATGTCCTGTGATAGATGTTTTTCATCTTCTGTCATTTTGTTCTTTTGTTATCGACAAACCAATACAACAAAAAAAATACAACAATACAATACTGTGAGAAACCCCCGAATATGGAGTTCCTTTCGTCCTACCTTATATTGGGGGGGCTCGTTGAAATTTAAAAAAAAAATAAATGTAAAAATAAACTTAAGAAACGAGAAAACGACCAGGGTGTGAGACTATGGATGGGTGTGCACGTGGTGGTGAAAAATATATAAATTGTACAGTAAAATAATGATTCTACGTTAAATTTTGGAAAATAAAAATGATTCTACGTTAAAGTTTGTGAAAAAAAAATTGATTCTACGTTAAATTGTAATAAATTATAATTGCAAGAGGAAAAAAAATTATCTATTAAAAAAAAACTTGCCACTCAATGCTGTTGTTGTTTCTGCTGCCGCTGCCTCTGGTCGTGTTGCGGTGAGGGTGGATCGCTTCACCGTTTGAGCCGTCCCGTCGTTGCGGTGAGGGTGGATCGCTTCACCGTTTGAGTTGTCCCGCGTTGCGTGGATGGTATTGTCCTACACCACGTGCGATGTGTTGTGTTGCGGTGAGGGTCGGTCGCTTCACCGTTTTGTTTGTCCCTCGGTGCGTGGTTGGTATTTTCCTACACCACGTGTGAATATTGTTGATGGTTTTTTTTTATATTTTGTGTCTTCCCACGCGGTTTCGTGTGGTGTGGTTTTTATTATTATGTATGCGTGTTTTTTTATTATCTCGCGATAAAAACCGCCGTCGAGGTCACCACTTTAGACGTTGTAACAAAAAAAACACATTTGATTTAGTTTATATTGTAAATCAAACTTTTTATTTTGTAGGTTATAAACTTTGATATTGGTATTTTTATTTGTTTATTATATACACTATTTATTTATTTATTTTTATTAATTCAATGTTATGTTTATGTACATTTATTTATTTATTTATTTAACTATTGATTTATTTAATTAACTATTTATTTATTTAATTAATTATTTATTTATTTTGCACCACTACCAATAACACACACGCAGGGAAAAGTAACATTCGCTAATATGGTCGAAAAATATATGTATATTTTGTATTGTGTTGTTGTAGAGAGTGACGTCGCCTTCGTCTTCGTTTTGTGAAGAGGGAACACATGCGCCGGCGACGGTCGAACATTGCACTTTTGTTAAGTGCAGTGGATTTATTATTGCATCACCGAACATTGTTGTTCGTGGTGATGTTGTTAGATGGCGATGGTTTTACTATAAATGTTTTATAGTAATGGTTCGGTTATTAGATAGTGTTGGTTGGATAGATGGATATGTGATGGGGTTAGTGAACGCTTAATTCAAATAAGTTGGATTATATTTGAATTTCACTAATTATTTTGTATGTGGCAGAATCGAATATCGGTGAGTCGAATATTCGAGCTGCTACACCCTATACTATGCAATTAATGTAATGTTAGGCTAAAGCCCTGGATGTCCGACTCCCTACTTAAATTGATAAATCGCAGAAACAGTTTTTTGAAAAAACTATCTAATGATCCCAATAATAATGTTTTTAAAGAGAGTCTTAACATGCTGAAATCCCAAATTAAAATTCTGATACCGGTCACAAAAGAGCAGTATTTTAAAATCAAGTTAAGTGAAGCTATTGATTTGAAATCTAGGTGGAAAATTGTAAATAAAGTTTAGAATAATAGTTGCACCCCAAATAATGTTACATCGATTGTTATTGGTGACAATTTGGTTAGTTCTGACTCGTTTGAAATTGCAAATGCGTTTAATGACCATTTCTGTGGAATACCTCACGCAATCATTACTGAGAATTATGAAAATGTGATTTTGGATGATACTGTTAGATGTGATTTGGTACTGTCGAGGTATTCTAGTTCAAATTTATTCTTTTTCCCAGTTAGTGAAGCGGAAATAATGGCTGCTGTTAATGCCTTAAAATCTAGCAACTCCTGTGGTATTGATGGGATATCAAGCAAATTGGTTAAACATATTATTTCTAATATTTGCCATATTCTGGTATTTATTTTTAATATGTGTTTTTCAGAGGGGGTTTTCCCTGATAAATTAAAATTCGGCATTGTTAAGCCTCTCTTTAAGAAAGATTCACGAATTGACCCGAATAATTATCGTCCGATTACATTACTAAACACATTTTCGAAGATCTTTGAGAAAATTATCAAATATAGATTGTTGAATTACCTTGATAAAATACATTTCCTTGACAAGAGGCAGTTTGGTTTTGTAGAAAATTCGTCAACTGAGAAAGCCCTAACATCTTTCTTAACACCGCTGCTGCAAGGCCTTAATAATAACTGCAAAGTTTCTGCTGTTTTCATTGACTTCACCAAAGCTTTTGATACAGTAAATCATGAGGTATTATTGGCTAAGTATCGTATGTCGGTGTCAGAGGTGTTGCACTTTCTCTTTTTAGATCATATCTTCAAAATCGGGTACAAACTGTAATTATTAATAATACATATAGTGATGAAAAAATTGTGAACGTCGGGGTTCCACAAGGATCTGTCTTGGGCCCGCTGTTGTTTATTATCTACTGTAACTCGATTTTTGATCTTAGAGTAAATGGTGATATCATCGCGTTTGTGGATGATATGGCGTTTCTGTACACTACGAATAATGATGTGGCTACGTTGGAAGAGAAAATTAATGAGGATATGTGCTTGCTGAAAAAATGGTGTTATGTGCATGAGATGATTCTTAGCGCTAAGTCCAAATTGACGTCTTTCAGTGTTTGAGGTACTATCCGAGATTCTCAACCATTGGTTTATCATTCTCTGGTTTGTAATCGGTCTGGGTGTAATGATCTTTGCGTGCGTATTGAAACTGTGGAGTCCTTTAAATACTTAGGAGTGATGCTTGATGCACAACTAAATTTTAAAGAACATGTGAGCATTTTAAAAAAGAAACTGTGCCAGGTATTAAGATCCTTTTATTTTTTGCGTAAAATATGTAGCCGGGATCTTTTGAAATGTCTTTATTTTGCAATATTTAATTCCCACCTCCAATATGGTTTAATATGTTGGGGTGGATTTTTTTGACCAATATCAAACCTTTGATGTTCATCCAAAAAGCTGTTTTGAGGTCCATAAATTATTTACCCAGGACTTCACCATCGTTTCCCATTTTTGTAAATAATAAGATACTGCCTCTGCGTCATCTGTATGTTTACAAAGTACTTAAAATGCATTATATTAGGAGCGGAAATCGTTTTCGTGGTGTGGATATTAGTGGACCATATATGTTACGGAACAAATCTAGGATCTGGGTGCCTCGTCCCAACAAAGAACATTTCAAAAGAAATTTTTTGTACATCACACCGAAGCTAGTTAGTCAATTACCAATGGGCATTTTAAACGCAGTTACGCTGACTGAATTTTGTAGGCTGTTAAAAGAATGGCTCTTTACAGTCATTGATGTTGAGAGTCTGTTTAAAACGATTATGTAGCTTTGTCAAAAAAATTTTATTATTTTCTTTTTTTATTTTTATTTTATTAATTATATGCTTAATTGAACTATTTTTACTCAATTTCTATCATGTTGTGGTATGTTGTGTGTAATTCATATTTACTTTTATATGATTTTTATTTTTATAGTTATTTTTTATTTTATTTTATTTTTTTTTTATTTAATGTGTTTATATTTTGATTTTTGATTTTATTTTGATTTTGTCTAATTCTATTTTTATTTTTTATTTTTAGTCTTATTTCTATTTTTTTCTAACTTTATATGACATTTTTTTTTAAAAATTAGGAGTTCACTTCAAAAAAAAAAATAAAAAAAAAAAAATAAAAATTCACCAATTTTTTTCAACGGCTGTCGTTTTTTAATAGTAAGCAAAGGAATAAAAGTAAAATAATATTAAACATTTAGACTATAGTTCAATCCATGAGTTATTTGAAATAAATCGACTGATTTGTCTTATTCAATACGGCGGCGTGAAATAAGTCATTTGCCGGTCTATTTAAAATGGAGACTTATTTCAACATATAACCACTTCTCATTTGATTTAAACTCACAGCTTTAAATATTCATAGTTTAGTTAAGTTTTGATGTTTAGTTAGATATAAAATAGTCATAAAAATGGAAAAGTAAGCATCAATTCTGTTCAAACAACAATTAAATAATTTTTAGAAACAAAATATTTATGAAAGGTACATATATGGAAACTCTCCCAAATAAAAATGTCTACAATTAGGCTTCGCGCTAGCAAACTTATTGTAAACTTTTAAAAAAGCAAGTCTACACAAAATAAGTCGCGAATTGGACCACAGCCTTACTATAGTTAACCTTTTCCATCCTTTGCTTACTTCTGCAAAATGATAGCCGTCGACAGTAGTGGGCAAATTGCACAATAGGGCCCCAGAAGATCTGAGATTATTATCTGAGAGTGATAAATCGGTGAAACTTTTGTTTAATCGGAAAATGACTAACTTTTTAGTTAGCTTGGCTAAATAAATTGCTTTCAGATGACTCGTTGTGAAAGTATAACAGTTCTTCGTTGGAATAATTTGTTTTTTACATAAATTATGTTGTTTCCTGTTAATGTTCATTTCAAAACAAAACTATTCTAACTTAAAAAAAATATGTATTACTTTTGAAAAATATTTTTGGGCCGATAACCGAGTTGGAAACCTAGTTAAGCCCCTCACAACTACAGGGCCTCGAACTCCAGAGCATTTTGACTTTTTGAAGCAGTTTTCATGTGGGAAACAAGATGAAAATGGTAATTATTTGAATTAAGATGAGCTTTTATTAAAGTTTACGCGCATTTTGAGAACATAGAGATTCAGAGAAAAGTATTTTTAACACACGAGTTAGCTACATAAATCACAATTTTTTGGTTACATTTGAATTTTTGATTATATGCTTCGTATAATTTCCATTTTCCTGTGCGGGAAACCCAGAGAGGAATACGAGTTAAGAACCATGAAAGTTAAAATTTTGTGAATTCAGTCGAACTTTTAACTAACTCCTTTTTATTTTAGTGGCCCCTCTACATTCTAATTTTTCATAATAAAATTATTGGAAACACAGAAAATCTAATTTTTCTGAATACCTAATCTAGGCCGGATCGTGGCACTGCAAGCCTCTGTTTTTAAAGATTCAACAATTTTTTAATTAAAACTGTGTCCGAAACCTGTAATAAATATTTTTTAGTACATAATTTTGACATTTATATTCAAAAACCTCATACACCCAAATTATTATAGTCTATCGCTATCATAATTTTTGACAGATCCGTGCAAATAAATTATATCATTGTGTTGTGGGCCGAGCAATAGAAAAAAATGTCTATACATATAAACAATGCCGGATTGATCGGAATTTTATGATATTTTTGGCGGGATGATACTATATATTATATACATATATATACATTTATATGAACACACATGAATAACCCGACACACACTGAATTAATGCAAAATGAAATAATTAAAAGATAAATAAAAATAATTAAAAGTCCGAATTTAAACTTTAATCCAATCTTTTTATTTAATTTTTCATAAACTATCCCATTCTCTTTAAACTTCCGGTTGTTCCAGAGTTAACTAATCTATGGTGATATCATCGTTTACGGTAATACATATATTGTGGAATACATAGCATGCAACCACGGTATTTATGCAATTTTCAATTTGACGTTTAAAAAAAACATATAACGTGGGGAAAAGGCATTTGAGGTGGGGAGATTTATTACACATTTTGGACGGCATAATAAAAAATTCTGAATGTAGGGGATAAAAGCTACACTGAGCATTACAATCAATTGTAAAACGGTGTTGTGTGTTTTTAGAGAAAATAAAATCTGGCAATCAAGTCTTATTAGTCATTCAAAGCTTGGTTAAATATGATTCTACAAAATCCTCTAAAGAACCTAACACAGTTCTCGTTTGATCTTTTCAAATTGTGGAAACCTTACTTGAAAGAAATTCTAAACCTGTCACCTTTACCATAGTTTAAACCTGGTTCACAAAATTACTGTAGGGATTCTTTACATTTTCGACATTGTATATACGTTGTCGACAGGTTATTGACACGTCGACGTAGAAAATAGTAGACGCGTAAATGCCTATCCCTGACTATAATCCTTTGCCTATTGTACACAAATGATTCCGCCAACTCACAACACAACGCTTGGTTATTTTTCTGTCAGTACCACTATAATGGAAAAGCACGCCAACTTACTGTGGTAACTCGCCAAAATATCTAGGAATGACCTTATATAGATTTAAAACTGTGATCTGTGAAACATAGAGAATTGTATTGGCTCTTGGGGAAAAAAACTAAACCGGGCATGCTTAATATCATTTAATTATTCCAAAATAAGGTACTGGAGGATATAACAAATGCGCTTGGTATATACATATATAATAGCGATCTTTATTTACAGACATTCAAAGGGAAACAGTCGCCAATAAGAGGCAAGCAAACTAGTGCACAAGCAAGATTGAGGCTTCATAACCACCCAAACATCGAGTGAATGGCATCGGATTACTCGACCACCAGGAAATCAGGTGAAGTCTTGAAAGGACGAAACCATTTGAGCTAATTCAAAAGTATAACTATAACATAATGCAGGAGAAATGAATGGGGAGTACCTGTTATTAACAAAGAGTTGAATTTTTTTATTTAATTCCAAAAGTGCTAATTATCTATAGAACGTTAATATTACTTGTAATAGAGCTTCTTTCGCTTATCAAATTCCCAGACCATTTCGAAATCATGAAAATAGTGTTACCAACCTTCCTCTATAGACGCGTATATTTTTTAATAAAAAAGGTAAAATTGTATGGCTGTATATACGTATCTTTTCGTACGGTTATCTTGATTTTGATATTTTGAACGCCTCGGAATAATGGAAATTTGGTATACCTATGCTACCTTTTTAAAACATAAAAAAAAAAATAAGAAGTCAGATAAGGACATTTATAATATTTCCATATTTTTTACGATAGTTTATCCTCCCCATACTAAAAGTCATATGATAAGGCGAAGGTTATAATTATGTTGGCTGTAAAACTGTCTTCTTTGTGACCGCACGAATATAACATAAAGATTTTTATCTCGGATAATTATATACGCAGGGTGTACCAGTATGCACAGAAGTTAATTTCACACTATATATACATATAGCATTCCGAACAAGCAGCACAGTACATTAACATATGACGCAATGTCTAGACGCAATAAAACTATTTTTTTCACTATATGTTCGTATAAAATTTGTTTGGATAAAATTTCGCAGGATTCATAACAAGAACGAAATAAATCTTGGCCTTGGATATTATGTGCGCATAGAATAAAATGCAGCTATGAATAACATTTTATTTGTTACAAAGATCAACATCAAAACAACAAACTTTTATAAGCATCGGTCTCTATATACATACATTTATGTATAACAATGTAATAAAACATAAAAAATTGTATAAATTTCTACTTTTTTGCTTCTTCATAAAAGATAACAAAGTGTTTAATTTTATTCGTTACAAAAAAATAGTTTTTTGTGTATAGTTTCTTATGCGCTATATATACTCGTACATAAGAACTTTGTTATTAGTTTTTGTTTAACTTGTAACTCGATACACTTTAAAAATAAGAACATAAAATTTAATTTATTTTAATCACACCGAGGACTATGAGTATATAAAACGTAATATAGGTTATCTTAATGATCTTCCATATGGCACAAGGCATCAGGATCGGAACAAAGCGTATGATCTGTATATTTTCTATACAAATTAATTAAATTTGTTTTTTCCTGTTTTCCAATCCAAATCCTACATATTTGATTTTGATTATGTATACAACCAAATAAATTAGATATTTCTATTTTGATTTCCTGTTTTTGCCTACATATATATACTCGTATATAAAATTAATTTAAATGTGGTTTATCCTTGTAGCAAACGTGAGCCTATATACCACCCGCCGCGCGTACCGTATATATATATACATCAACAATCGGCTATCCAAAAACAAGTTACATAATTGAAGATTGATTACTTCTATATTTGTATCTATATTTGTATTGTGCTGCTGTGCGGGTACTCGGGGATAAAGCAAAATATTCGGTTCGAATGATAAACAAACAAAAGATGAAATCGCAGCATATATACCAAAATTATTTAATGCTGAACATGAAAAAATAAAAAAAACTTTATTTTTTATGCTTTTGTTGGTGAAAGCAGCTTCTGTTGCAAATTTATTTTTAATTATATCAAAATTTACTTTTCATTATGAAAATGGAAGAAAATGAATATTAATGTTTGATATTCGATGTTTACAAAATGTTGGATTTAATGCTATTTAATATATGCCATATTATTCTGGCCGCCATTGTTGAACACTTTAGAAAATGAAAAATTTTGCTCATTATGCTGTTTAATAAAACATTGATTCCAAATACAGTTCTGATCTTCTTACTGAAATTATTTTGAATCAAAAAAAACATCGGTTACTTAATTCAATTTAAGTCGGTCTCAAAAATTAATAAAAATATTTTTAGAATGATTAAAGTGCGATCGATAGTTCAACAGTTATGAGCAGTGATGGGCATTTACCACGCGTCATTTATTATTTTCTCCGTCGACGTGTCGACAACTCGTAGACAACATAGGAAGTCAATAATACAGTCTAAACTACTGTGGCCAGACTTCTTTAGGTTTATTGCGATGCAGGTGGCGACAGTTTCGTAATCTCTTCCAATGAATTTTAATCTGTTTTCAAAATAAGGTTTGTTAGAAAATTTCTAAATGAAAATATTTTCATAATCTATCTTAAGAAATTTCGAACTATATTGTAATCTGTTAGAATAAAATTAGTTTTATCTATTATATATTTTGCCTCACAAATGTCGTCGCCTCCAGGTTCACGGTTTAAGGTGTTACGCGACCGGTGCCAACAAACTGCCAAGCTGAGGGCCCATTTAACAAAGCCCAATCGCAAACGGAGCCCTCTATAGATTCCTGGCGACCTCCGCAGTTGTATGTTGCCTTACCTGTGCATACGAATCTCTGCGCAGGTGGACCGATATTTCTCTGATACTCGTGGGACCACAATGTCTAAACTAAACAAAATAAACAAAACCGAGATCGGCACTATCCAAAGGCCGAGAACATCGAAGGAGACCTAGAACCGTTTAGGTGGGGCTCCCTCCACAACACCAAAAGGGGGCGACTCCTAGGCACCAGAGCGCGGAACCAAGGGAAATGCAGCACTGCCGACACAGGATCGAATAACGTTCCTCCATCTAAACAGCATTATATATAGGAATAGACGCTTGGCGTTCAGGGTTCTGAACAGGTGGGTTGCAACCCTTGAGGGGCAGCTCACGGCGGAGCAAAGAGAATCCGTGGTTTGGGCCAAGAAAACCATCGGCAGCGGCAGCTTGCAGAGGGATCAAGTATCGAAAACACAGCGGTCCCAGGATGAGCTGGAAGCGGTCGCCACCAAACGAGCCAAACTACTGAATATGCTGTATCCTGCTGGATATACAGATTCACATAAGGTACCTAATAAAAACAAGTCGTTCTACGATATTGTGAAGGAGCGTGTGTTGGTGCCAGTCATTATTCACAGGAGTCATGAAGATGGGAGCGTCACTGTGGAAAAATGGAGATTTGTGTTTAACGTACTAAACTCGGTCTTTCTGAAGGTTTTAGGAGAGAGTCTAGGATCTCCCCATTCTGTAGAGATGCGAGATGGTATCAAGGGCACGTTAAACTAACGGCGTGCTCAGATACCAGATCGGTTTGGCAAGGTGCGAGGCTGGCGACTGTAGGCAGGAAAGAGATTCCTAGCAGGCAGAGTGCTCGTCTGGGTTCCAACCGAGCGGTCTAGCCCAGAGGGTATATATATAAGATAATTAGGATCAGTAATCCTAGTCTTCCGACTGAAAATTGGAAGATAATAAGGCAAGAGGACGCCAAGGGGAGCTCTAGATTATCCACTATGGTGATCAACAAAGTATCCCTGGCTTCTTTTGCCGTGACGAAGGGAGCAATTGACTTCGGATTCGGGTCAATTACTCTCAGAGTTTATAAGAAAGACAAAGTTGAGACGCTCACAAGCGAACCTGGAGAAGACGGTAGCCTGTCCATACAGAAGGCAGTTGCACCAGGAGGAGAGACAATCCAATCAATATGGCTCTCCGAGGTGGCTGCACTAGGAGAGGAGATTGGCATCCGCCTTTGCGGATAGAATCGGACCACGATTACCTGTCAGACTCGCGGGAGGAGGGGGCTGCCAGCATCTCGGAACCTACTACCAGAAGAGGTAATACGGGCGTTACCGCCGAATTCACTGGAACCAACAGACATTAGCCTGCGGCAGCGAGAAGTGATAAGTGGTATAAGATAGTATAAGTATAGGCTCAATATGATAATATCAACCTGCACCATACAAAGGCGGCATCGGCCGCTTATTCCCCAGACTGACTGAATCATAAGAGGTTGTGGTCCTTCTTCAAAAACCTTGGATAAACAGTAACAAGATCCATGGCCTTAGAATTAAGGGGTATTACTTAATATACTCAAGCAATTCTGTGAAAATTAGATACTGCGTTCTTGGGAAAAATAATTTAAATGTGTTTTTACTCTCTCAATACAGCAATGATGACATAACTGGTGTCAGCCTAGAGGTTGGCGGAAGCCAAACCTGGCTGGTTTCAGCCTACATGGACCGGGACAAGTAGGTATACGCCGGATAACCTGGGAGACCTGGTTCTCGAAGCTAAAAAAAGAGGATTGGGGTGATTCTTGGATATGCTGCTAATGCGTAACACACAATTTGGGGAGGCACAGACATCAACGAAAGCGGTGAGTTATTTTTTGAGTACTTATTAAATACTAACCTTTTGGTTTGTAAAATTGGGCAAGGACACACATTTATTACTAAAAATCGACGGAAGATTCTAGACGGAACCCTAGCGTCAGATAATATTTAACCTATGGTCAGGGAATGGAGAGTGGCGGGAGAACATTCCTTCTCTGATCACCATTCAGCCTTAACATTTCCACTGCTACCCGGAAAGCTTGGAGGAATCCTAGAAGGACACACTGGAGCAAGTATAGGGATATGGTAAAAGAGTTATTAACTCTAGTGTCTGCAAAATGCTGCCGGCCCTTTAATGCTGCTTGCCAAATAGTTAAGCCCAACCAACATAGTGGCCCAGAGAACTGGGAACATGCCGAAAGGCTTGTAGGAAGGCCTTTAATAAGTACGAGAGAGGCTCAAGATTGGGACTCCTATAAGGAGGACTTAAAGGTATACAAAAAAGAATTAAGGAAGATACAAAGGAGGTCGTGGAAACTCTTCTGTGATAAAATGAAAGAAGCTTCTAAGGAATCTTTGAAAATTCTCATCGAAACCCACTTTCCAGGAAGCTATGACGACTCAATAGAGACTAGTACTCATTGAGAAATACATTCATTGCGCATAGCTGATATCGTAACTAAAAAACAGATCCTATTGGCACTTGAAGGGATCAAACCTTAAAAATCGGCTAGCCCTGACCAGCGGCAATTTAAAACAACTCGTCGATTATTCTCCCTTGGCTGAAAGTAATTAACAGGCATGAAAAAGGCGTTATTTTAGTTAGGTTCCAATGGCTTGGAAACTTAATACTTCGGAGCGATTGATTGAAGAGCAGACATAGTGCTCCAACTAGTTCCAATCCTAATGTTTTCAAAATTGCTGAATTAAGCGCTTGTAGAATATCTTCCTTTGTGATAAAAGGTATATGTATATCCAGGTTCGATTCGATACTTAAGCCACTTGTTGAGGTTGGTTTGTTTTTGTGGTAAACGGTTGAAAAAATTCAGCAAACATGTTAACGATACACTGCTAGACACTTGACTGTTGGCGGGATAGCCTTTTGTCTGGCGTTTTACATTAACAAAGTTCCAAAAATACTTGTAGTGTCGAGATTCGTTCTGTATTTTAGTTCAAAATATTCCTCGTATAAGATGTTGTTTGATTGAAATGACTTTCTGTTATCTTCAGTATCGCTAATTTTTATTCGTTTGTATGCTTTATTCTTCTTATTTTTCAGGTTGATAAGTACGTGGTCATACCATGGTGGATGATTGATTTTCGATACTCTGGACAAAGGAACATATTTCTCGAACGTTTGGGTAATCAGCTGATAATAAATTTCCACGTTTACGTCTAGGTCATGTTTAGATAGTTTTTTCTGCCAGATGATACTATTGAGTGAGTTTTTAAATTCTGGTAACATAGATGATTGAAATTAAAGCGGGTTTCCACGTCTGTATGATATATACATGGTGAAAGAACTGCCGAATTCAAAGATATTTCGTCGTCATTTATAACTAATGGAACCAGGGATCCTCTTACACCAAAAATATCAGGATTGGAGAGGTTACACATCTTGGAATATATAGGATATTACTAAACTGTACCTCCGACACACTAATTCGAAATGAGGTATAAAAGTATTTTAGGCCATTATCTCGGTTTGGGGGAACTTCAACACAGGCTGCTCCATCCAATTTCTTTCTCGATTTTAGAAAATTTTGCTCACAAAGAGCCATCGTCTTTGAGTAACCACTTTGATGTTAAGTAATTCGGATTTGTTCAAGTTTTTCGTAATATCTACTTCAGTTATCACCTGTGATGAGGCTATCGGAATATATGGTATTAAATTTGTCCTTACATCCACTTGCGGGTCTGGTACTGGTACTAGACTCCGAGATAATAAAGCAGCCTCATCAATCATGGTTGATTTATTACATGATTTAAAACAAACTTCCGGCGGTTGAGAATTGGGAACAGTTTTTGCTTGCTCGGTCTGTGGTGTGGATAATGCTATACATCAGGTGGTTGATCAGTTGTTGATAGCACTGCTCTTGATAACTTTATACGGGAAGTTTCTACAGTAAGTATAATTGTTGGCGATGCTGCATCTGTTGAAATTGGCCTACTTGAACTTTGGATTGTGATCGTATAACTTTACGATCCTCTGTTACTTTAGGAGTTTTGGTCAATGCCTGAATTGCATCATTCAATGACTCGTTAGATATAATGATTTTGATAATTAATGCCGATTTCAACGACTGTTGAGTTTTGAATCAGTATAAATGAAAAGTCATCTAAAACTAACTTTTTCAGTAGGTGCCAATGAGACATTAGCAGAGCTTCCATCTTTTATTAGTTTAGTTTAGTCGAATAAGACACACAGCATAAATTACACATAAGAGCCAAAGTCAGTTATCGATGTATTTAAAACACTATACAACCGCGGGGTTAATACGTTAATTAACATAAAACAATTTAAAAAATAAAAATGTATATACGAGAACGTAAATTTCGCAAATAAAAGGATTATTAAGGAAAACAGCTTATCACAAAATTAGGAGGAAATGGAATAAAACCTTTTATTGTACTACCTACCGTACGAGTGGATATTATGAAGTGGTATAAATACGGATTCTTCATTTAATCTACTAGTACGTACCATTTTATATACTTAGCCTGTTCTATATACATATATATATATATAGGTTTTTATATGGAGGAGATTTCCATTAAAACAAAGCACAAAAAAAAGTTAATGTAAAATGCATTATATACGAAAAGCTTAAAATATATAGAAACACTTAGAATAAAAATTAAAAATTCAAATAATTTTATTTTATAAATCATATTGATTTAAAAGTTATATTTTTTTTATCTAGTCTCGATAATTGAATTCATTTCAATTTTCATTTATTTTTTTAAATTAGCTTAATCAATTTAAAACATCTGTGGACAGTACGAGTAGTGCAAATAACATACAGATTTTAATAATTTGATTAAAAAATGAATTGAATTCAGTATTTATCTAATTTGGAAACAAAATTTAATCAAATATTTTATGCAATATTTTTGTTATTTAATTAAAATAATTGAATTCATGATTTTGTATGATTTGTCGAAATTTTTTTAATATAATTTTACTTTTAGTGTTATTGATATTCCGGATTCTTTATATATATATATATATATATATATATATATATATATATATATATATATATATATATATATATATAACTATAACTACTCGAAATAGCTATAAAAATACACATTTATACGTTCTAAGCATGGCAAATGTTTGCATTGATTATTGAATAATTCATTACGTCAAATAAATAAGTTTAAACAATAGAAAACTTATATTTGCTTTTCGTCCTTAGATATGTCATAAGTAACAAGTTTTTATTAGATAGCAAGGCAACAATGTTGTCTATATATACATACATAAATGTATAACAAGACAACCCAATGTTTAAAGTTTTTTTATTTTACTATATCATTTATAAGACAATTTTCCAATAACAAACATTAGTTCGTTACAAGTAGAGAGCAAATCCAATTATCAAACGAGACACATGTGTCGTTTTGTCTTCCATAAAATCTATATAAATACTTAGACACAAAACTTTTCTAAAAACTTATAACATCAGTATCGGTTGTTGATAAACACGAAATTGTTGTTTTGCAACTTAGTTCATAATTCATATCAATATTTAATATGTACTTCACACAATATAATATTATGTATTAATAATTATGTTCATAAATCAAATTCAACGCGAATTACATATTATCATTTATCTAAAATGTATTGGCGTGTGAAATTATTTATGCGAATATAATTTGACGGTTTGCGTCCAACTATATAATCATTTATTATGTTACAAATTTTAAATTAATGGTGGCGGATTCTAATGATTTGAAATTTAGAAGTTGCCCAGGGTAAGAATCAGAATGAATTCCATTAATATCAATTTAAACGAAAATTATTTTTCGGATATATACCGCATGATTAGAATATATAGGGTTGAGCGTATAATTCGGGATTACAGAAAATTGACAAAACTGAATATTTCATTCGGATGTGTTCTCTCTGTTCTTAACATACATTAAAATTAAATTAAATTAAAATGATGTTAAATTACTTAAATACCATTTTGAATTTAAGGCTCTGTATGTGAATATGCAAAAACTAGTTATGAATTTGGTGAAATATTTTTAACATGGTGATCAATTTTGCTGTGTGAATCAGTTGAAATTTAGACAATCAAGTATTAAAATTAATCACGTTAAGCTATATGATACGGAAATACCGAAGAAAATTTCTTTAATTTAATCCGCAGTGTCAAACGGTCGCCGATATAGTACCCACTTATTTATTGTTTCGTAGGTTTTCCCAGTTCTGTTCATGACACGTTAAAACTGGTCCGATATTCCAAAATGCAACATATTCCAACAACAACAGATATACTTAGTATAGGTGACAATGGAAACCCTTGCACATTAAACCAGGTAGCAGTCATAACACCGTATAAGAATACCACTCGATTGCAGAAAAAATTTTACACCGCACATAGCCGCACCAAAAATATAGTCGGGCTCCTGAAAAGCCCGATGGAGAAATATGTTTAATAGATCGCTAGAGCATATAGAATTCAAAATAGTGTCAACACCGTTTTTATTGCTTGTATTTTATACATAATATTTGTGTCTCTGGCTTGGTTGGTCCAATATCTGAAGCTATTGCTATATTGTAACAGGATGATATGATGATCGACGAAAACAACAATGCAGATTTTACAGCATGAGCAAACAGATAGTATAAGCAAACCACTCACATTAATATTGGGGTAATCGGTTTTCACCTACTGTCTAAATACTCCCGTTAGAACTCAATTGAAGTTACCCCAGGATTTTTTAAAAATACCTCTGACAATACAAGCGTAAATAATCCATCCCAGGCTTTTACAAATACATATATAATTTATGCAGTTGGAGTCAACCAAGGATTTTTTAAATTTATACTATCCCTGGCCCTGCAGACTTTTTCTTCAACAAACAATATACAGGCAGTACAAAATACTCATTCCAGACCTTTTCATATATATGTAAAATTTATTTGCTGGAAAATAAATTATTCTGGGCAAGCAACCATTACGCGAGCATTGTAATTTGTTTAACCGTTGAATTTTTTGCAATATAAATAAATGTGTGGCCTGTGACAACTTTTGAAAGAAAGCTTAAATCGAAAAAAACTCGTTCGGCCAATCTTTTGTATACACATTGCCAGCGTTGATATATATTTGACCGTATAGGAATTGCCGCATTACAAATAAATGAGGCACCTTTGCCAACTTTTCAAAATTGAAAAATATTGTAGGGATGAGTATTTTCTCATAACGATTGAGTTTGGGACCTTATTGGCCACCAATCAGCGTTGATATTTATTTTGGAATTTTCGTAATATCAATAAATGTGTTGCCTGTGCTATTTTTCAGAAAAATCTAAAATAGAAAAAAGGTAAGCTTTTGCAGGGGCGGCTATTTTCTCATAACGATTGAGTTTGACACCTTTTTAGCCACCACTGTGGTATAAAGAAATATGTAGCCAACTTTTCAAAGAAAGCTAAAATAGAAAAAAATCGATTGGCCAAGCTTTTGTAGGGACGACTATTTACTTATAGCGATTGAGTTTGAGACCTTGTTGTCCACGACTGTCCCAGCGTTGATAATTTTTTGACCATTAGAATTCAAATAATTATCAACGCTGGCACAGTACGGTGGCCAACAAAGTCTCAAATTCAATCACTATAAGAAAATAGTCGTCCATACAAAAGCTTGGCCAAACGATTTATTTTCATCCCTTGTCCAAACGATTTTTTCTTCGATTTTAGTTTTCTTTGAAAAGTTGGCAAAGGCAACACGTTTATTTATATTGCGGAAATTTGAATGGTCAAAAAAATATCAATGCTGGCACAGTGGTGGCTAACAAGGTTTCAAACCTTAATGAAAATTCTGGGATAACTTCAAGTGGGTCCATTCGAGTATTTATTTATTTTCTAATCGTTGGTCCCGTCTCTCGCATTTTTCCATGCATTTATAATGTGAACTCATTCTGGTCTAACTAGAGCAGATCTCGACCTAGACGAACATGACGCTGCAAAATAACCTGAAATAAAAGCCCTTGGATTATAGTTAGAGGTCGAAGACCTTAGGCAGGCGAGTGGTGGTATCGGTACACTCTCAGGTAATAAATCGTCAACTGTGGTGCTGATTTCTTTGGATGCCCTATTGGAATTCACATATTCTTCATTACTGTTAGAAATCAAATTGGGGGATTGAGATTATCTTTTTTGCTAGCATATTTATTAATTATATCATAATTTCGATAGTCCTCCTTAAACTATTTACTAATGAATTTTGTTATTTTATAATATGTTGCTTAAATATATTTATTTGTTTATTAAATAATTTAAGTAAAACTAATAATAAATGAAAAAAAAATCTGTGTGAAGTGACGTTATAGTTATTTGCCATCAAAATGCCATTTTGTGTATATGTTGAGAACCGTCTTAATTATTTATCAAATAGAACTTGCCCTGTGACATGCAAAATAGGTGATAACCGAAAACCAACCAGTTTTTGTGTGTGGTTATTGTGTAACGAATTTGGACGGCATGGTGGAGTCACTAGTTAAACTAGGTCCCAATGGAAATACCATTCGTTACTGAAATTGTATATTCATTATTGTAGAGCTTCAGCGTGGTCTTTATTGCCGGCTAAGGCTCAGGGATTGGGGTGGGGTTTGCTGAAGATACAAAAATGCTTGCTTGACCACATTAGGAGGGAAAACTAGGGTACAAACAGAACACATAGAAGGAAGGACCAATACAACGGATCAACTAACCTCGAAGACTATGAAATCACACTTAACCTTTCATCCTATTATTAAAAGCTATTAGCTTCTCATCCTGAAGAGACGAGGTGAAAAACGAAAGAAAATATAAATCAAAAACACAAGTATTACGATAATACGAGAAAAAAAGAAAAAAACATTAAAGTTATAATAAATTTATTCAAAAAAAAAATACGTTAAATAGAGAGAGCAGAGAAGAGAAAAAATATATATATAAAGAAGTATTATATTCTATATATGTAATCTAAAGTAACTAGCTGTAATGACGTCATACAAAAAAAATATACCTTAACCCCAACTATATTATTATACATAAAATTTTAACAAATTTTATAAATGTTTGAATTAATCAATAAAAGTAAAGAAAAATGATTTATATATATATAAAATTAATAAAAGTAATAATAATAATAATACAAAAAAAATTAAATCTTATCTTATTATTTTTTTTTTCTAATATGGCGGCGGCCGATGTCCCACGCTGATCATATTTTTTTATTTATTTATTTTTTTTTTTCTAGTTGGTGTTATTTTTGATTTCTATAACAGGCAACATAATAACCGGCTAATCTCCACACACCAGATTATTATTATTTTTTTTTTATAACGTAATATACTACATATCTTTTTGTAATATTTGCGCCATTTGCATACGCTAATAACTAACTAAATCACTGTTTGCCAACTTGTATATTATGTCTTTCGTTTTAACAGAATTTCTTATTTCTTTATTTAACTAAACTAAATTATTTTATTTTATATATATATTTTTTTTATTTTTATTTAATTAAATTATTATTTAATTATTTATTTAACTAAATTATTATTTATTTATTTATTATTTATCTATTTAACTGGATTTAGTTATTATTTACCAAACTTGTTTATTTCAAGATATTATATTTATTGTTTTATGTTAAATTCACTGTTAGTTTATTTAGTTATTTTTTTTTTTTTTTCGTCCACAACAAAAAAAAACCACTACTACTTAAATTTTGTTTCTAATTTATAATAATAGAAATATAAAGTTAATAATAAATTATTAATAATCAATTTATATATATGTATATATATATAATATATATATATATAATATATATATATATATATATATATATATATATATATATATATATATATATGTATATATATATATATATATATATATATATATATATATATATATATATATATATATATATATAAATATATATATATATATATATATATATATATATATATATATATATATATATATATATATATATATATATATATATATATATATATATATATGTATATTATATATTCTTTTTTTTTCTCACACAAAACCTTTTTAACGTCTATATAAAAAAATATTTTCACGTCTTTTTAATGTTCTTGTAACATCATATATATAATATATTTATATATTTTTTTTTCTAAATATTATATTTAATTTATATTTTGATCAACAACAAAAAAAACCGAACTGCCTCTTTTCAGCAGAAGAAAAAAAAACTTCATGTTTTAAATTATTTTAATTTAAAATTAAAAATCATCCATTACATAATTTAATAATAATATGAACTGATTATCACAAATTAAAAGATCGACTGATCATCAAAAATCGACCTTGTCGAGCGGTCTGATTAAGAACTCGTTAAGAACTGATTACCGCGTGCTATCAAAAATTGTTTATATAAAATTGTTAACCGCACTACAATGGATTGTCCCACCAAAAAAAAATGTTTTTATAAACGGGATAATCCAGTATTGATTCCCCAATCTATTCTCGCGCGAATTTGCAAGTCTAAGCGGTAATATAAATGTGCGGTAAAAAAAAATATTAAAATTAATTCCAGGGGTATTAAACCAACTCAAATTGGAACGACCGAAAAACGCGCCGTTACAATTGCTTCGAAAAATATACCACCTACCATGCAAAGCATCAATCATTAGAGCTGCAATAATTAAAAAGGCTCCCGATTCTGATCGGTTCTGCTCACCGGAATGCACTAAATCCAGTACTTCTGTTCCATCAAATTCATCAGCTGTGGTGTGAGTTCATCTGCAACGAATTTTATAATTTAAAATTTGCAACATCAACAAGAAGAACGTATAAATAAAATTGAATTTAACATTGCAAACCACAAACAATGTGAATTAATTTGATTGTTACCGGTTTGCGTGATATATTGATTAACCCTAACACTTCAATCGAAAACAAAACCGTCAAACAAAATGTTATAAAATGCTTTAAAATACTCTTGCCCAATCGATGTACTTGCGGTGTTCATTTCAACTATATATGATGTTGTAGCATGCGGTATACGTTACATAGACGTACATTGATCTCCCCTTTTATTGCAAGTTTAACACAGAGATGTTCAATAGTGGAATTTGATAATTCAATAAATTCATTCGATATTGATGCAACGGCAGCTATATATAAGGACACCACCACTCGATGTTTTCCAGCTTGATTTGATTAATCGACCACATCTGGAAACCACATATTGACATGAGAAGGATTCCGACCTAAGCATTTCCCTGTAAAATGATATCTCGCTGAAAATAAAATTGTTAAAAGTTAATAGTCGAGTGTTAATCACTGGGGTATATGATCTAACATCAGATTTCGAAATTGTAGGCGACGATTTTCGCCTTACATTTTTTTTTTTAAATGCTGCCAATTGCTTTATTCTTGAATCATTCTACAAAAGAAATTAACAAGAAGTATTCAAATCTTAAGCTAAAATTACTACATATTTTAAGTTTTAACCAATGTTAATACTTGTTATTAGTGATCACTATTTAATTAATTTAGATTATATAACCTAAACATTTAATAAATTTACAGGTTAATTAGTCCAATTGGATCTGCTTTTCTCAGTCGCCTATATATCGCGGCTGGTTTAGTGGCCGATTTATTGGAATGTTGAGTAATCCAATATCATCGTGTATATTACTATTTCGAATATACCACAGAGCATTGGTAATATACCACCGAAGTATTTTCGCTTGGGTTCGTTGCAGGAGTTCTCTTTTAGACGCGCTGGTGGATCCCCATATCTGAATACCATATGTCCAAATGCGTCTGTATATCACTTCATCACTTGTACAATAAAACTTTATTTACTAATGACAGCTGACATTTTCTTCCCATCAGCCAATACATTTTGGAAAATTTTATTTTTATTAGATTGAGCATTGCCTCAACATGATTCTTCCCCATTAGCCAAGGTCAAATACTTCGGCATGCACCTGGATAGAAATCCAGGTTCATGCCTAAGTATTTGACCTTGGTTTGGTGAGGAATATTTATATCGTTTAATTCCACTGGTTGTTTAGAGTGAATGTGACGTGACTTGATTTGTTTTCGTTCACTTTCATGCGCAATGTCTTCAGCCAGTTCTCGGTTTTGTTTAAAAGGTTCTATAATTCCTTTAAGGCAGTTTCCGGATTTTTGTGAGACACCAGGATTTACTGTTTTTGAATGACGTAGTTTTTGATTGCATTTACAATGCTGTGTTCTTGTTCTGTGGTGCCATGTTGGTTTCGGAAGCCAAATTGATGGTCTGGAATAATATGCTGTTCTTCTAATACTGGTTTTAATTTCGTTAGTAACTGTTTTTCAAATAACTTTTAGATTGTAGACAGCATGCTTATTGGACGATATGATGAAATCTGTGTTTGATTTTTTCGGCTTTATATATCATTGTGATCAAAGATATCTCCCATTTTTGAGGAATATAACCAGTCCGCATGATTACGTTGACTATGAATGTTATTAGTTTTATGCATTTGTCTGGCTATTCCATTATGATTTTTTCGGTATTAAAATCGTGCCCTGGTCCCTTTTTTGGGATTATAAAATTTTTAGTTGTATCCTTAACTTTCTTCCAATTATATTTTGTTTAAAGACAAACCAGTCGGTTAGGACGCAGTTAATTATTAGCCTTTTTAACATTTTTGTTGCCTTCCAAAAAGAATTATGTGTCTTCTGACTGCCGAGAGTTGACTTAAATTATTCTGGACGTACTGGTTTTTTTCTTCCAACAGTGCAAATTTTAAATTTGTTTCAGTTTTGATTAAATTTGTTTCAAATTTTCCATTGAGTGTGTTTGGCGTTTAAATCACTCCCCGCAAGAAATTTAAGAAAATTACCTAGCTGGCTGAAATAATCCTCGAAGTGCAGTTTTTTTAGCATGTTTTGGAGGACAGTGTAGTGCTTTAATCTTGTTTTTATCAATACAGTTGTGCCTCCATGTTTTTTCCTTTTTGGGTGCTTATAGTGTCATAAATAGAGTACGCATTAATTCTGAAATAGTTATTTTTGGTGAAGTGTGTTTCAAATATTAACAATATGTCAATATTGTGCTCGGTGAGGAATGCTTGAATCTCCGCTTTATGTTGTGCTAGGCCGATGGCATTCCATATGGCAATATGACTATCTGCATCAACGTGTTCATATTCTGCATGATTAGATTAATGGTTCTTTCCATAATCGCCATATGAAGCTTTGCTTAAAGCTGCTGCGATGTTTCCTTCTTCGCTTGCTTGCACTTTAGGAGCGGTACTTTTAATGCTTCTTGCATATGAAATGCACCCTTGATGCACACTATACTGTTTACAGTTGCTTTTGGTTGGTTATTTTGTATATTAACTTTTATTGTTGATATTGGTGTGTCTCAATGGTTTGTACTCTTTCTTATTTACATTAAATCTATTTTAATTTTGTAAATAGGGCTAAAGTGACTCTGAAATTACACCTCAGGATAATCACATTATAAGAATTTGTTAAAAACTTATGGTTTGGTATATAGTTATTCTATATGATTATAAGAAAAAATCTAAGATTATGGTTTTTAGAATTTAGTCAGAGATCCATATAGTCAGCGTCCTCTCTGCACCTCGTCAGGTTTAGTGGACTTTACACGATTTACATTTTGCAAAAGTATATTGTGCGTCTTATATTTGCATCCAAGGCTTATATTTTTGTACCTGCTAAACTACTTCCATTCCAACACCTATATAATTTAATGTTTTGAAGAAATTTTTTTTCAGGAGTCAAAACCTTCTGATGGGGTTGTGCAGAGCATACGAGTTTCGCAATAATTATTGTAATTTTTGTTCCAGTTTTTAACACTGAGGCTTTTTGAAAGTATTATTTCGTTTCAGCGCATACGTTTTATTTAAAATGAAGTTGTGGTTTGTGATGTATTTTTAAATGTTTTTTTTCATATTGTGTGGTTATCCAAAACTTCTGAGGACATTGGATCACCAATCTTTATAACCATTTTATTTGTTACTTTTTCATTTATTGCATTACTTATTTGTAACCTATGGTGATGAGATAAAAAAATATAAAAAATCATACCTATTTTTCCAGGGTATTATATTAGAAAATCAATAATAATTAAATTTTGACAAATAAATCAAATTATGTCTGCAAACCACAACTAAACCGAATAACCTATATCTATATACGTATATATGTATATATTGATTTCGCTACCCCCTTTATATAAAATCAATTATTAATTCAAATGGTGTGACCCATTCCATGTATATGGCCAAAGCTGCTGTATTGATTGATATCGAAAATTAAAATCAAATTAAATTAAATTTATCTTGATTTATTCATAATATATCAGTCCAATACTCGACTCGGATATAATAAATAAAATTATTATACGATAACATATAACAATATGCCTCTATATAAACAATACGATAATTATAATTATTAAAGGATTTATACGAAATTGGTTTTACCAATTGAATAAAACAATAAAATCTATTCTATGTGTACCGGCTTTTCATACAAATTATTTTCCATTTGGATCGATTTTTATCAAAAGCACAGCAATAGTTTATTATATTTTCATTAAGTCGGTTGAAAATCGCAGCTTTTAATTTTCAACACAATATACAAAATAAATTTAATTAGTCCTATAAAAACGGACCTATCCGCAGTCACGCACGTAATCTTGAAAAATTATATTTTTTAAAAATAACGTCAGTTAAAAATTCAAAGTAAGTAAAGAATTTTGTTTACGTTATTTTTGGTTGTTTATGAAATGTGAATGTCAAAAATGAAAGTGTTTCTATATATATATATGTACGTTGAATATACGTAACGTACCCGCTCCAACAACATACGGTACAAAATTATCGTTTTTTGACGGGAAAATTTTCATTTCGTCATGAAAATTATTATTTTTCATTCATTTACTCGTTCGTTCTCACATATATTCCATATATACGTTTATACAAAAGGTATGATGCTAAATATAAAAAATTATTTATGTCTAAAGTTTCTCGTATGCTTAACTTATATACGTACCTATATTTAGCTATAATATATGAAAAAAAATAAAAACTTTTTTATTTTTAACAATATTTTCGTCAGACAATTTTGACGGATGGTTTGGATTTATACAAAAATTTTAACATATTTCAAAATGAGATTTTTGTATTCCACAAGAATATCATATGTATGTGTGTGTGTATGTGGATATAATTTAAAATTTTCAAATCCATTGCATCTGGTAATTCTGGATATAATCTGTGTGTATAAAAAAAAAGTTAAGAATTATATGATATACTCGTACATAGAGAATGAGGTTAACGTTGTTAATTTAAAAGTTAAATTTTTTTTTTTGTTGGCTGTTTATGTTGGATTGATTACGCCAAATAAAAGATAAAAATATTTGTTATAATGTATATGTGCAGGGGGTGATTTATATACAATAACATACAATATGGAATTAACACCATATATATACATATATACACACAAGATCAAAAATAAACATATCGTGTGCAGATTTTAGCAACTTGCTCGTTATTGTTTAATTTTTAGTATTCATATTACCATGGAACCAGAGTTTTATTAAATTTTGTTTTATTATTTTCGGGTTGAGCTGAGATTGTTGAAAATTATCTGATTTTTAGAAATTTATTTTGGAAATGTTATAAACTCTTACACATCTGGTGAGTTTCCGCCAATATTTTTGTTGTTGTTATTCTGGCGAAATATCAACATTTTTACAATAATGAATTGTAGTGTTTTGTTTCGACTTGCACACCCATAGTAAAAATATACATAAATAAAAGTTTTTCATTTTTTTATGTACAGAGATGGTGTGAGCTTTTAATGTTTAAACAAAGAGATTTTAGTGTAAAGTTTATCGTGTATTTCATACAGTGGAAATTCGTTTGTCTATCATTCATACAAAAAGGTTTATTTTTATATTGTTGCAACCGGATGGATAGGATGAATTATGAAAATTTTATTAGCAACGGTTGTGGGACCGAAACGTATTTCTTACAAATAAGATTTAAATAAAATTCAAATAAGTATTAGCCATTCCACTATATAAAAAAATCGGACTAGAAATCCGGTTAGATGGAATTTCTTTAGTGGGATGAGAATTTGTACTAATCGAGATTTTTGAATTCCGGTTCAGTATGGAATCAGTGGAAAATAAATTCCACTTTTGTGGAATTTAACGTTATTGAAAATAACGAAAATATTGAAAACAAAGTTTTGGCTATCCAAAAAGAAAATTTGTTTAGTTTTTTAGAAGAAAATGTGAAGTTGGGTCGTGGAAGGTAATTTATTCATTAAGGCCGTATGCTATAGTATACAAATTAAAAATATTTCATTTATAATTCTACCAACAAGCTATTGTTTAATGTGTATGCTTGTTAAATGTGTATGTGTTGTATAGATAAGGAGGAATAGATGATAGCAGGGACATATGAGAGAAATGTGGTAAGGTGGCCAAGTTTCCCAATGTTACAGAACGAGCGTCAAAGAATGAGGTAAGAACCACACTAAATATGTAATATCTTATTTGAATTTAGACTTTGTGTTAAAAATAAAGTGGACGAAATAAAATGGGTCATCAAAAATCATTTGCCAATCATGCAGAACGTATTATAAATATAATTTCGTCTGTTTGGTACAAGTTAATAATGTGTATTTGAAGAAGTGATGGCTTTCACACAAACACGTGATGAACGGGTCACCAAATTTTGGATTTACGGATGATATTAGTAGAGCGGCATCACATATCTATGAGAAAAATAAAAACAAAAATATTTTGTCAACTCTGTCATAGTCTCACGTCTAATGAAAAATAAATAAACTTAGGATTTGAATATTTTTTGAATGACCACCTGTACAACACACGAAGACGTGTTCGATTTTCTTGGTTGGTTTCTTTATTGTTACATGTGAATCGATACATCCGATAATACCCGGAAAATTATGTTAAAATAAAATTTAGAATAACAAATAGTATTAATGCTTAATTTATGGTACCTCTTATCGTTTATATGCTATCATACTAATTTACTTAGTTTCTTCTCATTTAATTGCGTTGGCGTTTGAGGAAACGCAATATATTTTCCTAAACAGTGGTCGTTTATAACTTTTATAAGTTTCTCCCATTGTCAGTAGTAAGCCATCACTAACTTTCCGCTGGTACGATCCTGAAATACTTTAAAAAAACATAAAGGAACATAATCATTTACCATAGTCAATTAAGAAACTTAAAATTTATGTTTTACCCGTACCATAAAATTTAATTAATATTCGCAGATAATAGAATCGGAACAATTCTTACATTGGAAATGCTAATTGGATCGCTTCAATCCCTCAATTCTCGATGACGCTTTAATAATCCTAGCTATTTCTACGATGTGTTATTATTAGACGAACTCTAATGGGCAAATCCATATTTTACCAAAATATTTAAAATGATAGAGATTTTCCATTTCTGGATATTAAACCCGATTTAGAACTAGTATTAAAAATGTTATTTCGTAACAGAAATGAGAAAATTTATTTTATTTCATCTTATTGAACCGGAATCCATGTACAGATAGCAGTGAATTTCATGTATATATATATTTTGATTTCAAATTTTCAGGAGTAGTCCAAAGCTAAATAAGGATTACTTGAGGCATTTTTATCAGTTCATTGTCAGTTAATTTTAAAGTCTTCTGTAAATATTTTTTTTTGCAAAAAATGTATGTAATTAGTTTTCGTCATATAGGTGCATATATAGGCCCATATCCGGTCAAACTAAAAAGAAAATGTAAAAATTAAAATATTCTTCATCACATTGTGTACGTTGTAATAGCACAGCGTGAGGTAGTTCAACGTAGACTGCTAATCCTCCTTATGCTGTGTAACCAAATAAGATACATATCGCACCAAATATATGACAGCAACTCCTATCCACATTACTTAATCGTTTACTGTCAATAATTTATAACAAGATCAGTTAACGCTTCGAGTATTAAAAAAGCTCGTTAAAAATGCTTATTAAAAAAATTGATATGTGAACGTATATGTTTTGTTTGTTTTAATGAAAAATCCATTTTGCATCCCATCCCACCTCACCGGGATTCGAACCCTGTACCTCCCGATCCAAACGTCGCAGCATTAACCACTGTGGTATTTGCTCGGAACGTATATAATGCTAACGGGTAATTTTCTCATTGATGATGCTCCATCATATCCCAGGTAGTACCAAGATAACTTATTTTTTGAAGGCTCATACACATTGAATTTCACCCTGACAAGTGAAGGCGATTTTTAAAATAGAAGCAAAAAATACTTATAGGGAATGTCAAATAATATGTTAAGGCAGTAAAGTTTTTCTGTGCCAAACTTGGTTATGTATAAGTGATAATAGTTTTCAAAAGCTAATAAATAGAGTTATAGGTTAGTGTAAAGCGAGTATACTGAATTCATCAACCTTCTTTTTTTTTTGTGGTAGAGAGGGGAATCTTTATAAGACATCACATGTGGACCTATTCGTGTGGATTCTGCAGCATGCAATCAACAACTGTTAACAGTCAATAGTCATTTCCCACAAACCTATATATAGTTCCAATCTTTCTTCCTCGAGGCGCGGGCTGTCAAAATATACATGCTCCACGGTCTCCAGTTTTTCTTCGCACATTGGAAAATATGGGGAATCATCTTGCTTAAACTTATGTAAATAAGCGCGAAAACAACCATGCCCCGTCAGAAACTGACATAAATAGAAGTCAATCTCTCCATGTTTCCTATCTAGACATTAACTACCGAAGGAACTAGACAATGTGTCCACCGACCTTTTCCCGAGCTGTCCCAACGCTGCTGTAACAAGTTGACGGTCTCTGGGCGAGAATATATTCTATCGCGCTCCTTAGCCAATAAGTTCATTGGAGGCATCCCCGCTAATAGACACACGGCTTCATCTGATACCGTTCAAAGTGAACTAACCACTCTCAGAGCGCTTAACCTATACACAAATGCCACCGATTATTTGTGAGTACTTCTCTTCATAGCACTGTTCCAAATTGGTGCTCCATACATCAAAATAGATGTCACCACACTACTCAGTAACAGTTTACGGCTCTGGCGGCCTTCCCTGCTTTGGCATAATTCGCATTAACTTTTCCAGCTTTTTCCCCAAAGATATCCAAAAGCGATTTAAAGGACATTCTAGCATCAATTATTACTCCCAGATAATTAATAAATTGTTTTGACTGAATCAGTTGACTACCAACTTCCATCGTCTTGAATTCCAACCTTTTCCTACTGCTTCTGTTTTGTACTCCGCCAACTGTAAACCCACAGATAACCAATCCTGAATTACTCTTATACTCCAATTGCAGAGATCTCCACCTCTTCTTGGTACTTTGCAACACTACAATCGCAACATCATCAGCAAAACCAACCGCCAATGCTTCTTCGGGTATCGGCAGTCTAAAAATGTTATCGTACATGGCATTCCACAATGTGGATGCCAGCACCAGATATGTGATAGTATTTAGTACCTTCATCGATTACAGACTTCAAAACTCGTTGCCTAAAATAATTAGCCACAATTTTAACTTTTATTTAACAGAGGAACCTAAATTGCCTGTCATTTGATTCACTTTGATATCCGCAGTTCCGGACAAAGTAATGTCCTCCAGCATATAGGCAAATAATTTTTCATCAAACATCGTTCGCTGCCTCTCAATAATCTTTTTTGTCGATTCTGAACGAATCTTTCCTCGCTTGCAATCGGTTATTTCATTGCAGATAATAGAATGGTGATTACTATGTGTATATTGCTCACTAACTTTCCAACTCTCTATTCTATTTAAAATACCCTCGCTAATCCATGTGAGATCAATTACCGAGATACCGCCACACTTATGGAAAGTGAATGTAATTCTTGGCTGCCCCACTCAACAGCCCAAGCAATAAAACCCCCAGCTATCAACAGAGGGTTTCGGTTTCACTTTCTAATCGAGGGAGTCTCTTACTAATCGGTCTAGGAAGATTTTGAATTCCTCTTAACAACCTCCCTTATTGGACAAATCACTCATCCTATCCTTAGTTTGCCTCTTGCTAAGACTTGCTCTGCCACCTTTTTTGGCATGCTAACCACTGCCATTAGCGTCCCATACGATAAGATGATCTTAGCGTCTTCACAATAGTAGTGCCTTTTGTTTCTGCCACTCGCGATTCCAAAGCTGGTAGTACATCTTCGGATCTGGTAAACTTCATCAATATCCCTTATTTCTATTAGAGTTTCATGTGCCAAGATTTCAACGTCAGCTTCTTGGCCAATAATTTTGCTTGGTAAATAGTTGTTTGAGGTTGATCGCCAGTGCTTATTAACTCCAATAATAGATTTGGACGTTTCACGTATATGCGTCACCTGTTCTCCCAACCCTTTGAGCTGAGAGTCTGCCTTTTCTGTCCGTCGCAAATCAGCATACCAGACGCCTTCTTTTTAATTAGGAGAACATCAGGCCGAGGCTGTCTACTTCATTTCCGTTTATTTTTCTTACAATTCACACCAGTTATCTCCCCCGGAGTTAGTATGCTTTTCGTGTTGCGTTTCTTAGCCTCCGTTTGCGTTTCACTTTGACCCGTTGAATAACGCGTTTCTCTTAATCGGTTCATGCTTTGGTATATTCATCGTTCCACTAATTCTCTTATCTTGATTCAGCGATATAATTAAATATTCACAAATCAACGGTTTGGACTTCGAAGGAAGTGTTACCCGACTTGATTCTAACAAGTTCGTCTCAGGTTCCTGGTTTGTTCTTTCCACATTTTTGCCAAGAAATGCCTCAGCTTTCTCCATTCTCTCTCTAAGAGCTTCGAACTCCTTTTCCACCTCATTATATGATAGTTTTATCACGCGTATCATCTTTTTAATTTCACCATGCACATTGTTGCGATCCTTCAGTCCGCGAGATCATTTATGTGTTTTTTAGTTGTAATCAACTTGGAAACCTTCGTAACAGACTCACAAGCCAATTCGTTCTCTTGTGAAGCAGCTATATATGTTGGGCAGCGATATTACCTCAAATATTTTACTGCGCGTAAGCGATCTCTGTCTCTTTCGCTGCTCAGGAATGAGTTAAAAACACCTCATGGAGACACATTCACTGGTTTAATGCTAAATAGACTTAATATTTCTAATTCCGACAGCCAAGTTTCCCACTTCTGGAACAAAGCGGTCATTGGATATGGTCTTGCCCGCCCCCTAAAGTTGCCGGTACTGCGGTTCCGGATCCCTGCACCGTAGTACTAAACTCCTGTTGTGTAAACATTTCGGTTATTTGTTTTCAGGGAACCGCCCTTAGCTTTTTTTCCCTACTGCCAAGACATTTTATGCAGCCGCTCCTCCTGGAGAACAGACGCCGAGGAAGAAGCCGCCCACTATGGAGCGTCGCGCCTGGGTATAAATTTATACCTATTTTAAGGGTGGTATATTATTAGCCCTTGTTGCTTCCTATATAGGGTTTGTATGACTCCACCTCCACCTTCGAAGTCGCACGTCTGGGTGAATAAACACTTCTTGCTAGTTTTGGTCCGCCAGTGTTAATTTATTTTCCACTGACCCGACCAAAACGATTGTGGGTTTCCCCTATCCGCCACCTAGGGACGCGCTCGATGGGAGCTCCAGCACATCCACGCGAGATCTACTGGCCGCCAATCAGTACTAAAGAATCCTTTCACAAAACTTTACGATGACGATATCACTTTCATTTATTTAAAGCATTCATTCAAGCCTTAATGAAAGTCTAGACTAAAAAAATAAATAATGTGCTTTGATATAACCAAAATTTCTTCAATTACCAAATATTTGGAAACAGGAAAATTTTTAAGGCTCAAATGTTTGATTGGTACTGTCTCAACTTTTAACTTTATCAAACATTTTCAGCAGATTACGACACCGAAATCCTAATAAGCTTTTAAAAGTTTTTGTCAATTTCATGAATGATTTACGTTTTGATCTTGCAGACATTTTCGCTTACAACTTATGCTTTGAATCGTAAATCATTTATTTTAGCGATTTATTATTAAATCTTTTGAGTTATAATTATTAATTATTTCAAACTTTGTTAAAGTTGTTGATTTTGTTTCAAAAAAAAGAAATTTGCCTTAACCTCAAAGCTTTTACATTCAAGTTAAATTTTTATGTTTACCTGGCCCTGAAAGTTTTTTGTTTGTCTCGCAGAAAGTTTTGCTTGCACTAAGGTATGCTCCTTTTACTACCAAAGCTATTATAAGTTATTTTATATAAATAAAGATCTATATAAGTGACATAAAATTAACAAAGCTTTTGTAAAATTTGATGTGAGAATTTTAAGGAAACATGACTTTTGCTAGCCTTTATAACTATAATTCTGAGTTAGTCCAAGGCAATTACGAGATTCAATGATTAACACTTAACAATGCTTGATATATATTTGATGATTAAGTGGTCTAAAGCTTATAAAGGTCATGACATCGTGAAACAAAATATAAGTATACTGCAGCCGTAAGGTATTGTCCTACCTATATGTATTGGAATATGAAATTTACGACGGGGAAAACCGAAAAACATGATTGTCTTCAAAATATAGGTGATCGTGTAAAACCACCATGTTAAGCTTTCAATTTTGATATCTCCGTTTTGCAGTAACGTTTTTCATAGAGAATCAGGAATTAAATCTTTTAATTTGATATTTTTAAAATTTACCTTAAATGCTGTACCCCTATATAGGTAATAAAATATTGATATTTTTACACATTGCTGTACTTTTACCAAATATCACAAACGTAAAGCACGATACACAGTTTAAAAATATAAAAAAATTCAAATTTATATTATTAGTACTTTAAAGAGCTCGTTCGTACCTTTCTAAAATCCCACATAGATTATAAATTTATTATCATAGTTGATCTAATTTAAAATATTGAAATAAAAAGCTCATCACTGCATGGTACGTACACAACAACAAAGAAAGTATATAACAAGCTCTATGGAGTAATCAATCATGAACTTTTTTCTAACTAAATTTGATTATATTCTTCATTATAAACTCAATAAATAACCCAATAAAATATATAGAGAATATAAATTATAATAATGACAACAATAACAATTCCACTAAGCAATATAACAAATGTAATGAATAATTTAATAATATGCATTAAAATTAAACATGTTCTGGGTGGTTTTATGTAAAATAGTATTACACCGATGGAATAATCTTGTCATGGATGAAGAAATGCAACATGGAACAATATAAAAATAAGTATGCAAATTAAAAACCTGCACAACTAAATCCCAATATAATCATCTTATTATACGTACAAGTATATATGTAGGAGACGAATAAAATAAAATAAAAAATCCATTATTTTTTACCATCCTTAGCTATGCTCATGGTTTTGTTTCTATGTACATCATTTAGTCATGCTTCAGTAACATTTGTTTTAATATTATAATATTATATTTACAAATATATATTTACTTTAATTTTAAAATAAGGAGTTTCTTGTATATAACGTACATCCATGAACAGATATCAACTATATAAATAAAAAATATCTAATCTTAAAAAATTATTTCTAAAATAGTTTTACTCTCTTGAGATTTTTCAAAAACGACAACATCGTTTTTTGGAATAATATGAATTTAAGTTTGTACCAAATTCTTTAATAAATCGCAAAATTGACTTAATCAAGATGAACTATATATTATCCCAAAGCAGGATAGCATCAGAATAGTATATATAAATTAAGGAAGAAACTACAAAATATATTTAGCTTTAGAGAAGGACAAACAAATCAGATCAACACATGAAAATAAACGAAATAAATTCGAGTACGCAGGGTTCTTCATGTGATTTATCATCCTAGATATATACTAGACATATAGTCCTGTGCAACAATAAATTTGATTGTTATACTGTATAAAAACATTTAAAAAAATTAAAACAGTTTAGGAAATATTTTAAAATTAAACGGTAATTTAATTGATTGTCTAATACGTATTTAACAGCTTATAAAAAAAACCATTAACAATTCACAATTAGTCTACATTCCGCGGAAAACCTGTAAGATGGAGACACCGAACCATTAACTATATATAGTAACATACATATTATGATTAACATTCCAGTCATTTATGATGATGACATTAACACACCAAAGAACTTTGATGATGATGAATGCGGTTCGGACAATTATATACAAACGTTTTTTTTATTGGAAAAAAATAATCTTTTCAACAACACCTTAGCCTCTGATGAAACCATGTAACAGACTGGTCAGAACCAGCCTGCGGATTCTTAAGTATGCAGAGGCCTCTCTCACGGTGATTTTGCCGACTAGTTCTCAGGGTTTTTTGGGTCGTGGGGAAATTGAGGCTTGCATACTCCTGGCCTACACCGTGTAAACATCCATACAGAAACCAAAAATTTAAATCAAAACAAATTTAAAAAAAGTTGATCAGAAACAAAAAAAAACATCCGTCGAAGAAACTTGGGAACACCAATCATAACTATGTATGTGCGATTATGTACACGATAATGCGAACATGTGCAAATGTGAATATGCGAAAATGCGAACTTGCGAAAAATGCGAGAATGCGAACTTCCTCCCAACATACCTACCGTAAAATTTAATTAGTAATTCATCACCATATTGACAATAATGACATCAAAAAAAACCAAGGTCGTCCAAAATATTCAAAACGGTGAAACACAACACTAGCGGAGAAAACAATATATATACCCCGAATAACGGTATATATTACCGATATAACGGTATTTTCACCACACTACACCACACACACTATATATCCCACGTGGGATAAAAAATTTGAAATAATGGCGACCGGCCCGAATTTTCCAAAAAAAAAAAAAAAAATATTTTGTAAGAGGATTACAAAATTATTTTAACTTTTAAATTTAAACATAAAATAAAATTAGATTTAATAAAAAAAATTTTTTTACAATTACTGTTTATTCCACCGTCACCCCAATTTGTCCCGTTCTAACTGTTCCGCAACTCCACCGGTGGGACCCACCGTCCTTGCGTAGCTTGATTGCAACACTGCACCACCTCGCTTGATTGGCGAGGAACCACACCGCTCACACGACCACGTTCCACCAAACGCCACAATTCAATACGCGGTTCAACGCGTTTTTATATGTGTATTTATTTTAGATTTTTGTTATGATGAATCACTGGATCCGTATAACATATGCACCAATGTGACTTTCCTCTTTACAGTCTGAAGAATTATTATTTTTATAACTAAAATATAATTAATTTTGTCACTTAATTATATATTTTCACTGATAATCCAAAATTAAAACCAAAAAAACTATAATGAAACAAATAAAAATATATCCCTGTCTTTCGCGTGTTTTTGGTTGTTAGTAAATTTTAGTATCTTGTAATTGTAATGTAACTTGAATTGGATTTTGACCAATGTTTTAATTTATTTACAAATAATTACACAATTCCAAAAAAAATCTTATATTTTAATTAAATTTATTTATTTTATTGTTATATTACATTATCACTTAGACATGTCTCAACTCAAAAACTCTTCTGATCCTCATTTTTTCGATTTTTAATTCATCTCCCAAAATCATTTTTTTTTTTTTTTTTTTTTTTTTTTTACATACACCATTAACCAACGTTTTCGTATTTCTCTTTCTCTCCCCTCATCGTTTCCATTTTTTTTTTTTTATAATTTCTTTGTGTACTACGTACTTTATTTATCATGTATATAAATGTAGGTGAGAGAAAGACAAATACGAAACACGTGATTTGTTTTTCTTCTTCTAGAATATTCGAAAATTAATGTGGTGTAGTGTAGGTGATGAAACCATTGTTTTGCGATATTTAATGCGCGTTACCAAATTGACAAATTATAAAGAGCGTTACCAAATATGAATATTTTTGACTATTTGGACTTATTAAGATTTGAATCCCCGCTAACTTAATTTGGTAAGACGAAAAACAGAGTCGTAACAACCATCAAACCTTTTCAATAATTCCTTAAAAAACATAAATTCATTAGTTTTAGAAACAGACCTCTCATCCACACCAACGTTGAGGCCGTACAACTACTGGATACTACCAAGTAAGGCGGCTCAAACGAGTTCCAAACCACATGAGCTAACCGAATGATCATCATACCTCAGGGGAACTGGACATTGGTGCAGCAAATCCACACAAGTTTATTAATATCAACCATACTAATGTATTAAACGAATTAATAATGTTTACGATTGTAGTAGCCGATTTTGCGAAAATCGTGAGTACCCATACAAATTTTGTATAGTTAAAAAAAATTAGGGCGTTGTTTTTATTTTATAAAAAAGCCAAGCCACTTACCGACTTATTCCGGAAGAATACATCATTTGGATTAGAATCAGACCAGAACAAATCAGTTTCGTAAGTTTAAAGTCCGATTTAGATGTAGAAAAATGTTTGGCCGGCAAAAAAAGAAGACACTAGTTTATTACAATTTATGTGTGAATGACAAGAACAGCAATATAAACAAGCAAAATTTTGCATGCGATTTTGTCTTTTTTTTTCCGGTAATGTTACCATAATAATGAAAATGTTACCATAAAATATATTCAACCCGAGTATATTTTATGGTAACATTTTTAGAAAATATATATCCAACCAATCAGCGAATAGACGTCAAATGTTTATAGTTAAGTTTGAAATAACAACAGAAATGGCTTGTATTGTGTCAGCTATTTATTGATTCAGAATTTTATAAAAGTGTCATTGAATTATGTGCGATTTGTGCATCAAAGCTAGATCCAAATGATGCGGCAATTCATTATAATCGTCAAAATGAACAAGTTGAAGATCAAGAGGGTTATATTGCGTATACATCACGTAAATTATTATAAAGAAATCATTCAAATGCTTAAGAAAATTTATATAAATGCTACGTGTGTCAATGCAGGAAATAATTGCGTGGATACTACGTTGAATGAGTTTCTTGGTGTTGAAGAAGATACCATTACACAGAATATTTTACCTATTGGTGGAATTGCATTGCAAACCTCTGATCAATTATTGAATAATTCAGTTTACGATTGGTTATTGTCGCATCAATTACTTGGAAGGCTTTTGGGAATTTCCGAGCCGTCATTGGGAGCTTATTTGAAACAGACGGTCGATAAAAATCCCGATAATCTCATTTTGACTGATTTATTATGGAAATACCATGAACAATTTACAACATTCAGCTGCCGCCAAAGTACTTGATAATTTAGCGTCTATGCAAAGGTGAGTGTTTTCTAATACTTTGACATTATTGTGAGGACTTAAAATGTTGTTTATATTATAGCAATCTAATTAAATTGAACCAACCCTTTGAATACTTGGCTCGCGCAGTAATGTGTATGCGTAATGACACCGGTGGTTCATTTGCCCATAATAATGTACTACTGAAGGACTTGGAAGGTAAATTGGAAACATTTACTCGGCTAGTATCTCTAAATGATCGTATGTGGTCAACCAATGGCGATGAATATTATTTAATTAAAACAATTGATTCATTCACATCATATTTAACAAAACAATCAAATGTTGGTGCTAAAGTTCAAGAATTGATATCAGCATCATTGAATATTTTATATACACGGAACTGTACCACAGGATTGAGAAATTCACTGCGAGAAACACAAACCAAAATTGATCGAATTATAAAATAAGTTCGTATATTTCTTCCTAAAATAAATGTTATAATAAAATTTTTGCTAGAAATTTAAATTAAATTAAGCTTAATTAATTAGTGTGTAAATTATAAAAAGAGTTTTATTTTTGACCAACCAAAACTTTCTATTTGCTAAATTTCCTCTATACCATGTATGGTGATTCTTGAGATTCTACAATGGTTCTTTGAATGTCGTTCATTGAATTTTACACTAGAATGGAGTTATACTATTTCTTTTTCTACGAATTATTTCGTAGGCATACTCATAATAATTGTAAGAAATATGGTGCATATTTTAATAAATAATAATATAAGTATCCATTTCAAAATAACAAAATAATTAAATGTTATTGAGGTTATGTTTTATTATAGCATCGCCATTTTTGTTTACATACTCTTTCTCAGTTTAACTAATGGATTTTTTTTGTATTGTGTGTAGCTCGCTTTTGCCTGCAAAATTTTGCCTGGCAAGCATTTTTCTACATCTAAATCGGACATAAAAATAACGTTGGCCACAGCTCCAGTTGTTCAAATTTATTCGAAAATTGTGCGGCCAAAGTTGTATACAGATGCCTGTAAGTGAGCTTAGCGAAAGTAAACGGTTACCACCGTTTCAATAATACCGAGTATCCAATACCAAATTTATAAAGTTAACAAAAAAAATTAGGGCGTGGTTTTTAATTCATAATAAATAATAATCAAACCAAACCAATCAAAATTATCATTATTCTTACAAATTTATTCCATCATATTGTTTGTTATTATTATTTATTATTCGATATGAAGAAATAAAAAAACGCTCTAATTTGTTTCATCCTCCGATTTTAATTAAATAGACTCGTATCTTTATAAATAAAATGCTTATTTCTAAGCAGCATGGAAGTTTTCGTTTAATTACGATTTTATATCAAAATTGCCCAAAATGCTGAAAAAATTAATTTAACTTATGATTTTACCACAGATTAAGATATCCAGATAAGATATAATGAAGAGCGATCAATGTGAGCGGATTTTATGAAATTTCGTTAATTTTCAAAGGAGTGGTATGTCGTATTTGTAAATGGTATATGGCAAAGTTATAGATCAGATTCGGTGTAATAAAATCATTTTAGATTTTATTGCTAAGTAAAATTTATTTCTTACAATAGATCAAAAATATTTCTATAGTTAAATTTTTTTACATGCCTGAAAACATCTCATCAAAACATTGATTGGGACTGTATAGGCTACCTCTGGGTTAGCTATGAAAAATGTGTACTTCGAGTTTTTCTTTCCCCAGTCGGCCAGATTTTTTTTTATTAAACAGCATAAATCTTACTAATGCGCCTTACTAAAGCCTAGGATACGATGTAGCGATAATTCGAACTAACAAAAAATTTTGAAAGCTAGCCCAAGGGAAGCTTATACGGTAATCTCAAATAGTATGGAAAATTTAAAATTTAAGAATGCCCAACATTTTGGCGTACAATAATCGTTAGAAATCTTAGCTAAATCGGTCACTGTATGGTTTTTCCAAGTTTTTTGGCAATAACATGGCAAACGAAGAGATGAATTCAAATGTTTCTATACCCAATTCATTAAAAAATGATCAAACTTTTGGCACTCGTGAAAAACGCCAAAAATAGTATTTTCTACTAATAATGATCAAAACCGATACGGTGAACCTAAAGTAGAAATCACATAGCATGTTTGTGCCAATTTTAAACCAAATCGAAAAACATGACATTTCTCGAATAAAAATAATTTAGGCCAAAAAAAAACTTTGGAATGTAAGTGTAACAGTTATGATAATTTGAACTTTATATGTAAGTTTTAAAAAGATAACAGCCATTTAGCCAACTTTAATAAAAAACATGTATTGAAAAATATAAATTGTTTCTCCCCCATTTTGCTTTTGGTCCCGCAGATTAATACGAGATTTTATTTCTCACCTTGATATTGTTTGGAGTTTTATAGGCCCAAATAAGATTAATGTATACATAATTTAATAGAAAAAAGGATGTTGGCCAAAATGTTGGCCAGTCTTAAATTTTAAATTTTCTATACAATTTAAGATTACCGTATACGCTCCCCTTGGGCTAGCTTTGAAAATTTTTAGTTAGTTCGAATTATCGCTACATCGTATCCTAAGCTCTAGTATAAGGCGCATTAGTAAGATTTATGCAGTTTAATAAAAAAAAAATCTGGCCGACTGGGGAAAGAAAAACTCGAAGTACACATTTTTCATAGCTAACCCAGAGGTAGCCTATACAGTCCCAATCAATGTTTTGATGAGATGTTTTCAGGCCTGTAAAAAAATTTAACTATAGAAATATTTTTGATCTATTGTACGAAATAAATTTTACTTAGCAATAAAATCTAAAATGATTTTATTTTGGCAATTATTAATTAATATTAAAACATTAATGTGTGTCAAATTGTAAAAACAAAATAAGTCAATAACAACAATTTGACATAGAATATTTAGTATATATAGTTGAAGAATAATTAAGGTAAAAAATCAGTTGTAGTTGAAGATAATACAGTCGCAGTCAAAGTCTAAGTCAAGTCATTAAGCAGTAAATAAATAAATTAGAAAAAAAAACAAAATTAAATACCAAGTGTTATAAAATAAAATCGAGAATATAATAATCGAGAACGAGAATAAAATCGAGAATATTCATCATTCATCAATCAAGTAAGTATCTCTTACCAAATAAAACAAAACAATACCGTCACAGCCCCCACCAGTGGTAAGCGGGTATTGTTTTAACTCATCAACTAACACTAAGGCACCGATTTTGGTAAACATTGGCGGACGAACCTCGTACGGCAAAGCGAGGAGGGAAAACAGAAGAGGGTTTCAGCGCTCAAGCTTCCCTAGGTACGGTTGTCTACCAAAATCTTTCTCAATTACTAATCTCAATATCATAATTACATTGATATTTCTCTAAACAAACAATTGCTAATTCGCAAATAACAGTATAACACGACATTACCAATAACCCACACATATAAACATTAATACATTTAGACTCCACACTTCCAAACCCCTCAAGTATAAATAATAAAACCATTTATACAATATTCATATATTAGAACATTCCCTCTAATATAACATTTGGAACACATAAAATATAACACTATACTAGGCATTAGTCAGATTTATGCAGTTTGATAAAAAAAAAATTCTGACCAACTAGGGAAAAACTCGAAGTACACATTCTATATACAGTCCCAAACAATGATAAGATGAGATGTTTTCAGGCCTGTAAAAAAATCGATGTATGAAAAATAAGTGGGATGAGGTGGACAAATAAGACAAGAGACATGGACTGATTTGCGGTATATAAAACAATGTTATAATAATTGCGGAAAATTAGAAATGTAGCCAATACAAGAGTGGAGTTAATAGCTTTAGTATGACAGTGAAGGTCATATTTAAAAAATTAACAAAAAATTACACTGTTAAATTTGGCAATTTTTGCAATTGGAATTTTATTTATACGAAAATTTGAATTTTAAGTGTTTTGTAACTTGTATGCTGTACATTTTCGGATAGCTTAGAGCAACTGCCACCTTTGCGTCCATATAGCAATTAAATTAGATTGAGTGGTTAGATTTACACAGAATTTTGAAGTTTTGTGATTTTAAAATAATTTTAATAATTTTTACTGCCTATCTTAAAGATGTCCACGGTTACTCAAGTATATTTCCGAATAGTTTAGACCACCTAGGATTTTTGTGGTCAGTCAGATTAAATTCTGTTGAACTTATCTATTAGTTTATTGAATTTATACAAGTTACTTGATTTTGATTGATTTTTACTATTTTGTACCGCCGATCCCAGAGATGTCTCTAGGTACTGTGGTCTTTTTCAAACAGTTTAGGCTATTTTGAATCTAAATGGTCAAAAAACTAAAGTTCTGATGAACTTTACTATTTATTTAACATCATTTAGAAGTTACGTAAACGATTTCGTTTTAAACGATTTTAAGAAATTTGTACCACGTATCTATCCTTGAGATGTTCACGAGTACTGCCCTATATTTTCATATAGTTTAGTGTAATTAAATAGAAAAGTTCATTGTGTAAAATAACTACTACAGTTCAACAGAATTAAATTATCTTGAGCACGAAAAATTTAAATGACCTAATCTACCTGAAAATATAGGCCTGTACCTGAGGACATCTCTAGGATCGGTGGTACAAATTTCTAAAAATCGTTTAAAACGAAATCGATTACGTAACTTTGGAATGGTGTATAATAAATAGTACAATTCATCAGAAAGATAGACCAGTACCTGGAGATGTCTCTAAGATCGCCGGCACCAAATTTTAAAAATCAATCAAAATTAATAAACTTTTAAATTCCATAAACAAATAAAAAAGTTCATCAGAATTTAATCTGTTTATTGTGACGTTTTGCTCGGTTTAGACCATGTACTAAAAAATATATCTCGGAAAAAGAACGAGAAAGCCAATATGTGAGAAAAATAAAAATTCCAATCAAAATAATTCCGTCGAACCGGAATCTACCTACAGATACAGAGTTATCTTACACCCTGGGAAATATTTCAATCAATGTTTCGGGGAAAATGTCTGCGAAACCATTGCGCCTTTAGGGGCGCTATCTTTCACCAGGCCGCAAGTAAACTATTTGCCACTAAAATTTAAGCTACACAATTAATTCGTGCTTGAAAATTTAAATTTAAAATTAAATTTTTCCCAATTTTTATATTCCAAAATAGTAAAAGTTTACTACCAAAATTTTGAAATTGCAAATAAAATCTAAGAAGTCGTTTATTTTTTCATTAAAAAAATATGTATTTGCAAATAATTTAACACTCAGTTTGATACCATGTTTATCGAGCTTCAAACGGAACTTGAGAGACTTATGGTTTACAAATCAATTTAATTTGATTTAATTAAATTTGAATAAATTTTTTTATTAACAATAAATCTATACATTAAGTAAAACAAATTAAAATTAATAAAATCGTTCGCTTTTAATTTAATTAATTGAGTGCACAAGGAAACGTGTTCCGATTTTAAAAATTTTAAAAATATAAACTTTTTCTACTCTCACATCTGCTCGTCGATTTGCATTAACTATGATTTTGTAAATGGATACATACATAAAAACTTTAAACCTGAAGAGTTGTTTAAAAAAATTAAATTTATTTTGCCATCAATCAAATAATCTGTACCTATAAGGCATTACAGTTCGGACAATTACAATTGCATATGTTTCACTTCATATAATTTAAAATTTATGAGAATAAAAATAGAATTGTCGATCAGTAAATAAAATAAAAAATAAATTAAAAATTATAATTAAAATGGCAACAGCAGCGCGAATATTGTAAATCCATATATACATCGATATATATAGATATCGCAATGCAGTTGAAATGCTTTATAAGAGTGTCGACAGTTGAAATTTATTTGCAAACGCGTTATCCTTCTATATACGTACAATTGCAATTAATAATGATTTGTGCTAATTTCAAATCACTTCGATTGAGTAGGGTTTTGATATAAATGTTTTACATATTGCGTGCTTTATGCATTATACACATTTTCAACAAAACATTAAATTAAATTAAATTATTTTAATTTAGTACCTTGAACATGCAATATAAAGTATAGTATGTATATAGCTATGTACATCGTCTAATTAATTAACGCTACATAATCATGTTTGTTTATTTTTAGTGTGGTTTATTCTTTTCACACGTTGGCATGACATACGATTAACTATATATATGTGTACGTACATAGCCACAAAAACATTTTTGATGATAAAAAAAGCTTTCAACTTAAATAAAATTCAAAAACTAAATTTCGATTCGTTTTAAAATAAAATGAATAAAAAAAGCTCGACTGAATTAAATTAGCTTTGATACTGAAAATAAAAAATTAATTAGGTGAAATCGTTCTATAGAAATTGTTTTTTGGCTTTTTGCTATTTTGTAAATTAAATTTTTTTTTCAACCTAATTAAGGAAATATAAATTGAAGCTTTTGCATTCATTAGAATAAAATGTAATTTTTGTTAATTTTATGTATGCTTGTTTCAAGTATATAAATATTTTTAAATCAAAACAACTCGTAAAACCATATACATATACAAAATTATAGGTTTCCAGCTATTTGATTTGTAAATCGATTATTAATAAATAACTTGCTGATTAGTCGAAATTCTAAAATATAACGAGATAATTTAATTTTGCGCGTGTTCCAATTAAATTTAAACACGACGGCTATTATTTTAATGAGCTTTTGAAAATTATGCCAATAAAATTGTATTTTTTTATTTTATATTTTATTTCAACTATAAATGTTATGATTAATGATAATTTATTTTTTCTACGAAATAATAGCGATTGCTCGAAATGTTCAGCGAGGTACAAAATAGGAAAAAATATAAATATTAAAATTTATGTTCATGATATATTTCCATTTATATTTCCGCGCTAAAAATACTTTTTAGGGTTCTTGATTAATGATCTAATGATGACTTGATGTCTGTCTGATGATTAAATGCTTTCGCATATACATATATTATATAAATAGATTTATTTTTCGGGAGCCTACAATTTGCATGTCATATTTGACCGAAAGTATTTTACATGTACATAAAACAAAGAAGGATATTTCTTAAAATATGTGCTCGGCATATGGGGATGAATGTATAAAATTTAGAAAGAAAAAAAAATTTTCAAATACATATAAAATTTGGAAAAGTACAAAAAAAATCGTATATGCTAATTTATTTTACAACATTTTCATCCCAACAAATTATTTAATTTTATTTTGGAAATAGTAAGCAAATTTACATAAATTTTTAATTAACATTAGCCCTTTTTCAATTAGATTTGTATTGTACGTGAATAATTTGTATTTTATAGCTCAAAAAAAATTAATTATAATGAATTATAATTTTTGAATTAAGATTAATTTTTAAATTTATCAACTTATCAACAAATTAAAGCTGCAGGTATATATAATATGCGCAATTAAAAAACTAGACGACTACAATAGGCGATTGTACAATAAATTAACGAGTTAAAAATTGCGATCAATCATCCGATCAAGGAACCGAAATAGGATACACCAATAGAGCCTAATGGTAAGTCGAACGAACACCCACTCAAGGAATGATTTGGCTGTATATATATATTTGCATTTATTAAAAAAGTTCAAGTTTCCTATAGAAATACAGTCAAACCGGAATTTAAAAAAATACCACAAAGCATTCAATAATTATGGCTATGAATAAAATATTTACATTTCAAAAATACCACTTGAACGATTATTTGTCTGAGAATTTGTCAATTGGTGGGACCTTAAAAAGCAAACGATATACATTCCTAACTTTATCAATTTATTAGACTATGTGTGATGATATTGTATAACATAAAATATTGTGGTTATGTCCCTGAAAATCTACCTCTAATTATTGGCCCATCATTTCACAAACCCCTATAGAAAAATTTTTAAATTATAAAAAATTAAAAGACATTTGGTAGAGCTCACATGCTTATTGCGATGGGTGATGAGCAATTTGGGAAACTTATAATTTATACGTATAACTTGCGAAAACGAAATGGTATAATCATCCTGCAGTGGATGGTTGTTTTTATTGTTGTTGCTGTGTGCAGTTATCAATCTTCCTTTTACTGCAAACCAAGTCTATAATAACAGATGCGGTCAGCGAAGTTTTTCTCTCTTTTATTTTGAATCAGTAAAATAAGTAACATCTCAAGGCGAAATTTGAGAAAACAATTTGCAGAACAAAAATTCCACGGGAAATTAGAAGGTAAGGCAGGCGGAAAAAACAGTATTCAACCTTGGCGCTCAACTTTGGCAGACGATCTACGCTATACCCTATTTGAGAAATTGGATTAATATTGGGGAACCCTATCTCACGAAAAAGGAATAACAAAGTGAGTGGAAAACCTATATATTCAGTTAGCAGGACAATGAGATTATAAAATAAAAGTAAGAAGCAAAAGCAACAAAAGCAGCAAGGAATACCAAACGCGAGAGGACCAGTTTCATACGGAGCTGCATTTTGTAATTTGGTAAATAGATTAATTGCTTCCACATCGGCACTTGAATTCCGAATCCTGTATCTCCTTTCATATTATATATACAAAACATTCTTTTTACCCCAGGAAACTGCCACCCAAGCCTTGTATCCATCTGATACTCTACTATAGACGTGTAAGAACGTTTCAATATAGAAGAACAAGAATTTAGATGTTGTGATATTTAGCAGATCCATTTATTGAAAATGCGCATTATATAAATACTGTGTGGTACTGGATATCCAGCAAATATCATCGCGATAGTGTAGCTAGTAAAAATAGTCAGTTTTTCAATTTCATGAATACCATTCGTTCTTGGTCGCACATGTAGAACAAAATCGTAAAACCTCAAACAATGGTATTTTCCAGGAAACGAGAACACCGATTATATGGACTTCACTGATGGTTATTGATATTCAAGCAATCCTTCAGAAATAAACATACTATATTACAACTAACCGCAAATCAAATTTTGGGACATTTTAAAAATTTGGCTTTTTGAGATTAATATACAGTATTCGTGTTTACATATCTGGGCGTTATTTTAATTTATGCCACTTTTCAATAATTAGAGTTAGTTGTGTCATTTTTGGTACTTAGTTCTCATTATAGAAGAAATATATAAAGATTTGGAGTTGCAACAGAATTATTATGAAATAAAAACTTCAAACCTTTATTAAATAAAACTAATCTTTAATTATTTTTTATTTTGTTAAAACGGTTGGAATCTATAGAGTTTTTCGCACTCATTACCATAATGAGCCAATGGTGCAAACCTAGAGGATTTATCCTTACTTACAGAAGTGCACTGCAGCCTTAGCAAACTGTAAAAGTTTGAACCAAGAAATGGATAATAACTCATTTACGTTCAAAGATCTGTAAGAGACTTGGGATCTAGAGAGTCGTCCACTTCCTCCAGACAGTCGTCACACAGATCATCCTAAGCAAGTCCCATGCGTTGGAGTTGAACCTTGAACTGTCCATGCCCCTTAACAGGTGCAACCTGCAGAATTCTGGGTTGGCTCTTTGTTAAGGATAAATCGTATTTAGTGAACCTCACGTTGAGTTCAATGATGAACCGTTCACCTTTCGACAGCTAGGAGTAGAATGCCATTTCAGTCCCAGTAGAAGTAAAGCGAACTTCTTAATAGCGTCCTTACCACCATTGAAAGATAGAGGAGTTGTTGACTCGGGACCAACAAATTTACTACGCGCAATCCCGCTTTCGCTAAAAAGTCAGCAATCTCATTTCCCATAACGAGCGGGCACCCACATGATCCTTATTAGATTTTGAATCCATGCTTTGGACTAGAGAATCCAAACCCTGCACAGACATCTGAACGAGAGCCACCCACAAAAAAAATATCTACTCGAACAACTGTCTATAGAAATACTGAGAGAATCACAGTTCTCTCGAAGGGAAATCAACGGAAAATGAATTAGTGAAGTTAAATTCGGGCAATAGCCTGCCATTAACCATATTAACCTGCGGAATATATAACTTAAACTTATTAAGAATGTGTCCAAATTCCGAGTCGACGACATAGAACCGCGATATAGCCCTACAGACTGTCATCTGCACTCCATCCAGCCTTAATAATCATTAATTTTTTCGATTTTGAGACCGGCACCAGCTTTCCTATATAGAACTTCTAAATATATGTCCAGGCTCCTTTTTATTTAAAGTTTCATAATTTGATCTTGATCCTATGTGCGTTGCCGTTTGTTGTCGGATTTATCGAATTTCCATTATTTTTTTAAACTGGTGTTTAATGCTCTCATTTGCACCATTAGACTTGCCACATGCGACAAATGACAGGTGCTGTCCTAATCTCTTTTTCGTAAAGTTGACATGTACAGATTTAATTTCATTTAATTTTATGCGCATTTTTTGTCCAGTTGTGTACCTGTCCTATGGCGGTTTGTAATTTCTCTGTTGTATCTGAGCTGTTGTCACCTACTGCCGTGATAGCTATCGTGTTGTTTTGTGGGATTGGAACATCTCGGGTGTATTGTTGTTTTTCCTTAACCACGTTCCATCCATTTCCATGATTGGATAAATCGGCATTATCGGCCATTTCAGAATTTTAGTTGCTTTCCAGAGCGAATAATCCGTATTACTGTCATTCGTCAACTTAAGTAGAAATTACAAGTAGAAATTAACTGACTCATGTTTTAATTTCTAAATTTATCTTATTAATTATTGATTAGTTTTTTTTTTGGTCCTGGGTCAGTTGGCCAATATGTTAGTTTCCCTTTTAAAATGAATTCACATCCATAGTTACCAACTATATATTGTAACATAAGACGTTTGAATATTAGTTCCTAAACATTTTCTGGTTGTACAGGTATGTATGCAAAAGTTTTTTTTTAAGCTTTTTATTAAAATGTGTTTTGGAAAATACTACCCTTCCAGAGACCCGTCCGTTATAGCTCTTACGTCTACCATTAAATTAAATTAAATTAAATTCATAATTTGAGTTTGTAATAGCCATTAATACAATGCTAAACGATTGTTAATAATTAAATTAATAAGAGCCGGTCTTTGGTGGCTTACGAATACAAATATGCTTGCCATCTACTGCCCCAAGGCAGTGTGGAAAGTTCCATTTTTTCTCCAATTGTTGGGCTACATTTTTCCATTCACTCTCTGTTTGTAAAATCTGCAAAGACAACATATAATTAATAAATGTCACCTGCTTGCCTGGTCTTGTAACAAATTAATTTCTTATTTCAGGATATTTACGAAGAAAATGTACATCAAACTTCGCAGTATGAGGCTGAACCGGCACGTAAAAAGCCACCAAAAAGACATCGCCAAACGATGAAAATATACAGATAAACGGATTGAGCTTATAGAAATGGCTTTTGAACATCTTCGCTCTGTAAACTCGAAGGTTGAAATTTTAGCTACAAATTGGTCTATGTGGATTTCATAAAATTGAAAGACCAACAAATTTATTCAAAAAATGCTTTCAGCGACGTACTTTTCGAAGCTTAATCAAAGGTATAACCTTCATAGGTGCTCGGGGAAAATCAATGAACTGCCCATTTCGCGCCCAATGTCTATCGCTTCAACATATGCGAACCACCCGGCTCCATACATGAATGGTGGATAAAAGCGAATGAAAACAAATCAACACATATAACATTTACGTTTAATAAGCGTACATGTCCAGAAGTTAAATTAAACAATGTCACCATCCCTCAACAAACAAATGTCAAATACTTGGGTCTTCATCTTGATAGAAGATTAACATGGAGATCCCACATTGAATCAGAGCGCAACCAAATAAAAATAAAATTCTCAAAAATGTACTGGCTATTGGAAGAAAATCATAACTTTCACTAGAATGCAAGGTTTTACTATACAAAATGATCCTAATGCCTATATGGACATATGGAATTCAACTGTGGGGCTGTAGAAGCGCATCAAATATAGATCTTTTACAAGGAACGCAATCAAAAATACTTCGCTGTATTACAAATGCTCCGTGCAACATCCATAGAGACCTTTGGCATTAAAGGAAGGTATGTAGAAGAGCATTTGGGAACCAGTGTAGAAGAGCATTTGGAAAGTCCTGGGGTCTGACCCCCAAAATGCTGATGTTTATTTACAAATCTGTAGCTTTACCTATGCTATCTTACGCGTCTGTTGTTTAGTGGCTTGTGGTTCAGTCAGTTTCTGCCATTGCGAAGCTTAATAGCATACAAGGTATGGCTTGTCGAGCTATTACGCCCCACTGCAGTCGGTCATCCTAGGCTCAGAAGGCTCCGCTGCCTTTCGCCTGCGGTGTATTGGTGCGTGGAACGCTCTCGGCCTGATCACAGGGCATAGACTAATCTACAATTTATTCAGCTCATATATACCAGAAATTAATATGGTTAATGGCAAATTGTTGCCAGAATTCTGCTTTGATATCTCTGTTTCGGTGGTTTATCCAACTAGGAACTCGTGGTCGTCTCAAGAATTCAAGGACTGGTCGCTAGTGTTTTTTGCTGATGGGTCTCACTCTAATTTTGGTGCAGGTTTTGGAACCTATTGTCTTGAGTATGACCTGCAATCATGTGGGAGTCTAGGCCGGAAGTGCACTTTATTCCAAGCGGAGCTGATTGCACTCACACGTTGTGCGATTGACGCTTCTAACCTTGCATAGTAATCCTGTGTTCAATTCATTACGAAATCCTATGATCACTTCCAAACTGGTCAAGGACTGTAAACATTTTATTAACGTCCTTTGCTCTAATAATCGTGTCAGAGTTATATGGGTTCCAGTTCATTGTGGCATTGAAGGTAATCAGATAGCTGATGTTTTAGCTAAAATAGGCTCAAGGATGGAATTCGTTAGACCTGAACCGGCAGTGCCCCTGACCTTTAATTGTGGTAAGGAAGCTATTAAAAACTACATGTTTTTGCAGACTAAGCGTAATTGGCTAGCTTCTACTACTTGCCGAGTGGCGAAGTACCTCATTTGTGAACTTAATCTGAAACTCACAAAGTTTGCTCTATCCTTGAAGAAAGACCAACTGAGAGTTCTGGTCGCTATTCTGAGCGGCCATGGTCGTTTTAAACTCCATTTAAAAAGAATGGGACTTGTCCAAGATTCCTTGTGTGACAACTGTCTTGAAGATGACGATGACAGAATTCACTTTGTCTGTGGCTGTCCCGCTTTCGAGATAGTTAGGTCCCGATTTCTTAATTATAGAGCTTTAAATGTAGGTCAATTGTCATCCCTACCCTGGTTTAAGCGGTTACAGTTTGCCAGAGCAGCCGAGCACATTTGCGAATTATGATAGAATCCTCGGTTTGCACCATGGGCCCAGAGTGGCATTGAGTGCGGAACCTGCTTAGGTTCCAGCCAACTTTAATAATAATAATAATTGACATTAGAACCATAGAGACCTTGTTGATGCTAAATTGCATTTTTTCGTGAAAACTTGATATTGGAAAATAAATAATGAACTTTTAGTTACCTATCGCAGATTCGAACTTTAGCTCTTCAAAAGTTAACCCACATGCTAGGTAACTTTACCAGTCCTATATAGCAATTCGCCGAAAGTCGCAGAGTCCATTATTAAATAATTCTTATAATCAAAAAGTGCAGGAAGTTCTAGCTATTTTATTAAATTTCCATGGCGAAAAGCACACTTTTTCTTTAACCATTCTTCCATTCAAAACTTTTGTTTTCCGTTTTCGATTTGTATATAGATTCATCCGTAGCGCACAAGAAATTTTAATTGCCAAACTGTAGCTTTAATACTAGCTTTAATAGAAGCATCCTTACTGATTAACGATTAAGCCTCAACTGAAATTTGAACAAATATTATTGTAGCGTTCGTGTTGCGCAAACTCGTGTATGGGTGCGGCAATTGAGATGTTGTATACAACTGAAGTTTGTGCAAAATGTTTCAACGGAATTCGATGAATTCGATATTCGTCTCGCATCTGAGACTAGGATTATGTGAAGCAAGAACTATAACTACCTTTATTAGCAAGTTCAGAACATTATGTAATAAATAAACTGTAATGCGGTAATCGAATATTATGAAAAAAGTAATTGATCAGTAATTTTAAACTTTAACTTTAGTTCGAGAGATTTATTTATATTTTTATGTATTGATCTTTTGAAATACAAAAAGTTGAGTATACATCCTTGAATGCAATTTAATCCAAACACATAAAGCTAAAAACTAAAGCTCTAAATCATTCGATCTATTGTTATACATTAAAATAAAATTCGAGTACATACATAAATTGGTGTCATTAATTATTATTGATTGTACATACATATATATGTTTTCCAGTTTGGTTAACAAAACAAAAACATTTATATATGTGAAATTCTCGAAAAATGAATGAAGCTTTTTACAATATGCTTATGGTGTTTACATACATTAAAAACATATGTAAATATGTAGATTTGATTTTTAATTATTATAATTTTGGTTATCATTTTTTCAATTATAAAATGGTTATGATTGAGTTAATTTTGTACCATGTTAATGTTATGCAATCATTATGTATGTATATACATACATTCAAAACATAATCATATGAATATCGAGCTAAAAACGACTAGCGCTTTAATTATAATTGACAACAACGATAATTGAATTTTTAATGTTTCTATTTGACACAATTTGATAAATTACATATTTGACAATCATGGATTGAATTCATGCTCTTCTTCTTCTTCTTTGCTGGCGCTACATCCCATGGAGGGATTTGGCCGCCTCAACGATGCTCCTCCAAATAGTTCGATCCACTGCAAGAGATCGCCAGGCACGACGATCGAGTATTATATCAGGTCCCCCTAGACGTCGTCCATTCACCGAGTAAGTGGTCTCCCGCGAGGTTCTACTTTCGTTGGTGTCGACTCTATGGCCTGATTGGTGGTTCGATTTTGCATCTAATCCATGCTGATTTCATGATGATGTCAACTTTATCGAAATCATTTCTGATTTCGTAATTCATACGCATTCTGTAGGTGGCTCTCCTTTAATAGGACCATGTTTTTTGATGATTGGCGCTGTTAGTGTCCAAGACTCGCAACCAAAGGTGATAAGTGGCCTTATCAGCGCTTTGTAAAGACGTCATTTCACAGTTTCACTTTGCGCGATATGTGTGGAGACTTGAAGACCTTAATGTTGGCGTACAATATTCGGTATCCTGCTGTATTCCTCGATGCGATGTCGACAGAAACGGAGTTTTGCTCACTGATCAGGTTTCCTAGATATTTGAACTCTTCAACTTTTTCATACTGTGTGTCTTCAGAAATAAAATCCAAACGTGGCTGCCTTCTAATAATCACCATGTATTTGGTCTTCGCTTCATTGATCTGAAGGCCAATTTATTGGGCTGTCATTTCCAATGGAAGGAAAACTTCTCTCAAAGAGTTGATGTTACGACCCAGAATGCAAATGTCATCAGCGTATGCTAATAACTCGGATGATTTGTAATTTAGGCAGCTGCACTGCGCTATATATTAAGCTAGCGAATGACATGTTCTAATGATAAGTTGAGGAGAATATGAGCTATCGGGTCTCCTTGCCGCACTCCAGATGTTATCACGAAGGCATCCGAAATTTTACCTTCTATTTGCACCTTACATATTGAGCCGTCCATAGGAACAGACGTTCCGTAACGTATTCCTGTTAATGCTGTCGTACGCCTGCTGCAATCGCCTCCATATTTGAGCATTTCGTTGCAGATATCCTCACTAGGTCTCTTGTAATTTTTGATCTGCGATATCACGTTCTGCACTTTGTCATATGTTGGAGGGGGCGGTGGAGTCATCTCGACGTTAATATCACGTTGAAGTAAGAGAGGCTCTTGCTCGGAAGGTGGTGCCGGTCTATTTAGAAGTGAGGAAAAATGCCTCCGCCACACTTCGAGGATGATTCCAAATTTTCCTTGCGGTCATGTAGGCGTTGCGAGATTGTCTGGTTTTTTTAGGTAGATTTCATTGAATAGCCCCTAGACAATCATCGTTTAACCAAAGATTTTTAGGTGTGGATGGAGTTCGGCCTATAGTGGACCTTAAGGTATCGGTTACAGCCGTTCTGATGATGCCTCATTGTTCTTGAACTTAGTCAGGAAATGGTTTATCCTCCAAGATTTCCGATAAAGTTGTCTCAAAGGCAGTTCTGGTAACTTCGTTCTTCAATGTCGGTTTGTTCCAACGAGTGATACGCTGAAAACGATGATTGTACGTGGCGGAGATGCGAAATTATAATACAGCAACTACCAGAAAGTGGTCCGAGTCTATATTAGCTGAACGTTTGGTTCTGATGTCATTGATGCTAGAAAAATATATTTTGGACAAGAGGATGTGGTCTAATTGGTTGCCCCGTCATTAAATTTTTATGTGTCTTTATGGATGCATTTATGTGGGAAGTATGTGCTGGCGACCACCAAGTTGTAGAGCAAAGATAGCTCTATGGTGCGCGTCCCGTTGTTGTTAGAGGTAGGGTGCATAAGGAGTTTGCGCCGATGGTGCTACGATAAGTGCTGCCCGCACTGGCAATTTGAGGGATGAAATTAGTCACGAATTGACGACATCGGTTGCTTATCAAGAAACCATAACGCCGAATTCATATTTAGTCATGTTAATGCTGCGGCAGAGAGTTAGTCCGTATAGCGACTGTAATCGGCGATGCTGTTGTTGATTAGCCTTGTTTCATGCAGCGCTATGAGGTCGAACTTATAAGAGGTCGATTTAAGAGTAAGGTCGTTGTTGTGTATCCAAAAATATCCGAGGCGGATGTTGAGGTTTCGTAACAATAAAATTTGACAGAATGGGCTGTTAACCCAATGCTAACGCCCTATATAGGAGGACCTCAGCCCTCACACTTTAGCATACTCCAGTAACAGATGAGTTTCTAGCGGCCGGCATGAAGAGGCAGTGTCAGCAGTTTGCAATTTCTAAACGCTCTGTTAACTTATTTATGTTGACTTGGACTATATACTTACATAAATCCATAACTACCATATTCTACTCGTCTTTCTGTAAAATTGTTTTAGTAACTTTGTTCATTTAAATCCTCATAACAAAGAATAAAAAACTAGTAGTTTGCGTGACATAATTTAATTATGATTATTACATTTGTCATGTAACTAAAATGTTATATAAGGTTTCGTTACATATTTTATGTTTAGGGAAACTTTTAATACAATAAATTTGAATGGAAGCTTTATTTCTTTATTGTGTGCGGGATTTGATTTCTTTGTTTTACAAAAAATATTTTGTTGCAAAGTAATTCGGTTAAAGCATGAGTAATGCTTTGATACAGCGAAGAAACCTCTGAATGACCGAAAGTTTTACTACAACTTATAAAATTTATATATTGATTACATTTTTGTTACTATTGATTTTTCGACCGACACAAAACTACTCAACAAACAGTTTAAAGCTATACACTTATATTTTGTATGTACTCTGTGCATATATATTGTATGTATTTATGACTATATATGTACATACTCGTATATGTACAAACAACATGTATAAATATACTAAATCTATGGAATTAAATCTTTTTAATTTATTGTGGTATACTCTTGTGGATTTGAGTAGCATACATATGTGTATATGTATACGTATTACATACATACATACATATATGTGAATTTATTTATATAAAATATGAATGAGTTATAGAAATTAAGAAGACGCAAAAGTATAAAAAGAAAAAAGCTAATATTTAATTTAATCCTTATGTGGGTTAATATTGTCCCAACCTATAGTTGGGAGTACAATAGCACTAATGTACTACTGTATTTTTTCTAATATAATAGCTTCGATGAAATACCAATGAATGTTATAGGAAAATATTATTATTTCCTCATTTGTTTTTATCTATATAAATATATGTATATGTATATGAGGTGAAAGGATGTGGGTGGTATAATCACAATGAAAATTCTATTATAAATAAAATATTAAAAAGCGGTTTATCCATTTAGGTTATAACACTTCATTGTGGATTTAGTTTTATATATTATACTTTCCGTAATTAATTTAGGAGTGTAATGGTTAATTATTCGGAGGTTTGGTATAAATTATAAAATAGTTGAGCATTTTTTTTATATATTTCGCTTCAAACGATCATATTCAGGCCATTAGGCGAAAATATCATTTAGCATAATACTCAACTATAATCAGCTTCATAAAGAGCTGACAGATTTCTACCAAATTTTATTTTCTACTGGTTCTGTGACCCATTTGCTTTCTTGCCTAACGCCATTACCAGGCAAATCGAGGACATTTATGCGTCATCGCTTATTTTCTACGTCGACATGTCGACATCCCATACACAACACAGACAACGTATGTAGATAGCATAGACAAATCGTAACAAACGTCGATATGGTAGACGATTCAGTGATTTAGTGAGCTATAGTTCTAAACTTCGCGGGTGGTCAGATTTATTTTAGGTGGAATGCGATTTGGTTTCACAGTAGAATATTTTTCAATGCATTTTAGTATCTTTTCAATTTTGGTTAGACAATATCTAAATATTTAAATATTATGAGATATCTCATATCTATCACCGTACATCAAGTGCCCCTGGATTTCCGGAAGGCCTATGACTCTGGAGTGGTCTACCCTGGAGTACCTAGGAATGCCAACAAAATTAGCATGACTGTGTAAAATGACAGTGACACAATCTCAATGCTGTGTTAAAGTTGAGAACAGGTAAACATTGAGGATTTTTGAAGTTCACTCGGGTATTCGGCAGTGAAATGCTCTGTCTCCAATACTCTTTAATCTTATGTTGGAGTACGTCATTCGTAAAACTGAAACACATCAGCGCTATACTGAATAGCTACGGAGTGAAGGAAATACTTGATCTTGTTGTAGAGTTTTCAGCATCTGTTGGAGTTCAGATCAATGAATCAAAAACTAAATACATGATCTCTGGTCATAGGGACAATGGTACACCAGATTTTATTAGTGGTCGCTACACGTTTGAGGAAATGAGGAGGTTTAAATATTTTAGCTCTCTTATCACTTACGATAACAGTGTGGATGAGGATATTAAAGTGCGGCTGGCAGCAGGCAGTCATGCCTTGTATTCACTAAGGCCAATTCCAAAATCCAAACACCTGAAGCTAAAGTTTTACAAAGCGTTGATCAGACCCGTTGTTATGTTTTGAAAGTGAAAGTTGGGCGCTGACGGATGAGTACGAGAGATAGCTCCTTGCATTTGAGAGAAGAATCATGCTTATGATTTACGGGCCAAAACAAAGTATAGATGATACATACCGAGCTCTGTATAATGTCGAGATCAGAGATCTGATGAAGATTATTGATATTGCACATGAAGTAAGATCACAGCGAGTACGCTGGCTCGGTAACGTTCTTCATGCTGATCCGGAACGAATGGTGTAGCGATCTCTGAAAGGAGAGCTACCATAAGGAAGGCGCAGAGGTCGCTGCAGGCGATGATGATTCCACGGTGTAGAGAACGACTTGGCTTCTTCAGATTGCCTAAGGCAGTATGAAGACCATGCTCAGGATCGAAACCTTTGCAGATAAATGGGTGATACAGTAAGGTGCCAGTAATTGTCTTTAAAAACTGTTTTTATTATTTATTTATATTGAGTAAATGATAAAATCAAAACAATTTAATTGTGCAGGTACTGAAATATGTAAAACCTAGGACCCTTCTCCGCAATTCGTTTTGTAATATGGCCAATATGCGGCCATATACATGATCGACGTTTGTTAGTATATAGTTTTAATACTTTAAATTTGTTAGTATATAGCTTTAATACTTTAAGTTAGAAATCACAAATAATTTTAAAATAAAAGAGATAATTAATTTATATTAAGGTTTTGTTAGGAATGGGGGACGCATAATCTAACATAAATTGTATGTTAAATTTTGTACTGGGATGCTGGGAAATGGGCCAACAGTTAAACAGATCAATAATTATAAGTTGTATAAATTTACATATATATGTATAGGTAACGTATTTACCGAGCAAATAGCGCAGTGCCTAAAGCTGCGACGTTTGGATCGGGAGGTACCGGGTTCGACTCCCAACAGAACCGGGATGCAAAATGGATTACGATCGGTGATTAAAGTGAAAAAATCTATGATCTTCTGTTGGAATGTAGAACTAATGAGCCGACCCATCGTTCATGTTAGTACAGGCTAGCATGCAAAGCTATGCAATGTGCAGATGGCCAATTAAAAGACGACCTGTAGCCGTGTATAAAATAGCGATACTGTTCAGCTTTCATAGGACAATAAATCCACTAGCCGAACAATCTTTAATTAATAATGTATGTACGTGTTGGTAATTTATATTTAAAAATAAAAATCACAAATAAAAAACCGTATGTGTAAGTATAGTTTGGTTCTTCACCTTTAAAATAATTTCAAATATAGTCGATCTAGACAACACATCGCCTATTCACGCAATATTTTTATTGTGTTGCCCACCAAAGCCAAATAAAGTCAAAAACTGTAACTGGACCCGGAAGAACATAAAATCGTATATGTAGGATTAGCAGCATACTAATCATTGTAATTTTGATGATTCTGAAAGATCACGCCTAAATATGGAAAAATCATTAATTGCATCCAGTTACCACTTTGAAATTATCGTACTTTGCCGGAAATTTTTTAGACCAACAAGAACCACGAACCATATACAACAAGGAGTACGTGAATAATGGGTCCCAGCACAATATTTGGATTTATCAATTACACAGGAAAATGCGAAAAATGTATGCCGAGATATTAATAATAAAAAAATTCTTTCACTTAGAACAGTACAAACTTTCTCACGGCACAATGAAAAAGTGTATCGAAGCCGAAGGATGCTATTTTGAACAGTTTTGTTAAGTTTATTCGTAAAGCAATTTGTTTGTGTAATGGAAATTGCATTCATCTATTGCTTCATAAGATCCTGTTTGTTATTTAAAATCCAGCATTTCACCACTAGATGCACCCTGTTGATAATAAAATATAAAAGAAAATTTTTAGTTTATTTCGTAATTCGAATTCCAATTCATACTTATACATAATAATCGGTTTATACCTAAGCACCTAAGATGAAAATCTTTCAGTCACCATATAGTAATATTGAGGAATAATTTTGAACCTACAAATCGTTCCACTTGCTATCCATCACTATAAGATGCAATCGTGCGATAGTTGGTGTTGGTTTTTTCATATGGGATGATATAGCACTTAGGACAAGATCTTTCCCGAGTAAATGTGAATTTAGAATACATGTTGATTTGTAGCAGCCTGGTAATCCTTGTATAGATAATATCTCTGGTTTGTATTTATCCAACGATAATAAAAGATTATGTATCCTTTCAAATATTTTGTAGTCTAACATTATTTCTGTTGCATTGGAGCAGAAAACATTGTTTCTTGGTGTGGCGAAACAAAACTGGCCAATCGATTAAGGAAATAACCTAGAAAGATGATCACTATCGTGAATACATTAGAGAATTTCATAAATTATCAAATCTCCTTTATTGAATTCTGAAAGTAATAATCGTCTACTTCTTCCGAATAGTAGATGGGTGGTATAAGAATCGGTGTGTCCTCCGGAAATTTTATTTGGAGCCAAATCGATATCCACAGCACATTTGAAGATGTTATGTTGTTTATAAAGTTAGTTATATATATTTACGAGGTTGTCGACAAAGCAGGAAACAGCAACAACAATCTGAAAACTCTGCGATTTTTATCAAATGAAGTGCAGATATGTTAGTGCCCACTAGATCGATGAGATGTCTGCACATCAAATATTTTTTGTTATTATGATAACCACAATGTTTTTACTATTCACCGTGTACAAATTACCTACTGTATTAATTGACTATAAATATTGTACTTTAAGATCAATTTTTGATTTCTTTATGAAAGATTTTAAAACATTTATCTAACTAATCGTACATGGGTATCTATATCTGTAACTAATTTATCTATCTAGCTATTTATCTATGTAATCGTACATAGCCATGTATACAGCAAAATAAATAGATGGTTTTATTTGGAAGTAACTGTAGGAATTTTAGAGAGGTCTCCGAGTGCTATTTCATCCAAAATATTGGCTTTGGCACTATTCGTTGAATAAATGGGTCTTCAGTATTCAAAATCTGTGTTAGTAATTTGTGGAATTGTTCATCAGGAACTTAATTATATTTTTGCTAAATTGCTGCCTTCTGAAGAAAGTAAGGCCTATTTGACGGTATCTTATGTTTGTTTATGATCAGATGTTGAGGTACAGTATAGGTTGGGCCAAATCGGTTAACAAAGATTATGTTAAATTGTAATTGCTCACGTGGCCATTGGCAAATTACAGATAAACCAATCTCACTGATTGTACTGAGGATAATATTAGGTAACACTATAAATCCAAGTGATAAAATCTTGAAATTGTGGCCAACGTCAAATGAGCTTAATCCATCCCGATAATTGCAAGTATTATTACTTACTTTGGTTGCTATGGTGTAACTGTTCGAATTCGCATACGCGGGCGACATTGATTGGCGACACTATGCATCCTCAAATTAAACTCCTTGCTCAAGTTCAATCACAATTTCCAAGTTTTACAAATTTTGCTTAAACCACTTAAGTTTGCGTAACAAATCTACATTGAATTAAAATTTTATTCAAGTCTCAGATCTACATAAATTCGTCTCGCTCTAAAGTGAAATTTAAACTTGACTCAAATTCTTATACATATTTTAAATTATGTATACGCAAAATCAAATACTCAAATTTTATTCAAGTGAAAGTGAAATATTACTTGCCATTAAATTAATATTAATTTTATTTGGCTCAATTTCATACTAGAATTTTATTCTGGAATTTCACTTAAGCAACCACTCATAAAAAGTATACTTCGAAATCTATAAGGTCAAAAAGACAGATTCCACAAAGTATCCCCTCCGAATATCAAGAGATCCGAATTAATGCAGTTTACTCCAGATGAGCGATTTCATTTTAATCTCTGTATGGCCTTAGTGAATTCCTCATGGGAAGGATCCTCAATTCAAATCTCTGCAGTCTGTATTTGACGTGACTCAACTAAAGTCTATACCGCCTGATGAACACCAATCAGGTGGGTAAAGTATTCCACTCCATGCGTCGAGTACACACATAGGTTTCCATCCTGAAAGTATGGTGCAATCCAGTAATTCCCTTAAAGAAATTACAAGAACTGCGCTGATTGTTGAGTTGTTTTACTTTCAGAACCTCAGTGTTCCACCATTCTCGCTTTTTCCATCTACAAATCGGCTAAGTTGCCTTCCGAGCAAGAACAGCCTTGTTGTTCTTCGCGATTGTTAGTTGTTGCCCTTCACTATGGAATATATTTTGTTACTCGACTGCAAGACGAGACTCCTCTTCAAACCAATCATTCTTGAGTCTGACCAAATGATGATCGCTACTTACATATTTGGTTGCTGGTCGATAAGGTCTCACGTCCTGCATAATCCGAGCTCGCCCATTTGAAGAATGTGCTTGCCATTTTAAGGTCGTGGGCAATTTCAAAGTTCATCATTCTCTCACCATTATCGGTCACAAAATGAGTTTTTATCTTGCGACTGGGTGACTTCTGTGGGCACGTGTACACAAATTATCGACAGGTTGGCTAACTTCATGCACACGAAGAAATCCAGCTCCAAGATTTCCCAGGTCATCTCCACTGTTGAGCAACATATAGCCATGGGCACATGGACGCCACTTTTAGGCCAGTGAATTTCTTGAAGAGCAACGAGTTCCAGCCGATACTCCTTCATGCATGTGATTATAAACCTTCCAATGCTCCTGGTTTCCGAAGTGACTGTACGTTTCACGTGTCGATCCTAAATCTCGTGTCCGGGTACTTGAGCGGGGGTCCGGTATTGGTTTGGCGGTATCCATTTTTTCTTTTGTTTATATTGCAAACAGTTTCCAACCGTTTAGTCGCCTACTACGATAAGCAAAGGGTACTGTGGTGGTATTCTTAGGAAACATGTTCGTGCAATTCAGATTTACGAGACAAATAAAACCTGCCCCCGACCACAGGGGCTACCCGATATATTTTGCATTTATCGGTTTTCTTGGAATATTCTTCGGATTTTTGAAATTTTTGTTTCTTTAATTTTATAGATTTTTTGTATTTCTGATATAATCCTGCAAATAATTACGTAATCAAAGTCTCACAGTATTCTTATTTCAAATATTATAGCAACTATACCTTTTTGGATTTTTTGAATCATAATATTGTTTTTTCCATAGATTATTAAAATTCATTCATATATTGGACTGGTTCTGTTGGATTATTTTGTGGACTGTTGGCGAGAGTTCATATATTTGTTTAGTAGTTTCATTGCATACTTTGAATGTTTAGAATTCTTTGTATTGCTTGAGTTTTATTCCACTTAAGTACATTTGAATAGTTCTGATATATGGAATTAAGTTTGCTGGCATCTTCTATAATAAACGTCTGGATCGACATCCTTATCCCACATATCGAACAATTTCTGGCGGACGAAACAAACAGATAAAATATAAACAAACTAACAAATAAAAAAAAATAAAATTCTGTATCTTTATAAAATTGTTAAAAAGTTTGTGTTAAAATTAAAACTTTTCTGGTATGTATATAGTTTCCTGTTTCTTACAAATGTTTTTTTTTTGTCGGAAAAGTGAGAAAATTGAAATTTTCTAAATAGAAGAAAAGTTATATCCGCATTAAGTATTAATTTTTTACTATTTACTATGTTTTTGGCGATTTTCTATTTCACTCACACCCAACAATGCTATCCTCACTATCCTATATATACTCGTATACTTATATGTATATACTGATCTATATATATACTATATATTCCCAAAAAACTTGTGTCTTCCGCGCAAAACAAAGAATAATTGAAATAAATTAAAAATTTTGAATTTTTTCCAAATACATAAGCTTTTCACGATTTATTGTTGTTTTGTATGTACATACGTATAAATGTATATAAATATATATATATACAAACAAATGTACATTGTGAAGTATAATTTTAGCTTTTCGGAAAATTAAAAAGTTTTTTGTGCAGTTTCTTCTTCGATGTACATTATATACATATGTACATATATATACTTGGCACGATAACATGCGGCGAAGAAATAATATTTGGAATTAAAGAACTAAAGTAAAAATAAAAATCGTTTACTGTAGCAGTTTTACTTCTCGTTCTATGGTGTATGTACATATGTGTTATGTGTATATGTATTTAGTAATTTGATGAATAGTTTTTGTACAACTTTCTAATTAGTGAAATTGATTTGCTTTTGAAATGATTAAATGGTTTTAAAATTATGTTTAGTCAGCTTTTGGGGTGTATCGTTTATCGCTCTACCTATATATCGCAAATATATTTTAAATTTTGATTGTTGAAAATAAATCACTTAACCCATAACCGAGATACTTATATTTTTGTTGTATTTCACCAAAATGAAATACTATTAAATTTAATGAAATTAATGTGTGTATTACAGTATTTTTTGGTATAAAATTGCTTTGGAATGTGGCATACATTTATATACAAACACAAAGTAGTACAAATACAATTTTATTCCATTTGTACTCCATATATGTAGCAGCGCAAGCAGCCAGCACATCGAGCGAAATATTGTTTTTTTTTCGACTTGCTGAGAATGAATTTCCGAAACGTGAATGTAATGTTATCCTTATTATTTACCATTATACCATTCATATTATATTAAATTTGTTGTTGTAAAAACTATATATTAGAAATTCAAAAGCATTATACTTGCTTATTTTCATGCTTTTCCACAGGTTTTTTTTTTGTTTTAAATTTTTTAAGTAAAAAGCTTTTTATAGCGTGTATAGTTATGTAGTTAGGTGCTAGCACATATATTAATGGAACACAAGAAGTATACAAATGTTAAAACCATTAAATTTATTTCTTAACTTTTAAAACTCATAAGAACTCAAAATTCAATTTGTTTTGGGTTATTGCAAATATAATGTAATGCGAAGGAATTAAACTTAGTTATTTATTTGATAATTTAAAGAAATCGACTTAGTAAACGTATAAGATTGCATAGAATAGAATTAACAATAAAAATAAAACAAAAAAGCGCTGTTTGTTAAATTTAAAAAAAATTAAAATTATAAAATTTTATATTTTGAATTAAAAAAGTTCGAAAATAAATGTAAAAATTTTAAAAAGTAACTATTCAAGTTTTTTAATACCTGTGTCTGGATAAATTGAAATCAAATTGATGTTCCGCAATGTTGAATGTTTTGGCCCATCTATTAATAGGATTGTTCTCCCCGCAATTTGTGGAATGGTATTCGAGATCCAGAAATCGATGAAAACGGATCCTCCCGCGCGGAAAATGAATTCAGATGTTTTCGGTGATGTACGGTGAATCAATATGGCCGAGAAGAACGTTTCCTATGAAGGCAGCGACCAAAAGAAATCTTCTATTTTCAAGGGTGACGATATTGTAGTCTTGGCACCTTGCCTTATAAGGGGGTAAGCGTGCCACATTTTCGTGATCAGATTTCTTTAATAGGTACAAGAAGAATTTGTTTGGATACTTTCTTCTTTGTTATCAATTGAATAGTAGGGACAGACAGTTACCCCAAACTATACTTTATTACAGTGTCAATAATCTTGATTTGTCATGGAATTCACTGGTCCATCGTTTGAAAAACCCAAACATTGAGTTCGTTTTGACTACGATGTTATCTATATGCCTGTTGAACGTCAAGTTTTGTATAAATGTGACATCCAGATCGATAGTTTCACAAACACGCTGCAATTCGGTGCCTTTGATTTTGTATTTATTGATTATAGGATTTTTTTTCCTGTGAAACAACATGATCTTGCACTTTTTGGTATTTAATTGGGGTCATATCACTCACTATAAGACCATTAATATCGAAGACCATATAAGACCATTGCAATCGGTCAGTATCGCTTCTTTCATTGATGGTATGGAACATTTTAATATCGTCTACAAAAATGAGCATGTTACAATCGTCTGTAACTCGGTCGATGAAAACAAGAAGTATCCAGGGTTCTCAATATGTGGTCCTTGAGGAACACCCGAGGTAACTCTGATAACTTTGGATTTCTTATTTCCTTAAATTAAAAATTTGAAGAAAAAATCCAAAAGTGTGAAGGCTATCAAGTGCTGTACGATGAATAGAATGAAATGATATGCTAAAGTCCGTAAATTCCACATCCAATTGATACTGATTTTCAATTTCGTTATCCGTTTCACTAGTAAATTCCAATAAATTTGTGGAAGTTGATCAGTCCGTTATGAATCCATGCTGTTTGCCAGATATATGGCACGCCAATATAATTTTAAAGGTGTTGCAAACAACCAGCTCAAATAATTTTGGATTGGATGATGTCGTTAAAATCCCTCTGTAACACGAAATGGCATCTCTTATACTCGATTTAAAGATTTGTGTGAGTTTTGATGTTTTCCCTTTATCTGGAAACACGCCGGTTAAGAACGACAAATTTAAGGGATTCCGCAATGGATGCACAAACAATTCTGCGTGTCACAATGTTGAAATTCAAAAATATTTGTCAGCCTAGGCGTCTTGTTGTAGTTTTCGTAACAAAACAAATGCAGCAAGCCTCTATTTGTGTCACAAATTACATCACTAATTTTGTTATTATTTATATTAACTCCATAAAAGTCAGCATACTTTTGAAGGTACAAATCTAATTTCATCAGCAGTCAAAACTTTCAATAATTTCAATCATTGCCGGTATCTTGGTGAGATTTTCAGGGCATGCAACGTACATCAAGCCACGATTTACGCCATCTACTACATCAACCGTTTTAGAGGTGATACAATTATTGAATGCAACTAATTCGTTAAATTTAGTTAAGTTTCCGTATTGGTATCCCTGCGGTTTTCAGAAAAAAAAGTTTTTTCTTGTGTAAAATCAAACTCCTTGATGAAAATTCTCGGGGGATTTTGAATTCAACAGTACAAAAATTGATCATCTACACTGAGGCGATATGATACATAGTTGCATAGTGCGGCCTCTATTATCCTGGCCTTAGGAGTCATTCTAAAAGCATTTACATCCTTTAGATGGAATTTGTTTTTGATGAATTCCTTGAACTATAAATCAATGACGGATGGATCGATTTTACTGATAAATAACCATCGCCTTGGTTTTACCACAACAATGGTATCCAATACGGCCCATCGATATTTGGTGTTTTAATAGTTTGGGGTGCGGTAGCTGTTGTTTCTCTATAGGTTCAATATTTAGGTGTAAGCCTATAGTTACAAATCGTTCAGTGGATGGATCAGGTACTGCTTTTTCTGTAGAGGGACTTGGAGAGGCATTCTATATTTTATTAGTTAAAGCGGCACTTTTACTATCAAATCCTTTAAGTTCTTGTCAACATCTGGGCAGGACCATGATTATCCCTTAAAATTTGCCTTATCATTTTTAAATATTGTGACGGATTTGGTTATATATAAATATATATATATATATATATATATATATATATATATATATATATATATATATATATATATATATATATATATATATATAGACCATGAATCATATTTTTTGTTCCTATATACATGTATATATATATATATATATATATATATATATATATATATATATATATATATATATATATATATATATATATATATATATATATATATATATATACATGTATATAGTTATATAATTCAATCAAAATTATACTTAAATAATTATCAAAATCGATATAATTAATCTTCTATATATATATATTGTTTTTTTAGTTTAAAATTCGTTTTTATGATTAATTACCCTTAGCAGAAATGTTTCGAAGAAATTTAAATAATTTTCCAAGGTTACGAGAAAAGCTTATTTGTTGATGTTGTAAAATATAGAAAATATAAATTTATGATTCATAAGAAATTGAAGACGTTTTAGATCTGATTTATAATTTAATTGAATATCGATTTGAGATTTCACTTCAAATTATATTAATTATGTTTTAATTTATGCAAAATTATGAACACATATTGTTTTGATATTTTAAATGTGTTATGCGATTAAAATTAAAAATTTAATTTTAGTCGCACCTTATTTAAATAGTAGTTAATTATATTCATAAAGTAGCAGGCTACGCCCGCTACGCGGCGGGACGCCAACGGCGACTTTTAGTAGAGCGTGGAAGTCGTGATTTTGCGTTTAAAAAAAAATATATTAAATAGCTGAGCCCGGTTCGACTTGCTGAAAACTCCTGAAGACGCAAGTGCAAGTGCAATTATTCCATTTCACGATCGAATCGTTGCCAAAATCAATGAAATTAAAAACAGTTTTCCAGTTCCACCGGGTGCATCAAAAATCCAGCTCCACCGGTTCCATCGTTCACCATTATCATGAGCGTGTCGTAGGCATATTTTTGGTACTGATTTAAAAGGGAAACGTTTCTTTGAACGGCTTCACTCAATGCTTCGGAGTCGTATTGGGTTTCGCATCTCAGCTGTTCATTAAATGCGTCGTGCATTGGGCGATTGGTCGTTGTCATTCCTAATTGTGTTAATCCTTTGTTGGTATAAGCATTATGCAAATGTCCTCAATTAAAATCAATGATTTATTGAAAATTTTATCGTTCATTTATAAATCTTGTACCGAGCAAATACCGCAGTGCCTAAAGCTGCGACGTTTGAATGCAAAGGGGATTTTTCATCTCCCGATTCCGATCAGTAATTAAATTGAAAGTGTTTATGACTCTCTGTTTGAATTTAGAACTCATCGTCATGTTATTAACAGTTCGCAGATGTAGGAATGATGTTGGGTCACAAACATTGACTAACGCAGTAAACGCAAATAAAATCACTCGTCTTGGCTGGGATGGACTGTGTAAAGACGTCCTAGTGCATTGGTGGAAAATACTTTTGGGTAACCTGGAACTGGCTGTCCTTGTTTCAGTAGTTGAAATTTCTTTGACGATTGATTCCAGGTATAATATCTAGGCATTTCGGAATTTAAGCAGCTTATAGGCAAAGTCTTCAATCTGGCACATTTCAAAAATACTGGTTTATGTTGTCGATGGCGCCCTGTCAGCTCGTTGTTATACGTTCTTCGCTGTAAAATACATCATACAACTTTTTAACATACTCTTTGACCATTTTCCAAATGTACGGCCATAAGTGAACAACTGTGGAGTGTCTTCCATGTATAGCGAATGGAGAAATACGCCACATTGATTCGTTACTGCTAACATAGCGGGCCATTTGAAATTAAGTTATTTCATCTTTTGGATTCTCGACAGCGACTCCGAACACAACCATGACACAACCTTTGTTCACCTATTTGCAAATGTATTTAATAGATTGTACGGAATTTTCAAAATTCGACCCTTTTGTGTGCTTTAAATGTCTTGGAGAGTAACGGCGAAAACGGAACAACCCAACGATTATCAACTTCAATGTCCCATTAATTCATTTTGACTATTGTTGACCTTCCATTGTTATCATTGGTTCGGTGGCGATAAAGTAAAAACCATAATTTCCAGTAATGGTTTCTGCTACTAATTGTCTTGGATAGCGATTTGAACATTTTCCGTCAGCAAAAAACGGAGAAATGGAATTTAATATTCCACATGGACCATGAATCATATTTTTTGTAACAACCACATGTAACAGTAAATGTTCTTCTCAACCAACTAAATGAGGATATTTGAATGTGGCAATCCGCGTTTTTGCCACTCGACTAAATACATCTAACAGCACGTCTCGCCGAAGACGCGATACTTAACAATAAAATCTATAAATGATTTAATTTTTTTTAACACCCTTGCGATGATGTCATAGCAATCAATAGGTGACTCAATCAATAGGTGACTGGCCAGGAAATAACTCTTGACGAATTTCTGTTCACTGTGGATTGCACGTGAACGTGACAAACCAATCTGGTGTGGCGTAATTACTTGCATAAGACATATAGCATCTTGAGCGTATTCATGGAAATGCCGAGACCTCCTGAAGTATGTTGCTGGGAATTGTCATTCTGCTGACATTCTGTGCATTTCCGTTAGCATCGATGGCGTCCCGAAGATGAATGTATTCTTCGGAACGGAGTTTTGCCTGGTTCAACGTGAAAAATGTCAATAGTTCAGTTTCATCTTTGACGTATACATATCCACAGCATATTGGTGAAATAGACGCCGACATTTGAAGATGAACGATTGCTCTCATTTTCCCGAACCATCTGTACAGTCTGTAGGTTATACAAACAGTCTGTTTGAATGACAATTCATTGAAGTAACTTTTTTGTTAGTTACGGCGCCTTTAAAAAAATGATTGTGTTAATAAGATAAAGTACCGTTGTGATCATGGTAGTAAAACTAGATTGTATGTTTACCTGTAACTGGATCATCTTGATTGAAAAATTATACCCATCTTCACTTTGCCAAAATAAGATAGGATATTATAACGCATCATATAATGGATGTTTTTCGGACACACGCTAATGTCTCGGTTTTCTAAATTTTCACCCACGACGACAATAGCGACTTGATCAATTGTTGGTGCATTAAAACGTCTTGCGTGTTGTCCGCAAGGCGTCTTATCGGGTCTTATGACAATTATGGTTTTCAGATGGCATGCGGTCTAATGCGGTTTTGAATATAATTCAACTAATTCGTTATGTTGATGGAAAAATGTTTGGAGTGGTTCCATAATTGGTCTTTACACCGAATTGTTTTGTGCACAACGTTGATCGACTTGTTTTGATCGCCCATAAAATAAATTTGTAGTTTGCGGTGTTGGCAATAAACAACGTGTTCGTTGATATATTTGACCATCTGCAAGGGTAAATAGTTGTAATATATATAGGTAATTGTATATACATATAGTGAAGTGTTTGTACCGATATGTGGCTAGGAAAATACGTTAGCAGCACTTCTGTAAACTCACTCACTTCTGGTTGCTTTTGGCAATTCATAGCTATACCAATGTACTTTACACCATGTCAGTTGAAAGCTGCCAACGTATTTCGCACCAGCCAAATGGTGTTAACAATTTATTGTTTCCCATGGTATTTACCTTGAAAGTATAGGCATAAAATTATCTCGAATAACTATTGTTGCGCCAAATGACGTCATTTGAAAGCAATTATTGTATTTCTAAATATGAATCAAAAAATGTTTAAAATCTGGCCCATCGGCGCAAAACAATGCTGATGCTTCATTTTTAAACTTAAATGCCTTGCAATGTTGACACACAACCTTCATTATGGTCCAATAGCAACGATTTGCAGTGAACTGTAATCGATTGCTACGTTATAGTTGGATACATAGCTGATGATTAAACGCGATATTTCTACGTTGTTGATTTCGATTCCATTGATTCCGTTCAACTGTATTCCGCGCTTTGTTTGCGTTTCTCGTCAGTTGGACTTGCTCAAATATATCTTTGACTTACAGCCGTCCGAGCTCTGCGACCTAAGTAGGTACGTCTAATTGGTGGCATTTTGAATAACCAAAATTTAACTGTAAATAAAAAATGTACTTCCTTAGTATTTCTGTATAACCATGCATATCACCTGTTAGTATATCAAAACTATCCAAAAATCGCTGAACAAACTGAAAACAGGATAAACGTTCCGATCGCATTGACTGTGCACTAAGAAATGAATAAATGAATTTTTTGTTCGATAGATGCCGATCAATGTTGATGAACAAACTAATGGAATTGTTTTTTTTTGTTTAACATTTTCACTTTTATATAGCTGCTGCGCTTTCATATACAAGTTAACACCACCAGTAATGCTGCATAAGCACAACGTGCACATATAACATCAACGATAATATGTCATCAGCACAACGAATAATGCTGCATAAGCACAACGTGCACAGATAACATCAACGATAATATGTCATCAGCACAATATGCAAATATGCTGATTTGTGGTAAAACATATTGTAATTTAAGATTCCTTTCCAAGAATAAGAATTTTTATATTATTATTTTTGCAAATTAAGTATAATTTTTTAGATATTAAATCATGTAATTTTTAGAATAAGTCAGTTTTTAGTTTGGATTCAATAAATAAAGTTGTTTTTTTATTCGAATTCCTTACGGACTCGTTAATTGGCGCCGAAACAGTCGAACCATCGGAAAAAGTACTAAGTGCAAGTTATAGCAAATATTATACTATAGCTTCATTAAAATTGTAGTAAATTCTATACTACAATTAGTATAACAGTGCAGTGATCGCAAAACGTACCGCAGTAAGCCGTTTGTGAAATTGAAAGCATACAGCTAAAAAGGAAATCTACCTTCCATCCAACGCACGCCTGATTGGTATCTGCACACAGTCCCGCAGTGCACCCTCACCTCTACATGAAGATTGAAGTAATTTTCCTGTAAGTACACAAATCTAGTGGAAATTTAATACACAAATCTAGTGAAAATTTAAAACTAAAGAACGGCAAAATTTGGAAAGAAAAGAAAGTTATACCCATGAGAATATAACTATTTCTACCATTAAGCTAAACACACAAATCTAGTGTAAAATTTTTAATAAAAAGTGCAAGTAACAAAAAACGTGAAAAAATTAGTTACGATTATTGATCAACAAACCCCAGTTGAAAACAATATCTAATACTAAAGATACTAAAGAACGGCAAAACTTGGAAAGAAAAGAAAGTTATACCCATGGGAACCATTTCTACCATTTTTTTAAAATACGCTGTACACATAAGAACATAGCGAACGCTGTTCGAGTAAAATTGTGAAACTGAATAAATAAATCGTGGTAGAGTTGTACCATTAGTAGGCGGATTACAATTATCAACGCAACCTCGCCAAACGGGAAAAATACAGCATATCCAACAGTTATTCAGAAGACACACAAACACTTTGTGGTAACACTAATCCACAAACAGGCCATGAATAGCCTATTAGTCTTAATGTAAGTCAAAAATTAATAACAAATACAAAATAATAAAGTGAATATAATAACAAAATAAATTTTTTTTATTTCAATTGTTAAAATAAGTTTAACAATAATATATTTAAGAAACATAATAATCAAAAATAATAACAAGTGAAAATCATTAATATAACAAAAATAATCGGAAAAAATACCACAGAGAAACAACAAAAGTTACAAATTACAATGACAGATTTAGAATTAATAAAAAAAACACTACAAGAGATCACTGGAGCTCTAAATACCCAGATTGAACTAACCAAGAGAATAGAAAAAAGATTGGACAAACTAGAAAATTCTGTGATTTTAACGACAGCCCCTACAACGCTAATCACCCCAAAAAATGAAGAATATTTAAAACAAATAAGCCGCTTGCCCGATGCCGTTAAAGAACTACAAACATTCGACGGAAATCCCACCCAATATTTATCATGGGTACACAGCTTCGAAAACATATTAAGAGACTACGAAATACTGCGAAATAAACCAATACACAGGGCGATACTCCAACATATCCGCCAAAAAATTCGGGGAAATGCCGACTCAGCACTGATCTCCTATAATATTTTCAACGAAGAATGGGCATCAATAAAAAAATGTCTGTCACTACATTACGCCGATAAACGTGACCTTCGCACACTGGAACATCAGTTAAGTACGTTGTCACAACGACATATGACAGTAGACGAATTCTATGCCAATGTCAAAACCTCCGATAAACCAAATTTCGTATACTCATGCACCACCTAAAAACAACAACGCATTATCAATGCAGAGAAGAAACATGGCATATAACATCCAACATCAAAACTACAGTAGTCCTTTTGATAATCAAAACCCAAGCAACTTCCAACCACCAAAGCCGAACTACCCAAAACCCCCAACACGTATGAAAATTGACCCATCAATAGAAACACGTCAGGTTAACTACATCCATCGCCCTACTCCTGAAAATAATATGACAACAAAAAGAGAACATTCTCATATCCATGAACAAAGAAAACAACAAAGAATTAACCATTTGGAGGCTCAGCTGGAAGAGGACTACTATAACCAACTAGCTTATGACAACACGGAAAACGAAATATCCAGTGATGAACAAGAAATATAAGATAACTCCGAGGTAAATTTTATGACGGAAGCCTCTCTAGCGTACCATACCTAGAGTACCGGCTTAAAGACGGAAACATACTCATATTCCTCATAGACACAGGAGCCAACAAGAACTTCGTCAAATCAGAATTAGCCGTTAATGCAAAACCAACCGAGAATCAATTCCAATTCAGATCAGCAGGAGGTGACATCAAAATCAGTCACAAAATTAGTGGATAATTTTTTAAAAGCATTGGCATCGGTAACACCATCGATTTCTTCATCCTGCCAGGATTGAAATCATTCGACGGTATCATAGGAGATGACACTTTAAAGGAATTAGGAGCACTTATTGATCGAAAACACAATGAATTGACCATCCCGCCCAACATTCACATTCCATTAAAAGAAAAACCATCGTGCCAAGTAAACAATATAGAAATTCGGGATGGTCATCTTTCACCCGACACAAAAAAAATATTACACACAGTCATCTCGAAATTCACAACGCTCTTTGGACCCGTTAATAACATCGAAACCATCGATACTGAAGTATTGGCTATTTACTATTTTCACTTTTATATACTTATAGTTGCTGCGCTTTCATATACATAATAAATTGTAAACTACAGGCTACTTAATTTTTATCCAACTATCCTCAATGGTGCATGTACTTTAATTATGTCGTTAAGTTTTCTGAAATTTTCCAATTTGCTTAATTCTTCGTTCCGTACGAACCTTCTATACTTAAAAAAAAGATGAATGAAATCGGTAAAGCCGTTCCCAAGTGGAAAATAAGAATTAATTTTTATATATATTCAGACGCAGATACGCAAATACAAATTTACAAAAGCATACACAAAAAATATGAAAGCTTTCGTTTCAAATTCTATAAATACAAAAATAATTATGCGAAATTTATTTATACTATTTATTCAACCATTAAATCATGGTGGGAACACTTATGAGCTTTTTTGTGTTAGCTCCATTTGATGGACATATTTCATTAAACATTATTTTGTTAAAGCCGGTAACAATACCTTTTGTTTGAAAATTAAATTTTATATATTGACATAAATTTAAAATTGTTCTATACTTACAATAATTCTATTCACAAGAAAGCTCTAATTAAGCTTAAAAATGTGTTTATTATTTGTACTTATTTACGAACAAAATTGAATATCCAGAAAAAATTTATGAATTTTCCTCTCTTTGTGTCCAGTGTTGCCTGCGTAATATGATATATACATCGAGATTGTTTAGAAACTGTAAAAGTGAGAAAATTGAGTATGAGAAAATTATTAACGTAGAATACAGTAATTAATTATAAATATTAAAATGTCCGTATAACAAATTTCATTGGACCTTCCGAAGCTTTCACATAGCAAATGACACGAAAAATTGCCTTGCATTAATGCAAAATTCGAATGGTTCACTACAATTGTATATCAAAAGTTTAGTTTTCGTAAATAAAAAAAAATTCGATACCAAAATTTAGTCGACATTTCAAAGCACTCACATGGTAAAACACACGGAAAATTATCTCGAATTAGTGCTTGTTACTTTTTGATGTGTTTTACTAAGTGAATGTTGAGAATTTAATTAACTATAATTTTGAAAAGATACATGTTGTTACGAATTTCGGGCTCTGCTAAAAATTCGTAAAGGATTTTGCAATAAAAACACTCGAACTATTTATTCAACACTGCACAAGTTATTCGAGAATAAACTATAATATATACAACACTTTTCAGCAATTTCAGCTCTTTACAATCTCACTGGTTCACTTTTAAGCTGATAAAAAACCTGGTTGCGTTTATATACCCGTTCAATGCCACTCTCGAACTTTTCATATTGCGTCGTTCCGCGAAAATTGTCTAAGGATGCGTTTATTTATTCGAGAGTAATCCCTGTCACATTACCTTTGCTCATTTTCTCTCTATGGCTTTAATTCGAGGTATTTTACTGAATAATATTGATCATTCTACTTTTGCTACTCATCGCATCAACTTCAGTCGTCGATTCTAATAAATATCTATGATAAAAACTACAAATGCCTTGGTAAAGATCGAACAATCGATCATTACCATAGAATGTTATATGTAACTACAACTCTTACCACCTATTTATAGGACAGTTTTATAATCTCTATTAATTATTTTATTTCCTTTCCCAAAATATGTAGCTCCCATGAAAACTGCCGATTCAACTTGTCACGGTTTTGAGGCATTATGTTGTTTTCCCATGTTGCAGAATTATTCGGTGGTTTAACAACCTTGCAAATCTAACCATTTGTAATGTAATTTTCCACATCAATTCGAATTTAAGGTCTATACAAATCTCTTTGAAAAAATATTTTTGATTTGAATTTTTCGTAAAATTGCAATTTTTCTCTAAACTCGTCGACCGTCTTGGCACCATATAAAATAACTTAGCTCTCTTCATTATCGTTGATACCATCTATGACGTACTGAAAAACAGCCTGGCCTTCCACGTAACCTAGTGCACCTATCTCCCTCATTGTCAGAAAATATTCTCCAAGGTTTTCATCTTTATTAATTCGACTTCTTTGTAGCTGACGATGAATATCGGCACTTTTCAACTAATAGTTCCACCCCAAATAATATTTCATCGATTGTTATTGGTAATAATCTGGTTAGATCTGACCCGTTTGAAATTGCAAATACGTTTAATGACCATTTCTGTCGAATACGTCAGGCAACCATTACTGAGAATCATGAAAATGTGGTTTTTAACAATACTGTTTGTTTGTCTGTGATGTGTTTTATTTGTTTATTATTATTATTATTATTACGTATAGTACAAATTGTATCTACAATCGGTAATAACAAAATAAAAAAAATAAAAAAATGACATCTAAAACATAAAAGACACAATATAAAAATAAAAAGTAAACATAAAAAAAAAATTAAATAAAATAAAAAAATACACAAAAATATAAAAGAAATCAAGACGCAAGTCAAGTATGTATGTCTAAGAAATTTATCAAACTCGGCCCTGAATGAATTCCTAGATATATTAAAATCAAAAAAATCAAATGCGCAATTTTAACGCGACGTGTTCAAGACAGGTTCCGATTGACTGAGGTTCGTAGAAGCACTATCGATGTATAAACATCCGTCATGACGACGCAAACGGCGCTCGGGAGCATACAAATTTATACGAGCAAGTAACTCGGAGTAATCAGTACGCGACATTAAAAGTTCACGTACGAAGAGCGCAGCAGCCACTTCTCGTCGATGATTGAGCCGTGACAATCCCAATAAATTGCAGCGATGGCGATATGATGGGAGTTTGTAGACGTTAGTACGTGTGGATGGTAGACGTCGGAGGGCAAACAGGACAAACTGCTTTTGAACGGACTCGATCCTGACCGAGTGCGACAGATATGAAGGCGACCAAACCTGAGAGGCGTATTCCAGAACCGGACGAACAAATGACACATACAATGATTTTAATGTCAGCGGATCAGTAGATTCGTAACAATTTCGCTTGATAAACCCCAACATTAGGAAAGCTTTTGAAAAATCAGAGTCAATGTGCCTGGTAAATGTCAGATCCGATGAGAACGTCACTCCAAGATCAGTCATAAATTCGAATCGATCAATTGGCATATCATATATGTGGGTATAATGCATTATACAACAGTGTAAAGCCCTAACATTTATGCAATGTACCAGTTGTATTAAAAGATGTAATAAAATGATCATAGTCGACACGGCAGTAATCCAAATGTTGTTAAAGAGTTAACATTAAATTAAAATAAATAATTTTGACAGAAATAAAGTGTTCTGTATTTTTTAATAAAATTACATTTGTGTTTTCTTGATATACTTAAATACCTGTGGATACAAAATATATCCCACAACTTGGGGGCTCAACCGGTCAAGAAAATACAGGATTATTAAACCTGAAGTCAGTGAATTGCGGAATTACAAAACCACGATATACCGAATAGCGGTAAAAGAAAAACGGTTCTAGAAGAATATATTACCGCATATCGGATGTATCGGAACAGTCAAATATTCGCAGTACATTTTTTTTCCGTAAATTGAAGAAAATAAAGGTGAAGTGATAACAACACGTATAAATATAATTTAGACAATAGTTTATGTAGTGAAAGCGAATTATTAATTTGAAATTTGATGTGCAAAAGTTGTATGTGAATTTTAATTGATGGAAATTGCAAATTACTGTATATATTGCTTGTAATTAAAATTGATCAACAGGGATCGGAGGAAAACTATTCTAGTTACGAACTCGAAGTACTGGCTATTGTCTCAGCACTCAAAAAACTACGAACGTATTTTTTTTTTTTATTAAAACGGTTGGAACCTGCTGAGGTCCCGCACTCAATGCACGAACGTATTTGTTAGGCATCCCTTTTAAAATAATAACAGACTGTGCAGCATCCCAGATGACGATGAATAAGAAAGATATATCTCCGCGGATTGCGGGCTCTAACTTTGGAAGAATTTAGATATCCCTTAGAACATCACTCAAGCAAAAAGATGAAACATGTAGACGCTCTGAGCAGATATCCCATTAGTATGTTAGTCGAAGATGAATTTCTTAACCAAGTTGCAGCTGCTCAAGCAAAAGGCGACAAGTTATCTCTCATAATAAAGCTATTAGAACATGGTCCATATCAAAACTACGTTATGCAACGAACTATTTTGTTTAAGATAGATGATTCTGGGAACCAGCTGTTATGCATTCCTAAACTAATGCAAGATGATGTCATTAAACGTGCTCATTTAGAGGGACATTTTGGTACAAAAATGATGGTAGATATATTGGAGAGAAACTATTTCATTCCGGGATTAAAGAACAAATGCGAAAATTGCCGCCGAAATTGTATCCAGTGTATATTAGGCGATAGAAAAAGTGGAAGGCAAGAGGGTTTCTTACACCCTTTGCCTAAAGGGGAGTATCCCTTATTTATATACCATATGGATCATTTGGGTCCACTAACTAGTACAGCCAAAAACTATAAATTTATTTTTTCAATAGTAGATTCTTTCTCAAAATTTGTCTGGTTGTATCCTGTTAAGGCAACGACGTCATCAGAGGTGATCCAGAAATTAGAGTTACAACGTGCCATTTTCGGAAATCCCGTACAGTTTGTAACAGATCGAGGCACTGCGTTTACATCAAAGGTTTTCGAAGAATACTGCATAGCGCAATCTGTTAAACATACGCTTATCACCACTGGAAATCCGAGAGGAAATGGACAAATAGAAAGGATAAACGGTATTATTGTTCCGGCACTCACCAAATTATCGATGGACAATCCAAATTCATGGTACAAGCATGTTTCAAATTTACAGAGATTCATGAATTGCACGTGGCAACGTTCAATAAATAAAACACCTTTTGAACTACTTTTTGGTATTCGAATGCGGAATCCTGAAGAATCGATTATAACTGACGTGATAGCCGGAGAAATTATCAATCAATTTGTAGATGAGAGGGAACAGCTGAGAGCAGAAGCTAGAAAAAGTATAAGCAGCATCCAAGATGAAAATAGAAAATGCTATAATAGAAAAAGAAAAGAAGCTACTTCTTACCAACTGGGAGACTTAGTCGCAATAAAGAGGACTCAATTTGGGAGCGGACTTAAGTTGTACCCAAAATACATAGGTTCGTATAAAATCATTAAAATAATGGGGCCTGAAAGGTACCAGGTTGAAAAAATTGGTCAACAGCAGGGCCCAAACCTAACAACAACCAGTGCTGACTACATGAAGAAGTGGCAAAATTACGATGCAATACAATACAGCGATGAATCAGATGAAGAAGCCTAAATTGCGCATTTAAGTTGACCAACCAATACATATGTACATACAAACAAAACTAAAAAAAAAAAAAAAAAAAAAATGTTTTAGACGAACATTCGGAAACAACAATTAAGACGATATTAAGACGAAATTAACAATTAAGACGATTATAAGATGATTATAATAACACGAGAATATAGACGAAAATAGAACACGAAATAAGACGAGTAAAATAAAAAATTGTAATAAGACGACATTAATTCAAGTATAGCAGGTGATAATAGATGTTATCTGCTTATTTCTCCGAGACGAGAGAAATCGGTAGGATGGCCGAATGTGGGTATAATGCATTATACAACAGTGTAAAGCCCTAACATTTATGCAATGTACCAGATTTATGCAATGTACCAGTTGTATTAAAAGATGTAATAAAATGATCATAGTCGACACGGCAGTAATCCAAATGTTGTTAAAGAGTTAACATTAAATTAAAATAAATAATTTTGACAGAAATAAAGTGTTCTGTATTTTTTAATAAAATTACATTTGTGTTTTCTTGATATACTTAAATACCTGTGGATACAAAATATATCCCACATATATGAAATACTGATGAAATAATGGACACCGGAGTCTATAAAACGAAAGAGTTTTTCATTTGCTTACATTTAACCGTAAGTTGTTGCTGATAGTCAAAACAACAAAAGTTGTTTAAATCACTTTGCAACATCATACAGTCAGATAAATTGGAAACTGGAGCAACAATTTTCATGTCATCAGCGTAAAGCAGACATCTTGCAAATTTGAAACAGTTCACCACATCGTTTACGAAAAGTGAAAACAACAATGGTCCCAAGTGGCTGCCTTGAGGAACCCCGGATGTAGCACGGAAAAAGCGAGAACGGGAATCGTATAACTTGACAAATTGCGAACGATCTGATAGGTAAGAGTGCAACCATCTGATTGGGATGAAGTTGGAGTTTAATTTCATTAGCTTGTTGATCAGAATTGCGTGATTAATTTTATCAAAGGCCTTTGAAAAATCAGTATAGACCACGTCCAGCTGTAGTCTTTAATCAATCGTACTGTGAAGATGGCCGCTGAAACACACTAGGTTTGTAAATGTCGACCTTCCGCAAAAAAACCATGTTGCACAGGCGAAATATACCTTTTTGTAAAATAAAAATCGATGAACCATTGATTCAAAGAGCTTTGGAATGATAGTAATTATGGCAATCCCCCGATAGTTGGTGATCTCACTTCGTTTACCCGATTTGAATATGGAACGTATGAAGGATATTTTACACGGATCTGGAAAAACTTGCGTTCGAAGGCTTTCGTTAAAGATACCAGTAATGTGATCACACAGGCTCTCCGCGAAATTTTTAATCAAGATGGGAGGAAAACAATCATAACCTGCATCCTTATTGATGTCAATGTTGCATATACAATCAAAGACCTCTTCAGAGGTAAACGTTAGTTGAGTGAATTCCTGGTTATCTCCAAGCTCAAAAGGTTTGACATTTGGCGTCTGATACGGTTCATAGACTTATTCAAAGAAATTAGCAAATAAATTGCACATATCTACGGGAAGCCTAGCAGAACAGCTCTGAAAGGTCATAGGAGAAGGGACACCGACATCCTTCCTTCTAGTGTTGATGAATTGCCAAAAACCTCGTGGGTTGGAAGATAACTCCACTTCAACCTGCAGAATGTAATTATGGTATAAGAAACTGTTTAAAATTTTGAATTCCTTACGAGCTTTAGTGAAAGCAGGATAATACTATTTGCCATGCAACCTGTATAGCGTGTGGAGCTTATTACGACGATTCTCAAGGCGCGTCAACTTAACATTATACCATAAAATTCCAATCCGAATTGTAGAAATATTCATTCAGAGCAGCGTAGTCAGCATTTCTAAAATCAAAAAACAATTTATTACTGGAAGGAATGACGCATTCTTCGTGAAATATATTTATCATTAATGGAGTATGGTAGATGCTCGGGCAACCGGTAAAATCGTCGCATGCCAAAACTTCTGAGAGCCTATGGTCAGTAGTGAATACAAGATCCAGAAATTTTCCTCGACTGTTACACGTACGGTTAACTTGTGTTGCAGAAATGCTTGCGAAGTAATCCATCGTAGCCAAGGCCTTTTCCTCGTCAGAAAATGCCGTAAAAACACCATCGATATCCAACCAAGAAATACTCGGAAGATTAAAATCGCCAAAAATCAGTGATTGTTCATCGTCAAGTATTGCTGGGAGCACCTCCAAATCGATGAACTTGAAGATCTCGAGGTAGAGGTCCAGGTTTGAGCCAAAGGGAATATATACAGCGCGACGATGAGAATGAAGCACCGTGCAGAGCGATGTGAAGGCTGTTCGTTCGAGGTTACTCGGTAGAGCTAATTCACTCCAATATACTATCGAGGTATACTATCGAGGCATGTTAGTTCAAATTTATTCTTTTTTAATGGCTCAAAATCTAGCAGTTGCTGCGGTATTGATGGCATATCAAGCAAATTGGTTAAACATATTATTTCTAATATTTGCCAAATTCTGGTATTTATTTTTAATATGTGTTTTCAGGGAGGGTTTTCCCTGATAAATTAAAACTTGGCATTGTTAAACCTCTCTTTACCTAAACCTTGATAAAATACATTTCCTGGACAAGAGGCAGTTTGGTTTTGTAGAAAATTCGTCAACTGAGAAAGCTCTATCGTCTTTCTTAACACCGTTACTGCAGTGGCTGAATAACAACTGCATAGTTTCTGCCGTTTTCATTGACATCACCAAAGCTTTTGATACAGTAAATCATGAGGTGTTGCACTTTCTCTCTAAAGTTGTTTAAAATTTAACATACAAATTTAATATACAAATTATTTGTGTTTAAATTGAAACTTGGTTTTTGATTCATATTCAACATGTTTAATTTTAATTAAATATGAACTGATAGATAATGAAATATGTAATTATTATTGAAAAAAATTACGTGACAAATTCTAAAATATCGAAATCTGTTTTTTATGAATTTATGAATATTTAAAATCGTAAACTTAATGTAAATATGGTATATGGGGATTATTCTCAGACAACCATATATATGAAGAAAAAATGTACCAACTATATACTATACAGGTTGTACATTATCCACTGAACCAAATACCCATATCAATAACTTCGTGTACTGCAATAAAACTGAGCTTCATACACATATTTATAAATCTTAGTAATTGATCGCAATCCTTTCAAAATATTATTTTCTCCTGTCTTTGGATCTTATCTTATATAAATTTTAACAATCTAGATTTATAGATTCTTGTACAAGAAAAAAAATTGAAAATCTTATTTCCTCGAATAATCCGATAATCTTTTCACTATAAGATGATAACATATACATACTCGTATATATAGTCGATGTTTTCGTATTTTATCTTGAGTTGATTTTGTTCGTATATGTATAGTACTCGTAGTTTTCATTCAATCAATACATAATTTTCAAACATTTTCAAGATTTAAGATTTAAGAAAGAAAATTGAATGCTTTTGTATATATGTATATCGGTATGTATGTATATAGGGCGATACTTAAATTATCGAGCATATAAAAATGATGTTTATTGTATTTCCGAGCAAATAATGATTATATTAGTGACTTTAATATTCTAATCCTTTATAAATGATTAGATTCTATATAAATTATTCCAAACATACATATATCTGCGTACACAACATAATTTCACCTGTGCAATATATTTTTGGTAACAAATAAACAATCTTAATTTACAAAATTGATCCAATATTGTCAATTAAAGATAATGTTTAGATATCTTTTTTTCGTTATATGTGCTATGTTGTCGGATATATGTGTATCCATATGTATGTACAGCAACGAAATTGAATTATTCAATTAAAATAGGATTAGACATGCCATTCAATTTTTAATCCTATCAAAATCCAATTTCATAAAGTAAAATCGATAAACAATCAACCATGTAAAAGTTATGTATTATGCTGGTTTCTTTCATTTCAAACTTATGTATATGTAATTGTTTGATGGTTTTGAGGTTTATGTTGGAGGTTTTCATTTTTTATTATTATTGTTCGTGAATTTTGTTAACAGATGCTGTATTTTGAGATAGTTGGCTGCACCTAAAATCTTGTTTGAATAGGTCGCAGAATATTTTTGTGCACAATTGAAAAAAATTGGTCGTAGATAAATCGACGAACAATTTTAGTTTTAATTCCTTTCCAAATGTTGTTATCAAAGCTTTTTTATATACTTTTATTGTGCTTTTGGTGTATATATATATGTGCGGTTGTTATTTTGATTCGTAAACATTACCCGCGATTTTTTTTTATTGTATAGACATCATGAAAACAATTTGATTTGAACCAACACAAAATAAAAATCTCAATCTAAATGCGCTAATAAAATTGGATGTAAATTTCGGGGAAAAAATATTGAATCGAGAATTTTTTTATTCATGTCAGTTAGGTACGTATATTCGATTTTTATTTAACTGAATGATGTACTCTTGCGTATATGTATCGTGTGTATTTTGATTTATTGTTTTCCAATTGAAAATAAACTCGTTGCATATTTAATTTATTCTCCGAATGTGTCCGGTGTTGTGGTATGTATGTGCGGAAGGTACATCGATAGTACATTGAAATGTTATAGGAGAACATGGAACGAACATGAGTCTTATATATATGGCTATGTAGCTATAGAAATAGGAATTAGGTTAGTATCAGGGATGAGCATTTACTCTTCACCTGTTAATTTCTACATCGACGTGTCGACAGTAAAAACAATGTAGACAATCTCTAGAATGGTGATTTGTTGATTATAGTTAAAAACTACTGTGATCCTGTGATTAATTTTTGTAGAGTGAATTTAATACTTTGATGGGATATAAAATTCTATTACCAAAATTATATATATACGTATAAGAAAGCTTTCATTTTTTAAATATTTCGAATTTCTGAATAATATCTGAAAAAGTGAAAATATCGACCAGCTGTTTGATATTTTATATAACAATATATGGATCAAGGGCCTTTGCTGAGAAATTATACAAATCTAAAACTTTAAGAGTGCTACATTTGGAAATGCCAACTTATGATTAAAATCGCACATAAGGCGCGTGTTGTCGGATATCGAGTACTCGGATATTTTTCTGGTTTTTGGGTACCAGGGTAATTCCGAAACGTGTTTTATTTTTCTTACAGAGTTACCACCAAAGATCTGTCCGGAACTCGTGGACAACACTTCATTTTCTAATGTGCGGTGTTTGAATTAACCATCATTCGAACTTCGAATAGAAAAATTAAATTTTGAGAGAGTATTTAAATTTATCAAAACAAAATAATGGTTGTACGCACGAAATCAAAAATATTGGACAATTTGGAAGTGCTCCTTATAGAAAATTCTACATCAACATCAAACGAACAGGTATTTCTAGAGGTGAAAAAAAAATTTCCAACAAATAAATTTAGTTTGTTTCCTGCTCGTTAGAGTTTGATTGACAACGTCAACAATTTTTTCAAATTAATCAAGTATAGTGATTTTTAAAATGCCATTATTTAAAAATGAGGTAACCAGATCAGCTTGTGAAACATGTAAAACTATTGTAATGCATTTGTGAATTTATTGGCTTCAATGTATGTTTGACCAAAAAAACATATGTGGATGCCAATAATTAATTCATAAAAGTTATGCCGAGTTAATAAGTTAAATTAATTTTTGACGAAAAATTTATAAATGTGAACCAAAAAATGGATTAGCCAAAATATGTCAATCAGTATAACGCGTTCATTCCAGGCGCAGCTGATTTGTGGTTGTCGATAATTAATATGCCTGACTACTCCAAAAATACGAAGACGTGTTTAAACGGAGGTTAATTTTTCGTTGCTCACCAAATATTTTAGAATTTAAAAATATTAATCTTAATTTAATTTTTAAATATAAAAACGCCATTCAATTAATCCAAAAAATGTGTACCACTACATTGCTGATAAAAATATGTTTCATTTGATATATCACATGACATAATCAAAATGTTGACCCATCATCAAGCATCCATGGTCCAAGCGATTTTATCCAGAACTTCGTTCCTCCCACCTGTTTTTACAAAACTCCACGAATTTTTTGTTGCAATTTTTTTTTGTATCCTAATTCCGCCAATTCATGGAGTTTTGTTAATTTGATTAGAGGATACAAAGTTTGGTAAAAAATCACCTGGACCACAAATACTGGATGATGGATTAACATTTTTAATTTGGATTGGACATAATCCAAATTAAAAATTTTGATATGATGTGATATATCAAATGAAACGTATTTTTATAAGTAATCTAGTGGTATACATTTGTTGATCAATTATGAAAATTCTTAAATTAATATTAATGTGCATAGCGTTTTTATATTTAAAAAACTAAATTAAGATTAAGATTTTTACGAGATAATACAAAACGGCTTTATCTTAATTACGTTCAGGTGGGTTTTAGAAATTTAAATTATTCTCAATTGTTAGTTTTGACAGCTCTAATAAATTCGCATTTGTCAGGGAGTAGTATTGTTTCCTGATATTCCTGTGATAATTTGGCGAGCAACGAAAAATTAACCTTCTATATATGCTTTCTATTTTAATGTATAAGTATATGTGTTGACATTGAGTGCGGGGGTGATCCGGCCAACTTTAATTTTAATTTTAACCTCCTTGTAAACATGTTTGTGTGATAATTTTTTCATGTAGGTTAATTTAAATCGTCTTTTTATTAAACACAATAACTATAAGGGATTGGATTTGAAAATGCTAAATTTATTGTGGTTTATTGATGTTGTCTACATTACGCTAACATTGTCTACATGACGATAAATATTGTCAGGTAATCTACGTAATACTTTACGTGTCGACAACCGCGTAGGTGACTTGGCGTAGTCTACCTCGCCCATCACTGGTTAGTATACAGTATCAGGTGTTCCTGGATTTCCGGTACGCCTGTGACTTGATCAATCGAGAGAGTTTGTGGTCTGCTTTGAAATGCATATAAGTATAACAACAAAATTGGTACGATTGTGTAGAATGACAGTGACATAGGCTCAATGCGGGGTTAAAGTTGAGAACAGACTATCAACAACAGGCTATCCTCTATCCCCGATACTTTTTAATTTCATGTTGGAGTACATCTTTCGTAAAACACTTGCATTTGCAGATGACATATGCGTGATTGGACTGAATAGCAACGGAGTGAAAGAAATACTTGATCAATTTGCAGAATTTTCAAGTTTCGGTGTAACTGCAGATTAATGAGTTCAAAACAAAATAAACGATCTCTGGATATAGGGACAATAGCACAATCAGTTTTTAGTAGTGGCCACTAGACGTATTTGGGCTTTCTTATCACTTACGATAATAGTGTGAGTGAGGACAATAAATTGCAATTGGCAGCTGGCAGCCGTGCTTTGTATCCTCTAAGGTCACTGGTAAAGTTTTAACAATGGATGTGAATGTTGGACGCTGAATGTGCATTTGAGAGACGAATCATGAGTATATGATTTACGGCCCAAAAGGCGAAGTAGATGGTACATACCGAGTAACTCGTTCGGGAACTTTTACACCTAACCAGGTCACATACTCGAATACATTTTAGTCTGTCGCTTTATGATAAGCCGCACACTTAATGGATTTTGCATTGCTCCATAGATACTTTTTAGTAGCGCTAGTAGTTTAATGTTCCAAACTGTTGAGATCAACAGTGCAACAAAATATCCCACAATGGCAACAGGGTAAAATGCACAATTTTATTATATTTCATACACATATGTTGACGAAATATGATTTAATTCATCATATATATGTATACAACAACAACAATAGAAATGCAATTCAGCAATTTTATATTAGTGTAATTTTTTACTACAAGATTGCTGAGTTGCAATTTATTTGTTGTTAGTGTAATTAGTTTATAAGATTTTGTATATATACTGGAAAAATGAAATAATAAAATCAGAATAAATTTAAACCTTAACAACGTGTTTACTCTCGCTTATTTAATAGACCCCACCCGTGGTAATCTATTAAATAAATAATACAACGATTTATTCTCACCTACTTAATAGACCCCACCCGTGGTAATCTATTAAGTAAACTCATAAATTGAGATTTTACATGGTCCTTCGAGCCGGATAAAAACAACGAGCCGGATTAAACTGAGATTTTACATGGTCCTTCGAGCAACTAAAACAACCGGCAAATAGAAGTACGGACGGAGAGTCTATAACGTCGTCAAGCCTGACGACACCACCAGCCAAGCAACAACAGGCACAATCTTCACAATATTACCGTCGAAGGAGGAGCTGAGCAACAACCAGCACCAATACAACCACTGGAAAGCCAAACAACAACAAAATGGATTTATTACTTCAATTACAAGAGGTAACAAGTGGCAAGATAGTACAAATAGAAAAAAACTATCGCAAAGACGGAGAAGACAGAAAGACAAAGTCTTACCTAGAGAAGAGAATAGCGAATCTAAAAGCGCTATACAACGAATTCGTTGGAAACGACGATAAAATTCTACGAATGGTCCCGCCTCTGGGCGAGAACCACGCTTATCTCACCACGCGAATAAACACAACAGATGTTTACAATAAGCTGGTAGAAGATATGCGCCATCGCCTACATAGCCGACCACCATTGACACCAACAACGTCACAAGAAGCCCTACAACTTCCAGGTTCACTTCTCGAGGCATCATATAAACCGACGCCGTCAATTCGGGTAGATGCCGTACAAAATTTAACAACAGATTCTCAAAAAGAGGAAATCAAAGAATGTAACTCAGCTGCAAATCAACAACAACAAACGAGTACGAGTAGTTTAATAGAGGCCCTTCAAGCAGCAAAAATAGAAGGGAACAACAACACAAAATTGTTCAAAAGACAAGACGTCCTCATGTGCCAGATATATCAAAAATTGGCGTCAATAAACTATTCCTTGGAAACCAACAACATATCTAAGGAATATGTTAGTCTTAAAATAAGACAATTAGAAAAGGACATGGAGGAAATCGCAGCCCAACATACAGAATTATTAGTAGAGTTGGAAGACGACGAACAAACCTCCAACTACTTTCGGGAAGATTATTATGGCAAGCTTCAAGAAAGAGTAGAAGATGCCATGATCAAACTACAACAGTTTCGTTCACAAACAACAACCATGGCGGAATCAGCAGCGCAAGTGAAATTGCCTAAGGTAGAATTACCAATATTTTACGGTGATTATGATCGGTGGGAAACATTCAACGATATATTCACTGAGCTGATCCACCAAAACAACAAACTATCAGATACAGTAAAGATGACGTATCTGAAATCACACCTGCAGAAGGGAGCAGCGCAAATTATTAGTCACCTAACAACAACTGGTGACAATTACCAAACCGCATGGAATATAATCCAAGCAAGGTTCAACAATGTAAGGATACTGGCAAACCATCAATTTAATGCACTGTTGTCATTGGCGACAATTCAGATATCATCCGCCCAAGCAGTGAGAAACTTGCATGATACAGCACGAGAAATATTACACAATATAAAGCGGCTAAATATGGATTCGCCATTCGAGGCACTCGTGGGTTTCATCTTAAACAAAAAATTGGACCCAGAATCCATTAGAATTTACGAAACAAATATAGAGAAGCCCAGAGAAATTCCACAACTAGAAGAATTCTTTCAATTCCTGGAGAGAAGGTTTCAATCTTTAGAAGCCATGGGCAATCATAGAGCAACAGCAACACGACCACACATGCAGTATATACCACCATTGAAACGAGTGTATACAGCCATGTTAACCAAAACATGTTGGATGGAAGAGTGTAAGGAGCATCATGGTTTAAATCAATGCCAGCAATTCAAAAAGATGTCAACACTAAATCGGGCAAGGCTTGTTAGCTCAGCCAACTTGTGCATACGATGTTTAAGCCAGCATCAAGGAAGAAACTGCCAAGCAGAAACATGTATCGTGTGCAAAGGGGGGCACCACACACTTCTGCACTGCAACAATGCAGCATCAACTACCGGAAGTAGTGTCAAAACCGCCAAAACATTCGTGATCAACCATCAAGGACAAGTTTTATTACCAACTGCTTTAGTCAGAGCTGCAACTAGCACCGGCGATTTTTTCACACTAAGAGCTCTAATTGATCCAGGATCACAGGCCACATTAATATCCTCCAAGGCCGCAAATCTATTCAACTTTAAAAAAGAGAAAGTACACGTCACCATTTCAGGTGTAGGTGGAAAAAAGGCAGGCACCTGCAGACAAACCATCAATCTAAAAATATCGCCAAGATTTGATGGAGACTTCCAAATGGATATCAAACCCTTGATATTCGACCAACTCGACCAACAACTACCCGAGGTGGACTTTGCCACAAGCAGCTGGACGCATCTCCACCAAATACAACTGGCTGATCCCAACTACAATCAGTCACAGCCAATTGATCTTATACTTGGCGCGGACTATTATCCATCAATACTGATCAACAACATCATCAAGGGAGGTCCACTAGAGCCGATGGCACAACAAACGGAATTCGGTTGGATTATATTGGGTAGCAGGAACAACACAGGAAATCAGCACAAAACAACGATGATTGCAACTAGAAGTATAGAGGATCAGCTAAGATTACTGGTAGAAAACGACTCAATACCCGAAGAGAGAGATACCACTGAAGAAGAAAATATGATAGCAGAACATTTTGAGTCAACTGTAGAAAAAGGTCCAGACGGCAGATACATTGTAAGAGTTCCATTTAAGGATAACCACGCCGAACTAGGGGAATCCAGGAAGAAAGCCGCTGCCAGACTGATACAATTAGAAAAACGATTCAAGAAAGATGCGTCGTTCAAACAATTATATCATCAATTTATGCAAGAATATATAAATTTGAGGCACATGGAACCAGTACAGGAAAGACCAGAAGATGGTAAATCATCCAATATCTATTATATACCGCATCACGGCATAATCAAGAAGGACAGCACTACCACAAAGCTAAGAGTAGTGTTTGATGCATCATCCAAAACAACTGTTGCGGATGTATAAATTCCAAATTTTAATTGTAGATAATAATGAAACAATTGGGGTTTTTCTCAAAATAAATTATTTATAATATAATTATGTACTTTTACAATAAACTGTGGTTGTTGTGTTCAGCTCGCTTGTTGAAATTAAAGTGAACGAGAAATCACAAAATTGCCGAGTCATAAGAATTCAGTCACTAAAAAACACGCCAAATATTGTTCGCGATTATTATAATTACTTCTAGTTATTACTACTCAAATACAGATGGCAGTACAATTCGAAAAGAGAATTTCCAAGTTTAAAAACCACTGATCACTTGTCAATTCTTCGTCTGTTTTGTGTTATTGTTATTGTTTAGGTAAGTTGGTCGTGTTTTTAATTTTACTATACAATATTAATATAAATACATTTTATAATTATTAATCTTAATATAAATTCAATTTTCAGAGATAATTATATAAAATAAAGGAAAAACAATAAGATAAGTATAAATAAATTATTTTTCAAAATATATAAATATTAATGTAAGTGTTCTCTATTTCTTTTAGATGACTTCTTAAGATGATCCTGAACATCCCGCGCCCGTTGCCTCAGCAGAGTCAGAAGGCAATAAAATACAAATTTTTGTTATTGGTCGTTTTATTTCTCCTAGTTTGGTTTTGATGCTCACTACACGGACAAGTCCATCTGGTCCTGGAATTGGTTTGAGTATACGTCCCATGAGCCATTTCGTTGGTGGTGTATCCTTATCTATGATGACTACTAGATCGTTGGGCTTCGGATTATTAGTTATATTTTTCCATTTCTGGCGTTGCTGTAGTGTTAGGAGATATTCCTTGTGCCATTTTTGCCAAAAATGCTGAACCATCCGCTGTATGTGCTGCCAACGCGATAATCGATTCTCCTTTACACCTAACAAATTCGGTTCCGGTAGCAATGTAAGTGCATGACCAATTAGAAAATGACCAGGAGTTAATGGATCGAGTTCTTCTGGCGATATTTCCGTTAATGGTCGCGAATTTAGTATAGCTTCTATTTGAGTAAGCAAAGTCATCATTTCTTCGAATGTCAGCAATGTCTCACCCAGTACTCGTTTTAGATGATACTTGCATGATTTTATGCCGGCTTCCCATAGGCCTCCAAAATTGGGAGCGCCCGGAGGAATAAAATGCCATTCGATGTTGTTGTCGTTAACATATCTTCTAACGGCGGCATCCTTGGAGACCATCGTGAGACTTTTTTGCAGATCTCGTTGTGCTCCAACAAAATTGGTACCATTATCACTGTAAATGTGTCTACAAATACCTCGCCGTGCATGGAAACGTCGTAAACTTGCTAGGAATGCTTCGGTGGTCATGTCACTAACCAGTTCCAAATGTACAGCCTTTGTTGCCATACACACAAAAAGGGCTAGGTAAGCCTTAACAGTTTTAGCACCCCTCAATTTTGATGCCTTAATTGACAATGGTCCTGCATAATCCACTCCTGTGCTGTAGAAAGGACGATGGTATGATACCCTGGATTGTGGCAGTTGACCCATAAGTTGCTGTTGTTGCTGCGCCTTTAAACGGATGCATTTTACACACCGTCCAATTACTCCTCTAACTTCATCCTTACATCTCAATATAGTGTAGTTTTGTTTTAATGTTGCCATCAACAGTGTTGGACCCGCATGTAACAGTTTTAAATGTTCGTCTCTTATAATCAAACTTGTCACCGTAGTTCTGGCTGGAAGTATAATTGGATGCTTCATCTCAAAAGGCAGCTCTGCATTACCCAACTTTCCTCCTACTCGTAACAAACCATAACTATCTATGAATGGAAAGAGAGATATTAGTTTGGAGCTTTTACAAATTGCTTTATTGTTTGTGAGAGCAATGATTTCAGCGGCAAAGTTGTTCCATTGAGTTCGTTTAATCACCAAATTAAACGCATCGCGCCTTGCTTCATTATAATAGCTCGATGATTCTAGTCCGTCGCTGCTTCTGCGTAATGATTTATTCCGAAATGCTATTATAATTCGAGCAATTACACATAACACTTTCGAAAATTTTGAACTGCGTTCAATGAGGGTGAAAAGCCAATCACTTCTTTGGTCAATGTTTATTAATGCCACAGAATTACTCTTCTGTTCGCGCAATGCCTGCTCTGGTAGTTCATTCGTTAAATTGGTTTGGTTTGGCCATTCCACCTCCGGTTTTCCCAACCAATGTGGGCCATTCCACCATAGGCTATTATTCACCAATTCTTCCGGCAACAGACCTCGCGAAGCACAATCAGCAGGATTGTCGTTAGATGGCACGTGATGCCATTGATTCCGGTTGGTATATTGCAAAATAAACGACACTCTATTTGCCACATACGTCTGCCATCTTCTGGGACACGATGACAGCCAGTTTAGTACAATAGTAGAGTCAGTCCACAAATAGAATTTAATGGTCATATTTTTCTCAAACATTTTTAAAGTGGATGACATTAGCTTAGTTAATAATACCGCGGCGCAGAGTTCCAGTCGGGGAATGCTAACTGATTTGATTGGTGATACCTTCGTTTTTCCAGTTACCAAATTTGTCTTGTAGCCATTTTTTGTTTTCACCCGGCTATAGATAACCGCTGCGTAAGCCAATTCGGAAGCATCAGCAAATCCATGTAGTTCTAGTTCCGGACCTTCGGTGAACAGCCATCTGCCTATACGGATATCTTCCAACTTTATTAACGAGTTTCGAACTGTTACATACTGCTGAGCAATTGAGTCTGGTAATAAGTCATCCCAGTCTACTCCCAGTAACCATAATTGCTGAAATAAAATCTTGATTTTTATGGTCGTTGGAGACAGCCAACCAATCGGATCAAAAATCTTTGACGCTTCTGATAACATATGTCTTTTAGTTAGTTTTTGGGTTCCTAGCGTGACCTTAAATTGGAAGGCGTCAGCTACGGGAGAGTACCTTAGACCAAGAACTGATACTTCTTGTGCTTCATCGTTGAAATCGATGATGGAAATCTTCTTGTTGTCCTCTGAAATGCTTTGAAGGAGCTCGGAACTGTTGGATGCCCACTTGCGTAGATTGAACCCACCTTTCTTCAATAAACAGTTCAAATCGTTGACCATTCTTCGAGCGTCATTTATATCATTGGACCCAGACATCAAATCATCAACGTAGAAATCGCGTCTCACTATTTCTGCAGCCTCTGGGTATTCGGATTGGTAATCTGCTGCCAATTGATTTAGAGTTTGTGTTGCCAAAAATGGGCCGCTCGTTGTGCCATATGTAACAGTCATCAGCTTGTAGACTTCCAGTTTATCTTTTGGCTCCTTTCTCCATAAAATCTTTTGGTAATTTGTGTCCTTGGTACTGATCCAGATTTGCCGAAACATCTTTTCGATATCAGCTGTAAATACAATCTTGTGTCTTCGAAATCTGAGTAGTAACTCCACCAAACTTGATTGGACAACTGGTCCTACTGCTAACTCATCATTAAGAGATTTACCATAAGTTGTTTTGGCTGATCCATCAAATACAACACGTAATTTGGTGGTTGTACTACTTTCTTTTACAACTCCGTGATGCGGTAAATAATATTCATCAATAGCAGAATCGTTCGATCGCTTCATGTGTCCTAGTTCAAGATATTCTTCTAGAAATTCTGTGTATTGCTTCTTTAAAGATTCGTTACCCGTCAATCGTTTTTCCAAACTGCTAAATCTTTTTATTGCCATTGGTTTAGAATTACCTAGCTTCGGTAGTCCTTTTTTGAACGGTAAACTTACGATGTACCTTCCATCTGCTGATCTTTGCACTGTGTTCCTGTAATGTTCCAAACAAAATTTTTCCTCTTCAGTGTAGGGAGCAATATTTACAATCTCCTCGATTTCCCAAAATTTTCTGAGAGTTTGGTCGACATCCAGGTGAAGATTGATTGCTATTTTCTCCTTGTTGGTCTCCTGAGCAATAGGAATTCCGGCAATTACCCATCCCATCTTCGTGTTGTGAGCTACTAATTTGGATTTTGCTAAATATTGTTTGCCATTACTAATGATCTCAAAAAATAGGTCACTAGCAAGTAGAATGTCAATTTTCCTGTTCTTCTGGAATTTTGGATCTGCCAGCTTCAATTTCGCCAATTCATGAAGGTCATCCAACTCCTTGATTGAGGGTTGATACGTTGATATTTTCGGTACTATAAGCACATTCGCCTGCGTCTCGTAATGATCCTCCGGAAATCTGGATTTAATTCGTAACGTGGCCACACCTTTAGATACTCCCGAGTTGACATCGTTTAGACCTTGTATCCATATTCTTCCTTTTGTCTTCTTTAACCCGAGTCGTTGAAAACACTCTTCTGTAACGAAAGAAGTCTGCGATCCGGAGTCAAGCAAGGCTCTACAAATATGCCACTCGCCATTATGTTGTTCCACGGCGATTTGAGCAGTTGGAAGGATAGCATTTGTCATTACACTGGCATGAGCACAAGTTGTTTGAGTTGGAGCCGTACCTTGCTCTAAATGCAAAATGTCATGGTGTTTTCTTTGACAAATGCTACATTTGCGTCTGGATTTACATTGATACACCATGTGAGTATCGCTCAAACAATTATAGCACCTAGAGTGTTTCTTGACATAGTCTCTTCGCTGTTGTATTTCTAACCCTCGGAAACCTTCACATTCAAATAGTTTGTGGTCCTTGCCACAGAATGTGCAAGTTACTGCTGGTGCTGTAAGCATTGATTTTGTATGAGGTGTATTTTGCTTATTTTGTACACGCCTTGAGTTTTCTGCCTTAACGCCTTGAAGCGCATCCATACGCTTATTTAGAACTGCTAACAGCTTCTCAAAGGTTGGATATTTTGCTTCGGAAGTCTCAAGTTTCCACATATGTCGTGTTTCAGCATCCATTTTTTGTGTGGCAATATAAATTAGCCAAGGGTCTCGACTCTCTGCTTCTGGCCCAAGCGCCTTAAGACCACGTACTACTTCATCACAGGTATCATGTAACCGCGCAATGGATTGTGATGTTGCTTGCGTTACCGTTGGTTGATCGAAATATGTTTGAATAAAAGAATCTATGATGTATTGCCTTTTGTCATACCTCTTGCACAATTTTTGGTATGCTTCGATGTAATTTGCATCGTTGATTGGAAAGTGCCGCACTAGTGTCAATGCTTCGCCTCTTAAAAGTCCTTTGAGATATTGAAACTTTTGAGCTGGAGAAAGATTACTGTTTTCGTGTACCGTCGAACCAAACAAGTCATAAAACGATTGCCATTCCTTATAGTTCCCATCAAATGGGGGAATGGTAATTCGAGGTAGTCGAAAATCGTTTGAAGACGTTTGTGTATTATTGAGAGTTTGGTCGAGGTTTACTGCAGGCAAACTATTAACAGTACTTTTCCTCAATGCGGCTTGTAATTTTGGAACAATGGAATAATATTGTATATCAATAGCTTCTATATCTGTTTGAGCGTTATCTGAAAGCTCGAGCATTTGATATTCCACTTCAACAAAGTCCTTATACAATTGATGTATTTTCTCCAATCTAATTGATAACTCATCTGCACTAGTATCGTCTTTAATTGTGCGCACAAAATTTTCCATTCTTGTAATTTGACCCTTAATGTAGGATCGTTTTCCTTTCAAAGCTTCCATTTTGAACACAATATAATTCACTTTCAATTTCTCACAAAACTACGTACAAAATTTGAATATAAAATTAGCAAAAAAAACGAGGGAAGGAAGAAAGCGTTCGAGAGTATAAATTGTCTAAATCACACTTCACTTTAGTTTTCAATAATACACTTTTCACTTCTAACAATCACTATCTACACGTGATTTGTACCAAAAAAGTACGATAAGTTGATAAGTTTATAGTATATAGTTTATATAATAATTGAAACAAATTATTTATAAATTGAAACTTTATTAAAATGTTTATGTGTGTAAAGTAAAATAAAATAAAAATAAAAGTATACTCAATGCTTTTTCTTGAAGATTCCCAATCCACGTGTGTTCCAAAATATCTGCTTTCCAAAATTCTGGATATTTTTTAATATCATCCGGCTCGAAGGACCAAACAATGTTGCGGATGTATAAATTCCAAATTTTAATTGTAGATAATAATGAAACAATTGGGGTTTTTCTCAAAATAAATTATTTATAATATAATTATGTACTTTTACAATAAACTGTGGTTGTTGTGTTCAGCTCGCTTGTTGAAATTAAAGTGAACGAGAAATCACAAAATTGCCGAGTCATAAGAATTCAGTCACTAAAAAACACGCCAAATATTGTTCGCGATTATTATAATTACTTCTAGTTATTACTACTCAAATACAGATGGCAGTACAATTCGAAAAGAGAATTTCCAAGTTTAAAAACCACTGATCACTTGTCAATTCTTCGTCTGTTTTGTGTTATTGTTATTGTTTAGGTAAGTTGGTCGTGTTTTTAATTTTACTATACAATATTAATATAAATACATTTTATAATTATTAATCTTAATATAAATTCAATTTTCAGAGATAATTATATAAAATAAAGGAAAAACAATAAGATAAGTATAAATAAATTATTTTTCAAAATATATAAATATTAATGTAAGTGTTCTCTATTTCTTTTAGATGACTTCTTAAGATGATCCTGAACAACAACAAATGGACTATCTCTAAACGATTGCATGATGAATGGTCCAAAACTACAACAGGATCTAGCAGATATTTTACTACGATGGCGAAAACACAAAATCGTAATGACAGCAGACATAGAAAAAATGTATCGCCAAACATGGATTAACAAACAAGACCAGAACTATCAACGAATACTATGGCGAAGCAACCCCTCCAAGCCAATGGAGGCATACAGATTAAAAACGGTGACATACGGAACAACATCCGGCAGCTTTTTAGCTATAAGAGCCTTAAAACAACTAGCTATCGACGGAGACAATGATTATCCATTAGGAGCAAGCATCATGTTGACCGATTTTTACGTAGATGATCTGATAACAGGTTCGAACAACATAGAGGAAGCAACTCGAGCTGTGCAAGAACTCAAAATGCTCACAGAACAAGGTGGACTGAATTTAAGGAAATGGTTCTCTAATTCAAGGGAACTATTGAATCAGATTCCCAAAGAGCTACACGGCACGGGCGACGTTCAATTCAAGTTAAATGACTGCATTAAAACATTAGGCATTTTATACGACACACAAAAGGACCTTTTTAAATTCAACGTAGATACATTACAACTATCACACAAACAGCCAACCAAACGCTCACTATTATCCGACTCATCCAAGCTGTTTGATCCCGTTGGATGGCTTTCCCCTATAACAATCACAGCAAAAATCATGATGCAAGAAGTATGGACATCAGGAATTGATTGGGATCAGCCCTTGCCAGAAAACATAAACACAAGGTGGATAAAATACAAGGAAGAATTGAGCGAAATCAAAAACATAACAATCCAGAGATGGATAAACACAACAGATGAGATCGAAACGGAGCTTCACGGATTCGCTGACGCCTCAGAGTACGCATACGCAGCAACAATTTATTGTCGAACAACAAATAAGGAAGGAATTATAACAACACAACTATTAACCTCAAAGACAAGAGTCGCGCCAACCAAAATAAAGCTATCCATCCCTCGATTGGAGCTAAATGCAACTCTGCTATTGGCAAAATTACTTAAACACACACAAAGAAGCTTGAACATCAACAACCTAAAAGTATATGCGTGGTCAGATTCGACCATTGCACTATGTTGGATCACAGGGGAACCAAACAAATTTAAGACATTCGTGGCAAATAGAATTTCAGCAGTAAAAACTATTCTACCAGCAGCAACATGGCACCACGTAAAATCAAGCGATAATCCAGCGGATATAGCTTCTCGTGGTACGACACCGTTAGCACTACTAAACAACAAATTGTGGTGGCACGGTCCAGATTTTCTTCGGCAAAACCCAACTAGGTGGAAGTCAATCAACCCTATTATGCGAAGTAATACGCATAAACCAGATGAATTAGAAGAAAGGGCGATAAAAATAATGACTATAACAACGGAAGTTCACGCATTTCCATTATTTGAGCGATGCTCCAGCTACAACAAATTAAAACGTACAGTCGCATACTGCAAACGATTCATCAACAACTGCTCGCGTAGAAGCAATAATAGAAATGAATTAACTGGTTCAAAACTCCAAAGCGCAGAAATAACAATTCTCAAGCTCGTACAAAAACAAGATTTCCACAAGGAAATAAACCGTCTTAATGAAGCCGAAAGAATCAGCAGGAAGAGCAAAATTCTATCACTAAATCCAACATTAGACGAAAACGGCTTGCTACGTGTGAACGGAAGACTACAAAATTCAAGACTTCCAAGTTCAAGTAAAAACCCAGTAATCCTGAGTAAGCACAACATAGTTACAAAAAGAATAATAGAAGAAGCTCATATTGGTACATTACATGGAGGTACACAATTAACATTAGCAACATTAAGAAACAAATTCTGGATCATTGATGGTAAACGAGCTGTAAGACAGATAATTCAAAAATGTATTATTTGCTTTCGCCATAAACAACAGTCATCTAAACAACTAATGGGAAACCTACCATCAGCAAGAGTGAGGCCGGGAAGACCGTTTGCCAAAACGGGAATCGACTATGCGGGGCCCATCCAATTGAGATATGCCAAAGGAAGGGGTCACAAGACATACAAGGGATACATCGCTCTTTTCATATGCATGGTAACAAAGGCCATTCACATTGAAATAATCAGCGATTTAACAACAGAATCCTTCATTGCCGCTTACAAAAGATTCATATCCAGGAGAGGATTATGCACCGACATTTACTCTGATAATGGAACGTACTTTGTAGGAGCTAACAACATAATGCAGAAGGAACACCACCGCGCAATGACAACATTACCAAGCGACATTGCTACCATGATAGCTGACAATGGAACCAATTGGCATTTCATACCACCTCTTACACCTCATTTCGGTGGAATATGGGAGGCAGGGATCAAATCAATGAAATTTCATCTCAAACGGATCATAGGCGAAACAACACTCACTTTCGAGGAGCTATGTCCCGTGACTACCCAAATAGAAGCATGTCTCAATTCTCGCCCTCTAACGCCGCTAACAAGTGATGCTGCAGATCTGTCGGCATCAACGCCGGGGCACTTCTTAATAGGAGATTCACTCAAGGCGCTATCAGCCGCAGAAATTGACCGCATATCATTAAGAACGAGATGGCATGTAGTCGAGAGAATGGTTCAGGACTTTTGGAAACGGTGGTCCTCCGAATACCTGCACCAACTACAACAACGAACTAAATGGAAGAGCAGCCAGCCCAATCTAATGATCAATGACCTGGTATTATTGAAGGATGAACAACAACCTGCCACGCGATGGAAGCTAGGGAGAATCGTGGAAACACATGCCGGAAAAGATGACTTAGTGCGGGTAGCGACAGTCAAATGCGAAAATGCAATTTATAAGCGACCGATTGTAAAATTGTGTAAATTACCAATTGAAGAAGACTTACAGGAAGTTATGCCCATGAAAACAAACCAAGGTCAGCCTAAAGAATTGCAATCACCGGAAAAGGACAATCAAGTTTTAAGGCGGCAGCCTCATAGACATGTAAAGAACAGAGGGATCGTCTAGTCTTAGCCACATTATCCATTTGTTGTATTTTGGGAATTGTGCAGGCCAACGTACACATAACCCCTTTCAATCACTCCACAGGGGTTTACTTCGAAGAAATAGGTAAACTCGAAGTGGTAGCTATGAAATGGACATTGGTAGTATATTACAACATGAGCAATTACTGGGAAGAAATTGAAGCATTTCAGCAAACACAACATGAATTAAAGGCGGCATGCTTGAATATAGCTGGGTTAAATTGCGACCTAATTCTTCAACAAATTCAATGGCAGTACAACAATTTGATTGCGGACAATGAATTATTATTAGCAAGCAACAAGGAGGTACAACGACCGAAAAGAGGCATAGGAAACACTATGGGCCTAGTGCTAGGAGATATGTTTGGGATCTTGACCGAACGTGAGCCAAGACATGAAATATCTCAGTATAATATTCTAAATGGCGGCCCGGGAATATGTTGAGATCAACAGTGCAACAAAATATCCCACAATGGCAACAGGGTAAAATGCACAATTTTATTATATTTCATACACATATGTTGACGAAATATGATTTAATTCATCATATATATGTATACAACAACAACAATAGAAATGCAATTCAGCAATTTTATATTAGTGTAATTTTTTACTACAAGATTGCTGAGTTGCAATTTATTTGTTGTTAGTGTAATTAGTTTATAAGATTTTGTATATATACTGGAAAAATGAAATAATAAAATCAGAATAAATTTAAACCTTAACAACGTGTTTACTCTCGCTTATTTAATAGACCCCACCCGTGGTAATCTATTAAATAAATAATACAACGATTTATTTTCACCTACTTAATAGACCCCACCCGTGGTAATCTATTAAGTAAACTGATAAATCGAAGCGAACTTAATTTTAGAATTAAGGCACCACTGAGATTTTACACAAACTAATCAAGGTACGTGGTTGAATCTTAGTCCGTACACAATGATGTTAATTTCCCGTAGTTGTTTGGCAGATGGTCCAGGGATTAGTATACATATATTCCTGGCATGTTTTCTTCTATATTGTGAAGGATATCTGACCGCTGGGCTTTTCAATAATTGCTGTTCCAAAGCCACTAAAAACGATTTTAGTTTTCCAAACCGGTTTCCATTATTCAATTAGATTCCCATATACCCATTTCAAAGAACACATTTTTTATTGTTTAACTTTAAAATTACTTTGTTTTGATATATATACACAAATTTGGTTTATTTGGTTTCTTATTAAATTGACATTCACAAAATATAATTACTTTAAATGTATATAAATAAGTAACCGCCTTTAAAACACATATTATATTTCTAAATTTTCGAAAGGAATTTCTATCATTAAACTTCCATTTATTTAAGAAAAAAAAAAAGTATCTAAAAGCACAAAACAAACATAAGCTCTTTCCTCCTATATATCACGTAAAAGGATTTGTATCCTAAAAAAAGGTATACACAACATGTTTATTTTAAAGCAAATATATAAGTATAAGTCTATGTATATACCAGACGAGGTATGTGTACACATATTCACATATTTTTGTCAGGCAAAATATGTAAATAATTTAAACAATTTTGCAGCTGTCTTCCGTTTTTTTTGTGAAATTTAAGACTTTAAAGCATATTCTAGGAAGTGTATAAGTATATATAATATGTATTGTGTATTTTAAAGGTGAAATGTTGGTTTGATTTTAACACTTCCCGGGCTAAAACACGGTTTCATGCACAAAATCAGTATTTCGTTTTAATACATTTGAATGCGCGTGAACTTTTCCATAATGCATGAATCCTCAAAAGGCAAAAACAATTTTTAGGAAACAACTTCACGGAACAATAAAAAATTGAGAATTTTTTGCTAGAAATAATAACGTGTGTATGTATTAGTGTGTATACTATAAAAAAAATTCAAGTGCACATTGAAAACAAATCGAATTTTTATATATGTATAAATCAAATTATACTGTTCAAAGGTAAAATTGAATGGTTAGGTGGTATTCAATGTTTGCATTAACTAAACCACTTTTAATGATCTGGTCAGACTTTCGACCATGATTTTAAGTAAGGTCAGGTTACAAGCCTTATTATATTAAAATTTTCTCTTGGAGCTAACAGGGTAAAGAATGACCTTAAGCGATTGAAACCTTTGTAAGTTTGTTGTTTTGAATTTTATGTAAGCCAACTAGACTTTTGCACTAGAATATTCTTAACTTTCGTTGCATATTAACTAAAATATTCTTAATGTCTGTACGAAGTTTCAAAATGTTAAGACTCACATTTATCCTATAATTTAATGAAAGTAATTGAATCCTTTTACCAATTTTAGTCAAACTTTGAAGCACTCCCATAGTAAAACACACGAAAAATTTTCTTGTACCTACACAAGATTATTTTTCGTGTGTTTTACTATGGGAGTGTGTAGAAATATTGACTAAAATTTGGTATCGAGCAAATTTTTTTATTTATTGAAAGCGATTGAAACCTTTCAAAGTTTGTAATAAGTCCGCCAACTAGACTTTTGCACTAGAAAATTTATGACTTTCGTTCCAATTAATGAATTTTAATGCGGGTTTTTATGTCATATTAACTAAAATATTCTTTATGTCTGTACGAAATTTCAAAATTTTATTGCTCACCAGTGATATTATACAAAAATTTAATGAAAGCGATTGAAACCCTTATAACTTTGTAATATGTCAGCCCATTTAATTTTAGGGTGGTGTTGGTCATATCTAACCCTGTTAGCTTCAAGAAAAAACTTCAAAAAAATGCATAAGCCCTGAGTCTAGCCAAACCTTTCAAATTGATATAATCGAGAAACGTTTTATAAATTAACCATTCAACATTCCGTAAGGTGTTTTTTGTAGCATTTTAATTTTTAATTACATAATATTTTTTGTACATCTGAATTGGTTAAATGTGCATAATATTTAAATAATAGTAATGTTTTAATTTAAATTATTGGTTGGTAACATTATAAAATATCTTGTATCGTTCTATTTTCAATTTTTCGTTTGTTTGTTTGAATCATTCAATGAGACATTTATTGAATTGTTTACTAATACATTCACATGTTTCACTTCTAGGATGGTTTTAGGAAATATTATTTCACATCCGTTACATTTGAATCATATTATCAATCAATTATTGTGTATAGCGCCGCAGGTGCAGATAACATTGAACCAAAATGAACTAAAAATATCCGAGGCGAATATTTTTATTGGTAGAACTATACGATTATTCGGTAGAACTTTTATACTAAAACCGGGTACGAAAATCAGATTTTCAATAAAAAATTGTTAATAAAAACAGTTTTACAATAGTATTGACTGATAAAAATAAACTGACAAACAGTCATGATATAGCTAGTTCATATTCTTATTGCACACAATTTAATTACAAAAACTTAAATGAACTCTCATATTGTATCATTTATGTTTATGTACTTTACCTAAATGAGTCTGAATTCACGTCTCGTGGTCACGTTTTCCTTCAGATATGTTAATGACAAGTGCATTCCACAATCAAATCAAAAATAAAAAAAATCAAGGGCCTTTTTTTTCTTTATATTGTCATTGAAATATACGATTTTATGTGACTTGTTTTAAGTCATTTTAAGGTATAAATTGTATAGTGAGACTAAGTACAATGAAACGCGTTAGGTGTTTGATCTATTTTTTAATATCTTGTGCATTTAAGTATTAAAAACGCGCTGAAAATTTTGCATCTTTTTGTATTTACACTCGGAATACATCACCAATTTTACAAGTTCGTATGAAAATTGGTACAACGTTTGTTTAAATATATTACGGCGCTCAACAAATTTTAATTTTTATACAATTTCGTTTCTACCAGACACATTTCATTCAAATCACTTGTGAATGTGCATAAACCACCCACATATACTGACTCTGGGGGTTATACAGCATATTATTTAATATATTTTAAAAGCTTTTCTCCTTCTTTGTACAGTCGTTAAAGATAAAGTGTGTACGTATATATAAATAAATACAGGAGAACATAGCAACAAAATAAATTAAATTTATTGAAATGATTAAGATGGATCTCGGAAACCATATATACATACATACATACATATACAATTTTATTGTTTTAAATTTATTATTTCCGACTTTCTGGGAAAAATGTAATATTTGTAATGGAAATGTTTCAGTTTTTTTTTCACGGCAAGCAATTCAAACATTTTATTTTTTCGTACATATTTACAGGGAATATGTGTTTTACGTAATATAACATCAGGGGGAAAGCGTACATTTTTGATTTGAAATTTTTTTTTAATACCCTTGAGTATGTGTCAAAATCGCACGGTGTTTGATGTTTTGTGGATACTATTCTATATTTCCAAAAACATTTAGGGTTAATAAAAAATATGATGTTGGTTTGCCGTATTATATACATATATATATATATATATATATATATATATATATATATATATATATATATATATATATATATATATATATATATATATATATATGTATATATATATATATATATATATATATATATATATATATATATATATATATATATATATATATATATATATATATATATATTATTTATAAATACATAAATAAATAAAGAACCAATATAGTGGCGAATTAGAAGTACAAATATGTATTTTATAAACCCTCATATTGAATTTTTTAACTTATCTGCTTGGTGTGGCATTATCAATTGGCCATACAAAAATGCCAAATGCTACAATTTGAAAGAATTGTACTATCGTAAGACATTAATTAGCGACCAAACAATGACGCCTACACTCAACAATATGGTACGGAATCTTTCCAAAATCATTTTATGACTATTCGTGATCTTGAGTCAAATCAAAATGAAAGTTATTTGTTTTACCAAAGTTGTTAGGTTATTTTTAAGCGAACAATTCATGAACATAAGCGTATTTACTCACAGCTCGATAACAAATCACGATAGAAAGTTTTTTTCATTATATTCTATCCGCTCGAACTATTGTTTGTCGATAGATAATATAGAAATGATTTATGAGCACTTTTGAAAGAAGAAAAGCTGCCACCGTCATAAGAACATGACAATAAATGACATCAAATTCACAATAGGAGCGACGTTGAAGTTTCTATAGTAACAAAGCTTTTCCTGATTTCTACATGGCCATTGCACCACTTGGCCATAGAACTTGGAAGTTTATACTAAAATGTTTACTAACTTGTTAGTTTATCACACTTGCGTAGTAAAGATAAAGTATTGTAATCGAAAAAAAAATTATATTTCTCAGATTTTGTTTTTTTTTCATATGGATCTATCTATGTCCCATGAATCCCATGAGATTGACCATTTTTGAAAAATGTCTGTTTTTGTGGCTGTAAAGATTTGTTGTTTTGTTTTTATAAGAAATTGAAAGTTCAGGAATTTCATATGAAAAATCTATCCCATTGGCATGGCAGCTGGAATAATTATTTTATCTTTGTTTTTCTACTCTGGAAGTTCTGGAACATCTCATAAATATTTTATTTAAGGAAATTCAGTTCTAATTCCTGGAATTTCTTATGAAAAATTTAGCCCATGATACAATTAGCAGCTGGAGTAATTATTTTATTTCAAGCCAGGCCTTCATTTTTTTGGAGAGGTCACAGTTTTCTACCTGTGGGAAATTTGATATCCAATCATGATAAAAATACTACATGCAAGATATATATTATAATATATAAGTTGAACTTTATAGTTCTTGTTTCATTTCAGTTGATGGATGGTCTGAGTTGTGGTGTTCATTTAATCCTTACACTGGTAACATATTTATGAAACGGCCTTTCCAACTCTTTGGACTTATTATTATTAAAATTGGTTGGAACCTACAAGGATTCGCAGACGCGCACTGCTGCTTTCGCAAACTGAACAGGTTTGGACCAACGCAGAGAGGACAGCTGATCGATTTATAAAAAGCTTAAGTTGAATACATGAAGCCGAATAGAACTGAAAATTGGACAACGGCTCAGGAAGTGAAGGAAGTTATCATCCTCCTCAAGGCAGTCCTCGCAAATAACATCATGAGCTTAACACATACGATGTAGATGATCTTTAAAACGGCCATATCCTGTAAGAATCACTACCAAGATTCTTAACTGGTTCTTTTTTTTAAGATAAACCATACTTCGTTTACCTCAAATTGAGCTCCTTTATGAAGTACTTCGCCTTACGACAGCTAAAAGTCTCAAGTCATTGAAACCTTAGGTCTTTTAAAGCGTAGTCTTTTATAGCTTTCGTTCCGTAGTTGAAAGATAAAGGAACCGCTGGTTTAAGACCAATTAAAGTTATTTGGGAACCAGCTTTGGCTAAATAATCCGCGATCGAATTGCCTATACGAACTGACAATGAGACCATGCGAAGTCCACAAATCGCTCGAAGAAAAAATTTGAGAAATAGTATTCGGGTAGTAATCTGTCCAATCCATATTAATGTCTGGTAAACATGAAAAATAATTTTTATTTCATCCATGTCCAACAATAAAACCGAAGACATTCCATATCCCAATGAACCTAAGGCAATATGGATGGAAAGAATGGATTCCATAGCAAGAAATGGAATCGAGGACATAGTCCCAGTTATGGCTCTGCATGCAAGATTTTGTAAACTAAAACCTTGGCTACAAAAGCCATTAGGTCAACCACTGGCCACCACACAATAGAAGCGTACAATAGTAGCGGTAGGACCAGTGATTTATAAATGAAATAATGTATCCATATAGGGCTTAAACCCCAGGATTTCCCAATAGCTCTTCTACATTGCCAAAATATGGCAATTACTTTTTGTAGCTTGTAGCCCAGTTGATTTTTGCAGAGCTAGACTTGAGCACGGATTAAATCCTTAAGATAATCGTGCGATCAATACCAAAATTGCTAGAGGCAGAAGTGATCGTTACAAACGAAGTGCTATCAAAACCTCCCGCAATATCCAGGAAAGTACCTACAAGAAACTCATTATTATTAAGAGATTTTTCAATCCTGACTTACCGACTCTGTAAACATATTGCATGTTACTAAGTGGCGAGGTGATACGAGATACACCTGCGATAAGAAATAAAGATGTCTCTACCGTCACCCTCCTCTCTAAAATTAAATCAATGATGGACATGGAGTATAAACCAATGTCAATTACCTCGTGCCAAAGAGAGTTAACAAAAGTAGGCTTGCATACAATAAGCATACCATTTTGGTGATTGACAGTAAGTAACATCAGCTGAGCAAAACTCGTGAATAAGATCTGTATTAGTATTATTGCCAATAAAAATGCACGTTCGAGTTTTATTGACAGAATTCTTACAGAATATTCTTACAGATTATTCTGCCATTAAATAAATGCAATCCAGAGACAGCATTATGAAGAAGATATGGTTCGTGGATTAGAAAAATATCTGTATTGCATTACAGAAAGCCACTTCTTCAATTCAAATGAAGCTGGCTTACTGTGGTGTTGCAAGTTAATCTGTTCTTATAGGTTTTAGTGTAATGAAAAATATTTTTGTTACAAATAAATTTATACCGACGGAATGAAGGATGATCAAAACTGTCATATCGATTGATAGATGTGCGTTTTTGATCTCCAATATAAAATAATTTATTTTAATAGTGCTTATAGATGAGTTAAAGCAGTGTGATTGGTATGTTAAAAAATTAAGGTGTAGTGTCATAATTTAAAATGTTAAATAAGAAATTTAATTAATAATAATAATAATAATAACAGTGTTAAAGGCCATTACTGGCCCCTTACTGAATCAACAATCTGGCTCCAACGGTTTCGATCCTGAGCTTGGTCTTCATACTGTCTTAGACAATCTGAAGAGGCCAAGTCGTTCTCTACATCGTGGAGCCATCGTCGCCTGCAACGACCTCTGCGCCTACCATATGGTGGCTCTCCTTTCAGAGATCGCTGCACAATTCTTTCCGGATCAGCACGCAGAACGTGACCGAGCCAGCGTACTCGCTGAGATCTAACTTCATGTACAATATCGGGGATCTTCATCAGATCTCTGATCTCGAAATTGTACAGAGCTCGGTATGTACCATCTATTTCGCGTTTAGGGCCGTAAATCACACGCATGATTCTTCTCTCAAATGTAAGGAGCCATCTCTCGTACTCATCCGTCAGCGCCCAACTTTCACATCCAAACATAACAACGGGCCTGATCAACGCTTTGTAAAGCTTCAGCTTCACGGCACTTGATAAGTGTTTAGATTTTAGCAGTGGCCTTAGAGGATATAAAGAACGACTGCCAGCTGCCAGCCGCACTTTAATATCCTCACCCACACTGTTATCGTGCGTGATAAGAGAGCCCAAATATTTGAACCTCCTCACTCCCTCAAACGTGTGGTGGCCACTACTAAAATCTGGTGTGCCATTGTCTCTAAAACCAGAGATCAGGTATTTCGTTTTGGACTCATTGATCTGGAGTCCAAAGAAAGAAATTTAATTATATGGGTGAAATACCAGCGAAATAAGTGAAATATAAGAGAAAATACATCATCAACAAAATATACAGCAAAACAATTGCAATTAGCAGAGACGCAAACCATCATATTCACCACCATATTTTATTGGACGAAACATTTATGAACTGCAATATCAGCCTAATGGAAAGAAATGGTAAAGAAGACGAATATGAATACGTCAAACGTAATGGAGATATGTCAAGTTAGTGGATAATTTATATTTTTAATTTTTCATGATTTTTATACCTATTTGTCAAATAACTTGAATATTATAGGGGAGATTGCTGCGGATTTCCATAGTAAACTCGCGTGACTTCATGTTATCGACAAAAGTTATTAGGATGGCGCACCAAACGTTTTTTAACAAGAGTTTTTACGTTACCCTGTTATTTCCAAGTTATTTCAGCCGGATGTTGTCAATTTGGTTTTGTTGATTTAAATGTTTTTTTCTTTTTAGATTTATTTACATTATTTTTCAAAATTTCATTAAAAAAATGGTAACATTGCGTTTATTTGCCTGTGGTGCCATCTAGTTCAAATAACCTAACTGCCATAAACTGCTATATGTTGATACGCAAATCTGCAGCAGTTTCCCTTGTGGTATTATAAGTTATTTGCTATTTGTACAAATAGATGCTTAATTTATGATGTAAAAAAATATTTTGGCAATTGTCGTGTCTCAAATAAGACCTTCCGGGCCACCCAATGTATCGTGTTGTACCAACCCTGTTGGTAGTCGGACGAACGGCTAATTTTAACGTAACCGATTTAATGTTTGAAGTGGTATTTTGTATAGATGTGGTGGAAGTTGTATTGGTGGGTCTAGCCGTCTGAATAGGCATAAATTCGGCAACGCCCACGGTCATGGCACCATAGCCAATGGCGAGCAAGGGATGGGAAGGGGCGGGAGAACAGCCTATGAATTCGGTTGAATAGGTACTGGGTTGGTTTCCCTCGGAGGAGTTGAGATAAGCGGTGTTTGTCAAGGATTTGGAAGGCTGGGTTATTCGATTATGTTAAGCCCTTCTTCAGTTTTTTCACCGAGAGAATCACTGGAGTCCAATTCATCAAGTGCATATATTTCATTGGCCGCTTGCCTTAATTCAGTACGTTTAGCGGGAGCAATGTCTCTCATTCTATATGCGAGGTCTACGAAAGTAACTTAAATCCTGCATTAGAGAGTTATTCCAGGTGTAACAGGGGCGTACAGTTTTTTGGGACCGGCAATGTAAGAGGAAGTTGCTCTAAGAAGGTGGATGGGATTCCTGCGATGGATGTGTCCCCAATAATTAATTTGGTGTACCTTGATTCTTTTGGTAATAGTCTTACCATATGTAAGATGTCTTTGATTTTACTTGATGGTAAAGACAGAACTCGAGTAGTTTCTTTAGAAAGAAAAAACTCGTATTTCTTTACCTGGCGTCGGTTTGCAAACGTAAGAGAAGCTGTTTGTAAACCATATGTCAACATAGGGGAAATAACGGAGCAGTACATAGAGATAACCGTCTCATTTTTATGAATGAATCTCTGCATACGACGAGTTATTCCGAGCGCCTGATGACACCGAGTACAAATGGTGAGAGGCCGATTTATCTTGGAGGTTAAATAAGTACCCAAATATCGCATCGTATCAACATGGTTGAGAGTGACACCAGAAAATACTATGCTGGGAGCAGTACAAATGATGCTGAGGGATCTCGGATCAAAGCGGTGCATTTATGGGGATTTAATTCTAAGCCCGCTAATTTTAAGGCACCTAGTAATTCAACCAGAATGCGGGTTCTAATGTTCTGATGTCTCGTGCGATGCGTATTATGTCATCCGCATAGGCGAGTATGAGAGGAAGTTGCAACTCAACACGCTGATCCAGTTTCAAATCAGGGGGTTGGTCTGACACAGTTAGTAAAACCTTATTAAGGATGAAATTAAATAAATGGGGAGATATGGGGCACCCCTGTTTATCTCCTTTGTTTTTCTTGACTTTTTCTTTTCAAATATTGAACAGTTTAACAATATTCAATACCGTGTCTATCACAGTTCAAATATATGGAATTAATAATAGAAAATTAAACTAAATTACAGGATCTCTGCCAGTTAAACTTAAATTTAAATTAATTAATTAAAGGTTGGAATACAGAATAAAATAAATCGTAACTATAATTTGAGTTGAATTTTCAGGAATATCTCATAAGTCTGAGCCAGCAAACTAATAAATTTTATTTCAGAGCCCGCAGTGATGCTGAAATAAATTATAAAAGTAGATTAGAACTGTATCGTCCTGTGTTATACTAACTATTGGCTATCAGGTGTCTGTAACCGAGTCAATTTCTATTATACTAACTGAACCTATCCGGTCGAACATTCCAATCAAATCAAATCAAATCAAAAATAAATTTATCCCGCCTGAATGTATGTTATTATTAATAATATTTTAGCAAACTTTTTCGCTTTCCTATTAAGGCGGGTGATGTTTGAACGATAAGCTTACTCACTATATTAGAAAGATCTTCACTGGCATCCATCGAATAATTGGCCAGAATTGGCCTTATAAGTTAGACTGACGGGGTTTAAGAATTATTGTTTTGGCAGAACCACTAGTTGACTGTAATAGAGTTTTTATGGCGGTTTTTTTATTTTGGCGAGTATCGCACAACTGTGATATCTGGTCAAGTTTGTGGAATTGCTTTTAAATTTTTCCGTATCTACTCCTTTGAAATATTTAAGATATCTCATTGCAATTTCTATATGCACTCTAGCAAGAGTATATACAGCAAAAATCCCTATATATAAGCTACAATATATACATATAAAACCAACAACATTAATTTAAAATAACAATAAAATTATCAAGGGATTTTCATTCAATGAAAACATATATTTTCCATTTGTATCTTACAAATTTTATTTTTATCTCTTTTGTCTGGTGAATAAAATCTCTCCAATATCAGAAAAAGATTATTGATTTTTCCAATTTCCATGATAATTTGTTTGTGTATTGTTCCAAATGAATATTTCATATTGTGTGATAAAGCTATATGGGATGAGAAAATAAATTTAGCTTCAGAAAATAAAAAATAATAATTTTAAAGTTAAAAATGTAGATTACCAAAAAAAAATTTTGCTTTTTTCGACAGATAAAAAAATAAAAAAACCCTTCGGGACAGAGAACTACTTGGCAAAATAAAGTGATACGAAAACTTTAATATTTTTACTTAACACTTTTAATAATCTTAAATTGCAATTTAAATTTCTTATTTTGGTTCCATATACATACACAAAGAATACTGCATAGAGTTATTTATAAAATTTTTAATTAAAAGTATGATTTTCCCTTAGGTTATGAATATTGATTACAACTATTACTATTAAATGTACAATTTAGGTTATGCCAAAACATTCCTATATATGTATTTAATTATATTATGGTAAAGTGTCGCAAAATATTGTTGTCATCATTATTTATATTAACATAATATACATTATATATTCTTGAATATAAATATAAGTTTATTAAGCAATCTCATAAGTTTTCATTTATAACACCCACTAAGCCACTTCTAACAAGTATTTTCCGAACAAAACTTTGTTTACATATTTTTCCATTTTATATTAAAAAAGTTTTTCCTGGGTTACATAGTTTCGTAAACCTCACAACAAAAAAAAAAAAATTTAAATTTAACATCTTAGTTTTTCCTATATACATATACAGGTAAAGGTAACAGAAAATCGACAATTTTCGGGTATTTGTATATACACAACACTATCTATTTCGAAGTTTATTGTTCAACTTTTTTGTTTAAAGCTTTTTGGGTGTAAGTTGTTTTATCGGATTAATAATGTACATAAGGTATAAGGCACAATTCTTAGAAATAATATTTGGGAATGTTTGCTAAATAGTGAAAATGCTATATCGCTAGAAGATTTTCCAAGAAAATAAAATGTATCCCTTGTTTAAATATTGTAATCAATAAAATATTATTTTAATTGGTGATGGGAGTAGCAGTTTAAAAGGTTGAGGTCGCATTATGATATTTCTATATATTCTTGTAAAATATGTATACTCTTACTAAATACCACAGGTAATCCCTAGTTGATTTAAACACTAATTAGCAGGTATCATGAAATGTCAACTGTAAATCTATATGTACTGTATACACCATAAAATCATTAATGGATTTATTATTGTATACCCACAAGGAAATGTAATCGACATATTTACCGACATTTTTTTGTTGATACAGTGGTCGTTATTTGAAAGGCCGAACAACCCACATTCTTGAAATTCTATAATTTTCCTATAGGCAGAAGGATAAATAATTGGTTTAAACGTCTATATACTAAACAGGAAACATTAACTTATTCAAAACTGTGTACCATAAATTTATTTAAAAAATTAGTTCAGTTTAGTTTGACAACAATTTCAAAGTTATCTGAATGGTTACTGTCAAATATATAATATGTATAAGGTTAGATGTGAAACGAAAGCTTTGAGCGTCAGAGTTTATGGACTAAAATATATTTAACCTCGACAGTTGAGTTTAGTTTGACAGTAATTGGCACATTATCCGACTAGGTTTATCGTTATATGCCATTACCATTATATACCATTACCTTCTAATGAACTTTTAATTTTTCACGGAATTTATAGGAGATTCATAATTTTTAACGATTTTGAATATTTAAGATCAACTGCTATCGCCCTATTTAAGGCAACTTAATTTTGATGGAACTGACTATAATTTTACAAAATTTAGGAATAACATAATTTTAATCCATTTTTATAAAGTTGTAACGTAGATCCAATAGAGTGATGTCCACAGGTAATCGTCTATAATTTTAGAGATACAATAAACAGACGAGTTAAACATCGTTCCAACTGGATAGAAAATTAAATTTAATACTGTACAATTTTGTTATTTTTATTAGTATTACCTTCAGAGAGATTAGGTTAGGTTCTGGTGGCAGTCCAAAACAGACAGGCACAGACACAAATGGGTTCATCTAGCCATACCACAAATTTTTATTGTCCGCACCTACTCATAGAAGACATTTAAAATAGTGGATAGTTTTGACGACCATCTTGCTGAGGTTATTTATGACAAGTGTCATTTTTTAAGACAAGTGTCATTTTTTTCATTCCTCACCGCTGCTACAGTATATTATAGTCATATGAAAAAAAAACTATTTTAATCGCGTGCCTTCCTATAAAACAGTGCCCTGTGATGACTCCAACTACCATGAACTACCATCACTAATATTTAGTTTTTATGAGGTAATTTTTTTTTTCAATTTTTATTAAAATTTAAATTTGATTGAACTAGAAAAACCTTGAAAAGGATTTACAATTGGACACGTTAGAGGGCGCATTTAAAAATATTATCATGCCAGAATACTTTTCCACATTAACTAAACACCTGACATTTAAAATCTAGGCATACGCATGTAAAATCTAAAATATTTGTATTCAGGCTTATTTAAAAGTACACAATAAGTCGGTTCTAGAGTTTCCACAAATATATGTTTTGTCTTTGAAATATAGTTTATTGTGATTTGAAGAAAATCGAAGCTTTTTAAAAAACCAACAAATTTTCCAAATTTTTCTTCAATTCTATTGACCAAAAAGAGCAGAAAGGAATAAAATCCACCGATTTAATTTCTAATTTATCGTGGCTCATTCAATGCAAACTACGATAAATCCGATGTTATGTCTATTCTATTCGCATTCATACGATTGCGCCATCATAAAAAATAAAAAAGGTCATTACAAAACAGGATGAGATATGGCCATTCCCTGGCCGATTATGATGAAATTAATTATGTTGGATGGAAAACAGATTGTATATAGACAGTATTTTGAATTGAGTTCTGGAATAAAGTAAACTTGTACTTCCAATAAAATTTTAAAATTTTCTGTAAATAAATTTCTGGAATATGGCAAACTTGAAAGGAACTAGTCCATTCCTATTTTTATTTTATTTCATTAATGATGGAAAAAAACATTTTTCTATGAGAGTACGAGTTCCAGTTTTATTGATCTACGAGTACGAGTTCCAGTTTTGTTGATTCTATACAGACGGCGATCTATTATCGGCGAAGAAAGCATTAACTTTGTGGTACCCATAATTAATGATAATAAACTGTACTATGACCAATACAATAGCCTACCCGACAATAATTGTTTAGACATGGGTTTACTAGATATATGCGATTACAAGAAAAAAGTCTCTTGTATCCTAACTTTCAAGTTGCACATATAAATTTCGGTTGATTATTAATTTTTAGTGCTGATTCAAAAGATGTAAGGTTGATGGGCAAAATTTAGAAATAAAATCAAATGCCTGGATTTTGCCAATTTTTGATGAGTTAAGCACAAATTTTTTTTTAACTGTCATAGATTTTTCCTTCGAAATTTTTCATATTTATCATTCTATAAAACTAAATAAGCAGTCCAATAAGTATGCCGCTGTAAATTATGACAAATATTTCGAAAATTTTTTTGAATTGTTCAAGATGCGCGATGCAGAAAAAACAAATCTGCTATCTCTAAAATGAATTTGAAAAAAATTATTTTCCTTCTTGCTTTAAACAAGTTGAAAATAATGACTGTGGAATTTTCTCTATGGTTCATGCACTACATTGTATGCAGTATGGTAAAATCAATGTTAAAACCAAACCTTGCATTCCTAAAATAAGATTATCGGTTCAAACCGACCTTTTGAACTTTAGCTGCAATATGCAAAATAATTGTTTGACTGTGGTGAAAACGTAAGTTCAGTAAGTGATATTGTTCTATGTCACGTTTGTCATAGAGCAATCTGTGCTAATAAAGTTGGAGCAAATTTGGCAGTGAATAATTATTGCTGGGCGATGGGTAGGTATTTTAATTATTTTTAACCTGATCCCACATAAAATATGACCTGGTACGGAGTATAAAAGTTCTCTGTTGGGATGGTAACCCAAACTAATAACCAGGTAACACGACAAATTAAAAGTGCCAGCTACCCGAATTTTTGAATATGTGCCATTTCGCATATGAATAAAAGACGGCTGGAGATTTTAATTATTTTCAACCGGATCCCACATAATTTACCAAATATGCAGCATGAAAATTTGTCCAGATATTCATCATGAAAGATCTCTACCTATGTCTTAATCTAAATTGAATTCTCGCGTATACGACAAATTATAAATGGGTGGATTGGCTAGTTCTATAGATTAATTTGAATGACACCAGAAAATTACAAAAATATTTTTATCAAAAAAATTATTTTAGTTTCTAAAGTAATTGAAATTTCACACAAATAAATACATAACCAAGAAATGTCTTAATTCCCTCCAGTTAGTCATATTCCATATAACTCCAAAAATAGTTTTAGAATCGCATCGACGTATATCCATCCAAACGAGGGATATTTATTTTAAAAAAAATTCAAGAGGTAACAAAATAATTAAACCTAAATTATTTTACTATTTTCCCTTCGAAAATCCCAACAGAGGCGGAAAGCAAAAGGGATTTTTTTTATCTCCCGATTACGATCGGTGAATAAATTGAAAACATGTATGACCCTCTGTGGGAATGTAGAACTCATGGGCCGACCCATCTTCCATGTCACTGTACAGGGTACATGCAGTCAGGGTGACATGGAGCTATGCAATGCGCAGGTGGTATATTGTACTTGTATGAATGGGTTGAATGAATGTTCGTGTGAATGTGGGTATTGCACCGTGGTCCCGTTAGTGGCATAAAGTGTTGGAGTAAAATCCGCCCAATTTTAAAATTAATTTAAAATTAAAAACCTAACTTATATTTCTGAAAGGATACGTTTCATATTTTGAAACTGTAGACGATGTCTACGTTGTCGATATCATATATGTTGTCTATTATAGTTTTGTCGACTATGCAATAAAATAGGACAAGCCAATTTGTAATCTCTAATCACACACCAAATATTAACGCGGTAAAGGGCGTTGTTTTTCAACTTGTCGTAGCAATAATGCATTCGTTTGTTATTTCAGATTTTACAAACAAATAATGCAGAACATAAAAAAAATTCTGTGGAATCGTAATTGCTCTATTTGAGTCATTAAACATACCTTTCGATTTTCGTTCCTGTAATATGCGGAGATAAGCCATCAAAATTGGTTTTCAGTAAATCCTTTAAAAAATTCAAACACAATTTCTATTAAGTATTGCTAAATTACTTTAGATTGAGTGACAAATCTGCGTTGACTTTATAAATTATAGTTAAAGTTTGATTCAAGCCCTTATTAGAATTTTCGCTGTAATTTTACTTATGAAAATCCATTCAACATAGTTCAAAAACTATTTGAATACAAATACGATTTAACATAATATAAAGTTGAACTCAAATTTTGTTCATATTCAGCTGAAATATTAGCTTATATTCATTCGTTTAATTTAAATAAACAGTTGGTTCCAAATTTACTTAAATTTCGCTCTAAAGTGAAATTTAAACTTGACCTAAATTCTTATACCTTATATTCTAATTCAAAATCTATACACAAACTCAAATAACACAAAATACTTGTTTCAACCACCACCTTGTTTTTTAACTCAATTTTAAATTTAAAATATTTGTTAAAAAATTATTTTATTTTCACTCATATACAATTCATCTATAAACCATTAAAAATTTTGGCTCAAACTTATTTTAAGATTCTGTTCTGGAATTTCACTTGAGCAAATCCACTCAAAAAAATACACTTCGAAGTCTATGCAAACTCAAATATGAGTAAATATTTTTAGTTTAAATTGCACTCAAAAAATCTATAAATCTCATTACATGGACGCTTGTGAAGTTTATCCTAAATTAGAATTAAACCAACAAAAACAACGTAATATGTATATGTATTAGTAAATATCGAAAATATATGACATTTAGGCGAACATTAAATTATTTGTATATAGTTATTTATTGTATCTATTGCATTATGTAAAAATTGGATATCCAAATAGTTCTAAGTGCTCAACCATATATAAAACTAAAGGCTTAACACTAATAATCCAATCATGCAAAAACTTTTGAAAAGCTAATGGCTTTCACATGGTCAAATTGAGGTTTCAGTAAATTTACACTATAGGATTTTCTTAAGAAATGGCGTATCTTAAGACTTTCAAGATTTAGCACAAATCTTACTATGATTTTTCGATAGGTCTGAACTAACACTACAATCATGCCAAACCGTTTGAAAAGCTAATGGCTTTCACATGGTCAAATTGAGGTTTCAGTAAATTTACACTATAGGATTTTCTTAAGAAATTGCGTATCTTAAGACTTTCACTATTTAGCACAAATCTTACTATGATTTTTCGATAGGTCTGAACTAACACTACAATTATGCCAAACCGTTTGAAAAGCTAATGGCTTTCACATGGTCAAATTGAGGTTTTAGTAAATTTACACTATAGGATTTTCTTAAGAAATTGCGTATCTTAAGATTTTCACTATTTAGCACAAATCTTACTATGATTTTTCGATAGGTCTGAACTAACACTACAATCATGCCAAACCGTTTGAAAAGCTAATGGCTTTCACAAGGTCAAATTGGGGTTTCAGGTAATTTACACTATAGGATTTTCTTAAGAAATTGCGTATCTTAAGACATTCACTATTAAACACAAATCTTACTATGATTTTTCGATAGGCCTGAATTAGCACTACTACTAATCGTAGTAAGATTTGTGCTAAATAGTGAAAGTCTTCAGGCGACAGTAATTTAAAACATCAATCTATCAATCGTCTATATTATCGGGGTTTTCTAAGAATTGTCTACGTTGTCTATACGATATCTACATTGTCTACGTTGACTACAGGTTGTCGACACGTCGACGTAGAAATTAATAGATGACGCGTAAATGACCATTCCTGACAACATCTGCTTGATGAATTGTATCGCTGGCTATTTAGCTGTTTTGAAGACTGTTAGGTCACAGGCACCTCGATTCTGAACGGTCTTAGGATTTACCTAATAAAATATTAGGTTGAAGTATTTAATAAGACTAGGCCTTTGACACAAAATATTTATATCTTTTATTTTCAATCCAATATTTTTGCTAGGCGACAAATACTGTTTTTCGCGCCTTTACAGATATATACATAAATAGTCGCAACTAGCTCGGCACATATTTTAGTTTAAATCAGGATTTTCAAAATTTAATCAACTTTATGTATATTTTTGATTTTTCAGATATTTCCAGATTTTAGAAATGGTAACGTTGTTATAATATTTTTCTCGAGCTTTTAAACTTTTTCATTTTTAGTGAACTTAAATACATATACATTTATAATTAAGTGGACGTCATTATAGTTAGGTTAAAGTTAACAAATTAATTGAATCTTGGCAATTTATGAATTTCCTAAAAAATGCAATTCAGAAAATGCTTAGATGGGACAGAGATTTTTCAAAATTATGTCTCGTTTCTATAGCGAACCAATAGAATATTCCAGAAAATTCGAACCGCGAATCCCACATTTTTAAAATGAAATTATTGTCAAATCAATTATAGTTGCGCATATACTTTTAAAGTGTTTCATTTCCGCTCTATGTATATATAAGAAAATCAGTTTATAAAACTTTCGACGTTCTATTTTAAATGAATAAAAGAAACTTTACAAGAATAGTACACAGAATACTCTATTAACAGATCATTTGGATATTTTTTGTTCCTATATACATACGTTAATATACTTTTGCCTGTATATAATCTTCGACTGTATATATCCTATATATATATGTATATAACTAGAATATAGATTTTAAATTTTTGTAGTCTGAATACTAAGCAGAAAAAACTTTATTTTCGTTAGTTTGTTTAACAAAAAAAAAAAGTTTTCACTTTGTCTGTATATACAAAAAATATAGTGAAGTGTTTTATTCATCGGCAAAGTATATAAATCGAAATGTGCTGAGTTCGTTAAAATCAAATCGATATTGGAGCAATAAATCAAAAATTATATTTTAACTTCTTTGTTCGAAATATATGTATATGGTATATACTCGGCAAATTCTAGCTCTCCAAAATAATTACAAAATTAAATTTTATATAATTAAATATTGAAATTTTTTAAACATTAAAGAAAGAAGAAAAAAATGCATCTTATATAAATTATATTTACGAGGTTGCGCATCATAGCATTTTCATTGATAGGAAAATATATTTATTGCATTTTTACTATTTTATACTCATGGTATCTACATTATTCCATGCATATGAAAGCATAACACCTACTTCATTCATTTTGGGAAATGAAAAAATTTATATATTATGAATTTCATATGCCGCACGTATATATACCATACCTAGCTTACCAACCGTATTCGTATATTTTAATTAAAATGTTTGTTTTCAGGTGAGTAAATGAAGTAAAAAAGAAGTGCGGATATGTACATATATAGCGGTACTGTATAAATATATAATATAGCAACATAAACATTAATTTTTTTATGTAATATGATAATACATCTTGGAAACATAAATCTTACCTGATTTCGAATACTTGGGTACTAAATTGTAAAAAGTATTTCTTAAATTTTGAATATATTTTAAGAGAAGATATATCTGAACACTTCATGATTCTATATCCTTTAGGTGTTCATAATTAAAATCAGACGAACCTAAACCGGATTCTTAAAAGTTGTAACATTTGTGCTATAAAATAAAAATAATAAACTGTGTTTAAATGCCATACTAGCTCCTTACTGTGTCAACAATCTGGCTCCAACGGTTTCGATCCTGGGCTTGGTCTCCATACTGTCGTAGACATCCTGAAGAAGCCAAATCGTTCTCTACACCATGGAGTCACCGTTTCTGCAACGACCATATGATGGCACTGTTTTTAGAGATCAATTCGCATCGAATGTGTTCATAAAGGAATGGCTACAGAAACGTATTTTGACTTTAATTCGTTAACACGATTCACCAGTGTTAGATGATAATAGGATTTTTAGGTGATTTTTGGTTTGAAAATGGGGGATTAGATCTTTTTTGAATACAATTCTTGAATGATGTAATTCAACATGTTCGGTTGAAAAACAAAATTCAAACATTATTGGATAAGTTTTGGAATATGAATTTGAATAGTTTTGGGATGTGGCTTTCACGGATTAAGATTAAAATTCTTCACTTATAAAAAAAATTCATTCGCTTAGTGTAACAAAAATGTCCTCTTTGTGATAATTTGTCCTTAAAATAGGTGTAATATAATACATATTATCTGGGAGAGATTTGCCTTCAGTTCATAGAAAAAAAAAATTTAAAATTTAACTTAAATTAACTTTCACAGAAATAGCTTAGTTTCATTCCAGTTGGCCATATACCACCATATGAAACAAAAATGATTTTGTATTCCCCACAGTTAATAATATTCTAGAACTTTATCTAAATATCAATTTATAATCCCATTTCAATCCAACATGTCGGATGTTATTTAGTAGCCCAAATCTCTGAAGATTATATATGTTTTAAAATGGTAACGGTAAATTGAACCGTACCTTGCGATGAACTGCTTACGATTAATTACTTGCGATGAATTGCCTGTGAAAAACTATAGTCTAGAACCAAAGTTTTGGCCTGAATAAGCTAGTTTCCACTACTTCAAAAACAAACTTTATAGATGAAGAAGAAGAACTAAACTATTCGAAGTATCAACCATAACTACTTGTGATGACTAAAGACAACGACCTGTTTGAATATTCTCTATATATTGGAAGATATATAAAAATAGGGATGTCGCCCTATTGGACCAGAAAAGTACATATTCAATCAAATTAATACTCGTGTCTACTAAACAATTAATTTAACAATTTTTTTTTCTGAAGCAATAGTTGAATTATCTTAATGTATATGCAAACCTTCCACTCGCCAGTGAGGACCTATTTCATACTGTGAAGTAAGGTTCTACTAATTTAAGAGATCCGTTCCAGTTGCCAATATCCCAGAACTCACCATAATAGGTTGAGAAATCGCCTAGTTCTGTTCTAGTTGGCCATATATCAGTACTTCGTTCAAAAATCATTTTAGAATTCCATTTCCATTCAACATTTAGAACTTCACCATAATCGGTTATTATTTTATTGAGATACACGAAATGCACTGTTCCGTACACTCACAATTTATAATATCTGGGTTTTGAAATGTACTGCTTCGTACCTGAAACCATTTTGTGTCATATATAGAATTATACAGAATTTCAAAATGACATAGCAAAAGTATAATATAACAAACAAAAATGTATTCAACCGAATTTGGTAAATTTTCCAGCTATCCGTTTTTGTACATTTCCGTTCCTAAGAAGTTTCTATATACATTATATTAATGATTTTAATCCTTATCCATTATATGTTAGACATGAGATGAATTTTAGCATAAATCAACTTCGGTAAACATTTTTGGGGGTTTGCTTTCGATTTTGGGAAATACATTTTTTTTTACAATTCACTCTGTTCGATGATGATATCCCATTTTCAATTTTTTTTTTAAATTTCCATTTAATTTGAATAAACCAGATCATTAGTTGGGTTCTTTTTTAGGTATATATTCCTACCTACATATATACGAAGGTAGATTACGTGATGCTTTAATTCAACAAAAAAAATTATTTATTTAAATTGGGATGAGTTTACATCGGTTTCTATATAAGTCACAGTATGGTTTTGGTTTTAAAATTGGTTTAATTAAATTATTGCCATTTTTTTTATACATATTATACACATGGAATTTGAAAATTTGGCAGTGGTCACACCATTCATTTAGTTCACTTCCAAATCCAGAAAAATTATTATTTATTTAAAAAGAATTATTTTTAAAATTATTATTAAGGGAATTTTATAAAAGGAACAAATTTTCGACACCAACATTTTAATCGACCTTTCCAAGCACTCACGTAGTCAAACACACTAAAACATTCTCGCACTGATACGAGATCATTTTCGTGTGATTTACTATGTGCGAGTGCATGGAAAAATTTTCAATTTTCAATTATAAACTGTGTTATTGGAACATCTTGAACGAACGATTTTTTTCTTGTAATGTGATGATGCATGACTCTATACACTCAAATTTATTTACACTCAAATTTACAGATAATTTGATTGACAATTTAATACTCACAAATGACATCGTTTGAACTATAGCATAATGGAGATGGCAGCACACACCAGCCAAAAAGGAAAAACCTGGTCGATACTTTCGAAAATGGAACGTTTGGTAAACGAAATGAAAACATCGTTTCATAATAAAAGTTGGTATAGTGTGTGAGCCATGCGTGTGAAAAAAAAGAGATTCAAAACACAAGGGTCCAGAATGAAATGACAAGGGTGAACGAAACCGTGGAACTCTTATAAACTGAAATATAGGCAGAACAATTCGAATTTCAACGGAAGAAGCTGTATCATTCCATGGTGGTAGTATACTCCCTCTTCTGGCTTAATTGGGAGTTGGGAAAAAAATTAAAGCGATGCAAATTAATGATCTATGATGGCAAACCAGTAGTGGATCAAACTGAGAAGCAGTTTCAAGAACACCCGCACAGAAAAAATTGCGAACTTCTAATGAAACCTCGTATGCGGATACAGGACTAAGGCGAATGCTACAGAATCTTCCAACATCCAGCAATAATATTGATTGGAGATTACCAGTAACATTATATGGAGGCGCTAACAAAATTCCGAAATAATAGAGAGCCTTATGTTATCCAAACAAGACAAGTAGCGCAGTAGAAAAATGGCCGCAATTAGGTTTAAAGGAGACAATAACCCTAATCTTGCATGCAGGTTATTTGTGGAAAATCGAGTTGTATGCGACAGCAGAAAAAATACCGATGAGCAAATGTTTGATGTTTCTTTAAGCTTATTGATGGCGTAGCACTTGGTATGAAGTGAAAGCTGCCCATTTTAACAACTGGATCGAACTTGTGAGAAAACTCAAAACCCGCTTTCTTTCCGAACGAAATATTCGATTATCTGTTGAATGTGTCTAAGTTGTTCTCAAGAATATATCCACGGTTTTAAGAGCAATACAAAGTATATGTATTGCAAAGAATCATGAATCCAGAGTACAGAATGCAGTTGGTGATTGCAAACATAGGATCAGTCACTCAACTGGAGCAATTTTGCCGCAACATTAGAAGATGGTCAAAATACCATACAAGGACAAAAGTGTCGATTGGTCAACTCAGAAAGACGGTACCGACATGTAATAAAGTGATAGAGGAAGCAGCAGAAGTTGAACTACGAAAAGTAGTAGCTCGGTGTTTAGATTTCGATCGGATAGACGCCTAGGTTTTACGAGGAGAGATGACAGCGACACTTTGACTGCACGAAACCTCGCAATAGAATATATTGTTGAACAACCGACCGAAGTCCAAAAAAGCATACAGGAAGAAACCTTTTCACTTGTTCGATTACTTCAAAGGCTGAAGGTATTAGTACTGAGGGAAACAATAAGACACAGATAAAAGGTCAATCTTATCCGATTTATAACAAACAGATCCCAAAGAGAGTCGACAAAGAAACACAAACAAAGAAAAATGAGCAATAAACTAGTACAAAACTAGTGTTTGACGTCTGTAGCAGTTGGATAAACTGGGTATAGAACTGAATTCATCAAAATCACGCCCGGACCTTTAATAATTAATACCAACACATACATACATTAATTAGAGACAGCTTTGAAAGCTGAACAGTTTCCCTATTTTGTATACGGCTACAGGTCCGTCTTTTAATTGGCCATCTGCATACCGCATAGCTCTATGCTAGCCTGTACTAACATGAACGATGGGTCGGCATGAGTTCTATATTCTAACAGAGGGTCATAGATGTTTTCAATTTAATCACCCATCGTAATCGGGAGATGAAAAATCAATTTTGCATCCCGCCTCTGTTGTGTTTGGAACCCGGTACCTCCCAATCCAAACGTCGCAGCTTTAGCCACTGCGCTATTTGCTCGGTAATTTGCTCTCACCTGAGTGACGCATTCTGGAAAATTAAGTTGAACGCTGCAAGTTGACCAAAAACAGCATTTATTGTTCCTGGAAGGACTTTTCCAGTATACAAGCGTATGTCTTTCGGGTTGTGCAATGATAGCCAAACTCGTTAACGTTTGATGGATAATGTTCTCGGGGTAGAATTGGAACCTAGGGTATTTGTTTATCTTGTTCATATAATTGTGAAGTCGCCAACGTTTGAAGAACATATGAACCTACTGAAAGTGGTAGTATAGCATCTGCGGATAGCTTCTTTCAATTAGTTTAGAGAATTCGGTCTCTAGAAAATGAAGAATTCTGAGTATATCCTCGGCGAGCAAGGACTAACGATCGACCAAAGAAGATTATCGAAATCCTGAACTTTACAGCACCCGCAACAGTTAAAGACGTACGAAGGCTCATTAGGATGGCTGGTTGGTATCGGCGGTTTATCCCCGATTTTTGTACAGCCACACCTAAATCACCACCCTTTTGAGGAAACCTGACGGCAAGAAGTTAGATTGAACCTCCGCCACTGAAGTAGCTTTTACCCAATTGAAGACATTATATTAGTGTCCGCTCCAATTTTAGCCAATCCAGACTTCAAGAAGATGTTTACCATCCATAGACTGCATCTGATACTGGAATTGGTGCTCAAATCGATGGTTATGAGCGGGTAATAGCGTATATGAGTCAGAAAGTCACAACCATGCAAACAAAGGTTTGGGCCACAGAGCGTGAATGTTTGGCAGTGGTGTTGACCATCGTCATGTTTAGGCCTTATATCGATGCCAATAAATTCAAAAAAGTAACCGACTGTGCTTCTCTGGTCTAGCTATGGAACCTGAAGGACCATGCCTTGCTGGTCTATGCGTCTGTATGTGTATGACTTTGAACTCCAGCACAGAAAGGGATAATTAAATATATACTACCTGATTCATTTTCCTGTGCTGTGGAGTGCATTCAGGTCGATAGGAAAATCTGGTCTACCACAAGATCAGGATGGTGTTAATGACTATCCCGCCACATATCTAGATTTTCATTTACAAGATGGGAAGTTGTATATTGTCAAATTGTATGGGGCACTGGAAGATACACCAGGGATTGGAAGTTATATGTTCCTCTTTCGAAGAGGAAAACGATTTTATACAACAATCACGATAGCGCTTTTGCTGCACACGAGATGAATTTTGATGGTGGTAAGCATTTACGTGTAAATTATTTTTACGATCGAGGGAATGACGCAACTTCGCAAAATAATATGTTTTTATAAGTTATGAATTATGCTCATATATATGATGGGGAAAATTATTTTGGAAAACATTCAGGGTCTTAAATAATTTATATAGTGATGGACGCGGCCAACGATAAATTTTTATCTACTATCGTCAATCCAAGCTGCCAAACCCAACAAGCCAATTTGAAAAATGTCTGTTCCTCGTGCAGCGTATAGATTTGATGGCAATTAAAGAAATTTTCTTTGTGATCGGAACTAGTAACTACAATTCATATATATTCTATATATACATATGTACATGGGAGTCATTGTACAGTAATTACTATTTACATTTCATTTTAATTGCATTTTGTTCAAACAAAAGCGTTAAACATTATTAATTCAGTCTTTATTGCAATGAGCTTTATTGAAAACTATTAAACTTTATTTTCACTCTATACACTGTTTGATATATTATGTGTAGAGTGTGCTCATAAAAAATAATTATAGTTTGTCGCAGACACTTATTGGTAAACAATTGCTAATTAAAATAAACTTTTATACTATATATGGGTGGGTGGGTATGAAAAAATCAAATTATGATTCAGATTTTTTTTTGTTTACGCTTTTTTACAAATGAAAGTAATCGACATTAAATTATCATAATACATGCGCCAGACATGCGGATAGATTTTCATAAATTTTTATCGCTTTTGTTATATCATGTATACGTATACTATAGCTGTATACACATATATGCTGCCGCATTGATGGAAAAACAGGAAAATGTGATTTTTATGTTAAATGATGTGGAATGCATATATATGTGTGTATATAAAAATAAGGAAATATTATGTTTTTACTTTCACTGTTTATTGTGTTCTTCTGTATATATGTACATATGTATGTAAATATGATGTTGGAAGAATTGAATTGTGATATTATGACGTATATACATAACAGGAAGGTAAAAAAAAACAGTTAAATCGTATAAACAGTCGTTCTTATGTGGTAATTTCTTGGTATAGGGTACTTATAGTACATATATCAAACTGTTTTCACCGTATCACGACTTTAAGATCGGCAATTATGACAGCTACACTGACAGGGACGATGGGTGCCTCCGCATGAGTTTCGCACAAGTAAGCTTTATTACAGCTTTTCTAATTGTCATATTTTTTTTAAATATGAGTTCTCCACTTTAGTTATTTTTCCGGCTTCCAATATTTGGTCATTATGTATGGTTAGAATTTTGTTCCTTTAGTTATTTCTAGCCCATGTTTCATCTGATGTACTAATTGCAAGAATCTGGCTTTTTGAACTGTAACAAACAGAAATTGTATGAAACAAAACAAAACAATATTTATGTATAATACAAATAAATATCTTTGAAGAAAATTCTCTAAGAACTTAGATAATGACGGTTAAAGATAATGAAGCCTATAGGTCATACGTAAAAACATTTATCCCAGACTATCATCCCAGAAAAATGAAAAATATACGTCGGGTAATACAAGTGATAGTACCTAGTATTAATCTCTTATGATTGAACTAATGCATATAAAAACTATATAGATATCAGTAATTTCGAGTTGTAAAATCATACCAAATTACGTTTAAAGATTTAAATTTTAACCAGATTCGTCGCCTCAGGTGCTTTTTGATCAAAACTAAGATGGTCTTAAATTAATCACTTTCCACTGACCAGCCAGCCTTTCTGGTTATAGCAAGCATTTAAACAAGCGTGCATTGATTTGAAAGCTTATAACGTTTTTTTTTAAGGGAAAGCTTATAAAGCTTACAAATTATAACATTTACGGCTATCTGAAAATATATTTTTTCATTTGTTAACATCCAAATATGTATAGTAAGTTACCTTTTATCTAAAAGCTTTTCGAAGCTATAAATTAGATGGAAAAATAACGTTACTGTGTGTACAAACATAAGGTATTGGAAAAATTAAATTTTACATTCAAAAGTATGCTAAACTTTAAAACTTCTGAGCTAGTTGGACACTTTTACCTAATTGGCCCTGGAGGCGATGGATTTGGTAAAATAATGAAAAATATATGAAACGTTAAGCTTAAAGCTCAATAGGATCGCTCACGACAGTGAAAGTTTTTCGAAATTAACAGGAGATATATGGCGTTAGTAAAATAATGAACAGTTTTAAAGGCCATTACTGGCCCCTTACTAAAGTTAACTATTAGGCTCCAACGGTTCCGGTTCTGAGAATGGTCTTCATACTGTCTAAGACAATCTGAAGAGGATTCGTTTTCTATTGCTGAGTTGTTGTACTTTCAGAACCACGGCCTTCCACCATTCTCGCTTCTTCCGTCTACAAATCCGCTTAGCTGCCCTTCTTGCAAGAGCAGCCTTGATTTTCCTCGCGATTGTGAGACGTTATTGCACTTCATTATGGGCTATATTTTGTTGCGCAACTGCAAGACGACACTCGTCATCAAACCAATCATTCTTGGGCCTGACTTTCACTATACCTAAAGTCTGTTGAGCAGCACTGACAACCGAAGTTTTCAGTACCTCCCAGACAGAGTTCACGCAGTCAGACTGGTAATTAGTTTCATCAATGTTGTCGCTGACAAGATCCTGATATCTTTTCTTTTGATCTTCATTTATCAGACCTTCACAGTCGAAACGTACCATGCGTTTCGCTGTGTTCCCAGATTTGTACGAAAACTTCCATCGTAGCTTTGCAGCGACCAAATGATGATCGCTGCCTACGTATTTGGTTGCTGACCGATAAGTTCTCACATCCTGCACAACCTGAGCCAGTCCTTTAGACACTAACACATGGTCAATTTGGCTGCGGGAAGTTCCGCGAGGATGTGTCCACCTCTCTAGATGTATGTATGTGTTTGTGAGTTAAGAATATGCTTGCTACTCTAAGATCATGAGCCACCGTGGTACGGACCTATATTTTCACACAAGTCGGTCTGATATCTGCCAGCTCTAGCATTAAAGTCCCCAATTATCATTCTAACATCGTGTTCGGGTATAGATCCCTTCAGATCGTCTAGGTCATTGTAAAATGAGTCTTTATCTTGGGGCTGGCTGACTTCTGTGGGCGCATGTGCACAAATTATCGACAGGTTGGCTAACATAATGCGCAAGCGAAGCTTACACAATCGGTTATTGAATGCTTGGAAATCCAAAACAGCGTTCTTTACCTGCGGCCCAAGAAAAAATCTAGATCCAAAATTTCCGTTGTCATCTCCGCTGTACAGAAACGTATAACCCTGGGACACATGGTCTCCACTTTAAAGCCAGCGAGCTTCTTGAAGCAACGAATTCCATCCGATACTCTTTCATGCACATGATTAAGCCCTCCAACGCTCCTGGTTTTCTAAAAGACAGCACGTTCCACGTGGCGATCCTTAATCTCGAGTCCTGGTACTTGAGCAGGGGTCCGGTTTATCATTTTACGGATGCGGGTCGTCAGCCCAGCGATCCAACCGTTTAGTCGCCTCCTACGACAAGCAAAGGATACTGTGGTGGTGTTCTTGGGATACATGTTCGTGCAATTTAGATTTACGAGACATGTGAGTACCCCCTGACCAAGGGGTCAAAGGTTTCCTATTAGTTGTTTAAATTAATGTTGTTTATGGCGAAAGCAAATAATATATTTTTGAATTATCTGTCTTAATGTTGCTAATGTCAATTATGTGTCTCTGTGTAATGTACCAACATGAGCATTTACTTAGGGGTCTTCAATTTTGTAGTCTTCCGTTGTTGATGAAACTTTTGCAGTATGCGACTATACGTTTCAATTTGTTGTAGTTGGAGCATCGTTCAAACTCCTCTGGTTTATGCGTGTTACTTCACATAATAGGATTCATTGCCTTCGATCTAGTTAGATTTGCCCGAAGAAAATCTGAACCTTGCCACGACAATTTGTTTTTATGTGTGCTATCGGTGTCGTACATCGTGACGCAATATCCGCTGAATTATCGCATGACTTTACATAGTGCCATATTGCTGCTGGAATCAAAGTTTTTAACATAGTGCAATGGTCGAATCTAACCACGCATATATTTTCAGATTGTTGATGTTCAAGCTTCTTTGTGTGTGTTTAAATAATTTTGCCAATAGAAGAGTTGCATTTAGCTCCAATCGAGCTAAAATTTGTGTTGTTATGCTCGAAAATATATTGTAACTGAGTATACGTATTCTGAGGTATTAGCGAACTCGTGAAGGTCCGTTACGACCTGGTCTGTTGTATATTTACCCATCTGTGGATTGTTATGTTTTTGATTTCACTCAATTCTTCCTTGTATTTTACCCTTTGTGTTTATGTTTTCTGGCAACTGTCTGGCATTTAACTTGATTTGAACTCATCCGTGCCATGTAGTTCTGCCGTGTAGTTCTCTGGAAATATAATTCAATACTTCCCTTGAGTTAAACAACAATTTCCTTAAATTCAGTCCACCTCGTTCGGTGAGCATTTCTAATTTTTGTACAGCTCGAGTTCCTCTTTCTCGTTAGAACCTGTTAACAGATCATCTACGTAAAAATTTGTCAACATAAGCCTTACTTCTATTGGATAATCATTATCTCCGAGTAGCTAGTTGTATTAAGGCTAAGGCTTTTATGACTAAAAAGCTGGCGGCTGTTGTTCTGTGTGTTAATAAATGTAACATTAATTCTACCTATCCAAGCAAATCATAAATCAAGCTGAATTTAATTTTACATAAACAAAAGATTTTACAGTCACTCCTCGCCGGGAGGTATATTTTTTTAGATTTCTGAAAGTCGTAACCCTGTCTACCCTCCTCCACAGATATGATTAGATTTCGCCTCATTAAGTTTAAATCGCCATTTTTGTATAAAGCAGATATAATATCGGACCAAGCACATTTCATCTGGATACCTAAAGTAATTAAGACTGGTGAGTGGTCCGATGACAGGTCCAGACTATATAAGGAATTCTTTTAATGGCGCACAAATCTATGACATCTAGAATTTTGTCAGAAGAAGGAGAGTTGCAGAAAAAAAATTGTATGAAGGAAATCTGCGAATGGATGGAGCTTTAGTATGTATCGCAAAAGCACCATCCACAAAAAGCAATAAATATATACACAACCAATTCCAATATTAATTCGCTATGATTTAAAACTCCCTCCAAATGTATATTTCAATTATTTATTGATCATAAATTTCTATGTTTTATGCTATATATGGTCTGGTTTTCAAATTGTGTATAATCTTTCCGAGATCCCAAATAAAAAAAAGTAAAAAAGTTCGTCCATATTACCATTTTTATGCTATTTTATGTGTATCTCTCCTCTATATAATATGTATATACATCGAGATGTACAAGTTTGTGTTATCTAAAATATATTTTTGCTGTTGCTGGAATACTTAATTTATGTCATAATTATTACAAAAAATAAAAAAATTCCACAATACCAGAAGGAAACAATATACAAATTGAATTATTGTGCTTTTTCCGAATATGTATATATGTATGTGTGTGATGTATACTCCACCACCATTATAGTAGTTTAACAGAATACAATTTTCTTTTCCGACGAATAACAACAATGGCAGCAGCAGCAGCAGCAGCACCACAAAAAACGCTCCAAAATAAATGGTTATTGCTATAATTTTCATTTTCGGTTCGGAAATATATAAATACTTAACCATAAACATAACGAAAAATTTAATTATACAGGAATTTGATTTATTTGGGATAATACCATGGAATTTATATATTTTGTAAACATAACTTATAAATTTATGATTGAAGTCCAAAAAAAAAAATATCAAATATATTATGGTGCCGAGGATGGCAAATATTAGCCGATGTTCAAACATTCTGAATTATCCATGTGCGCGGATTCTTGGAAAGTAAAATTACTTTTTTGTATACGAGTATAATCCACGTTCTGGTAATTCGTTCGAAAACTGTTTTTAATATAAGCAAATTAAAATATGTATATTTTATATATATGTAGTGCCACCCATAGTTAGATTCAACTGCAAATGCAGAGTATAATAATATGTATAGTTAGTGTGTGTTACTGCACATTTCTCATAAAGTTTTCGTTTAGAGTTAAGAATAAGTTTGTGTAATAAAATGTAGTTTATTATTATATTTTCTCTGTGCAACTATTTGAAGCAAAACATGTACGAATACATACGTATGTGTACATGCTTTATTGTATATACACGAAATTAAATTAACTTTAAATGCAAAGTGTATATCCGAATAATTTAGTATATAATCTCTAGTTAAAAAATAACATTAAATTGTATGTTTATGAAATGTAAAATACCATCCCCCCAAAAAAATGTCACATTAATTACTGTCGTGGTATCGATTTAAATTCAAACGGAGCAAATATCATTTTCAATATTAACATTAACTCATTCAATCTAATGTACCAGGGATGGGCAAGTTAGATTAACCCATGTAACTTCGCGATGGTCGACATGTAGAGTATTACGTAGATTAACTTGGCAATATGATTTATTTACGTCGACAATCAACACAAAACGTCAACAAATTACGATATTTTTGCATGTTGAAATAATAAATAGAAGACATGGCGATTAGTGCTATTGGCCTAAAATTCACAGCTATTGGCCTAAAATAATCGCCAATTAATGATTTGATTAAGCCGTATGACAAATAATAATTTGACACTTATGTGAAATTTGTCCAAAACCTGTCCTAAAAAGTAACAAAACAAATTTCTTCATATATGCGTAACTGTGAAAGCAGAATGTCTCTATTTAAAGTATTATTCAATATTGAAAAAGATGGGGGAGTAGAACATTTAGGACAACCATGTTTGGTATGACCTCATATAATTATATAATTAGCCATAATGACTTACATATCGTGATGTCTTAGTTATTGTTATTTCAGTTATTAAAAAAGTAGAGGATTAGGAGGTTTAGGGTAACAATTTGGAAAAATCAAATAATAGAAATATATGAGGTCATATCAAACTTGGTTCTTCTAAACTTCCCAATTCCGTGTTTTTTCCTAAATCGAAATATTTTTCAAATAGCTTAGACCCTATGACATCTTGAAACATTCGGCATTATGGTGTTAGCTTCCTAGAATCATCCCAAGAAAATTCGGAAAAATCATCTAATCTACACATATGATGTCAATGATGTCATACCAAGCTCTACTGTTTCCAAAACAAAAATATTTTTCGGATAGCTTAAATTTAAAGATGTCTTGGTATATATACCATTATTAGCGTCCTAGGATTTCCCAATCAATTCTGGAAAAATCATATATATGGCATAAATCATGTATATGAGATCATACCAAACTTGGTTGTTCTTTAACTCCAAATCCGCTAATTTTTCCAAAATTGAAATATTTTTCGGATAGCTAGACCTTCAATGACATCTTAGTTTTTTTTATTATTTTTAATCTTTACTTATTATGGGGCTCAAGGCTTTTCCGGCTATTTCGCAGTTAGCTTGCATTTTGCTAGCCAAATCCACAGGTCTGATTTGTTAGACTATCTACACCTTGTACAGTTCCTTGCCAGCCTGTACTGAAATGAACGATAGCTCGGCCCATGGATTCTGCACTCTCAACAGTGGGTCATAGATGTATTCATCATCATCCCAATTGAAATCAAGGATGAAGAATCCCTTTTGCACCCCACCACTAGTTTGATTCGAACCCGGTACCTCCCGATCAAAACGTCACAGCTTTAATTACTATGTTATTTGCTTGATAACATTTTAGTTTATACGTCATTATATAGTGTTAGTTTTCGAGGATGTTCCCAAGAAAACTTGGAAATTTATTTATTTGGTAGACCTATATGCCAAAAGAAATAGCTTGTGAGGTTATAGTCGCACGTAATCGGTAAAAATAATTGATTTATAAAACATGATACTCTCAACTTTCTAATTTTTTTATTTTTACAGCAGATTTAGACTAAATTCTAGTGTAGTAATTTTGCCTTGAAATAATGTCAACTTTTCTAAGCAACTTTTGAAAAAAGATTAAAATGCATTGAATGAAAGTTAGTTTTAAGCATTAAACTGTCGCCGCCCGTATAATACAATAAACCTAAAGAAATCAGGCCACTGTAGTTTGGAACTAGTTCACTAAATCACTATATTAATCGTATACACTATCGATGTTCTCTACGAATAGTCTACGTTGTTTACGGTGTTTATATTGTGTACGAGTTGTCGACACGTCGAGGTAGAAAATAATAGATGACGCGTAAATGCCTATCCCTGTGTACAATAGTTTAAAATGAATATCAGAGAATTTTGTTGGTTTATTAAATTACCTGCGCTATTTTCATTAATTTCGTTGGCTTGGTATTCGAAAGTGTTTTATAAAATTGTACCAACAAAAATAGCATTAAATTGATTGTTCAACCAAAAATAGAAATGGAGTACGAGCCAAAAGATTTTCATAGAATATATACGACATTACGACGACGAGGGTTTATATAAGTTTTTATCAATTGCGGAAATACAATAAGTTGGTACTCGTACATGTATATAGGTTAACAGAAGACGAAAGGATAAATAAACTGTCTGCACACAAAATATGAAATTTGGGAAATATATATATAATTGGAAATGCTCGTATACAAAAGAAACATGACAAAGTGGATGGTTTTGTCAACGGTAATGGACAAAATTTCAAAAATAGAAATGGTTACTGACTACGATAAGAATTTTGTACTATATGCCAATGAAACTAATTCTTCTTCATTTTATTTAATTTGTTAACATGACTCGTGCCTTTAAAGAGCATCAAAAACGTATTATAAAAATTCAAACAACAGTTTCGTTCTTTGCGTTCTTTTGATGCGGGTTCAATCAGGGAGATGGAAAAGCTCCAACTATAAAGGAAATAGGTGTCTCGTACTTTTTTCTGCACGCATTTTCAATTTTATTCTCATTAAAGAAATTCTTTACCCATTGAATTTGAGAGTTTTTGTCTTGTAGCGTTCACAGGTGTTCAACCTCACCAGAAATCCACAAAATGAACGCATTAATTAGTAAGTGTTGGCTGATAAGCGGCTAGTGGTAATTGTTTGTGATCAACTCCATTTTCCTAAATATTCCACCACTTACAACTCCATCCATTAAACAAATCCCTCCCCTTTTCAACTCACCTGTATGATCAGCAGAATAGCATAAGCCGTGAATTAACTACGAAAATGGCAGATGATGCTATTCTGATTCGGTGCGGTATATACTAATGCTATTTTTATTGTTTTATTTTCATCAAACACACACATACATCCAAATGCAAATTGAGAAAAATGCATCAACTGATATCCGGCAGCATCATCCAGGCGTTTTGGACATAAATTACATCCTTTGAGCTACTATCATGGAGATGGCAGTACAGATCAACATAACAAAATACAGACTGATGTAATGTGCGAAATTGGAACGTTGATGAACGAGGAGGTCGCCCAAACGCGGTTATGGGCAGTTGAACAGAGGAGCCAACTTACAAACTAAAACGTGACAAGCAATTTTTGGGACAAAGCCGAGGAATAAGAAAAAAACAAAAAAAAAGACAGTCAAGTTTTGGATCTCGATAAGAGAAGAGATCATTACATAAAAATGAAATTGAGATTAAGTTGAAGGAATTGTTAAAAGATCAACGGCGTAACCTTTTTGGGCGCGATCATTTATGTATTTAAAATTAAATTCTTTAACACAAATATTTGTATATATGTAGATATAAATTGTAAATAATAAAATTTGTGCTTTGATAACTAGATATTATAATTGATTAGAATAAACTTGCGTCTTGACCATTTATCTAAGTCAGATTATTTCTTAACAAACAAGAATAAAGCATGTGAATGGTTATCATAATAAATTGCGATGTGTTTTCTTCAATTGATTACGGTGTAATTTTTGTGTGAACAGTACGAGCGCAAATAGACTGGTGTGAACATTTTAGTGGCAATTGGATGGGACCACAAGCACAGTCTAGTGGGTACAAAAAAATAATATATATTAAAAGTGGTAATATAGTGTAAAGTGATAGACAAGACTTCCCCAAAAAAGAAAGGGGAAACGCACTTGGGTCAACAAAGTGGGTGCAAAGTGTGTGTGCTGCGTGTGATAAAACGGTGAAACAGTGGAACACAAGTAGACGCAAGAATTCAAGCAAGAGGGTGAACGAGGCCGCGGAAATTGTACAGGTGAGTTTCCCTCAAATTATTACTTCCCCACTTTTCCTCTTTGCATGCATACAATTGCCATTAGCCGCACGTGCATAATCGTTCTTTTCCATTGACGCTCGTGCTGTTGCGTGTCACTGAAACATTTGGTGGCTTTCTTGGTGTGTAAACGCCCCGTCCGAGTCGTTCGGCTCCAATTTGAGCATAGCCGGCGACACGTGGTGGTAGACTGGCGCCCAACGAAAGATTTCTTTTTAAAATTGTCTACCCAAGCCACCAAACCCAATAAACTGGGTAAATAGCACGTTACAGTCTTTGAATTTCTCGTACTTTTTTTATATAATATTATACGTGCTCTGTACTATTTGATTTAGAACCTTATCTGTCTCGATTTGCTTAACAGTTTGGTCCTCCAACAACTTTAACAGCTTATCCTCAACGTCCTGTTTGCTTCTTGTAGGTTTTTTTTTTATTATTTGAAGAAGTGTGTTCATTTTAACTTGGAGCGGCAGCTTTTGTCAATTTTAAAATGGCATTTACTTGCTTCTCAATTGGGCTCAGTAAAATGTAACCATTAGGCCCCCTTCTGTCGCTCGAATTTTTTCATTAAGTTTTACAATTTTTTACTTTAGATTACGTTTGTAATCATTCCACACCTATCATACAATACTTAAACACAATAATCAAAAACGCTACACTAATTGCTAATAAGAATATTAACTTACTCGTTTCAAATCTGCTACTGCTTTGACTGGTGCGGGCCAAAACAATTTAGCAATACTCATAAATCTGTCCAAAATTGATTTGTGATTTGCTTGATTTGCTCCCTACAAATAAGTTTTCAGTTTTATAAAATTAAATATTATCAAAAACTTACATAGTCTTGCTGTCCATCTTGATTTGACTTGGAAATTTGTTTCTTTCGCTACTAATCACCAAGAAATTGTTGGTGTGTATATGTGGTATTAGACTCACCGCACCGCGAGAACACTAAAACAAAAATTTCAAAGTGTTAAGTTCAAGTCACATTTATGACGAATTTGAGGTGAGAACCATAATAGGGCATGAAACATGCAAAATTGCTCCTGCGAGTAATGTATTAAGCATCTCAGCGATTACCGGTCTGAAAAGCTCATATAGCGATAATCAGTACAGATAATCATGCTGTTAAATTTGTGATTTAAAACTATTGCAGCTTATAGCTGGAATTCCTATGCCACCAATGTGATCGCACAACTCATTTATATATGTAGTCTATATACATATTGTGACGATTAGATTATTTAAATTTCATAACTATACACCCGTGCGGATTCACACCAAGGGGCAAAGGACAATACACTTTATGTAGGTGTACAACTGAAATCCTATAAATCCAGTTGGTTTATATACTTATGTTAAAACCACAATATATTTCTTATACACTCGTATATGTACATATTTCATAACTTTGAATCATTAATAAACAAAACACGGTACCATTGTGCAAATATATGTACATGGTATATCATCCCTATATGTAGATTGTACATTCTTCTACTTATTTGGGTTTATTACTTATATAGCATGACGCGAATAACGGCACATAATATTAATTACATTTTTGCTGCAACTAAAAAATACAAAATCTAATTTATTTCATGTTAAGTTAGTTTTTGCTGGTTCGGGTTAGCGGTGTCACCGATATTAACGTATCTCATTTTATATATGTATGTATGAAAAGCAACACAACACAGGTCAAAGTTGATTCATATTTCATCGCGCTAATTTTGTAAAATTTATGTACATTGATACGAGTAGGTTGACCAGATATTTTCAACAGCAAAACCGTATGTTTTACAAAATTTAAATATTTGAGTAAAGTGTTAGGAGTAAGACTATGGATAAATACTAATTCTATATATTTGTATATACGTGTATGCATGTACTAGTATATAATGCCCACAAATTTCATAAACGTTGAAATTCGGCTTTTCAAGCTATGAAAATATGTCATAATTCTATAAATTTTAACTAATTAAATTTAAATTCACTAAAATACCATTTCAAAATTTAACGAACTAAACATCGAAATTTAATTTACAGTTTATTTATCCGAAATTTCCATTCTAAACATCGATCTATGAAATTATTGGGCGAAATATTAATTTTTTTGATACTAACGAATTTATTAAATTCGGATCCAGAATTTTCAGAAAGGTTCAAAATTTTCATTAAATATTAAAATTTTTCAAATGTTGACATGATTAAATATTTGTTCGAATCAAAAAATTTCTAAATCAGTATAATCTGATAAATTAAATTTTAAAAGTAATTTAAACGGTCGACAGACTAAAACAATTTCGATTTCAGATTCAGAAATATTAATTTTTTCGAAATTTTCTGCGTGCTAAGCATTCAAAATATTTGAAATGTTGTAGTTAAAATTGAAGTTTAAGAGTTCAGAATTGTAAATTTTAACCTTAATTCGATATATTGAAAATGAATATTTGGAAAAAAGCAAAATTTAATTAAATTCACATTTTGTCATTTTAGTTGAAATTTTTAAACTATTGGAATTTCAGATTTTTGAAAAACAATTTTATAATTATAAATATGAAAATTAAATGCTACATCGAACAATGAAATTAAACATTAAATTTTATAATTTAACGATTTAAAGTAAAATTGTATAATTCTGAGTTCGTAATTTCTAGGCGATCATTCGAAATTTTTAGGAATTTGTAATTACATTTTTCATAAATTTTGAAACTTTTAAAAATTCAAATTTATAAATATTTCATTGTTCGATAGTTAGGATTGAAATATCGAATTTAGATTTGAACTAAAAAGTTTTTAAATCGTTTAAATCTGAATTCGGAAATTTCATTCCTAATTATCGAACATGAAATATTTAGAAATATGCATTTTTCAAAGTTACAAATTTTGAGTTATAATATTTTCAAAAGATTAAAAAATTCAAGTTAAAACTAATATTTCTGAATTACGGACTGTAGCGTGCCAAAATTAAATAAAAACAATCACTATAATAACCCAATTATGGTATATAAAATTTATTTATATAAAAAAAAATTCATTTACTTTAAATTTGTAAATTAAATAATTAAGTAAACAAATATCACTTATAACTAGTTATAAAAAATGTTTATATTTTTATTCATTTTATAAATTCAAAATATCTTTTCATATCATATCAATTTTTAAAACAGCGTGGTTTCCTGGTCATCCATATTGATCCTTCGTTACAAAAAAACATGAAAAGAAATAAAGAAATAACAATTAGTAATCAAACAAAATCTTAATCTCGGAAAGAAAAAAAAATCTCTTTAAATTTTAAGGAAATACAGATATCGATATTTGTTTAGCATTAATGGGCGCCAGATATCCAGCATGCTTTCCGGACAAAGCTCAGCTTACAGTCCACTCCCGCGTGAGTTCGTAAGAAAATAAAAAAATTAATCTTTCCGAGGTCCTCGGATGTATATGATTTTGATTTCTTTTTTTTATTTTTTTTTGTACCAATTATTATAATCAAAAAAAAATTAATAATTAGAACGAGATTTTTAGATTTCAAAATAGAATATCACGAAAAGAAAGAAATAAAGTTTATTTTTGGAAAGCAAAAAAATGGTTAACACAAAAAAAAACTCCAACTCACCAGAATCCTTCAGTAGTCGTACAACTCATCACATACCAATAATTTCACCTTGACATGATGAAAAATAACTGCCAAAATCAACGGTTCCACGATGTATGCTTCAACCACCAATAAAATAAATAATTTTGATTTTTCTCTTTCAACTGTATATTTTAAAATTAAATACACTAGTTCAAGTTCAAAAGACACTCTCTCGATTTCACGATCTCTTTCTTCTTGCAGAGTTTTAAGAAACTGGGGACAACTATGTATGTATACACACATATCACCAATAGATAGATCAATTTGAACGGACGATTTTAAAACGTTTTCAAACATTTGTACCGCATGCATTCTTTTTTTCTTCTTTGTTTTACTTTAGTAATTACCTCTAATATATCGATATTTAATCAAATCACTAATTTTGATGGAAATAATTTTATATTTCAATAGTTTATGGTCACAAAAGTCACGTGATTATTAAGATATAATGTAATAATCATCAAAAAATTCTATTTAGATTATAACAATATTACACAGCTTTTTCAACACTCAAACTATATAACAAAATGATGTATATGCACTATTGTCTGAACATTATTTTGTTCACGAGTTTACACATAAAAAAAAAATCCTCCAATTCAAAAATAATTGATCTGCTCCAATAAAATAAAAATGATCTCGCCACCAATAAAAAAAATAAAAAAATAAATAAGATCCCGTCTCGCACACCGTTTTCGGTTTATATATCAATTTTGGTTCAAAATGCCGGATGTCTCGCCATCTGCCATGTTCTTTTCCTCCATTTACAGCCAAGCTGAAATTTTCTGTGATTAACCATTTAAGCTTTCCAAAGTGTTACCGAATATTCGTGTTCTAAAGCTATCATTAATAATTTTCTTTTTTTCTTTTTATTCTGGTCGCAAACCTGGCTTAAATTTTCCACGATCACGGAGCATCTAAACAAAAAGTGCTAACAACAAAATATCGACATCTCTAAACCAAAGAAACGAATCATTATTGTCAAATTTTTTTTTTTCGAATGATTTAATAGAAAATATTACAGTGCGTTATCAAAAAAATCTGAACCTTACAGGACAAATTTAATTTTAAAATTTTAACTACATATTTCTACTCTGGAAAATTCGAATATTGTTATTTTCGTACTATATACACTTAAAATTTTTAAAATGCAGAAAATCAAATTGAAGAATAAGTTCAGATTTGTTAAATTTTAAAATTTTCCATTTTAATTATTTGCCTTTGAAACTGTTGGATTAAACATTAAATTTGTTGTAGGATACTTAACATTACATTTTATATTTATGAATTAAAAATTTCATGTCGGGTATATATTCGTTTTAGCGAAAATATTGAATTTTTAAAGCATTCTAAAATCAATTGAAAATATCTAAATTTTTAAAATTTTGAAGTCACCATTAAAAATAAAATTTCGAATAAACATTTGGTGTGATAGTTAAAATTTTACAGCAGGTTCCAATTGAAATTAATTACTGTTATTTTCGAATTTTCTAAAGTTTTAAGATATTTTATAATTCAAAGTAAATTTTTTTAAAATTTATGCAGTTTATGTTCAGACTTGTAAAATTCAGTCTTAATTCGATACATTGAAAATTAGATATTTCAGGAAAATCAAAATTTTCAAAAGTCAATAATTTAATTCGTACGAAATTTAGTTCGAATTTTAATTCAAATTCAATTCGAATTTTATAAAGAACGGATTTTATAAAGAAAGGAATTTTTAATTGTTAACAAAATTTTGAAAAGTTGAATTATACTGTCTATGAGTTTGTTTAAATAAATATTAAATTTTTTCGTATTTGTATGAATTCAATTTGGATTAATTTCGAATTTAAAATGCGACAATATTCTAAATTTTACAAGTTTGAAATTCTATTCTTTCAGGAATAAAATTTTTAACTTTCAGTTTTGTATTTTATAATAAAATTCAATAATTCTGTAAGCGTTTTACATTTAGTTTAAAGAATTAACCAATCTGTGTAGTTCCCAATTTCGGAACCAATTTCGAGCAAACTGTAGAAACATTTTGATAATTTGTAAAATAAAATTCCAAAAATTCTGAAAATTATAAATTTTATTTTTGTTTTGTAAAATTAAATCTACTAAATTTCAAATTTATGTATATCTGATATGTTGATTTAAAAAAAAGAAAGACATTAACTCAAAAAGAGTATATTTTGATGATGAGTTTTGTCTAACAAAAGGGTGAAGAATAAAATGAAACCAAATACTCTTGAAATGAGTATATCTGGTCACCCTATACATTGATATCTGCCTCAGTACGTTTATTTAGCATATTGGAATAATATCTCTATATATAAGTAGAACCCTTATCTAAAAGTATTTTATTTTGTATACTGTTGATCCTTGAACTTTTAAATAATTTCTCATATATTCTTACAACGGGAGATGTGAAAGTATATATTATAGTTGCGTCCAATTTTCTGAAGGCAGTAATAAGAACAAGCAAAAATAATAAGTTGATGCATGTACAAAGCAAAAAGTACATAATGATAAGAATTTTTTCGAACAATACCGAATAAAAAAGTCGATTTTTCTTGGAACATAAAGTTGTGTAAAGCTTGTGCACGTATATACAAAAAACAAGTACGGAAACGTTTAAAAAAAATGAAAAAGCTTCATCCGCATTTAATCAGGAAAAAGGATGTTTGAAAGAAAATTCTTTTGGAAATAATATTTTAATTAAAATAAAATAAAAATATTTTACGATTTTAATTTCTTGTTGTTCGGATTTTTTATAAAATTGGATGAATGTTCGAATTTCTATATCTTCAATAATACAAGTAGAGAGCATGAACATGAAATTAGTTTCAAATACAAAGTTTGCCTTTTAATTTAAATTGTTGCACATTGTTGCTTACATAGATAATATAGTATGAGGATAATTCACTGAGATTCAATTGGTATAATTTAATTTAACAATGAAGGAGGGTTCTTATTTGGAATGCATTAATCATCGTAATGCTATTAAATATCGTATTTCATAAATTCATTTGAACAAACCCTTCAATCAAAAAACATTGGAAGACGATTAAATAATAGATTTAAACATTATACGCATATGGATATGTATTTTACCATGCTCTTTGAAAAATAAGTGTATAGGGATCCTCGGACGATTATTAAGATAAAAAGTTATTCGATTTAAAATTTATTAGTCCAAATGTATACGCATGATAAGCTATACCTCGCCTATAATCAAATGCGTTGTATAGAGTCCATGTACGTAAATTATAATTCGAGTCATATAAACTATACGAGTTTTAGTCAACGTCATTCAACAACTATTGAGGCCTGGTCATTTTCCTGGTTAAGAGCACTTCCGTTAATAAATCCGAGTCGCCAAGAATATAGTTAACCACACGATATTCAATTCATATATACATATATCTGAAATGCGACGTCAGACGTTCCGAGTTAATCGCATCTGTTGTAAAAACGGCATTGGCTTCAAAAATTAATCTTTCAAATGTGGTAACGAATTGTGAAAATATGATTAAAAGACCCTCTTTAATTATAAGTAGTTCAACTGAAGTAACTAATTACCACTCTACATATGCAAATAGCAAGGACTTCTTTTCTGCTCAGGTATCACTGAGAAACTTTGAAACTCATTTTAACCGAAATATTTTCATAAACTATTAAAACAAATCCTTAAGCAAAATTATTTTACATGCATGAAGTATTTATGCGGCGAACATTACATAGTTTCGGATGATAGGTTAGGTTAAATTAGAGTGGCTGTTGCGGCACACTTAGACCGGTGAAGGTCTATTGTGTTTCCTCAGGATCTTACATCCCTTTTATTGTTAGTGGAACTAGTCAGAGCTACTTATGTAGCGTGCTATTTCTTGAACTTTACTGTTTTCGAAATTTGAGAGTTTGTTCATTTTAAACCTACCCATATATGTCTTGTCCTTTTGTGTGGTTAAGCCGGACATGAACATGTAGGTAGTGGACTAAAATTTCTTCCTCCTTCACATCCAAATAATTTCTAGAAAAGTCAGTTTATTCCGGACCTAGCCTCCGTTCATGTTCCCCAAACAGACAATGTCCTGTGAGTTTCCCCACGATCGTTCTTAATTCACGTCTATACATAGGGAGATTAGTCTATTAGCGTTATAAGTCCATCGTTGGCCAGATTTGTCTTGCTATACTACATGTAAGGGTGTTTGTCCCTCTTTCGTTCGCTGCTGCTACCGCTACTTTTTTTAAATGCATCTCCAGGCTTGTCGTTTTTAGGTTCGAGTGCCCTGGGACCCATACTATCCGGAAGTAGAAATGCGTTCACTCATATCATTAAGAGAAGAGTGGCAACCTAAGGCCGCACTCTTCATGACAGAGAAACTGAACTCAGCGACTTGTTTGCACCTGACTGTCCACATAAATTGCCATATCAGGCGAAGATTTCATATTATATTTGGCTGAACCAAGTCACTACCACCTCAACCACTATCACCTCCACTTCGTACACGCTGCAGTAATCATGACAATGAACGTGGGAAATATATTCCCATTTTATTTATTTCAGAAGACTCCAGTATATAGATCCTGTTATCGAGACCAGCCCGCTCCTCCAAGATTCTCTTGAATGGCACATGGTATACAGAACCCTTTTTGAAACATAATGTTGGTGTAATGCAGTCTAGATTAGCCAGTTTCTTCCTTAGCGATTTAATTATCACCGAGTGTCCTGTTTGAAGACATTTCCACTAAAATACGGCTGATAGTTGGGTTTCGGGGGATAGGCGTATATACTATAATTTTTGATAATACCGCAATAATAATTACGGGTGACCCAATAAGAGGTTCCGGAAGTTTTTTTGAAATAAAACGCATTAAAAACAATTAATAATCAAAAATTGTATTTGTGACGTAAGTTTGGTTTATGACATTTAATATTTGAAAATAATTTCATTTAAATGTTGTCCGCGATCGTCCTTAGATGATCCCTTCTATGGGTTCAATTTTCAAGTTCTCTTTCGAGCATTTCGATTGTGGTTTATCGATATAAACAAGTAATTTCAGATACCCTATGGGGGTATCTGAAATTACTTGTGAAACTTTACCATGAAAAGTAATCTAACGGCGTCAGATAACTAAGATCTTGGAGGCCAATTCACGGGTCCTTTTCTTGATATGATGTTCTCATTAAAATTTTCTTTCAATAACTCGATGGTTTGGCCTGCTGTGCGGCACGTTGCATCATCCTGTCGAAACCACAAGTCGGCTACACCATTATCTTGAATTTTTGGAAATACAAATTCATTGATCATTGCTCTGTAGTTTGCGCCATTGATGTTTACACGCTGTCCTTCTGGCTGTTCACCAGCACAAATGCGACAATTTTGTTTGTTGACGTATTCATTCAGCCAAAACAGAGCTTCATCGCTGATCACAATTTTTCGATAAAAAACACGGATCAATTTGACTCTTCCAACGCCCATAAACCAAATTGATGCCTTCAAACCAAGATCTCTTTTCAAAATACGCCACAAAGTGCCATAAGAGACACCCAGAGCTTGAGAACGGCGACGAATTGATTGATTGCTGTCACGACGTACACTTTCAGATACAACAGGTATATTCACATTAGATCGCCTTGAATGAACTCTATAGTCGTGTGATGAATATCCAATAATAAAAAAATGGTTCGAAATTTAATGATTGTTTTGCGAATAGTTCGTTCAGTTGGACGATTATGAACACCATAAAATGGTCGAAGAGCACGAAAACAATTTTTGACTGGACACTGATTTTTAAAATAAATTTCCACAATTTGTAAACGTTGTTCTCGCGTAAGTCTATTCATGGTGAAATGTCAATGAATACTGAACACAAAAGTCATATGAACATGACAGTTGTCACGCAAGAATCCCAAAGAGAATCCCATTTGGAAAAACTACCTCCTATTGGATCCTTTATTTCGGAGAATGCTCGGAATACATTTTATAATTTGTAAGAATGGTTTTTAATTTTTTTATTTTATGTTGGAAACATTGAGCTAGTTTTTACAATCTTGGTTTAAATTTTATAAACAATCTAGAAGTTTAAATTATTTTGACAGCTATAATAAATTCGCGTTTGGCAGAGAGTAATGGTCTCCTGATAATTCTGAGATATTTGCTGTGCAACGAAAAATGTACCTCCTTGTAGACGATTTTGTGATAAATACCAAACCCCTATGGTTGTAGTATTAGAAAACCTTGATGAAAACTTATGTTGGAAAAAAATACTCAAAACCATGCGAAAATAGTCTTGAATGTGTGCTATTTTTAACTTATGTAAATGCTGAAAGTAGTAATGTTGGTTAGCTTTAAGTTAGGTTAAATCTTATTTTAGTCTTATTCATACGTCTAAACTTATAATTCGATGTTGAAATTGCAAATTATTTTGACGAATCTTAAAATTCCTCTTGATGGTTTCGTGATTATCGGATCCCTCTAATTTACATTTTGTTACTTTAATTTTTTTATTTGCCTCCTACAACAATCAAGAAATAATTCCGTATGCCAACACGGCTAAGTATCTTGGCATGACACTAGATGCAAAACTACGATGGAACGCACACGCACAAAAAGAAAAGTGAAGAACTGGTGCTTAAATATAGAAATGGTTGATAGGAAGGAGCTCCGCTCTATCAATATACAACAAACTTCTATTATATAAACAAATATTTAAACCGGTTTGGACTTATGGTATCCAACTTTGGGGTTGTACCAAACAGAGCAACGTGGAAATCATCCAAAGATTTCAAAACAAAGTATTAAGGAACATCGTTGATGCACCATGGTATGTTAGAAACAGAGACCTCCATAGGGACCTTAAAGTGGACACTGTTTCAAAGGAAATCCAAAAAAATGCACTGAGACATAGGCAATGGCTCGAACAACATGTTAACACTGAGCCAACTAAGCTGTTAAACAACACAGATATTGTACGCAAGCTCAAACGAACAAAACCTTTTGAGCTGGTGTAATTGCTAGTGTAAACAGCGTAATGCTAATCTAAAATCCACAATAACGATGTGGTTTAATTCAATTTATCAGACACTATGGAACACCAGTGGGGAGAAGCCATAGATTAATACAACATAGTAAATTAAGTTAGAATAAAATTGCTCATTAGTCCAGGTGACTAGATTGTAATAATTGTTTATTTAAAATATTTAAATAAAATTGAATAAAAAAAAATTGCCTCCTACAAACACATAAGATCTACTTTTATGCAAGCCTTAATTTATTCTTCTAAATTTGATTTAAATTTGATGCCTTATAGGCTTGAATATTTTCAATGGAAATTGTTTCTGAAAAGAAACATACTTTAATTATAGGCTCGTATATAAAAACTAAATCATCACATTTAATTTGAAAATCAATGATTTTATCATTTTTCTTAAAATAATTGGGGCGTTGTTTATATTCCAAGTCAAACTTGAAAATAAAATTTTATTACAATCATGTCCGAAGTTGTTGATATTATATTCAGCTGAAATATTAATCTAAATCGATATTGGTTGGTTTTTGAAATTAAAATTTAAGTAACCATATTTTTTATAATAATTGTGTAAACGCCCTAATTTTTATTTAGAACAGTCGTGAATTTTCGTTGTTACATACTTTGGTCCTAAATGTTGATAACAAATAATTAATTCGGTTTAATACAAAATCTTAATCAATCCAACTTTCTCAAGGAAAGTACGTATACATTTATTTATTAAGTATATTTTATGATGCAGCTAAAAGCTGTTTCAAGTAGCAGCAACAACAACAAAACTTTAATATTTAAAATAAACACAAATAAAGCGACAAGAAAATTTAAGATTATTATTGCGAAATTCAAAAAAAGTTTTCATCTATTTTCTTATTTTTATTGGGAAAATTACTTAACTACATTATTACAACAACTCACATAATATGAAAGCTTTATATATATACATAAATATACAAAGAGAAAAGTTTTCAATTTTTCCAAAAACTAAACACTTTGTTGTCTGGTTGTTAGTATCTATTATAACATCATAAATACATATATGTAAGCATCTTTCAGCAAGATCTTCATTATTCGTTGTAACCTTACATATGTACATGGGCTGACATCGACTATATGTATGTTGGTAATCGATTTAGGTGCGAATAAAAGTTTTTAAATTGAAATATTGTCATACAGCAGCTGTTTGAATACACACGAGCGTATATGTATGATTGTATAAAGTTATAGCTAGTAGAAAGTCGCGTTTTAAGTTATATTTTTAGGTATAAATGACTTATCATCCCGAATTTGAAAAAATTGTGAAACTTTTTCGCGCGGATTAAGCAGAACGACTTACACTAAACTTACAAATTTTTCGGTCGAGTTATTTGTGTTTGTGCGCTGATGGTATGAGTCGGAAAAAAATGAAAACCTTTATTAATTCCACTTTTTATTTTATAACAGCACAAAACAAAAGTTTTTTTTATGTAAATTATGCTAATTTGGATATACACCATTCGGAAAAATGTTTTTTTTTAAATCAACCAAAAATTTATACAAGAATTTAAAAATGGGGTTAATGGATTTTAGATGTTTATTTAATTTTTAAGCCATTTTTTTTTGGTGTGTGTGTGTGTGTCTGCCTTGTTTCGTTCTTCCTGTTTTTTTTTTAACATCGGAAAACATTTTTTTTAAAATGACGCTTTAATTCCAACTTATGAATATTCATATAAATAAATTGATTCAAATTTAAAATATTTGAGTGGCGGAGGAGTGGTTTCCTTATTAATATACGCATATGATGTGTATTTCATTTCATTTTTTTCCTGGAAGGATATTCTATATACACGTATACGTACTTATATGTATTTTGACAATATATATTGATATCAATTGAATACATGGATTTTATTTTACGTCGTCAGATAAACGGATTTAAGAAAAAGTCAATTTTTTAAATCATTCTACAGGAGATAATTACAAATTCTATTTACATAACTGAAGAAAACTTTAACGCAATGGAAACACCATAACTATAGCGACATTTTTATATTAACTATAAAAGAAAAATTAACTATAAAGGAAAAATTTGCCCTAATGTCGCGACAGTCTTATAAAACTATCATCCCAGGAAAGAGAATAATAGATACACCGAAAAGTATCAATAAAAAAAATTAAAATCAAACAATTCAGTGATTTAATTTATTAAAACGACTACTGTTAACGCCATGGCCGTCTCACAATACATTGTGAACCATTGCAAATTCCAGTCAACAAATAAAAATACTCAACATTAATTTCAACATATATTTGAATGATTCTGGTGATGCTGATGCCTTGTAATGTAATTCCAATAATCCTATTGAGTTAATGATGTCCGAGTTGTCTCCTGATGATGTGTACCTGAAAAATAAAACGAGAATTTAATTAAGACGTATAGGAAATAATACAATAGTATGTATACTTATCTTTGTCGTATAAGATTGTGTGGCCAAGTCAGTTAAAATCTAAAAAGAAAAACAAATTAGTTTAGTTTATAGTAAATTTAAATTAGTAGATGTACATTACCTGTTGTATCGGAAATTTATGTGTACATATTGTACAGTTGTCACATTTAACCACTGAACCTAAATTAATTGCATGCAGTAAGTTAGATGGCATAACTCCTTCGAAATGACTACTACTCGGACACTAGCTCGGGTTCTTTCAAGTTTGCCATACTAACACCAACTTTTCCTGTTCGTTTTGAAGAACAACCACGGTCGTGAGCGACCCAAATTAGCTTAAAGCTAACTATTTCATTATTTTTAATTATTTCAACCAGTTTCACCGTCTTCAGAGCCAACTAAATAAGAGTGTCAGACTAGCTCGGGTGTTTTATAAGTTTGGCATATCAACATCAAATTTTTCTGTTCGTTTCGAAGAATTTCCTTGGTCGTAAATGAGTCAATTTAGCTTTAAAGCTCAGTACATAACTGCGGGAGTATAGGAGTCCGAGTAAGAAAATGTTCAACTCGAGTGTGATGAAAAAGGAGGAGCTTATGTCAAAATGGCGTACTTTGATTGGTAGAGAGTGAAGTTTTAATGTTTTTTCGACCCACTCCCGCAGTTATGTACTGAGCTTCAAGCTAACCATTTCATATTCTAAATGTTGAAAACTTTTATATTACGTGAAATAGAAAAATCGTGATTGTAAAAATGGCAATTGAGTCAAAAAAAGTCACTGGTTTTTGAGTTCAAAAATTTGATTTCGCCTTCTGCTTTAAACGATTTTTATTCAAAAAATCGTAACTATAGTGGCTGTTTTTAAATCACTTTGGATTATTTTCAATTTAAAAAATATATATTCTCCCGACACAAAACGCATTGCCAAGTTAATAAAATTTGAAGATATACTTTACTGTATTGAGGTACAATGTATTTACAACCCAATTGTCGTAGTAATTTCACTTCATTTTAGATGATGAAATAATCAAATCCCTTCATTTTTGCTTTGTTCGTTAATATTCCTAAAAAAATTTCAATAATTATTCGTTTTAGCTACTCTAAAAATTACAAACTGTAATCAGTTTGAATTAATGGTATCCCTAATATTAAAACACTTCGTGAGTTTCGGAAGCACAAAGGGGGAGTATAACAATACTTGCAATACAAAACCCTTATGGGTAGCAACTACCTTTTGCTCAATTACAAGTTTTGAAGCAGTTCAGTTTTTGTTTTAGTTTATAGATATGGAACGATTATATGGCTAAAGTAAACCGCAAATTAAGCCACAACAAAAACACACTTACACCAATAGGTGAAGGTAGTAGTAGATTTTATACATTCTTCTCCTTGGATGAGATTGTAATCATCCTACTTCATCTGAGAGAAACTTCTCAGGTAGTTGCTTTAGACCAGAGTACCTCAACGCCAGAGTAACTAGGTGACTTTTTCTTTTTTTTAAATAAATACCAACACATAAGTAGAAGGTACATACCGAGCTCTGTGCAGTGTCGAGATCAGAGATCTGATGAATATCCCCGACATTGTACATGAAGTAAGTTCTCAGCGCGTCCGCTGGCTCGGTCACGTTCTGGCTTGCTGATCCGGAACGAGTTGTGTAGCGACCTCTGAAAGGAGAACCACCATATGGTATAAGCAGATGTCGCTGCAGGGGACGATGGCTCCCCGGTGTAGATAACAGCACGGCTTCTTGAGATTGTCTAAGACAGTATGAAGGCCATGCTCAGGATTGAAACCGTTGGAGCCAAATTGTTGACACATTAAGGGGCAGTAATGGCCTTTAAAATCTGTTATTATTATATTTACTACAGGCTGTCATTTTTTACAGGTCCAATAATTTTGACATTTGTGTCATCCACAGATCCGTTTCAAAAATATCAATTATTTCTGTCAAATTTATGAAGAAAACGAGTTGTGCTATTCTATTTCTATACCAAATATTCATTTCCATGACCAATTTGGTAACCTCTTCCGCGAAGAATCTCATTGCAGCTGCGGAAAAGGAACGATTAGGACTTTTAAATTTCGCTGTGACTATAATGTTAACAGCTAGTTGAACGCGTCTTTTTCAACCGAAAATATTGGCCAAATCCACAATTAAATATAGGATACTATAAAGGTTTCGAATTTTGCGTTTTACTGCCTGACTTTATTTCGACGCCGTCGCTGTCTGTATCATAAAAGAGCTCAACACTACTAATTTTAATTAAAAGCTTTTTGTAGATTTAAATAAAATAGTTTATTCACAAGAATGTATTTCAGTAACAGAATACATTCACGCCAATTATTGAAATCAAGGTGCGGATGCGGGGAGAATCTTAAAACTACAAATAGAAAAATTAAAAGGAATCCTATAAATCAGCGAGTGTCATAGAAAATGCGTATTGATTTTCAGTTATGTACGTAACATCATAAAAAACTTTTCAATTAAGATTCCTGTTTCTACTTCCTGTTTACACGAAACAAACTTATAAGTAATTGTTTTACGTCTATGATAATATGTTAGCTCTCTTGCACGGAATCAGTAAATTTAGCAGATTGATTGTATATGTACCTTGTACCGCAGCAAAGTTTAAACTTTATGTGATATAAAATAAAAGGATAATGAACTCTTGGATAAAAGTATCATTCGGCAATGGGCGTGAAAAACATTCCATGTGACGAGACTATATATACTCGTATATGTGCATAAAAGTGAATGTTTATTCATAAAATAATAAATCTAGCTAACTATGTAGTTTGAAAAACTATTTAACAATTCAAAATCCTAATGCAATGCTTATGTTGCTTTTCATTTCAAGTTTTCATAACAAATTCAAATATGTGCAAATATTTGCATATAGGAATAAAATTACGAATGAACCAAACGAATCCAAAAAAAAAAAGGCTGAAGCTGTTCCAAGTTCTACTATATACGATATGTACATGTATGCATTTTATTTTTATTTTTATTGTGTGTTCTGGTAAATAACCTAAAAATGACAAACAATTTAAAATTGTCGGTATGCAAATTTTAAGTAAAAATTTATTTCTATTTGTGCACATATATGAACCAAATAAAAGGAAAAACCGGAAAAGATTTGGGATAACTGGAAAAGAATATATTATCTCCAGTAAATTCGTGTATGTATATATGTATATACATGCATAGATGAACTAAAAATTGAAATGTAACAGAAGTATAAGACGGGAAAGTTTATCATTTTCCTCCAAAATGTATTTTATGTAATGTGGTTTGTTATTTCGAAAATGAAAATAATACATCCTGGATTTTTTTGTTACTTTCCATAATATAAACTTTTTTTGTTCGTCGTGAATCATTCGAATTTCGGAAAATAGCTATGTGCATCACCGACGTTTGTTTTTCGTATATGAATTTAATTCGTCCTTCCACATCGTATAGTGATCATAATAAAGAAAATTAATATGTCGAACATGTTGTGCCTCACTCGTATGTGTTTAATAAAACTCTGTCTTGTTTATTTCAATGGCTTGTTCACAAGACCGGTGAGCATCAATAGCTTTCTTATAATTATATATATATATATATAAACATATATACATACATCTTTCGTTTACATTCTCATTCCTCTTCGAATATTTGACACCCCGCTATGTATGCCTTCTATATGTCAAATCTAACCAACGGTTTCCTTATTTCGCCGATCTCCGCGGTAATTGCAATCGGTTCCCAACGTAGATGATGATGATGATGACTCTGTAATATGTGATGGTTGGATATTCATTTTGGTTACCATCCGTGCAATAGTTCACTTGGTGACTTATTCGTGATTTCAGGCGAAAATCTATAGCCAGCCAAAAACTTCAACAACGCTTGATCCTTCGATATCTTCTCTCCTGCTAAATGCTTTTTTTATTGAACGTTTCAATACGTTTGTACAAATCGCTCGTTGTCAAGTGCTCGATCTCAAGCAATTTACAAAAATCTGCGAACTCATGGCTTGTGAACGACAATCCATTGTCACTGACGATGGTGTGAGGCAAGCCTTCTATTGCAAACAATGATTGTAATGCACGTATCGTCGTTTTTGTCAGTACATCACACATCTAGATCGCAAACGGATATCTATAAAGTAACAATTGACGCACTGCAACCACATCTCACCTAGAAATGGACCGGCGAGATCTATATGAATTGCGTTCTCACGGTTAAGTTGCTTAGCTAGTGAACGCTTTATTAGGACTTGGTACAAATTTTTGGCACGTCTTACAGCTCTTATAACTGTTTCCACAATGTCTTAGTCGATATTGTGCCACCAAATATAACAGCGTACCAGTTGTCATCCAAACTACCTCAAAGTGTCGGTCGATTGGAAACGACGACAGATTTTTGTCATGATCCACATCTTCTTCGGAAGTAATCTCGGAAACGATCTCTTCCTGGTCAAAATCACTGTCTGCCACACTGGATGATAGTGCATCCGTATTTCCGCGTTCCTCCGTCGAGTTGTATTTTATGGAATAGTTAAATCCCATCAGGAAAATAACCCGGAACCTTCTCAGCATTGAATAGAGCTACCAGTGCCTTATGATCGGTGACCAGGTCGAACCGCCTACCATAGAGATACTGATAAAACTTGAAGCAACCAAAAGCTATCGATTTGGCCTGGCCTCCTTGTCGATTTGAGAGTACTTTTTTTGATGGGTCTCCAAAGTTTTCGATGCGAAAGCGTTTGCATGCTTAGTTCCAACTGAATAGATATGTGAAATCACTGCACCAATTACATAGCTGCGGACGCGTCTGTTGCCAACACCAGTTGGTAATCTCTAATATAATAGACCATTCGCGTTGAGTCACTCAGGATTTGATTTACTTCCCTAAAATCAGCTTTTTGGGCTGCCGACCACCTAAACTCAACCCCTTTTCTTCTCAGCTCTTTCAATGGAGCTGTAATCTGCAAATAGTTACATCGAAAACGGTTATAGTAATTAACATTACCATAGACAGCGGATCTCCTTTTCGTTTATAATATATGTCCCAAGTAGGCCAAGTAGTATTTGGAAATATTTACATTTTTTCAGGTTGTGACGTATAGGGCGAGTCTTTCAGTCATTTGAACATCTCTTCCAAATTCTTCGGTTTGACCCGTCACAATGATATCATCAAGTACACCCGTGAATTGCACGATAAATCTTCAAAAATTGGCGGAGCACTAGCAATCCCAAACGGAAGCCGCTGGTACTACTACACGCCAAATGGTGTAGTTATCACAACCAGCTTTTTCCACTCTTCACCCAATTCAAGTTGCAGATATGAATCACGCAGATCTATTTTCGAAAATAACTTCAACTCTTATAATAAATGGAGCAACTCTTCTACTCGTGGAAATGGATATTAATCAATGTATAATTGTTGGTTGACACCTTTTCCGGTTTAGATACTATAACAATCGGTGACCCCCATGAACTAAACATTTAGTGATTCAAAACCTTCAACGAGACAAGCCTCTCAATTTCCGTCTTGACTTTAAAATGTCATTCAAACGTAATCGGGCGAGCTTTCCGTTCTTTCGGTCCCATACTTTGCGCATAGGGCTTCTTTCTTTTCAATCTATGTCTCCGTGATGCTGAACAATTCCTGTTCCGCTCCCGTCTCAATTCGAAAACCGAATATTTTGAACCAATTTATTCCTAGTAGTTTAGAACCGTTCGTATTTGAGACTATAGCTTCCGTCGTACGCCATTTAATTTCACATTGACATCGATTACCGCGGTAATGGTACTTTGACATTACCGTATGCGTTTAATATTGTTGATAACATTGTCTACCATGGATATTGAGGCTCTAGGTCAACTAGAAATTTCATAAATATCTGGTCTCCATTGACAAATTCATTTTATTTCCGACGTGTTCCATCGGTTTATAGACTTGCTGTGCTATTTCTATGGTCTGGAAATTCGGGCTTACACATTGGCAATCTCTTACGTTTCAGTTTCGACGTGGCTGTTTTAACCCACCCGGACGCTGGTACAGTTTCTTCTGATTCCAGAGTACTGAACTGACGACCTCTTCTACCCGATTTTGCCTTTTACTTTTTTTCTACGATTACCACCAAACGCGAGCCACGACTCCCTGTCGATGTTGAACGGTATTCTTTGGAAGGTGGTCGTCTTTCATCTCTTCATTTCCGACTGTGGATATTTACTAAATTCACCTCTGGCACGACCTTATCGTTAACACTTTTCAAATTATCAATCGTCTCTCATGGCTTGCTTTAAAAAATTGATAAAATCAACCTTGGCGCAGGTGCCAATATTGCTCGTTTCTGTTTCTTGTGATTTTGATGTTATGGTTCACATTTGAATAGACGATATCATTTTGCTATAGTTTTTCCATCGTGGAAAGCCAATTTCGTGAATTCATACATTCTAAAGTGTTTCTCAAGATCACTCAAGGTCAAATAAACATTATCGATTCTCCATGTTTTTATGCATTTAGATATCATGTTCGCTGCTTTATATAACTTTTCAGATGGGTGTGTTCGTTACCAATTCGATAAAACCCCACAATTGTTCCATTTTCTGCGGTGTTATAGTATGATCTCAGGTGAAAGAACATAATTAAAAAATTTAATAATTTTTTTATAAACATAACCACATTAACAATAGAAACAATAATCGTAATAAATTATTAATTAACTTTTTCATTGTTTTTAAATTTAATTTAATTTAATTAAAAAATTAGTGCTCAACCCTCGAATTTAAAAAGTAAAAGTTAAAAACTTTGCCTATTTATTCTTAATTAATTTATATAGATTTGTTCGAGTGGAAATTTTAGATGAAAGGTGTAAGATCGTTAATATTACTAGATAGGAGGTAAATTGGCAACGCTTAATAGCAAAAGATGCTTTGTTCGATTTAAGTTTTATTTTAAATAGGATACCCGATTGATTAGTAGTGTTTTTATCGATTTTCAATTACTCATATATGTGTGTTTCATCTTTTATCGTACAAAACCTCAATATTGTCACGTACAAAATACTTGTTCAGATTATATATGTGCTCTAAAAATCTATCTAGACGATATATGCAGAGATATAAGAATAATTTATTTGAATTCAAATGAAATATTTTCCATTTTTGTTATTTTTCAGCTTCCTTATCAACACTAGGAAGAAAAGCTAAACAAAATGTACGACAAAGATACGTGCATGAAATTTTAATTATAGCTATGTGCATATTATATATACACAAAATATCTTCAATATTATTAATTCGTATTCAAATGAAAAATTAATATTTTATCTTGATTTGCCAAACGACACAAATCAATTCCCAATTCGGGGTATGAGAAGGTGATGCTTTTTTGAGAAGAAAGTTAATTTTCAATGTTACGTAAATGACGTTAAAGTTTGGTGATATTAAAATTCTTCAAACATAATTGTTCGTTTATTTATTTTACTTTCTATATAGTTGCGGGAGCAATCAATCTTGTTTGCTATATGCGCTGTGCATATAAATTATAAATACTTGAATATTCTTATTATAACAAATTTCGTGTCTATATACAAAACATATGTGCTCGCATAAGCAAATTTATGCACTCTCATAAATCATACTATTATAGGTATACACTCATTTAGATGAATATATTGATTTTTTAAGATATACATATGTACACACACTTATAGTGATTTAATATGTAAATATTCAACAAACGTAATTAAATTTTAATAATTTTTACGTTAACGAAGGTCTGCAGAAAATGTTACTAAATTTCATGGTTGTCAAATGAACTCCTATCGCAGTTTGCTGCAAAATATGTAGAAATTGTTCTCACATATGATTTCAGTTCATCTAAAACATTAGAAATTTAATAGTTTTGTTCCGCTTAGGTTAGGTTAGGTTTGATTAGAGTGGCTGCTACGGCACACCTAGGTTGATGATGATCCATTGTGATACCACAGGTTCTAACTACCCTATTACCTTTATTTGCACCAGTTAGAGCTACTTATGTAGCGTGATATATCTCGCACTTACAGTTTACGAAATCAGAGAGGCTGTCCATTAAGAACCAACCCATATGTTTTTGCCTTCTGCGCGCTGATGCCGAACATGAGCATAGGAAGTGGACTAGAGTCTCCTCCTCCTCCTCGTCCCCATACAGACCTAGTTCTTCAAAAAGGCAATGTCATGTTATTATTCCCACGATTGTTTTTAATTCACGTTAACGTAAGGAGATTGGAGTATTTGAACGTTTCAAGTCTATAGCTTTGGCCAGACTTGTCTTACTACACTATACATATGAGTGTTAGTCAACCTTTCTTTCACTGAGGCTACTGCCTCTTTTATAAGCGCTGTATTGAGCGTCGTAAAATAGGTCTCCCTAAATTTGCCCTTTCCGGTAGCAGTTAGAGAGTTGTACCATGCCTAGCTAGTTCGTCCGCCCTGCAGTTCCACATGACGTCCGATGTTGAAATTCACTCGTCGCATTTATCGAGGATACCACATTATATCTCAACCAAGTAAAGACCTCCTCAATCGCTATCACCCTTGCTTGGTACACGCTGGTGTAATCAGGGAGACGAACTTATATATCTACTTCTACTTTATCACAGAAGACCCCAGCTCCTACTTTATCGTGTAGTTTGGAGCCAAGATCTGTAATGCGTCTGTTTCCAATAGCGACCCACTCCTCCAACAACCTCTTCAACATCTACTCTTGATTCGCCAGTTCCTTCCTTAGCGATCGTCGAGTGTCCTGTCTGAAGAGATTTTCACTGAGATACGACTGATAATCGGGTGACCGTATTCGTCGCCATTTGCTTACCATAAATATCGACAGGGAGAAAGTGAAACATAACCTCTAAGGCGCGTGTTAGTGTTGTCCTCACCGCCCCACTTATATAAGGATATACTGGCCGTTCTTTGCACCTTCGCGATCCCATTTCCGTTGGTTACTTTTTCAAAAGCTGGCCACCACACATACATAAGTATAGGTCTTACTATGGCAGTGAAAAGCCAGTGTACCAGCTCCAGCTTCAGGCCCCATCTCTTTCCGATGACGTTTCTGACCATTTCTCCAGAATTGCCTCCGTTTTTACATTGTTAAAGCCGCCTTTAATATCAAAGAACGCCACCATACAAAACTCTTGCGAGAATATTGATTTCTCAATAGCACGTACCAAGGCATGCACCATTTCCCTTTACAGTACGTATGTGAAGACTGTGCCCAGTCACTAGGCTTTATTTTTGATCGTATATAAACAAGGTTTTCAACAAAAAGGATGATAGACTAATGGGTCTTAAGTCCTTTGGGTAGTCATATGAGGTTTTTTCCGTTTTCGGAATGAAGATTACCCTGACCTCTGACCATACCTCTTCGGAATACAGACCAATTTTAAACACCATTTGAAGGCTACTTCTAGCCAGGGGATAATAATCGACGAATTGTTTTGAATTTCCGCTGGAATAATTCGGTCAGAATCAATCGATTTATAAGGTTTGAAACTCATAGGATCCGATTTTAGTTACGATATCTTCTATGCGCAATGACTATGTTTCTCGATGAGTATACTAGTCTCTGCCGAGTGGTCAAAGCTGCCTGGAAAGTGGGTTTCGATGAGAAATTTCAAAGAATACTCACTAGAAGCAGTCCAATCCGTTCGGTTTAATTATATAACTGGGACTGGTTAGATTAGTAGACAGTCTCTTTCTAAGAAGAGTGGTCTCGGAGGCTTCGTCCATTTTATCACAGAAGAGCCTCCATGACCTCCTTTGAGCCTTTCTTACTTCATTTTTGTATAATTTTAAGTCCTTCTTATCGGAGTCCCAATCATTAGCCTCTCTCATTCTTCTGAGATTCCTAAAGGTTATCTGAATAGCAGGGTTAAGGCTGAATGTTACAAATTGATGGTCAAAGAAGGAATATTCTTACGCCACTCTCCATTTCCAGACCATAGGATAAGTATTATCTGAGGCGAAAGTTACGTCTAGAACCTCCTGCCGATTTTTAGTAATAAATGTGGCTTTTTGCCCAATATTACAAACTTAACTTGTGTATATTAGGTTTTACCCCTTCATCCTCAGGCCATGGATCCTCTTACTGTAAATTCAAGGTTCTTGAATAAGGATTACGTCCTCTTTTGATCCAGTCATTACCAACCAAAACTTATTAATGGAAAAGGTGTGTCATTATAACTATTTAAAACACTACTTTAGCAAACTAGATTTAAGATGATCGAGATAGGCGGGTACATAGTTTTACAAAACAATGTTAATTTTACTTGATCTTAATCCACCTTCTTTTTAAATTTCGTCATTAAACATCGATTTACTGACGGACATCAAGGAAGAACATTTTGAACATATTTTGGTAAAACCCAGCTGAAGTTTACTTCAAAAAAGCTCTTATATTTTTCTATAGAAATCTAAACCTTACAATTTAAACGAAACACAACGACCTTTATATGACCTTAACAACAACTATTACTGATTAAAAACTAACTACACCTTTTGCTTTTCTCCTCAAAACCTATACATTTGTTTTGTTTAGTATACTGTTCTATCAAATTTTTCCAATTCCAATTTTACTGAGTTTGTTGGAAAATATTTATGTTAATTATCTACACAGTATTGAAAACTTATCAAATTGTTGATAAGAAGTTTTCAGTTTACATGGATCTAATATAAGCTTTAACTTTTTACTCGAAAGACCGCTTAGTCTTTCGCCACCCACAAAAATATTGTCTTTATGTATTTGGTTAATTCCATGGCAAATAAATATTTTATCCACCAAAAAACATTTACACAAAATTACTTCCAGAGAATTAAAATTTTTCAATTTCGAATTAAAAACGAAAATAAAAAAGCTTTATTGTATCTTCAGCACTTTCACATACACAAAACGATGACAGAATAAAATAGTTGATTCCATGAAAGTTTTTCAATTTAAAAAAGATAAAACAATTTTTAGCTTTTTTTGTGATCTTGAGAATAATTTGTAGCAATATTTGATTTTTGTTATTCTAGGTGATTCCCTTAAGGTGATTATTTATAATTTTTTTTTAATTCTGTTGAATACAAAATTCATTTTACAGACAGTTGTATTTTTATTAAATTATGCAGTTAAGGTAGAGTATGTTTTTATTTTTTTTAATGCTTTTAAATTCAGGATGCCACAAAAAATAAAACTTTTTCTAACATGAAAAATTATATTACCGCTACTGCTGTAGATGGCGTGAGTATATAAAAGCAACATTAACAGTTTATGTATACCCAAGTTAAAATTCAATTAATTAGCAGCATACACATAATTATAAAATAATAAACAACATTAGTAATTACATTTTTTTTAAATTATAACAATATATAGGAAAAATAGAAACAGCTTTCACAAGAGTATATATGTATAGGTGAAACAAGTAAAAATCTTTACATATTTTCAAAAAACAAGTTTTTGAGTGCTTTTGATTTTTTTGTATTCGTGTATTATTTAGTTTTGACTGTTCAACGAGCAGGGTTAGGCATTTACGCGTCGTTTATTGTTGTCTCTCACGCATAAGCGATAACGAAACTGCCCCTGTCGAAAAATCACTAAATCACAAATCTATTTCGGAATTACAGAAGCTTGGCGAGGAACTTCAGAAATTAGTTTTTGGTTCCACTTGTCTCGCAACCAAAAAATTAAAAATGGATCGTTTCTTTTGGCCTAACATGAACAAAGACGTTTACAATTCAGCACAGTCCTGTCTTTCATGCCAAAGACCTAAAATTCAGAAGCAGACGAAATCGGAATAAGTAAGGACAATTTAAACAGCCTTTTGAGCCATCGTATTGAACACATCCATTTGAACATCGCTGGACCACTTCCTCTATTAAATGGATGTGCATACATTTTAACTGTCGTAGATCGTTTCACTAGATGGCCAGAACAGAATGAACCAAAAGATAATATTAACCCGACAAAACTAGTTTATGGACTACCACTAAAACTACCAAGCGTAATTTTCATGGAAGCACCAGACCAACAACCAGCAGTCGCTTATTTGGTTATTAAACATTTACGGCCACAACATGCTCTGAAAACCGATATATTTATTCACAAAACGCTGGATAAATGTGAGTTCGTTTTTATCAAGGTAGATAAAATTCGTACTAGGCTGACTTCGCCTTACGAAGGCCCACATGAGGTAATTCGACGATGCAGAAAACATTTTGTGGTGGACATCAATGCGGAAAAGACATATCCATATCTATCGATCGACTTAAACCGGCCTTTGAAACCTCGATCAATATAATATCGTACATTCAAAATGTGTTCAGTTTTCAGTTTAGAAAATAAATGTTTTTTTTTTTGCTGAAAATATGCTTTAGAAATGAAATAATATTGCTAGTATCACCTGGAGTTGTGTTGAATCTCACGTGCGTGTTTTTAAACGTTTTAACATAATTTGAACTTTAAACCAATTCGAACGTTTAATGCAATAAATATTTTTTAGTTAAATCTATTGTTTGTTTGTATTTCAACACATATTTCCAAAGTTATAGTATGTTATGGGATTCCCAATTTGACTTGAAAAATTCTTGAATTTCTTCGTATTCGTCTTATAATACAATTGCAAACTAGCGCATTTTTTTCATATTGTAAAAATATCGTAGATTGTTGACATTGTATTAATTGTTGACGTTGACAACAAACCTTGCCAAGTAATCCACATAACGGTTTACATGTCGACAATCGAGTATATTACACGGCTGTGATGCATGCAACACCTCCAAATACACCTCTGTATATTAAGTACTAACACTAATATACTATTATATGTAATTATTATGTATTATATAATGAGCTGTAATAAAGAATAAAGAGACCGGTAGATGGTCAGTCGTAGTCCAGCAGCCAAATCACAAACTTATAAAAAAACCTAAATAAAAGTTATATAAAATCAATAAATATAAAACATAAATACTAACTACAACTTATAAATAAATATTATCATTAAAAATAAAGTTTACAAATAAATTATTTAATATCATTCAGTGAATTTTATGTATCTATGCACCATATCAATCTGAATCCATAACAGTGGTGGCAGCGGTGAAATAGTTTTTCTGTTAATTTTTTTTTCTATTCAAAAAAAAAAATCTTAAAATTGGCTGTGAAACAAAATGTACAATGTTTGATATTTGTATATTGAAAATAAATTATGTTATTTATAAAGCAAATTGCTGATTTATTGTTCATAAGTGTAACAAATTACATAACCAACATAAGTGTAACTCGTATAAGTGTTACAGTTTTTGTTGTATCATTAAACAGTTTAGTTATACATAGTTATTGTGAACTGTAAAGCCAAACAAACAACCAAAAAAAAAAAAAAAAATAATCGCATTAAACTGAACTGTGCCTATTAAACCATAGTGTTCATAGTGTTAATACAACATGAAATAAAATTTTTATAAATTTAATAACTGATCCGTTATTAATATCAATTTTTATCAATTGATAAATCTGATAGTGATTGAAAAAAATACTCATGTGCTCGCCAAAGTCGTAAAGTGGGTAATCCAAAAATTGTTATATACCAAATAATTAGCAGTATACAAAATAAAAATTTACTGCTTATGTATACTTTACTGCTTACCAATATACAATACGGTAACTTAAAATAAAATAAAAAAATATTCAATCGAAGACCATATGCTAATCAACTTGCGAAAACGGACATAATTTTCAACTTTCACAACTATATATTACTGTCTATGTCGAGGTTAATCACAAGGATCAAATTAATGTTGGACATCAACTCAAAAACTCAGATAAGAAATTTTATTATATATTTAATTCATGTTTGTAACGTATATATACTTTAGTTATATTAATAAATAATAATAATAATTTAAAAAAAAAAAAAAAATAATTAAAAATTATATTATATATACAAACAAAACAAAACAAAAAAAAAAAATTTATAATAATAAGAATAAGAATATTTTAGAAAATTTTTAATTTAAGTAAAAAAAAAAAAAAATGTAAAATCGACTTTATTTAAATTCATTATTCAGTATTTTTCAGAAAATTTATTTAGTCTCAATATTAAAATTTAACTTAAATTGAGTAATCATTCAAAAAAAAAAATTAATATTTAATTCAGTTATCTAATAATTGTTCAATTGTTAAAATTTTTGCGTATCAGATAATGACGTTATTGTGTAAAGTTTATGATTCCCATATTTTACTAAAATGTCTTCTCGAGACAGTGATTCTTCTAATGAGGTGGATGATTCAACTAGCTTTATAAATTTAAGAAGCGTTACTAAAGAAAAAGTGAAAACCCGGAAAACTTCCTCCAACAAGAGTAATGTTGCTCCTATAGTTGTTTCCTATTGTAAAGATAATCCTACCGAATTAGCTAGTAATAAACCACTTCAAACACCTACTCAAAATTCAACCTATATAAAAGTTGCTGAAATGGCGGCATTAGATTCCAAATACACATTAAAATTAGTACCAAATTATGCGGGAAGCTCTCGCGACCTTCACAAATTTATTTCCTGTGCTGACTTTATTTTCAAATCTTTACGTGACGATGATAAACCCCAATTTTTAGAGCTTATGAAATTAAAACTCGATGGAAAGGCGTATGACCTCATAAAATATAGTGAAATAAGTTCATGGGCTGAATTAAAGACATTATTACAAACTGAGTTTACAGAAACTCGTTCGATAGGGCATCTGCAAACCGAATTGTCATCTCTTAGACAACATAAAAATGAAGATGTTAGATCTTACGCCAGTCGATTGGAGTTGTTGGTTCATGATTTGAATGAAGCATGTATTGCTTCAGAAGGTCCGAAAGCTGCAGAAACGATTAAAAAGCTAAATGCAAATATTGCTTTAAAAGCTTTTCAAGAAGGTTTAGACAGCTCGATAAAATTAATCGTAAAAGCATGTCGATTTACTACTCTACAAGAATCCATTAACTGTGCGTGTGAAGAGGAACTTACTGTTAAAAATTTTGCTAGTGTGGCCCATCAAAATAGATCACAAAATCAACTTAAATTTTGCCAATTTTGTAAGAAATCTGGCCATACTACGCAACAGTGCTTTCGAAAACCATCAAATACATATTCAAATAATTCTCAAGGTATTGAGAGATCAGTGCAACATTTTTCACGCATTCGGTGTGCCTATTGTAAAAAACTAGGGCATCATATTCAGGAATGCTTTTCTAAGCAAAAAAGTGATGCACGTAAAGGATCTATGGGTGGTTACAACAATCAATTGAAATATAATCCTGGCAGTCAAGCCGAAACTGGAAATCCTTCTACTTCGGGAAATGCCAACGGACTTTTGAAACCAAATCGAGGTGCTCCTTCGAAAGTCCAACACATCTAGAGTGCCTCCCAATCCAAAATAATATAAATACGAAACCTAATAATATTCCATCGAATTTAAGTACAGATGCAAGTAAGGCGGACATATATACCATATCCGACGCTTGTAACAACATTAATAAGTACGTTTATATAAATATGGATATAGGAAAATATGAATGCATTCCATTTCTAGTAGATACTGGTGCAGACGTTTGTATAATCAAAAAGGGGGTCATAAAAGATGATACCGTTGTATACCAGAATGCAAAGTGTAAATTAAAAGGAATATCTTCCGAAGTATTGGAAACCCTTGCAGAATGTGACGCAACTATACAACTACCGGATAGCCAAAGTATACCAATTTCTTTTCAAATTGTTTCCGATTCGTTCCCTATACAATCATCAGGAATAATTGGTCAAAATTTCCTTAACCATTATAAATGCAATATTAATTTTCAAAGTCAATTATTAACTATACCAATTCATAATCATAATGTGACACTTCAATTAAAATCAGACTTAGAATTGATATCTCAAAAATCCATTACTATTGTACCTCGCTGTGAAAATTTAATATCGATTCCTGTTAATTGTCCTAATGATTATGAATTCATTTGTTTTTCCCAGGAAATAGCTGAATCAGTGTTTATTGCTAATTCAGTTCATAAAGTTCGAGATAATTCCATTTCTATACCAATCTTAAACATATCCGATTGTTCGCACACAATATCAAATTTAAAAATTAAGGTTGAACCTTTATCGGAGTATGAGATTCATGAATATCAAAAATGGGACAATAAGATACAAAAACGAATTGAAATTCTTGAATCGGCTGTTGATCTCACTAATTTGAATGACGAAGAGTGCAAAGCTTTAATTCCAATAATACACCAATTCAATGATGTATTTTACTTAGAAGGAGATGTTTTAACATCTACTGAATTGATCAAGCACGAAATTCGAACGTCTTCTAATGAACCTCCAATTCATGTTCGACCTTATCGTCAGCCACATGCGATAAAAGCGGAAATTAAGCGGCAAGTTAATGATTTGCTCGATCAAAATATCATTCAAGATAGCATTAGCCCTTGGAATTTTCCATTATTGATTGTTCCAAAAAAATCTCTTACTACAGATCCAAAATGGCGAATGGTTATAGATTACCGAAAATTAAACCAAATCTCCGCCGATGACATTTATCCACTACCCAACATATCCGATATTCTAGACAAACTCGGAAGTGCTCAATATTTTTCGTCATTAGATTTACAGAGTGGATATCACCAAATTAAACTTACTGAAACTGATAGACCTAAGACAGCCTTCAGCACGGATGATGGACATTTTGAGTTTGTTCGGATGCCTTTTGGTCTCAAAGGTGCACCCGCAACATTCCAGCGAATGATTAATTGTGCTCTGGCAGGTTTAAATAACATAAAGTGTCTAGCATATTTAGACGATGTAATTATCTTTGGTGCGAGTTTGATAGAACATAATAATCGATTAATTGAACTATTAGAGCGTTTCCGTAAATTTAATTTAAAATTAAATCCTGGAAAATGTCTATTTTTGCGGCATGAAATTAAATATTTAGGACATGTTGTCACTTCAAATGGCATCAAACCAGATGATACAAAAATTGCAGTGGTACAAAATTTTCCCGTTCCTCAATGTTCGACCGATATTAAATCATTTTTAGGTTTCGCCGGATACTATCGTCGGTTTATTCCTTATTTTTCGGGTATAGCTAAACCATTGACTAACATGTTAAAGAAAAATCAAAAATTTAACTGGGATGCTACGTGTCAACACGCCTTTGACAAACTGAAGATATCATTAATTAATCCTCCTATATTGCAAATGCCAGATTTCTCTAAACCATTCAGTCTGACGTGTGATGCCAGTGATCAAGCAATCGGCTCAGTTCTCTCACAAAATGTGGGCGGATTTGATTTACCCATTGCGTACGCTAGTCGGGTACTCAATAAAGCCGAAACCAATTATGCAACAATTGAAAAGGAGTTGTTGGCCATCGTATGGTCAGTTATTCATTTTCGACCATACCTGTATGGACGGAAGTTTCTAATTGTTACAGACCATAAACCGTTAGTTTGGCTTTGTTCCATGAACAACCCATCCTCGCGTCTGATACGCTGGAAAATTCGTTTAGATGAATATGATTATTCCATAGTTCATAAACCTGGGTCGCAAAATAAAAATGCAGATGCACTTAGCCGAATCCGTATAAACGAAAATATAAATAATGACGAAGAAATTGATTGTGACGTCCTTACTCGTTCTAAGGCTAATGAACCACAAACTTCAACTAGCATAAACAATATTCCAAATAAGCTTATTGAACCTTCTACATTAACTCGATTAAATAAACTTGATGAAACTAAATCCTCACCTTCAAATTCGATTCCTTTGAATACTCTCGATCTTCCTGATTTCTCAACAATAGAGAGTACTTTCACACAAAATATTAATCAAAATGAGGAAAATTTAAAAATCAAGTTTCTTAATGATGATGAAGAAATTGACCAATTGATTCATGAATTTCATGTTTCACCTCTAGGAGGTCACCAGGGCATATATCGAACCTATACACGAATGCAAACATATTACCGTTTCCCAAATATGTTTAGCAAAATAAAACATTACATAACTAAATGTAAACTTTGTCAATTAAATAAACATGCTAAGCCTACAAAAGAGCCAATGAAAATAACCAGCACATCATCTAAACCCTTTCAAAAGATATTCTTGGATATAGTGGGTCCCATGGTAACTTCACATAGTAACAATAAATTCATTCTCACAATGCAAGATGATTTAACAAAATATTCTGTAGCTAAATCAATTCCGAATCAGGAGAGTAACACGGTGGCACAAACTTTTGTTGAGAACTTCATTTGCATCTTTGGAATACCAGATGAAATTCTAACCGATCAAGGTACAAATTTCATGAGTGAAGTCTTTAGTCACGTTTGTAAACTACTTAAAATTAAAAAGATCTCAACCACGGCATATCATCCTCAAAGCAATGGCGCTCTAGAGCGGTTCCACAAAACGCTAGGCGAGTACTTACGTAACTTTACACAAGCAGATCCTTTGAGTTGGGATACATGGTTACCGTATCTTACCTTTTGCTATAATAGCACACCGCATAGCTCTACTAATTTTATGCCTCATGAATTAGTTTTTAGGATCAAACCTAGCATTCCTTCATCCATAACAAAAGAACCTGATCCAGTTTACACATTAGATGACTACTACTATGATTTAAAATACCGACTACAAAATTCTTTTACTATAGCTAAACGTAATGTATTAAAATCAAAGGAACAATCCAAGATGTATTACGATAAATCGCTAAATCCTATTACATTTTCAAAAGGAAATTATGTTTTGTTAAAAAATGAAAATACTAAAGGCAAGTTATCACCTTTGTGGCTTGGTCCCTATATTGTACAAGACGTTCCATCCGCAGAGAATTGCATTATCAAGATTGGGAAGTCACTTAAAACTGTACACAATAACAGATTAAAACAATTTAAAAGCGCGTAGATACTTTTATTTGAAGGAATAATTATAATTTATGAATTACGATTTAAGAAAAATATAATAATAATAATGATTAATTAAGTTTAACGAATATTGAAATTAAATTAAGTCCAAAAAAAAAATAAAAAAAAAAAATAAAAAAATAAAAATTAAAAAACATTAAAATTAATATTGTTAAGATTGTTATATTGTTAAAATTATTATTATATATAAATGAATAAAATAATTAAAATAGATAAAATAAAATAAATAAAATATATAAAAATGTTAATAAATAAATAATACATAAGTCACTAAAAGTTACCTTTTCGGGATAACTTTTGTCTTTAGGGGGAAGGTGTGATGCATGCAACACCTCCAAATACACCTCTGTATATTAAGTACTAACACTAATATACTATTATATGTAATTATTATGTATTATATAATGAGCTGTAATAAAGAATAAAGAGACCGGTAGATGGTCAGTCGTAGTCCAGCAGCCAAATCACAAACTTATAAAAAAACCTAAATAAAAGTTATATAAAATCAATAAATATAAAACATAAATACTAACTACAACTTATAAATAAATATTATCATTAAAAATAAAGTTTACAAATAAATTATTTAATATCATTCAGTGAATTTTATGTATCTATGCGCCATATCAATCTGAATCCATAACACGGCGTAATCTACCTCGCTCATCCCGGTCAACGAGCCAATCAAATTATTTGAATTCTTGTCTACGCAGCAGAGTTTTATGACGTATACCAGTGGTTTAAAAATTAGTCAATATATAATAAATCAAACAAATAATTTGCGCAGGCCATTCTCTATAATTTTTTAAAATTTCCACATCCCTTAATACCATGAAAACCTATTTATACATCCAATTTAGCAAAACCACAGACATTATAATGTTATATAAATGGCGTAAACTGTAAACAGGAAATTAAATAAAATTTACATGAAAACAGGAAATAGAAAATAAAAAGTAGGAAAACAGATGAAAATTTATTTCAATTTGAAAAACCACCACAACTAACTATATACAACAGCAAAACTAGAAAATCATTTGGAATAACTGTATATATGTGTAAAGCCAACAGACATACTCATTCTCATATACATTCATGATGTTTAGTAAAAAAAAAAAAACGAAAAATCCCAACCGAAAGTTAATATATCACGTGGGTGATTAATGATGATAGATTTCCCATGGAAAATTCAACGACGTCTTGTCACACAGTTAGACGTCTTAAGCTTTTAAGTATATATGTATGTATATACATTTTGATTTGTATCATTGTGTGACATTAACTATATGGGTGCTTTTCAACCACAATCTAGAATTATAATCACCTCTGCGAGCGCATGTCTTTCGAAAATCCATCAAATATATAACGGAATAAAGTAATTTAAACCTTCACAATCTATTTAGATTATGATTTAAATTAATATTTCATTTCATATTCTATATACTATACACAAAGGGAAAATCAATTTTCATTACACAGCAAAATTTATTTTGGAAAATAAACTGAAAAAAACTATATTTGTGCGGGAGGATATAACAAGAATATTGGTTGTGTATTTGTAAGCTAATTTATTTGCAACAGATGATAAATATCACTTCAATTTTTATGATATACGCGCATAGAACAAGAGTTTATCCGAGTTATGTTATTATCAAACTAAATTTATATTTTGATTTGGGAATTTATTCACGTCGATTTCCACTTTGTGTTCTCATTAAATGCTATACAATTATAGGAAAAACGGTTTACGGTTTATCACGATTTCAATACGCATCCAATTTTTTTCCTTATTTAAGGATTGGATAGGATTCGATTTTCATTTTATTGTAAGATTAAAATGAAATTTAAATGAAAACCGGGCCACCTTCAGTTTAGTATAATATCGATTTCTTTGAATACGGGATTTGGATCCGGTAACATTTTGTTGAAATAGCATTGTACCTTCTATTTCAATATAGAGTTATAGAAAAATGGATTTACTAGATCAATTAGGCATAAATGAATTTGAACATTACAAATTTTAAAAACACACAAAGTAATCATCCGCTTCATTTGATCAAAATTCGATCTGCTCAAATGCAGATAAGAACAACAATTTCTTTCAAATTAAGACTTGAATTGAACTGGCGTCTGATGTCCAATGTTTATTGTTCATTGTTCAATGTTCAATGTTCAATGTTCATTGTTCAATGTTCAATGTTCAATGTTTAATATTTAATGTTCACTGTTCATTGTGCATATGTAACCGTTGCATTCAAAAGAATGATATTTTGTTTGTGACGCTGATTGATTCTCTCTAAAATGTAATAATTTCCTTTTCTGCCTTAATACAAAATTATTTAATATTAATATATTGACAAGATATGTAAGTCATGGTCTATTTGGGTCATTTTGTGATGTTGTCTTGTAAACTGGGATTAGCGTATATAAATGAGAAATCATCAGTAAACGTAGTGGGAGACCCACTAAATTGCTGTCTTAATATACCATTTACATATACACCAAAATAATAGATGCTCTAGAACAGAGCCCTTTAGAACTCTATCACCTACGTTAATTGGTAATTATCTCTGACGCCACAACAATACATATTATTTAAAATTGTATCATATTTCACTCGGACAAAGGCCTTTGTGAGATCTATAAAGAATGCCAATACTTTTAATCCTTTAACATTATATGCTCCGTAATTAGGTCCATGAAAGGTAACACTGCTGGCTCAGTATTTCAGAGGCTAGTTTTATCACTATTTTTAAATATTGGAACGATTAGAACTCTTTTTAGTAATACAGAAAAAAACCCAGTTTCCAAACTAAAATTAAAGATAAAAATGCCGTTCATACCAGGGGTTGAGTTATTTTTTAGCGAAAGAATGATGAGAAACAGTTCGCTTGAGGATATTTCCGGAAAAACACAACTGTTAATGGAGTCATATTGTTGACTGATTATTTGATATTTTTGCTTCGTCCATGCAGAGAGAGGTCCCATTAGAGTCACCAACGCTCGTAAAGTATTCATTAAATTCATTTGCAATTTGCATATGCTCCGAAATTAAATAAGATTTCTGCAGTTTAATGATTTATTTAATTTCTACTTGATGTTAATAAAACTTTTTTTAGTTGCGTCAATTTGTGGATTAACTGTGTCACACAACATCATATATATATATATATATATATATATATATATATATATATATATATATATATATATATATATATATATATGTAACCAATATGGAGAATCAATTAGTTTCTAGATTTTTTATCCCATCCGCAAAAGGTTTATGCTGTCACCTTAGTATACAGGCTCGTTCTGCCGATTGTGACTCGTTGACTGCGAGTGCAGCAAACTCACTTTTCTGCATGATTTTTTGATTTCCAATTTTGTAGAACCGTATACAGTAACTGAGTACTAGACGAATTTTTAACATTTCCATAGAATCGTTGGGAGTTTGTACATGTAAGTGAAGTTGAATCCAGTTTTTATGCTCTTCTTCTTAACCCCTTTCGCAAGTGAGTAAAAATTTGTTGATTTTCCTCCAGTTTGTTGCATTATCATTTAGCCACTTCGGTCCATGCCACCATAAATCGAAAGATTGTAGGACCTCTGGAAGTATGCCTCGACTTGTATAATCTGCAAGGTTCACAGCGAATTTAACATGGCTTCTATGGTATTATATCTGTCTAGTAATCTGCTCAGTAGTACCGAAGCGGATTACTCCAACCTCGATAATGTAGTCTGTTTCCACGGTGCCACTTTTGTTTTTGAAGTTAGCAAATTGACATGAATATTTCCGTTTCCATCTTCAGTTCTAACGTAAACAACGGCTGCATAGGCTGATTCACTAGCAATCCATGGAACACAATCCATGGAACTGTATGGTTTCAATGATTCATTATCAGAATTAATTTTTAATCTGCTGGAGGTGCCAAAGTTTTTGTGAAGTCGTTGCCATTGATTTGTAATTTCACAAGGGAGTTCATCATTCTCACCCAAATTTACGCCACCAAAATTTTTGAAACAATTTTTTTATTATTTATTATTGAGAGTGCTAGCCATCCAAGGGGGTCAAACACCTTTGAAGATTTTGAGGGGCGCTTAACGCAACTGGATGTGTGCAAAATCGCATTAATATTGACTAAAGTGTGAGTTGAATTGTGGGACCAACCATTAAGTTTTGATTTAACGATATTCCATTTGAAGTTTTACATGATCCGTCGAATACTGTCTGTAACTTGATTGTAATGCTGGAGGTCTTGAGAACTGCATGATGTGGCAGATAGCCTTTTAATCTTATGTCGTTTGTACGCTTTTTAGCAAGGAGACAAATTTTGTTTTTTTTGCGTATTAGTGTCAGTAAAGCATCAGACATCCATGGCTTCAGCTTCATTGATCGTTTATTCAACGACTGATATGTAGTACATTTATTGAGATGACCTTGTAAAATGTTAATAAAATTATCATAGGCCTTATAGAGCGTCCCGCAAATTATAAACATCAAACCATTCCTAAAACAATAGTAATTCCTGTAATTTATGCTTAGTAAAGTCACCCATGATAAATAAATTTGTGTGGGGTAAGTCAGCCAAAAGCATGCTTACATTCCTCGATTACTCTGGAAATATCGGTATACCCAAGCCGATAAATACATGCAATGCAAACTAATTGTGAATTTAAATTAAAGATAATACCGACAGCGTTGAATGTTTGGAAGATTTCTAGGCTAAATTGTTTACAATTTAAACTACCATTGGTATAAATTGCAACATTATCCGATCGTTTGTCATTTAAGCAACACGTGAATAAATCATATCCATTTAAACTATAATCTGTGGTTTCATTATATAATACAATATATGCAAGTAGCTTATCTAAATTTTTGCCTAATGCTATACGTATATTTTGACAAACAAGAATAACATTTATTGACTTCAAATAATAATACAGAAAAATTCATGAAACCATAGCTAATTAACAGAATTATTTCACGACTCTTAATTAAATTAGATTAAATTAAATTATGTTCAATGTTCAATGTTCAATGTTTAATGTTCAATGTTTAATGTTCAATGTTCAATGTTCAATGTTCAATGTTCAATGTTCAATGTTCAATGTTCAATTTTCAATGTTCAATGTTCAATGTGAACAGCACCGTTTACAGTTGATGACCTTGTCCTGTACCATTAAATGGTACGATTGTGAAAATGGTGATAAATCTCAGTAACAGTCACACTTACGAGCACTGAAGGCATTAGACAAATTTCTATACTTACAATAATATATAAGTCGCAAAGAAATTTCGATTAAAATTTCATCAACAAAGTGTTTATCTTTTCGGAAACGCTCATTAATCAAAAAGGAACAGAAATGTATACAAAAATGAAAACCATTTGATACTAATTTCTTTTGATTAAACCGAACATTATAAAAAAAAATTGACTTTCGCGTGTGTCATAATTTGAATGAAATATAGTCACGAATACACGATTGTTCGAATGATTTAACTCTTGCTGAATTTAACTTACCTAAACATATGTATGTATATTGCTCTGTATTCTAATTAGAATTGGTAATTTGGTATTCATATCAAATAGAAAATTTGTTTGAACCCATTTTCCATTCATTACGTTTTTATTTTTATTTAAAGTTGGATTCCATATAGAATCGACATGTGGTTTTATATTATGCAAAATCCCCCAATAAAATTATCAAATCAATATTAGATGAAAATCCATAAAATATACGTGATGAAAAACATATAAATTTTCTTCTATTTTTGTTTAGACAAAACATACGTTTACGTACTGTATTTATGGTATAAATTTTAAGGCTTTTATAGCAAATAAAAACCATAAAAAATCAGCGGGTGAAGCAATAACATCCAACAATAAAAACATAAAACATTTTCAAGAAATACTTTTTTTTTGGCTGTTCCAAACTTCTTTGATTGGGATTTGATGGATTTTATATTTTTTGTGCGCTCAATGAACGAAAAAAGCAAAATAAGCATGTATATGTATGTAGGTTTCCCTAAACGTATGTACGAGTATATATCTCCATATATATAATCGTATATAGAAATAGCCAAGCGGATAAGAGAAAGTATGTTGAAAAAAGAAAAATTGAAAAACGTTGGTATTATAAACGAATAAAGATTTCATTTCTCCACGGCGTGCATATGAAATGGGTATGGGGGCCCATGATGGGATATCCAAATATCCCATTTTCTTTTCGATAGGTACGTATATATGTATGTACATTATTCATAGTTTTATGAATGATTCCATTTTATTTATCGATGTTTGGAATATATTCGGAAATAAATAGAAATGGAAAAGTACTGCAGTAGCAATTTGTATTTGAAATTAAAACTGAATGATGAATCCAATGTTAGTGTACTGGGAAGAGCGCCTCTGGGTGCAAGCGGCCCAACAAATAATTATACACAATTATAAATTGTTTATGCTTATATTACGTTTAAATAATATGGGTCATATAATTATATTTAAATTTTTAAAACCACCCCAAATTATTTATATTATATATTGATTCTACATTTTGGCAAATTTACATATTTTAAAATCACTTGAGACACTAAATATTAAATATATAATAGCATTTTTGTCCAGGTAATGAAATAAAAAAAAATTATACTCTAAACAATAATAATTAATTTAAGTGCATAATTATAGGATATCGTAACTAGGTCATGCCCAAATGAAACATATACATATAACTTATTAAAGTTATAACTTTAGTATTATCGTAATTGTACTGATGCGATAATGTTAAAAATAAACTAAAAAATACATTAGATATCAAAAATAAATCCTAACTTGTTTTATTTGTGTTGAAATGTCAATTAAAATTAATTGTAATTGACTGATAAAAATTTAGTCGAAAGGCCGCACGAAATACATTTTTTGTATTTTTTTAATGTCACTCAATTTGGTTCCATAATCAATTATCGAATATGTCGAAAAGTTAGAAGCCATTTACAGGGTATCTCGTTTATATAAAAATCAGGTATCGATATAAAATTAGTTCAAATTATCATATTATCATATAGAAATACATAATCTTAATTCTATATGCATATGTTACTTAAGCCATGAACCTTTTAACTTTTAACTTTTAACTTTTAACTTTTAACTTTTAACTTTTAACTTTTAACTTTTAACTTTTAACTTTTAACTTTTAACTTTTAACTTTTAACTTTTAACTTTTAACTTTTAACTTTTAACTTTTAACTTTTAACTTTTAACTTTTAACTTTTAACTTTTAACTTTTAACTTTTAACTTTTAACTTTTAACTTTTAACTTTTAACTTTTAACTTTTAACTTTTAACTTTTAACTTTTAACTTTTAACTTTTAACTTTTAACTTTTAACTTTTAACTTTTAACTTTTAACTTTTAACTTTTAACTTTTAACTTTTAACTTTTAACTTTTAACTTTTAACTTTTAACTTTTAACTTTTAACTTTTAACTTTTAACTTTTAACTTTTAACTTTTAACTTTTAACTTTTAACTTTTAACTTTTAACTTTTAACTTTTAACTTTTAACTTTTAACTTTTAACTTTTAACTTTTAACTTTTAACTTTTAACTTTTAACTTTTAACTTTTAACTTTTAACTTTTAACTTTTAACTTTTAACTTTTAACTTTTAACTTTTAACTTTTAACTTTTAACTTTTAACTTTTAACTTTTAACTTTTAACTTTTAACTTTTAACTTTTAACTTTTAACTTTTAACTTTTAACTTTTAACTTTTAACTTTTAACTTTTAACTTTTAACTTTTAACTTTTAACTTTTAACTTTTAACTTTTAACTTTTAACTTTTAACTTTTAACTTTTAACTTTTAACTTTTAACTTTTAACTTTTAACTTTTAACTTTTAACTTTTAACTTTTAACTTTTAACTTTTAACTTTTAACTTTTAACTTTTAACTTTTAACTTTTAACTTTTAACTTTTAACTTTTAACTTTTAACTTTTAACTTTTAACTTTTAACTTTTAACTTTTAACTTTTAACTTTTAACTTTTAACTTTTAACTTTTAACTTTTAACTTTTAACTTTTAACTTTTAACTTTTAACTTTTAACTTTTAACTTTTAACTTTTAACTTTTAACTTTTAACTTTTAACTTTTAACTTTTAACTTTTAACTTTTAACTTTTAACTTTTAACTTTTAACTTTTAACTTTTAACTTTTAACTTTTAACTTTTAACTTTTAACTTTTAACTTTTAACTTTTAACTTTTAACTTTTAACTTTTAACTTTTAACTTTTAACTTTTAACTTTTAACTTTTAACTTTTAACTTTTAACTTTTAACTTTTAACTTTTAACTTTTAACTTTTAACTTTTAACTTTTAACTTTTAACTTTTAACTTTTAACTTTTAACTTTTAACTTTTAACTTTTAACTTTTAACTTTTAACTTTTAACTTTTAACTTTTAACTTTTAACTTTTAACTTTTAACTTTTAACTTTTAACTTTTAACTTTTAACTTTTAACTTTTAACTTTTAACTTTTAACTTTTAACTTTTAACTTTTAACTTTTAACTTTTAACTTTTAACTTTTAACTTTTAACTTTTAACTTTTAACTTTTAACTTTTAACTTTTAACTTTTAACTTTTAACTTTTAACTTTTAACTTTTAACTTTTAACTTTTAACTTTTAACTTTTAACTTTTAACTTTTAACTTTTAACTTTTAACTTTTAACTTTTAACTTTTAACTTTTAACTTTTAACTTTTAACTTTTAACTTTTAACTTTTAACTTTTAACTTTTAACTTTTAACTTTTAACTTTTAACTTTTAACTTTTAACTTTTAACTTTTAACTTTTAACTTTTAACTTTTAACTTTTAACTTTTAACTTTTAACTTTTAACTTTTAACTTTTAACTTTTAACTTTTAACTTTTAACTTTTAACTTTTAACTTTTAACTTTTAACTTTTAACTTTTAACTTTTAACTTTTAACTTTTAACTTTTAACTTTTAACTTTTAACTTTTAACTTTTAACTTTTAACTTTTAACTTTTAACTTTTAACTTTTAACTTTTAACTTTTAACTTTTAACTTTTAACTTTTAACTTTTAACTTTTAACTTTTAACTTTTAACTTTTAACTTTTAACTTTTAACTTTTAACTTTTAACTTTTAACTTTTAACTTTTAACTTTTAACTTTTAACTTTTAACTTTTAACTTTTAACTTTTAACTTTTAACTTTTAACTTTTAACTTTTAACTTTTAACTTTTAACTTTTAACTTTTAACTTTTAACTTTTAACTTTTAACTTTTAACTTTTAACTTTTAACTTTTAACTTTTAACTTTTAACTTTTAACTTTTAACTTTTAACTTTTAACTTTTAACTTTTAACTTTTAACTTTTAACTTTTAACTTTTAACTTTTAACTTTTAACTTTTAACTTTTAACTTTTAACTTTTAACTTTTAACTTTTAACTTTTAACTTTTAACTTTTAACTTTTAACTTTTAACTTTTAACTTTTAACTTTTAACTTTTAACTTTTAACTTTTAACTTTTAACTTTTAACTTTTAACTTTTAACTTTTAACTTTTAACTTTTAACTTTTAACTTTTAACTAACTTTTAAACTGATCCGCAATTACGCGATGTACATATATGGACAAACTGGCTAGCATAAGGAAAGAAAAAACCATAAACAAGTAGGTAAAATAATTCTATACAGAAATCAACACTTAACGCACTATAATTAATATTTACCTATAGTATTTATAAGATGGATATATAAACAAATTATGCGAAAACGCCCCTGATGCGGTCCTGCGCTCCAGTATGTGTGTTCGATTTTACGAATAATAATATTATACACGATTCTCTAAATACATAGGACCTTTTCAACTTTATATGAGATGATTCTCAATCCGCACAAGAAAAGAATCAATAAAAAATCTTTGCGTATAACACATATAGAAGAGTGCGATACGAACGAAGAAAGGGGGGGGGGGGGGTGGGGAAAGACCGGAATCGAATTATCATTATTATTATTTTTTATCAACATTTAGGGTAATGTTTGTATAGACTTAACCAATTTATTCTTATTAGTGACCACATTCCACATGTTACAGGGCAGATTTGATTGATATTGCTACATAATTGCAGCTTTGCGATACAGCCAAAAAAATCTGAAGAAAATATGTTGTATTGAATGATTCAGCAGATAAGTGGGATAACACTAGTGCTTAAGTGCACCAAGATTTTTACCAGTCTCATCTTCAAGTTCATAATTTACAGAACCAACTTTATTCTTCACTCGAGCTTTAACAAATTTTGGGGCGTACTTGGCGAAATTCCGCTGCACTACTCTGAGGATGATTACGATAGTAAACGATGTCACCTGGCTTGAAGTCAACCACTTGCGAGCATAGGTTGTAATGAGAAACGAATTTCTTGTAGGCCTGAGCTAGTTTAGTTCTCACTTCTTAGTGTATAATTTGCAGTCTTTCAGGAAGAGCTTCTACCAGAACGTTATTTTCGATGGCACAACCAAGTTCCTTTAACAATTTGTACTCGTTCCCGTGATTAATCTAGTGGTAGCCGAATAAACCAAAGTGTGGCGAAATAGTCGTCGATTCATGAATTGAATGATTCTCAGCTTATGGCACCTAGATGGGTATCTCAGGTACGGTGATCCTTAGCAATGAATGATCGAATTGCTTCAAGTACTGAGCGATTCACACGTTCTGAGGCGTTAGATTGCGGGGAATACAAACCTGCCTTAAAATGTTGTATATACCAAATTCTATTATAGGAGCTGTTGGAATTCTTTACTAATAAATTGTACACCATTGTCTGTGTGAATAAGTTCGGGAACGCCGTAAACATAGAATATTCATCTCTCAGATATTTTACAATTTTTGCTGCTATAGCCTTAGTTAATGGCTTAAGTAGGACAAATTTGGTTAATTTATTCAACACGATTAAAATTGTTGTCTTACCATTTTTAGTTCGGGCACATGGTCCTAATAAGTCCATTATACTTTTTGGAATGGTCTCTCTATACAACGATTGGGAGTCATTGGTGGAGTTAGGGTCTGGTTAGCTGCTTTAGAGGTTTTACAAGTGACACAATTAGTTATGTAATCGTAAACTTCTTTTCTCATGTGAGGCCAGAAGTAGTGACGTCGAATTCGTTCCAGTGTTTTTCGAATGCCACCATAAAAAAAAGTTTCGATATAAAATTAGTTCAAATTATCATATAGAAGGACATAATCTTAGCAAGGACATAATGCATATGTTACTTAAGCCATGAACCTGCGGTAAAATGAAAAATTTTGCATCATACAAATTTTTGTTAAAATTGTACATCATTAAATTAGAAATAAGTTCGAATTTATATTTAGAGAAAGATGTTTTCTTTTAAATAAAAAACTTAAACTTTAAAATTTATTTCAATATGAATTTTTAAATGAAGGATATGTAAATATTTGAAAGTATTTAAAATTGTTTTAAACAAATCTCAGAGTTTCAAATTTAAAATCTGTAACTTTATTATTTTAAAACTTTAATATGTTCAAATTTAATTAGACATTTTAAAGACCTTTTATTTAAGCATCTTTTAGACCGGTCGCTTAAATATTTGATTTGACACAAATAATTAAGCATTTATTTCAAATTCTAAATCTTTATAATTTGAGTCGAGTTTAATTTGAAAATTTGTTACTCAAAATTTGGCATATAAAAACTTTGCTCTTCGCAGAATTTCGTTTTAATTAAATTAAAATTTCAGAAAACATATTTAGTTTACGGTCTCACAATCTCAGTACTAAGATATTTGTTTTTATTAGAAATTTAGATTTTAAAAATTACAGTTTTAAATATAAAAAAATTTTTTTGTATGAAGACTGAAATGTTTAAAATCAGAAATTTCACACCAGAAATGTTTAGGACTATACCTAAAATAGAGTTCATTATAAAATGATTTAACCTTCGCCTTGTCGGTAAATACCCGGATAAATATCGTGATTTTTACATTTGAATTTCTCCCCGGCTTTTTAGCCAATTATAAATGTACATATGTAAATGGTGGTAGAGGAAATTACTTTATGTATTTGTTTTAAACTACCTAAGTGCTGAATGATAATTTTAGTTGATCAATTATTTATGCATATGAGAAGATGAATATGTGTCTAACCAAATATATTTGTACAATTAGAATGAATCATGTATTGTTTTTGTGAAGCCCCCTTCAGCATTTTCTAGTGAAACATCAAAATTTTATCACAGTGAAGTTAATATTTAAAAAAAATAACAGAAAATTACACTGTTAAATAAGACAATTTTCCAATATTATTTATACGAAAATGTAAATTTGAATTCACGTGAGTTATATCCTAAATCTGTCTTAATAAAAAAATTAGGATTTTGATAAGGACAAAATTCACAATTCTATATAGACGGGTGAAGTTTGTCCTAAAACAAAAATCTTTTGCAGGAGAAAGTGATAATTTCATATTTTAATCGGATAAACCGATTAAGTGTCATTTTTAAAACTCATACGTATGCCAAATAAATACATTTCCAAATTCTCTTGAAAAAAAACCTAGGAAGCTAACATCAAGGATGATGTCAATGAATCTAAGCTATCCGAAAAATATTTTGAAAAAATAGGGCACTAGGGAATTTAGGACAAGCATGTGTGGTATGACCTCATGTGTAACGAATACTTGATTTTTCCGAATTTTCTTGGGAAAATCGTAAGAAGCTAACACCATAATGACATTTATTCCAAGATGTCGTTAGATTGAAGCTATTCGAAAAATATTTCAACTGTGGACAAAGTAGGAGATTAGGCGGTTTAGGACAAGCAGGTCTGGTATGACCTCATGTTGTGAGGATCAATAAGAATTAAGATGTCATTAGGTCTAAGCTATCCAAAAATTATTACAATTTGGGAAATTTTTCGAATAGCTCAGACCTAATGACATCTTGGAATAAAAGTTATTATGGTGTTAGGTTCCTAGGATTTTTGACCATTTGAATATAGCTGCTGCGAACGCTACATTCGAGAATCTGATTATTTGAGGAAACTAGCATATGCGCGCAACGAAAATTTATGACACCAATTTGTGCCAAAAATTATTAAAAGTTGATTTTGAAATTTTTTCGATTGAAACTTTTGTTTAACAATAATCTTAAAAGTAAAATATAAGTACTAAAAACTTTCCAAATGAAAATCTCAAACTTAAATACGATTAAACATTTTGTGCAAACAAACAAAAAATAAGTTTACCAAAACTCTTATCGGACCAAATCAATGATTTTCATTTAATTTTTGTTGTTGTTGTATTTTATCATGTTAAACTAAAAACAAACAAATTTAAAGTTGAGCTTTCCATGAATATATTTTAGTAATGAAAAAATTATATTTGATTTTATCGGTTTTCGTAACGTCACATATATATTGGTATTCTTTCAAGTGTCCGCTTTTTTATGGATGAGCAAACATAAATTTCACAGTCGCGCGCACACACATATATACGAATAGAAAATTACCATGAAACGTTTATGCTTTAATTTCATGTGAAATTGAATTAAATCACTTTCCTATAATCCATCAAATATGTTGGCAGATTAAATTGTTGAAAAAAGCAGCATAGCATAAAAATAAAAAAGTGTTTCTATGTATACATTCATACATATACAACATAATTTCAAACCATGTCACGATCATTTCTTAGATTTAATTGCGGATAACCGTTTTATGTTTATGTATGAGTATAGCTGCTGCCGTTAGGGCATATACATACATATACTAAACATATGTACATTTATGAAATCCGATGATTGGAACAAAAATACACAAGTCGGTAATGTTCATTAATATTAATAGAATTGAACATGAAAATATATGTATGCTTATATTGGTTACATGTATTCACATATAACATGCGGGGATAGAGATTTGTCTTATTTAATTATTTTCTGGTTGGTTAATTGATTATCGGGCTGTGAATACAAATTTGTGTTTGTATAGCATTTTTAGAAATTGTATGGCCTATCGACTAGTCGAATACTTAAATATACGTGCTGCGGATCGTATTTTTTGTCCAAATGTGTTTCGAATAATTTTACGCAATTAAACATTTGGAGGAGAACTACTATGTCAAAGTATATTGGCCTGGTTGCGCAGTACATACGATGATTAATCGGAGTTAATATGTGTTTCACATATCTTACGATGTAAAATTAAACAATAATACAAATTTTATTTCTAAAATTTAATTTAATTAAAAACTATAAAATAAATTATTTGTTTCTACAGTGAACTATACATCCCCGTTTTAAATTCTTGCCATTTTATGATAAAATTATGCAAAAGTTATGATGCGAACTGCTTTCGTTCTTTTATATACTGTGTTCTGTAAATTAATAACCCGTGATCTCGCTCAACTTATTAATTCGCGCATATCCTTATCGACACATTAAGTAGTGAGTTTTATATTTTGGATGGTGGTTCTCCGTAAACTTATCTGTTGAAATTTTTCTTTATTCGGTAACGTTATGTACTGAATACTAAATAAGACTATGCTATGTATAGTTTTTTTTTATAGTCAATTTACGATATTTTTTATGTATATTTACAGAACAGCGAACACAATTTTGGAGTTGTGAATATTTGTGTATATAGTGAGTCAGTGGAAAAAGTGCAATTATACCACGCAATTCAGCTAAAAAATTTATAACTAAAATCAATCATCATCATAAAAATGTATATCTGCATAGTTTGTAAATACATATGTACATACGGAAAATAAAGTTTGGTTTGTTTTTAAATTCCTCGAAATCTGGTTAAAAAAATATCGTTTATGTACCAAACCAAATGAAAAACTGTATTTTAAATTAAAAAAGTTTTATTGGCTTTTATAAAATCGTGTAATTTGAATTCCTGTTTACACCTTCCTCCGCACCAAATATATATAATAAAAAAAATATTTAAATTTGACAAAAACAGCAAACATATTATTATACCTACGAATACAAAGGTGAAAATGGAAATTTTTAAATGAAGTGGAAATTTTTGAAAACAAGCGCGTTCTGTAAAAAACCTGTAAATGAAATAGGAAAATTTAAGCGTAACGAACATTTGCTATTTTTTATTATAAAATATTTTTGCGACAACAAGAAATTGGGAAAAAGCTTAATCTTTTGGAAAAAGTTTTTTTTTTATTCTAACATTTAATTTAATTTGTTTTATTATTATTTTAATTTGGAAAGTTTGTTATTTTTGATTTGATAATGTTACGTGTTTTATTCTATATTGGACTTCTTTTCTAGTATCGTTAATATCTGGCAATGTCATTACAGTGCAACTTTTAGACTGTTAAAGAAATGTAATTACTTAAAAGTAGGTATAGTCCAATAAAAAATTCCTTAAACTCTTGAAGTTTAAAATAAATTGATACTCTTAAAACTCCTAGTTCCAAATTTCAGTAGAACCTCTTTAAAATTTCTAATTAAAATTTTTAATTTTTATTATAATCCGCGAAAGCTTTAAAAACGTAAAACTATCAAATTCTTAAATTTAGCCCAATAAAAACGGTAAATATGAAATTCTCAGTTCCAAAATAAAGATTCAACAATTTATATAATTTTGATATTTTGAACTTTAGAATCTTTGTTCTGGGTCAGTTTTTTAAACCAATTTTGTTAATGTTTGATTCAAAAACTGAAATGTTGTAAATATAAAATTTAAAAATATTGAAATATAAAGATACTCTAGATTTATAAATTACAAATCGAAATAAATTTTAACAAAATTCTAACATTTGAAAATATCCTTATTTTAAAAATTTCTTCTTAAGAAAATCTAATCTTTTAATTATATAAACTTTTGAAAAAAAAATTTAATGGTTGAACATTTTAAATACATATGTCAAATTATCCACAAGTAGTAAAAATAACGTGAAATTTCTTATGACTGTGCCGTTTCTAACAATTAACAAAAATAGATGTGTATTAGTATATACACTGTTAAAATATTTCTTATAAGAATCTTGAGTGAAATGAAATAGAACTCATGAATATAAATAAAGTTTAATTCTTACTAGATTTATAAAACAACACATCGCTCTTCTACAATTATTTACATTACCACCACCCAAATCGGTTACCTGATATTTCATTTCCATTTAAATATTTATACAAAACTCATTCATTGATTTCTTTGAGTGGCACACCCAAAATCACAAACAACAAATAACAATACATTAAAAAGTTTGTACCAAAGTTTCATATTAACACCAATACCCTTAACATTTAGATTGTCATTGGTGATATTCCAGAACTAACAGGTACCAAACGATTTTTGACTAAAAAATTAATTTAGCGTATTAAGAGTTTCAGTGGTCTACATTAAAAGGCAAATAACAAGACATCGCAGAGTTTTTACCAGAATGCCACTAATATCAGGTGTTTGCTATGGGCTTAACCTATCAAATGACATAAGTTTCTTTATCAAACGGAGGGGTTGCCATAGATTTTTTTGAGTAAAACTTATTGAGCGCTTCAATAGAGTTAAAGTGGTCTACATTAAATGGTCAATAACAAGACAGCGCAGAGTTTTTACCAGAATGCCACTAATATCAAGTGTTTGCTATTGGCTTAACCTACCAAATGACATAAGTTTGTTTATCAAACGGAGGGGTTGCCATAGATTTTTTTGAGTAAAACTTATTGATCGCTTCAATAGAGTTTGAGTGGTCTACACTAAATGGTCAATAACAAGACAGCGCAGAGTTTTTACCAGAATGCCACTAATATCAGATGATTGCTATGAGTTTAACCTATCAAATGACATAAGCTTGTTTACCAAACGGAGGGGTTACGATAGATTTTTTTGAGTAATACTTATTGAGCGCTTCAATAGAGTTTGAGTGGTCTACATTAAATGGTCAATAACAAGACAGCGCAGAGTTTTTACCAGAATGCCACTAATATCAGATGATTGCTATGGGCTTAACCTATCAAATGGCATAGGTTTGTTTTCCAAACGGAGGGGTTACGATTAATTTTTTTGAGTAAAACTTATTGAGCGCTTCAATAGAGTTTGAGTGGTCTACATTAAATGGTCAATAACAAGACAGCGCAGAGTTTTTACCAGAATGCCACTAATATCAGATGATTGCTATGGGCTTAACCTATCAAATGGCCTAGGTTTGTTTTCCAAACGGAGGGGTTACGATTAATTTTTTTGAGTAAAACTTATTGAGCGCTTTAATCTATATTTTCAGTAGTCTACATTAAAAGACCAATAAGAAGACATTGCAGTATTTTTACCAAAGGGTCATTATAATTAAATGATTACCATAAAACTTTCAAAATGGAAAATTCATTAAAATTTGCTACATTAAAATTTGTAAACATAATCCAAGTTCCGTTTAAACGAACATTCTTAACTCATCTGGCCAGCCTATTTAGATTGACCTACTCTATAAATAGTGGCACTTTTGGAAAACTCTGTGATGTCTTTTCATTTACCGTTTAATGTAGACCACTCCAACTCTATTAATACGCTCAATAAGTATTACTGAAAAAAATCTATCGTAACCACTCCGTTTGGAAAACAAACCTAGGCCATTTGATAGGTTAAGCCAATAGCAAACACCTGATATTAGTGGCATTCTGGTAAAAACTCTGCGATGTCTTGTTATTGACCATTTAATGTAGACCACTCAAACTCTATTGAAGCGCTCAATAAGTATTACTCAAGAAAATCTATGGTAACCCCTCCGTTTGGAAAACAAACCTAAGCCATTTGAAAGCTTAAGCCCATAGCAATCATCTGATATTAGTGGCATTCTGGTAAAAACTCTGCGATGTCTTGTTATTGACCATTTAGTGTAGACCACTCAAACTCTATTGAAGCGCTCAATAAGTATTACTGAAAAAAATCTATCGTAACCCCTCCGTTTGGAAAACAAACCTAGGCCATTTGATAGGTTAAGCCAATAGCAAACACCTGATATTAGTGGCATTCTGGTAAAAACTCTGCGATGCCTTGTTATTGACCATTTAATGTAGACCACTCAAACTCTATTGAAGCGCTCAATAAGTTTTACTCAAGAAAATCTATGGTAACCCCTTCGTTTGGGAAACAAACCTAAGCCATTTGATAGGTTAAGCCCATAGCAATCATCTGATATTAGTGGCATTCTGGTAAAAACTCTGCGATGTCTTGTTATTGACCATTTAGTGTAGACCACTCAAACTCTATTGAAGCGCTCAATAAGTATTACTGAAAAAAATCTATCGTAACCCCTCCGTTTGGAAAACAAACCTAGGCCATTTGATAGGTTAAGCCAATAGCAAACACCTGATATTAGTGGGATTCTGGTAAAAGCTCTGCGATGTCTTGTTATTGACCATTTAATGTAGACCACTCAAACTCTATTGAAGCGCTCAATAAGTTTTACTCAAGAAAATCTATGGTAACCCCTCCGTTTGGAAAACAAACCTAAGCCATTTGATAGGTTATGCCCATAGCAAACACCTGATATAAGTGGTATTCTGGTAAAAGCTCTGCGATGTCTTGTTATTGACCATTTAATGTAGACCACTCAAACTCTATTGAAGCGCTCAATAAGTTTTACTCAAGAAAATCTATCGTAACCCCTCCGTTTGGAAAACAAACCTAGGCCATTTGATAGGTTAAACTCATAGCAATCATCCGATAACAGTGGCATTTTGGTAAAGCTCTGCGATGTCTTGTTATTGGCCTTTTAATGTGGACCACTGAAAATCTATTAAAGCGCTCAATAAGTTTTACTCAAAAAAATCTATCGTAACCTCTCCGTTTAGAAACCAAGCGTATGCTATTTGAAAGGTTTAGCTCGCAAATGTAATGGGCCTCTAATGGAATTTGAGTATTTAGCGTACAGCGTCATTTTATTGTCAATTGTAGGGTGTGGGGGGATTGCATGATCATCGAGTTTTTTTTTCAATCTCTGGAGATGCAAAATTAGATTTCTTAATGTAAATAGCTATTAAGAATTTGTATCATACTGCAGATGAAATATTTTTAGTAGTGTTGATTTTAATAAACAAACATTACAAATTTAATTTACGTTTTAAAATTTATAATTAATCACTCGCTTTACTATGCAACTCAACATTTAAATGGAAATCCAATATGAATATAGCAAGTGAGCAGATTAACATTAGAAAGAGATGAAATAATTTTTGTATTTAATTCCCATATGAAAAAACATGGCGGGAGTTCCATCTCTTTCTAATTTCGTTCATCTATCTTTTTCTACACTATGTTTAACAGTGTAAAAACTAACACATACATTTTTCTGGATTATTCTTATTGGATTCATATACATATTGTTGTTATTTTTTTGTTAGAAACTTCACATTCATAATTTCTTAACATCAATCTATATTAAATTTTCCCAGTATTTTATATTAAAAGATTTAAAAATGTTAAACTCTGTGTTGGAATCTAAATATTTGTTTTAGATGGAAGCTCTTTAAAATTCTCAGTAATGTAAATAAACATTTTAAAATTCCTAAAACGTTTAAAATACAAAATTTAACATTTAGAATTTTTAACATTTATTTTAAGATTTCAAAGTTTTAAAATCTGCATTAAAAAGTAATAATTTGTGAATATATCATTTAAAAATTTTTAATTTAATTATAAAATTGAAAATTATAAACTAATTTTGTTTTCACAAATTTTAATTTAATCAAATTTGAAATTCCTAAATTGTAAGTGCGGAGCTTCTTTATTCCAATTTTAGAGATACAAATTTTAGATCCATCCATTCAATTATAAAAATTTAGAATTTTAAATGAAACTTAATTAGGCCCAGTCCAGATATTTGCGCTACTCGTAAATATTGCTGGTTCCCGATTTTAAGTACAAGCTCTTCAAAAGTTCTAATTCAAAATATTGAATTTTGTACATATTAAATTTATAAAATATTTAAGTCGCAGATCTGTTATTCGATAGTTTTAAAATCTGAATGTAGAAATAAAAATTTGTAAATATAAAGAAATTAATTAATTCCAAAATCAGAATTTGCAAATCTCGATTGCAAAATATTAGAAAGGAAAATTTAATTTAATCTACATTATTTTACAATATTTCAATTTAAATTTTAAAATATGCAATTTCCAGAATCAAAATAATTATAAAATTATAAAAAATTCCAAACTAAAATTGATGAGATTTTTGGCCAAAAAACTTAAAATTTTCAATTTTAAAAATTCCAAATTTATAAATTCGTGTTTCATTTTAAAAATAAACATTAAAATATTTACCTATTCGTGATTTAAAAGTTAAAATTGAAATAAATTTTAACATTTAAGTTTTAATATTTAAAAAAAAAAAATTTTTAATCTTTTCTAAAATGTAACTTATTAAAGTTATTTTTAATTTTAAGATAAACAAGTTTAACTTAATTATCTCTTAAGTCCGGTACACGAGACCGGATTCAAAATTGGTACTATATGAAGTTGAAAATATTTCAACTTAGTTTTAGTTGATTTGATTGAGAGAGAAATCGGATTTAAATCCCTAGGATTATTCTATTATTATAATTTTTGGTTTAAAGATCTGTTTCCCTTCGGTACAAAAAGTTTGCGTAGGACACGAGGTAGCACATTTTTTTGAGCCACCCCGTATGACTCCCATTAATACAGGTTATATATGCAATGTGCATTTGGTCATGAAAAATTAAAACTGTATACAGACGAGGCAATGGGGTACCAATAGTTTCATCACCCTTAAGCAAAAAATAATTGTAAGCACCTTTTTTTACTATTTTGTATAACATATAGAATAGAGAGAAGCTTAAAAAATTAGGGCGTTGTTTTTATATCATAACAACCAGTTACGTATAGATTACGTATCAGCAACATTATTTTTAGTATTTTTTAATTATTTATATATTGTTTTGGTTATAGAATAAAATCAACGCCCTAATTTTTAGTAATGTGTATTTTTTTTCAGGTCAACATTCGACTATTTTCCACAATTTATACGTTATGTACCATACGTAACTATATTAGTTGGTGGTTCAGCACTGTATATAGGAGTTTTATGATTATATATTGTATTATGATGTTATGGAGGAAGGTAACATACAACATAATATACAGCAGGTTTCAAAAATGGTTCATATACAACCATATTCTTCCAGTTTTATATATTTTGATCGTTTTTAATCGAAAGTTCAAACGTGCAAATTTTAAGCAATAAAAAATGTATTTTTATATTTTATACGAAGCACATTTGAAAGGTGTTCTTCATGCATTGGGTGAATTTATTACTTTGTATATAATACATAAATGGTAAAAGTAATACATTTTATATAGCATGAAATGATATAAATTAAGGTTTGGTGGGTGGATTTATTGATATGGCCGCGTGTTGAGAAATATAAGTATTTTGTATATAAAGGGTGATTTTTTTGAGGTTAGGATTTTCATGCATTAGTATTTGACAGATCCCGCGGGATTTCAGACAAGGTGTCAAAGAGAAAGATGCTCAGTATGCTTTAACATTTCATAATGAATAGACTTACTAACGAGCAACGCTTGCAAATAATTGAATTATATTACAAAAATCAGTGTTCGGTTCGAAAAGTGTTTCGCGATTTACGTGTTACAGCGATGAGGCTCATTTCTGGTTGAATGGCTACGTAAATAAGCAAAATTGCCGCATTTGGAGTGAAGAGCAACCAGAAGCAGTTCAAGAACTGCCCATGCATCCCGAAAAATGCACTGTTTGGTGTGGTTTGTACGCTGGTGGAATCATTGGACCGTATTTTTTCAAAGATGCTGTTGGACGCAACGTTACGGTGAATGGCGATCGCTATCGTTCGATGCTAACAAACTTTTTGTTGCCAAAAATGGAAGAACTGAACTTAGTTGACATGTGGTTTCAACAAGATGGCGCTACATGCCACACAGCTCGCGATTCTATGGCCATTTTGAGGGAAAACTTCGGAGAACAATTCATCTCAAGAAATGGCCCGGTAAGTTGGCCACCAAGATCATGCGATTTGACGCCTTTAGACTATTTTTTGTGGGGCTACGTCAAGTCTAAAGTCTACAGAAATAAGCCAGCAACTATTCCAGTTTTGGAAGACAACGTTTCCGAAGAAATTCGGGCTATTCCGGCCGAAATGCTCGAAAAAGTTGCCCAAAATTGGACTTTCCGAATGGACCACCTAAGACGCAGCCGTGGTCAACATTTAAATGAAATTATCTTCAAAAAGTAAATGTCATGGACCAATCTAACGTTTCAAATAAAGAACCGATGAGATTTTGCAAATTTTATGCGTTTTTTTTTAAAAAAAAGTTCTCAAGCTCTTAAAAAATCACCCTTTATATATATAAATGTACATAATATATTTAGAGAGAGCTGTTAAGAATATTAAAATCTACTTGTTATATATAACCAAAATGTTGAATATATTTTCTATTTCAATGCAGCAATATAACCATTATTGAAAGAAACAAGTATACTACTATTAAGTTTTAGTGGTTTGTTTATTGACCAAAGTTTGCAGAAAGTAATAAAATGTTTTTAATTTTTTTTATATAATATAGCTTCGTTTATTTGTACATACTCGTACACACATGATCTACTGAAAGCACTTGTTTAAATTAAAAAAATTTAATAAGTGGCAACGAAATATTTTACAAACATTTTTGTTTTTAATTCTTTTACACAGCTTTGAATCCAATTAGCAATTCATGTGGCCCTTTTGACGCGACCAATTTCCAACTATCTGATTTTCCGTATAAAGCATATACCTTTTAAAAAATGTATTTTGCTTCAAGCTGCTCTCAGGCAAATAAGTCTAAGGGCTTTTCGGGCCGAACTCATGACGCAGTAAAATTATTTACATCTCATTATACATAGCTAGCTGTACCAATTCCTTTATTTTTTTTTTTCTCTATTTTTTATGCTTGTAGCTCATTATATTTTTGACATTTCTCAAATATTATGACATTCTCGTATGTCGTTCCGTGGTTAAGTATAGTGTGCCATTTTGTGAATTATTCTATATTTTGTTGTTAATTTCTATATGTTTGTTTAATAATGTTTTTGTCGAATTTAATTTAATTTTGTATTTTTCTCGTGATTACCGTAATAATTTTTTTTTTGGTTTTTTTGTCAGCGGCATGTCAAATCAACAACCACAACTGTATTTTTCAAAACAATAACTGCAGTCTGTACATCAAGACATCAACAAAAATGGTTTTTATTAAAACAACAATACAGCTGCTTTAAGCAAGATGTTGGCGGTTTTAGCAAACGATCTTAATGCGGCTCAAGATGCGGTATACACGCATATAACCTTAGATCGAAGATTATTGGTTCGAGAGAAAACGACGTTTTAACGTCAATCCTGTAAACCGTAAATCCTGTAATGAGATGAGGTTCACGCATGAAGTTACGTTCGTAAACTACCGTCGCATGCACCATCTGTTTTTGACGAGCAGCTTACGATTGTTGGTCCATTCATACAGCCCATGGTTGTAACAGAGATCACAATATCGGTCAATGCACAGCTTTCATATACTCTTATCTAAGTGATAAACTTCAAATTTATCTTAAATAAGAATTATTGTATAATACATATACATATGTGTTTTTACTTTTAGATATCGAGCTAGTGGAGATAGCATCATATCAATTGACCCTGGACGGGGAACACGTAGTTATCCAGGTAAACTTAGGAATTTTTAATATTTTATTTTTCTTAATTTTAATTATATTCACTTTCCAGTTATTAGGGAATGTTGGTTCCTTATACCAAAACTACAAATATAGCGACTGCAGAGTTTTATTTGCGGTGGAAACGAAGAGGTGATTTGGGGGAATCCCTTTCAAATGGTGGTGCTGAATTGTGTTTATCGCCGCACCAGCCTCTATATGTTTATCACCACCAGCCCTCTATTACCGAATTTGATTGCATACCCAGGTTGCAATAGTCCAATTTGGTGTATATATCGGTGATCAATTTTTTCAAGTAAGCCAACTGCGCCTAATATATAATTAAAGCCATAGTTGTGTTTCACAACTGACTCGGAGACAAAATGAATTCATACTATATATATATACTGATTTGGTGGATGAGAGGAATAAGTTGAAGCATGCGGGATGAGTAACATTGGAAAAGTGCCTTCAAATAATCCAAGCAGAATTGCTTCGGACGTGCGGGCGAAATATAAATATTTCTTTAGTGATGTAGATATACTACTATGACAAGAATCAACGATGCACTAGCCATAAGGTAATTTTAAATTATTTACATATAATACATATTTAGATATCTATTTCAAACCTGAATTTCTGTTTTACTAAAGGACCATCGTGACGTACAAATAAGGAAGAACTTAGCAACAACACAATGTAGGGATAATATAACAACCATAGTGAGACAATCGGAAGTGTTTTTAATCAAAATCTTCTTTATAATTATTACAAATATAAGATTTCTTTTTGGTTCTCTGGTCCTCCAATACATGTTGCTACTGATTTGGTTGTCAGACGTTGGAGTTGTTGGTTATTTATTCGCCACATTAATCTTTCCATTATTGGACTGACTGGGTTATTCATCCTTTTTTTCCTGGGAGTGATTGGTATTTTCCGATAACTCGGTACCATAATACAACCGTTGTATCGGATTTTGAAAAACGCCTAATGTCGCTGCTGACGGACCGCTGCTGCATTGCTTCTAAATTAAATAAGTCGCTTGGCAAATACTCCAGTGACATCAAGAAAGGGATTAAATATATAATGGATGGGTTAAGTGGTTTGCAATGGTTTTGTCCTAAATTACTTGATCGGTTTCAGGACAAAGCAAAATGGGCAGCCCTTTGAATGCAATTCAGAAAGGCAAATTGACCATACTCAATGCTGTTTACGAATTAAAGAATCCCTGGAAAAAAAAGACTGTTCCAAAGTAGAGCTTAATTTAACTGAACATCAAGTTTCGTCGACCAATAGTGTCGTCGAAGATCTAACATCGTATGCAAACATTGATGCTGTAGATCCAAATTCGTCGACTACATTAGTTCTGCCAATCCCAATTCAATGTCCAGATTTGCCAACAGAAACTCACGTACCTCCTCGCTCGGAAAATGAAAATCTGATGAATCCAATTGCAAGTATTAAGCCGGGACGTTACCTTTTTGTAAGCAGACAGCATACATCTGTGTCTGTGGAAGCAATTCAAAATTACCTGTCTAAGAAATTTCTAGTTTCAATACCTAACTGCATCAAGATAATACCCAAACCAATTAATGACATCGTTATATAGTCAGATGGTTACGTGTTCAAATCACGTCAGGGTCACCACTTATAGGATTTAGTTCCTATTTTAAAATATTTGTCCGGTACGATTCGAACTTCTTAAAATGAAACACGTATACACACCAAGTATTTCATTAATTTATATAATTTATTTATTTAATTTATTTATTTAATTGTAATTTAATTTTGTTTGTTAAATAAATTTTATTTATAATTATTTTTTGTGTATATATAATTTGTCGGTTTCCAATTTATTTATTTTTTTAATTTTTACCACCACTAACACTTGTGTCGCTTTGTAAATTTTAAATCGCAATGGACGACTAATTTTATTTTTGATGTTTTAACTTGTGTATTGTGACGTCGCCTTCGTGTCCAAAATACGTGTCGTATTTTGGAGAGGGAACAGATGCGTCGGCGGCGGTCGACATTGCACTAGTATTTTGAGTGCAATGGATTATTAGTCGAATTGGTAAGGCGACTTAATAATTGGATAATTGGTTCGACTATTGGATGTGTGATGGGGTTAGTGAACTCTCAATTCAAATAAGTTAATTTATATTTGAATTTCACTAATTTGTTTTTGTTGTGGCAGTATCGAATATCGGTGAGTCGAATATTCGAGCTGCTACAGACCACACATCATTTAGGATTAGTCTCACTGATGAAGGATTAGGATTAGTCGCACTGAATTTTTCCCGAGTGATTATGTCGTCTTCAGATGTGACCGTTCTTCATCAACGAGAAAAAAATGAACGAGTGAAGGAGTATTAATTGTCGTAAATGCTTCAATTACCAGTGAAGCAATTCAAATGTCCTGTTGTCCAGTCGAACATGCCTGTGAAAAAATTACATAAAATATGAAGAAAGGATACATTTATACTGTATACATACCGCACCTTCTTCAACAAATGAAACATACACAACCTGCATTGAAACGATCCAACAAATGTACAATATTTCCAAACCTTTGATAGTATTGGGGGCATTTTAACCTTACCAAAGTGAACTGGTTTTATGACGAGGATCTTAAATGTATGCTTCCATCCTCTACTCTATCGCATATTGAGTATTGTTTTATTCATGCCTGTTTTTACATTTATCTAAATCAAATAAATCATCTTCCAAACGTAAATAATAACTTTTTAGAAAGTCGATATCTTTAAAGTAAATGAATCCCTATCACCATTAATATGCAATGACATTCATCACAAATTTTTAAATAATAAAAATTGAGACGAGGAAGTAAGTGGATTAACTGATGATATTAATACTAATATTGGCAATGTCTAAAAAAAGAATAAAAAATCGAAAAATTGAAAAATACAAAGAACCGTGCGCGTATAAAAAATGAGACGTCCCTATTCAGACGAAGATAAACTAATGTTTGTCGCAGGAAGGAACAATTTTATTCTTGTTATGATGATTGCTTATTATGAAGAGATACATAATCATAATATGTTCAAAATAATATTAAAAGTGACCCCAAATACTTTTGGAATTTCTTCAGTGATTAGAAGAAAATTAAGGGTATCTGGCAACTATATACATTTAAATGGTTCATGTGCTTCAGAACCCAAAGACATAGCAAACCTATTCTCATCATTTTTCTCAACATTTTACAATCCTGATGATTTACCTTGTAATAATCAGCCTACCAGCTATGGTAATCATGCAATACATACCCAAACCATTTCTGTAGAAGAGATATTAGATGTATATAAATCACTTATGGATGACTGTGGACCTGATACTATCCCTTCGTCCATCATTAAATTATTGGCCGATGTAGTTTGCAAATCATTAAAACTCATCTTTAATAGCATTGCAGACTGAAATTTTACCTAATAAATGGGAAATTTCGAGTCTTACACCAATCTTCAATTTTACCTAAACTAGTCTGCAACAGATCGACAACTACCAACCTAGTTGAGTTTACTATAGCATCACCACAAAAGCTTTAGAAAATCATCAGGAAAGATGAGACAATATATACAATAATTTCAGTAAAAGTTTCCATCAATTTTTTTCAAATGGTTTCAATCGCACCTAATGGAATGATACCTAATCATTGAAAATGCTGATAAAAAGTCGAATCCTATTTTGACAAAATATGGAGTTCACCAGGGTTCTAATATAGATCCTTATCTTTTCCTGATATATATATATATTGACGATATTGCTAATATAATTCAACACTCTTCGATACTTTAGTTTGCTGATGATCTTAAGATATTACGGCTATTTAATGACGCCAGCGACGCTTACAAGCGTCAAGAGGATATTGACAAGAATTGTATTTGGTGTGAAGTGAACCAGTTTAAACTTAATATTCACAAATGTCATATTATCGGAAAAATTGTCAAATAATAATAAAAATGGGGCATTAATTGAATGCGTCAACACAGTCAAAGACCTCGGTGTAATAAATATTTGTCAGTGATATTTCACTCTCCAGGTCATAGAGTGTATCGAAAACCAACTCCATTTTTGGCTTTATTTTCCGTTGGACCACCGAGATTAAAGATCAAAATGCATTTTTGTACGATACATGTCACCTTACATTGTACGTTGGAATGCGTATAAAATTGCGACATTAGAAATACAACATTGCAGGTTGTTAAAACTTGAAAAACATCGTACCAACCATAACGGCGAAAACGAACCAATCAATATACATCATATTTACTAAATACTATATTTTACTATACTAAATACGATTTGTGAAATGTTTATAATAAGATGGAAATAGTTTAAATCTGTCATGAGTTTGGATCGAAAAAATCATAGCCCTTTGAATGAGAGCAGCTTAACTCTCGATTTATTCCATTTATTTATTGCGGCCTGTGGTATAAGTATAATCGGGTTAGAAATGTTTAAGTAACCCATAAAGGATTGTATACTAATTCATACATACAAATAGCCTGTATATATGGTATTGAGTATAATACATGTATGTACATATGTATATACCCAGAATTCCAGGAATGGTATTCTGTCCGTAACCGAATAAAAATTATATTTCAAAAGCATTTTTTTTTTATAATTCGACCAATATTATTGTAGATGTATTTCTAAATACAAAAGTATCGAATATAACATAAAAATATGCTTATATGCTCATGAAATACAAACAAAATACATAAACTGATTATTATTTTTGTACATTTATTAAATTTAATAGGGATTATATGTTCAATAATAAATGAACTAGAAGCTTATTAAAAAGTATATTTGATGATTTGAAAACATATATTTTTTGACGATTTATGTATTCCATTATCAAAGTACAAATATATATATGTAGTTTTGAATCAAACATATACATAAATACATAAATTAATGATACGCCATTTAGAATTTACAAAAATTTAGAATTTTTTGTCAATTGTATTTATGTTAGAGAATTAACTTGATACTTAACGAAGCTTACGTTATATAAGCTTTATGTTTGTATATAGAGGTACATATATGATTTACGTGAATAAAAAAAATTTGTGAGCTGTATATATAGCTACTTCCACTCATAAAACCACTTTAAATAATGAATGAAGAGCTAAATAAATGTACGAGCTATTTCGATATAAAATTGTACATATAGAATGTGTATTTACAAATAAGTTTTTGTTCTCCATATATAGATGTACCAACATGTCTTGTTTCTCGTTTATTATATTTATATAAACAACAGGCAAGCAAACAAACATCTAATAAAGAAAAAACTTTCCACCCACAATAATAATTCTATTCAACCATACATATCTACTATGTATATATACATATGCATACATTACATGCAAATAAAAATTTAACTATATTTGGTTTTGTGGTGCACTTAGAATAAACATAATATTATAAATTTCACTTGAATAGAAAATATTTTTAATCCTGTAAGCGTTTTATAATTTTTAAGGATTGCATGTATGTATATAGTAGTATATCAAAGGAAGACTTAAATATCAACTATTTTATTACTATAAAGCAACTTCAATAGAGCATTAACGTTCAACACTAAAACATTACTAAAACATAATTATCGGAGGTAGGTATAATACATTTTTAAAATTGACATGTTAAATTGGTCTATAACCAAATAATATATATACGAGTAGGTTTTTATAAAACACAAATCGTAGAAGCAGATTAAGGACCATAATAAGCCCTAATATATAAAAAAATGTTAACAAAATATTATCTAATTCACGGTCGCCACGATCCCATACCTCAACTACTGTGATTGAGAAAAACCGACTATCGAAGGAGAACTATATGCATAGTTATGTTCTAGTTTAAACAAAGGCCAGGGGCTTAGGAGCCCAGATTAACAAACCCATATAGGGACTTTAGGACAAAGATAGGAAAACTATCCCGGGGGGCACAAATCAATCACAATTATGTAATACTGTTAAAGTTAGCAGATAATTTGCAGCCGAAAGTTATAAAAATTGGTAATGCAGATTATAATATTGATATGACAGCCGATAAAAAATGTATATAGGCTATATATAGCCGAAAGTTCTCAGCCGATGGTGTCCAGGCAATACTTTCCAGCCGATATATCCAGTCGATAAAGAATATTTTTAATTCTTGGGTAAAAATAATATACGATAAATTGAATTTTGATGCAATTGTGAGATAATTTATAATAATACTATAAGAAAAAGGTCCATGTGGGGATCGTGGGTAATTATAAGATATTCCAAAACCATATGCAAATAATTGATAATTTATAGAAATTCCACCTCTTGAGTGTTAAGTCTCGAGATGGATTGATTTGAAGTGTTTTTCCAATAGCTACGACTAGAAAATTATTTTTGCCCAAGTTTGATGTGGAGATCCAAATTTCCCACGATCCCCACAAGAAACTTTTCTTACCAGTATTAATAAAAAATTATTTACAAATGTAATGAAATAAATCAAGAATTAATGATCTTCTTTATCGACATACCTATATCGTCTTGAAATTATCGGTAATTTTAGTAGTATGATAGAAAGAGAAAATATACTTCAACTCTAATGTTCAATTCAAAACAAAAACTTACCTTCATTATCGATTTTAATCGGATCCCGTCGTTTTGCGGCTTACTTTGAAAGGAAAATGCGGGGTAGCAGAGTTTATAGGAGCAAGATTATGTGTCGGGTTGCTACATTTACATCGCTTCGCTGTTAAAATGAAAAACAAATCCGAGAGGAATTTACAATTTAAAAATGTTGGCGTTTCGAAATTTTATAATTAGAAATTTAACTGTTTTGTCAATTGGAAGGTTATTACAGTACTATTACAGGTGGGCTATTCAGTGTTAGGAGTATTTTCTAGTTTGCTAGAAAGGAAAAAATCTAGATATTCGATGAAACTTATTTCTGTTCATATTCCAGGACTAGCTATAATTATCCAGGCTGGTTCTGTATTTGCAGTCGCATTTCGACGAGCTGTGTTGGGCTAAATATACCTTGGTGCACGGTTATTCCCAGTTCTCTACTGCGTCCCTTAATTTCGTTTTCCCGAGCAACGTGTACACTTTGGGATCACAGTATCTTTCATTCTGTTTATATAACAAAACCACAGAGATGGGGTTCTTCACTGCACTCTAAGTGAAGACATGCCAAATATCATCGCAATTATAGCAAGTTACGTGCGAATAATTGGCAGTTCCGTTTTGTGCACCTAACCATCGGTTGTCGATTCGATCTATCAAAAAATTGTGGGTTAAGAGACTGCAGCAACTTGTGGAGCTGAGTAATGATGATCCGTGTTTATTGTTCTTCTATGAATTGGGTATTTGTCATGGTTTTGTGCAAGCGTGGTTCGCTTAATAGGCATTAAACTGTCATAATCAATTATTACACCCCGGCCCAGATGCTCTCCCAGATGATGTGATGATCTGAGTATCGGACACTTAATTGCACTGTTAGACTTCAGTTCGGCGGTTGATTATGGAGTTTTAGTTTCGTGGAGCTAGATGTATAAGATTCGGGGTAAACGATTGATAATTTATTGTATCCGAAATACGGTGCAGATCTAAGAAAATTTCATTTTGCGGTTGATTTGGGAATAACGATATATGTGTTTTCTTCTCCTCTTATTGTTGTTACAGATCCTTTCTAAGCTAATTGGATCAGTGCTCTCATATGTTTTATTGGGAAAATTTGGTGAGCATCGTTAATTGCTTGCTAGGAACTACCTGGCTCGTGATCTCTCGGATCGTCAGTATTACCTGCTATCCGGTTGATAGCATCAATGTAAACTGCTTCGATTGATTCGTTCAATCTTTCAAGATAATTCAGATGTAACTGATGACCAGCCTCTATTGACAATAACGAATTTTTGAAAAATGGATAAAACGGGAATCCCATATGACCTTGAACTATTTATTATATTTAACATAAAAGTAACCAACTAATCTTTGCAATGCTTCCAAAAACATATAGACACACTAATTCACTTGACAACGATTGGTCTAGATTGAAACCATATTTATACGAGTATAACGAGGAAAAAGATCAATTGGTGATATTGCCGGGAATTTCAATTTGCCTATAGTGATCTCGAGAGTGTCGGATTTAGAACATATTTCATTTGTTCATAAAATAATTGTTCGGGCTTTGGCAACCGCAATAATTTTAAATTGAAATCATATTTTTCAAGAGATTCTTTATAGTGACGAAATGAAAAATGCTAAACTATTTGAACGATCCTCTTACATTGAGGTGTGCTGAAGAAAAATACAAATAATTTTAATTTACTGAGCAATCATTTACAGCGCGCGATTACTACACATAGTCGTGGTTGAATTCGTAGATTAAGAAATCAACTCATGGAGCGTAGCGATAGTTGGTCATCTTCTGTTATATAGATCCTGCTTCCTTCAATTGTTTTTAGTTCTTTAAAGTTATAAATATTATGCTGAAATCATATATCATATACTGTATGTATACCAAAGCATGTTCATCAATACATGAAAAATAATAACACAAATATATTACCCTATAACATATCGATTTTCCACCGCAAATATGAAAAACTTGCTGTAAATTAAAACCCACTATGTATACAAATAGACTCAAATCCCAACAAAAAATATAATTAACCTGCATACATTTTTTACAATTACGCGGTGTGTGTTATATTGCATATATGAAATAAAAGCTTCTTTTTTTCTAATTATATGTATATATGTACATATATGGATAAAAAGCTTGGTTGGGTTAAAAATAATATTCTCATGTTGTTAATGAAAATAAAACATTGTGAGCTTTATGACATGAATTTTATAAAAAAATTGTTTGTTGCGTTGGTTGCGGCATTCATTACATTAATGATTTGATTTAATATAAAATCAACATTTCAATAAGTGAGTTGATGTGGCGGTCGCGCCTAATGCTGATGGAACCTTTGAATGTTTTATATTATTTTGGGTGATGATTTTAATATTTGATTTGCTTGTTGATTTGTTTAAAGCGAGAGTAGCGTTGTCATAATAAATTTTGTCCTCCAAGATTTTGGCATTCGATTATACATTCAGTTTTATTCAAATCAGATGACAGAATCAAAAAAATTGACTAAAATGTAAAATGTTGTAAAATATAGCATCAAGAAAAAATTTTGCTTTATGTAAAAAGCTTTGCAAGAAAGTTCTATATGTAAACACAAAAAGCAAAGAAGGATTTTTTTACAAAAGAGATGAGATTTTATTAATCATTTTCGTTTCACCTTGTTTTATATCCAACCTAGTCCTTATTATATATGTAGGTATATGTATATTAAAAAAAAATTTGTAGAAAATCAATTGCAGAGGTAACTATATATAGTATATAAAAAGGTGAGGCAAAGACTGAAAAAGATGACGTATTTCTTAAAAAATATCCGATTTTCACTTGAAAGAAATTGCCGCATATATGGTGAATAGAACAGCAGTTCAAGAAGTAATGATCGTAACATGATTGGAAATTTCTTTTAAGGACGATTTGAACTTGGGAAAACCTAAAACTGAGAGACGTTCTTCGATCGTGTAACTTCTGGTGGTCGAAATGTGAATTATGGGTTGAATTTTTTTTTTATACTCTATGGATTTTTAAAACCTCAAGTATCTGCCAGCAATCTAAAAATCCTCGATGTCCTTAAATTCCACATCTCTCATGTCAAGTCAATATATACAGATATACGAATCCTTAGCATTATGTGGATGGTTACAAATATAAAAAATAAAGTTCGGTCCTCTTTAGAAGGTGCTTAAGTTTTTGAATAACATGAATTCCTATATATAAGGCCAAAACAACTTTTAACACACTGCATAAAAACACCAAAATATTAAATTGGTATAATGTTGGCCTCGAGATCTCGTATTTTTCTTAAACGATTTCTTTCATTATATATATTATTGTTGGGCAATAAAAAAATACTGTTCGTTAATATATTGACAGTATAAAAGACTATTTTATATCACAAAAAAATACAAAATGGAACGAAACATTAGAAGTAGACATATATACGTAAGTATACATTATTGTGATAAAAGAAAACAAGACCGTAATATTTTACGAGCCGCCAGAATTATAAATAAAATAAAAAACTTAAATGATTTATGGACCAAAAATCTAATAAAATAAATTTCCGTCTATTAATTCTTGTTCAAATGTCGATATGGTATTTTCCAATAAAACGTCTTCAATAAATCTATATAGTTTTGACACATATATAAGAGAAATTTACAAAATCATAAACCCAAATTCATTTAAAATCAACTCATTATTAGTTTTGCCTCGCACAATACATTCTGTTTTCCGGACATATACATATGTAAGACAGAGTTGGTAACACCATCTTATCAATTTCAATGTTAATTTAATTTTAGAGATGGAATCATTATTACTTAAGATGATTAGATTTTTAGGAAGAAATCACTATTGTTATACTGTCACTTACACTACATAATTATGGACGTCCTAATAAATTAAATGAATTTATGAAGTATATGTGTGTGTGTGTGTGTTTATATCAACTCTAAATTGAATTAATCACCATTAACTAATTAACGATACTCTTTAATCTTAACGATACTCTTTAATCTTATGTTGAAGTACATCTTTCGTAAAACAGAAACACCTCAGCGCAACCTTATATCGCCAGTCCAATCAGGTGCTTGCAGATACAGATGACATATGCGTGATTAGGCTGAATAGCAACTGAGTGAAGGAAATACTTGATCCGCTTGTAGAGTTTTCAGCTTCAGTTAGACTGCAGATCAATCAGTCGAAAACGAAATACATGATCTTTGGTTATACGGACAATGGCACACCAGATTTTAGTAGTGGCGACTACACGTTTGAGGGAGTGACGAGGTTGAAATATTTGGGCTCTCTTAACGGTCACGAGAACAGTGTGGGTGATATTAAAGTGTGGCTGGCAGCTGGCAGCTGTGCTCTGTATCCTCTAAGGCTACTGCTAAAATCTAAACACTTATCAAGTGCCGTGAAGTTGAAGCTTTACAAAGCGTTGATCAGGCCAGTTGTTATGTTTGGATGTGAAAGTTGGGCGCTGACGGATGAGTGCGAGAGATGGCTCCTTACGTGTGATTTACGGCCTAAAACGCGAAACAGATTGCACATACCAAGCTCTGTACAATTTCGAGATCAGAGATCTGATGAAGATCCCCGATATTGTGCATGTAATAAAATCTCAGCGAGTACGCTGGCTCGGTCGCACGTTCTGCGTGCTGATCCGGAACGAATTGTGCAGCGATCTCTGAAAGGAGAGTAATCATATGGTAGGCACAGAGGTCGTGGAGGCGACGATGGCTCCACGGTGTAGAGAATGACTTGGCTTCTTCAGATTGTCTAAGACAGTATTAAGATCAAGCCCCTGGGCCTCGAAACCGTTGGAGCCAGATTGTTGACGCAGTAAGGGGCCAGTAATGGCCTTTAAACACTGTCTTATTATTATTATTTGGTGACATATTATTCAAAGCATGTATGTCAAATATATTCGTTTCGATGATAAATCAACACGCAAGGCTCGAAGGTAGCTTTATAAATTTTCTCCTTTTCGGGAAATTTGGGATTCGGTAAATACCAACTTTATAAAACATTATATTCCCGGTGTAAACCTCACAGTCGATAAGCAATTGGTATATACCCTATCGAGGCACAGTTACATTCGGCAATATATACCCTCGAAGCCGCATAATACGGGATGAAGATTTAGTGGATATGCGACAGCACCACCAGTTATCCTTTGAAGGGGATTCTATATATTTGGTGAAAGATGGACCACAAAAAGCTGTCAACCGAGGGTCCAATGTGGTTCAACAATTGTGCACTCCATTTCACAACACAAACAGGAATATAAGTTTTGATAATTGTTTTACCACCTTGGAGCTAGCGCAACATTTGCTGTGGGGACTATGCGTAACTATGTGTTGGGACTATGCGTAAAAATAAAAGATTTATACCAAATAATTGTCTTCCAAACCGTCGGAGAAGTGTTGAATCAAACTTCTTTTGTTTCCGGGCAAACAAGACTATGGTGAGCTATACGTTCCAAAAAAACCGTGCCATGATAAAATCGATAATGAAAATAGGAATAAATCGAATATTAATTTGTATTATAACAGTACTAGAGGAGGAGTCGATACTCTGGACCAGCTGTGTAATTCTTTCTCCGTAAAAAGAAAAACAAATAGATGGCCCATCGTTCAATTTTACAATTTAATTGACGTAGCTGGAATAGCAGCAAAACTTGTTTGGATAAGTTTATATCCTGAAGAATGTTGGTTGTTTGAATAAATTTATATCTTGAAGTTTAGTTCCAGATTTAGTAGCACCAAATATTCAAAGTCGTATAGTTCTGCGTACCATTCCAAATTAACTAAAACTGTTTTACATGAACCATTATCTCATATAGCAGTGCCAGTCAAAATATTGAACCTGCATTGAAAAACGTAGGTACTGACAAAAAAAAACGTCAGTGCTACATGTACCCTGCTGAACTTGGCCGAATGAAAAATTCAACTGCGTGCGGGATATGTACAAAAAATGTTTGTTCTGAACACTATCGGAGAAAGTTGTGATTTGCAGTAACTGCAAAAATAAATAATTTTTTAATTGTTTTTCTATGTCAAATGGGTTAAAATCGATGCCCATAGATTTGGATCTATAACACATCATTTTAAAATTGTCGACTTCAACAACTATAAAAACTAGAAAATTCAAAGGACGAAGAATTTTCTAAGCTCATTTCGACATGAAATTTTGGATTCGAGTTCAGAATTAGGGTACTTTAAAGAATTTAGTCGACTGCGCCAATTTTGCAGCCAGTCGTTCAAAAAGTCATTTTTTCTGCAAAAGCAGTGCCTTTCGACGTTCAATTTTCGAGTGCAGCAGTAAGCCGTTTCTGCAGTCGTTTTGTACTAACGGCGTTACCTGCTGTAGTTGTCCAAAAATATTGACAAATAATTAATGTCGGAATTCGATTTCCAGGGGTAAATAATTTTTTCTATCTAGAAAATATTTTGCTTTCCTTCCAATTACATTAAATAATTTTAATAATATTTTAGATAGCAATATGGTTACTTTCGGAGACAATAGCAGAAGATGAAGAAACACAAACACCACGGGGAACTCACCCAAAAAAGTAGTACCTAAATATTAAGCCAGATTTAACTATTTCAAGAACGTGAATTGTTTTATATTTTCATTTAGAGATGTATGGAGCCCTCTGAATACCAAATTTTTAGTAAGCTTATACGGTTAGGAATGGAAGTAGAATTCATAAATGGGAAAAAATTAAGATCACTGAATGGTGGCAAGTTGTCTCTAAAATGAGTCAAGATACTAAAGATTGGCTACATGTAAAGTTTACAGGTGAAGAAGCTGAATAAAGTTTGGCAATTTATTACTCACATACAATCGTATTGTGAAACGGAACAAAGAAACCGGTCGTGTTGCCATATTATGGCCATATTTTGTGATCTTGAACTGGGTGAAAAATCATCTGATCGAACTAGCAACAACACACGAAAAAAACAAAACTGAACAAGAAAAAGTGGAATGATTGAATTCAATGTTGGATTTACTATCCAAAAACTGGATCAAGGGAAAAGAGTAGATTCTGCAAATTAATATTTTTCAACATTTGAAATTAATTAGTTTAAATTGATGATAAACGGATTACAATAAATAATTAGAAATTTTTTTTTGCTTTAATTTTTCAGCCTTACTTGCATTTGCCGGTAGATCATTGGCTGATGCATTTTCGTCTTAAGTATTATCATGGTTACTTGAATCTAAATAATTCTCGGTATCGCCTTCGAAACCAATAATAGAATTGTGAAGAACAATGGCAGCCACTACAAAATATTTTGCTTTTAATAAGTTTAGAACATTTAAAAATTTCAATCGTCTGAAGCGATAATTCAGTTATCCATAAGATTGCTTTATAATTGTTCTTGTAGAACTGCGCTTCGTATTAAACTTAGTTTTCAAGTCAACCAGCACTCTTAGGTATATGGCTATAAGAGGTACGCTGATGCTTCTAACAAATGACAATTGGTAGGTAAGTTTATTTTAAGTGTTCAAACCTCTTCAATATCACACTATTCCTCCAAACACTGGGGTCATGGTTTCGTTCAGGCCATCCAAAAACGATATCAATAAACTTCATAACACTGTCACATGTGGCCTAATATATACATGTAAAAAGCGATAAGTTTTATGTTATATTTTGCGTTGTGTACTTATACTTACAAGATAAGTCCTTGTAATAACTGGAAACGTCATCTGAAGGGGCTAGGATTGGTAAATGCACCCTATCAATGCATCCAATAACATTGAGAAAGCTATTTGGTCCCCGTAATTGATCAAACTTATATACAACACGAATAGCTTCATCTATATTGCTTAACGTTCGCACATAGATAAAAGTTCCAGCAGCACTTTCAACACAAACGCCAAAACGATCTTACAGATCGCGATAGCATGTTGGGTTCTCTAATGTTCACAGGGTCAGCAAAATTGTAATTTTGATATTAATTCTAAGACGCGTTTGGTCTGGTCATATTAAATTTAACTCCACTATCGAACTTTTAAGTATTGAAATTTACGAATAATAATATTTTACAGATGAAATACAGTTAACAGTTATGTACCTCAGTATACAATTTCTAGACATCTTAAAAATTATATTGTTTAATTTATACGTAAACAGCTTTACAAAGTTTGCTAGTAGGTTATGGCTGTTATTTTTTTGCAGTGGGTCATATTAAAATGCAGCTGGCTGCCGACTGCATTTAGGATTTTTCCGACTGCATTCGTTGCGAAGTCACCGAATTCTTAAAAGTACCCTTAAGTATCGTACGAATTTTGAATAGAACGCCTGTCATTTTAAGATGGCAATTTTAATTCATGATCATCCAATTACTAATATAAAAGCTATTTGAACATAATTTTATTCCGACTTTAATTGGCCCTCAATTTTTGTAGCTATATGGGGGGAGGAGGCGGGTTCCGGGAATAATTATTAATTCTGTCTGTCTATAGCTGAACAATTATTTTAAAAATGTATATTTACAAAAATGTTTTCGATTTGTTTGTTTGGTTTAATTTAGCCGAATACGCATCAATTTCATAAAAAAAGTTTGATATGCAAATAAAATATTCGACTCATTCCACCATTAATCCTAATTATATGTATACATGTTTAGAAATTTGATAATAAAACAAAAAATGTTGTACCCCTTTAAATAAAATATTTTTTTGCAATTCTATATACGCGGATAATATCAGATTAATCAGCGGAAAAAATATTACAATAATTAACAATGCAAAAGTAAAATCTCCTTTTTTTTTATAATTAACCCAAAGGCAATTAATCCTTTTAATGTTCCGTTTTATTCAGCAGAAAAAAATCGCTGCCTGAAAATTATACGAAGAAGAAGAAGATTTTATACGAGACGAGTGGAAGGAGGAGAAAATGTATGAAGTTTCACCCCTATGTATAGTAAAAAAAATTATGAATATTTGCGAGGATGAATTTTCCTTACTTTAGAAATTCTATTGTGCAATTTTGCACAACAATTTAGATTGTTTGAATTCGTTATACATATGCTCTATAGCGCTCATATATTGTAATAGTTTAACTTGGATTAAAACACTGTAATTTATAAGCCTTGCAGGGAATTTTATTACCATTAGGGATCGCATCTAATCAAATACATAAACCATTTTTTACAATTTTACAAAGACAACCTTTTTTAATTAATATTGCACAAAGCAAAGATATGGCATTTGGTCCGCGTATGGAATAAATCATAACTCACCATTATTTGTATGATCCACTGTTGGAGTACTTTGTAGTTTGATGTTAGTGTATGGTATCAAATTTTCAAGTAATATTAGCGTACTACCATAAGTCTGGAAAAAAGGTGTTCAGGTAATACATATTGCTTTAAATATGTGCGACCAGCAACTCGAAGTTATTATTCGACATTTATAAATTGTTTCAAATTTGTTACATTGATTGTGGTCCACCTCATCACAAAGACCTCTAGTTTATGACCCCTGTGGTTGGGGGGCACAAATGTTTCCCAAGAATACCACCACAGTATTCTTGGGAAACATTTCATCACTTCGTAAAAAAAATGATCTGTTTATAAGTCAAAAAAAACAAAAATGGATACCGCTAAAAGAACACCGGACCCCCAGAAACTCGCTGGTCTAAAAGTGGCGAGCATGTGTCCCAGGGCTATACGTTGTTATACAATTGTGATGACTTCGGAAATGTTGGAGATGGAATTCTTCTGGGCCGCAGGTACAGAAGGCTGTTTTGGATTTCCAAGCAGTCAATAACCGATTGTGTAACCTTCTCTTGCGCATGAAATTAGCCAATCTGTCGATAATTTGTGTACATGCGGACATGTACAAATCTGACCAATTTGTGTAAAAACATATAGGTCTGTATATCTGACACAAAACTGCGACCGATAATGGTGAGAGAATGATGTACTCTATGCAATTGCTCACTATCTTACAGTAGCAAACACATTTTCACCTCACGAATAGATACATTTGGAACCATGGATACATACTCGCGAAAGTTCCCGCAGGCAAGTTGACCACGTAATAATTTCAAAAGGGCGAGCTCGGGTTGTGCAGGATGTGGGAACATGGGACATGGATGGAAACCTTTGTGTCAACATCGTTGCAGTACTCGACGCATGGAATAAACACACCTTACCGACCTGCTTTGTGTTCATCATGTGTCACATGAGGGATTCACTAGAGCCATGCAGAGACTTAAACGAAACCACTCACCTATGGAGTGAACTGTATGAATTCGGAGCTCTTCATATTCGGAAGGAACATTCTTTTCGACCTTATTCGATTAGTATATATATGGTGAACCGAAGTAATGCCTAACGAATGGAAACTATTTTCTAGAAGGGAGACCGCTTGAAGTGTGAGAATTACTGCGGTATGCACAGCATACAAGTTTTTTTCATATATTATATTGGATAGAAACACCCTCTTAGCAGAGGAAATATTTGGTGACTTCGTCCTTCGTAGGAGGTTTTCATCCGATCGATCAGTCACTGATCAGGTCTTTTCGCTGCGAATGATTTTATCTAAATAGAATGAGACATCCATCGCCGTTATTAAGGTGTTCCTGGATTCCTTCAGGCTATGACTCAAACAATCGAGAGAGTTTGTTTTTTTGCTCTGGGATACCTTGGTGTGCCAACAAAATTGGTACGATTGTGTGGAATGATAATGACACAGTCTCAATGATGTGTTAAAGTTGAGAACTGACTATCAAGAAATTTTGCAGTTACCTGCAAAATACTTCTCTGTCCCTGGTACTCTTTAATCTCATGTTGGAGTACATCTTTCGTAAAACTGAAACACTTCATTGCAACCACTTATATCGCCAGTCCAATCAGGTGCTTGCATATGCAGATGACATATGCGTGATTGAACTGTTTAGCAACGGAGTGAAGGAAATACTTGATCCGGTTGTAGAGTATTCAGCTTCTGTTAGACTGCATATCAATGAGTTCAATACGAAATACATGATCTCTGGTAATAGGGATAATGGCACACTACATGTGGACACCATATGGTGTGCGATGTGGGTAAGGAACGACTTAGCATCTTTAGATTATATCTATGATAGTATGAAGACCAATACTAGTATCGAAACCGTTGGAGGCAGGTTGTTGTCATAGTAAGGAGCCAGTAATGGCCTTTAAACACTGTTTAGTATTTTAGTTTCGCCAACTGAATCATCCATTTTAGTGCATCAATAATTTCAGGTAATTAATCTTACTATGTTCTGAGGGACAAGACTTCTCAAAAATCTTAACCAATTCAACAATGGTACTGTACTATTTCGACTTTAAACACCTCATTCGCTGTTTCCGTTGGATATGGTGTAACATAACTTACAAAATTCGTGATGTTGATGTCCTTACCCAAGTAGCATTTTGTCCTTACCCAAGTAGCATTTTGCGACCTAATGTTTCTTGTGTCATTGGCGACTACGTCATTACATCGCTGTTACCTAAATTGCTTCCTAATTAGAAACATTTTACACCATCGATAGGTAACAATTCCTGTTTAGGAATATACCTATTTAGAATCTAGCAAAACACACAAAAAAATCTTTGCGTCTAAATAGTTTCTAAATTAGCTCATTTTTGACACAGTGTGAATTTTTGTGACTTGTCGACACATTATGCACACAGTTCCCAATTTTTTTTAAACAAAGGGAATGTTACACTCAGCGCCGGCATTGCGTTTAACAATGTGTCGTCAATCTAAAAATACTATCATGTACGTGCATAGATATGTCGAACCATTCAAAGCGCAACACGATTTTTATGAGAAATTAATTTATTTACTAAAATAATGCCAAAGGTAATAGGATATCGAGCATTTAAAACAACAACATTGCGTTTTATCGAAAAGCTAAATAACAAATGAAACATTCACTACATCATGTGAATTAAAAAAATTCTAACCAGTGAATAATCTCCTTGCTACTCATATTCACAACCACATCATGTTGACTCATATCATCTGTTACGAAATTTTTCTTGATTTCGGAAGTTTCAAACATCTTTCGGAAACATCTCGTTGAAATTTTGTCCGAAATCCGAATAACTCCAGTTTTCTGATGGGGTTGAGTTAGGATTAGCCCTCAATTTATCTAAAACTTGTATATACTTGTGTATTGAGCCCATCGCAAAATTTTACTCCTCTTCCATTTAGCTGGGACCGTAGAATAATAAAAAACAGATTTTTCACTGCAGAATATTAAAAGAAACATTTTTCACACAAAATTAACACAATTCCTAATTAGGAGTATTTGAAACGCAAATAACACACAAATCCCAAAAAAGGATTTTTTTCAGACAAAATTCCCAAATAGGAATTATTTTAGACCCACGCACTCACTATACACAATTCCTAAATGAACACATTTTCACGCAAAATTAACACAATTCCAATATTTGTGTTTCGAAACCAATGTTTCTAAAGTGCAACGAATATTGACACCACGACGTCACCACGTTCAAAAACTTCATCAAAACGCTACTTGGGTATGTTCCCGAAAATTGCAGAAGAACAATTTCCGAAACACTTTATAATTTTTCACATCCCGACATTCGTGCGTTAAGTAAACTTGTATAACAGACAGATATTTTGGGCCAAAAATTAATAAAAACTGCAATGATTGGATTATAAGCTTGGCCATGGTTGTCCAAAGTCAAAGGACACTCGACATACAAAAACCGAATTAGGTCGATTATGAGTTCCAAAATGTCGTGCATATGGATTTGATCCAATAAATTTTGCTACATTGTAGATATCATCGTTGATCACCAGCATCAGTAGTTTTTCAAATTCACTAATATCATATATGTATGTATTATCTATAGTCCAAAATGATATTTGTGCCTCGTCTGAATGAGTCAAATGAAATGATTCAAAGAATTATAGTAATCTCGAATATCAAGTTCACTGTTTCTGTGAACTGTTATCTGTTAATTGTTTCACATAACACTGTCCTTCACTGTATCAAATATATATGAGTGGTGGAATTCACCATTCTCCCCATATCTGTCATTAATTTATCCGCAACTCTCAACAGTTTTGCATGTACCAGACAATGATCATTCAATGCCACGAATTTCGCAAATTTCACCTTTAGCACCAATTTACTTTTACAGGTCGTGAAAAATATCTTAGAAATGACCATCCCCAAATTTTCATTTCAGTTTTCGTTCTATTCCAGCGAGAATGGTCGCATTTATGACTCACTCACAAATTCATTGCGCATCAATTTTAAATTTCTGGGAACAAATCACTGGTGCAATATTTTCAAAGAATAGACTGTAATTGAACAAGTTTCTTAAATTTTTATTTTTATGTTTTTGTAAATTCACGATTGCGAATTAATAATTTTGCTGGAGTAAATTGGAAAGAAACGTGGAAGCGTAGTGTCAAATTTAAAATCTTTATACCAAAATTCGTTAGTTTTAAAAACAGTCGTAACATTTTTCTTCACTGGTTTTTTATTTATATTTAACATAACAAAATCATAAGTAGAAAATATAATTGTTGTGATTTATGAAAACTTTTTATAATATTATCGTATAACAAGCTTTTCAAAAGTATAAATAAAAAATATTTGTATATTTATAAATTTTTAAAGTTTTGAAAAATATATTTTGTTCTAAATCTTTTGTTCTATTAATTCAATTAAAATTTTTATAGAAACGAAATAAAATTTTTGTTAATTATAAGTTGGAAACTATAATTTGGTAAGTTTCGAATTTGTCATTAACTTTAGATGAGTATACACAAAATAAACGACAACTATACATAATTCGTAATGTAGATTTTTTTAAACATATTATGAATCATAAGCCATGCACCAAAATGTCAAATCTCACTTTATTTACTTGTAAATTATCTTAAGTCCATTCCGGTTCTTATACTTATTAACCTTGCGGGCACAATATACACATATCTGCTGTTTTGTTAAAATGATGCTTTATTTTATATTATAAGAGGTGTCAATTGCAAGATTATACTTGTCGTCGTATATTATTTCAATCACTATATATATAGAGCATAAGGCTCAGGTGGTAAAACAAACACTCATCTCAAAACAAAAGAAATCAAGAATGATTTTAGAAATAGCTAGAAAGAATTTGGTGTTGTAAATAATTTTATACAAACATTTTTATGAACTTGAAAACAAATTTTTTTTTTAAAGAATAAACAAAAAATACCTTCCAGGTAGTTTCATTTATACTTTATACTTATAATTCTACAATATTCTCAAGAAATATAATTTTCACAAAAATACAGTATATGTATGTTTTAATGTCGCACTGGGGACATAATATTTACAATAACAATAAAGTTCAATGTATCCTATATATACATATACTCGAGAATAATAATTGTTACCAAGAATTTTGAGGGCATTGTGCATACAAATAACTTATTTCCATGTAAAGAGGTAGGTAGAAAATATTTAATCTAAATGAGGTATTTGACACAAAAAATTATAAGCAAAACATGCAAAAGCGCAAATTATATTTTATACAGTGAGGGGCGAGGAACTTAAAAATACAGAAAAATGCTTTTGCGTATATCTTAAGGGGAAACAAATGTCTTACAGATTTTCAATATATACATATAACACGAGATTGTTCATTTTGTTGTTTATGCTCTAATTGTATACAAACAGAAAAATGTATGAGCTGCGGTATGGCATGAGATGAGAAGTATTTCTTAAGATTTTCATCTTTATTAATTATAATGCTTCAAGCGTAATTTTCAATTTTCAACGATTTGTAAAACCATCAACAAATAATGGATATGCGGGAAAGAAAATAAATTTTTGTCTTGTTTTGCGGTTGTAACACTATAGATGTGTATTCTAGCTGTATACATACATATATATTATTATGATGTTGATAAACTTGGTTGATCTGGAAACATAAGATTTTTTTTTTCGAGTATGGATTATGAATTTCTTGTACATATACATATAATACGCGCATGGTTGAATACCCTTGTGTATGAATAACAATTCATAATTATGTGTATATTCTCATCCAATATGTAAAGAAGTCTAGTGAAAAACTATAACCAGCATATGAACAATAGTTAATTCCTATACATGTCTTCTACGTACAAATAAGATATTATGTATAAGGAAAAATGAATTCAAGATGTATGAAGAAAAGTACTTATGTATGCACATACGTATTTATGATCGCAGATTGTTAAAGTAGTTTATATAAAGGGTTTTCCAATAAGAGGTTTCATTGCATTGAAAAGAAGAATGTATGCCATTAACATTTGAAAACGATATCGGCCAAATGGCCGCCACAACTGTGCTTGCAGACCTTATAGACCTTATAAACCTTATCTTTCACGTGGCCCCAAAGAAAAAAGTTAAAAGGTATTAAATCACAAGATCTGGGTGAGCAATCGTGATTACGTCTTCGAGAAATAACACGGTCAAGAAACTTTTCTTGAAAAATTGCGATTATTTAGTCGTTGCTTGTGTGGCACGTAGCACCGTCTTACTAAAAATAAACGTCGTCCAGATCAACATCTTTCAATTTCGGCCATAAAAAATCATTAATCATTTTTTGCTCGGTAGCGCAATCCATTCACCGTAACAGTTGCATCAGTCTCATTTTCGAAAAAGTAAGGTCGACTCTCACTGCCAGCCCAAAAACCGCACCAAACAGTGACACGTTGAGAATGAAGAGGATTTTCAACAATCATTCTTGGATTTTCTAAACCCCAAATGCAACAATTCAGCTTATTAACGTAGCCTCAGAGGTGAAAATGGGCCCCATCACTTGAGTTTTTGTGTTAACTGAATTTTAAAAGCCTTAAGACCTAAGTCTTTATGCAAAATACAGTGTAATGTCCGTTGTGGAATGTCTAATTCCAAAGATCAAAATGGACAACTGCCCAAATAGCAGGCTATTCAAAATGAAACCTCTTGTTGGAAAATCCTATACATATACGTATAAGTAGATATGTATGTTTGTACATACTCGTATAATAGTTCACTCAATATACGATTTTTTAAAACCACTCAATTTCTCATTTCCCATTTTTCATTTCTCATTTTTCATTTCTAATTTCTCATTTTTCAATTCGCATTTCTCATTTCTATGCAATTCTCATTTCATAAAATACTGCATCAACGTAACATGAATCAAAAAGTCAACATTCTAAATAAAATCCTTTTTACACAACGTCAATGCTGACGTTAACATTTATTTTTAATACAAAACAAAGAAATTGTTAAATTAGAATTAAATTAATTTTGTATGTAAAAGTGTATGAATATAAAATTTGAAAAATAAATTTCACTTTTTAACTCCCTGAAACATCGTTACATTAAATGGAGCCGAAACAGAGACCAGTCAGCAACATTAAAAAAAAAAAAATAGTGAAAGCAGTGAAAAATTAATTAAACAGTGAGTGAAACCGTCCCACGATTAGGCATCCCTGAACTATACTCCTATCCGGCAAGTACATTTAAAATTGAAAGAAACAGAAATGCATTTAATCGAAAGAAGCATGGATCATGGATTCACAACGTAGAAAACATTTTAAGGGACTATGCAATCATAATAAACCAACCATTGTACTGATCAATACTACAAAGCATAAGGCAATAAATTAGAGGAAGAGCCGACTCGGCCTTAATATGGTACAATATATTCAGCGACGATTGAACAGCTTTAAATAACTGACTCTCACTTCATTATGCCGATAAAATGGATAAAAGTTTTATGCAAACATCAACCATCAAATTTTACTAATTGTGAATAAAATCAGAACAGAAGAATATTCAACAAATACAGTAGAAGTATTGATAGAGACATACCGCAATAGCGCAAGTAACTACGATCCATCTATTCAGACAAGGCAGGTTAATTATATCAACCGTCCTAAGAATTCACAAGATAACCAGATAAATCAACCAAATAATCAATGGAACTATCCAAACCAACAAAATGATCAACCAGTATTTAAACGATTTGCATTCCTATCAGAACACACCACGGAAAAACCAGAGGATTTACCACCTAGAAACCCAAAGTGAAGAAGAACAATATAACCAAATAATTAACTAGATGTAAGACGTGAACATATGCGACCATGAGCATGAACAAGAAGCAAGAAACACCGAACTAAATTTTATGATGAGAGCCTCTCTAGCTTCCATACTTAGAATACAAAACTACAGATAATAAATTGCTCAAGTTCCTCACCGACAGTGGAGCAAATAAAAACTTCATTAAAAAAATCTGTAATTTTTAATTTTTCCAGGACTTCAATCATTCGATGGAATCATCGGAGACGACACCCTGAAAGAACTAGGAGCCATAATCGCCATAAAAAATAACACAATAATTTTAACGCCAACATAACATAAAGATACCATTGGAAAAAAACCAATCATCACAGGTCACCAACTTAGAAGTTCGAGACGATCATCTATCACAGGACTCTAAACAAAATCTACAGAATATACTGTCAAAATTCGAAAAATTATTCGGACCGGTCAACAGCCAAGAAACAATCGACACACGCATAGGAGCGGAAATCAAAACCACCACCACAGAGGAGCCTATTTATTTCAAATCTTACACATACCCAGTAAGCATCATGGGAGGTGAAGTTGAAAACTAAATTGAACAACGAAAGATGGTATCATAAGACGGGTAGTGGAAAAGATGCTAGATGCTTCCGGTATAAGAAAATATCGGATGGCCATTGACTTTAAAAGACTCAACGGTGTAACAACATCAGATGCTTAGCCTATTCCAGATATATATCCAACACACTAGCGAATCTGGGAAATTTACAATTTTTCACTACAATAGATCTCACCTCCGGCATCCACCAAATTAAAATGAAGGAAACAGATAAAAAAAAAGACAACTTCAGGAAAATATTTTCAAAATTGGAGAAGACAAATCTACGGGTAAATCTCAATAAAACGAAATTTCTCTATAGGACGAAACCGAGTTCCTTGGGTACAACATAACCAGTCAGGGCATCAAACTCGATGGAAAGAAACTCCAGGCAACCAAATTATCGACTCATTGCGCGAAGACATGGACGGGAGAATACAACAAATTCGATTCAATAAACTCGCAATGATCAAAGAGGAAATAAAAGAACTATAATTATAACCGCACAATTGGCAAAACGCATAATAATCAACACAAACCTAATGAAAAAATAGAAATTAGACGTCTCATTGCAGAAATCGAAAACCTCTATATATACGATCCTTGTGAAGGAGTCCATAATCCTGTACGTAATATCAATACCAAAAGCCAGCAAACAGGAATATAACCATATCCTTATTATAGATCAACGATCAAAGAAAACAAACTGATTTGCTTAGAATACAGGGAACATATCGTAAATCGACACCAGTGCAATGCAACATGTTCTACGATACTATCATTTGCGAGAAAAACTGCCTAGAGGAAATAAACGACAATCAGTGTATCAGCCAACTTATAAGGAGTACGCATCCGAAATGCGACTATCAATGTAACCAAAACCAAGTCATTGAAACGCTGAACAATAACACAATCTACTTAAACAACTTTAATGGAGAAATCTAAGGCAACAACACAAACAAGCATCTTGAGAGGAATTTTTTAATACAGTACAACAATGAGACAATAACAAATACCAATATGACATCCCACACTTTACCTGCACCTTAATAACGTGGAAAAACAACAGGAGCTATTCACAAACCACGAAAATTCAGGAATCATACTTCGGAAATCAGAAACCAGCCCAAAACAGCAAGGAATTTTTACCCGCATACTAGGGCTCCATACAGTTTGTACCTTAAATATATGACCCACGGCTGCGACACAAGAAAAATATAACAAAATATATCTAGACAATTATATAAAATACTATTTACCTTAAGCAAATGACTTTTATTTAGTTGGTTGGGAGAGGGAATTGAAGCAAATTTTAAATTCCCAAAAGCAATATTCACACACGAAAAGTTGCCGTTTGTATAGGTATATACGACAGTAAAATTATTAAAATTAAACCCGTGTGTGTAACTATTACTGGATGTCTATAGTCTACATCTGTCAAATTGTATAGTAAAATTTACAAGCTGCTGATGTGGTTGAACTTATAGATCTGACAAAATGTGGTTTCCAATTTATAAAACTCTTCTTTTTAAATTGTTCTAAAACACCAAATGTAAGCCCTACCTCAATTCAAACCAAAAAAAATTACTTTAACAAAGTTTGTAATCCATGAACTGCCATTTTGCATACTATAGTATATTTACCATCTGTTCAGCAACGAATATATATTTAAAATTGTTAAACCAAATCAGTATAATCCGCATATAACAATTACATTATCCAAACAACTATTCAACCATTTCCGCACCTACTTGAATTTTCAATTTCAATTTTCGAAAATACTACAAACAAAGAAATTCGATTCCATTTTCTTTCTACTCCTATTAAATTATCGGTACACTTCCTCACCTATATGTATGTGTGTGTGCTTCTGCTTACTTTTCCTATATATTAAATTAACTATTTGTGACGATAAAAAATATTTTCTTATTGTTCGAAAAGATGGAAAATACCAAAAATACAAAACCATTTTCCTCTCATATTTTCGATATTTTATTTTTATTCCATTCGTGTAAAATTGTCAGGTGGCATCCGAAACGAAACCATATTTCAATCTTTGTCGCTATACGAGTACCGATACAGTGTTATTGAAACTTTTTAATTTGTAATTCTTCGTTTGGAACATTTTTGCGTTTGTGTTGTTTGGTTATTTATGAAAATGGATTTTTGGAAAAAACATTTAAGAAAATCATTTTTTTGGGATCATGGTATTTTGAACAACCGATTTTAAAATAAAATAAACAGACAAACGAATATGTACGCAGTGTTATAGTCACTAGTTAGGTCTGTATATGAGGAAGAATAAAATCTTTCACTAATAGAATCGGATGGCTACAAAAACCGCGTCGTACATTCTTTCTCGTAGCACCCATCCAAAGTATATTCCATATTTTCGTAAATTATTTAGTTTTTTGCTTTTCGATTACTTACCGAGAAAATGTCTTCGAAATTGAAATATTCAAAAAAACAGAAGCTCTTATTGTCGTATAATTGTAAAGCTTTTTTTTTTGTTATCGGGATTATTTTCGCGCTTCACCGTTTTATCGTTCGTTTGGCATAATGATATAACACAGATTAAATTACTTGAGTGAAATAATTTTTTGAATTATGCGGAATGTGTGTAAATATTTTTTTTCATGTAAAATCATTTATTTCTTTTTATAAAATCCAGCCGCACTTAAGTCAACCAAATTGCCAAGTTAAGGTTTGCATATAGTAGCAAATTAAAAATTATAGAGAACCATAACTAAAGGAAATAACAGGGGGAGAACAGTTTGAAAGAATAGCACAATTGATAACTGGAGTTTTATATGTAGGAGATCGATTTGGCAGGTACCACAACTCAAAATCCGTAACAACAGTTACAGTCAAGAAGATCAGTGCATGTCAAAAGCTATTAACTTGCTTACAAGCTATTTAAGTGGATATTCCCTAAAACAAGTATTCGGCGAGATGACCGAAGGTGAAGATGAGTCTGGCGAGGATGCAACAGAACTCAATGACGGTGCTAAGCGTCAGGCTGGGCCATCTCAGTAATTTGATCACCTCGTACTACAACCGTTTGAAAAATCAATGCAGAAGTAAAGATTGGACGACAGAGTAAATGTGATCGTGGACAGGTTGTTTAGAAAATTGAGTCTCTCTGGAATACCTCCACCGAAGAATTCTCGAACGTATGCTCCTGCATCTATTTTCGAACATAAACAACCAGAATTTCCACTATATAATAAATCCTAGCGGTCCGTTAATTACAACTCAAATATACCGCCACATTCCAAGTTGACACCAGATTTTCCTAAGATGGGCATAAATCCATCAACCTCTAATGTTAAATTACCGAAACAATATTTGGAGATTTACAATTGGAAGATGGTGTACCACGGAGATGAGATAGATGAGCTTCCAGTGGAACGATTCCTGTATAGAGTACAGAAAATGTCTACTGAAAATGGGCTAAGCAAACAACCATTAGCTGGCAACTTCAACTTTAGTGTGTTGCTGAAAAACAGTGCCTTGAATGGGTATTGGGAGCATCAAGAAACTTATGGTATACAGTAGAGTGGAAAGTGCTAAGAGAGGCGATGATCCAAATATACAAAATCAGGAGAACGGATGAAGAAATTAAGCAAGTGATCGAACGAGGGAAACATAGATTCAAGAAACCATTTTTATATTTTTATCATTCTCTTCGAAGTCTAACAGTTTCACTGATGAGACCACTATCAGAGATAGAGGTCATACATAGCCTTGTTGATTACAAATATGCGAGGAGATTTACATTTATTGCTGAAATGGTGAACCAATGTGTGACTGTTAAGAATACGTGGGCTAGGATAGGTTGGACTCCTTAAATCTATCACTAGGTAAAACCGCATCAAGTAAACGAGTTGGACGTGATTGGAAATACTGAGTGTGACGACTAACCTTCGACTATCCTGAGCCACCTAGACACTCCGAATATGTGTGTATGCGATTGCGTCGGTTGCCAATTTTAATTCAATCAATGCAAACAAACAATGCTTGCAGAAATTGTTACGAAACCGGACATTTCTTCAGAGATTGTGTAGTGCTAATTAAGCACCGATTTTGCTTTGAATGTGGAAAGCCAAATACGGTGAAAATCCAAAGTATTGAATGTAAAACTCACCCAAAGGAAAACATTATGAGGGACTTTAGAAATACTGGGATTCTGAACTCCCGGACACCCAAGGACATACCACCCAGGCCTACACAAGAAGAAAGTGCCACAAATACCGATCCGAAGTTCTATCAAACTATCTTATACAGGAATGCCAGCACAAGCAAAGAATAAAAAGACAGATTATGTCACCGAAAACCCGCAAATCAAGAGTAAAACTTTCGTTACATTATTTCAAATTTAGTTTACTAAAATCCACTGCTAAAATCTAAACACTTATCAAGTGCCGTGAAGCTGAAGCTTTACAAAGCGTTGATCAGGCCCGTTGTTATGTTTGGATGTGAAAGTTGGGCGCTGACGGATGAGTACGAGAGATGGCTCCTTACATTTGAGAGAAGAATCATGCGTGTGATTTACGGCCCTAAACGCGAAAAAGATGGTACATACCGAGCTCTGTACAATTTCGAGATCAGAGATCTGATGGAGATCCCCGATATTGTACATGAAGTTAGATCTCAGCGAGTACGCTGGCTCGGTCACGTTCTGTGTGCTGATCCGGAACGAATTGTGCAGCGATCTCTGAAAGGAGAGCCACCATATGGTAGGCGCAGAGGTCGTTGCAGGCGACGATGGCTCCACGATGTAGAGAACGACTTGGCCTCTTCAGATTGTCTAAGACAGTATGAAGACCAAGCTCAGGATCGAAACCGTTGGAGCCAGATTGTTGATTCAGTAAGGGGCCAGTAATGGCCTTTAACACTGTTATTATTATTTCAAATTTAGAAAATCATTGAAGAAACGAGTATCTGAATCTGTGTTTTCAACATCAATCTATTCTAGGCCATATGCTAATATATTGGTTAATGGAGTGTTGTACCGTGGGTTGGTCGATAGTGGAGCAAACGTCTCTGTTTTAAGAAGTGACGCAGAGGAATTTATAAAAGCGAACAAACTAAAGATTAACTGTCTTCTATCAGCTATGGACTGGTAGTAGACAGAAACAACGGGTGATAGGGCACATCGTTGCGGAAATTTCCTATGAAGGTAAAACTAATCCACATCGTACCAAGAATAAGTCAACCACTCTATTTAGGGATGGATTTTTGGGAGTTAATTGGTTTGCTTCCCATTATGGTAAATGAACTGGAGAAGCACACTCTAACAGATAGACAAAGGAGCATCTTAACATAAGTATCGTGGGTCAATTTCCGTCAAGCGTTTAATTGAAATTGGGACGAACACATTTGGTCGTGCACAAAATTGATGTTGGTCAAGCCCAACCTATCAAGCAGAGAAACTATTCGATATCACCGGCCAGGCAAGTGGAAATACCCCAAGAATTGGATCGAATGTTGGCACTCGGAGTAATTAAGGAGAGCCAAAGTTCCTGATCATCCCCATTGAATATCATGCACAGAGCTAATGGAAGATATTTTGCAATATAAATAAAAATAAAAACGTTTTGGTATAGAAGTTTTCCCAAAATGGAGCGTTTGTCGAATTTTGATTATTTCTATTGGCTGAATAAGCTTGCTATGCTAAGATTTATGTCTAACTAGTTTAGAATTAGTTTCACGTCAATTGTAATTTACAAAAAAAACAGTTCTTAAAATATTATTTGTCAATTTCCTATAATCCAATAATAATTTCTAAATTGCTGTCCTAAATATTGTCCTAAAGTTGTTTTATTATTTAAATTGTATTTAAGATATTAAAAATAAAAATGTTTACGCCAACAAAACATTCTCAGTCGACAAATATTATTCACTAAACCACGAACAGTGGAATACTGTTCAAGCAACCATTTTTATTTAACATAAGATTAGATGGAAATCTCGATTAAGCGGTGTATACATAACATGTATACTTGATACATACATTCTCAACTCAATCCAATCGACACACGCAAGGCTGACTAAATTAGTTAACATTTTCAATCGACCTGTGTACCATTAAACTTACCTTGAATTGCATTACAAAAATGATCCATCCTAGCCCTCAAACCTCAAATCGTCAAACTAAAACTCATAAATTTATATTTTTTTCATTTATTTCGATTCAAAAAAATAATTCAATTTATACAAGTCGAATTTATTGCCATCCTCAGTTCAACAAAACAGTTCTGTATTCTATAGCAAAAAACCGCACGAACAAAACTTGTTTGTGATCCCACTTATCATCTCGGTCGATGATCAATTTTACGTAACGTGTGGAATCTGGAATAAAGCAAATAAGAATAAAACTATTTAAATTTCAATTATTTATAAATTTTTAAAATGTAACTTAATAAAATAATTTGATCTTTATTAATACTGTAATATGGCTAGATTCTAGGCATAGACCTTTGGAAGAAGTTAAGCATAACACCGGTGGTAGAATGCATCGAGCGGGATTAAAAATTAAAATTTTCAAAGTTCCTTATCGGTTTTCGTTTTCCGATATTAATGGGATTGGTAGAACTTCTATGTTGACCCATCTAATCAATACCGGGGATGCAAGGCATATAAAGCAAATGAATTACCCAATGTCCTAATACATGCAAGAAATGGTTAATAAAGGAATTGATCGTATGTTACGTTTGGGAGTGATTGAGAATTTTAGTAGTCCATTGAGTAATGTTCTAGTTTCGTTTCAAGGTCAAATGGGAAAATACGAATTTGTTTAGATTCAAAAAAATTAACTTTCAAAACCTGATTGTTCCTCATATTTCCGGCCTTACCATTATACCTTTTGGCTTAGCATTACCTCCTGAAACTCAGGTCCGTCTAATGGATCGTGTTCTTGCGGTTGTCCTCGAGCCACGAGTATTTGTTTTTTATTTGGATGATGTAATAATTTCGACGGAGACATTGGATGAAAATTTCATCTTCTCGGAGGTGTGGCTGACTGATTGAAACAAGCTAATCTCACAATTAACCTAGAAAAATACAAATTTCTACAGTTGCAAATAAAATACTTAAGTATCTCGAGAGCTATAAATCTAAAGCTGTGCGCGTAGATATATAGGAATGTCAAATTGGTATAGGAGGTTTATTCACAATTTCTGTACCATTACCTACCTCAATTTAGGATATTCTTAAAAAAATAAACGGTATTCTTAAATATCGCCTCCGATCCTTGCCAATCCCAATTTGGCTCTGGAGTTCCTAATTCAAACCGACGTTTCAGATGTTGGAATCGGAGCTGTCTTAATTCAAGGAGAAAGAGATAATGAAAAAAGGATTTCGTTTTACAGTCATATAAACTATAGAGTCAACAACGGAAAAAGAGTATCTTGCTATTATGTTGGCAATAGATCGGTTTCGGCCTTTTTTTGAAGGAAGACACTTTACGGTCATCACAGATCATGCTTTGTTTAAACAATCTTAATGATCCTAGTGGTCGCCTAGGTCACTGGGCATTAAGACTCCAACAATATAAATTTACTTTAAAACATGGAAAAGGAAAATTTAACGTCGTTCTCGACGCATTATCTATAGACCAAAGATTTGTGGATGTACTCGAAGTAAGTAAAGACAAATGGTACAAAGAAATTAAAGATGTCATTTCCTCTTGCCACGAAAAATTTCCAGATTATGCCATTATCAATGATCAAGTATTCCGGCGTTACCCAAACTCTAAATCAAAAATGGTTGTTCCTTAATCTAGGAGGGACGAAATTATGAAAAAACTTCACGATGACCCGGTATCTGCGCTATCAGAATGAGCTAAAACAGCGTTTAGAGTCAAGCACCAGTATTATTGGCCTAATATTATTGACAATTCAGTTAGAGAATACCATACAGTTATTAGAACAGTAAGTATTTTTGGTATATGGAACACCTAGAATATTGACCTCTGATAATGGTCCGCAGTTTATCACGACGGCTATCTTAATTTTGGCAGAGAAATATACCATTACGGATACGAATCGACAACTGCTATATAGATTTAGAGAAGGGGTCAAAAGATTCTCTCCATAAACTAGAGTAAATTACTTAAAGGAGGAATTTAGAAATATAAATAAAATTGTAAAGGAAAATTAAAAGAAGTCATATACGAGATATGCGAATTATTACAATTTACGACCGACTTCACTGAATCACCAGGTGGGTGACACAGTGTGGAAAAGAACCTTTCAGCTATCAGATGCCTCGCAAAATTTCATTGCAAAACTCACGCCTAACTGGATCAAGTGCCAGATAAGGGAAAAAGTGGGATCAAACATTTATCGATTACAAGATTTTGAAGGAATAAATCTCAAAGGTCAAAGTTTATATATTTTTTTAATTTTATTGTTAAAGAACTGATTTCTTTGAGTAAGTAGCCATATTTTAGTGTAAGATTTATAGAATTTGAATTGTTAACAGAAGTGACTTTTTTTGTTAGATTGGTAAGATTAATTTTTTTTTCTTTTGAAGCTATGGATGAACATTTTTGGTTATTTCATCACGATATCGAATCTAAGGAGTGCGATAACGAATATTCTGTTGTAAATATAGTGCATTTTTTTCTTAGGAGATAGTTTGACAATATTTGACGCAAAGACAATATTTCAAAATTTTTGTATGTTAGTTTATGGGTTCTAGAAACGTTTTGTTTATGACTTTTTTTATTATTTTAAAACCAAATCTTATGCTTTTACTCAGACAAGATTGTCGTAGGCTAGTTATAAAATTTTTAATTTCTTTTATTATTTGTTTTCTTGGTTCTTTTCTTTGGTTAGTTCAAGGCCAAATTGGATCATCTAATACGGAAAAGAAAAGAAAATTATTTTTTGTCTCAAATAGAAGTACATATGTTCGATTCTATCTGTTTGTTGTTATGAGTTTCGTCAGTGATTAAATTAATTTATGCTGAACATGTATTTGGAGACCATTTCATGAGAGAAGTTTATGGTTTTGGGCAAATTTAAAAATTAAAAGGAAAAATAACTTATATATACGTATTAAGGTTTAGATTTAGTAAGTAATAACAGAAATTTAATTAAATTAATAAGGATTAAGTTGACTAAATTTCTTTCGGAAAAAGGAATGCATTGTAAGAATTTGAATTTTCGGAATGCTATATTTTGGTTGATACTGTTGATCTTGATCATAAATTTGGGTTATGAATTATGACGTTAATGAGAAATTGTATATTAATTACCTTCGGTTTGTTTTGTATTAAACGATAAAGTTTGGTTAATTCTGAAGCTTTTCTTTGGTTTCTTTATTTTCTTATTTGTTATAATTTTTTTTTGAAATATAATTTTCGTAAAAATTGCTTGCTTTCGAGCATTTTAGAAAGCTCTGATTTGGTGGTGGGTGATGAGTTACGTTATGTGGATAATATTTTTTATTGATAAGATCGATCGCGATCTGGTTTTTTATTTTTCTGTTATAATTTTTTTTATTCTTTATATACAATATATTATGTACATATTCCATTTTCCCCTCCTGAGTTAAGATTTTGTGCCAAGAGCGGATTTTATTCATGGTATATGGATTATGCAATTGTAAAGCATTTTGTGAGTGGAAATATACGTGGGAAGAGAGATAAAAAGTTGGTTGTTGTTGGATGATCGAAGACAAAGTTTATTTGTTGGCGTGCAAACTTTGATGCGGACACATCCCGTTCAACCAAATTGAAAAAAAAACACTTTAGGTGAGTATACAAATTTTTTTTTATTATAAATAATTTTTTTTCGGTGAATTGAAAGAAAAACTATAGAAAGGGTTGTGTATAGTTTTACTATTATGATTTAGTAAATTATAGATGTAAACATTTTTGATGAAGAGTGACCGTTTTTACGATCTATATTAAGATCGTGGGTATTGTTGGTGAAGACGGAGAATGATGTGTTAAAGTTGGACTATCCGATATTGATAATTATTATAAGTAATATAGTGAACTTTATAAGACGCTTCTGTTGCCTAACTTAGTGCTATTTTTGTGAATGGAAAAAAAGGCGTGGTGTATAGTATACATATGTACATGTGTTTTGTGATAAAGACCGTATGGGAAAATTATGGTAGACCCCCATTCGCTTTCCTTCACCATATTATATATTATATTATATACATATTATATATAGTTGTGTTAGTTGTGTTAGTAAATTATGAATTATGATTATTAATTATAATTAATCTTTCTTTCTAGTAAATTTTAGAATAAGTAAACTTTAGTTAAATTCTTCCTTCTTCGTTGATATAATCATTCATTTTTTTTCTTCTGTTTTACCTTAAATATATTTTATTTTGAGTTGTAAAACCTCATCTTGCAATACACTCCCACAGCAGTTAGCAGGCAACATTTCATCATCGCGTAAGTTTGGTTCTCTGATCAGTAGAGTCAAACCGCCCAAGGAGAAGATAAAGACACTAGGAAATTTTTGTTAACCGAATAGGAGATTTACAACGCAGGGCGGGTCGTCAGGATTGAAATAGCACCGCAGATGAGGACTATATATTAATTGTTGTTCTGTTTGTGTTATGACTCAGTTAATTTTCAATAGAGTAAATTCTAAAATGAAAAATATTTCTTTTGCTGATAACGAATTTGTCTAATTAATTTCTCTGGTTATATTCTTTGATTTATAATAAATTGCACATATGTATTAGTGGTCCAAAACATGAATTTAAGTTGATGTTTTTTTTTATATAAATCACGTATAGATTTTTTGCAACCTGAAAATAGAAATCTTTTGCCCAAACAAGAAAATTTACAATGTCTTTTTGGGCAAACGATTTTTATTTTCAAATTATAATGTACTTGTAAATCAAATCAAAAATTCATTGAACCAAATATAATTTGTACAAGTATATATAGGAGAGTTCTCTATATCTGTTTGGGTCAGCTTTCAATTTTATGAACGAAAAGAAAATATGAAGTGGAAATAACTCAAGAAAACTAACTTTGGAAAACGAGCGAATCGTTTTTATTTATCTTCATTTTTCCTCCATAACATACTTGTGATTTTTTTTTATGACTATTTTGAAATATATACATAAACTCAATACAAGAACAATAAGACAGTCGGTTATAAAATATGTCGAATATTTAAAGTTGAGAGAATAATGACAAACTTTGCATGTGACATGCGATTTGAGTTTCTATGTTTGTTTTATATATATACGCTAAATACACAACACATCATAAATATGAATTAACTATGTTTATATGTATGTATATAAACATGATTGGATGTTGTCCTGCAATACTACTAAGGTGGTAGAGAGATAAGAAGTAAAATACAATGCGAGTAGGTTCGAGTGTAATTTATCGGGACTGTAGATTTTTAAGGTATAACAATCTATACATCCGTTCGACAAATCTTTAGTTCAGTAACCATAATCATAAGTTTATAGCAGTAAAAGCGATAGCCGATGACTCATGGTAAAATTATTACCTAGTCAAAAATATTTGTATAGGACGTATAAAAAAAGCCTCCTCTTCTCCATAAAATGTAAACTATCCATGATCGTAAACTATAATTAAATATATAAATAGATAGAAAGATCTTAAACATAATAAAAAACAAATCTTATTTCTTTATGTTGTTTCTTTTGTTTCAACAATGGTTAACCATCAGAATAAAATAAAAACTTTTTCTTCGAAAATCTTCTTCAAATATCCAACACAATATGAATTGAAACGTGAAACTTCTTAAAACATACTTTTCGTTTTAAGGATATTTTTGATTAGTTTCTTGATTAACACAAAATTGCATAAAACTCCTCACCAATTTTTGATTTAATTCTTATCTGGTAGAACATCATTTTAATCACGATAACAAAATTAAAAATAATACAAAATTGTAAGTTTTATAACAATTATCCTTAAAGCTTATACCTGTACAATTTTTTTTTGGCTCATCCCTTCATTGGTATTGTGTAATATGGTCCACCGTATTCAGCAACAATCCCCAAGCCTAATATTTTCCTGGAAATTTATAAACAAAAAAATGCACGTAAATAAAATTGGCAACAACAATTATTTTATTCAACGCAAAATAATAAATCCAAAATTTTAATTGAAAAATTTCCCACATCCATAATTCACAATAATATGTTTTTAATTTAATATTCTTTAAAATGTGGATTATTTTTATTTTTGTACATATTTTATTTGCGTATTGTAGAAAATTCATCTGTAAAATTTATTCAAAATTTTGGGGGAGTGGAACAAAATAAAATGAAAAACAACTTTTTAATATTAAAAAATATTCGAAACTCGCACGGGGAGGATGAAGTGAACAACCAACTTAGTTTGATGTATTATAATGTTACGCTACCGCGGGTATGAGAAACTCAAAATATGGCATGGAAAAATTTGCTATCTATGTATTTTGAATTAAAGTCTAAATTTTTTTATTTTTACTTCCCGCATGAAATTATGTATGAGTTGGCGTTAACCGTAAACTTGCAATGTAATCATCAGAAATTCGATAATATTTGTCCCAAATTGTCCTAACCTAATTCGAGTAGATTTTGACGTAGAATATCTTAATTTCAAGATTCAGCAACAGGTTTGAAAATTTTCAAAGTTGAAAATAGTACCGGAATTTAGATTATAAAAGGCTCGATAGTTTACGAATCCAACTTTTCTGATCAAAACTTCTACAGGTGGTAAGAATATTCAATGTTTATGAAAGATTTCGAAACATAGAAAATTCTCGGAATTTATAAAATATCTAGAAATTAACGAATCCAGCTTCAAATAATTCCCATAGTTAATAATAGATTCTGACATCTAATACTATAATTAATAAAAAGCTCCGGGAACGGACTAATCACGAACTATGACAAATTTACCAAGTCCAGTGTCAAATAAATCGTTGATAATAGCCGTGTTTCTTGACCGTTTGATCTGATCCGGATCAGATCATATCTCCTTTCCTTTCATTTGTATAGCTGCGTTTCATGAAATAAACATAAAAAAAATTTGTTTTTTTGTTTTTCTATCTACGTTTTGAACCAAAATGCTAATAGGATCAATATAATAACCTAAAAACAAAAAATAATACAATTTTTGTGTTGATTTCATGAAACGCAGCTATACAAATGAAAGGAAAGCATATATGATCTGATCCGGATCAGATCAAACGTCAAGAAACATGGCTAATTGATAATATAGCTTTAGGATTTACTAATTAAATATTTTTAAATAGCTAGAGCTTATGAATGTTTCGGAAAATTACAAATCGAGCTTCTGAGAATTCCCTTAAAGTCCCAAAAAACTGACTAATTCAACATAAAAAATTGTCAGACCTTTTAAAGAATCAGTAACTGACTAATCTCTAACAACTCCCAAAATACATAAGAATGCGAACCTAAGGTTTTTCAAAAGCTCCAGAAACTCTCCCTAACCCAACTTCAAAAATTTCCAGAGGTCATAAAACATTGGGTATTTGTCTTCTATAAATGCTGATAGTTGATCAAATCTTTGGATACTGACTAATCCAACTTCCAAAAATTGCCCCAGAGCTTTTAAGCACCGACAATTTTTTAACTTTGTTATCAAAATTCCCAGATGTAACAAAAACTTCGCAAACATTATATGAATCGTTGAACCAGAGTTTCTTCCAACTTTTACATTTTACTAATCTAAATATTACCAAAGTTGGCAAAAACTTTCGTAATCCAACATAAAAATCAGATCTTATAACAGCTTAAGTTACAGCTTTACTACAGCTTCCTCAGTGCGCACTGTTCAGACGCTCTGAAGGACGATTATGTACGCCATAAAATGGAAGAAGTGCACGATAAGTTTGACGAACAGAACCATTATTTTGATAAAAAAATTCAACAATTTGCATTCGTTGCTCTGATGTAAGTCTATCCATAATGAAATGTCAAACCAAACTAAACAAAAAACAACTATCAGCTGTTAAATGGGTTGTCAAATAAAGCAGTGTTGCCAACTCAAAATTGTGAATCTCTAAAAAAAACACCCTTAATATTGGTAGAAATATTTTCAAAAATAGCCTAATTTGTCCTCATAAAACAACAATGAGATTTATATAAATATAAAGGAGAGCAAGTCACCAGAAAAAAAATACATAACCAAAAAATACAATTATTCTCAGAACAACATATTTTCGACTTTTCTAGATTCTGATTTATTTACTTTATACCGAATAAAATGATGATGGGGCTATTATATGTACATATACATACATACGTACAAAAACTTTACGACACAACGAATTCAGTAAAAAGAAAATCGATAAAATGTAAAAACAGGACAGAACATATAGAAGAAAATTAAGGAAATTCAATTTTCTTGTTTTGATGTCTTTTCAATCAAAATAATCAAAACCAACAAAAGAAACACAGAAAAAGTCTTTAGAAATTTTGCTTGAGAACGAAAAACGAAAGGAAATTGTTAGATAATGTAATCAAGCAAATAAGTATACAGAACAAAACAAAAATTCAAAAGTTTCCATATTTTAAGTAATAGAACCACAACAACACCAAAAGAAAATTATTAAATTTTCTCTTTTTGTATATATTTCTATATAGGGAAAGTAAATTAAGAATTGTGGTTACATGGTTAGTCTTGTGTGTTTAATGTACCGAATAGTGTATGTCCTTTTTCGTTTATGCATATAATGGACGGACTAGTGAATATTATATTGCATGGTCAAATGTACGTAAATCCGATCGGTCAAATGTACGTAAAGTTCAAATTCTGGTTTTAGTAAAACTTCAAGTCAAACCCACAAGTTATACACCGTGTCCATGTAAAATTAGTTTCATCTCTATACCTATCATGACATTTCTAATTAGCAATCGACGCTCTGGGTTGACAATTTAAAATTGAATTCTTGTCACGTAAAACAATAATAACGTTGTTTCATAAAATTTAAAATTCTCCAAGATAAATTTCTGTTGTTGCATTAATAACATCATGACCGCACTAAAAATATATGACAACATAAAAAAGTATGTGTTTGTATTGAAAAAGAAAAAAAAAACAATAAACATAAATTTGTTTGGGAAAATTGGAAGAATACAGTAAAATAAAAGTAAACAAATGGAAAAGCGTATACCGTATAGCGTTAATCGTTTTTCCCGCACCTTTAATTTATTTAAACAAAAAAATGTAGGCTGAATTCGTGTATGTATATACTTTAAATGAAAAATCGATTGCGAGCGAATGATTTTGCATGAAAAAATAAGAAAATATCTAATCAATCAATATATGATTCGTTTAATTCTAAAGATATTCAACAAGAGTCTATAATGACTAACATTTTTTTTTGTGTTGAATTTTCCACCTGAATACACACAGTTGTCTATGTTCTTTAATAATATATTGAACGACCTACCCTTCGGATTTTCGTTTAAATTTTTATTTCATTTTCTTCCTTTTTCTGACTGAGTACTAAATTTTTTGTTGTAAAATTTTATTAAAATTTTCCGATTTGTGTAAAATAGATATATCGTTATCGCGCGATAATTTGATTTGTAAAATTGAATAAAACGAACAATCAATATAATTTGTATATAAATCATTTCAAATTTAGGTTTGAAAGTTTAGTTCTGAATTTACGAAATCAATAAATAAATTCCACACAATGATCATATTGGGCAACTCACCATAGATAATAATAAAAAAAATATTATAAATTATCGTTACCAAGTTTTAGTAGGCTTTGCCAAGCGCTGACACAGTGAAACACATGAAAAAAAGCGAAGTACTGATGCAAGACAATTTTTCGTGTATCCTACTATTTGAGTGCTTGGCAAAGCCAACTAAAATTTGGTAACGAAGTTTTTTTTCGTTATAACTATTTATAGAAATTAATAAATGGAATTTTAAAATAAAATTGTGTTGACCTTTTCTGCCGCACTCTTATTTTTTGAGGTATTTTACTATGTGAGTGCTTGGAACGGTCGACTAAAAGTACTGATGTGAAGAAATCGGCAATTTAGAACTTAGTCGTTTTTTAACTAAATTTGTGATGAACATTTAACATGTATACAGAGGTTGGGATCGCGAATTCTCGAGGGTTAAAAATTCATTTTTATTTTTCGAGAAATTCGAGAAATTTAAAACAGTTTCTTTTAATTGAATTGTTCATTCAACTAAATTTCCCACGTTGGTTTATTAAACTAAATTATTTTGGGTTAAATTTAATTTTGGGCTGTACAACTTTTGTTAGGGAAATATGGTTGAATGATTTGTAAGATAATATTTAACCGGCTTTAATGTCATTAGTAAATCTAAATTTGACACAGCCCATCGCGATGCGACGTAAATTTATGAACTTCTATTAGCGGATACTACATTTCCTTTTTAAAACACTAAAACAAAACTGTTCTTTTTTTTGCGATAAGTAACTTTATTGTAAACTCTAATGAATTTGTGTTTGGATTAGTCAAATTTACAACACTAAATAATTGAATTAATAAAAAATACTTTATTTGAAATTAAAATAAAATATGACACAAAGGCTTATTGTTTAAATACAATACAGTCTTCGGTATAAGAATATTTTTTACATTTTGAGAAACCCTCCTCATGTGAATAATTATTGCATGTTGGTTATTACACCATCGTATGCATTGGTGAGGCTGGCTCTGGATCGCATTTTTTTGGTGGTGCCTCCTACTCCATCACATAGTACATGAGCTGTTGCGTGGAACTACCATTCACAAACGATATCAAAATCATCTCAGTATTTGATGACATTGATAATTTTATTTTTTTTTATAATGGGTTTTATAATGTGTACCATCAGTAACATAATAAATTTTGAATAACTAGAAAACTTGCCCTTCAAAAACTGGATCAAGTTTCCTATCAATATGTACACACCAATAGTATCGTGAAGAAGACAATCAGACATAATTATATAGCTATAGTTAGTGGTGTATCGTTGCTTGTTTATTATTCCAATGTAAACGTTGTGCTGCATTTTGCATAATAAATTAATAATTCTCAACCTCCGTATCCTTCAACTCAAATTTCTTTTGTTTGATGAAGCTAATCCAGCTGAAAGTGAAATATAGTAATGTGGTATCACATGTTTTAGCCTAGATATGAAATAATCCAGAAACTCATCTAGCGATTATTAGTAACTTTCCGCAAGGTGCATCCATCGGTCGAAACCCACTAGTTAAATCGTATCTCAGCATTCTCAAAGATACGTTCAAGAAATGATTTTTCCAAATATTCTCGAAACTGCTCTAACCCTGGGCAATTGTCGCATTCTAGAAGGTAGCAGGTCGATGTAGGAATAGCACATAATACAATTTTGAAACAACCTATGAAGTGCGATATTTTTTCATTAGTTATAACTCCAATCTAAATAATTAATTTGATATTTTGATGTAGTACGTAGAAATGAAAATTTGGAAAATCCAGTCGTATCATAAATGACCCTCTTCACTACTACCACTACTACATAGAAATAGCATCGAAAGATGGATCCTGAATTGGTGATGACTCTGTTTGAATTTGTCAGCGCATGAAGTTAATATTTAATCCGCACAGTGAACAAATATATAAATTATCATTTTCCTTAATCGATTGCGGCAACCGATCCTTCACATAATTACTTATTTTCCGTATCTTTATCGAACACTTTGAATTATAGGAAAAGGGTTGCAACATTTTCGAATTCTCGAATTATGAAAAAGGAAAATGAATAAGAAAGTTTTACGAATTAGAAGTTTTAGAGAAAAATGAGCCATATTTGTTGCAACATATATATTTTCATAATAAATACATATTTTTACATATTTCCTCATTTAAGTACCATATAATTTCCCCATAAATACATATTTTACTAAATATTTTAGCAATTAACGAATACTCTATTAAAGAAAAATACGATTCTCCTTATGAAATACTTTAAATCTCTGCATGTAGGCAATCCAATTTAATAAACTGAACATTCCCTATTTGAATATGCCGCTATAGAAAATGTTCACTTTTAGATGTCGCTACCAAAAATACATATGTATTTATTTTTAGTTGTTGCATCGATGATCACTTCAGGTATATTATGTTTTAAATTTTGACATTTCAATTTGCTGTATGATCCAAAGTCTTGTGTTTTATTCTATTTATTCGTTTATACTATTTTTTAAGGAAACATGCAAAAAATTGATTATTTTTAAGATGCCAAAAATTAAATAAAGGATTAATTGTAAAGCCAAATTAATTGTTCAAAAATAAATAGATGTTTTGAGGACTAACAGGGCATACTCTAAAGTATGTGAAAAATCCGTATCGATGAGCGAAAAATCTCTCGTAAACCGGCACGTCAATATTAAAAAATATAAGGAACTGGAAGAAAGACAAACGGAAAAAAATTCTCAGCCGATTTTTCAAGAATCACTGGCTAGCTCGAGTTATTCGAAATTCAACGAGGATTTGTGTATGGCAATGCTAGCTGCTGATATTCCTTTGGCGAAACTGAACAACACAGTGTTTTCATCGTTTCTAAAAATATACCATCCAGATTATACCGCACGAATCAACGTTAATATATAACGATGATATAAAACTAGCAACTCAAAATAAATATTTGTTGGTTTCAATCGATGAAACTACAGACAGTATGAAACTACTGGACGTTATGTAGCCAATGTGATACTAGGGAAGTCGACGAAAATGTAACCAAACAAAAATTCTTATTGAATGTAGCCGTCCTCGACAAAACCAACCACTTAACAATTGCTCGGTTATTCGACGACTCTGTCAAATTATTAGGAAAAAAGCTCGAGAGGAAAAAAAATTTGGCTTTTTATTTCAGATGCAACTTCTTACATGGTGAAAGCCGCTCAATCTATTCAGATATTTGATGCTAAAATCTTACGTGTGACCTGTATAGTTCATGGATTACACAAAGTTTGTATTAGTTTCGTCTATCAAAAATGTTTGTTTTTAAAACAAAACTTCCCAATCTATTGTTGCCGCCTCAACCAATAATTACTCGCTGGGAGACCTGGCTAAATGCAGTGACATATTCTAATGAAAATGTTGAAAAAATTAAAGAAATTATTTAGAAATTATTATTAAAGAAACTATACGTTCACATTAAAACTGCTAAGACAATATAAGGAAGGGTAAAGCAAATTAGAAAAATGATGTTCATTCCAATATTATTGTGATTTTGATCTTATCGTTTTGTGAAATATTGCTTATACATTTAGATATGTAGTATGAATTTACTGTAATAATTTTACATTTTTGACTACATATTTAGTTATTTTACTTACAAATGTCTTCTTTTTCAGCATATTTAAAACAAAAAAAAAATTAAAGCTGGGCGGATTACTCCAGCACTCAATACCACTAATTGGCCCACGGTGCAATACCTGGACGAACACACATACTAATACATTAAAAAAAAACAACCGTGATTTTTGGTCAACGCCAGAAATCGAACCCGAGACTCTCTAATACAAAGCAAGGACGCTACTTGCTGTGCCAACGAGGGCGTCTAAAAAATCCAAGCATATTTTAAGTTCATATTTTTCTTTTTTTAGTACATATTACATACAAATCCTAAGCCTAAATACCTACTTAGTTCGTTTGTTTTTTATTATTTGAAAAAGGGAAGCCAACTGGATCTTATTACCTCACTAATTAGTGCGTAGCATAATTAGTTCAAAGCATTACCGTGTATCTTAGATACTTAGAAAAAAAATCGATCGCTGCTATCTTCTTCGGCCACGAAAGTACCGTCAGACACAAAAACTGGAATGCCATTGCACACAAAAAATGTAATGGCATTTCAAACGGAAAACACTCTCCCACAACCAATTTGTGAAAAGTCGATGATAACTGGATATGAAACGTTTAGTTTAAATCCCGAACGATCCTAAGTAGCAAAAGACGATACCAATTTTAAAAAAAAATTCAAGTTAAACTGATTCGAGCTATGTGCCATCAATATAAGTTATTCAAATGAGTCAAATTCTGAAGCAACTACCGGTAGTTCAATGGCCATTGAATGCTGCTATATTAGGAATGAAAACTAATGCCAATGTTATTCCACCAGAAGAACACGCCCAAGGGTCTAAAATAAAACAGGAATTTCAAAATCGGATGCACGGTAACAAAACGAGGCAGGCAGATGGGACCTAGATGTACTTGTAAGAAATTTGCAAATTTTGATGAACATTGTGGGGCAATAACCGCGAAGAAGAGCGAGAGCAATTGTTTAAAAAGTTTTGGGATTTGAACTGGAGAGGAAAAAAATATATGTTTGCAATATAATTCAAGGGTACGAAACTTAAAGGACTGCAACAACGATACCAAATTGAGACGCAGTATCTCGTTACGGTACAGAATAAATTTAAATAATCATCATATAGAAGTTTATAAAAAGTTTTTCATGTCAACTTTTGATCTTAAACAGACCTTTATTCTGAAATTCATCCATGAAGCTAACCATGGAATGATTGAACGTATAAAACTCGAAAAATACGCAATGGTATCAATAATGAGAAAGAATTGCCCGCGTGTGATTTTTTGGATACGTTGAACAAAGTACCTAGCCAAAATCTACAACAAAATTTTATTTAGAACAAAATTTGGACACTAAATCAGGATTTTTAATCCATATATACACAGCACTGCACCAATACTGATAAAATCAATGTTTCGCAGTCAAGTTTTTTGAAATCTTTGCGAAAAAATCTGGCATTGTTTGTTCCTAAAAAAGACCTGTGCGATGAATTCATCCTTAGACGAATGACAAATGAATTAACACACGAACGAAAAAAATAGAGCCAACGACGAAAAATTGAAAGATAATAATGACGCATTAACTGGATTTTGCCACTTAATTTATGGGGCTGTCAAAATTTGCCCTGTTATCAATTCATGCAGAATGTATTTGAAAACGAAGTTGGCCATAACTTTACTATTTATAACAAAGTAACTAAGCACGTCTTATGTTATTGGTTCAACGAAATAACATTCTACTTGCAAGCCACAGTATTTGTCTCATTTTTTTGCACTATCTAAAATCAAGCTTCCTACCTTCATATGTTCGGATAGTTCTACTTATCAAAATAGAAATGCCCTAATGGGAAATGCTCTGTTGACTTTGGCAATGAAATTTCGTGTTACAATAAACAATTACGCACATGGAGTACGATAGTGTACATGCCAAAATAGAGCAAAAACTGAAAAACAAAGTAATTGTAATTCCAAACGATTACCACTAAATAATTTTAGTATCTTTCATGATTATTTTGTAGATAAACTATAACAATCCCAGTCGAAACAATTTGGTTACACAACTTCGTCAGTTTGAATATATAGAATCGACGGAAACATATACGTTTTAAAGTAAGTTTTGATGATGAACTCGTAAATCTTTCAATAAGACCGAAAGGTCAAGTAATTGGAAAAACTGCTGACTTTCCAAGATTATTTGTCGCATTGCGAAAAATATTAAATCGAAAATTTTTGGATTTACAAAGAATGAAACCTCACATTCACGAAAATTATTGGGGATATTATGATAATTTACAACACGAATAAAAATAATATTGGAAATAAATTAATATTAAAAGATATTGCATTTTGAACTATTCCGTTCACAAGCATGTAACTATGAAATTACAAAGATGCAACTTGTAAAATTTAATTTTATTAAATCACATTTCATATATATTTTTAAAATTATTGATATTAAATTTTATTTTCAAAGTTATTTCTTTCCGTTATCTAAAACGTAATTACTTTATATTTTACAATCACAAATATACTACCATGTCAACAACAACAACAACAGAAAATTGTCTTTAGTCAAGTACTAACCAATGAAAATAGAAAAAAACATAAAATCAAATTAATATTCAATAATCAATATATTTAATTGTTCGAATGCCATTTATAAAATATAATAATCAACAATTATTTTAATTTCCACTGTACTCGGATACATACATATATCGAAACAAAAATAAAAAATTTCATTTTGTAGCATTTTCTTTTTATGAAAATTATTTAGGTCACATAATAGTATATAGCTATTAATGGATATAACTCATAATTATATATATTGTAAAAAAAAATGTATAACAATAATAAAATAATAACATTAAAATAAAATATACTCTACCTGACAATCTGTATTTGGGAACACAATTAAAATCCATTAATTTGGAATTGGCTGCCATTTATTTGTATTCAGACATAAATTTTTTATTGGCTTCTCTAAACGATCGAAGTAATATTTTGTCAATTAACGATTAACTATACGAGTATCGTTTATAAATTTGCCAGGATACGCAACACAGAAATCGTATCTAAGCCAGAAACAACATATTTAACGGCTTTTGCTTTTGATTAATTTTCTCTTCTTTATTTGTCTTCAAAATTATATATTTGCAGATAAAGGAGGATTTAAGTTTTAAGGTTTCTGCTTTTTTCTTCCCCATTATGAAATAATTTCTGTTGATATACGTATTTTTGGATATAAAAAAAAATATGTTTGTTTTATATGATAACACAAAATGTATAACTAACAAAATATAAAACGAGTATCTTACTTCCATATATGTAACAAATATATGGCAGCCACATATATGTCACAGGAAGAATAAAATTTGATTATTTATTATTTTGCTTTGTATGATATGGGAAGATTAGTTAACAACTTGTCGATGTACATATATAAGTAAAGAGTAAGACATGGTATTATAAATATAATAGGGATCACTTGAAAACACACAATTCGACAGTATAACTCAAAAAATTATAATATTCATCTCTCTTCATATGAAACTCAAATGTCACGTCCTACAATTTTGTATTTAAGAAACAAAATTAAATACACAAAACTGTTGCAAAAGTCTCAATTTTGCTATAATCAACAACACTAAAGTTGTTACTCAGAAGAAGATTAGAATGGTGGAACTTTTGACAATGTATGTCGTAAATCTTTGTTCTGAGATCTGCGCAGATTTTAACAATCGGTATATTTACAAGGGAATACATTTGGTTTTATTAAAAACAAAATACGCAATTTTGATAAAATTTGGATACAAATTTTGAGAGTATTTTTCCAGGTGAGAGTAGATTGGGGGATTATCTGTTCCAAAAAACCTCAACCTCTATCTGCAATTTAAGTAAATTTTGCGAATTCAATGAAGAACTCGTTGCAAAATTATTGAACTGAGTTTTATTTTTAATGGATGTAAGGGATATTGTGGCAGCAACATATTAAGATGAAAATGGGATTAAATTAAATAATTTGTGTGCACTTCATGTCTGGAATATCACCAATTGGTAGGGAACCTTGTAATTTCTTAATCGATTTTGGTGAAATTCGAAATGTGAAATCGAAATTGGTTTCTTAAATGATCTAAATATCAGAAGTTGTGGAATAAAAAAAATTAGGAAACGAGAAATTAATAAACGAAAAAATTCTTATCCAGGACAGTATTCGACCTCAAAAATTTTTGAATAAAAAAAACCACCTAATATTGGTACGATTGTGGTGACATCTCTATTTGAGTAGAGACACTATCGCAAATGTAAACTGTAATAATTAGATGTGTCTAGACTATTCAGGAATGGTGTGTCAACGGCCGATGAGAAAAATGTATTAAAGCAGCGATTACTTAAAGCCTTAGAGAAGAAGATATTAAATTTCAAAATGGCGTCGTTCAATTTGAAAATGGAACAGTCAATAGAAAATTCAGTTAAAAAGTCAATTGGAGAATTAAACCAAGAGATCAAACGGTCAAATCAGAGCATGAAATAGAGCAAATTGAACAGAAATTACAAAAGGACATCCAAGGGTTGGGACAGAAAGTTCTCGATCGGAGTTTAGAAATGCTAAATTTAGAAGAGAAAGTTCTACAGGATTTGAGAAAGAACTTCTTTACCCCAAAGTTAACGGAAAATCTTCGCAAGTGGGGGAGCCAGGAACCTCAATGAAATTTAAGCCACCAATATTTAATGGCACAATATATTTTGTGGTTTTCAAATTTCAATGTGGGGCAACGATCAATCAAAATGGTTGACATGACGCAAATCATGGAACAGCATTAAAAGTGGCTAAAAGCAGAAGTGGCTGAAACTTTGAAGATTATGACAAAACAGTTACAACGCGATAATGAAGGCGCTGGTTCGAAAGGGCGGAAGTGATCATAAAGGAGATATGTATCGTATAGAGCTGAAGAATCGATATCAAAAACTCGGAGAGACTCTACAGGAGTATTCTGCAGAAATTGAGCGATTAGTGCATTTGGCATATACAAATATTTCTTTTGATAACATACAGAGAATTAAGATCGAAGCGTTCAATGATCCAGAGATGCGCAAAGCAGTATTGTTGTCATCCATAACGACGTTCACCGAGACCATCGCTTGTACGTTAATAAAGGAGACTGCAATGGGTAAGCACGAAGATTCAGAGAAGGTGGCTGTTGAATAAGATGGGTCACATCTCGAATGCAGCAATCGCGGAACCAAGGTATTAGGAAAATACGATATTAGACACGTGACAAAACGGGTCACATATGTACATATCACGAGACTGTCGAGAAATAAGATGGAGACGTTCGGATGCTATCTCTGGTACAACGAGGTTCGGATAATGAGTAAGTTGTGAATCAGAAAAAGAACATGAAGAAGCATGAAGAAGCAGTTGGACTACGAACAACTTAACAATTAAACGATTGAGTTTAAATGAATGTTATTCATTTTAATGTTTTTGTGTAATCTTTTGTCACTATATAACTTATTTTAAATAAAAAACTTTTATTTTTGATTTTATAGTTTAATTCTTCCTTATGGTGACAATTTTTATTTTTGATTTTTTCGGTAAATCGATTTCGACTTGCGTCTTCCTCAGTACCTAGAATAGTTAACAAGGTACTGAGGAAGACGCAAGTCGAAATCGATTTACCGAAAAAATCAAAAATAAAAATTGTCACCATAAGGAAGAATTAAACTATAAAATCAAAAATAAAAGTTTTTTATTTAAAATAAATTAAAGGATGTATTGGCGGGAAGAGTTGTGTTATTGTAACCCTGGATACAAGAGTGGCTCGCACATTTGTGCGTGGAGATCTAATTAAGGAAAGAATACAACCAGCGATTGGGTTGAAATTACGAACGACCATAGGTGGGGATGACGTCATAACGGGCAAGAAGATTGCAACGATACTCAGTTCCAACACGAAGTACTGGTCGCAAATACAGTGGATGAAGTCATCTTGGGGATGAACTTCATGAGGACGAATGGCTTCGTGATGGATTTGGGGCAAGGAGTATTGGATTGATGTGGGGAGTAGTGGTCGATCAGTGGGAAGATTGTCCATCGAACTCAGAATTAGTTGCACGGGAGAGGGAACGAGTGCCGGGTGGCCGAATGAGGACTCGGAATGATGTGCGCATAAGTGACGTTAGTTTCAAACAAAGAGGTTTAGCATGTCGTCGCAAACTGAAACGTGAACCTTCGTTAACAAGCTAAGCGACCTAGGGAAGGGATAGTGAGGAGGACTGAAGATGGTGCCATTTGAGCGGTTGGCGCTCTACAGGGCAGGTGAATTGGATGCTGTTCGGGACGTCTCAGGATTGGCTAGGGGTAGTGTTGCAATTGCGACACTATCGTGAATGTAGACTGACCTGGACACTCTCGAACATAGTGGAATGTTCTGGAGGGCTAGAATGTTTGGTATAAACGCGAGATGGCTTTTTGGGAGTGAGTTGTGTGTTAACCGAGATAGTGCTATAGTAGTAATAAAAAGGAACAAGTGAAAATTAAGTGTTTATAAAGTGTTATTAAAGTGTAATAAAATAATTATTGTGAAGTTTAATAAGTGAATTAAGGAAAGTAGTCTTTAGTGTAATTATTCGGAAATAAATAAATTAAGTGTTATCTAGAATTTACATCGTTTGTTTTATTCACAATCCAGTAATCGAACCCTGTTTGACAGGGCTGGAACGAAACAAATTTTTTTAAATATATTGCCATCTGTAAAGCAATAGTTTAACTATATAAATAGTAAAAAAAATGGTGTAAAGCGTTTTATAAGTTTTCGTATTGTTTAAATCTCCGACATAATTTTGCCCATACCACTTTTTTTAATGCGGTCGCCACGATTTTTTTCATCGTGATTATTGTTACAAATTTTATATTAATTTAATTATTTACTCATAAACATCATCGACGTGAAGCAATTAATTACAATATTGTCCCATTTGAAATTGAATTCCCGTCATTCCCAGCAGATGTATAGGAACAATAATTAGAAAAACAACAACCATAGTATTTATATATATATATATATTTATAATAAAACCGTAATAATCAAGAAGTCTTGAAGGAAAATTTTTTTTGGTAAATTTTTGATTTCTTTCTTATTTAGCTAGGTAGCTACTTTTTGTTATATACTTGCTTTAGCAACACATCAAAAGTTTTTCTCGCATTTAAAATAAATAAAATTAATTAAAATTTTCTTAATTGATCAAGATTGATGTACTATTCCATTCAGTCATAATTTGCTTGATATGAAAATGAAATAATTAGAAAATAATTTACAAACATTTCTATCACAATAGCGGGATGGTATTTATAGTGGTATTTCCACACCACCCAATAAACATTTTTTTTGGCATAATAAAATTGACTTTTGGTAAGCTTTTATAGTATAAGGAAAGAGCAAAAAGCTTAAAACTATTTTCGATGTAGTACATTAATAAAACATTTGACAAGCATGATAAAAACTGTAACAACAATAAACAACAATAAACAAATGACTCAAAAACTAAATGATTTATTAATTCTGCCAAGAATGGTAGAAAACTAATAAAAACCCGCATTTCGTTTTGTTTGTTGGACAAATAATTTTTTGTACTTTTTTATAGTAGTTTTTCGCAGACAGTAAAACTCAAAGTTATCTGTGCAAGAACCGAAACACTGAAAACAAATTTTATGTTTCAAATGAGTTAACATTTTTAAACATTAATTTAAGCAGTAGTTTAATAGTTCCAACACATTTTTTTCTAGAGATAATGGAAAAGAATAGCCAATAATTTATATGAATGCTATAAGGTAAAATGCAACCGGAAAATAACATATAAACAGGTATCACGCACATATCGTAAATAAGTATTTCCTTTTTTTATTCGTATAATCCAATAATCAGTCATTCATTCAAAAAATCATTAAACATTTACACGTTACAGCAAAACATATACATATGTTATAAAAGCATATAACATAAAAAACCATAAAAATATGTCACGCAATCGATTCATTAACCGTACATTTATAAAATCAAATCAATCCTAAAATTACAAAACGAACGATTGTTCGTGGTGTACATAGGAACAATTTTTTTCAAGTTTTTTAATTAAAATAATTTATTCTTCAGCGTATATGTACTAATTTGCATTATAAAAAAATTATTATTCATTGTTAGGTCGTATCAACAATTTTACAGGAAAATGTCTATTCTGTAACTAGATTCCACTGTAAAAAAAACTCGATTGGGCAATTTGTAATTCTGTACCTCGTTTCGTTGGAAAAATTCCAACGCAATGTAATTTTACTATTCTGTAACTCGGTTTCATTGGAATTTTTGATTATATTTCCTCATTGTAAATTCATCGAGTATAATTTGTGATCAGCCATGATCACGACTTTCTGTAGTTTAACGATTCGTATAGCAAACTTTTCTGGATGCATTCGCTATTAAACAATATTTTAGTTGTTTTATTACAATTTTTTACAGGCTCGACTTGACCTCACATCGACAAGAGAATTTCATTAGTAAGTTCAAAAAAAAATTTGAAAATTTGTAAGAGCTTAATTTTTCAGAATTTTAGGGTTGTTCGTTGAAAATGATATTGTGTATACATGTTTGAAAAATATAAATTTTATTGTTTTTAAAATTGTTGGATTTGCTGTTGGAGAAAACCTTTACATCGATTAAAATATTCACAAGTGGTTTACTGATTTTCGTTGTGGTCGCACAACCACAATTGATGCCGAACGTTCAGGACCCCAAATGAAGTAACCACAACAAAAATGGTTGTCAATGGCAGAGTCAAAGTGCGCGAGATAGCTGAGATAGTATAAGCATCTCAGATGAACGTGTGCGCAATATATTACATGAACATTTGAATATGAAAAAGCTATCCGCGCGTTGAGTGCTCCGTTTTCTTACAATCGACCAAAAACTCACACCTGTGACAACTTCAGAGGCAGGTGAGACCAAAGAACAGTCTAAACAGTGGATTTCTATTTTCGAATCTGCGCCGAAGAAGGCTAAGGCGGTTCTATCGGCCAACAAGGTCATGGCCACAGTTTTTTTGGATGCAGTTTTTTAAAAACATTAATCAATACTACAAAACAAATTCTAGCCAAAAAATTTCAGTTAAACAAAATACAGAATATCAAATTAAATTCAAATTTTTTTTTTAGTGATCATATTCCAACCGAGTTACAGAATAGAATATCTGTATCTCGTTAGAAATCAAAATTGTATTGGATTTTGTTTTTTTGTGGGTGGGTTTGTCAGATTGGGTATTTTTCGTAGCTTATAAAAAAACAAACGAATCTGTATCTTACTGTATAGGAGAAACGCAGTTTTAGTTGTAGTTATTTAGAAATCGCAATTTCGGAGTTAAAATTTCAAAGCGTTCAAATTCAAATTCCATCAATTTATATTTCAGTTTCTCTGAAATTATTTATAACATTCTGAACGATTGCGATTGCTACGAAATTTAGAATTTTTATAAATAAAATTTTTTACTGAGTTTTAAATTTTTTATTTTTAAGGATTTTGAAAATCTTTTACTTATAGGCATCAAACCGGAAACGCAATCTGTCACGAAAGAAAATCTAATAATTTTAAGTCAATAAAATTTCGTTCTAAATTTTAAAATCATATAACAGTATTTAAGCACGAATTTTGAATGTGGGAAATTTTGTTTTAAACATCTGATATCATAAAGCACGCCGCAGAGGAATTTTGAAAATTTGGTTGCAGTGAATTACCATTTTTCTAACAGAGAAAACTGTAAAGCCAACTGTATCTATAAATAGTTTATATGAAAAATTTGATTTTTCCAGGTCAGGTATTTCAGGAAAACCTTTTGTAAGTGGTTGATAGCATTTTCCAATTTTTTTAAACGTTATGAAATTGGCAACAAACTGTATAGATTCACAACTAAGAAGAAACAATTCAAGAATTTGCTAGAGTATAGCTTATTGAACGTCAGTATAGCGTATTGAACGTCTTAATTTGACAAAGTTTCAAGAAATTTGAAAAATGTTTATTCAGGATCATTTAAAACATCGGAATTCAGAATTTATAGAGAATATGTGATATTTGAGAGTTACAGAAAAGAAGTAACCTGATGATGATCAGGGATGGGCGTTTACGCGTCAATTAATATCTTCTACGTCAATGTGTCGACGACCCGTAGACTACGTCAACAACGTAGTCAACGTCGATAATGTATACAATTCCTAAACCACGGTGACCAAATTTCGAAATGTGGACAATGTTTCAATATTCTCAAAATTAATTTTATATTTTGCCTTCCATGGTTCAAGCCAGCGAATTTCCAGGGTTCCAGTTTGGGTTCAGGTTCATTGGACCAAAATAATTTGGAATTCATTTTGGATTCGGGTTTGGGTCCAAAAAAAACTTACTTTTGCTTTATTTAATTAAAATCTTTCAATTTAAACGTACGAACAGAATATCTCGTAGAAATTTCACCCTAAGGTTCATCCTGTGAGGAGGTAAAATTAATTTTAGTGATGAAAATGTCCGTTAAACACTTATTTGTGTCGCAGGGACAACTAACACAATTTGGGCAGTACTATTTTATGGTTTTCCCACCACTCCAAGCATTTTCTTCTTATCCATTTCTAATTTAAATTTCAACCAAAGCGCATAAAAATCGCTCAGATTCATTTTGTTATTTTAGGGTTAATATTTTGACAGGCTCAAGAGTTTTGGCAAAATCTAAACCAAACTCCCAAACGTTTCCATCCATACTTAGTTCTGGATCCATTACATCTGTGCGAAATGTGCCGTACTCCGATAGGCGATTAATCATGTGAATCGTTGAATTTTACCAACTTGGACAGTCAATAATAGTTATTTATATAACCATAAGTTCTTTGCTAAAATATAGCTCGTTATTTTTTTGACACCATTCTGCATTTATCTATTCAATTTTTCATGAATGGAAGGAACTGAAGAAAGCGTATTCGATACTGCCAACTGGCAAATATAAGCCACTCATTTAAAATGTTTTACATAATGCTTGAATGTAAATTACTATCTTCGTCTTCACTTTCATCCACTTCAGAAATATCCAATCCGTTTTTTAGTAGTGTAACCGCTTTTAACATATTTCGCGCGTTGCTAGATGTCGCTGAATAAATTTGGCAAACAAAATTCAGTTTAGAAGGTGAAAAATGGTATCTTCACGAATTGTGGCAATGCTCCCGCTAAATATAGACACTTCAAGTTAGATAAATTTGCTAACAGATTTATCAATTGCGATTGTGAACTCAAGAGCGGTTTCACAACGTCGAATATTCATATATACATAAAATAATGACTGCAGAAACGTATATTACCTCTTATTCGTTGACACGATTCCGCAGTAATCAAATGTTTCAATTTAACTCAAACCGAAGACGAGGTTTCCTTTAAATTCGCATGAAAAAAAAAATTGTAACAAAATATTTAATTTGAAAATAAATCGAATCAATTTGCTATTCGTTTCTAAAGAAAATAATGACATTTTGCTATAAAAAAATCTAACAACCCAAGGTTCTATTGGTAAGCGAAACATTACATTAGCAATCAATTTTTTGTATATGTGTTCAATTCATCTTATCAATTCAACGTTATCTCAAAGGAGCTGAGCCCACCGGTGTATAAGGTTGTTGAAAATATGCGTTCTAAATGGAACAATATTGCTGCCTAAATCACGCCGGAAGTTGTGCATGAATCTTATGGAGAGCAGCAAACAAGATGTGCGTTAGGGCGAACTGGCGTATTTTAGTTCATATCTCTAAAATATCGTAGGTTGTTGACATTACCCTAATAGTCCACGTTGACCAATATCCTTGCCAAGTGATCTACGTAATATTTTACGTGTCGACAACCGTGTGGATTACACGGCCTAATCTTGCTCGCCCATCCCAGATGATGATGTCATCTGAAAATTTTAACATAATAGAAACTGAGATTATCAAAAAGAGTCGATTTTTACTTAGGTAATTCTATACTACAAAATAGTACGAATAAATGACACAACTTAAGACTGAAACTCTTGTCAAATAGATGAAGAAAACAGAAGAAATTGCAAAATTTTGCTAAACTCTAGAACTCAAACAGAAAAAAATACGCTGAAATTGGCGTGTACTTGAGGTGTGTATATAAATTGTCTAGAATTATAGAACGAAGGCACGAAATCGGCTCGTACAGTCCATTGAAAATAGTCACAAGCAGATTGTTGCGGATACTATAGATCTTACCTGCAAATTTGTATTGTAAAATCTCGATTTGTGGAGGCTCATAAAACCTATAATAAAATACGATTGATTGATACCTAAACTCGATTGAAACCATTATATCAATTAATTTAGATCTCAACATTTAAACTAATATTCAGTTTGGCCAAATTTCTTTCCAAATTTTCTTTATATAAAGAAATACACTGCACTACAAAATGCCAAGAGTTATTCCAAAATGTTTTACTTGAATAGAATTTTATAAAAACTCTAAATGTAAAATTCACTCGATTATACCTATAATTAATTAAAATTTTAACAAATACATAAGTAACATCTCCACTAAGTGACAAGACAACCAATTTGATGTATACATAACTATACTGCAGCATTATGTAAATTTTTCAAATGTAATTACATTTTTTCCCATTTTCTTTTCTCACAAAACATATTTTTTTGTTCCATCGTGTCCCTTGGTGTCATGAAAATCTCACCGATCCATTAACATCTGTGTCACTCTTTAATAAAACAACAACAACAACACTAAATTCCCTCAATAAATTTGTCTATACACAAATCTTTTTTTTTAGGAAAATTCGATTCAATTTTCTCATGTACCTAGCTATACCCGGCGCACATACTCTTATAATATTGTATATAGACAGAACTCGTTCCTCGATAACCCCTTTCATTTCACTGCGTGTGATTTTATTATTTTCGTTTATTTGAAGTGCAAAATATATGTATATAGATATACTAAGAAAGGAATTTTCTTTTGCGTGTGCTTTATGACGATTCAAAAAAAGGTGTGCTTTTATTTTACCTTTTTTTTTATTTTTATTCAGATGAAATCATTTAGTATTTCGAGGAACGAAAGCTTATATAAATTCCAAAGATTTTGTGTCGATTTGAACAGTATGTCTAAAATTAATTATGTTTTTTTCGTACGGTTTTCTTGTTGGTTAAAACTAGGATTAAAAAATTTGGCATATTATGTTGGTTTTTATGTTGCGTACCTTTTTTGTCATTTTAAGCTCCATGCTGGTTTTGAGTACCTATAGGTATTATACATCGTACCTTTTTCTGTAAAGTTCACACAGTACCGTCATTTTCTATTTTAATCACATGAACATGCGATGGTTAAATTTCACTAAAATATTTTGTTCACTGTCATAATATATACAATACGAAATAAAACTTTTTGGAAAATTGTACACAAACCCCCACAAACAAAAAATTAGTAAATGAAGTGCGAAAAACCACGAAAAAATAAAAAAATTGTTTGTTTCCTTATCACACTAAATTATACAGTTTTCTTTATTTTTCATTTGTTCGAAAACAATATTAGGTTAAAAAAAAACTCCATCCGTATTATACGAGCTGATAACCGGGACTACGTTTGAGGAGTTGGTACAATTTTGGAAAATATAAAAACGTTAAAGTTCGTGTTTCAGCTGATTTTACACTGGTTTCTGAAATTTTCTTTTTATTTTGTTTATTGAAAAAAAAACTAACAACAAAAAACGGAAAATATTGGGGAAATACATGCGCGCGAAAAACTATTCTCTCTATATAGTGTCTTGGATAACGAAAATTTTGTAATAAATTTACCAAAATTGTTTACTGGAACACTACGACTACGAGTATATACTAACTTGACAGTTAAAAAACATGCGCATGGCTTTACAATTAAACGAAACGGAAATTTCATTGTTGTATATATACGACTAAAACGGCGACTGTACACAGTACTAACAATAAATAGGGGTAGAAAATTAAATTTAATCATTTTCCACCCAAATAAATATATATGTAGGTTCTAATTTAAGGGTATAGGAAAAATCATTTCGTTTAATTTGGGGTTCGTTCGTTCATTCTATTTATACAAATATATTGTGGAGCTGATATGGGTGATTGTTACAATCAAATTTATTTATTTTGTATTAAAATTAATTAAAATAAAATTAATTTTTGCTATTTATTTAGTAAAATTAATTGATTTTTTTATTTAATTATTTGCGTGTATATGTGTGTGTGTGTTAGTGAATTAATTAATTTATTTTATTATTTTGAAGATTTAAGGATTAGATATGTGCGTTCGTTTATATAGAATACACATATAAGTGGATGATTTAAATTTATGAATTTATCATGTATGTACATAAGATTAGAGACACTATAATTCATTACTCTCGTTGGCCTACCTTGACGTAGCAGGCCTTGTGTAAGCCTACCGCATAGTTGTGAATCTTTTTGGTATTTTAATGTATTCATGAATAATTATTTTATTTAGGTTAGGTTAGGTTAGGGTGGCCATCCTAATCGAGTAGCACTGACACAATTTGGTCTGTAGTTGTACCACATTTCTGTTACCTCATCTTCACCCGTCGAACCATACTGAGCTTATCAAAAAGTGTTAAGGGCCTTTGACATCGATATTACTAAGATCCGTCAGGTCGCCCAAATGGGAAGCATCACCCAGTCTGCTCACATGAACCCAGTAAGACAATGCCCTTCACGCTCCCACAACCATAACAATATGTGGCCGTCGAAGCTATATCGGTTGGCCGGGTCTGGACCGGCCAAGTCTAGGCCCAATTGGCCTGGGTATTACCCACGAACTTTAGTGTTAGGCCATCTGTTGTTCGTTTATTTTATAATCTTTCTTCTGAAGTAGCAGTTTCCAGGAAACAAGCATTATCTTTATGTCCAGCATGCTTTGTTATTTTAGACGTGCTGTGCCCTTGCGGGCCAGCTCATCTACCTTTACATTCCCTACGATATTGAAGTGCCCTGGCACCCACGTCAAGTGGATGAAATCTGATAAGCCATCTCATTTAAAGATGCCAGACAGCTCTGGGCTACCTTCGACGCCAGAAAGTGGTATTGTAGCATTTTAATAGCATAATGGTTGTCCATAAAAATGCGAATATCCCTTGTGGATATTACATTATACTTCAACCAATCCATGACTTCTATTACCTCGATAAGTTCAGCTTGAAAAATACTGCAAAAGTCGGCAAGACGAAAAAATAGGTTGACCCCTAGTGCCTCACAGAATACCCTACAGTCAACTCCTCTATCCCTTTTTGAGCCATTCCTGAAGAAGCGTATTCCCTCATTGTCCACAACCGCCTCATTCACCCAGTCCTCTCTAATGGGAAACTTAGTTTGGAATCTCACCTCAATAGTGGGATAGTGTAGTCGGTAGTTTCAGGAATAATTTTGTTGCACAGGATAGATGAGTGTCCATTGTTACAGGTTCACATAGATATGGTGTAAGATGAAAGAGAATATTCGAAGCTTGAGTTAGTGCGCTCTTGAAGGCCTCACTTATCCAAAAGCAGACCGTTGTTTGGACTTTCATCAATATAGTTTATGGTTGGCCATAATTTTTAATGCTGGCCACGAGACAACAACCACATACAGGTTTGACCACTGATACGTAGAGCCAGTGTACTATGTGAGGCTCCATACCCCAACTCTTTCCAATGGCATTTTTGCAGAAGTATAGAGCGCTACAGTAGCTTTCATTACTCTTTCTAAAATGTTTAGTTTCCAACTTACCGTGGTGTCCAGAATTAGCCCGAGGCATTTCGCTCTATCCGTGAAGGTCAAGTGAGTACCATTTAATATTGGCGGGTCATACCGAGGAAGTTTGTGCTTCCTGGTAAAGAGGACAGCTCGTTTTCAGTGGGTTTTCATTCAGTCCACAGCGGCTGGCTCACTTATAGAGATAGCCGGGTGCGCTGTTGTGAAACCACTGCTGACCACTCCAAAGAATACCATAAAGTAAAGAAAACGCCTGAATGTCAAAATAAAATTATAATTTAAAACCTATGGCGGAAACAAATTGAACTTAAAAAAACGAGCACACATTTTATGGTAATAACCTAAATAATAATAATTAAATATAAAATTGCAAAACGCAATTTGGCAATTATTAATTAATATTAAAACATTAATGTGTGTCAAATTGTAAAAACAAAATAAGTCAATAACAACAATTTGACATAGAATATTTAGTATATATAGTTGAAGAATAATTAAGGTAAAATTTTAAAAAAGTCAGTTATATTAAAGTCAGTTATATTAAAATCAGTTATAGTTATAGTTATAGGTATAGTTCAGTTCATATCAATCCATTGTAAAAGTAAGTCAGTTGTAGTTTCATCAAGTTCCAGTTAAGTAAAGCAAAATATCAGTTTAAGTTCTCAAGCTTATTAAATCAATAAATAATTAAATTCAAAATAAATAACTAAATAATATTGTTCTCAATTACACACCACGAGAGTTGCCAGTTCAAGTAAGTATAATTTCATAACTACTGATATCGACCAGCCCCCACCAGTGGTAAGCGGATATCAGCAATAACTAAAAACCATCCTACTAACTCAAAACGGCACCGGTCTTGTTAAACATTGGCGGACGAACCTCGCACGGCAAAGCGAGGAGGGAAGAAATAAGAGTGTTTCAGCGCTCACTTCCCTAGTTACGGGTGTCTAACAAGGTCTCATCTCTATAATAACACTGATATCAAATTGTTATCTCTCAATAACAAATATAACATTAAGGTTATAATATAACATTATATTTTGTGTTAAGCAAACACGTAAATATAACATTGGCGCTGCCGCAAACTTTCCACTCCGGGTCACATAATTATTAGTATTATATACGCAAACTTTCCACTTCGGCTAACACAATAAATATAACAAATTTCCAACTCCGGGTAACCGAATAGTCAGTATTACGAAAACGTTTCACTCTGGATATCAAAATTCTTCACCATTTAACAATTCCAACCTATCGCGACATACAAATTAAGAAAAACATGGCACAAATTCAAGAGTCAGTTAAAAGACGAGTTCCTCTCTTTTACGGTCAACCAGACGTTGATGCCAGCGAAGTAAATTTTTTCATGGATGCGTGCAAACGTATCGAAAAATTATACGCTGACAAACCGGACAGTTTGGCTACCGCACTAGAAGAAACAATATTTAGACTACGAGGAAGAGCATACGAAATATTCCGTGACATTGAGGTTAAGACCTTTAAAGATTTTTATAGCACCTTAACACGAAAATTTCTGCCTACCTACACAGTCGAAATATTATCAAATAGACTCAGCAATGCCAAACAAAACAAATTTGAAAGTTGCGGAGATTTTGGAAGCCGCGTCCAAAGCTACGCATTGGATTATGAAGCAGGCGTTCAAATCAAATATGGAGAAGATAATTCACTTCCGAAACCTTTATTAGCTACATTAGAACAAGAAGCTTTTGTTCGTGGTTTACAAAATGTTGCTATAAAAACACACCTAACCATGTTAGCAGACAAACCTCTTAAGGAACTAATAGAAATGGCTGGCCGAATTGAAAGACAACTTGGTTACAGCAAAGTATACCAAACACCACAAGTAGCCGATCAGGAAATGGAGCAAACTAGATGTCAATTATGTGAAAGAATAGGACACAAGGCTAGAGAATGCCGCTCCAATATGAGAAGTCCAACACTCAGAGAACCTTACCAACCTCCAAGTTTTTGCAGGTATTGCAAGAGAACCGGTCATACACTGGAAAACTGTAACACCAAAAGAACAAATGATGTAAGGAGAAGGGAATTCTCAACACGCCCAAATAACTTCACCACTCAATCTGCACAGAATATCATCCCAGGCAACAACAGAAACTACAACGGATATCAAAATAAATACCCGAACCAACCGAACAATATGCACCTTAATCAACGAACAAACGTTCCTGACACTCAAAGATTCAACTCTTACCCAATCAAACAAAACTATAACAGACCCAACTTTCAGCACACAAACCATATCCAACCAATCAGAAACCAACAAGTATTCCCAACTCGAAGACAAATCGAAACCTCACCTCCACGAAACCATCCAAACTATCTTTATAAAAATCAACAAAACTTCCAGAGAAAATTAAATCCAAACATAAATGAACTGACCAATGACTTAGGGAATGTATCCATAAATTACATACAAGAGATGACTGATGAATTACAATATCCACAGGGAAACGAGCAGGGACTCGTCGAACAACAGGAAAATTAGCTGTAGTCCAGACGAGTCCAGCCCTCATCAATTACCCTGACCAACCGAATTTTCAACATGACATCCCTAATATCAACAATACTATCCAGTCCAACCATTTTACGAATCCGATAAATCTTAATACATACGAATCGAATATCAATAATAATCAATCGAGAACCTCCTCGAATAGTAATTTAAGTCTTCAATCGAGAACCTCCTCGAATATCAATAATAACCAATCGAGAACCTCCTCGAATAGTAATTTAAGTCTTCAATCGAGAACCTCCTCGAATATCAATAATAATCAACCGAGAACCTCCTCGGATAGTCTTAGTCAACCGAGAACCTCCTCGGATAATTTTACTAAATCGAGAACCTCCTCGAACGTCAATAATAATCAACCGAGAACCTCCTCGGATAATCTTAACCAATCGAGAACCTCCTCGAATAGTAATTTAAGTCTTCAATCGAGAACCTCCTCGAACGTCAATAATAATCAACCGAGAACCTCCTCGGATAATTTTAATCAATCGAGAACCTCCTCGAATAGTAGTTTAAGTGTCCCATCAAGTTGCATCTCGATTAACAGAACAAGTAGTCCGTCAAACAACGAACAGAACAACCCATATAACCCTCTAAATAAATCAAGTCCTATTCCGAAAAGTAGTTCTGTAGCTCAAGACAGACGACCCGTACAAAACTCACTTGCATCGAATAATGATGATTGGCCACCAAAAGGACCATTCGTCACGGTAGCACAGGTTCATAAAGTAGTAACCCAAGAAAATCCTCCTCCCCACAATTTCAAAATAAATCTAGTTTCTAATCACAAGTTCTCTCATGATGTCGTAAGTCTAAAACTAGGAGCATCAAAGGAAAGTACTATACAATTCCTAATTGACTCCGGTGCTGCAGTGTCGTTAGTAAAGGAAAGATTCATCGACGATATGAATCTGGTCGACAAAGTAAATAGAGCCAAGTTAACAGGAATAGGCGGAAAGGCCACTGTAACTTTTGGTAGCGTGTACACACACCTCGACATCACTCCTAAGCTCAAAACATTTCAGAACTTCCATGTAGTAGGAAATGATTTCCCAATCAACCAAGATGGTATTCTTGGAAGAGATTTCTTAAGTAACAACAAAATTGATATACTTTATAGTTCAAATCAACTAGTAATCCTAGGAAATATAATTAACTTTTCTAGTGATCCATCAGAAATACATCTTCCTGCACGGAAAGAAATAACTGTACAAATTACAACTCCCACAAATAATGAATATTTATGTCATTCGCAAGAAATAGCCCCTGGCGTATTCTCAAGTAACTGTCTCATAAAACCCAACCAATATAAAGCCCAGATTAGCATAGTTAATTGTAACCCAGCGGAAGCCATAATCAAGAATTTCAAACCAATACTCTCACCATTAGATAATTTCGAGATACTTCAAATCAATCCAAGTCAAGTCCCAGTAACAGGAATCGAAAATAGAAAAGATATAGTTTTAGGACAAATTATCCCCATCTTAGATAAGAATCTAAACATTGAAGAATCAACCACATTACTAGAACTGATTAGCGAATATTCCGATATATTCTACATAGAAGGTGATAAATTATCAAGTGTCGCAGGTGTGAGCCACCAGGTGCACCTTCATTCAGACACATCTCCAATCAACACCAGACAATATAGAGTACCGCAAATCCTAAAATCCGTGATTAATGAACAAGTACAGAAGATGCTTGAGGATAACATAATCACACACAGTACAAGTCCATTCAATAGTCCTTTATTAGTAGTACCTAAGAAACCAGATCAGAATGGTAAGCCAAAATGGAGAGTAGTCGTAGACTTTAGAAGAGTAAATGAGGCTACGATTGTTGACTCTTACCCTCTTCCACTCATAAATGATATATTCGATCAGTTAGGTCGATCACAGTATTTCACCACTTTAGATATGGCAAGTGGTTACCACCAGATTCAAATGGATCTCAGAGATCAGCACAAAACCGCTTTCAGCACTGATTTTGGTCATTTGGAATTCCTCCGAATGCCTTTTGGAATGAAGAACTCACAGAGTACATTCCAAAGAATGATAAATAATGTCTTGCTAGGCCAACAAGGTTTGAAATGCTTTGTTTACCTTGACGATGTTATAATATACGGAAGAAACTTGAATGACCATAATAACAAGCTAAGGGACGTTTTTGAAGCATTTAGAGTGAATAACCTCAAAATTCAGACAGAAAAATGTCGATTTTTAGGTAAAGAAATACAGTATCTAGGTCATACCATTACAACTGAAGGAATTAAACCAAACCCCAAAACAGTAGAAGCAATTGTCAATTTCCCAGTCCCTCGTAATGCACGAGAAACGAAAAGTTTTCTAGGTCTCACAAGTTGCTACAGAAAATTTGTCCCAGGTTTTTCCACCATTGCAGAACCCCTGCACCAACTTACCAGAAAGAAAGTTAAATTCGAATGGTCAGAAAAATGCAAAACCGCATTTGAACTTCTAAAATCCAAATTAGTTACAACTCCAATACTACAATACCCCGATTTTGATAAAATATTTATCCTCACCACTGACGCTAGTGATTACGGCGTAGGTGCAATTCTGAGCCAAATCCACAATGACAATGATTTACCAGTTGCGTATGCAAGCCGCTGTCTAAAGCAAGCAGAGAAAAACTACTCTACGATTGAGAAAGAGATGCTAGCCACGAAATGGGCAGTAGACATATTTAGACCCTACCTATATGGCAGAAAATTCACGATTAGAACAGACCACAAACCACTAATAGGCGACCTTAAAAACGTTTCGAAACGAATCTTAAAATGGCGAATACAGTTAGCCGAATACGATTACAATATAGTGCATTTACCAGGAAAAACTAATACTGGAGCAGATGCATTAAGCCGAACCAAACCCGTAGAAATCAACGTGATTACTCGAGCCAAAGCTAAAGAAATACAGACAGAAACCATAGATCCTGAACCAACTAATTCAAAACTTGAACCACCTCCGGCAACAATCCTCAATAAACCCATGGTCCAAATCATTACTGATCCTAGTACCAAACTAAAAATTCTGCACGAAAAACATGACCTACCATTAGGAGGACATGCAGGTGTATTTCGAACGTACACACGAATCAGAATGAAGTACTATTGGCCAAACATGCTCCGCGAAGTAAAGAAATATATTTAAAAATGCCAGAAATGTAAAAAAAATAAATCTAGTAAAAAGACAAAAGTCCCTCTTGTACTAACCGAAACATCGGAATACCCTTTTCAACGTGTTGCACTCGACATTGTAGGACCCCTACCAATTACCAATAAACAAAATAAATATCTCCTGACATTCCAGGATGATCTAACAAAATTCTCCGGTGCAATACCATTACCAGACGAAAGAGCCAGTACAGTAGCCAAAGCGTTATGCGAGCAGTATATAACTAAGCTTGGAGCCCCTGAAAAGATCCTTACAGACATGGGATCGAATTTCATGAGTAACCTTTTCGAAGATATCTGCAAACTTCTCAAAATTAAACATATAACCACTACAAGTTTCCACCCACAGACTAATGGTGCTCTTGAGAGATCTCACAATACCCTCAAAGAATATTTACGCAATTTCTCAAACATCGACCATAGCAATTGGGATGAAATGGTACACTACGCAATGTTCGTATACAATACCACACCCCATTGTTCCACAAATTTCACACCATACGAACTAGTTTTCGGCCGACCAGCCTTAGTCCCCACCTCCGTTAAGAAAGAACCTCAACCCACATATAATTATGATGACTACGTAAGCGAACTTAAAGCACGCCTACGTTTAGCCCACCATATTGCCCGACTCAATACAATGAAACAGAAAGAAAGAGCCAAAACCAATTACGACAAATCAACCACCAATTTTCAAACAACCATTGGAGATCTTGTCTGGCTTCAGAATGACATGAGGCGTAACAAACAAGACCCACTTTGGTTAGGTCCCTTTCCAGTCGTACAAATACTCTCACCCACCAATACCCTTATTTGCATCCGAGGCAGAAACAAGAATGTACACAACAACCGTCTAAAAAAAGACTAACCTGTTCGTAAAACCTAACTAACAATACCTTCTGTATTCAGATGATACCCATCGCGTTAATAACCATTACGCTGCTCCTCACAACAAGCGTAATAGAAGCAGGAAACCGGTCCAGCATAATTATGAAGGAACTGAAAAACGTGGGAATTTTCTTCGAAGAAGTAGCAGAATTAACACTATACAACAGCAAATATACGGTACTAACATCATTCGAACCAACAAAATTCCAAGATACAATAAAAAACATAGAAGAATGTAGAACCAGACTAGGAGAGATCTGTTCATGGCTCAGAGAAATCGAAAACAACCACACATGCCCCGTACTACTAGAAGAACTAAAAATTGAGATCGAAGACATGAAACGGGACGAGCAAGCCATTCACCAACAACAAAAAAGACATAAGAGGTCACTTTTTGACTTTGTGGGAACCGCACAAAAACATCTATTCGGCACTATGGACAACGAAGATGCGCAAAGAATAGCACTAGAACTATCAAAGTTGCGCGAAAATTCAAACAGTATATTCATGACAGTAAAAGAACAGGTAGCCGTAGTAAAGTCAAACTTTGAAGCACTCTCCGCACAGCTCAAACATCATCAATACAAAACAACCTAGAGAATCTGATGAAAGAACACGAAAATGACATGGAACAAATCACAAACAAAACCAATTTTATAAAAATAAACCAAAAATTCGTAGAAACAATAAGCCTGATGCTAGTTAAATGTTTAGTAATCAACAAAAACCAGGAACAAACATTCAACGTATTGAACAGTATACACAACAACAAACTTCATCCATTAATCCTCACATACACCAATCTAATGAATATAATGAAGAATTTCGACAACAGAAACATAGATGAGGGAGTACTAAATGAACATCATCTAAATCAATTGGCCGAACTAGAGTACCTAGAAGTAGATGGGAAAGTAATCATCAAAATAGACATACCCGCACCTACAAGGGAACACTTCCAGTTACACAAAGTATACCTCACACCGATAAGAATAAACAACTCCAAACTGTCATATACAATCCACGACGAATTTCTCGCAGCAAACAAAGAAAAAAGCAAATTCACATTACTATCCCACGACCAGTACAAGGCGTGCAACAAAATTCTCGTAGAACTAAAAAAAACCATACTTCTTTGCGAAAGCAATAATCCCATCATTACAAACAAGCGGGACGACTGCCTATTAAATCTGTTCAATAACCCATTCGGAAACAAACCTAACTGCCATTTGTCAAAAGCGCCCACAATGAACGCACTAACAAAACTCGTTACCAAAAACTCATGGTTATTCTCAGTGGACTCAGAAATAACACTATCTATAAGATGCCAGGAAACAGAAGAGACAATAACACTGAGAAACACGGGAACGATCACATTTAGGGAGGATTGCGAAATCTGGTCAGAAGATTTCATACTCCCGGTAACCGGATCGAAAACCAGTACGCTAACAATAATACAACCAACAAGGACATCCTTCCCGGAAGATATACAACTAGACATTCCCAGCACTGAATCCAAAAGGAAACCAGCGGATAGGATGAAAACATTTCTCCCCAGCGAACACAACAAAGAATTCCTAAAAGAACATAACAAATTAGAACACCTAACTAAAACAATGATAAAAACCGAGGAAACACTAGACGAACACAATTTTAACCCATTCAAAACACACCCGAGTTACACATATCCAATAACAATAATGATCATCATAATAGTTATCGTAGGAGTAATAACCATTAAAATCATGAGTAAAAACAGAAACAAAACCATTGTCGAACTCAACCAAACAGTTACTCACGAGACCACACAGCAGAATGACAACAAAAAGAGAGGCCTAAATATCAACTAAATAGACACACCAATCATTCCGAAAATAAAACAAAAACTTATCCTAAAACATCCACTCTAAAACACCCACCTTTAAATCATAAAAACAAAAAGAGTCGAAATTTGAAAATCGTTTAAAAATCATAGAGAAAATTGACTCAATCTTAAATAAATACGCGAAAATTAAAAACATTTTCTAAATTACAAAACGAAACACGCGCGTAAATTACAATAAAATCAGGAGAGAATTAGCTTTTCCTTCGGCGAGAAATTAACTAAAACTCGAAGAAGAACAGGCTAACTCCCAAACATTTTTTACTAACATTAACCATTAGTCAAAGATTAAATTATATATGTATGTAATTATAAGAAACAAAAATTTTTCAAAAATCTCAAAATATATTAAATAAAATATTAAATTAAAATAATAAAAAAAAATTTTTTTTTATATTAAATAAAATAAAATAAATTTTTTTAGGAAAATATCTTATTATCAAAATATTCAAATCAAAATATAATATATCAATAAATAATATTTCTTAAATCAAAACTAGAATTAAGTAACTTAAAGATTAAAACACAAATTAGTTGTAAAACTAAACAAATTTGTTGTAATAAAAAAAAAAAAAATGTTCACTCAAATTTCAATAATGTAACTTGTATGTTAAATTTTTCAAGTTCAACATATAAAAAAAAAAAAAAAATAATCATATTACACTACCATATAAAATTATAACTATTAATAAGTAATAATAAAAAAATAAAAATTAAAATCATCATATTTCACTTCCACATAATTATATAAGAAACAATAAATGTAGTACAGTAATTTCAAAACAAATACACTTTTTCATATTACAAATTTAAATTACAAAAAAAAAAAAAAAAAAATAAAACAAAAAAAAAAAAAACAAAAACAAAAAGAAAACAAAATAATTATGCAGTTTTTTTAAAAAAAAAAAACCTAAGCAAAATTCCATAGTAAAATCAACCTTGCTTACACAGCAAACACTAATATAAGTAGATGATAAGAAATAAAAAATTGTAAACAAAATGCCAATGACCAGACAAATAAAACGATGTAAACAAGCTGAGTAATAGAAGACAAACAAAATGAAGATAAACTGACCACAAGAACACCAAGCTGACCAAAAGAAGACCAAGCTGATGCAAAGACCAGAAGATGACAATCAACAAAATTAAATCAAAACTATGTATACTAGAAATTAAACATATATTCTATAGAAGATTTTCCTTCTTCAAAGAAAAATCTTTCCCTGGTTACCCCCCAGTGTTGTGAAACCACTGCTGACCACTCCAAAGAATACCATAAAGTAAAGAAAACGCCTGAATGTCAAAATAAAATTATAATTTAAAACCTATGGCGGAAACAAATTGAACTTAAAAAAACGAGCACACATTTTATGGTAATAACCTAAATAATAATAATTAAATATAAAATTGCAAAACGCAATTTGGCAATTATTAATTAATATTAAAACATTAATGTGTGTCAAATTGTAAAAACAAAATAAGTCAATAACAACAATTTGACATAGAATATTTAGTATATATAGTTGAAGAATAATTAAGGTAAAATTTTAAAAAAGTCAGATATATTAAAGTCAGTTATATTAAAGTCAGTTATATTAAAGTCAGTTATATTAAAATCAGTTATAGTTATAGTTATAGGTATAGTTCAGTTCATATCAATCCATTGTAAAAGTAAGTCAGTTGTAGTTCCATCAAGTTCCAGTTAAGTAAAGCAAAATATCAGTTTAAGTTCTCAAGCTTAGTAAATCAATAAATAATTAAATTCAAAATAAATAACTAAATAATATTGTTCTCAATTACACACCACGAGAGTTGCCAGTTCAAGTAAGTATAATTTCATAACTACTGATATCGACCAGCCCCCACCAGTGGTAAGCGGATATCAGCAATAACTAAAAACCATCCTACTAACTCAAAACGGCACCGGTCTTGTTAAACATTGGCGGACGAACCTCGCACGGCAAAGCGAGGAGGGAAGAAATAAGAGTGTTTCAGCGCTCACTTCCCTAGTTACGGGTGTCTAACAAGGTCTCATCTCTATAATAACACTGATATCAAATTGTTATCTCTCAATAACAAATATAACATTAAGGTTATAATATAACATTATATTTTGTGTTAAGCAAACACGTAAATATAACATTGGCGCTGCCGCAAACTTTCCACTCCGGGTCACATAATTATTAGTATTATATACGCAAACTTTCCACTTCGGCTAACACAATAAATATAACAAATTTCCAACTCCGGGTAACCGAATAGTCAGTATTACGAAAACGTTTCACTCTGGATATCAAAATTCTTCACCATTTAACAATTCCAACCTATCGCGACATACAAATTAAGAAAAACATGGCACAAATTCAAGAGTCAGTTAAAAGACGAGTTCCTCTCTTTTACGGTCAACCAGACGTTGATGCCAGCGAAGTAAATTTTTTCATGGATGCGTGCAAACGTATCGAAAAATTATACGCTGACAAACCGGACAGTTTGGCTACCGCACTAGAAGAAACAATATTTAGACTACGAGGAAGAGCATACGAAATATTCCGTGACATTGAGGTTAAGACCTTTAAAGATTTTTATAGCACCTTAACACGAAAATTTCTGCCTACCTACACAGTCGAAATATTATCAAATAGACTCAGCAATGCCAAACAAAACAAATTTGAAAGTTGCGGAGATTTTGGAAGCCGCGTCCAAAGCTACGCATTGGATTATGAAGCAGGCGTTCAAATCAAATATGGAGAAGATAATTCACTTCCGAAACCTTTATTAGCTACATTAGAACAAGAAGCTTTTGTTCGTGGTTTACAAAATGTTGCTATAAAAACACACCTAACCATGTTAGCAGACAAACCTCTTAAGGAACTAATAGAAATGGCTGGCCGAATTGAAAGACAACTTGGTTACAGCAAAGTATACCAAACACCACAAGTAGCCGATCAGGAAATGGAGCAAACTAGATGTCAATTATGTGAAAGAATAGGACACAAGGCTAGAGAATGCCGCTCCAATATGAGAAGTCCAACACTCAGAGAACCTTACCAACCTCCAAGTTTTTGCAGGTATTGCAAGAGAACCGGTCATACACTGGAAAACTGTAACACCAAAAGAACAAATGATGTAAGGAGAAGGGAATTCTCAACACGCCCAAATAACTTCACCACTCAATCTGCACAGAATATCATCCCAGGCAACAACAGAAACTACAACGGATATCAAAATAAATACCCGAACCAACCGAACAATATGCACCTTAATCAACGAACAAACGTTCCTGACACTCAAAGATTCAACTCTTACCCAATCAAACAAAACTATAACAGACCCAACTTTCAGCACACAAACCATATCCAACCAATCAGAAACCAACAAGTATTCCCAACTCGAAGACAAATCGAAACCTCACCTCCACGAAACCATCCAAACTATCTTTATAAAAATCAACAAAACTTCCAGAGAAAATTAAATCCAAACATAAATGAACTGACCAATGACTTAGGGAATGTATCCATAAATTACATACAAGAGATGACTGATGAATTACAATATCCACAGGGAAACGAGCAGGGACTCGTCGAACAACAGGAAAATTAGCTGTAGTCCAGACGAGTCCAGCCCTCATCAATTACCCTGACCAACCGAATTTTCAACATGACATCCCTAATATCAACAATACTATCCAGTCCAACCATTTTACGAATCCGATAAATCTTAATACATACGAATCGAATATCAATAATAATCAATCGAGAACCTCCTCGAATAGTAATTTAAGTCTTCAATCGAGAACCTCCTCGAATATCAATAATAACCAATCGAGAACCTCCTCGAATAGTAATTTAAGTCTTCAATCGAGAACCTCCTCGAATATCAATAATAATCAACCGAGAACCTCCTCGGATAGTCTTAGTCAACCGAGAACCTCCTCGGATAATTTTACTAAATCGAGAACCTCCTCGAACGTCAATAATAATCAACCGAGAACCTCCTCGGATAATCTTAACCAATCGAGAACCTCCTCGAATAGTAATTTAAGTCTTCAATCGAGAACCTCCTCGAACGTCAATAATAATCAACCGAGAACCTCCTCGGATAATTTTAATCAATCGAGAACCTCCTCGAATAGTAGTTTAAGTGTCCCATCAAGTTGCATCTCGATTAACAGAACAAGTAGTCCGTCAAACAACGAACAGAACAACCCATATAACCCTCTAAATAAATCAAGTCCTATTCCGAAAAGTAGTTCTGTAGCTCAAGACAGACGACCCGTACAAAACTCACTTGCATCGAATAATGATGATTGGCCACCAAAAGGACCATTCGTCACGGTAGCACAGGTTCATAAAGTAGTAACCCAAGAAAATCCTCCTCCCCACAATTTCAAAATAAATCTAGTTTCTAATCACAAGTTCTCTCATGATGTCGTAAGTCTAAAACTAGGAGCATCAAAGGAAAGTACTATACAATTCCTAATTGACTCCGGTGCTGCAGTGTCGTTAGTAAAGGAAAGATTCATCGACGATATGAATCTGGTCGACAAAGTAAATAGAGCCAAGTTAACAGGAATAGGCGGAAAGGCCACTGTAACTTTTGGTAGCGTGTACACACACCTCGACATCACTCCTAAGCTCAAAACATTTCAGAACTTCCATGTAGTAGGAAATGATTTCCCAATCAACCAAGATGGTATTCTTGGAAGAGATTTCTTAAGTAACAACAAAATTGATATACTTTATAGTTCAAATCAACTAGTAATCCTAGGAAATATAATTAACTTTTCTAGTGATCCATCAGAAATACATCTTCCTGCACGGAAAGAAATAACTGTACAAATTACAACTCCCACAAATAATGAATATTTATGTCATTCGCAAGAAATAGCCCCTGGCGTATTCTCAAGTAACTGTCTCATAAAACCCAACCAATATAAAGCCCAGATTAGCATAGTTAATTGTAACCCAGCGGAAGCCATAATCAAGAATTTCAAACCAATACTCTCACCATTAGATAATTTCGAGATACTTCAAATCAATCCAAGTCAAGTCCCAGTAACAGGAATCGAAAATAGAAAAGATATAGTTTTAGGACAAATTATCCCCATCTTAGATAAGAATCTAAACATTGAAGAATCAACCACATTACTAGAACTGATTAGCGAATATTCCGATATATTCTACATAGAAGGTGATAAATTATCAAGTGTCGCAGGTGTGAGCCACCAGGTGCACCTTCATTCAGACACATCTCCAATCAACACCAGACAATATAGAGTACCGCAAATCCTAAAATCCGTGATTAATGAACAAGTACAGAAGATGCTTGAGGATAACATAATCACACACAGTACAAGTCCATTCAATAGTCCTTTATTAGTAGTACCTAAGAAACCAGATCAGAATGGTAAGCCAAAATGGAGAGTAGTCGTAGACTTTAGAAGAGTAAATGAGGCTACGATTGTTGACTCTTACCCTCTTCCACTCATAAATGATATATTCGATCAGTTAGGTCGATCACAGTATTTCACCACTTTAGATATGGCAAGTGGTTACCACCAGATTCAAATGGATCTCAGAGATCAGCACAAAACCGCTTTCAGCACTGATTTTGGTCATTTGGAATTCCTCCGAATGCCTTTTGGAATGAAGAACTCACAGAGTACATTCCAAAGAATGATAAATAATGTCTTGCTAGGCCAACAAGGTTTGAAATGCTTTGTTTACCTTGACGATGTTATAATATACGGAAGAAACTTGAATGACCATAATAACAAGCTAAGGGACGTTTTTGAAGCATTTAGAGTGAATAACCTCAAAATTCAGACAGAAAAATGTCGATTTTTAGGTAAAGAAATACAGTATCTAGGTCATACCATTACAACTGAAGGAATTAAACCAAACCCCAAAACAGTAGAAGCAATTGTCAATTTCCCAGTCCCTCGTAATGCACGAGAAACGAAAAGTTTTCTAGGTCTCACAAGTTGCTACAGAAAATTTGTCCCAGGTTTTTCCACCATTGCAGAACCCCTGCACCAACTTACCAGAAAGAAAGTTAAATTCGAATGGTCAGAAAAATGCAAAAACGCATTTGAACTTCTAAAATCCAAATTAGTTACAACTCCAATACTACAATACCCCGATTTTGATAAAATATTTATCCTCACCACTGACGCTAGTGATTACGGCGTAGGTGCAATTCTGAGCCAAATCCACAATGACAATGATTTACCAGTTGCGTATGCAAGCCGCTGTCTAAAGCAAGCAGAGAAAAACTACTCTACGATTGAAAAAGAGATGCTAGCCACGAAATGGGCAGTAGACATATTTAGACCCTACCTATATGGCAGAAAATTCACGATTAGAACAGACCACAAACCACTAATAGGCGACCTTAAAAACGTTTCGAAACGAATCTTAAAATGGCGAATACAGTTAGCCGAATACGATTACAATATAGTGCATTTACCAGGAAAAACTAATACTGGAGCAGATGCATTAAGCCGAACCAAACCCGTAGAAATCAACGTGATTACTCGAGCCAAAGCTAAAGAAATACAGACAGAAACCATAGATCCTGAACCAACTAATTCAAAACTTGAACCACCTCCGGCAACAATCCTCAATAAACCCATGGTCCAAATCATTACTGATCCTAGTACCAAACTAAAAATTCTGCACGAAAAACATGACCTACCATTAGGAGGACATGCAGGTGTATTTCGAACGTACACACGAATCAGAATGAAGTACTATTGGCCAAACATGCTCCGCGAAGTAAAGAAATATATTTAAAAATGCCAGAAATGTAAAAAAAATAAATCTAGTAAAAAGACAAAAGTCCCTCTTGTACTAACCGAAACATCGGAATACCCTTTTCAACGTGTTGCACTCGACATTGTAGGACCCCTACCAATTACCAATAAACAAAATAAATATCTCCTGACATTCCAGGATGATCTAACAAAATTCTCCGGTGCAATACCATTACCAGACGAAAGAGCCAGTACAGTAGCCAAAGCGTTATGCGAGCAGTATATAACTAAGCTTGGAGCCCCTGAAAAGATCCTTACAGACATGGGATCGAATTTCATGAGTAACCTTTTCGAAGATATCTGCAAACTTCTCAAAATTAAACATATAACCACTACAAGTTTCCACCCACAGACTAATGGTGCTCTTGAGAGATCTCACAATACCCTCAAAGAATATTTACGCAATTTCTCAAACATCGACCATAGCAATTGGGATGAAATGGTACACTACGCAATGTTCGTATACAATACCACACCCCATTGTTCCACAAATTTCACACCATACGAACTAGTTTTCGGCCGACCAGCCTTAGTCCCCACCTCCGTTAAGAAAGAACCTCAACCCACATATAATTATGATGACTACGTAAGCGAACTTAAAGCACGCCTACGTTTAGCCCACCATATTGCCCGACTCAATACAATGAAACAGAAAGAAAGAGCCAAAACCAATTACGACAAATCAACCACCAATTTTCAAACAACCATTGGAGATCTTGTCTGGCTTCAGAATGACATGAGGCGTAACAAACAAGACCCACTTTGGTTAGGTCCCTTTCCAGTCGTACAAATACTCTCACCCACCAATACCCTTATTTGCATCCGAGGCAGAAACAAGAATGTACACAACAACCGTCTAAAAAAAGACTAACCTGTTCGTAAAACCTAACTAACAATACCTTCTGTATTCAGATGATACCCATCGCGTTAATAACCATTACGCTGCTCCTCACAACAAGCGTAATAGAAGCAGGAAACCGGTCCAGCATAATTATGAAGGAACTGAAAAACGTGGGAATTTTCTTCGAAGAAGTAGCAGAATTAACACTATACAACAGCAAATATACGGTACTAACATCATTCGAACCAACAAAATTCCAAGATACAATAAAAAACATAGAAGAATGTAGAACCAGACTAGGAGAGATCTGTTCATGGCTCAGAGAAATCGAAAACAACCACACATGCCCCGTACTACTAGAAGAACTAAAAATTGAGATCGAAGACATGAAACGGGACGAGCAAGCCATTCACCAACAACAAAAAAGACATAAGAGGTCACTTTTTGACTTTGTGGGAACCGCACAAAAACATCTATTCGGCACTATGGACAACGAAGATGCGCAAAGAATAGCACTAGAACTATCAAAGTTGCGCGAAAATTCAAACAGTATATTCATGACAGTAAAAGAACAGGTAGCCGTAGTAAAGTCAAACTTTGAAGCACTCTCCGCACAGCTCAAACATCATCAATACAAAACAACCTAGAGAATCTGATGAAAGAACACGAAAATGACATGGAACAAATCACAAACAAAACCAATTTTATAAAAATAAACCAAAAATTCGTAGAAACAATAAGCCTGATGCTAGTTAAATGTTTAGTAATCAACAAAAACCAGGAACAAACATTCAACGTATTGAACAGTATACACAACAACAAACTTCATCCATTAATCCTCACATACACCAATCTAATGAATATAATGAAGAATTTCGACAACAGAAACATAGATGAGGGAGTACTAAATGAACATCATCTAAATCAATTGGCCGAACTAGAGTACCTAGAAGTAGATGGGAAAGTAATCATCAAAATAGACATACCCGCACCTACAAGGGAACACTTCCAGTTACACAAAGTATACCTCACACCGATAAGAATAAACAACTCCAAACTGTCATATACAATCCACGACGAATTTCTCGCAGCAAACAAAGAAAAAAGCAAATTCACATTACTATCCCACGACCAGTACAAGGCGTGCAACAAAATTCTCGTAGAACTAAAAAAAACCATACTTCTTTGCGAAAGCAATAATCCCATCATTACAAACAAGCGGGACGACTGCCTATTAAATCTGTTCAATAACCCATTCGGAAACAAACCTAACTGCCATTTGTCAAAAGCGCCCACAATGAACGCACTAACAAAACTCGTTACCAAAAACTCATGGTTATTCTCAGTGGACTCAGAAATAACACTATCTATAAGATGCCAGGAAACAGAAGAGACAATAACACTGAGAAACACGGGAACGATCACATTTAGGGAGGATTGCGAAATCTGGTCAGAAGATTTCATACTCCCGGTAACCGGATCGAAAACCAGTACGCTAACAATAATACAACCAACAAGGACATCCTTCCCGGAAGATATACAACTAGACATTCCCAGCACTGAATCCAAAAGGAAACCAGCGGATAGGATGAAAACATTTCTCCCCAGCGAACACAACAAAGAATTCCTAAAAGAACATAACAAATTAGAACACCTAACTAAAACAATGATAAAAACCGAGGAAACACTAGACGAACACAATTTTAACCCATTCAAAACACACCCGAGTTACACATATCCAATAACAATAATGATCATCATAATAGTTATCGTAGGAGTAATAACCATTAAAATCATGAGTAAAAACAGAAACAAAACCATTGTCGAACTCAACCAAACAGTTACTCACGAGACCACACAGCAGAATGACAACAAAAAGAGAGGCCTAAATATCAACTAAATAGACACACCAATCATTCCGAAAATAAAACAAAAACTTATCCTAAAACATCCACTCTAAAACACCCACCTTTAAATCATAAAAACAAAAAGAGTCGAAATTTGAAAATCGTTTAAAAATCATAGAGAAAATTGACTCAATCTTAAATAAATACGCGAAAATTAAAAACATTTTCTAAATTACAAAACGAAACACGCGCGTAAATTACAATAAAATCAGGAGAGAATTAGCTTTTCCTTCGGCGAGAAATTAACTAAAACTCGAAGAAGAACAGGCTAACTCCCAAACATTTTTTACTAACATTAACCATTAGTCAAAGATTAAATTATATATGTATGTAATTATAAGAAACAAAAATTTTTCAAAAATCTCAAAATATATTAAATAAAATATTAAATTAAAATAATAAAAAAAAATTTTTTTTTATATTAAATAAAATAAAATAAATTTTTTTAGGAAAATATCTTATTATCAAAATATTCAAATCAAAATATAATATATCAATAAATAATATTTCTTAAATCAAAACTAGAATTAAGTAACTTAAAGATTAAAACACAAATTAGTTGTAAAACTAAACAAATTTGTTGTAATAAAAAAAAAAAAAATGTTCACTCAAATTTCAATAATGTAACTTGTATGTTAAATTTTTCAAGTTCAACATATAAAAAAAAAAAAAAAATAATCATATTACACTACCATATAAAATTATAACTATTAATAAGTAATAATAAAAAAATAAAAATTAAAATCATCATATTTCACTTCCACATAATTATATAAGAAACAATAAATGTAGTACAGTAATTTCAAAACAAATACACTTTTTCATATTACAAATTTAAATTACAAAAAAAAAAAAAAAAAAATAAAACAAAAAAAAAAAAAACAAAAACAAAAAGAAAACAAAATAATTATGCAGTTTTTTAAAAAAAAAAAAACCTAAGCAAAATTCCATAGTAAAATCAACCTTGCTTACACAGCAAACACTAATATAAGTAGATGATAAGAAATAAAAAATTGTAAACAAAATGCCAATGACCAGACAAATAAAACGATGTAAACAAGCTGAGTAATAGAAGACAAACAAAATGAAGATAAACTGACCACAAGAACACCAAGCTGACCAAAAGAAGACCAAGCTGATGCAAAGACCAGAAGATGACAATCAACAAAATTAAATCAAAACTATGTATACTAGAAATTAAACATATATTCTATAGAAGATTTTCCTTCTTCAAAGAAAAATCTTTCCCTGGGGGGTAAGCAGTGTTGTGAAACCACTGCTGACCACTCCAAAGAATACCATAAAGTAAAGAAAACGCCTGAATGTCAAAATAAAATTATAATTTAAAACCTATGGCGGAAACAAATTGAACTTAAAAAAACGAGCACACATTTTATGGTAATAACCTAAATAATAATAATTAAATATAAAATTGCAAAACGCAATTTGGCAATTATTAATTAATATTAAAACATTAATGTGTGTCAAATTGTAAAAACAAAATAAGTCAATAACAACAATTTGACATAGAATATTTAGTATATATAGTTGAAGAATAATTAAGGTAAAATTTTAAAAAAGTCAGATATATTAAAGTCAGTTATATTAAAGTCAGTTATATTAAAGTCAGTTATATTAAAATCAGTTATAGTTATAGTTATAGGTATAGTTCAGTTCATATCAATCCATTGTAAAAGTAAGTCAGTTGTAGTTCCATCAAGTTCCAGTTAAGTAAAGCAAAATATCAGTTTAAGTTCTCAAGCTTAGTAAATCAATAAATAATTAAATTCAAAATAAATAACTAAATAATATTGTTCTCAATTACACACCACGAGAGTTGCCAGTTCAAGTAAGTATAATTTCATAACTACTGATATCGACCAGCCCCCACCAGTGGTAAGCGGATATCAGCAATAACTAAAAACCATCCTACTAACTCAAAACGGCACCGGTCTTGTTAAACATTGGCGGACGAACCTCGCACGGCAAAGCGAGGAGGGAAGAAATAAGAGTGTTTCAGCGCTCACTTCCCTAGTTACGGGTGTCTAACAAGGTCTCATCTCTATAATAACACTGATATCAAATTGATATCTCTCAATAACAAATATAACATTAAGGTTATAATATAACATTATATTTTGTGTTAAGCAAACACGTAAATATAACAGCGCAGTGCATGCGCTCACTCAGCTAACAAGGATATTTACCTAAGTCCGCCATAGCAACAGCATCCGCGTAGGCAATAATCATGTAGACTTGCTCTTCTATAGGTTTAGTAACAGGTTATTAAAGACGAAATTCCAAAGAAGATGGATAAAGCCCCACCTTGCGGTGTACCTCTTCTCACGTATCTGCCGGCAGACGCCCCACCCAGATAAGCTGTCACGATCCTGCCTCTAAGCATTAGATCTATCCAGCCTCTGAGTGACCCGATTACCTCCAGACACGCAAGGGCCCGAGTGATTGCCTCGGGTCCGACTTTGCTGAAGGTTCTTTCTATATCCAAGGAAGTTACCATTGAATATTCCTTATATTCAATAAGGGAATGGAGAATTGTTTCCACCCATCGTCCCTTACAGTACGAGTGTTGGGATTCCGACAGCTTGCCAGGCATTATTGATTCTCTAATAGAGTCTTTGATTGAGTCTTTAAAATAGCAATGAGAGCTTTTTCCCCCCTTCGGTATAAATGTTACTTAATTCAGTCCATTTACTAGGAACGTGACCAGGTTGCTTATGAAGATGACTTCCAGCCAGGGTAGGGTTAAGTCAACAGTTTTCTGGATATCTGCAGGGATGATGCCATCAGATCCTGCCAACTTGTATGGCTTAAAGCTGTTTATTACCCATAGGATTTTCCTCCTATTTACTGTATTACTTACGGGGTCTACTCCCCTATTTATCATGGGTCTCTCCGGAACTAGTACCGAGCACTCCGGGAAATGAATTTCTAGCAGCACCTCCAGGGATCGTTGGAGATAACTCAGGATGAAAAAACTGGAACATAGTACTTTGCGTAGCCTCCAAGGACTTCTGTATATTAACCACAGTAAAGCCTCCAGGCCCCTGTTTTGGCTGCTCTAAGCTTATGCTTGTATGTTTTGAGAACTTCCTAATAGCAGTTCCAATCTGCAGATTCCTCGTTTTTTTTAACAGTCTCCTGCATTTCGTACGAGTACCCTGGAGATCTCTCGACCACGAAGGGTGGCCGAAACCTTCCCAAAGGCCTACTGATACGCATCAAATAGTAAACAAAGAACATCAAGCTCCTATATAGATGCAGGTGAGTTTGGAACCGATATCGATAATGAGTTACCAAGTATGGTACTAAAGCAAATCCAGTCAGTTTGTTTCCGATTCCTGAAGGAAGGTTTACTAGTTAGTTTTGTATCCACTTCATACTGGAGATAACAATGGTCAGAAAAGGAAACCCCTCGCCTTAATGAAATCTAGACGAAGGGTGATGTCTAGCACTTCTTGTCTGTTTTTGGTAATGAAAGTTGGCTTACATCCGATATTACATATATTTAGGTTAGTACTTAAAATAAAATCAAGGAGTAACTCTCGTCTGTTTATATATGTAATTTCCCAAATTGAGTGATGCGCATTAGCATCACTGTCCATAATGACTCCAACTGTTCGTCTTTGAGCATCCGTTATTGTATTGCCCAACCCACGTGGTGGTATAATGTCCTCCTCCAGCTTCCGATCCTCCTCTTATAAAGGTCGACATAAGCCAGAGATTTTGCCCGCCCATATCGATGCTATAGCCACTACTACATCAGCGTTTATTTTAGTAGTATACAAATATTCAATTTATTTTAGCGAGAATGCAGGATCGAATATTACCTTTTTTTCGCATACGGTACTTAATAGTTGGAAGTGCAAAGTGGGGCTCGGAACCCCAGTACCCGGTCACCGCTTACCCAAGGTTCCTGGACCAGAACCACATCAATTGATTCAAATTCCATTTTGAGCAGAGCTGTCGCCGGGGCAGCTTTATAGTGGTGAAGGTTGATCTGAGAGATCTTAAGCATTAGAATGTGCTTACCTCCACCACTGTTAAATCAGACTCCAAATCTGACAGCGAGTCATCCATCCGGAGCGCACATTGCAGCCCCATAGATCTTGACATATCCGAGTCGATGGATACTGTCTCCTAGCCGTCGTCATAACGCCGCTCTTGACATCTGGGTCACCAACACCAGCGGGACTCCACAAATAGCATCCACACATGCTGCAGATGCCTCAAATCGGTCGAGTTCATCACACTTATAAACCTTGAGCGTAATCGCTCCAAATCCATAGCCGATTAAGCCTCCAAACTTTGCCAGAGCGACCAAGGAGTGTGTGTTGATAATGATCACTGCCGATTTGTGGTCAGCTTACGCTTTTTCTTACGCCAACTTGGCAATCCTCCAAGTTGCTGTTGGCAGATCTGGATTGCTGATCTGCAGCATTTCCAAGATCTCGGGTTATTTGGTTCCGTGCCCTTGGCCGTCAGAGAATTTACTTCCTCGTAACCACTTCTAATTTGGCCCCAAGCCAAACTTCACCCAGGCTACCTGATCGCCATCTCATAGAGGGTCACCGATCTTTCGTCGGCACATGCAGTCAGCACCCTCCGTCTCGGCAGGACGGAACTGGTCCCGGATTCTACCTCCTGATTTTTAGGAAGGTAGCGGCTTAGGCCATCTCTACCTTCCTCCAGTTAAGAGACGTAATACTCCCATCTTTATGAACCCTGTCGATAAATGCCAGAATCAGATGCTCCTTCAGCACTTCGTTAAAGAGCCTAGTAACAGTTGCCAGAACCCTTTTCTTCTTTGCCTCCGTAGGCGAGTCATACTCAGATCTCTGCCCGTCCGGCTGAGAGATTTCAGAAAAACCCTCATGCTTCGGCTCCGTCTTGCCCAGGCAAGCGTATTCTTATCACGATTCGTCCTCTGCTCCAAATGTTGTTGATCTTGATGATCATACGCCAGGTCCTCTTCCTGGTCCAATATTTAACCACTTGCGGGCCAGCAGCACTAAATCCCACGAGTAGCGGAGAAAGGAGGTCCACCTGTGTAGAGATCCGCAATACATAGATAAGGCTACATGATGCGAAGGGCGCCAAGTGTCCGGATACATCGCTAGAGACTGGGCTGGTTTTTAGACTGGGTCTTCAGCCTGGCCGGATATCAGCACGGCGCGATCACCACGCTTGTGGAAGCTGCAAGATACTGAGTTGGCACAAGTACCAACTTGATTCCCCTAAGACAGCGTCACACAAGACGACCAAAAAATACATTTAACGTTTTAAATTTTAAATTTTTGTTTAATATTTCATTGTCTAGTCTGCTAGTTGCGATGACACTAATTTTTTTTTTGCCCCTACATCTCGTAATAATATTTAAGCGCTTTACCCACCCACAAATCGGTAACACGCATGTTATTATAATGGATCCGCATATAAGGAACAATTTCTCAACATTGAATACGGAAAAGAAGATATTATGGATATACATACTTATATACATCCAAAAAGATAGTCACGTAAGCATAAAATACCGTACAAATAAAAATAAATTGAATTACCTTCTTACCAATTGAAATATTTTATCCAATACACGAACAGTACATGAGTACATACATTTCTATATACGGTCTTACACAACTGTAATCCATCTTCTCAAGTATACATTTTTCCTTTTGTAAAGAATTTATTACATACATTTTGCACTTTTTTTTCATTTAAGGTCCAAAAAACTTTTTCTAATATTTTATTTCACTTTTCCAAACGAACTACCTTAATTAGAATGGTAGGTATCCGGGATTATAAAACATTTTGTAGGTTTATTTCAGTTATATTGGTGACTTAAAATTTAAGAAATTTAGTTTCCCTTAATGCGCGTAATTTAATTAATTTTAAATGTGCCTTATTTAAATTAAAATGAATAGTATTTAATTTAAATGTATGAATATTAAATTTAAAATGTGTGCTATATAATTTAAAATATATGGTATTTAAATTTGAAATGTGTCTCATGTTATGTATTTCATGTGTTGTTTTTATTTAAAACTAATTAACGTTTTTTTAAACGTAATTTTTGAAGTATGCCACATACCGAGTACATTTCTGAGGTTTGGCGAATGTTGAACTCCTAATTTGGAATAACAGGCACATTTTAAAAATTTCTACTTTTGTCAACAGTTAGTTTTTGGATAAAGTGAGGACCAGCCATAACCAACTTAAAAAATATTACCTTAATTAAATGCTCTGTTGGGACAATTGTTTAGGTTAACTTCGAATACCGTAAAGTTAATTTTCAAGAAATTTTAGCAAAAGATTCAGGATTACCTAAGTATAGAGGAAATTTGTTTGGGTTGACAAAAAATATTGTCTTTATATGAAAAGTAGCACCCAAACGGCCATTGTTCATAGCCAACATATTTTTTACTGGTACACGGCATAGGCGAACAGCACCTATCATGGAGGATTTGGATACATCGCCTTTCTTACTGCTTTTATTAATAATAAGTAAAGCAACCTATTACAATCTATAATTACAAAAATTTGGTTTCTCGGTTATTTGGCAGGTTGCGAGCCAATCAGTCTATTCTATACTCTATCCAAGAGTTTAGAACGGCCAAATGTATAAAATAGTCAGTTACTTTAAGTCTTTGTCTTTATAAACGTATGATAGTCTTCTTGCATCTGATTTTATTGGATTGGTACTTATTGGGACAAATTTACTATTGGTGCTGCCCATTGTTTTAAATAAATGTTTGGCTCTTGTCCCTTAACATATGCCTGTCGAGTTTAAATTTGATTTCGAGTTTAAATTTGATTTGTGTGAGCCGATGCATTTCTTAGGGTGATTTTTATCCTTAAACTACAAAAAATTTTAACATTCAATTGTCACACATGTCCCTAATAGTGTAAAGTTTGGGCTAATCCTAAATAAATTTCAAAGTATTAGTGAGATAAAGTAGTACTAGAAAATAAATGACTTAAATAGAACTGAAGCATTAGGTACGTCTTGATGTGGATGTCAATCAATCACGTCTATTTCCAGTCACGTATCCAAATGTTATTTGTAAATTTTTCAATTTAACAGAAAACATTTTTTTGAATTATTGTTTTTTTTTGTATTGCTGTATAGTATTTAACTTATGTTTCAATGACAGACAGACACTTTTTTATTAAATATTCCATAATGTAGTTCTGTATCTAAATTTAATATTTTTAAAAGCATTTCTTGATATACCAGCAGCCATCTCCAAATAAATGTTTTTCTTATATAAAAATTTAAAGTTCAAGGATGTCTAAACGAAAAATTTTGTAGCTGGGTACAGGATACCGTACTAAATTAGTGTAAGCTAGAGCTCATTATTGTTCATTTTGTTTTATTGTTCTAGATTCCTAACGAACAAAATTTACCTATATACGTTAATATATTTGGGTTTGAGTAGAATTAGATACAATTTAATCCTGCAAACCATAAAACCCACGCACCATTATTCACGCGATTAAGTATTTTTATGTTTTATGTATAAGGCGTCATGTGTCAATTATTATTACATGAAAATTGTATTTTAATATCACTAATCAGGTATCACATAACCAAAAAAAAAATGTCCATGAAATATGAAATGAATTAACATATAATGAATAAGTCACATAAAAACGGAGCACATTTACAATAATTAGAATTTTGCGTGTCAAAAAATCTGTTACCTGCTTTAATACGCCATATAATTAGACCTACGCATATATATGCCATAAAACAACGATTATTTTAACATCTACACTATAATTTCTTTAATATATTTTTACTAATATCCATCAAATTTGAATTGATTTGACATTTTCTAACATTACTTTAAATTATACCATAAAGTCAAAGTTAGATTAAGATATATATGCCATGTGGAAACTATACATGCGGTGAGAGGTATATGTATGTAGGTCACGCGGTTAAATTACGCACGCAATCTGTATATGATAAAATGATTAACTATTATTTAATTGTATAAATGTACGGTTTGTCAGTTTGGGATACTTACTAACTAACCCAATTCGGCCGAAATATGTATGAAAATGTTATCTTTAAAAATTATTTGTCATGCACAAAGTGAAAAACTAATTGTTTCGATTTGAACACTGATTTAAAATTAAAGATGGCTATTAAATTTCAACTCACCAGTAAATTATTTGTTCAGTCTATGAAAATACCGATTATTGTTTCGGATTTTAACATTATTGGAATACGAGGTAAAATACATACAAATTTGTCATACAACAGCGCAAGATAACTTAAGAAATTGTATTTACAGTAATTTATAAAAAAACTTAAATAGACAAATTTTTGATATCAAATGTTGGTTGACCTTTCCAAGCACTGACATAATAAAACACACGGAAATTGGTCTTTCATCATTACAAAATAGTTTTTCGTGTGTTTTACTGTGCAGTTGTTTGGGATGGTCGACAGAAATTTGGTATGGTTTAATTTGTAGAAAGCTAATAACTCCTGATATCGATCTTTGAGCAATAAAATATTAATTATAAATAATTATCGAGTATACCCATGAGAGACGAGAAAATGTTAAAACTGAAGGTTGTAGAAGAAAATTAATTGTTGACTTTACATTATAATTCACCCACGAACTAAGCGACTAATCAATTGAATTGTTCTTCATCTATTGTGTAAATTAAAAATATATAATTTACCTTTATTGTATATAAAAAATCCTGTATCGTCATATATACATACTGATCGTCTATCTAGCTGAATGGCATGTATTGTTATATAGGAGATAGTTATATGGAGTAGACTAGAGTACAGTTCTCTATGTTCAATGCAAACGAATTTCAAAACAAAATATTTCCAAATCAATCAAATACATAGGTACGTGACTCGAATTCACTTGATGTAGTTATAGTACATACAGACTGTATCACCGACTTAACGAGGTAAAGCAAAAACAATGAACCGTAGCTATAATCCTTTTATCATCCTTTATACACTGCCGTTCTATTCGACCATTGAATTAGCCAGACCTCAATATAAAAATGCATACATAAATCATGGACTGGAATGTTATTGTGCCTTGTATTGTAATGGTACATAAATTAATTTGTTAATGTGGGATTTAAATATGAGAATACCGGACTACAATACGGTCGTCGGTTGTATGTAAATTATTTTCAGTTAATCAAGCGTAATAGGCCAGAGATTAGAAAACCCGCAAAGAATCTATAAATTTCTTAAAAATAAATAATGATTTTTTTAACCAAAACACACAAAATAAATTAAAATTAAAATATTCCAAAAACGTCTAAAAATTTTCAAACCAAACATGTTTTTGAACGTTCCTCTTAAATCAATCAAATTATTTATCAAGATTAAAAATCAATTTCTTCAATTTGTCTTAATATATTCCATACTCTGCCAGTGGTTTATATAGTATACAAGCGAATAGACGAGAAAATCAACCATAAAAAAACCAAATCAATAAACTCGGAATCAAAATCCATCAGTTCATCATTTATCAAAATTATATATTTGGTATCCATCAGTATATATACATATATAGAGAGCTTCTTTTTTTTGTATTTTAGCTTCGTTGTTCAGAATTCTAATAATTAATTGGTTTTGAAATTAGAAAGATGGTTTTTGCAAAAAAATAAAAAAATATGTTTCTCCCACTCCCGTGTTAAAATCTTAGCCAAAAAATAAAAATAATTATTGGAAAAACGTCTAATAATTTCTTGTCTAAGTCAATTTAATTTAGTTAATAAAGAAATATTAATTAGATTTATCACAATATTAGAGGGCTTGGGATGGATTGGCTTCTCGTCAAAGTCTATAGGTATAAAATTAATTATTATAGCAACTAACTTTGAGTGTATAAACCAAACCTTTATCGTGGATAACCTATCAATGTTGGATCTATGTTTTCACACAAGTCGGCCTGACTTCTACGAGCTCTAGCATTAAAGGCCCCAATCACCATTCTTACATCGTGTTCGGGTATAGATCACATCAAATAGTCCAAGTCATTGTAAAATGAGGCTTTATATTACGAATGGCTGCATAAATTATCGACCGGTTGGCTAACTTCTTTTAAATGATTGCTTTTAATTCCAAAACGGCGTTCTTTACCTTGCGGAACAAGAAGAAATCCACCTCCAAGTTTTCCGAGGTCATCTCCACTGTAGAGCAACGTATAGCCCTGAGGCACGCATGGTCTCCACTTTTAGGCCAGCGAGTTTCTTGAAGAGCAACGAGCTCCAGCCGAAACTCCTTCATGCACGTATAATAAAGCTCTCCATAGCTTCTGGTTTTCTGAGTGACCGCACGTTCCACGTGCCGATCCTAAATCTCGTGTCCGGGTACTTGAGCGGAGGTACGGAACTGTTTTGACAGTATCCATTTTTTTTAAATTTAAAATATATAATTCAAGTGCCAGCCTGCACTGACATGAATGATGGCTCGGCCCATGGAATCTGCACTGTTAACAGAGGACGATACATGTGTTCATCATCATCCCGATCGAAATCAAGGATGAAGAATCCCTTTAGCATCCCGCCCCGATTGGGATTTGAACCCGGTACCGTCCAATCCAAACTTCACAGCTTTAACCTAGCTGTTATAGGATCGGCTTTTTTCTCATATTTATTGAGTTTGGGACCTTGTTGGCTATCATTGTCCCAGCATTGTGATATTTTTTTAAACGGTGAAATTTCCGCAATATAAATAAATGTGCCGCCTTTGCCAACTTTTCAAAGTAAAAAGAATAAAAAAAAAATCGTTTGACCAAACCCTATTTTATAGGGTTCTCATATTAATTGAGTTTGCGACTTTGTTGGGTACCACTGTGCTAGCGTTGATATTTCCTTAACCGTTAGAGGTTTCGCAAAATAAATAAATGTGGCTTGTAAAATCCAATTCAAGTGTAAAAAAAAACAAAAATTACTAAAAGCTAGACAGGAGTATACCCGAAGTTTACATCAAATTCGTCGAAATTGATAGTTAAGGTTGTCAACTCGATGATCGCAGCCCAAACTCTCCGGTTGGTAATAGCAGATGTAAAATATTTAGATTTAGACGTCAAATTAAAGAAAATGATACAAGTAGCAATTGTATTAAGCAGGTCCTCGAACTTAATAGTCCTTAAATCGGCAAATTTTAATTTGACTATTTTAAATGTTGACCGAGCAAATAGCGCAGTGGTTAAAGCTGCGACGTTCGGATCGGGAGGTACCAGGTTCGAATCGATTTTTCATCTCCCGATTACGATCGATGATTAAATTGAAAACATCTATGACCCTCTGTTGGAATGTACAACTCATGGGCCGACCCATCTGCCATGTCACTGTACAGGGTGACATGGAGCTATGCAATGCGCAGGTGGTATACTGTATTTGTGTGAATGGGATGATGAATGGATTGAATGAATGTTGTGTGAATGTAAGGTAATGCTATGGACCAAAAAAGTGTCTATGCCAAGTCCTTTTTTAAAAAACAAAAAAAAATTTCAAATGTTCAAACTCGTATTATAGACATAATAGATAGATAATTTAGAAGTGTTTTGCCAATAAAAGTTATCACTAGAAAATTGGGTTTTGTATAAATATTATTAATTAGAATTACGGGATAAACTACAATGCGAGAAGAAACTTTTTTTAAGTCGAGGTTTGTTAAAAATTAGTAATAAAATACTATATATAAATACTTATGCAGAGGATGGTCAAGTACAAAAAAAAATGAAGATAATATTGAAAAAGTCAGTTGTGTTTTATTTTTTAAACATAAAACATAAAAGTTTTTTTGTGTGCTTTGTACAAGAGTGTGGTATAAAGTATGTATAATAAATTATGAAAAAAGTTTGGAATTTGTTTTAATGTAAAAATTTAGTATTAAACTTTGAATTATTATAAAAGTTTATATTGGGGTACTCCTTATACTAATAAAAAAATTCGAAACGTTATTATTTCAATTACAAAATTACCAGAGAATTATATTTTATTTTTTTAAGAACGGCCGAAAAGTAAAGACATAAATCTAGATGTGCATAATATACCTCTAAGCCCTTATCTAAACATAAAACAGATTAAATTATTTATGTCCGTATGCGCGTAAAACATGAAAATCTCCTTATCTATATATAGGAAAAATACAGATTGATTTTGGAAATTGCACTGAACAAACAACCAGCATGCTAAAACTTATGTACATATTAAATTTGAGAAGAGCAAAGTTTTTTTTTCTCTTATCGCAATCAAAAAGTACAAATTGAAAACTATATACAGACAAGAAAATTAAATCAAAACTTTTTATATGATGTAGTCTGAGCTTTCTGGAAACTTAATACAAATTTTATTTGCCGAAAGTAATTAGCTAATTAAATTTTATTTTTAATTTTCTACAAAGTTTAAAATATATAATTTTTTTTGGAGTTTTAATAACCAGATGACCTATGTATATAGTTATGTAAGCAGTTCATTAATTAAGAAACTGTGTACTATAGTTCTACAACCGCAGTGACGCTATTTAAACTATAATATTTTAATTGGTATACGTTGATTGATAATTCAGGTCACAAAAAAGGATAAAACCAATAATTTAAGAACCATCAGATGGTAACACATTTTTGTTTATACAACAAAACATTTTTGTTTATACAACAAAAAAAATCCCACAGTTTTTGTTTATACAACAAAACATTTTTGTTTATACAACAAAAAAAATCCCACAGTTATACATATGTTTATTTACTCGTAAACAGAATCAAAAAGGTTATTTCATTTTACAACCCAGAAAATTTTAACGTTTTATGTGAAATCGATGAAAATCAAAATCTCTTTATTGTCCGCGACGATTTAAATATTTATTTGTAAGACTCCGAGACACTGAGTGAAGGCCGCGACACGACAAGGGTGGAAATGAACTAACCGCTCAAACAAAAAATCAATTGTTGAAAACTAAAATAACCATTGTCTCAAAGATGTCAAGAAACTAGCTTTAGAACTAATGCAACTTATAATACATGGAAGTTTATTAAAGGTGGATGGTCCTGAGACTAGGAAATAATTGTAATAATTAGTTCTTGAGAACTTTGGAACAGCACGAAGATTCTTGGAATTGGATCTTAATTTATAACTCTGGAAACTCAAGATTTCCACTTCTAACAAAGTAAGTTCTCATGACCTTGTATACATAAAGATGCTTTAGCGGAAGAATATTACTCGATATAAACAATGGCCCAGAAGAATGCAAGTTATTCTTGAAGTGCATTCGACAAATAACGATCTAATAAGTACCGCCCCAGAGACTCGACTAAAGCATGGTAAAATACCGTAAAAAACTCCAGAAAACAGCTGCAACGTTATAAATAATTTTTATAATGTATGAATGATGGGAATTCCTTAATTCAGAGACGGAACTTTTCCAATCCAAACGATTATCTACATTGATCCCTAAATATTTAACAATTTCCACTATTTCAATCGGTATACAATTTGTACAACAAGAACTAGGAACTGCTGTCATTCAGACTGAAAAACATTGCTTTAGTTTTAGAACTAAAAAGCAGCTTGTGAGCAGCAAACCAATTGCTTAAAATGTGTAGATTTTCATTAATATTAGCCACAAGGTTTGCATTTCCTTCCCTTTAAAACCTTGACTAAAGATCGAATTAATATAAATTAAAAATAAGATAGGACCAAGTACTGTACCCTGAGGAACTCCAGCCTCCAGAACCAGAGAACTACTACTAACACACATACCAATTCGAACTTTTTGAGAACGGTTAACAATAAACGAATTAAACCAATAAAAAATACAATCTCGAAATCCAACATTTCACAATTTGTTCAATAGAGTTTTGTGATCAACGATGTCGAATGCTTTGGTAATGCCCACAAACAATGACAGCAACCACATCGGAATTATTAAGACCGCATCTAAACCCAAGCTGACATTTACTAAAATAGTTGAAACCTATCCCGAAAATTAAGTACGCTACTTTGAAACAACTGGGAGATCTGATATTGTAGGACAATCCCTGGTGTCCAACCGATCTGCCTTCTTAAACAGCGGCATGATCGTTGCAATCTTGAGAGACTCTGGAAAGTTACCTTCATTGATACTTCGATTGAAAACCATGCTCAAGACATCAACAATGTTACAGCTAATTCTCTTAATGATCCAACTACTTAAACCAAACAAGTCCACTGAATGTTTTTCCTCCAGATAATTAATACTATAAAATAATTTTGTAGCAGAAATTGGATATAGCTTTTATCACGACAAATAGCCCTGGAGCTTTCATCACGAAAACCAGCACGTGCCGTGGAAACAATGTTGCTAAAAAATTTATTGAAACAATTTCCTGACCCGAAGTTAGTTTATTGTTGTGTTCAGCCAATATTTCTGTTATTTGATTGTCATACTTCTGTCTATTTCAAATATCGTTTAATTGCTTCTTCCTATTCCCAGACACTTTTTGGAAACGCTTCAGATCATATCTAGATTTAGCTTCATTAATGGCTTTCCTTAAATCTTTATAGTTACCTGATAAATATATTTTTTTTAAATAGAACTTGTAGTGTCCTTTTTTAATTTCCTGGCAAGATTGTTTTTTTATTGATTCAACTAAACAGAGAATTATTCATCCACGGCTTTAATTTACGAAATTTTCTAAGCGGCTTAACTAATTCTTTACATTGAGCTATATACAACACGCAAGAGTAGAAAAAAATAAATCAAAAGCAGAAGATATATCGGCGATTGATAAAACATCGTTTAAGGACTCAAACAATAGTAGATTATTCAGTTGATCAATATATTTTTGGGCAATTTTTTTTTTTTTATTCAATCAAGAACCATGATTTCCTAAAAATAGTAAATCTACAAATATCGTATAGTTATCAGTGATACACAAATCTTCTACTGACGAATCAACAACAAAATCAAGACACCTATAATATAGATATGATCAATACAAGAAGCAGAATTGTCTGTAATTCTTGTCGGCACGTCAACTGCAAATTTAGCCCATGGCTTGACATTGAAAATTTGTAATCGTCAATAGGACCTGAGTTGATCAGGATTTTAATGTTAAGATCAACTACGACTAACAAATTTTTCGACTTTATTTTGGATAACAACAAATCAAATTCCTACATAAACGAATCAATACTATAAGATTGCTGTCTGTAAACGCCAATTACATTTGGAAAATAAATTAAATCCAGTAATTGAATAGTTGCAGATTTCAAAGTCATTTATCTATATTTCAGACAAAACAATTAATTCAGGTAAGTGATCTAGCGATTGAAGATGGCAAAACAGATTATTGTAGTTTCGACGTAAACTGCGTATGTTTTGAAGCATTAATTTAAAATCTTTAACTGACGTTGTGCTCATGGAAAATTGAAAATAAAAAGAAACAACAAAAATGTTTGGATAATTCAAGATCACCATATGCGTAACAAGAATAGCATAACAAAAAAAGTACAATTTTATAAAAACTGACTTACAGAAACAATTATAAAGTTCAAAGACGAATTAAATGATAAAAATATTAACCAAAAGATACATTTGTAAAGATTTATGAACGTAACACCAAATTCACCGAATAAACAAAATATAAATAATAATAAAACATAAAATGTCAAAATAGATTGACCTTGAACTAATATAAAAATAATAACAATTAACGTGAATATTGAGTGAAATTTAAGATAATAATAGTGAAATTGGCTGAATTAAAGGTTAAAACTATGATAAACCTTGACATAAATAAAAAATAACAGTAATCAAAATAAAAGTTGACAGTTGAGTGAACTTAGTGCTAAAAACTACTAAAACCTTCATTACATTTAATTCCAGTTCTAGTTGAGTATTCATTTCCCCAGTAAAACTTACATGGTAACTAAAGGTTCAATAAATTGTGATGTGTTGCATAAAGACGAATCGGGTTTGGTCACATGTATGTGAAGTTAGCCCGAAAAACCATCCCGAAAAAAGGTCTTTTCAATTTTGGTATGTGTCTATGCTAAATTTTACACCAGCCCGAAAAAATATCTGTAAAAATATCAGAAAAATCTATAGCATCCCGAAATTTTAAATTGGTGAACATTTTCAAGTAAAAAGTTTAACGTATAAATTAGCCGGAAAAATTAACGACATTTTTAAAACAATTGATACATTTTTCTTATTTCAGTATCAATATACAATCAAGAATCAATACCAAAATGTATAATTTTTTTGCGTAATCCAAAAGATGGTCTTTAAAAATAGGTACATTCATCCCACAAATAATGACATATAGCCTATCTTCGTATCATGGAGCAAAAGGTTTCGTCTAGGGTCATTTGTACTAATAGATTCAATAGTATTTTTATTCGAATTATATGAAATCTTTATAATTTTTTGGGGAAAATCCTAGGGATAATCCCCTCTGGGTTATGGTCTCTAAAAATAAGTACATTCATCCCACAAATAATGACATATAGCCTATCTTCGTATCATGGAGCTAAAGGTTTCGTCTAGGGTCATTTGTACTAATAGATTCAATAGTACTTTATACGAATTATATGAAATTTTTATAATTTTTTGGGGAAAATCCTAGGGATAACATCCTCTGGGTTATGGTCTTTAAAAATTGGTACATTCATCCCACAAATAATGACATATAGCCTATCTTCGTATCATGGAGCAAAAGGGCTCGTCTAGGGTCATTTGTACTAATAGATTCAATAGTATTTTTATACGAATTATATGAAATCTTTATAATTTTTTGGGGAAAATCCTAGGGCGAATCCCCTCTCTGTTATGGTCTTTAAAAAATGGTACATTCATCCCACAAATAATGATATATAGCCTATCTTCGTATCATGGAGCTAAAGGTTTCGTCTAGGGTCAATAAATTATAAAGATTTCATATAATTCAAATAAAAATACAATTAAATCTATTAGTACAAATGACCCTAGACGAAACCTTTAGCTCCATGATACGAAAATAGGCTATATGTCATTATTTGTGGGATGAAACTACCTATTTTTAGAGACCATAACCCAGAGGATGTTATCCCTAGGATTTTCCCTAAAAAATTATAAAGATTTCATATAAATCGTATAAAAATACTATTAAATCTATTAGTACTAATGACCCTAGACGAAACCTTTAGCTCCATGATACGAAGATAGGCTATAAATCATTATTTGTGGGATGAATGTACTTATTTTTAGAGACCATAACCCAGAGGGGGTTATCCCTAGGTTTTCTCTTTAAAAATTAATAAGTTTGGGGATAATTGTTTATTGATAATTAATTTTGATCTTTTATAATTTAAATTACTTAGACTTACTTATAAAGTAAAATAAAAATAAAAATTATTTATGACGGTTTTTTACAATTTCTTTATATAACATTTTTTCGGGATGGACTGTTTTTTTTTACTTTATTTGCTATAGATTTCGTGCTGAGAGCGTAGACACTTTTGATATTTAGCATAGAAACATTCTGAAAAGACTTTTTTCGGGATGGAAAGGTTTTTTCGGGCTAACTTCACATACATTTTGGTCACGTATAAAAAGTTATCCCAGAATTGTATCCTGGAAAAATGAAAAATGTACAAGAGGTAGGTAATACAGTGATAGTATTCATTACCTCCCATGATAGAACTATGTATAATGCATATAAAAACTAAATCCGTAAATAAAAGTTGTAAAATCAGTACTAAGACTTAAATTTCAAATTAAATTGACATAATATACTGAAAATACATTCAACATGAATAATTAATTTATTTTCAAAATTGTTGAGCTTTTCCAAATAACACATATTTTCCATTATTTTTAATTATTTCACCAGTTTTATCGTCTCCAGAGTCAATTAAATAAAATTGTCGGATTAATCATAATTTTATATTTTTCTTTTTTTATGGTTTAGTACTTGACTAACGAAAATATTTATGGATGACAACTTTTTGTTGTTGTTGCCGTAGCCCAATTAAGTTACCGGGTCTCATAAAATTTGAATAATATTTATTATTTCTCTATTTGAACAGAAAATCTATGAACCCATTCTCTAATTAATTTTGGTCCCCGATTACATTTATCATTTTATTCTGAAATGGTACACTACCCTTATTATTAAAATAATTCAGGAATGTATTCCGCACATTTTTCCCATCATCAGTTACTCCTCTTTGGGTATTTTGATTTAAGTGCAACATATTATTCTGATGTTGCCGCAGCCACCATCTCGGAATGTTTCATTTATTGTATCTCCAGTTTTTATGTTTTTTATTTTTTTATTGCTTAGTAGTTGACAAACAAAAATTTTTTTGGAAGGCAGTTTGTTGTTGTTGTTGTCGTAGCCCAAGATACAGGGTGTCATATATTTAAATAATGCGCAGGTTGTCGGATAATTATGATAGATGGCTAATTTTTTAGGCAAAAGTGGATCAATTAAAAGAAAAATATAAAAGTTACATCATCTTTAAACTGTTCCTAACGATTCTCGTGATTTTCGAGAATTTTTTCTTTTTTTTCTTTTTTTCTTTAGATCATTTAATATTCTTACATATAGCAAAAAATCAGATCTTCCTAATTTTTGTTATCTTGGAAAAATAATTTAAGTATGATCGGTCCACTATTTTTATAGAGGGTGTTTTCAATTACAAATTTTTTATTTAACATCTGTATAGAACATTCAACTCTAAGAAAAAAATTATTCTACGAAATTTTTAAATTCATTACCGTTAAGCCGTTATAACGGATTAAATTTAAAATGGAGCATTATGTATATGATACCACTCATAACTTAAGAAATATTTTTCCTAGACTTCCTTAATGTTCTACTGCGTATGTTCAGAAAATTAAGATCTATCAATTATAAATAATGAAAAATATGTTAAATAGTTAGCTTAAAACCAAATTGGCTCGCTCACGGCCGTGGAAGTTTTTTTTGAAACAAACAGGATAAATTGGTGTTAGTATGTTAAACTTAAAAAACACCCGAGCTAGTCTGACATTGGCTCGAGTGTTTCGAAGCAGTGGTTTTTGTTGGCAAAGTTTAAAAAACTTTATCACAATCTCTACTGAAACCGACTTAATATATCAAATCATTGAATGGTTCGATTTACGTATTTTTATGTTACTTATTTGTGTATCTTTCTTTTCGTGAGATTGAACTGGTTTGGTAAGAAGTTCAAGAATATAGTGATTTCCTGGGATGATAGTTTTATGAAACTGTCACGACATTAGGATATATTTTTCCTGGGATGGGGCAAAATTATATGATGATAATTAATCCTGGGCTGATAGTTGATATAAAAGTTTCGCTTTAGCTATGGTGTTGTCATTGCGTTTTTATGGGATGAATTCTGAGCTAACTTTATATACATGGGTTGGCCCAAGGTTTTATATAGATGATTGATCTAGATTCTGTTGTTTTACGAATAAGTACTTATTAGTATACTTAGTATAGTATATCTTGTTCTCTCTGCACCATAAAAATTGAAATTTAAAGTCAGTTTTAATCATTTTAGCTGCATTGTATAATCTGGATTGGAATCTCGTGAAGTGATGCAACAACCAAAACTTTTGATTCGGTGGAAATGTTGAATAATTGTATATGTATTTGAATAATGTCGACCATATAGTGGTTTTCAGATCAACTGAGCTTAATTTAATAATAAAGGAATTTTTTAGTAATAAAACTGTTTCTTTGTTATGTGTCATTTGATTAATCTCTATACTATGTCGTCTTTCTCAATAATATTGCTATAGCTGCACCAAGAAAATTGACGATCATTTTGGGTATGTCTACACTGGATGTTGGAATACCTCATACAACAATATTAGATTGATTTAATTCTTGAGAAGCACGGTCCAGTTGAGCTTCAAACAAGTTTATTTTCTTTTCCTGGGACTCCAATGCGTCTAATTGGATTTTCATCGCCTGAACAGTAATAACCAGGTCGCTAAGTGTTGGATCATTATTGACACCAGGTTTTGTGATAACATTGCCATTGTCCTCATCCTCAATATGTCCTCACTTTATTCAATTATTATTATTATTTTTATGATAATTTTACAAAACCAACAATTATTTTGTCTATTCACTATGACAGCAAGTATCAATTCGTCCGACCATATCATTAAATACTTTCTCACAGTCTATATTTGTAGTCTGTAATAATTTGTTCATAAATTTGAATTTATATTTATAAATTTGGCAAATATTTCTTCGGACTGAAAAATACACATCACATTATCTCTGGAGGATGAGTCGAGACTATATTATTATATATCTTGAACACAAAAGCATATATATATATATATATATATATATATATATATATATATATATATATATATATATATATATATATATATATATATATATATATATATATATACATATATATATATAAAATTTCAAAGTTTGCAGAAAATGTTGATTTTGTTTTTTTAGTCTATGCACACACAAATATAAAAGGATCAGCTATACGATTTTCTTTTTTTCTGGTGATTTTCATTTCTGATTGACATTCCCTTTTATTTTGGTTCGTTTACGCTCCAGGATAATTCTGTCAAATATTATATTATCTTTTTGCTATATAGTGTTTATTTAATATATATTTATAAGAACGAATTGCAGGCAATTTTTATATAAATAAATACGATGACTCAAGACTTTTATTTTTTTGTTAGACCAATAAAAAATGTCTTTATGTGATTTTAAGAAATTACATTTGATTTGATGTGGAAAATGGGTACGCAGCCAGGCAAAAATATGAAGTTTGAGGTTAATCAAAATAATGCAAAAACAACAATCTATATTATTTCATTCATCCATTTCATCCTAAGGTGTTAGTTATAATTATATTTATTAATGTTCATAAATTTTATAATAACAAAATTCATAAAATAAATGTTATATCTAATAATCATATTTCAAATAAAAATCATTAAAATATTTATCTTAGAATAAAATATTGACATAAATGAAGTTTAGATACAGAGCATGAAACATATGATTTGTTGGAATAAACCAACTACAGTACATATAGTTTATGATTTTAAATAAAATAAAGAACAATAAGGTTTTAAGTTTAATAGTTGCTATATATAAAAAATAAATGTATTTTATGGTTTGATTTAATATTTCAGGATGCACTGAAAATTTAATAAGGTAAGATGTCTTCATCCTCAACACTTTATTTTATTTCATTTAACGATTTTGTTACCTCAGACTATTTTTTAAGATAATTCACAGTTTCATTCAAAACGCAACCCAAACGATTCGACAATATTTATTGAGCGCCGTAATTCAATTTTAGAATTAGTATATCCAACTGGAAAATGGTGATTAAAAAATTCTGGTGGTGTCAAATTGTTTGATCCGGATTGATTATTGGCCATAGTTAATTTATTTTCCTTGCGGATGGCGTTGGTGATTTCGTTAGCTATTTTGGTAATGTTGTTAATCCTATTGTTTAAATTATTTATCTTATTCTTTATAATTTCGAAGTCTTCGTGATCGGGTGTCCCAGCGATCCTTCTTCTTTCTTTCCCAGCAGCGTATATATACATATTTATTTATGTTTACTAAGTTATACATATCATTATAGAGCTAAACTTTTTTGATACGTTTAACAGTTTTTATTCCAGATCCTTATTTATTTGTTCATTCAGTGTAAATTTGTATATACAAAGTTGATTTTGTGCAGATAAAAATAAAACGATGAAATTATGATCTGCAGTAAAAAAACATATATAACTGAATTTGCAATAAAATGCATCTTATATATAAAAAAATGTAACGAAAATGTATACAAAGTATGCAAAATTGTGTGTTCGTCATTAAAATAAAGTTTACTATACTGACTGCGCGCTACAGGTATAGCAGAACTTTTATTTTTATATGGAAATCACACTCATCCCGAGGAATTTATTTTTTATTTACAAATTTCGATTGGCTATGTACATAACGTTGTTTTGAGATATCAAATTTTTTTTTCTTATCCTGTCTAAAGTTATCTGACATAACATAAAAAACATTTTAAACCATTAAAATTTTAAATTTTTAAAATAGCAAAATATCGTATTATCAAGCTTAAAAAAAATATATATCTCTAACATATATTACATTTCGTCTGAACCTTTCAAATAAATCATAAATATTTTGAAAATGGACGCATGTGCTGATTAATTGTGATAAACTGGCAGCTCCTGCTAAACGTATCATCGCAGAGATCTTACTTCATGTACAATATTGGATCATCACCAGATCTCTGATCTCCATTTCGTACAAAACTCGCTGAGAACCATCCACTTCGCGTTTTGGGCCGTAAATCCCATGCATGATTCTTCTCTCAAATCTCAAAGAGTATTCTCTCTTATACTTACTCGTCTGTTAGCGTCTAATTTTCTTCAGCTTCACGGCACTTGTTAGAGATGTTTGGATTTTAGTGATATGGCCTTATCAAATAAAAGCACAACCTGCTACCAGAAACACTTTAATATCCTCACCAACACTGTTATTATGGGTCTGAGAAAGCCTGATAAAATCTGATGTTCCATTATTCCTTATTCCTCATGAATCTGGAGTCCAACGGAATATGATAACTGTACAAGCGGATCATATGTCATCTGCGGATTCACCCATCTGATTGGAATTCCGATATTAGATGTTGTGCTAACATGTTTCAGTTTTAGAAATAATGTACTCCAACATGATATTAAAGAGTATCGGGGACAGATCATTTCCTTGCCGAACACACGAGTTAACTGTAAAAATTCTCGATGTAGCCTGTTCTTAACTATAACAGAGCATTGAGATTGCGCCAATGTCATTCTACACAATCGTACTAATTTTGTTGGCATTGTCACGTATTCCAGGGCAAGCCACATAATCTCTCGATTTGATCGAGTGACCTACTTGAAATCTTTGAACAACTGTTGTATGTTGCCGGAAGACAACATGGTTGGTCGTGATCCTTAACCTATAGGCATATTAATAAAGCATGATCCTTGCAGCTGAATGAGTATCAATTATTTTCCAGAACGTTTTAATTTATGTAAAACATCAAGTTCCTGTCATTTGTAGTTTCTATTCTTAAAGATGTTAAAATCTAAAAGATGTTAAAAGAAAATCTAAATGAAAGGGCGTATTTTCAAATTGCGCTCACTAATAAAGTATTTCGCCTTACGGCAAGTGGGGGTGGATAACCATGCTGGCTTTACGTCAAGTAAAGCAGCATTGTTGATTAACTTTTTTACCAATGTATAAAAAGGCCACGAAGCAGCAGGTTTAGGTCCAATGAAACATGAACGTGAGCAAATTTTTGCCAAATTGTCTGCGATTTCATTACCTTCAATGTGATAATGCGCAGGTACCCACAAGACCGTAACTTTGTTATTACGGCAGAGAAGATTCAGAAAATGTTTACAATCCTTCACCAGTTTTGAGTTGATCAAATAATTATTTAAGGAGTTGAGGAGAGATTGACTGTCAGTACAGAAAATAATATTTTCACCATTAACCGCGAAATTAATAGCTGTAATGAGAAATAGTACCCCAACTTGCCAGAAATTCTCAGACCCAGTGATGGGCAGCAGATATCAAAGCCAGCTTCCTGTTCAGAAAGCGAGCCATCTGAAACAAGTGTTATAGCGATGATATCCACTTGAGAAAGTTTGGTGAGAACCACATATCTCTCGATGGGTAAGCCACCTCGAATGATTTGTAAAAGTTAAATTCAGGCAACAGACTGAACCTGTATCATTAAACATTTCAATTTCCTTCACAGCCTAAATACACTAAGACACTTAACCTATGTCCCGATCTAGTACCGAATGCGTTCCACGCCCCAACACATTTCAATAGAAATGCCGCAGAGCAAGCTGTGCTATGAAAGAAAGACTGTAGCTGGGGCAGAGATAGAATAGACTCCATAGCTAGAAGCGGAGTCAAATACATGGCCCCAGTAACAGCCCTACATACGATATTTTGCAAACTGTTGAGTATAGAAAGTGATAATTTTAAATTGACAACTGGCCACCAAACCACAGAGTTACCAAAAACTCTTTTGCATTGCCAAAAAATCGTTGTGGATTTCTGTAGTTTGTAATCCAGATAATACTACCAAGAAAGTTTATTATTTAAAATAATACCAAAGTGTTTGACGTAGGCTGAGCTATTAATCTTACACCCAAAAAGAGATGGCACAGAAAATCCATCAATATTCTTTCGTCTAGTGAATACAACTAAGTCAGTTTTAGAAGGGTTCACATGCAAACCTCTAGGTGGACTAGCTCGGAGATAACGATGCGGAATTTAAGCATAAATTTAATTCATTTGACAATGGTAGATTTGATACCAAATTTGGTACTGGCATTTGTAATTGTAATGAACGATGTACTATCAAAAGCTACGCAGCAATGTCTAGGAAAGTACCCACAAGAAAGTCACTATTACACAGTGATCTTTCAACCCTAGTTACATGTTCATGTTGTGCAGGTTCACAGGATTTGCCAACCCTGTAAGCATGTTGCATGCTACTGAGCGGAGCGATAGCTGAAAGAAGGATGAAAAAGGTTGATTACAGGCAAATTGGTGTGTCGTTTTCGGTCAATTGTCGTTTTTGGCGAATTGTCGTTTTCGGTAAATTGTTGTTTTCGGTGAATTGTTTTTCTGTGAATTGTCGTGGAACCTATCTAAATGTGATACACGATTGCAACGTACACGCCTTGAAACAAGGCCTACATCGAAAATCATTGCAACATTGTGGGTTGTATTTTTGTATTTTGCTTTAGCTACACATATTGCTTTTGTATATTGCTCTTATTATTGCTCACGCTGGTAAAAACCCCACGGGCCGCTTCTGGAATCCCAATTTTTATTCTATTTAGTTCTCAAGGAACGATAACTCCTTTCAGTTTTTATAACATTTTCATTCTGTCTTTCATTCATCTTCGGTTTAATTATAATTCTGTCGACACTCTGAACTGATTTAATCCTTGTTTTCTTAACATCTTAAACATATTTTTATGATGATTTAATTTTATACAACAACAGCAACGAAATTCACAAATCTGTATTTTTTTCATAAAATTTAAATTTTAAATGGAAAATCTTTCTTCGTCTCCCTTAGACTAAATATATATGTATATATACAAATTTTTTGTTCCTTATTAATCAAGATAATTTGAATATAGAGTATAATTAAAATAACATTGAAAAAACATTAACCCTTTTTTATATTTTTTATTTTTTGCTGCCGTTGCTGTTCTGTTTCATGTACAAGCGTATATACATAAATTCTTTTAAGATGAATATAAAATGAGTATAGATTATAGTAATTTAATTAAAATAAGAATAAATTGATAGTTTGACTTTTCTCAGTTTCTTTTTTGGTGTTGCGTTCCATACTTATACATTCTTTGGGAAATATGTTCTAAATTATATATACATACACCGTACGTATTGATTAAAGCTTTTGAAAAGTTCACTAATTATATAACATAATTTATTACTCAAGGGTTTTTGTTTTCGTTATATATACGTAATATAATAAGATACATAATAATTATAAAATTAAACAAAAAAAACGGTTTTGCTTGTAAATTAACATACAGTCAGATTTATTGTACGGTAACGAGCGCGATTATCTATAAATAAAACGTTGCATTTATATTATGTACGATAAATGTGATATAAATTGAACAAAACCATGAATTGGAAAATGTTTTGTCAAAATTGAATTTATCCAGGGAAGAATATATACAAAATACAAATTTCTATTTCATTTCACGTAACAGAATCATTCGTCAAACAGAAAAAGTACAAAAAATGCTAAACATTCGTTTGTGCAATTATTGTTTCTTATTTGTGTGCGGTTAAATTTATATGCACGGGAATGATCGACTTGCTAAATAATCCGATTATATTCCAAGAATTGATTTTGTATATATTGAAATTTACTTTGCTTGTATACATACATATACACAATGCATACGCGATTCGATTTGTTACTTCGTTTAAAGAAATTTGTCTGGGTGTGTACATTGGAAATGTGGAAAATTATATTTATAACAAGTAAAACGAAAATGGAAATCGTATATATTGTGAGCACAGATTGTGGTAGACGAAATTATAATATTGTTGCTACTTTTTCATAGTTTACAATGTTTGATTTAATAACAATGATTTTTGTCAAGCAGCATGAATATTCGTACTTCTAACCACTGGTTTATTCATTTTGCATAAATAAATTTGTTGCTATTATCGTAGTTGGATATTTTTTCCATCCATAGCCTAAAGTTAGAATACATTTTAATTTCATTTTGTGATTTTTAAACGAAAGAAGAGTTAGTTATAAATAGTTTAAAATAATTTTCACTGTACATAACAGCTCTATATCGTTTTAAATATTTATGCATCATAAAGTATAGATTTATCATAATTTATCAAAATTTATATAACAGATATTACAGTAAATTGATATACTGTGCGGCAATAACTTGTTTTATCATTTTTAATGTGAACACATTGATGCGCAGATGGTCGTTAAAAATCAAAAAACTGTCTTCAAAATAACCATATGGAATGCAACCGGCCTAGCACAACATAAATCAGAGGTTCAAGCATTGATCACCAAGCACAATAATTACATAATGTTAATATTTGAAAGACACTTCACCAAAAATAACTATTTCAAAATTAATGGGTACTCTGTTTATGACACCAAGCACCCAGATGGAAAAGCATATGAAGACACAGCTGTATTGATAGAAACAAGATTAAAACACTATGAATTTATGAAATATGAGAAGGAACGGTCTGGAAACTGTGTCATATCAGCAGTGTACTGTCTTCAAAAACATGGTATAAAAAACTGCACTTCATGGATTATTACAGCCTGCTAGGTAATTTATTTTTCAACGACAAACACACTCAATGGAGTTCCAGATTAACATCACCGAAAGGCAAACAAATTTATGAAGTTATAGAAAAACGTTCCCTGGATTACTTATCTGCCGGTCATCTAACGTATTGGCCCACAGATAAAAAGAAATTTCCTGATTTAATTGACTTTTGTGTAATTAAACGCATTCCACGTACATATGCTAAGGCCACTGATTGCTATGATCTGTCTCCTGATCCCTCACCTGTAATTGTAAGAGTGAGTACCGACGTCTTAAAAGTAGAAACGCCAAAACGGCTTACAGACAAGCAAACAAATTGGGAACAATATAAGAGGCTAGTCGAACAAAATTGTGTGCTGAATATCTCTCTTATCACACCAGCAGATAAAATGTATCCTGGTTTCATCACCTGAAATAGTATTGAAAAAAGTAATAAACTGTCACATAATATACATGAACTAATTTAGGAAAAGCGGTAAATTTCTCGCCGATGGTAAGAAAACGAATGACCGTGGTTGAAATGAAAATTAAGGAAGAAAACCAGAGTGTCCAGAACTATTTAAATGAACTCTCGGGAACCGAATCACCCGATTAGACTACCAATTGGAAATTGGGCGTGAAACGATGAAGAAAAGCCATTGCTTTTGCTGCTCATCTAACAACAGTATTCACACCACACGAAGAAACTAATATTAACTTCGTGCTACCCGACCAAATGGATGATGGTTTGTCATTCAAACCCATAAAATATAATTGGAAGAATGTTAAGAATACAATTAAAAATTGAATAAGTCCAAACAGAGCACCAGGGCATGATCTTAGTACCAGAAATATGATAATGGAATTATCAGACCAATGCATAAAACTAATAACATTCATATTCAACGCAATCATGCGGATTGGTTCTATTCCTCAAAAATGGAAAATATCTTTGATCACAGTGATACATAAAGCTGGAAGAAATGAAACACACATTTCATCGTATCGTCCAATAAGCATGCTGCCTACAAGTTAGGTAGGTAAAACTTAGGATTCTATCCTTATTCGCTGAAGCGCACTACAACTCTACCAAACTGTACATGTTTGAACCAAGGTATGAAGGACAACTGAGCTACATTAATAGATCTACACACAAAGTACAGGCAGTCATCATCTTTCTCAAGACAGTTTTCACAAATAACATTCTTAGATAAACCTATTTAATAAAGATGGCCCTTAAATCAACCGTGACCCGTAAGAATCGCAATCAAGATTCTTAGCTGGTCCTTTACAAAGATAAAGCATATTTAGTTTATTTCAAATTGGGCTTAATTTCAATTGAAGTTCTTCGCCATACGCGTCCACAAAAAGTAACAAGCCAATGGATTCATTGATCTTTCAAAGCGTAGTTGGTTTCTTGGCGTAGTTAAAAGTTAAGGGAGAAGCGGGTTCAGGACTAATTACAGTCAGCGGGAACCGGTTTTAAAAACCAAGACTGTCAAAAAATCTCTGATTAAACCAAGGGCAGTCGATTTCAAATCATACACTGAGGCTAGAGCGAGAGCCATCCGAAAATAGACTATGGACTCGGCTAATTTTTGGAGAAAATCCTCCAAAAACCACCAATCCCTTGATAAATAAACCACTTTGAATAAGTTGGAGAAGTTGTATTCAGGTCCTATCATTAACCATATCCCACGATAGAAGCGAGAACATTCCAGGCCACAACGCGCCTCAAGCGAAACACTGCAGAACAAACAGTGCCAAGAATAAAGGTGCGTAACTGAGACAAGGAAAGAATGGACTCCATAGCAAGCGGAGTCGAGGGCATAGCTCCAGTAACAGCCCTACAAGCCGTGTTTTGAAGACTATTAAGTTTGGTAGTAGAACCCTTTAGATTAACAAATGGCTACCACACAATAGAAGCATAAGATAATATCGGTAAGACCAGCGAATTATAAACGAAAACATCCTGGTTGTTGGACCCCAGGGTTTTCCAAAAGCCCTTCGACGTTGCCTAAACATGGCAGTAGCTTTTTGAAGTTTGGAATCATAATGCAATTTTCAGGAAAGTTTACTATTCCTCCACAATATTTAAGGCATGCTGCATTAAGTCGGATAAGATAAAGATAAGAATAGAACATTTATTCATTTATAGCTGCGACATAAATTAAAAGCTCTAGCGCAGTAAATTAAATTTTATAAAAAAATTAAGATGGGTTTTCGGTTTTAGAGATCACTGAAATTCAATAAGCTTCAATAAATTACATTTTGAACAATAAACATTTATCTAAATAAAAATAGAAAACAATTAATTAATTTATTTTTATTTTTTTATTACTTTGTTAATTTGATACTTTAAGTGAGGTAAAACCAGTCCCATTTGGGTTGTATCTAATATTGTTCCTCTTCTCCAGGTTCTAAGCTTTATTCGCGAATGAAATTTCCTGTCCATTAATAATTAATTTTATATATTGTTACGTTTTTGCCTTGTCAATTCAAGGTTCGATCACTGGATTGTGAATAAAACAAACGATGCAAATTCTAGAACACACTAAATTTATTTATTTCCGATTAAACACTAATTTAATTATTTCACTTATTTAACTTCACAATAATTATTTTCTACACTTTAACAACACTATATTACACTTTAATAACACTTTATTTTACTTTATAAACACTTTCCTTTTAATTACTATTAGCACTCTCACGGTTAAAACACAACTGATCTTCTCCCAAATGTCTGTCGCGTATTTATATCAAATATTCTAACCATTCTAGAAATGTCCAGAATATTCGATTAGTCTAGATAAGTCTAGACACCTCTACTATTCTACTTTATAACAATTTTACATTAACGATAGTGTCGTTATTCAAACATAGATGTCGCCACGATCGTAACAATATTATGTGTTGATTTTAATTCGTTAAGCCTGAACCGCCACATGTTTGCTCATATATTATTATTATTTTATCACCAGCTTTTTGTAGTTTAGTTGGGGATCCCTCAATATTGTTCCCAAGTGCATATTGTCTTCAGCAGTCCCCAATGCAAATTCAATCCAAAAAAATCATGGAAATTTTATCACATTTCCGCAATTGTGAATTTATCCGATGATCTTTCTTCAACCCAGAATCTTTAAACAACATTCATCATTAAAATAATGAGGAACATCTTTCTAATTCCAGAGATATATTGACCACTACGGATGTTTCAAAACATAATATTTACGTACTCTAACAAATTCACCACCAATTCATACTAGACTTTTCCAATTTTCCGAAATACAGAGGCAAGAGATATGTATTTATGAGCCATTGGAATTTACCTCTTTTATATATCTCTATATCTAAAAAAGAAATGGAGAATAGTAATTGATTACCGTCTACTTAACCAAATCACTATAATCTCCAAAGTTACAATCAAGTCAAATTATATTCTCATGATCCACCCAAAATTGCCTATAGTATGACGAAGGTCATTACGAATTTTTATGTATGCCGTTTGGACTTAATGGCGCACCAGTGACCGTTCAAAGAATGATTAAAACCGTCTTGATCGATCTACATAATATTAAGTGGTTTGCTTATTTGAACGAAATCACCCACAAATTTATTAAAGAACAATTTACGATTCTATTGGAATACAAACTACCTTTCCTGTTTTACGAATGCCAGATTTTAATAAAATATCATTTAAGCCAACAGGTGATGCCAGCAATTCCACCATCAGTTGTATTCTCGCCCAGGAAATAGATGGCTTCGACCTGCCTATTCTTATGCCAGCCATGGTCTGAATTCAGTACAACAAAACTATGGCGCTATAAATTCAAGAACTTTTAGCAACAATTTGGTACATATCCCGCATTTTGAGCCGCATAAAATTATCCGATTGTGTAGTATAGTAATCCGATCCGCATCTAAATCTCTTGAAAATGAAAACAAAACATTAAAATTACCTAACGTACAAAATTGAAAGCGAAACTTAAAATCTGGAATTTCAAATTACTTGCGTGATAATCCAAACGAAAACATTCAAAATTAGTAGTTGGACCATTATACCATCATCACTTAACAATAATAAATTTATTTTAATAATTCAGAACGACCAAATTTTCTGAGGTACATCCTTTCTATGATCACGAGACTGGCACAGTAGCCCAAATATTCGTAAAAAAATTGATTTGTGTTTATGGTATTCCTGATTTACTGATCATGGAACTCAATTTATAAGTCATCTCTTTAAAAATGTTTGTAAGCTTCTTAGAATATAAAAAATTATTTACCACCCTTCAAACGAATGGACCTTTAAAAAGATTTTATATGACGTTAGGAAAGTATTTTGCAAATTTTGCGCAAATAATGGTTTCTACATTTTTCTCATCTTACTGTATATGGTGCGCTCTATGCGAGTTGGATGCATCATTGGTCTATTACTGTCAATGGTATTTGCTATACAAAGACATGATAATAAATTTTGGATGGCCAATATTTGTTGATATGAATATTAACGACTTGTGGTATCAACAGAACGGCGTTATATGTCGTATATAGTAAATAAAACAATTGATTCATTAAAGGGGAGATGCTTAACCACCAAGAACGCTTGTGATCTAACACCATTCGATTATTTTTTCGTGAGGTTATGTGAAAGATAAGATTTATGAGAATTATTTGAAGGTATCAAAACCAATATCGAACTTATTCATAAGATGAGCCCCAATTGTGTAGAAATAGGATTGAAAATTTCGACACCATCTTATGTAAACTTGTGAGGCACAACTACTTTGCTTTTTTTTGTCTTTTATGGATAACAGCACTGAGAAAAAAAACAGGGTAATTTGAACCAAAAACATTGGTAATAATAGACCAGATTTATGGGTTATTACTCAGCCAAACCAGCGCTTGTTTCGATATACATAAATGGCTTGGTGAAAAATACCACTTTTTAAAATTACATATTTTAACCATAAATTTGGTAAAAAGGTCCAAGTGATTGGTTAAAATAACTTAAAAATGTTAACTAATAATTTAGTAAATATGAACATTATAACAGTTTCTTTTACCAGACTAGTGGGTAAAATCTACCACATAGCTTTAAAAAAAACTGGGTTATATTAATTGAACATATTATTAAAATAACCTAGTTCATTGGTTAAAATAATAGAAGCACTTGGTTAAAAATTAAGGCAATTTTACGTAAAAGTATTTGAGTTATACTAAAATTAAGTTAATAAAACCATTGCATTACGTTAATTACACCATGCATCCATTTTAATTTAAGTAATATTTACCAAGCAATAGTTAACTTGGACCATGCACCCTTTACAATTTAAGTAATATTTACCAAGCAATAGTTAACTTGGACCATGCATCCTTTTCAATTTAAGTAATATTTACCAAGCTTGGACCAAGTTTTGGGTTAAAATAACTTAATTATTTGGTATATATATATATATATATATATATATATATATATATATATATATATATATATATATATATATATAAATATATATATAAATATATATATATATAAATATATATATAAATATATATATATATATATATATATATATATATATATATATATATATATATATGTATATATATATATATATGGATATATATATATATAAATATATATATATATATATATATATATATATATATATATATATATATATATATATATATATATATATATATATATTTATATATAATGTCATACTTAATTACACAAATGAAAAATAAAAAACAAATAAATACTATTCAATATTAATTTTTATTAAAATATCAAATTCAAAATTTTATTTCCTCGGAAATTTATAATGCTTATTGTGTCTTAAATCTAAAGAAACTCAACTTAAGTAAAACTTCTAATTTGTTAGTAATTATAAAAATTTCATAAAATTATGATATCTAATTAAAACAAATTTTGAAAGCAAATGATTTTATCTAAGTTATCGTTAAATCATTGATTAATGTAAGTATTGAAGGAACCTTGATATCATATTTTGTTGTAATGTTATAAAAATACAACTGGATAAATTGCCAGCAGTTAAAACATTCACCTGGATACTCAAAATTGAAAAGATGATATATTTTGAAACAAACATCCAATGCCTCTATAAAGCTCCCGAATTTAAATTTTTGGTTATCCATTGATACGTAGAACTCAGTGTAATCACTGTCAACTTCAATGGCTACCAACAATGGTTGCAATTTCTTTTTATTCTGAGCACAATCAGTTTTAATATCCTCTAATCTCTTTATGAATTCGTTCATTGTATTTGCCTTAATTATTAACGCTAACTGAGCATCTAAGGTGGTTGGTTTACTAAGTTTCTTCGATTTTGAATTTTGAATTGCCGGTGTTATAACATATGGTAAATGATATATGAGTTCTAAATTGAATGTATCTGGAATAAAAAAGATATTTCATTGGAAAAATTAAATTATGAATAATATTGCAGGGTTGGGCAAAACTTTATAAAGTGTTGGCCTAAAAATTGACTTTCAGAAAAGTTGTTGTATATTTTATGTTCTTTTATTTTATTTTTATTATCTCATATTTTCCAAATTAAACCCTGAATTGATGAATTTTAAAAAATAATAGCCGATGACGTCATAATTTTAAAAATATGAGATAATAAAAATCTCTAAACGCTGTCAAAGAAAGGTCGGCCAATTTTGCCCAACCCTATTTATAATTTGACTAATTTTGTGTATATGTATAATAACATATTAAAAAATTACCTGGCGTAACAGTATTGCTGATGTTGTGAATATTTGTAAAAAAAAAATTATCATTTTTACCCTCATAAATATGTTTAATTTTCTGGACAAATTGGTCCCATTTGGTATAAATTGATTGGTGATTAGGAAACAATGTATTGAAGTCTAGATTTATCTGCGAATTAGAAATATTTTTTATTATGTTTTATATTTATTTTGTGGTGTGATGGTATTCGATAACTTACTAATTCTGGGGCTTGTAAATGCTTGTACAGTGGCCAATCCTCAAGTATCTTATCTATAGACTTGTCATTATTATTGACTATCTCCTGAACTAAAACTTTCGGGGTTCTCATCCAATTTGTTTACCTATATTATTTTAAAATACATCAATTAGTTTAAATAATTTTTGTGACTTGAATATTAAAAATTTACATCACTAGCTTTTATTTTAAATTCGGTACGAATTAAATTAATATGATGTTCAAAAATAATTTTTTTTTTCGGCAATCAATTTATCAATATCTGATTGGCTTAAATATTGTAAATAATCGTAATATATTTCACGATCTGTGAGATAATATAAAAATGTGTGCATATTAATAATATTAAAAATAGAAAAATACATCTCAAGATTTTTAGAACAAATTTAGAAAGTTTTTAAAAACAGTTTTATTTGCAAATTGTGATTCGAAAAATTAAATATTTTAAATTTTTTTGGAAAATATCTACTAATTTCTACTAAAAAATTCAATGGCCGCATCTTTATGATTATACAGAATAATAATTTTAATAACACAAATAGTAAAACTATTTTTAAGAGAATTTAAAAATTTATTCGTATTCTGAAAATCTTGAGATAATTTTGTATCAGTAAAATGATAAAACCTATTCTAAGAATGATTATGGTCTAAAAAAATCGAACACTTAAAAACGCACCAATGAAATTTTTATACAAAACTGGGTTATATATAGCAATTTGCTTCATAAAACTTTTCAGCTGTATATCTTCCTTTGGCATATTTCAACTTTTTTCACTTTATTTAATAACTTATAACTTTAATAACTTATTTCACTTAATTTATTTTTATTAAATTTATTAGTATTGTCTCTAATTAAATTTTAAATTAATAATTTTTTAAATTCACTAAAACTTTCAATTTTTTTAATTCACTACGTCGGACGTCCGTTCTTCATGAAGGTTTACTATAAAATAAATGTGCTCATAATTTTGCGGTAAATTCTTTTTTGTACCAAATAATTTGTTAATTTTAAACAAATTTAAGTAAAATTAACAGATGCAACCGTAAAATTAAACAAATTATAACTTAGCATTTGGTTAAAATAAACATGGCACTTGAGTTTATTATACCATGAATACCAAGCTTTTACGAATGCTTTTGTATATTTTAACATTGCAGAATGTTAAATCCACCAAAACATGGGTTGTTTTTTAAGAACATGCGGGGCTACTGCAATATTGTGAGTAGGACCATATGTTTATCTTTTAATAATTTAGATGATTTATATGATTAGCAGAATATCAATTATGATGAATACTTTTCAGGTTTTACAGAGATTACGAGAAGATCTTAGATACGAGTTGAAATAATTATTTATAGTGGAAAATAAATTCTTAAAGTTAATAAGCTATACATTAAGTAGTTCTACAGCAGTTGATGGATTAGCGAAAAATATAAAATTATCTTAAAATTCTTTATTAAATAGCATTTGCTAATCGATCATATTCTCAATATATGTAATTTAATTGATTTGATAGAATAAATGTTAATTTTCTGGAAAAATGTACTATATTTAATTGGTAAATCAGATTCAATTAGTACCTCTAAAGTTGTTATAATTTCCTTGTGGCAATGGATTTATATAAACGTTCTCAAATGAATAGATTAGTGGTTCGTAAAATCGTTCGATGAGTTCGTTCACCTTTACTTTACAAGGATAAGTAATGATTCGGAAGGTTTTAGTAGAGATGTGGTAGAAACCTATTTCGGCCAATTGACATAAATATTTTTTTAATTTTTTATCTATTTTTACTTATTCGAGTTATTTGGAATTCTTGGCATACTATAGTATCAAACAAACTTCCATTAGCAATTATCAATTTAATAAATCAACAATATGTGCATCCAGATTTCTCAGCTTTTTATAACTAAACAAGATTATAATTCATTTGAAATATTATATATTTATAATTAACAAAAACATCTATATTAGACACGGGCTTGAATATAACTACCGTCCTGATTAGACCCAGATATAACCGCTTGTGGCTTTATGCATGTTACATTATATTTTCATTGTTTGTGCACATTACAGAATGCCTACATATAATTTAAGGTAGGTTAATGATAAAAACAAAAAGTTAAATACACCAGCATTTAAAAGATTCAGAATTATTATCAGTATAAAAATGTGAAATGGGCTTTATTATGAGACGTTGCCCTTGGAGTACAACTTATCAAAAGTAAAATTGTTGTAAGACAGAAATAATCCACTTATTCTGGACTATATTCCTCTAAATAATGAATGATGTGTACTTGTTTTGTAGTAATAATAAATAAATAATTAAAATATAACTAAGTTAATTGTCAAATTTGAAACATCAACCTTAAACCTGTTAAAAGAAACTATAGAAGAAAATAAGTTGGAACACCAAAGCTATAAGATGAAATGCACTGAAATAATTGAATACTTTGGGTTTTTTCTAATTTGAAAATAACCAAGCCAAGTTTGTATAATTTAACCATATTTGGTAAAAATAAACATGCATATACATAGTTTAAAATAACAAAAGCATAGTTCAAAATACCTAAATTACTAAATTACAAAAACAAATGATAAAATTAAAATAAACATGCAATGTTAAAGCAACTCGTGCTGTACATTGTTTAAAATAACTAAAATCGTAATTGTAATAACCAAAATTAATTAACCATAGCTTAGTAACCAAATTTTTTTCTCAGTGAGTTTTGGGGTACTTTTCCATGCTGCCATGACTGTTCAATTCATCTGCTATTTCCGCTTTTGATTAGTATTTTATTTCATCCACTAACCATTATGTTTTATTATTTGTTACTTGTGGTGATTCCCTATTTCTATTATCGTGGAAGACAATATATCGCTGTTATTTTACAGGACTTGCAGTAACCCAGTTGTAATTTTACTGAAATAACTAGCATGCTCTATTCTTCTACTTTGAAATCGTCGTGGTATTTAATGTTCTCCCTAATAAGTAATGCTAAACCTCCACTTGCTTGTTCCACCATAAAGTGAGATTTAGTAAAGCCTGAATCTCCAGGCATAAATATATTTTTTCAGTAATTATAAATATTACAAGTTCAGCTAAATATTTCATTCATCCGCGTTTCTTTCCATGTGGCTATTCCATAATCATTGTTTGTCATTGATTATTTTATCTAATTTTAGGAAAATATTTGTTTCTCTATGTAATTTGCGCTCATTAACGTACAAATAATGAATAATAAGTCCTAATAAATTTAGTTTATCAAAATATAACTGGTTTAATTTATTTTACTCTTCAAGACTATTTAGAATTGCTTGAATGGTAATTCTCCTGTCCTCTGTAACATTAGAAGCATTCCTTAAGTTTACATTTCTACTGCCTTCCAGTTGAAAGACTTTATTTCTTGCGCTAACCTCATTTTTCTTATGCATCTCTTGCTTATGTATAGGATAGTACCCAGCACATTAAACATCCCCAAATTATAAGCTTAGCTTTTTTCTGCATTGTGGGAGTTTTTTTGTAACTGTTTTGACTCTCATGTTAAGTATGTCAGTTTTCGGAGCATTTTTATTTTCGTATGTGTATCACTGCAATATTCAGTTTCATAGTTAAATTTCTATATGTATTCAAATTTGATGTATTGATCTTCCATATACGTTATTGTTAAAGACAGTGATTTTAAGACTTAGATTTCTGACAAGTTAGTAACTCCTATTACGTTTATCGGTGGTGGTGGTTTCGCTTTTGGTTGTACAGTTCGTTGTTGCACTATTTGGGTTCCTGTTCTCGAGTGGATTCCTTTCCTTTCTTCTTTTGTTTGGGTTCCTTTATTTAAGGATGGGATGGGTTCTCTATCTAATTCTTCTGCATACGTTTTGTATTAAAATCTGTTTGTTTTTCTTCGATTTCCCCGATCTTCATCTTCTGAGCCTTCTATTTCTTTAGTTTCTTAATTCGCTTTCGAATTTATTTGTTTTAGTTTGAGTTTTATTAATTCGTTGTTTGTTTTGGATATTATCATTGTCTTGTGTTCATTGCATATAGTTTTGATTGACTATCCGCTACGATTGAAATTGGTTGATATGCACGAGGGATCCGCACTCAGTGCCACAAAGGCCCATGGTGCAAACCAAAGATTATATCCCAATTCGCAAACGCGCACTGCTGATTTCGCTAATTTACCAAGGCAGAGAGGACAACTAATCAAAACTTAAAGACTTAAAGTTGAATATCTGAAGCCGACTAGAACTGATAGCTGGAGCACTGCTCACGAAGTGAAGACAGTTATTATCTTCCTCAAGGCAGTACTCGCAAATAACATCATGTTCTAAGCACATACGATGTGGATGATCATTAAAATGGCAATGTCCTGTAAGAATCGCTATCAATAAGTGGTTCTTTTATAAAGATAAAACATTTACTTCGTTGACCTAAAATTGGGCTCCATAATTAAGTACTTCGCCTTACGACAACTGAAAGTCTCAAGCCACTTAAACCTTAGGTCTTAAAGCGTAGTCCCTTAATACTTTCTTCCCATAGTTGAAAGGAACCGCTGGTTCAGGACCAATTAAAGTCAATTGGGAACCACTTTTGGCTAAACAATCCGCGATCTCATTGATTACGATGTCACAATGAGCCGCTGCCCCTATGACTGTAACTTTATTGTTAGAGCAAGGAGGTTCAGTACAGCTTTGCCATCTGTAAACAGTATAATACTTTTGTTTTTAACAGCAAAATTCAAAACATCAATAATACTACGTGTCGGCGCTATTAGTTTCGCCTGAAAAACAGTACAATGCGAACCAAGACAACCGAAAAGTCTCAGGTCCGTACATGGACAGTAGATTCCAAAACCTGCACTGAGGTTAGAACGAGAACCATCAGAAAAAAAACTATGGTCTCATCTAATACGTTGAAAAAATCCTGCGAATTTCACAAATCTCTCGAAGGATAAGCCACCAAGAAAAATTTGAGAAATGGAATTCGGGCTGTATTCTGTAATTAACCTATCGATTTCTGGTAAACATACAGAATAATTTTTAAAAATTTGTCTATATCTCACGATAGAACCGAAAACATTCGAGGCAAGGAAGGATGAATTCCATTGATGGATACATACAAGATTTTGTAGACCATCAAGCTTGGCTACAGAAGTCTTTAGGTCAACCACCGGCCACCAAACAATAGAAGCGTACGATAGTAGGGGTAGGTCCAGTGATTTATAAATGAAATAAAGCATCCTAGGGCGTAAACTCCAGAATTTCCCAAAAGTCATTGCCATTGTACCATTGCCCATGGTACTCCCTTATCCTTTTATGGATACTTCGAGGAGGCTATATCAATGAGTTCAAAAAAATTGCGAAATTTTTTTGACTATTTATACGATAACAAGATGGTTTAATGAAACTTGAGTTCATATGAAAAATGTGTTTTTAGTTGCAGTTATTCACTTTTGTCAAAAGATTCTTGTCGAAATGTCATCCCCGAGAACACTTTTATTTTGCTTGAATTCTACAAATAATATTTTACATTCTGGTTTTCGTTCTTTAGAAGGCATTACATAATCAATTAACGAGTAGCACGGTCATTATACAATGCGAGTTATTCTAGATGGTTCAATATAATGACTTTATTTGCGATTGATGGTTATATAGAAGTAACATGTACTTATAAATTTATAAAAAAACGAATAATCTTGAAACATAATTATGTTTTAATGGTCTGCACCACAAAACCATCCATTAATAATATAAAACGTAAGAAAAAGAAAAATATTTCCTTTCAAAACAATCAGACAACAGTGTTATTGAAATAGAAAATTCCATTATGTATTTCCAATGTTCATGTTCGCTCCTCATATTTGCTCGGAATTTTTTTTTTTATGTTCAACCATCGAGCATAATAAGAAAAAAAATGTTTATTTATTTAATTGAATTATAATAAAAGCGAAATAAAAAATGAATTCTAATTACAGAAGAATGATGAAAATGTTGTATACAGCTGCTATATAGGGAAAAACGTTGGAAATTTTTTTCCATCCGCACACAGTATATATACATATATACAACAACGGATTCGTTGCATTAATTTTATTTTTATTTTTTCCTGTGATGTGCTTTCAATTTCCTTTTGAAGCAACAAAATGTTTTTCATTTTCAATATTAAATATAATAAATAGGGTTGTTGTTGTTGTTGTGGTGGTTCTTGATTAAGGAAATGGTTTTGTGATTTATTATGTTCTTATTTATATAAATTTATAAAAATATGATTTTTCGAAATAAATGAATAGAAAACTGCGGATGGAAAAATTTGAAATTAAAATGATTATAGTTTTGTTAAATTCATTTCTTCGGTACAGGTACTCTTAAATAGTGTAAACACAAAATAAAAATTAAAATAATTAAAAAAAAAAAATAACGAAACATAATTTGTTTACATTATTTTGTGCTTTAAATTACAAAATCAATTTAAGTATACAATCATTTTTCAGTTTGTGCAACAACAATGGAATATGAATAAATTGAAATGATAAAATGAAGCTTTTTGTTGTTAGTTAAATATAAGTTGTAATGTTAAATTATAAAAAATTAATCAAAAATTCAATTACCTTGACGATTTTAGAAAACACTGCCAGAATATTGAATTATAAATTAATTCACTACAGGATACAAAAACATTTTATTGATCTGAATATCAGTTTATTTTTAACCATATTTTAATTTGGGTAGGAGATAAATGTATGTCAGTCGTTGATTAAAAAAAAATTGTTGATGAGTATTGCAGTTTAATTACAAACATATACAATTTTTAAACTTTTTTTTACTTGTTGTTTTATAATTTGTATTTAATACAGATTTATTGCATTTTTTGTGTTCTTAATTTAAATTTAATTGCATTTTTATTTGGATTGCAATACATATATGTATGAAATATAGAAAATCATATTTTCAATCCACATCAAAAGCATTTTTTTTGATGTTATTTACGATAGGTACTATACTTATATAGTACCTGAAAATCGATATGCTTTGATTAAGAAAATACGATTTCACTTTTATCAAAGTAATACTTTACCCCAGACTGAGAAATGATTTTTAATTATGTGGATTATAGGAAACTGAATAGGGCTATTAAAGCCCTTAAACGAGCATTGAGAGAAGAACAAGACTCAGGAATCCAGAGTAACTTTACTGAACTCTCGGCGACCGAGAAGACAGATTATTCACAGTGGAAGGCAAGAAAAAACTGAAGAGGCCAACATTATGATGGACATTGGGCCAGAAGTAGAATAGGCTACTGCTTTCTCTAACGACTTGAAAAAGTATTCGCACCAAACGAAAAAAACTAACAACTGTGAACTACCAAAGTTTACGGAGCACCCTTCGAAGCCAATTCCTTTAAAATTTAAGTAGAAAAAAGTTAAAAATACCATTAAAAATTGTATAAACCCAAAGAAAGTTCCACAGAACACAATTTTAGTACCGGAAAAATGATCAGAGAATTACCTGATAAATGCATAAAACTGAAAACTTATATCTTTAATGTGATTATGAGAAGTGGCTATTTCCCTAAAAAATGGAAAATATCGCTAATTACAATGATTCCAAAGCCTGGAAAAGGTGGAACACAAGCCGCATCGCACAGGCCAAATAAGAATACTTCCGATGATTTTTAATCTATTTGAAAAAATGGTACTACAAAAATTAAAACCAATATTATCTGAAGGACAGATTATACCAGACGACCAATTTGGGTTTTGAGACCAACATGGCACTGTAGAGCAGGTGCACATAGTTGTTAACACAGTTAAATTTGCATTAGGAGAAAATAAATATTGTACGGTAGTTTTCCTAGACATTGCGCACGCTTTCGACAAAGTATAGCATAAGGTCCTTATATATAAAATTAAAACTCGTCAGCCAAAAAAAAAATCATGCAGTCCTTGAAAGTTACTTGTTTCAAAGAAAATACCAGGTTGAACACAATTCAGCCATTACTGAACAAAATGATATAAACGCAGGAGTTCCACAAAGCAGCGTACTGGGGCCTGGTTGTCACATTAACATTTGCAGATGACACTGCTGTCATGTTTTCACACAAAAATCCTTAAACTGCATGAAGAGAATTGCAAGATCTCTTATACAAAATTGAAAATTGGCAAAGAACCTGGCGGATAAAAGCGAATGAAAAGAAATCAACACACAGCATTTACGTTGAATCATGTCCAGTGGTTAAATTAAACAATGTCTCATTCCTCAACAAACAAATGTCTAATACTTGGATCTTCATCTTGGTAGAAGATTGACATGGAGAAAACAAATTGAATCAAAGCGCAACCAAATAAAAATAAAATTCTTAAAAATGTACTGGCTGATTGGAAGAAAATCAAAACTTTCCCTAGAATTCAAGGTTCTGCTATACAAAATGATCCTGATTCCTATATGGACATATGAAATTCAACTGTGGGAATGTACAAGCCCATCAAATATTAATCTTTTACAACGAACGCAATCAAAACTACTTCGTTATATTATAAATGCTCCGTGGTATATCCGAAATTGCAACATCCATAGAGACCATGGGATTAAAACGGTCAAAGATATGATCCAAGCATCCAGTTTGGAGTACCTTTGGAAACTGGAAACTCACCACAAGGAACAAGCAAGGTAACTATTAAGGCAACCGAAATATAGACGGATTCGCAGAGTTGATCTCTAACGACTTAACCTCTGATCACATTCCTGTACTGTTGTCAGTAAGCGCTATTGTAATAAAAAAACATAAATAACAAAACTTTATTAATAAATTTACGGATTAGAATCTCTTCAGAGCAAAGTTACAAGAGCTAGATGAATTAAAAGTGAGTATCAAAAGTAATGAGGAATTGGAACATCAAACAAAGAATTTCATTGAATACATTCGAAGGGTCGCCAGCCTCACTACTCTAGAATTAAAGGAAAAAGCGAACATAAAAGTCAAATACCCTGCTGATATTAGGGAGCAAATCAAGGAAAGAAGAAAGGCAAGGAGAATATAATATCTCACCAGAAATCCCATCGACAAAAAAGCCTTCAATCGGATAAGTAACAAAGTAAATAGGGTAATCAAAAACTTTAAACAAGATTGCTTCGAAAACTACTTAAGCGGACTAGGACCAGAAATGGATAACGACTACTCGTTATGGAAAGCCACCAGAAAATTTGAACGACCTGTAGCTCGCATACCACCCATGAGAAATGCTCAAGGTAGTTGGGTTCGACAAGACAAAGAAAAAGCGGAACTCTCTGCTCAACACCTAGCAACAGTATTTCAACCTCATGACATTCAAAAAAAGGCACCAGGAATTGATAAAATATCACCAGGTCTATTCAAAGAAATACCCCGTAAAGCAATAATCATGATCACATACTTATTTAATGCCTGTATGAGGTTCAAATATGTACCCAAATGCTTCAAAACAGCCCAAATAATTATACTGAAGAAACCAGGCAACTATAGATGAAGAAGTAACCTCGTGCAGGTTAATCTCGCTGCTTCCGACCTTATCAAAGCTGTTTGAAAAACTACTTCTGAGAAGTCTCAACCCAATGATAAACGTTCCTGACTTTTAATTCGGATTCAGGAGTAACCATTCCACAATAGATTAAGTCCATCGAATCACTATATGGTGATAGAGCAAACGTTAGAAGAAAAGAAATATTGCCCCGCTTTATTTCTGGATGTATCCCAGGGCTTTGATTGGGTTTGGCACGAAGCTACCACAAAATTATGGCCAGCTGCTTGAATCATAACTCTCCGATCGCAAATTCAGAGTCATCCATGAAGAAACATGTTCCTACTTTTATTCGACGGTAGCGAGAGTTCCTCGGGGAAGCGTATTAGGAACCCCCTCTACCTTCTCTACACTGCAGACATACCTACAACGAACAAAACATTCATCGATACGTTTGCTGGCGACACTTTTATTATGGCAATATTACGAATCTCAATAAAGAGCAGTGAAAAATCTTCAACGAGCAATGAACAACGTTACTAAATGGACGATTGATTGGAAAATCGCGGATAATGAGCTTAAATCAACCCATGTGACATTTACGATCCGACCCATAAATATCAATCAGCACATATATCTCAACAAGGTGCAAGTGCCGTAGACTGAATGTCAAATGCACTGGTTGATTAGGCATCATTCCAAAATGGACCTATATTGCAAAAGACTAATTTTCCAGACTATCTTCAAACCAATATGCGGTGCGCAGCTATGGGGTTGTACTCATAAATCCAATATAGAGGCATTATGCAACGTAGCCAATATAAATTTCTTCGAATGGTCCACCAACGCTTACCGATTTGTGACTAACAGGGAAATATACAATGATTTACAAATACAATTGATAGATGACGTAATCCGCGAATGTGCCACCAAACATGAAAAGAAGCTTCTCATCCACACCAACGTTGAGGCCGTACTACTACAATGGATAGTATATAAACGAAGTAAGGCGGCTCAAACGAACCAAACCACATGAGCTAACCGAATGAATATCATACCTCAGGGGAACTGGACACTGGTGCAGCAAACCCACACAAGTTTATGCTTATCTCATAAGTACTAATGTCAACCTTACTAATGAATTGTGGTGGGATTGAATTCACCCAAAATAATCATAACAATTCGATGGAAACCATTCGATAAAACATTTCAATTTATATTGATAACATTTTATTTGGAGAATTCGTTTTGGCAATCTGTAATTCTTCGATATAGGCAACAAAATAGATTTATTTTTCGTTTAGATGCATATTTCAAATTATGCTCCAAAATCAGTTATGTATATCGATATAATATACGCAGGTTATGTACTTGCGTTCGTTTTCTTTTAACTATATATTTTCGTATAATCCAATGAATTACATAATTTTCAGTACGATTCTTTATAAATTAGTAATTCGAGACGAATATTGGTGGTATGGTGTGAACCTGTCTTGGGAAAAACAAGTGGGTACTGGCCAGCTCCTTATCTTACAGCTTCCACAAGCGTGCGTGTTACCCCCATGATGATCACCGGGCAACTAGTACACCATGTCATGTGGTGTATTAAGCGAAACACGGCGTCAACGGGCCACGTAAAGGTATTAACCTTACCGTGTTGATAACCGGCCAGGCTGGGGGCCCAGTCCAAAACCTAGCCCAGTCTTCAACGGTGTATACCGGATACTTGGCACCCTCCTAATTATGTGGCCTCAGGTGAGATCTGACAACAGAAAAGGCAAATATCTGAGGATGACTCGCATACGGAGGCAAATAAGAAAAAGGTTCTGGGCACTGTCACACAGGCTTTTCAACGAGGTGCTAAAGGATCATCAGATTATGGCAGCCATTGACAGTGCTCAAGAAGATGGGAGTATCGCACGGCCCTTAACTGAAGGAAGGTGGTAAATTCCTTACCCGCCACCTGCCAAAAATCATGAGGGAGAATCCAGGACCTGCTCCGTCCTGCCGAGACGGAGAGTGGCTTCGGGGTCTCGTAAAATTGACTGCCTGTGCCGACGAAATGTTGCCCTCTATAAAAAATCGATAGGCAGTCTGACAGAAGTCTGGCCTGGGGCAAATTAGAAGTTGTTACGAGGAAAGAAATTACATGCAGGACTAGGGCAGCAATCTGTATCTCTGCAGAACAAAGTTACTCGAAGGAGATTCTGGAAATGCTGCAAATTAGCAATCTGGATTACAGAAGCAGGTCACAGATCGGCCGTTATCATCCTCTACAGAGACTCCTTGGGTGCTCTGGGGCATCTGCAGCTGGTGTAGATACCCCTTGTGAAGTTCCGCCTGGTGTTGGTGATTCAGCCGTCCGCAGAGCATCGGTGAAGATGCTCAGAAGACATTATCCGTTGACTCGGAGATCAATGGGGCTGCATTGTGAGCTCCGAATGGACGAATCGCTGTCATATGTGGATCAACCTCCATCACTCTAAAGTTGCCGCGGTGGCTGTTCTACTCAAAATGGAATTTGAGTCCAATGATGTGGTTCTGGTCCCGGAACCTTGGGTTAGCGGTGACTGGGTACTGGGGCTGAGAACTCCTAACTACATGTGAAAAATGAAGGTAAGATTCGTTCCTGCATTTTCGCTAGAAATAAATTGAATATATTTGTACTACTAAATTACTACAAAATCTCTGGCTTATATCGGCCTATTTACTTTATGAGGAGGAAAGTACACAGCACCAGGTAGTTTGGGAAGTGCAATATAACGGATACTTAAATACGAAAACTGGAGTCATGATGGGCAGTAATGTTAATGCACATCACCCAATTTGATGAAGTGAAAATATCAACAGACGAGGTGAGTTACTCCTTCATTTTGAATTAAAACTAACCAAAAATATAAGTTCTTAAAAGAAAATCATAAAGGCAGCCAGGCTAGGCTACGCAAAGTTCTATGTGCTAGTCCTTCCATCCCGAGTTATCTACAACGATCGGATGGCTCATGGACTACTTGTAGGTGAGGAATACCTGGAGCTACTATTAGTAACGCCATTCCCGGAGTGCTCGGTATTAGCTCCGGAGAGACGCGTCATAATTAGGGGTGTAGATCCCGAAAGTCATACAGTAAATAGGCGGTAAATCATATGAGCAATATACAGTTCTAAGTCATTCAAGTCGGCAGGGCTTGATGACATTACCCCTGCGGATATCCAGCCAACTATTGACTTAACCCTACCCTGGCTGGAATTCATCTTCAAAAGCAGCATAGAACTTTGTCAAATTCCTAGAAAATTGACTGAAGTAAATATAATATTTACACCTAAGGTAAAAGAAAGCTCTCATTGCTATCCCAAAGACTTAAGGCCTATAAGCTGTAGCAGCTCGAATATTCGACTCACCGATATTCGATTCTGCCACAAACAAAACAATTAGTGAAATTCAAATATAATCCAACTTATTTGAATTAAGCGTTCACTAACCCCATCACATATCAATCAATCCAACCAACATTATCTAATAACCGAACCATTACTATAAAACATTTATAGTAAAACAAGTCCGCCATCTAACAACATCACCACGAACAACAATGTTCGGTGATGCAACACTTAACAAAAAGTGCAATATTCACCGTCGCCGGCGCATGTGTTCCTTCAACACAAAACGAAGGCGAAGGCGACGTCACACACAACATATACAACAATACAGTCCATATTCAACACTCGAATGAAATACGCGTGGTATCAATTTATGTATCAATTTTGTGCAAATAAAATGGTGGTGTTAAATATAAATATAAATAAAATAATTAATAATCATAATTAATAATAAAAACAAATTCAATCAACAATTATACAAAAATTATAAATAAATTTAAAACAATAATTAACATATATATTTGTGAAATAATAAAGAAAATTTACAGAAAACATTTTTATGTAAAATAAAAAACTCATTGTGTAATTGTGTAATTTTCATTTTGGGAAGTTCTATAATTAGGAGCAACCTCCTAAATTTGGTGACCTCGACGGCGGTTTTTACCGCTTTTTGAACAATAAAAACATAAAAAACAACTATAATTACAAAAAAAAAAAAGAAAACCACATACCACTGCGTATACTGCCGTGGGAAGATAAAAATAAAAAAAAACGTGGTGCAGGGCAATCCCATCCACGCAACGCGGGACACCGAGGGACAACAAGTGAACGGTGACGCGATCCACCCTCACCGCAGCGCAGCAGCAGCAGCAGCATCGAGGACCATCAGCAGCAGCAGAAACAACAGCGGCAATACAACAAAAAAAAAAAAAAAACAAATTAAACCGGTACAAAGTTTTTTTTTTATATATGTATATACATTTTTTTTTTCTTAAAAATTTAAATTTCAAATTCTTAAATATTTTTTTTTTCTTTTTTTTAATTAACGTAAACTCAAATTTTTATTCATTTTTCAAATTAACGTAGAATCAATTTTTATTTTCAACTTAACGTAAAACATTTTAATTGTACATTTTTTTATATATATATTTTTCACCACCACGTGCACACCCATCCATAGTCTCACACCCTGGTCGTTTTCTTGCTGCAACAAAATTCACCTCACATGAATTAAGTTTATTTTTCCATTTGTTTTTTTAAATTTCAACGAGCCCCCCCCAATATAAGGTAGGACGCTAAGGAACTCCATATTCCGGGGGTATCTCGCATCGGGCGTTAAGAAGAAGGAGCATCCCGGCCTTCAAACCATTCACTACACGGTAACCATTCCGCTTAATTTTTCATTTTTTGGTCAATTATTTTTTTTACACGGTAACCATTCCGCTTTAAAATATTGTATTGTTGTATTTTTATTGTTTTATTGGTTTGTACAAAATGTCGGATGATGAAAAAGATCAACCACAAAAAATGGACACCACGCCTCAAGGCGCTAGTCCACAAATAGAGATCGCGGCATCACATCAGCGAATAACAATACAACCTTTCTGGCCACAAAGAGCAAACACATGGTTTCAGCTCGCCGAAATACAATTCGGACTGCAAGGTATATACGCTGATAAAACCAAATACCTGCAGACATTATCAGCCTTGCAACCAGAAACGTGCGATGTGATCTCGGACCTCCTCCTCAATCCGCCGACAACCAACCAATACAACACATTGAAACAAACGCTGCTAGAACGACTAGCACCATCGGGCGAACGTCAGCTAGAACAATTGCTTTCAGGACAGCAATTAGGCGACAAAAAACCATCTGACGCTTTACGCCACATACAAACACTGGCTAACAACAATTTTAATGAAAATATCATTAAATCTTTGTGGGTACGTAAAATGCCGGAGTTGATTCGCATAGCGCTGGTAGCACAGCCCGAATCCTCCACGACACAAACGTTAGCCAAGATAGCCGACAAGATGTATGATGTCATAAACATCACATCTCAAAGCGTCAGTCAAGTCAATGTACCATACCGGCAATCAAGAGAACGCAGTGGAGACAGAACTCCCCGTTCAGCAACAGCACCAAACACACTCGAACAAAGACTGTCGAGAATCGAGTCCAGACTCGACAGGTTACTCAGAGGTCGAAGCCGTTCGCGTGGACGACGAGCTCCCTCACGCAATCGAACCCGCAGTCCCAGCAACAACATATACCAACATGGTAAATGCTGGTTCCACACAAAGTTTGGTAGAGCCGCCAGAAAATGCACGCCACCGTGCAATTTCACCACGTCGCAACCATCGACGTCCGCGGCCGCCGTAAAACTGGACATTGACCATCAAAAAAACTACTAGAGTCACGGGTTGAGAGCAACATGCCTCCCCTGACCACAAACACACCCTATACGTCACGTTTGTTTGTGTACGATAGACACAACAAACTCACCTACTTAGTCGACACTGGCGCTGACCTTTCGGTTATTCCAGCAATGAATTACAAATTGAAATATTCATTATCAAATCGAAATTCAAATCTAGTCTTATCGGCTGCCAATGGTTCAATCATCCACACGTACGGCACAAAATTGCTTAACGTGGATATCGGACTCAAACGAACCTTCACGCACGCTTTCATACTAGCTGCAGTGAACCGTCCGATCATTGGCGCCGATTTTCTAAGCAAATTCGGACTTCTTGTCGATGTCAAACACAAACGGCTGATTGACCCAGCTACAAAGCTGTCAATAAACGCCACAATGGTTCGTGTTAACACACCAACACCGATCCATTTTAACATCGACAACGGCTACGGCACTCTGCTCAAAAAGTACCCACTACTTACAGCAGAGCCGAACTACAAAATGCCAGTCCGACACAACGTGGTTCATCACATCGTCACGGAAGGCCATCTGCCCGTGTCGAGACCACGCAGACTAGATTCGGTGCGTCACAAAGCTGCACAAGCAGAATTTCAACACATGGTGGAATTAGGGATTTGTCGAACATCGACATCTTCCGTCTCTTGTCCATTACACATGGTCAAGAAGAAAGATCAAGACTGGAGGCCATGTGGGGACTATCGGCGTTTAAACACGGTTACGATACCGGATCGCTACCCGATACCCCACATTCAAAACTTCACCATGCACTTGCATGGCTGCAAAGTTTTCTCCAAACTTGATCTCATCAGAGGTTATCACCACATTCCCGTGGCAACTGAAGACGTTTTCAAAACGGCAATCACCACACCATTTGGCCTCTTCGAATACACCCGAATGCCGTTTGGATTACGCAATGCCGCACAAACGTTTCAGCGCTTCATGAACGAAGTCGTTCGAGATCTCGACTTCGTTTTCGTCTACATAGACGACATTCTTGTGGCATCTCAAACTGAGGAACAACACAAACTCCATCTGGAAACGCTATTCCAACGACTTGTCGAGTTTGATGTTCATATCAAGACCTCAAAATGCGTCTTCGGCGCATCCACTCTTGATTTCCTCAGCCACAAGATTACCTCTAATGGCATCCTTCCGTCACAAGACCGAATCAATACCATTAAAGAATTCCCAGCTCCAACCTCAATCAAGAGTATTCAGCGATTCATCGGCATGGTCAACTACTACCACCGATTTATACCAAAGCTCGCTGAAATACTCAACCCAATTCACAGCCACCTGGCAGTACTACTACGTAAGCCCAAAACCGCCAAGAACTTCTCTTGGCCTGACGAATGTCAACACGCATTCACGTCACTCAAGGCTGAATTGGCACGCACAACACTCTTGTCACATCCACTGAGCGACTCAAAGCTCAGCATAACTACTGATGCATCAAACACTGCTGTCGGAGCAGTCATGCAACAGTACAACGACAAGTGTTGGGAGCCCCTGGGATTCTTCTCAAAGAAGCTCTCGGATGCCGAAAAGAAATACTCTGCATTCGATCGGGAATTACTCGCAATATATCTAGCAATCAAACACTTCAGATATTTTGTCGAGGGTCGGGACTTCACAATTTACACCGACCACAAACCTCTCACTCGAGCAGTTCAGTCTAAAACTGAACGCAATCCAAGGCAAGCACGCCACTTGGATTATATTAGTCAATTTACCACGGACATCCAGCATGTTCAAGGTACCGAAAACGTTGTCGCGGATACACTTTCGCGCACAACAGCAAACGAAACGGCCACAGTCGAGACTCACTTCGACTGCAACAAGATCGCACAAGCGCAAAAAAGCAGACTTGGAACTTCAGAATTTACTTTCTGGTTCCGCTTGTCACGCCAGTTCATCACTGAAACTGGAGCTTTTCAAATTACCTGGCCTCGAAATCTACTGCGAAACATCTACGGGTGCAAATCGCCCGTACATCGCAGAGCAACTACGTCGAACCATCTTCGACACACTACACGGTATCTCACATCCTGGTGTCCGCGCAACTCGTAAATTGATTACTGCTCGATACTTTTGGCCCAGCATAAACAAAGACGTGACCCATTGGGCACAATCCTGTTTATCCTGCCAAAAACCAAAAGTCCAGCGACACACAAAATCGCCTCTTGGACAATTCGCCATTCCACCTGGTCGATTCGAGCATATTCATTTGGATGTCGTAGGACCACTTCCTCCATCCAATGGATACTCATATCTACTCACCTGTGTCGATCGTTTCACTCGATGGCCAGAAGCGTACTGCATGAGCGACATGTCTGCAGCAACCATTGCCACCACATTCGTACAGAACTACGTATCACGATTTGGCGTTCCACTTGACATCACAACTGATCAAGGAACCCAATTCGAGTCGAAGCTTTTCTCGGAGTTAACGAAACTCCTCGGCTCACATCGGATACGTACAACGGCTTACCACCCACAAGCCAATGGCATGGTCGAACGTTTCCACCGACAGCTCAAAGCTGCTCTCAAGGCCCGAGGCAACACAATTCACTGGAGCTCCGAAGTACCAATCGTTCTACTTGGTATTCGAGCAACGGTTAAAGAAGATCTGAAGTGCTCACCAGCTGAAATGGTTTACGGTCAAACCATCAAGCTACCCGGTGAGTTCTTCATCGAACATCCTCTACCGTCTCCATCCACAACCGACACAGTCATCGACCAACTCCGCACTACCATGCAAAATATTATCCCCACGGCAACAAGACCAACGAATGAAAGCAACATATTCGTTCCAAAATCGCTCAACAATTGCGATTACGTCTTTGTCCGGGTTGATAAGGTTCGAACTGGATTACAATCTCCATACGATGGGCCATACAAAGTTATACGCCGCTTACGCAAGCAATTCATTGTCTCAATCAAAGACAAACACCACTCAATCTCCATCGACAGATTGAAACCGGCGTACGGTATTCTCAACACGGCTGATCAAATATCAGCCAGCAAACGATATAAAACCGTCCGGTTCAACGTATAACGTCTCAAAACCAATGGTTTCTCATCTGGAGAGGGGGTACTGTAGCAGCTCGAATATTCGACTCACCGATATTCGATTCTGCCACAAACAAAACAATTAGTGAAATTCAAATATAATCCAACTTATTTGAATTAAGCGTTCACTAACCCCATCACATATCAATCAATCCAACCAACATTATCTAATAACCGAACCATTACTATAAAACATTTATAGTAAAACAAGTCCGCCATCTAACAACATCACCACGAACAACAATGTTCGGTGATGCAACACTTAACAAAAAGTGCAATATTCACCGTCGCCGGCGCATGTGTTCCTTCAACACAAAACGAAGGCGAAGGCGACGTCACACACAACATATACAACAATACAGTCCATATTCAACACTCGAATGAAATACGCGTGGTATCAATTTATGTATCAATTTTGTGCAAATAAAATGGTGGTGTTAAATATAAATATAAATAAAATAATTAATAATCATAATTAATAATAAAAACAAATTCAATCAACAATTATACAAAAATTATAAATAAATTTAAAACAATAATTAACATATATATTTGTGAAATAATAAAGAAAATTTACAGAAAACATTTTTATGTAAAATAAAAAACTCATTGTGTAATTGTGTAATTTTCATTTTGGGAAGTTCTATAATTAGGAGCAACCTCCTAAAAAGCTTATCCACTTTTCTATATTAAAATCACTAGAGAGACAAATAGAGGCTTACATCAGACAATAGATGCTTACATCAGACAATGAGTCGCTAATCTTCTTCACGTAAAACTCTAAAAGGGAAAGAGGGGTATTCTGTGAGGCACTAGGGGTCAACTTTTTTTTTCGTCTTCCCGACTTTTGCAGTGTTTTTCAACCTGAACTTATCGCGAGAATGGAAGTCATGCACTGGATATAAAGATAGCACTTGCTTCCTGTAAACTGCTGCTTCAGGAAGAAACCATAAAAAACGAATGTCAGATGGTCTAACGCTAGCTCGTGTGCAATAACTATACAGATCTGGCCTAGACTTGACCGGCCCAGGATCTGGCCAACTGATATCGCTTCAAAGGCGCCATATTGGTATGGTCATGGCTGCTATACGGGACATTGTCCCATCGAGGTTTATGCCAGCATGCTGAGTGCCTTGCTCATGATTAATGCTGTAGCTGCGGTAATGAGGAGGAGGAGCAGAGAGTGCCCCGCCATATGCTCTGCACCTTTCCTAGTCTAGCTGACAGAAGAGTAAAATTTATGAGAACTTCCCATTCGGATGACCTGACGAATCTTAGTAAGACCGATGTCAGGGGCCTTCAACGCTTCTTGGTAAGCTCAGGATGGGTCGACGAGTGAGCAAGAGGTAACTCAAATATGGTACAACTACGGAACAATTTGTGTCTTTATATGCTAGTCCATTAAGACGGCCACTTTAATCTAACCTTATTCGAAACTAGCTTTGAATCAAATTTTTAAGCTGCTAATGTTGAAAATAGTAAACACTCAAACTCTTAACTCTTTTCATAAAGAACTTGTAAGATGTCCACATTTAAAACCGTTTAAATTAATTTGTATTTAATCAACATTTAGGACAATTTAATATTAAAATCTTAAATAATATGAGCACGAATATTTATTATTTTGCATTGATAACGGGTAAAGCGAAAAAATTAGGGCGTTTTTTTATAAATATGGTTATAAATAATAAGCACAACAAATAAATGTTTTTACGACATATTAAACAGCAACACATAATAATAAATTAGTTTATCACCATTACATTGGTTATTATGAAATTAAAACAACGCCCTAATTTTTAAATTTTTTATTTCAATTGTGTAAATAATTCGGTTTATATAAATTGTTAATTTCTCCACAAGTTTAAAACAAGAAGCGAGGCAAATCTATCGAGATAATTACTTATTTCTCGTTCCGTGGTCTTACACTGCCATATATTACATTCGAATGGCTAAGAAATTTAAATTAATTCTTTAGTTTTACGAAATTACAATTTTTTTTAAGTGGAATGAAAGGCTTATGTAATTACTCAAAAATTTTCATATTTCATAGAATCCATTAGGAGTTTAAGTATTTACCAGTATACCAAACCTTCTTATATATATGCCTACGGAATCATGTGGTTTATATTTTCTGTTAAATGCTAAATTTGAAAATATTTACCATAAATAACTCGAGATGTATATATATAAATTATTGTCGAGTGTTTACCTTTATTATTTTGGAAAATGGATAATAATTTTTCATTAATTTTCCATTTCGATACATTTTTGATAAATGAAGGTGTCGTCATAATGACAATATTATTTAAATAAGAATAAATCATTTTCGGTTCTAGTTTATATATAAGCAAAATCAAGGTGAGCAATGTAATCAACATGATTTATGTAACATAGATATGTATATATAGGTATACATATGCGTGAATCAAGTCAAGTGAATATAAGATTAAAAATTTTGAGAATTATATTTAAAATTTGTTATATTGCAAAATTAATGGTGTCTGTGTGGTATATTGCATTTTGTTGTATATATCAATAAACAAGAATTAGTAAGCTGGTTTATTTAGTCATTCATCAAATTTGATTCGAACATAGAGTGTAGCAGGCAGGGATGAGCGAGGTAAATTACGCCATATAATCTACGCGGTTGTCGACATGTATAATATAACGTAAATTACTTGGCTGTTTTTTGTCATCGTCGACAATTAAAATAATGTTAACAACCTATTTTATCGAACAAGTTTTGGTTATCTCGTTTTACCATGGAGTGGGGTGTGCTAAATTTTATGGCACGCTCATAGTTAAATTTCCCCGGATTATTTTTAATGAAGGTTATAACGTTTTTGTAATGATTTCTATCAGTTGTGCTATGTAGAGATTTATATCGTTGTTCAGCACCCATTTTTAATACGCTGTTGGTCGAGTAAGCAGAGTCAATGGTCTTGAAATCGTGGACTCGAGTTCACGACTCGTCAGCGCCAATATATTTTTAATTTAATTTCTGCTGTAAAATTCAGGTTCAACACAGCTTCTGTGGAAATCTTTTTTCATTTTCTGCAAGTATAAGAGCCATCTCTTGTCTATGACCGTAATGAATTGTCCAATCCTGTTGCTAAAATTTTCAGTTTTCTCCATTGACAAACATAAAATATTTGTATAGCACCACAGTTATATATACCGGTGGTCCAGTAAGCAGAGTCGTTGCATTTGGAATTGTGAATTTGAGTTCAAGCCTCTGTTGGGCATTAAATAATTTTTAATTAAATTTATTTAATTTCTCCCTTCAATTGGCAAATATAATGGATGATTATGGCGGCAAATCTATATATGGAAATGGTGAGGTGGTAAAGTAAGCGATGTCATAGGATTTGCAATCGTGGATGTTGTGCAGTTTTCGAACATCGATTTAGGATAAAAAATTAAGCGGGCATTTCTCATTAAATTAAAATAAATCGCTTTTTGATGTAAAAATGACCAATTTGCAATTAAATTAAAAATAAATATTGAGGGTTGAACTAGTCATGATTTAAACCCAATCACTACTACTTTTACCACCGAGCTACTTTACATATAAATACTGATATTCCTATCGATAGCTGCCATTAGAATAAAAAAAATTGAAAATTTTACCAACGGCAATGGACTCTGCTTATTTGATCATTGCCGTACAATTTCATTACCGACCTATATCCATATAACCCAACCCATCTTTTATATTTGCCACTTTTACATAGAGAATATTGAAGTTTTGAACAGAAGCTGAGTTGGATTTAAGTAATTTTATTTTACCATTACGACAGGAGAAATTAAATCAAAAAATGTTTGGCTCGAACGAGACTCCAAAGTCACTGACTTTGCTTACTGGACCACCGCCGCATATATATTTCAGGCTATACTAATCTTTTATATCTGTCATTTGAATAGAAAATATGGAAAATGTTAGCAAAGGCAATGGACTCTGCCGTTTATTTCACCATCGCTACATACCCATCTTGTATATCCATGCCATTATTTAAAAAATATGTAAATGTTTAACAGAAGCTGTGTGTTAAACCAATTTGACCAATTTACAGTCTTCTGTAATAAAAATAATACCGTCGCTAATCGGACTCGAATCTTGGTCCACAAATCCAAAGTCAATCACCCTACTACCTCGCCTTCCACCGTATATATATATATATTAGATGTTATGCATATCTTTTATACTTTCTAATTGAGTTAAGAAACTTGGGGGGAAATTTTTTAACAGAAACTGAGTTGATCCAATAATGTCTCAACATTAATATCGTTTGAAACTTAATTGAACTGAATAGTGCAGTGAATTTCGAAAAAGTTAAAAATCTGACAAGCTCCTTCTGTTCTTAAAAATTATAAAACTTCCGCTCCAGTCAATGATGCTTGATGCGATTTTCTAGGCAGGCCACAATATTGACCACTGACCATACAAGCTTTAAGTTTAAGTCAGTACATGAATAAAAAATTTCCCTATACAAACTGAAAGTATAACAAATAGGTGTAATTGAGTTTAAGTCTCGATTAAAACTAAAAAGAAATTAATTTATTTTCTCACAAATTAATTCATTTCAGATTCTGTTAAATTCATTTCATTTTTTAATTCTCTATTCAAACGGTGAGTATAAAAGATGGATTTATCAGTAATGAAATTGTAAGGCAGTGGTCAAGTAAGCAAAGTAAGGGGCGTTCGATTAGTGGACGTGAGATCAAGCGGCATTCGGGCTAACGTTTTTTCAATTTAATTTCATCTTACAGATTAATGAAAAATTTCCCAGCGTTTATCCGATTAATCTCCTAAATTTTAATTTATCGTAGTTATCATAATTTTTATACATATTTTTCGATGTTTAGATTTTGAATTGAACTATTTTATTTCTGTGTTGGAGTGAATGCAGTATATTGAAAGAGAGTATTAGAATATATCAGATATATATTTGTATAAACAAATTTAAAAGCGCAAATAAATTAAATTAATGTCAATTTTATAATCATAAAAATTATGTTTAATTAATATAATTTCGAAAAATAACGCTGGCCATAACCTAATTCAATTCTTTATCTATTACTTTATGTAATAAAATATTAAACGCTCTCACTATTAATAGTTAAACAATTCAAAATAAGTTTGTATGTTTTGCCATGGGATTGCATAGACTTCTTTGAATTTTACACATTTTTTGGTTAAATAAAAAAAGCTCGTTTCAAAATATCGCTCAACATGGAGGCTTTATATATTAAGATGGCTTTGGTTCAACTCAGCTTCTATTAAAATTTTCAAATTTTTCCAATTAATTGCCAAGTATAAAAGAGGGATGCCCTGGTATACCTAGGAATGCCAACAAAATTGGTACGACTGTGTAGGATGACAGTGACGCAGTCTCAATGCTGTGTTAAAGTTGAGAACAGGCTATCGACAATTTTTGCAGTTAACTCGGGTGTTCGGCAGGGAGATGCTCTGTCCCCGATACTCTTTAATCTCATGTTGGAGTACATCTTTCGTAAAACTGAAACACCTCAGCGCAACATCTTATATCGCCAGTCCAATCAGGTGCTTGCATATGCAGATGACATATGCGTGATTGGACTGAATAGCAACGGAGTGAAAGAAATACTTGATCCGCTTGTAGAGTTTTCAGCTTCTGTTGGACTTCAGATCAATGAGTTCAAAACGAAATACCTGATCTCTGGTTTTAGAGACAATGGCACACCAGATTTTAGTAGTGGCCACCACACGTTTGAGGGAGTGAGGAGGTTCAAATATTTGGGCTCTCTTATCACTCACGATAACAGTGTGGGTGAGGATATTAAAGTGCGGCTGGCAGCTGGCAATCGTTCTTTATATCCTCTAAGGCCACTGCTAAAATCTAAACACTTATCAAGTGCCGTGAAGCTGAAGCTTTACAAAGCGTTGATCAGGCCCGTTGTTATGTTTGGATGTGAAAGTTGGGCGCTGACGGATGAGTACGAGAGATGGCTCCTTACATTTGAGAGAAGAATCATGCGTGTGATTTACGGCCCTAAACGCGAAATAGATGGTACATACCGAGCTCTGTACAATTTCGAGATCAGAGATCTGATGAAGATCCCCGATATTGTACATGAAGTTAGATCTCAGCGAGTACGCTGGCTCGGTCACGTTCTGCGTGCTGATCCGGAACGAATTGTGCAGCGATCTCTGAAAGGAGAGCCACCATATGGTAGGCGCAGAGGTCGTTGCAGGCGACGATGGCTCCACGATGTAGAGAACGACTTGGCCTCTTCTGATTGTCTTAGACAGTATGAAGACCAAGCTCAGGATCGAAACCGTTGGAGCCAGATTGTTGATTCAGTAAGGGGCCAGTAATGGCCTTTAACACTGTTATTATTATTATAAAAGAGGGATGTAGCAGAAATGAAAATGTACGGCGATGGTTAAATAAGCTGCAGAGTCCAGAAATACTTTTCGTTACAAGATAATCGATCAGGTTAGGTATTTTGGCCAATATGTTGGTTTTCCAGTTGAAATGGATTCACATCCATTTTCTTTAATGGTAATCAGTAATTATTTTCCTTTAGTTTTAGTTAATCTAGAACCCCAGTGAGCATTCTTCGCATTGAAGTCACCACCTATTATGCACCTTTTTCCTAGAGGCTTGAAGAATTCTGAGTATTGTTTGTTTTTAATAGAATGTCTTGATGGACAGAACAATCCTGCCACAATAATAGGAAATTTGTTGGTTTTTATATACATGAACAAGTGTTTTGCCATGGAGTGGAGTTTGTTAGATTTTATGGCACGGGCATAGTTAAAGTTCCCTGGATTATTTTTAATGAAAGTTATAACCTTTTTGTCTGGTTTTTTGTGAGCCGTTTTATCCGATTTTTCTGCGAGCTGTTCTATACCGTTCCACCGTTGTAAAGAGGGTCCCACTATATATAACGCTAAATATCGTTGTTTTGGGTCAATTTAATAATTTTGTAAAGGAAAAACATGACGCTGATAATTCCGCCCTTTTTGAAAAGAGATTTAAATGGTATGGCGGACATTCTATAAAACTATCACCAATAACGCATTGTTCCTAAAGAATTTTGATCACCCTTTAGTTCAGAACTAATTGACAAAACCACTGTAGGAATTGTATATCTACGTTATCTACGGGTTGTCGAAACGTAAATGTAGATAATAATATAGATGACGCGTAAACGCCCATCCCTGGTAGCAGATCTAATGGAATGAGCACGCGCTGCATTAAATTAAAATTATTTTTTATTTTTTTGGGTTATAAAACCTTGTAATTATTATAAATGTATACTTTGGGTCTCTCTTTCGCTATAAGAGTATAATGTGAAATTTCGCTGTGATCGACGAGTACTGATTTTCATTACGTGCAGCTGCATAAAAATTAACATAACTTAAAAAACATCTAAATTACTCAAATAAATGTTAATTTAAATCGATGATAATTTACTAAAATTCAACCAACATATTGATCATTTGGCTATATTTAATTGATTCTCGCGTGCTACATGCTTATATTTAGGGATATTAACAAAAATGTTTTTCGCATCTCAATTATCGCCGAATATTTTTATTTAAATTTGTTAACTTTCAGAAATTTTTAAATGAAAATTTAATCCAAATTACATGTGTTGAAATCTAGAAAAGTAAAAGTCGTTTAATATAAAAAATACTTAGCACTTAAAAAAATTATTTTCTAAAATCCTGCCGGGAAATTGAAAACAAATATAAAAGTTTTTTTTTTTTTTCTTGTGCCGGAAAATAATAAAAGCCCCATCCATTTATTGTGTTCGACCAAAACATTATTTCGGAAATTTCGGCAGATGTGCCCTTTTAATATATAATAGCAAATTGTATACATTATATATATATATATATATATATATATATATATATATATATATATATATATATATATATATATATATATATATATATATATATATATATATATATATATATTTATACGAGTACATACCAAATAATTTCCATAATTATTATTGGTATTATTATTACAAGCAGATCATTACAAAAATAACAATAGAATAATTTTACTTTAATTTTCCAATTGTTTGGAAAACTTATACAATACACATAAAATAATGGAAAAATACGTTAGCAACTGAACATAAAATCGGTCTATATATGCGAGTATTTTAATTTTCGTTTTTGTTTGGTCTGCATAAAACAATAGAACAATTTCCTTATTTTATCGTAATGAAGCGGAACAAGTAGTTTTCGATCGAAACCATTTCTATAGTTGGTTTATTATAAAACAATTTTCATTGTTACATATTTGGAATTGATTGCGCGTTTACGAGGTGTGAAATAAGAGTTTTGTGCAATGTCAAGCCTGGACTTAACTTAACTTAATTGTATAACATTTCGGTTCCATTTCAATTGGGTTACTTTATTTAAATAACTTTTGTTACAACATTTTTCAAAAACTTATCTTCGGTAATTTTTCTTTGTTTGGAAAATATAAGCTTGCAAATAAAAATTAAACTTTCTATATATATAGACGAACTAAACTTATTTTATTTTCACTAAACTTAATAAATTTTTATTTAAATAAAATAATACTGTGATATGCTCAACGGGAATCTTTTATGAAAATTTCAAATTTTTGTTTTTTTAGGAAAAATCAAAATTCATCGGAGATCTTTTATTCATGTGAAATCAGAGTTAAAGACTACATAAAATATTAACTAAAAATAAAAATCGGTATAGTTTTGAAAATTATAAAGAGAGTCTCTTATCGTTTTAAAAAATTAACAAACAGTTTTTGATAAATTAACCCCATTTGCATCCCGTGAGATATGATCTATAACTTTTTGTTTTATTCAACAAATTTTTTTTTTAAATATGCATATGCGTACTCAAATCGTATTATCTAGTTTCCCTTAACCCGAATCAATATGTGGTTTATCCTAATTTGGTCCTAAAACAGAAACAACAAATGCTTATAAATACATATGTGTCAGTGTGAAAATGTTCAGTTTCGTAGTAAAATTAGAAAAATTGTATTTAAGTTGGTACTTGTAAGCAGGGTTGGGCGGTTACTCGTCATCTAATATTTTGGCTGGCAACAGTGTAAGGTAAGGACGGAAATAAGCAGATTCAGCTCTCTGCGTGCTTTTTAAAATCAGGTTTTACTCACAAATAATGAAGAACGTAACCAAAATTCTACAACATACTATTTTCGTTCCTGTAATATACAGAGATAAACCAATTTCACTGGTTCCGATTCTTGCAGATAATATTATAAACTTAATTCATCGAAATTCGTTTACAGTAAATTCTTTACACTTGCATAATCTTACAGGTAATATTTACACCATTCCAAGTGATAAAATTAAGAAATTGTAGCCAATTTACCTCATCATGAAATGTGCTCAAGCATATTCTCCCGAATGATGAAAGCATTATTACTTACTTTGATGCGGTAAATATTCGAAATTGCATAGATTTGAGTCATGTCACTCGTCAAACCGTTATTTCCTATATTATAAGCATTCTAGATATAAGTTAAATGAGCATACGGGAGACATTGACGACATAGCGGCATAAAAATTAAAGTATATCCTCGAATTCAACTCATTACTTAAGTTCAAATACAATTCCTAATTAAAATACTTACTTTTACTTTTGTTGAAATACTCTTTGATTCAAGCCCATATACTACAATTTTAGGTGGCATTTTGCTTAAGAAAATCAACTCAACATAGTTCGAAAGTTATTCAAACATCAAAACGATTAAACCTAATTTAAAATGCACTCAACTTTTGTTCAAATTTACTTAAATTTCGCTCTAAAGTGAAATTAAAACTTGAGTTAAATTCTTATATCTTAAAGTCAAACTCAAATAGCACAAAATAATTTTTTCAACCAATGTTTGATTTTTAACTCAATTTATAATTTAAACTGTACTGAAATTTTGTTAAAAAATAATTTTATTTTCACTCATTCAATTCATCTAAAAAACTATTAAGATTTTGGCTTAAATTCATACTAGGATTCTATTCGGGATTTTACTTACGCATATCCACTCAAAAAATATATAGTTCGATATAGTAATTGCAAACTAAAATATGTGTATTATTTATAATTTAAAATACACTCATATAATCTATAACTCTCGTTTAAAATTTTACTCAACCAATTGTGCCCTAAATTTTACTTAAAAAAGTTTCACTCAGAATAGATAATTCAAAGTCCACTCAATCACAATCAAATGTAACAAAAAATTATTTACTGGCTTAGATATAGGCATCTGAATGAGCTATTTCATTTGTCGACGTTATCAGGTGCATTTCCACTTATTTGGAAATTTCCAAAAAGGTTGTAATATTGCAGATACAATTGAGATGAACAACTGCGAACCAGTGCGGACTTTGTATTTCGTCAACGCACTAGATTAAGAATTTCTTAACTAACCGCAAAAAACCAAATCATGGAATTTTAAATGTTATTTGTGCCATTCTCTTTTATTTCTCCTGCACAGCCGGCGAGTATTTTCCTTGAACCAACCAAGTAATATTCCAGCTAGATATTGACCAAAGATGCGAGCATCGTTGCATCGCTTACAGCCATTTGTTAATATTCCATTTTTTTCGCAATATGTTTCAGGAAGTGATTATATTTCCAAAAGCCATGTTTATACTATATCCTCGCTCGCGATATGAGTAATTGGTTTGTTGGAACGTTGTGGTATTCCAACTATAGATGTATGCTGGAAACGATGACCGTTTGTAGTTCTGTAACTACTAATATATTTCGTTAACTATACTAGAATTTTGAAGTTTGAATCGATATTTGTTTCACGTTTCATGCTGATGTGTTTGAGACTGAACGCATGCACTTTTCGATCAATTTATGTGGTCAATTTTATTGCGATTGGGTGTGGAAAATATGTGCCACCAAGTTATTGAGCAAATTTAGCTCGATGGTGTATTCCGCGGTATAGGGTTTGCGCCGGTGCTGCTACTATATAGCAGTGCTGCTAATTTGACCTCTGAAGTCATGTTTACCTACCCATGAAAGGAACCTGAATATGCAGATCCGATTGTTGAAATAGCCAATGAAAACATAGTCCCGAATTGACTACAGGTCATTGCAACTACAATCGACAGTATCTCTGCCGACAAATTTGGTTTCAAAGTTCAAACAGCAATGAGGTGGGTTTGTACTGTCATCCATGTTCGAAGAATTAGTGATGACACATACACTCCAAATTCAAAATCATTATGCTTGAAATCTGATGTGAAATTAATTTTTTTCGAAAACAAAAGCTGAAAACTATTCAAGCGGATCACGCATTTCATTTCCTCCGTTGCTATTCAGTCAAATTACACATATGTCATTTGCATATGCAAGCACCTGATTGGATTTCCGATAATAGAAGTTGCGCTGACTTATTTCAGTCTTATATGATATATGTATGTACTTCAAAATGAGATTAAAGAGTATCGGGGACAGAGCATCTTCCTGCCAACACCCAAATTAACTGCAAAATTTCTTGATAGCCTGTTCCCAACTTTAACGCAGCATTGAGACTGTGTAACTGTCATTTTACACAATCGTACGCAGTTTGTTGTCATTTCTAGATATTCCAAAGTAGACCACAAACTCTCTCGATTGATCGAAACATACAGCCCTGTCGGAAATCCAGGAATATCTGATATACGCTGATGCGCGTCTCATTTAGTATTAAAATAGAATGATCTGCCAGCGTAAAGACTTGATAAGTGACTGATCGATTCGGAAGAAATCCTCCTTGATACCAACCTGGACAGTAACTTGTATGCTGTGTAAAGGGGGGCTATACCGCTATACTTCTGCCACTGTAAGCGGTCTCCTTATCGCGGCCACTGTCAATTCGTGAGGCAAAACTTCGGTTTGTCATTTTAATCAAATAAGGTTGAAAAGACAGTCTCACTAAGTATCCCCTCCGAATATCAAGAGCTCCGAACTACTGCAGTCCACTCAAGGTCAGCGACTTCGTCTTATATAGCCTCTGCATGGCCTAAGTGAATCCCTCATGGAATGGATTCTCAATAGAAATGTTTGCAATCCTTATTTGAGGTGACTCAACTACAGCCTGTGATGCAGGATGAATACTAAGTCGGTAAAGTGTCCACTCCAAGATTCATAGGTTTCCATCCCGGTCCCGAATGGCAGGTAACGCAGACCTGAAAGTATGGTGCAAACCGGTAAATACTTTAAAGAAATTACCCGAACTGCGCTCATTGATGAGTTGTTGTACTTTCAAATCGTCGGTCTTCCACCATTCTCAATCCTTCGGGCTATACAATTCTGCTTAACTGCACTTCAATATGGGCTATATTTTGTTCCTCGATTGCAGATGACACGTGCAAGCGATGCTGACACAATTTGTCATTGACTTCTTGGAAATCCGAAATCCAGCTCCAAGATTTCTGAGTTCACCTCCACTGTAGAGCAACGTATATAGCCCTGGGACACATGGTCTCCACTTTTAGTCCCGTGAATTTCTAAAATAACAACGATTTCCGCAGAAGATACTCCTTCATTCACCTGTTTAGGCCTTCCAAAGCTCCCGGTTTCATAAGTTTTTGTACGTTCCACGTTCTTCCCGAACACATGGGCCCACACACGTTAATGATTTTTATCAATTTCTCCATACCAACTTTTTGATATGTATACCATTCATTGTTTTCGTTCAACCTATATATACAACCGCTTAATTTATTATTTTAATTTTTGTAACTATATATGAACGCCCGTCACACTGTGTTTTACTTCTAAATGGTGCCTCACATTACAAAAACAATTGCAATAACCCGATTACCTGCTAATCGATATTAAATGTGATGTATTATAGCTATAATCAAACATGAAAAATTTCGTTCTAATCACCACAAGTTTAATTTTGAGAATAATATCGCATAAAAGAAAATTTGCTTCCATCAAATTTAATAGTCACGAATTAGAAGAAATCACAAAACAAATTTCCCTTTGTCTTATATACGGTCTTTATGTTTTCCCATTTGTATTCATATCAAATAGAAAATTGGTTTTTCTTGTCTATTCAGGTTATAGCGCTGTACAATATATTTTGGATTTTTATTTGAAACGTGAAAATAAACTAAACCAACAAACATAAGCAAAATACATATAAGGATATGTTATTTATGTATATATATCTATATATGTTGAAGTAAAATGAAAGGTGATGTCATTTATAGTTAAATACCTGGCTTTATCGAATTCCAAACATAATGATACTGAAAATTTGCAGGCGGGATCTATTAACTGCGTTGAGCAAAATTAAATGAGTTAAGCAAAGTAGATTTATGCCAAAGTAATAAAAATGTAGGCCAGAAAGGGTGTCATCCGTTCCTGAAATTTTCGAAAAATTCATATGAATATATGACGTCACTAAATAAGCTGATCAACCTATTTGCACGAGTATTTTTGAGACACTGATTAAAACGGTTTGTTTTAATTAATAAATGGTTTATTTGTTAATTTCCCCATTATGTACACAAATACTATCGTAAAAATATCATTTCATTATAATACCTACACGGAAATCCCAAACAATAAGATCGAACTGCAAGCTGAAAAGAGAAAACACCAAAAAAATAATTAGTTTTGTTTCTTTTTGAATTATGTAACGGGTGCCAATAATATTTTCATAATTATAAATATTCCAACGGAACTTTTTATATTGAAATTGAAACGTTGTCACACTCATTGGTTTACCATCTCTGTTTGTTTGGTGCTATTCTATGTTTTCGATAAAATTTTGCATCGCATTTTTGCTTAATTATGATTGGAAACAGATCGTGCAGCTCTTGTTGGAACTCCCTACGATTGTTCTTACGATCGATGTGTATATGTCTCGTTTTATCAAGAATAAAATTTCGTATGCTATTTCGTTCAATTATAAATTTTATCTCTTGCGATCTCCGCCTATTAAAACAAAAACAAAACGTAAACTATCCCTTTCCTCTCATTTCGTTGTCTTATCAGGAATAGAAATTTGTATGTCGAGTACTTTGTCGAATGATTCGCTAGAGCAAAACATGATTCTATTTCTCTGTAATAGAATGATGTCTTGCTCGTGCAGGCTATGAACACAAAAGAAATAGCGAAATTGAGTAAACGAGATAGTGTATACAATTTTATTGGATCCTAGAAAAAGGTTGATTGGTTAACAAGATTTATATGGATTGGATACAGACATATTTCAAATTTATTTCATCAAATCATAATAATTTATTATTCAAGCGTCACACGAATAATATATTTGACGAGAGGACGAGACAAGCAAAGATCGAGGGTATGTACGTTTTCATTTCATTCAAACTGTTGTCGTTGGTTTCGTCGTTGACTTCGTCGTTCATTTTGAAGCTTGACTAGTATCAAGAAGCGTAATCATTGTGCTTTTGTCTACATAAATCGTTTTATGTTGTCGACACCTGCGATGGTTAATCTTGGACCACGATGCGTACCAATACGTGCCACATCATAGCGATCATTATAATCGACCCATATAACCTTACATGATCCCATACTTTCGTTTGATGTTAATTGTTCCACGGTTTTCTTGTTGAATTTTAAATCTGCTCTCACGTGCTTGATGTCGAATGGCTTCTTTTTCGTCCATAAATTCCGTTGTAATTTCTTTTTGAATTATTTCCACCAGACGGGTGTCTTCAGGATTCCTCATCTTCGTGCCAAACATGATCTCGAATAGGGTACGATTAATATTTCTTTGGAAGGTAGAATTGATTAGTGTGTGATAAATTCCTTGCTCTCTACAGAAGTCTTGAGAATTGTTCGATGTGAACGAAGTTCCACGATTAAAGATTATTGTGGTTGGATTTCCGAAGTTGGTCCTGTGCTGCTGCATTTTCTGAAGCACTTCGGCAGTAGTCGTCGATTTAACAGGAAAAAACCAAGTTTACTTTGAAAAGCTATATCTCCAGTAGAAAGGATATGATAATATTGCATTTTAGTGCTTATCAGTGGTCCCAAGTGATCGATGTGAATGGTCTATCTCGTATTTGGCAGTGAGTTAAGAAAACCCTCTTTTTTGGCTACTTTTTTCGGCTAAAATACACTTTATACTGCTATCCTGTTACGATTCGCAAACTTCACGAACTTTACGGAAGTGTTAGGCGCAAAGTGACCATTTTAATGAACCTTCCAAACTAACTCACTTTGCATTGATTTTGGTATGTAAAATAATTTTCTCTCATCAGTTCTTTGTTTGAGTATTACACCTCATTCAATGGTATATAGTCCATGTAGGGTCCGTGCTCCAATAATTGTGCAACTAATTGCAAAATTGTATCTTTCTGTTGTGCATATTTTAATTTTGCCAAGAAACTCAATTTACCAACATCACCACCAGATTACGACTGAAGGCATCGGCATGCTTCATTTGATCGCCGCGTCTGTGCTCTAATGTATATTGAAATTCCTGTAGCTGAACGGTCCAGTCAGTAATGCGTGCTTTCTTCTTTTTTCTCCATCGTATATTTAAAGGCACTACATAGTTAGTAACGATTGTAAAACTTATCCCAAGCAAGTAAACGCGCAGTTTTTTAAGTGTATAAACTATTGCAAGTACCGCCAATTCAGTCCTTACGCAACAAACCGCTTCAAGGCTTAGCAATTACTGAATAATTTGGGATATACTTTCTAAAATAGCCGGTAAGGCCTAAGAAACTTTGTACCATTTTTATGCTAGTTAGTTCCCTAGTATGATTTTACCGTCCATATATACCAATATGTACGCTTTTACGATCAATGGACGAAAAATACAGTTGATATATCGTTGAAACAGTGCTGGAGCGGAGCACAAGCCAAATGGTACCTTTTAAAACTCGAACTGACCACAATGCATAACAAAAGAGGTGTATTTTATACTATTTTCTTCAATAGGCACGTGAAAAAATCTGTTTTCTAAATCTAGCGTCGTAAAAACTGAATAATTGGATATAGTTGGTCGATGTGATGCTCAACGTAAAGGCGTTTTGAATTATCTTTTTTATTTCCATTACTATGGGACTAGCAAACTCCGAATTGCTTGATCTAATAATATCGGCTTAGAGCCACTTAGAGCCGTGGTGATTGGTATACGGGTGTTTAATTTTTAAAATTATTTTTCATTTCCACAGGGAAGGCATTATTGCATACACATCAATGTTTAGAATATTATCTATATTTGATACTACTTTCTTGATTCGGATCTTTTTACGACCTACAGAAATTTCTGTGCCGGTTAACACATTCTTACCGACTATCGTCTTGTCTTTAATACTTTTAGCCGGAACCACTTGAACTTTAGCATCAAATTCATTGTTGTCTATGTATATTTTAGAGTCAAAATATCCCATAGTATCGCTGCATGACCATTTGCTATACACCGCTGATTTTAATGATTTTACTTCCAAGTTTTCGCGAACCTATTACTTTCCATTCAACTTCTCTTAGTAATGTTACTTCACTCCCTCAGAGCTTGCACCGAGTGTTCGCCAATTTTAATTTTTTTATAGCATCTGCAGATAATTCTCTCCGCTCACTTGTGCATCCGGTGGTTTCAATATTTTTGAGAGAATTTGTCGAAATGTGCCCAAACTCATTATAATTGAAATATGTTAGTCCATCTCTACGTTGTCTGCAGTTTTTGGTATGTGACCACTCTGTCCGCAATTATAAGATTTTGTGTACTACTCTTCAATTGTGGGGCTAAAAAAGAATTTCTACTTATCGTACCGCTTCTCATGTTAAACGTTGAATTAATAGCTAGCTTTTCTCGAAATTCTGCGACAGTTCTTGCTCCACATTGCTTTATTTGATACCATGGTAATATATTTCAGCAATTGTGTATTTCACTGGTACGTCAACCTGACCACGAGCTGCTAATTCTCTCATCTCGAGAAAATATCCGTATAACGTTTCCGTTTTTGCCTTTTACCGTTGCATTAATAACCGGTGAATATCATCGCTAATTTCATTACGTTTGAATTCGCTTAATAGGTGTGCTTTCAGTTCTTCAACTCAAGTTAACCTTACACCCGTTCTCAATGATGTTTTGGCGGTACCTTTTAAACATATTGTCGACCATAAATAAGTTTTTTGCAGCGGATTCCAATTAAATATTGTTGCAGCATTTTCGAAATCATCCAACCATCCCCGAACACGAGCCAATACCGTCAAAATCCAGTCGGTACGCATTTATCATTCGCTCAGTAATTTGCTGTAAACCCGCTTCAAAACTTTGCAAGAATTCGGATTCGATGAATGAACTTATGGTATCACAAGAAATTGAGATTCCTCGGCCATTAGTATACTCTTTTATAAGCTGGCTTTTGACAACAACTTGTATGACAACTCAGTAGAAATATTACAACAAAAATCTAAAAACCCACAATTTTAATATTTGATAAATTGATAAATTGGTAGACGATGGATCATACATATATAGGATACAAATTAATAACTATCGAATGATAATTTTTGTTACAAACGGCTCGTTATAAAACCATAGGAATATATAAAGAGTCTTGAAAATAATCCATGTTCTGCTTTATCGGCTTAATTTAGTCAACATTCAGTAAAATGCTGCAGGCAAAAAAAGTTTTTCAATTAAATCTCATTTAAATTTTAGTTTCGGTTAGTACTAACCAAAAAAATATATTTTTTTTATTGAAAATATGAATATGAAATCAAAGAAAGTATAAAATGTAGTATATAGACAGAGATAATAGCTTTTTGAATTCAATCATGAATAACTAATTACAAAAGTTTTTTATAATATTCATTAAGAATTTTTATTAAATGTAGACGTCTGCGGTTATTCATCTCGTAATATCTCATAGTTAGCAAAAATATTTTTTTTATTATTAACAATAATTTGTCAATCGGTTTTATACCAGTTCCATATTATATATTCAATGACGGATTAAGCCAAAATTCCGGATAAAATTCACAAGGCGTGTTCGTTTATATTATTAAATTTGTGTGTTTTTTTAGGTTTTCACATAAATTAATTGTCCGTAGGTGGAGACATTTTTATATTTTTGGCACGCCATAAACTAAATAGAATATTTATTTTTTACATAATATATACATAAATTATTCATCTAGAAAAAGGATGGCCTAACATTATTTGATTAATAAATTTACGGTCTCGTGACATAAATCTAACGCTGCATAATATATGGTCACGCATAATATTGTTATTCTAATTTAAGTATTTGCTATTGATAATTGACTTAACCGAAACACGAATATTACGGAAATATATGAAACTATTTTTATACCTAAATAAGCAATTAATTATTCTTGAATCTTTCTACAAAAGAAACTAACAAGACGTATTCAAATCTACAAGCTAAAGTTATTACATATTTTAAGTCTTGACCAATGTTAATAAAGGGTGTTTTTTAAAAGGTTCACAACTTTGAGTTTTGCTTTTTGTTTAGTTTCGTTTGACATTTCTGACGGTTTGACGGTTCTGTTCGTCAAACTTATCGTGCACGTCATCCATTTTATGGCGTATATAATCGTCTTTCAGAGCGGCTAGTTCGAATAACAATAGATTGTTTTCAGACTACGTTTACTCTTAATGATAATGTGCATCCTGTGAGACGCCAAACAGTGCGCACTGAAGAAGCTGTCCAAATTAACCAATTCGTTGCCGTTCTCAGCAACTGCGGGATTGCGTTCTTCCACTTTAGGGAAGATTTTACGAAAGGATCTTGACTTAAAAGCTTTCAAGATTCAACTTGTGCTGGAATTAAGCTAAACGACCATCGTACGCACCGCCAATTCGGTGAATGGGCTGAAGCACAAATTGATATTGATGTTGAATTTCCATTCAAAATTTTATTCTCCGATGAAGCCCATATTTTTGGTTGAATGGGTACGTTAATAAGCAGAATTGTCGCATTTGGAGTGAGGATAATCCACAAGCTTTTGTCAAAACACCATTACATTCACAGAAAATTACTGTTTGGTGTGCTTTATAGGCTGGTGGAGTCTTTGGTCCATATGTCTTCAAAAACGATGACGGTCAGAATGTTACTGTCAATGGTGAGCGGTATAGGGACATGATTAGAAATTTTTTCGTACCTCGATTAGCTGGCATTAATCTTGCTGACATGTGGTGCCAACAGGACGATGCCACATGCCACGCAGATTTACTCAAAGAAACTTTTGGTGAGAGAATAATTTCGCGTAATGGTCTAATTAATTGGCCACCAAGATCGTGTGATTTAACCCCATTGAATTATTATCTTTGGGGTTATGTAAAGTCAATTATCTACGTCGATAAACCAGAGACAATTGAACACCTGGAAATCAACATTCGAAGAGTTATTGACGAAATACGGCCGCACATGCTGCGAAAAGTTTGTGAAAATTCGTGTTTCAGATTGCGCCTTGTATGCGCCAGCCATGGCGGTCACATGGCCAAAATAATATTTAAACACTAATGTCATACAATTTTCTATCCAAAAAAGCCCGTTTCATTGATATGAAAAATATATTTCTTTGTTTTATTATAGTTTAAACTTGTGTAACTCTATAAAAAAAGCACCCTTGACTTGTTCTTAGTGTTCGCTGTTTAATTAATTTAGATTATATTTATATTTGGAACACCTAAACATTTAATAAATTTCCAGGTGATTAGTCCAAGTGGATCTGCTCTTCTCAGTTGCCTAAATCGCGGCTGATTTAATATATCCCTAGCCCATTTGTTGGGAGTGTCTCTAGTTTTGAGTAATATTTCGCACACAATTCTCTAACCCTTTCTTAAATAGTTTGAATTCCAAGATCATCGAATGTACCACGGAGCATTGGTAATATTACGAAGTATTTTTGCTTGTGTTCGTTGCAGGAGTTCTCTGTTAGACGGACCGGTGTATCCCTATAACTGAATACCATATGTCCAGATGGGTTTGATTATCACTTTGTACAATAAAACTTTATTGGCTAATGACAGCTGAGATTTACTTCCCATCAGCCAATACATTTTGGAAATTTTTATTTTTATTTGATTGTGAGTTGCTTCAATATGATTCTTCTACGTTAGCCGGTCTGCCGGCGCATCAATATCTGCTGGTGTAGAAGAGGGATATTCAGTACACAATTTTATTCGGCTAGCCTCCCTTATATAGATCCCAATTAGTTTGCTTGTTTGTAAGCCGCATTGGCGTCTCTATTCTTAGGACGCCGGTGGTCACTCTTACAAATACAGGTGAGTGATCAGGAGACAGATCATATAGCAATCGGTGGCCATAGCATACGTAGAATGCCTTTAGTTACACAAAAGTCAATTAAATCAGCAACTTTCTTTTTATCTGTGATCCAGTACGTTAGTTAACCGGTAGATAAGTTATCTAGGGACCGTTCTTTTATAGCTTCATAAAGTGGTTTGCCTTTCGGCGATGTTAATCTGGAACCCCAGTTGAAATCACGCCCCGCAAGAAATTTATTACCTAGTTGGCTGAAATAATCCATGAAGTGCAGTTTTATAGCATGTTTTGGAGGACAGTACACTGCTAATATGACACAGTTACCAGACCATTCCTGCAGACAGATACTCGTTGATTGGATATTGTCATATTTCATAAATTAATAGTGTTTTAATCTCGATTTTATCAATACACCTGTGCCTCAAAAATTTTGAATTAATTATTTTTGATTTTTAACAACTAGCAACATCATCGGCATGAAGTTAGTTAACCTGCGGTACCCTTAAGGATATTTGCATATAAAATCCCGAAGAATGAAGGTTAAACATTCGTTGCTCTGCTCGCTGCCTTGGATTGGTTCTTCTTTTTAACTCAAGGTAAATTGGACACCTTCTATAACCTGCAGTGTGATTTCCGCCACAGTTGCTGCATTTTCTCACTGATGCATCCTTTTTTTCGTTGTTGCATGCATTTTAGTTATGAAGTTCACCATAGATAACACAAACGTCGTTTAAAGTGCAATATATGCTTTAGTATGTCCATACTCTCCATACTCTAGACGTGAACTTAACACATTGTACCGGGATAGTTCTTTTGTTGGTATCCTCAATGGCAATTCTTCTATGTAGTAGATATTTTAAGTCAAATATTGCATGTTCCTCTTTGACATTTCTGCTATCTGCGGTTCTAATTCTAGACGGAACAATTGCTGAGGCGCCTTCTCACGATTAATAATATTGAAATCCTTTCAAACAAGAGCGGCACGTATATCGTTTGCATCGATGTAGCCCTCTATACCATAACATGGTGACCAATACTTTTTGGCTTTTTAGTTGGTAAGTGTAGTAAGGTTTACCAACTTCGTCGACTTGTTTAAGTAGCGCTCTGTAAGCGTCAATATTGAATTTTTGTTTCTTTTATATCTCCTCTTTTTATAATGGAGATAAAAAATTCACCATTTATAGTAATGAACTTGATTGTTTTTGCGAGCTCTCTATTTGATTCTTCCCTCAAATAGATTGATGGCGGTTTGTCTATTTTTATTTTTGTCGGGCGACGGGTCTTCAACAACCAAATAAAAATTCCGATTTCTATATGCGTTAATTAAACGCTAGCTAGCTTGGTGAATTTATTCGAGTTTGCACTGGCCGCTGATCTAAGGCTTCTCCCTGGATTTGATCTGACGAATTCAATTCGTATTAAATTACCTATGGCAGAGTAATTTTTGAATCATTTGCGATGTTGTCGTTTTGGACTATGTTGCACATTTTTATTAGTAACGGTCGTGGCGATAAATCGCTTGTGGACGTGGGAATATTTGAACATTACGGTTTCACATATTTTTCACATCAAAATGTTTTTTATAAAAAAAATTAATTAATAACTACTGATTGAAATTTTCATACAAGTAATAATTAAAATCCATCCCCGTACATCAGGTTTTCCTGGATTTCCGGCAGGCCTATAACTCGGTCAATCGAGAGAGTTTATGGTCTGCCCTGGAATACCTAGGAATGCCAACAAAACTGGTACGACTATGTAGGATGACAGTGACGCAGTCCCAATGCTGTGTTAAAGTTGAGAACAGGCTATCGACAAGTTTCATAGTTAACTCGGGTGTTCGGCAGGGAGATGCTCTGTCTCCGATACTCTTTAATCTCATGTTGGAGTACATCTTTCGTAAAACTGAAACACCGCAGCGTAACATCTTATATCACCAGTCCAATCAGATGCTTGCATATATGCAGATGACATATGCGTGATTGGACTGAATAGCAACGGAGTGAAAGAAATACTTGATCCGCTTGTAGAGTTTTCAGCTTCAGTTGGACTTCAGATCAATGAGTCCAAAACGAAATACCTGATCTCTGGTTTTAGGGACAATGGCACACCAGATTTTAGTAGTGGCCACCACACGTTTGAGGGAGTGAGGAGGTTCAAATATTTGGGTTCTCTTATCAATCACGATAACAGTGTAGGTGAGGATATTCAAGTGCGGCTGGCAGCTGGCAGTCGTTCTTTGTATCCTCTAAGGCCACTGCTAAAATCTAAACACTTATCAAGTGCCGAGAAGCTGAAGCTTTACAAAGCGTTGATCAGGCCCGTTGTTATGTTTGGATGTGAAAGTTGGGCGCTGACGGATGAGTACGAGAGATGGCTCCTAACATTTGAGAGAAGAGTCATGCGTGTGATTTACGGCCCAAAACGCGAAATAGATGGTACCTACCGAGCTCTGTACAATATCGAGATCAGAGATCTGATGAAGATCCCCGATATTGTACATGAAATAAGACCTCAGCGAGTACGCTGGCTCGGGCACGTTCTGCGTGCTGATCCGGAACGTATTGTGCAGCGATCTCTGAAAGGAGAGCCACCATATGGTAGGCGCAGAGGTCGTTGCAGGCGACGATGGCTTCACGGTGTAGAGAACGACTTGGCCTCTTCAGATTGTCTTAGACAGTATGAAGACCATGCTTGGGATCGAAACCGCTGGAGCCAAATTGTTGACCCAGTAAGGGGCCAGTAATAGCCTTTAAAACTGTTTAATTAATTAATAATTAAAATATTTTTAAAGTTTACTCGGCGGTAGCAAAATTGCAACTTGTAGGACATATGAAATCTATTCTTAAGGCTTATAGAAAGCATTCAAAATATAGCTTTCGGCAAATTCAATCAGCAGAATGTAATAATTTGTTAATCTGTCGCATATAATTTCAAATTGCAAATAAAAATTTAATAAGGTCAAAGCAAGCTTTCAAATTAAAATTTTCAAAACTTAAAGCAGTTTATAAATTTTAGTAAAGCTTTTTCAGATTCATTCGTAAATCGTACCAATTTTTCATAATTCTATTCATTTTGAACACATTTAGAAGTTTTTAAGTTCAAAAGCTCGCCAAATTTTATATACTATTTTTATACTATCTTTTCTTCCTATATATGCCCACGGATCGTATAGACTGAATTTGTCTAAAACGTTAAATAACTTTCGACGATAAATAATGTTTCGAAAAAGCTGCTCAAAAACTTTAAAAGTGAACTCATATTTCGGAATCAAAACCTTTAGTAGGTTCAATTTGCAATAATTAGCTTAAGAGGAGCTTTCCAAATATTCCGCAATTCCAAATATTTCTAGTGAGCTTTCAAACGAATTATTTAAGTAATTGGTAAACTTTGATGAATTCGGTTTATAACGTAATCGTTAAAGAGAAAGCGCATTTAAATATAATTTTTCGATAGTTAAGCTTTCAAATTAACATTTATTAAAAATTTAAAGAATTAAAAGTATTTACAATTTTGATTAGAGCTTTTTAAGATTTATTCGAAAAAAATTTATTTAGACGCATTTTTAAATATAGTTCAGCTTAGGATGCTTGTGAAATGCTTGTGATTTTTTAAGGTTTTAGTATTGCTTAATTCTGAGTTTGTTAAATTCTGATAACTAGACTATTTTTTAGAATATGGCGTTAGTTTACACTTTACAATACCCGTAGTGCTCAGTTTATAATTATTTTGTATAATTTACCGAAGCAACGTTTGACGCCTTCATCAAATCAAATTTCGGCCGTGCTACGGTGGATATATGAGTTTTAATGAAATATTTTAACTTTTAAATTATAAATTCTTTAGTTCCAACTCTTTTTAAATTATTCTTAAATTTTTTAGTTTCCATTCTAACTTCCATACATTTTTATTTTTAGATAAATTAAAAATTTTTAGGAAATAAATTTTTTATTTTATTTAAAAATGTGTTCCCTATGGTTTTGCAAACTTCTTAAAATTTTTTAATTTATTTTACTTTCAAAATTTAAAAGTATTTGACAGATCATAACTATATGCACATATATACGATGCAAAGACAACATTCGTAATACCCATGGTACCAGACCTTATGTACTTATGTACGTTCTGCTTATGTTATTTGATTTTTTTTCCTTTCCGACATTAAATGTTCCGCGATTAAGCTCTGCTAATGAAATCCGACGTGTGTGAGATTGCAATGATCTTTGTAGCCAATGCAGCAGTCAATAATTTACAAAAATAACATTTTACAAAAAAATAAACTTTGAATTTGAACTGTTTTAAGGCTTTTTTTAGTTAGCACATAACATTAAGTATAACATGCTAAACAGTGTTCGTGGTATGTTCCTAATTAATTTAAAAATTTAATTAATTTTCAATCATCATAGAAAAGTGTTGTAAATAATGTTTAGAACTTTAAAATGTTATTATGGCATAGTCAGTGTTAATAAATATATTATCATTAATAACATGCTTAAATTACAGAATTAAATATTAAATATATTTTTAATTTACATATACACGCGGCTATCCATACAGTGTTCTTCTTTTAATCTCGTTAATTATAATCTATATAATCGTTATAGCAATGTACCATTATTGTCTAGACTCTATGGCTGAATTTATCGAAAACGAACAAAGTAATTATCAATTTTAATCCCAATGTAACATTATTTTAATAACAAAATTTTAATCCAATTATTTCGAGAATTTGAACGTCAATATACATATAGAAAATAGCAATCAGATTTTATCTAAATGAAATTTGATTAAAATATTGTTACTTGTGCAGGATTAATCAAACTAAACAGAGAAAGCAAAAAATTGCATTAAATGGATTTTAATTAATTCATTTCATACCAGAATATTGTACACATATAATATATATAGTGTCAACCGTAACTCAATTTTTATTTATTTAGTTTATTTTTCTGGTTGAACTTCACAGCATTAAAATTTATGGTAATTCAAGCAAAATAATATATTCAACCGCAAGAAGAAAATAAAAACAAATTGAGATGAAAATTTACCAAAAAAGATATATTCGTATGTATGTGTACATGCAAGACGATCAACATGAGTACAGAAGATATATGTAAATAAACTTTTGAAAAAATATAAAAGATAAATATTTTGTCAGGCAAAAGACATGCCGGATATTTTGTAATATAGCAGCTATATTTATATATACCAGAAGAAAATTGTTGGTTTTATCGTTTTGTTTATAAAACATTTTAGACTTTAAAATTTAAAGTATAGCACTATGGTTTATATTTGTATATGCATAAGTTGAGAAACAGGAAAACTTTTTGAACAACATACTTAAATAAATGGTTAAAAATGACAAAAAAATTATTGCAAATTTAATTTATATTCCATGGTTATGTATACAGTGTAGCATAATGTATATAGTAAGTATGTCAACTATTTAGTATATATCCAAGATACTTAATTGGGTTGACTTAATTAAATTATTTTTTTCTTAACTTAATATAATTATTTCGGAATAACAAAAAACTTTCCTTTTTTTCGGTGTGTACACACAGTATATACTCGTAGCTAGTATCTTCATTAAAAAATTAATTTCTCGTTTAAAAATATTTTTTTTTTACCAATAAAATTACGAGTATACTATACACACACACAGCTCAACAAAATACATAAAACTATATATATATATATGTATATACATATACAAAAAAAAATGGAAAACCCAAACAAACTTTTTTGTTGCTGTGTTTTTGTTAATTTTCATCAAAATGGTTCAAAATCATAAAAAAAACTTTTTTGTGTGTTCCAAAAAAATAAAAATTTGGTTGGATGTTTTTTTTGTTGTTGCTCTATTTAGGTAAAATTTAATGATTTTCACCCGTAATTATAATTAAAAGTTTTTTTAAGGCACTCACACACACACACACACACCTATATATATTATATATCTAAAATAAATAAACCTACTTTCTAATTAACTTATTTGTTAAATTATTTAATTAGCTTACGATCCAAAAAAATAGGTTCATCTTGTATCTGAATTTTTTTTTACATGATATAATGTAAATAAGCAAAAGTTGAATAAAACTATTTTTTGTAAGTCATTCACTTTGTTCAAGAGCCGAACTTGGATATTAATTGGGATTGAGCCACACAACCAGCGATGGACATTTACGCGTCCTCTATTATATTCTACGTTGACGTGTCGACAACTCGTAGACAACGTAGACAACGTAGATATCGTAGACAACGTAGATATCGTAGACAACGTAGATATCGTAGACAACGTAGATATCGTAGACAACGTATAATCCCTTTCGATGCATTTCAATTAAAATATTTTCATAATCTATCTGTAGAAATTTAGAATCACGCATAAATCTTATAACTTACTTAACCGATTATGTGAAATTCCTACAACTCATGTATGTCAAATAAATAAATTTCCCACATTTCTTTTGAAATCCCTACTAAGCTAACACCATAATGTCGTATATATTTTAAGATGTCAATTGGTCTAAGGTAACCGAAAAAAATATATTTTAGAAACAATTGTGGGATTAGGGGATTAGGACAACCAAGTATAGTATGTCGATTAAATGATTTTTCCGGATTGTTGCCCTCCTACGGCATATGTGAATCGCTAGTCACTAACAGCTTCACATCCTCTCAAATTTAAATAATAATTCTAGCAATAATTTTTAAGTCAGCATCCGATTTTTATCGCATTTGACGACCGAGAAATATCTTAAACTAGCACCTAATTTAGACAAATCATAAAGTCCAAAATCCATTATATTCGAACAATCAGATTCACTTAATTCACGCAAAGCAACACAAAAGCTTGGCAAGTGTTTTCGGCCAATATCGTGATTTGATTAATTCATCGCCTTAAGTAAACGAAAACCAATTGCGAACAATTCTTAACGATCACATGTTCAAATATTACCAAGTAATCTAAGTAATACTCTACGTGTCGACAATCGCGTAAATTACATGGCGTAATCTACCTTGCCCATCTGTGCTTGTAAGTTTACATTGTTTGCAATTGTTTCAATTATCATTATCCAATATTTCTACTAAATCAGTTGTAATAGTAAAATGTTATTAAAGATGCACATACATAATTGAAAACTAATTGTGCTCAAATACCATGAACTTCTTTCAACGCCCGGTTGCATTATAAAATCATTAACTTGACCCAAAACAACGATATGTAGCGTTATATAGAGTGGTAGAACAGTCCGCACAAAAATTGAAATACCCGCTCACAAAAATCAGAAACATGGCGCAACTGATGGAAATCTTATAACATCAACTGATGCTTATAACTTTCATTAAAAATATTCCGGGGGCATTGACAAAGACCGTGCCATAAAATTTAACACAATTCGAGTTAAGGAAGGCTATATAAGAGCTATACCGCTCAATGTCAAAAATAATTTTAGTTCAGGAAGGCTAGCTGATTAAGAGGATTTGGTATTAGTCTGATACCAAATTTTCACAAAATTTAGTGGATGTGTTTTGATGGATGACGAAACGTATACTTGAAATTACCAAATTACCGAAAACCGTGGCAATGCTCTTGCTAAGTATAAGTACTTCATGTTAGATTCATTTGCAAAAAAAAAATTATGATTTGGACGACAATTTGCAGTTGTGGAGCTCGGTTTTTGTAACAGTGTCCATAAAGACGTATTTTGCCGATAATTCGTAAACCCGATTCAGCAGTAAAGTTTTACGCATTTAGCTAGTTCACGCGACTCTAAAGAAGCAATAAATTGAAATTAATCAAATCGATGTTATCTTAAAGAAACAGAGTTTACAGGTTTTCAACTTATCGAAAAATATTGCACTATATATAGTGACTATATTGGACTATAGTGCTGGAACTGATGCGTTAATGAAACCAGTTTGGTGCCAAAGTCACACCGGAAGTTGTGTCAGAAACAGGGAGCATCAAGCAACATGTGCGTCAGACCAATTGTAATCGTTTAGTACAATAAAAAAAATTTAATTAATGCTATTGGTGGTTTTATTTCAACATAGTTTGGAAAGGTATAATGAGTGCGATTCATCTAGATATAATTTCTGCAAAAAATTAAAAACTCAAAAAATTAAATTTAATCGTATGGACCTAGATAGCCAATTCATCGAACCGAAGCATGAAATGAACTGCTCGTCAACAAGATTTCTCAATAAGACCATTGTTTCACCAGCTGTATGGTAAATAACGCTGTCTTTTTGGAACTAAATATCGTCGAGATCACGAGAATCAATTTCAGGCAGAAAATAGTCCTATCATGGTGCGATCGATAACGGGCGTATGTTCCGGCCGTCCTCATTTGAGATGGAATTTGAATCAACGGTTTCACAGGCTCATAAACCACACCAAACCGTCAGTTTGTTCGCGTACCATCCAATATTAAATTTGTACAATTTGTTCAGGTTGATTACGAAAATCAGCGTTCTGTGAGGAATGTGTTTTATGCGCTTAGACTAAGTTATGCTTCACATAATTGGTCTATCGAGACCACTATTTTTAATACCACCGCAAAGCTTGAATCCTAATGCTTTTCAATGGTAATAAAAATAGTGGTCTCGGTAGACCAATTATGAGCAGCTTAACTTAGTCGAAGCGCACAAAACACATTCCTCACAGAACGCTGATTTTCGTAATAAAGCTGAACAAATTGTACACGCTGCGCCGGGCTGAGTGAAAATAAAAATATGAATAAAAATAATATGACAGTTCAACACTATACTACAAAAAATCACTTTATAAAATAAAACTTTCTGTGCATTGAAATTAGTCTATATATATAAGCACAGCGCTGACACTTTTAATCTTCCAAATAATCACTTGTGGGAATAAGGTTAACAAAAATATTAGACATGGATTTATTTTTCTTATATGCTTATCCTCCACTTCTTTAATCTTTCCTTGTACATATTATATTTATAATTTATTTGCTGCCTGCTTTCAATAATTTGTTTGCATGCTGTCCTCAAATCCCAATGCTACTATTATTCAAATTTGACTGAACAAAAAACAAATAGTTTCTTCTTTTGTTTATTATGGTTCAGATTTTCGGCTTGATTAACAGTCGCCTGAAGTACCATTAAGCGGGCAGTCGCACATTATATATGTTAATTTTACATATGAATCATATTCACAAATGTTGTATATATAGGCATAACGAAAATTGTTTGGAATTGGTTCGTAGCGTGGTTGTTTTCTAGATAATTCGTACGTACATCAGACAACCACATCTTATATATAAAATAATTAAATAATAAATTACAGAATTATTAATTTGTTAAATAAAATTTTTTAAGCTTATACCGAAAAATTAAATTATAATTTCAAATTGATTCATTTTTTCACATCCATACCGCACTCTTCAATCTACATCATTACGGCGGGTGCGCACAGTTTGGAACTGTTTGTATGTACACATAATTATATTATATTTGTAATGTTTCATAATTTTATAATTAAATTTAGCTGTCTTTACTTTTAAACCAAAATATTGTTGTTGGTTTTGTCGAAAATGAAACTCTCTTCCATCATATCTCCTTTCTATTTGTTTTATTGTTGATAAAATTAGAAATTTACATTTTTACCAAGTACTCGAAATATCTTCAAACCCACACACACACATTACTATATGAAATATAAAGGCACCACATAGAAGTTGTTTGGTTTCATAGAAGGGAAAGAACAACAAACACAAAACTGATTATATTATTTCAAATATTATTTTTCAAGGTCAGCCTCACCAATAAGAATATTAATTTTTTTTTTTAATTTACCAACAAAATATATGACCATTCGTCAATTCCAAATAAACATTTTCAAAATCAAGGAAATTAATCAAAACTAGTCTTTTAAAATTCATAACCATACAAAAATTCAAAATTTGCATCAAATTTTAATTGAACGTATCCAAGCACTCACATAATAAAACACACGAAAAGTGTGCTAGCACTGATTCAAGACAATTTTTCGTGTGTTTTACTATAGGAGTGCACTAAAAATTCGTCTAAAATTTAGTATCGCTGCTTTTTTGTATTATTGTTTATAAATTCTAAAATTTCCAAACTCAACACAGTTAAAAATTCAAAAAATTTAGCCAGATATTCTCAGATTTAAATTCATTAGGCAACACAATATATGAATTTTAGTATTTCAGTAATGCTAATTTTCATTTTTTGACTTCACGATAATTAAATTTAAAATCGAGTGACTTTGTTAATCTTGATTTTATATGTTTAATTTCGAAAAGTTGAGAGAAAAAATGTAAAATTTTAAATTTTAGAAGTGCCCAGATTTACAAAATTCATATAAAATTTTATTAATTTGAAATATTTTGAAAACATCAGAAATTACGGGCCTATCTATAGGTCTGGCTTTTCCCGTATCCCGACTCTTATTCATTTTAAGACAAAACATGATCAAGAATTTCGATAAATCAATTAATATTTCAAAAATGTATTTACATTTTTTTAATATTCCAGGATTTTAACCAAACCCCTTATGAATTTTTTAAGATGAAACTATATATTCTATTATTAATTATCACGCCGAAAATGCTTCAGAAGATCTGTAGGAAAAAGAGCCTGAAGCAGACAGACGTAGAAAACAAACCTCATTTTAAAACGAAACTATTGAAGAAAAGTCCGACAAAGGAACATCAAGTAACGGCAAATCGAAACACCTGATGTAATTCATGTCCGCCTACAAATACAAAAGGAGCGACAAAGAAAATAAAGAGCTAACAACTAGCTTTACCTGAAAGAAGAATTTACATTTCATTATGAGCCGTATGTATTGGAATTCATGCATTTTCCGCAAGTTCTTATTGGGAAGATGGACAATAAGTGTAATTTCTGTGGAGCACTCAAATTTAAAGGAGAAACACCCGGTTTGTGTTGTTCCCACGGAAAAGTCAAGTTGCCCAACTACGACAAGTTACCAGAGCCAATAAGCAGCCTGATGGTGGTGGTACATCCGTGCCAATGAATAAAAACAAAGGATTCGTGCCAACTTTCTGCATACAAGGCCAAGTGTATCACAAAGGCTGTTCACTTCTTCCGCTACCTCACGAAGATGTGAAATTCCTACAGATTTTCTTTCTGGATAATGAAGAAGCAGAAGCTCATCGTCGTTGCTCCATTATAGGTGGGATCGATAACAAATTAACCATATCACTTCAGAAGATGTCACATGAACACAATCACTACGTGAGGACATTCAAAACTGCATTAGCCGAAAATATACCAGATGACATGAAAATGGTGATCAAAGCTGATAAAAAAACACACCCAGGACATTGCAGAGTTTTCAATGAACCAACAGTTAATGAAGTTGCTAGTATCATTACTGGAAATGACTTCGAAAACAGAAATATTGTCTTGAAAATGAGAAGCAATATGAGCTTAAGAGAATCTGCGAAACGCACATATCTAATTCTTAAAGTTTGCTGCATGCTTCAGTCATGGACAATTCTACATAGCAATGTCACGGGCGGAGACACCTAAACCTTATATGTGCTGGCAGATGAAAATAAGTCAACAAAAAATATAATTTATATACAGGTGTTGAACGATTGACTTTGGTAAACTATACTTCAATGATAATGTTTAAACGTTCAACAAGTAAAAATTCTATTTGCAAATGATAGCATTTGGTTTTATTTAAGATAACGCTACTAAGAATAAACCTGGGCGAAGCCGGTGATGTAAGAAAATAAATTAAAACTAATTCTAATTTTTTAAATCTTTAATTTTATAAAATTTGGTTTTAAATTAGTCAACTTGAAATTTTAGAAACTAGATAAAAAAATTCTTAAAATTCGAAAATGTTAACGCGAAATATTTCAGGGTTTAAATTATAAGTTTTTTTATTTAAAATTTCTTAGCCACAAAGAATTAATACAAAATTAATAAATTTATTTAATTTTTTTTCAGAAAATAAAATTTTAAATTAAAAACAGATTTAGTAAGTAGGTACCTTCCTGGACATTGCGGGAGTTTTTGATAGCACTTCGTTTTCTTCGGTTATGAATGCGTGTACCAATTTTAATATTAATCAAACCATTGTTAGATTCATCCATTCGATCAAGTCCCTTATAATTCAAGGAGAAGTACTCTCAACCTTGCAGTGGCTGATGCGGTTATCGATGAATTACTTGTTAAATTGGAGCGAGCTGGGTTCATCGTGCAAAGCTACGCGGGTGATCCCGTTGTGACAGTGTCTGGTAAATGCCTGAACGTCTTATCTGATCTGATGCAGAACGCCCATAATATAGTGGAAGTTTGGTGTCCTAAAAGGGGTTGTACGTCAATCCCTCTAAAACGGATCTGGTTGTCTTTACCAGACGTAGAGACAGTGCTCATAAATATCTTCCCACTCTTTTTGGTAGAGCAATTACAGGGACAGAGCACGTCAAGAACCTAGGTGTTATTTTAGATAGTAAACTCTCCTGAAAATTTGACCCATAAGGGCCTGGGGCAACCCATGGGGTCTGACCACCAAAATGATGTCATTCATCAACAAAGCACTGATTTTACCTTTACTGTCGTATGTATCAGTTGTATGGTGGCTAGTTGTTAAACTGATGTATTTTGTAGCAAGGCTGGATGGACTGCGCGAACCCACAGCCTGTAGAGCTATATAACCTGTGCTATGTCGTCAACTCCCCTTCTTGCTATAGGGATCTATTCTATGCTTGCCCGAATTACAGTCTTACATTATTAGTATACTGCGTGCTTTGCTATATTTCGAATGAGGGCTATTGGGGCCTGGAATGCTTTCCGGGCTTGAACCGGGCATAGACAGATTCTTATTAAGTTTAACTCACATATTCCAGAGGTTGAAATGGGGAATTGACAGGCTATTGCCCGAGTTTAACTTCACCAATTTATTCTCCGCCGGTTTCCTTCCGTGAGAACTATGGCTCTCTCAGGATTTCTATAGACAGTTGTACTAGTGATAGTTTTTTTTTGGATGGCTCTCATTCATAAGTTAGTGAAGGATTTTTGATTATATTGTCCAACGTATGGGCTCAGATTCTCTTGTAGTCTGGGTAACCACTGCACGGTTTTTCAAGCTGAATTAATTGCACAAACCCTACAATAACCTCCTTTACTCTAATACGAGAGTAAGGATCATGTGGGTGCCTGCTCATTGTGGCGTTGTGGGAAATGAGGTTGCTGACTTTTTAGCGAAAGCTGGGTCGTGTAGTAAATTTATTGGTCCCGAGCCACCAATTCCACTATCCTACAATGGTGGTAAGGACGCTATTAGGAAGTTCGCTTTACTTGAACTGGGACTGAAGTGGCGTTCTACTCCAAGCTGTCGAAAGGCGAAACGGTTCATCATTGAACCCAACGTGAGGTTCACTAAATATGAGTTACTTTGAAAGGGAGCCAATTCGCAGAATTCTGGTTGCACTTATTACGGGCCATGAACTCCAACGCATGGAACTTGCTCAGGATGATCTTTATGACAATTGTCTGGAAGAAGTGGACGCAACTGTCTACACTATCTTTGCAGCTGTCCAGCCTTTGTCGAAGCTAGATCCCAGGTGTTCTCTTACTTATTTTTGAACGTAGATCAGTTATTATCCATTTCTTGGTACAAACTTTCACAGTTTGCTAAGGCTGCAGTGCTCTTCTGCGAGTTAGGAATCCTCTTGCACCATGGGCATATTGTGGCATTGAGTGCAGAACCTCTGTAGGTTCCAACCATTTTAATAAAAAAATTAAAATATAAAAAGTATAGTAGGAATGGCGCCACTTGTTACAATATAAGTGGCGTTACATGAGCCAGACATTTTGCTGACTCTGTCGTGGCGCCACCACATACTAGTGTTTGGTATTATAGTTTGGAACAAAATTTGTGTGTACTGAATACCGGTACAGTACTAATGGTGTTACTTGAGCCTAAAATAAAAATGGCATTACTTGAGCAACGGAGCCTAAAACTGACAATCGTACGTTAATTTCGAAATTTGATTTATCCAAACTTTTAAATATTTCAAAATTTTAAATTTTTGTTAGATTTTGGTCAAATTTCCGTTTTTAGATTTGGACTAATTTAAAAACTGTTAATGCTTTGCCGACAGAAAATCGATGAGAGAAAATTGAATAAAATATGTATTCAAACAATATGTTAAGTGTATTGTTTATAAATTCCAGTCAGTAGAATTTAAAATGTTTGAAAAACTGCTGTACCATAAACTCTGATTGGCCCCGCCCTGCTGCCTCAATTCATTTAATTGATAGGTAAACAGTGAGCTACCAAATTTGGTTCCAAACTTTCTCAAGTCAGACCACACTGTCCAAACTCGTATTTCATAATTTGCCTGGTTTTAGCAGTTAAATTATTTTCGGGATTATTGAACTGATCAATTATGACAAAGCTCCTAATTTGATATGTTCATAATTTTAAAGCTGTCAACAAAATGAGGACCTAGCCATTTGTTAAAACTTTGCCTTATAGATTATATACAAAGTGTGGTTTTGTTATCTGCTGTAACTTTTATTTTTTGCTATTTATAACAAAAATAAGACTTAGATTTTATTTTACGGAATTCTAACAATGTGGAATGTATTTTTAAGGATTAAATTCTACGAAAAATATAATTTTATCTGATTGTTGCAATGTGGTAGATTTTATTTTGGAAAAAAAAAAAATTAATTAAATGAAAAATTTTGCATCTGCTATTATACTTAACCAATTTAGACTTTTAATCGGATAAAATGGAAAATATATAATTTTTTTTACAAATGTACAAGTTTGTTGTTTAGGAGAGTTAGAAAAATATGGTTTAAATTTAAAGTTTTGTGATACGTGCGGTTACTTTTGACTATTTAATTTAGAATTTATATATCGTAGAGGTATATACGAATGCAGCAAAACGATACAATCTCAACTCACATAAATTAAATTAAAAATAAGTATATACTTAGTTCAAAATATATATACATTATAAACATTAAGGTGTTTCGTTCCCATTGCAAACACTATAGTATACATAGGTACATAAACAAATTTTGTATATCGGTACGAGTAAAACATCAATTGCTATTTAATAAAAATATGCACACTAAGTCATATACATATATACGAGTACATATTGCGGATAGGGGAATGCCCTAACCGGCACGCCAGCGGGTAGGTGGAAAATAATACCCCGAATAAGAAACAAAATAATGAGTGATAAAAATGAAAATTCGTTTACGGCGCAAAGGGTATGATTATCTTAGTGCCGGCGGCTTCGGTGAGTGAAGCAGCGGGCTCCCAGCCATGGCTACTGAAGTTCATAGAACTATACAAGTGTAGAAAGGTTTTTCGAAGAAGAAACAGGAGGTATAAGTTTGCATTTTAAAATCACACATGTATGTGGCAAATACCGGGACCCATTTAGGAGCAGCAAAAACAAAATTGATCGGCTATACGAATACATCAGGTGAACGAATAACGTGCACCATGAAATTAAGAAGCTGAGGGCCACGTCAATCAAAAATCTGTATTTCGAATACTCACAAAAGGGTGGAAACAAGGACGAAAATCAGACAAAGCAGACAATTGCAAAATTTGGCTAAATACCTGTGTGCTGTGAGACTCAGACCACGCCAACCATCTCCAATTCGAGAGAGAAAAAAGAGCCTATGGAGTCGTTAGAAAACCAGATCAAAATGGCACAAAACAGTAAAATTATGATCGAAAGAACAAAATTCGACTGTGGTACATGCCCAGATGAAAATTAAAAAAAGTGATCTAAAAGTTCTTATGAAAACCCAGATGAACCTAGCGAGCTTGGCACTGAAAGTGATCCCCGACTGACAGTTGGGGGAAACGTGGAAGGACCTCACGTTTCCGTCCTGATGAGTGATGCCATCCCGATAAGAGCGGATATTTAACATATGCTAATGCTTAAGAAAATGAAAGGGGATTCAAATTTGAATGGCCTCTCTGAAAAGATAACTGGCATACGTAGGACAGCAAAAGGTGATCTCCTACTTCAGGTAAGGGATGATATACACGCAAAAGAACTTGGATTCCACACTGCGTTAGAAAACTCTCTTGGTGCAGATGCAACTATTCAAACGATATTGATGAGGCCACAACAAAAATTGATGTACATAAGGCGATTACAGACAAGTTTATGGAGGCGAAAGACAGCAGTAATGGGCGCCAAGCTCGGAAGATAATGAATGAAAAATGATGTACTTAAAGTGTTTCAAGTGGTGGCAGTATGGACATACAGCCAAATGTGGTATATAGGTGTGATGTGGATCTTTCCCGCGTTTGCCACAAATGTAGAAGAGAGGGTCATGGAGTAAAAGAATGTAAGGAAGAAACAAATTGTATGGTTTGTCAGACTATAAGAAGAACCGTAATCATATAACAGGTAGTGGTCAGTGCATGGCGTATATGGAGGCATTAAAGAAAGCAAAGCGACTAGGAAGTTCCTCCATCTCAACTTAAACCATTGTGAGGTTGAGCACAAGATGTACTTGACCAATCTGTGCATGAAGCTAGCGTTGATCTCGCCATTACAATAATATAGAAAGGTGTAACGGTGCAACCGACACAACAGGTAAAGCCCACTACGAGTGATGCACCTCCTAGTGTCACAATATAAGAGTTTAAGCACTACCTGGATCGATTGATTGCTGATGCTCAATTGCGAAACTCGGTTGTCATTGCTGGTGACTTTAAAGCCTGGGCAACAGAATGGAGAAGTAAAAATACAAATAGAAGAGGAATGGCACTACTAGAGGCATTCTCCTCAATAGACGTTGTGGTACTCAATACTGAGGATACACCAACTGTTCGTAGAGGTGGCGCCTCCTCCGTAATTGATTTGACATTCCGTAGCACCGGTTTGATGCGGTTGATGACTACATGGAAAATCAGAGAACTTTACACGTATAGTGACCATGACCAAGCCATATTTTTTGAAATAAAACTGATAGATGAAGATAGACGTACGAATGTGTAAGGAAACCGGTGGGTTGGAGGACAAGTAGGTTCGAGGATGATTTAATTAATCTCTTCCTTAAAAAGCCGAGCCAATGCAAATGATTACTGATGTCTTCTGTAAAACTATGGTAGAAAGACAACTAGATAGGCACCGTCGACCAGCATACAAGGAGGCAAAATCAGCGTGCCTAGGGTAACACTCCTTGTCTTAACCTGGCCTTTGCGAAAAATTATTGGATGCTCGAAACCAGTTGAAGCATGCAACCGGTTGACCCAAGGGGGAGACTCTATAAAATCGTCATGAATAGGCTCGGAAATCGAAATGCATCACCCCCCACCTGCCCAATAATACTAAACAGATTTACGACCTCCTTATTTCCACAACAAAATGTTTTGATTCCGGTCGTGGGTGTCACACCTGGCCCAGGAGAAGTCCAATTGGTATCCACAGAAAAACTAATGAGTGCTATCAACGATTTGGAAACTAAAAAGCTCCTGGACGAAGGCAACCATCCGAGCTAGACCCGACGACTTCTGAGAAATTTATAACTCCTAGAACGATGGAACCAACAACGTCTGGTTCTGTTGCCAAAGACAAAGAAACCCCCCGGAAATCTATCCTCATATAGACCATTGTGCATATTGGATACGGCCGACAAAGTATTAGAGACCTCGCCGATCGACAATATGCCTTTAGAAAGGCTTACTCGACAGTTGACGCCATTTAACACGGAATGAAATACAAAGTTACGTGTGGAGGACCTCTAGGATCATTTTTGGAGCCCCTGAGGCTCAGTGCACCTGACGGTTTGAAAATTGTTTGCTACGCGGGCGATGTTGCCATTGTAGTGGTAGCGAAAACCACAGAGGGATTAATGGAGGTATGCAGGTTGGCGATCATAATTATTAAAAGTTGGCTGATTTATCATTCGGACTCCAACTGGCTGACCATAAAACCGAAGCAATCTTAACTGCTTACCAGTAGTAAGGTGGTACAAACTGTAAATATTGATGTTGGAAATCGTACGGTTTCACTTTGGCATCGCTGTACCGCTTAGGTGCCTGAAAAGTGATATGTGGCTTTCGCACAAAACCCGATGACGTGGCACTCGGAATTTCAGCGATGATTCCCATTGAAATACAATACTTGCAAGAGGAAGAAGGAAATGGTATCTACATCGAGAACAACCAGGAAGCAGTTAATCAAAACGCGTTACAATTGTAACAGAGTGGCAAATGCGCTGGGATAGCTCGGAGAAGGGCCGGTGGACCTATCGTATTATACCATTAACACCTGAAAGTATATTAGAAGTAATGGTTGGGTCTGAAGAAAAGTGAAATGCTATAAGCCATATGGCAGCAGAGGTACCAAATGAGCTGAGATGCTTAGAGAGTGCCACAGAAGAGAATCATATTGGGAGTATATAGCGGTGGCAATGTCGATCTTAGGTTGAGACGCTGAAGAGAATTAAGAGTTTAAGGACCAGTCACCTCCATGCAAAATAATGTCTAACGATATTGATGGAAGGATGTGTGGTTTTAGATAGCAAAATCGATCACTGTTGTTGAGATCTTTGCCCATCGCAGCTTCGTCCACTTGAAGATTTTCCTCACCGATTTATTAATACTCGTAGTTGTTTATGTTTCTCGTAAAATTGTCATAATTTCAATTTTAAATTCCAAACAACCAAATATTTTTAATCAAGCGGAAGTTGCTTAATTTTTTTTTGCCACCAATCGTTAATAAATACAAAAAAATTGTTAATGAGTTTTAGATGTTTATTTAAATACCAATTTTATATAATGTGGTTAATATATCATTTCGGAATATTTAATGATACCGCTTCGAATTTTCACCTATGTATTTACAAATATGTGTATACCTATATAAAACATATTAATTTATATACGAATATAAAATATATAAGATGTGCGGTGATTGTGGGATAAAATAAAAATAATAAAATTAATTTTATTAATCCGAATCAAAAAGCTGGAAAAATTAAATTATGTTTTGAAAACGGAACAAAATACCGCACCGCTTCGAGGTTAAACTTTTTTGAAAATAATTAATAGAATATTATATGTAAATCGTCAAAACGTGTTGTGTGTGCTTTTATTAAAAAATTATTTATTTTTAATTAATTAGTGTAATTGTTTTGGCATGTGTATCGTTGATATATTTGCGGCTTTCAACATACGGATATATATGTATGTCAGATACTCAACACATGTTGATTATGTGAACTTATAAATCGAAGACTAAATGAAAACGTTCTCTGTATACAACAATATATTGTCAATGTCAAATATACTATAAACTATACAGGTTCATGAAGTTGCTATACCATACATATAATCTAATAATTTAGACTGCACAGCAAAGCATAATAAAACTATACATAAATATCTTATACAAGCTCAGTGGAGAAGAAAATTGTCAATAAACTGTATGTACTTATATGTATACAATGAAGATAAATTATATGGTGCAAATAATTGGAAAATTCCAGATATCATAATTCTATATGGTGTAGACTGGTAAAGTGTAAAATGTGGTGGATTCCAATCGAAATTCACCCTTTAATAGTTCAAAATTCACAAATTTTGAAAATATATATTTTAACGTTTCCAATTAGATTCTTATGCACGATCCCCACCAAACTAGATATATGTATGTTAAGTTTGATTGATATTTAAATGTACTATATATACGGGGATATTAAAAAACTAAATAATCATGATACCAAATTTTAGACGACTTTACAAAGCGTCCACATAGTGAAACAGGTAAAAAATAGTTTAATACTGATGCAAGTCAATTTTTCGTGTCTTTTATTACGTGAGTGCTTGGCTAGGTCGACTAAAATTGTATAACGAGAATTTTATTTTTTTTTATTTATACCAAAAATAAATAAAAATTTCGAAACAAAATTTTACTCGATCTTGTCAAGCACTCACTTAGTAAAACGCACGAAAAATTGTCTAACCTCAGTGTAATACAAGTTTTCGTGTGTTTCACTATGTGAGTGCTTGAAAATGTCGAGTAAAATTTGGTATTGAGATGGTTCGAAGCTGTCTTTCAATCAAGTTGGAAAATCAAGTTGATACTTATTGCTAGCTCCGTATCTTGCAGCTTCCACAAGTGTGCGTGTTACCTCCCCACGGTGACCACCGGGCAACTAGTACACCATGTTTATGTAGTGTACTTTAAGCGAAAACACGGCGCTAAACAACTGGGCCGGGTCAAGCGACCGCAATACTTTAGTTGTGGTAAGCGTAGCAACTATAGCAGATAGAAGTATAAGCCCCTTACCCCTAATAGATTACAAACACTCATTTATATTAGAGTAAATACACCGTCTTCAACAAGACAGCAATGAAAAGTCCTCAAAATTGGTCTCGCTTGAGCTCTAGCATAATTAATTAAGTATCCAGATATTATGGTAAACTTACAAAACAGAATTGAAACACTATACAGAGGCCAATGAAACCTGCTATGTCTACTAATGTTAGAAGCCGGAGCCTACAAAATCTCAACAATGAATATTCTACGGATGAAGAGGAGCTTCAGAAGGAAGTCACTCAATCCACTCCAAAACAATTTAATGTAAATTAAAAGGGGAGACTCTCCAAAACGCCATCCCCAAGGGTATCTCTACCGAATTCTAAGGAAATACCAAAACAACCAAAACCGCAATGTAAATGATTTCAATATACTCAGATCTCAATTATTGGCAGTGACAGAGAAACCAGCTCAGTTTAAAGCAATATCCAATAATGATATCAAAATAACAACGCAGTCTGAAAATCACTACCGTATAAAATTAAAAACCTACTCAGCGATAAGAAACTACTTATCGAAGAAATGAATCCAATAACAAGGATTGTACACTATATAATATGGCATATCATACTTGTGAAAGCTGGTCTCGAGTCGTATTACGAGGTTTACCGTCTTCTACCGATCGTGAAGAGATCAAAGCAGCAATCGAGGCCCACGGTCATAAAGTAACCAACATTGTCAACATACATAAAAAGTCAACAATTAATAATGAGAAAGTTGTTAGACACTTCCCACACTTCCCATTGTTTTACGTAGACTTGTTGCAGTGATAAACCAATAAAGGCCGATGCGTAATTAAGAGCCTGCTCTATTGCAATGTGTCTATTGAACCATCACAATATGTAACAGGTATACCTCAATGTACAAATGAATTATAGCAACTTATGCACTGTGCGGAGAAAAAAGTCATCCGGCCAGTTATAAAGAATGCCAGGTATATCAGGACAAGCTGCTCAGCTACCGAGAAAAACAACAGTTGAGAAGTGGTCTCGCCCAGGTGACGAAAACCTTAAATAACAATCAAAATAAAGAAATCAAGCCGAAACCCATCCAACCATTAGTAATATAATAAAGATGCTCACCGAATTTCAGGCTGAAATGAGCCAATTTTTAAGCCAGCTCTCTAACAGGATGGAAAAACTGGAAGATGAGTTCAATAAGCCACCAAACAAAATGCTAACAAAAAAAGATAAAAAGCTAATGACTGCGTAACGTTCCTACGTATAATAGCCTGGAACGTTAACGGGCTTAATGCAAGATCCCAAAAACCAGATATATTTCTACGAACCAATAACATGAGCATAGCTTTAATATCAGAGACGCCCTTTACAGAGCAAAACTTTATCAAAATTATGTGATACAAAGCCTATTGGACATTCCATCCCTGTGGTCGTGCTTGAGGAGGGACAGCAATCTTAATCAAACAAAACATCCTACATTTCCAATAATAGCCAATTAAAGAGCCATTTATGCAAGCTACTATAATAACGAATCACCATTGTGGCGCTGAACTAAGTTTAGGGGCGATCCACTGCCCACCAAGACAAACGATCGCAAGAATTGATGTCAACATTATTAAGAAACTTGAAACCAGTTTTTTTTTATAGGAGGTGACTACAACGTGAAACACACTGCATGGGAAACACGACTCATTACACAAGGAAAAGGAAATGGACTCCTAAGTGAAATTGAAATGGTTGTGAATATCGCGTAACCCAACTTATTGACCTACAGACATCAACAAAGTTAAATCAAAGGAATTGCCTCTAATCTTCAATGTGATTGATGGTATTGAAGACCTTACTTCAGATTGCACACCGGTCTTAATCACTCTGAGTAGTTAGTAAAAAGAAAAGGAAAGTTAACCTTACTAATAAATTCACGGATTGGAAATTATTTAGAGAGAAACTGGACAATCTAATTAAGTTAAAAGTTTGTCTCAAAACTAAACAAGAACTTGAAAAACAAGCTGGGAATTCTTTAAACTCTTTGCGTAAAGCAACTAAAGAGCCTACACTCATATTAGAAAGTTGTACAAGAGCTCAACTACTCCCAGGAGATTCGATAACATAAAAAGATAGGCGTAGGTCTTTTCCACATGATATAGAACCAGAAATATTATTGACAAAATATGTATATATAATACTAAAAGATATGAGGTCAATAATCCAAGTGCCCCTATAAGGAAAACAAATGGAGAATGGGTGTGACGTAAAGATAAAAAATCCAAACTGTTTGCGCAAAACCTGGCATCAATATATCAACCACTCGATATACAATCTAGGATTGATCCTAGTGTCATCCCACTTATAGAAGTCACACAAGAAATAAATATGAATTCGAATCCCAAAAGAGTCACCTGGTATTAACAAAATTTTGCCAAGGCTGTCATTATAACGCGCTTCCAACTTACATGTTTGCCTGAGTATTTCTATTCTGCACAAATAGTCATGATAAAAAAAAGACAAGCCCGGTGAGCAAATGACGATCTCTTTGTTACCAACTATTTCAACTTATTTGAAAAGTTTTTGAAACAAGTAAAACCAAAGATCATTATACCTGATTTCCAGTTTGGAGTCAGGTATAAACGACCATTGATCAAGTTCATCGCGTACCGCAAAAATAGAACAAGCATTTGATGAGAAGAAATATTACTCTGCCGTATTTCTAGATGTTTCACAGAGTTTCGATAGAGTGTGGCATGAGGGTCTTATCTACAAAATAAGTAAAGTAGTGCCACAAAATGACTGCCAACTGCTCGAATCGTATTTATCCAAGCAAAAATTTAGAATATCACATAAAGATACATATTTTTACCCAGCTAAAGCAGGAGTGCCTAAGGGTAGCGTACTAGGGCCTTTCATATATCTTCTTTACAGTTCCGATTTTACCGACAACAGAAACAACCTTCATCATTCATTGCTGATGATACTGTAGTATTGGCATCAAGCGAATCACAAAACCCAGCAGTTGAATTCTTACAATAGGCACTTGATAAAATCAGCCAATGGACCAGGGATCGGAAATTAAAGCTGAACGAGCTGAAATCAGTACATACATTTCTCAATGAAGTACAAATTCCACAAGCTGTATCTGCTAAATATGGCCTAATTGTTAATTGTATTGATGAAGTGATCCAGGAATTTGCCAACAAACATGAAAGAAGATTACTGCAACTTAGCAGAAGAACTAGGTCGCCTTAAAAGAATTAAACCGCATGTCAGCTAGTCATTTGAATAATGTGTACTGTATCGTATACATCTTGAAATATAGTCTAGTATTTTTATCTGCTATTCATGGTACATGGATAAGAGAATTTCTAGACTTGTACGTATTGAATAATAATTTTTCTCAAAAAACAGTAAAACAAACATCATTTTGTGTTCTAAAAGTTCAAGTTTCGTCAGTTACATGATATTGAAGTGGAATTATTTACATAATCCGTATATACATACTTACATATTCAACAATCAACCCGATGTATACTAAACTACATAATAATGTACCCTCATAATATGTTCTATAACAATAAATCTGAAATGACGAAAAAAAAAATCTTTATGAGATTTTAAAATCTATGTGACAACCAACATGCTTAAATATTTCACACAAAACTGTATATTTCATCTCACAGTTTGTGTTACATTTTCAATTTTATATATTTTTTTTTGCAACTTTTGTGTATCAAGTGATAAATTTTATTTATATAGCGTAGAGAATTTTCCTATATGACAAAGTTCATAAATTTTTTTTATTAGACTAGACTCGTTCTCCTATATAGGTATGATATTATGCATGTACGAGTATATATCTAGATAAGAAAATGGAAAATAATTATTTTCGGAAATATGTTACACATCCATTTCAGTTCTGTGCTCTATATGTATAAATACATAATGATGAATTTGAATTAAATATATTTCGAACAGTTGTTTTATTATTACATGGCTGGATAGTATCCTTGCTATAAATTATGTAACCATAAAAACAAATACCGTTGATAGTATAAGGAAAGCTTATTTGGAATTGTAAAAGCTCCTCATCATTTGAATTGAATATACAAAACTTCTCGTGAATAATTGCATCATGAGGTTTAGTACATCGTGAGCTTAAATCTTTTATATAGTAAGTATACAAGGGTATATTATTTAATTAATGTTTCACATACACTATCTCGTTATATATAGTGCGACAATTTAAGCGTTTAATAATGATTTATTTTCAAATTTTAACGATTTGTTAAAGAGACATAAAAAAAATGGATACCCATAACTTAAATTTTTGTGAAATAAATTTAAATAATGGAACCGATAATCGTTTTTCTTGTTTTTTTATTGTTATTGGCTTTCTATTCAACAACGATTGAATACCAGAATATTGTTGAGCATAAATATAGAGATCCCATATACGCCACAAAGCCAAAACCCAATAATTAAAATAATTTTGGCATACGATGACACTGAAACCAGTAAGCAATTACACGTATCAGCCAAAACATTTCAACAAAGTTGATTGTTTTTAGGTAAAAAATATCATGGGTGGTCTCCAGGGCTTGAGGTAATGGTATTTTTGTTATGGCTAGGAAGTGGCACCAGTTACAGAATGGTGAGTTTAATAATGGATATACCATGGTCATATAAATATCAGAATGATCAAATTATACTACAACACTCTAAACCTGCTGCACATGTAAAGTGTAGGGTTACTTAACATGAATAATCAAATTGATGACTAAACACACAACGTGAGTTGTGTTGTTAGATTGAAATAAGTAGAGATAAGTAAATTCAAATCTTTTGCTGATAAACAACATTTCAGTGAGAAAATAATTGTAAACATAGATTTTAGATTTAAAGTTCTCTTTTATGGAAAGTACTTGAAATAATTAATAAAACTTTGAATAAATAAATTATTTTTTTGTTTATTAAAATGCGAAACCTATAACTGCGGCGAAGTTTAGTTAAGTGAAAGTGTAACAGTGCTAAAATTAGTGAATAAAAACTAGTTATTCAAGTGAATAATTTTTTTAAATCATTTCAACTTTTTTCTTCCGAGATAAAAAGGAATTTGTTAAATTGAAAACATCTATGACCCTCTGTTGGAATGTAGAATGGGCCGAATGAACTCATGGGCCGACCCATCTTCCATGTCACTGTACAGGGTGACATTGAGCTATGCAATGCGCAGATGGTATACTATGTAGTTGTGTGAATGAGATGAATGGGTTGAATGAATGTTAGTGTGAATGTGGGTATTGCACCGTGGGCCCATTAGTGGCATTGAGTGCTGGAGTAAAATCCGCCCAATTAAAAAAAAAAAAGAGACATGTCAGGCTGAAGGTTGTTTTACCGGCGTGAAGACTAGAGATTTCGCCGACTCACCTCATTTTCTACATCTTCGGACCAGTAACACGACAACCAAAATCGGTAAGAATGTTTTTTTATTAAAATTGTACTACATTTTCCGACCAGCTAACACAACAGCAAAAATCGGTGAGAATTTTTTTGTTATTAAAATTTTAAGATTTTTTATGAATTTTTGACAAACGTATGTGCGCGGTACTACTATAGATAGACACAAACTTATCAGCCATTCTTATTATTTCAGCAACGCGTGGAACTACCAGATAGACACATACCGGTTTCTCGTGCACTACTAGATAGACTTGGGTAAGAAAAAATATAGGATCACGAAAAGTTAATTCTGTGTATGAAGAAGAAGTCGATCGAAAGGTTTGATAATAACCGACAAATAAATACGGATTTTCAAAACAACTTGTCCTTTGAAATGGAACAAATAATAGAACAACTATATACTGTCCTAAAACGTCTAAACCAGATAAATATAAAGTCTGCTGAACATGAGACGGCGTTTGCATTTCTAGGGCAGACGCACAATCAAAGGTTGAAGTCCGAAATCAATAAAATTGAAATGGATCTATTCCGAATACCTGACCCTATTAAAACCATCCCAAAATATGATGAAACCACAATTTTCGCTATCGCTTGCAATGTATATTAGCAATAAAATAGAAGGGAATGAAGGATATTCTGTGCCTGGTTGGAAACCCCCAAGCGTGTTCTGAGATTAAGGGAATACTTACAGAAGCGTTAGGCGACAGACAAGAACTGTCGTATTATAAACCTCAGCTCTGGGCTACAAAACAAGGCGTCAATATGTTTGTACATGTTTACTTTAAGATAAGTAATGAAATTGTACAGAATTAAAAACTCAAGCAAGGCAAAATGCCGTATACAACCAATCACGGCCAGCGATAATAGCATTTATTGAGGAAGACCCATTAGCCGCATTCATAACGGGTCTCCCCGAAAGCCATATTTTGCATATGCGCAAGCAGCCAGACCACGAGATGTCATTGAACTGTTGGTGGCGGCGTATATATATAAATAATTACGTAAATTCAGTATCGGTTCACAAGGCACAACGAAAGTAGGATTATTATACAATCAAACCGGTGAAGTGGTCTAGATATATTGCGAAGACTTTTTTTTTAATATCGGAGTAAAATAATAGTTTATCGTGTTTATACTCGTGGTGAGTGTCTCTTTTTTGGAGTTCCCTACATAAAATGCTTAACGGAACCCCTCACTCCGTTGTCCGTCTGTCTAGTCTGTCACGGACCCCTAACTTTTGAACTATCATTGTAATGAGTGAATTTTACGTTTAATTTATATGATAAAGCTCTTTAAAATGTCATATCACATACATTTCAAAATAAAAATAAAAATCTTAAACGTATAAGGTGGTAAAGATTAAAGGAAATAATAATAATAATAACAGTGTTAAAGGCCATTACTGGCCCCTTACTGAATCAACAATCTGGCTCCAACGGTTTCGATCCTGAGCTTGGTCTTCATACTGTCTTAGACAATCTGAAGAGGCCAAGTCGTTCCCTACACCGTGGAGCCATCGTCGCCTGCAACGACCTCTGCGCCTACCATATGGTGGCTCTCCTTTCAGAGATCGCTGCACAATTCGTTCCGGATCAGCACGCAGAACGTGACCGAGCCAGCGTACTCGCTGAGATCTAACTTCATGTACAATATCGGGGATCTTCATCAGATCTCTGATCTCGAAATTGTACAGAGCTCGGTATGTACCATCTATTTCGCGTTTAGGGCCGTAAATCACACGCATGATTCTTCTCTCAAATGTAAGGAGCCATCTCTCGTACTCATCCGTCAGCGCCCAACTTTCACATCCAAACATAACAACGGGCCTGATCAACGCTTTGTAAAGCTTCAGCTTCACGGCACTTGATAAGTGTTTAGATTTTAGCAGTGGCCTTAGAGGATATAAAGAACATTGTCTCTAAAACCAGAGATCAGGTATTTCGTTTTGGACTCATTGATCTGGAGTCCAACAGAAGCTGAAAACTCTACAAGCGGATCAAGTATTTCTTTCACTCCATTGCTATTCAGTCCAATCACGCATATGTCATCTGCATATGCAAGCACTTGATTGGACTGGCGATATAAGATGTTGCGCTGAGGTGTTTCAGTTTTACGAAAGATGTACTCCAACATGAGATTAAAGAGTATCGGGGACAGTCATCCTACACAGTCGTACCAATTTTGTTGGCATTCCTAGGTATTCCAGGGCAGACCACAAACTCTCTCGATTGATCGAGCCGTAGGCCTGCCGGAAATCCAGGAACACCTTATGTACGGAGATGGATGTCTCATAATATTTAGATAGAATCATCCGCAGCGAAAAGACCTGATCAGTGACTGATCGATTCGGACGAAATCCTCCCTGATAGTCACCAACCAAGCCCTCCGCCAGAGGAGTGATTCTATCCAATAAAATGTATGACAGTAACTTGTATGCTGTGCAAAGGAGAGCTATACCGCGATAATTCTCACACTTCAAGCGGTCTCCCTTCTTGAAGATGGGGCATATCGCGGCCACTTTCCATTCATCAGGCATAACTTCGGTTCGCCATACTAATCGAATAAGGTCGAAAAGACAGTTCAACAAAGTATCCCCTCCGAATATCAAGAGCTCCGAATTAATGCAGTCCACTCCAGGTGAGCGGTTTCGTTTCATTCTCTGCATGGCCTTAGTGAATTCCTCATGGGATGGCTCCTCAGTGCAAATCTCCGCAGACTGATTAAGATTAAAGGAAAACTATAGAGAAAATGAAATGTTCAACTATACAGGGCTTTGAAGAAATGTGTAGAAAATGATTTTAATAAAATTTGAAGCCCAAACACGGCTTGACGGCCGTTACAAAAAATATATGATATTACTTTGTATATCTAAACTATATAACTGTAGATGAGATAATCAATGTTTCGCTGTAAAGAATCAAACAATCACTCCGTAAACATATGCCCGATATTGACGTGATCCGATTATAAACGCAGCGCATGTTCCTCTTTTTGTCATGGAGCTCCTGTTGACAGCTCAACATAATCTTTGTTTGGCAGGATTTTCGGATAGAACTAAAGCAACTACAGAAGCTAATCCTGGGTGGGGGATCAATAGTATACATTAAATCTGATGTGGTTTAGTGCCACAAGAAAGTTGCCGAGTAACCCTCGGCACATGAAATTCATGCATGGCCGAACCTTTTTATATCAATGAGTTTAAAACGAAATACATGATCTCAGGGCTTTCGACTGCTATTTAGTTGGCGAATTTAAAATTCGAACCTTGTTTAGTTAATGTTATCGTGAAATAAAAACATTTACAATGTAAATTTTATTATAAATATATTTATGTATATATTTAAACATATGTATGTTTGCAATTTATAAAATTAAACTAAAAATTAAATTGTTTTAATAAATTATTTTCATGAGAATTTATTATTCAGGACTACCAATGCCAACCAGTTTGATTTTTGTTTGGTCTTATAATGTTGATGTGTGTACCATCCACAGACCCAATAACACCCGGAAATCCTGTTTAATGAGGAAAAAGTTTTTTGATTTGGCTTTTTCTTCCTCTGACATTTTAAAATTAATGTAGCATTTACAAATTTTTGACTCCAATATTTTTAAGGTCTCAGCGATTACTATTGAAACTGTTGGTTGAGCCATTCCTATTAAAAAATCTTGGCCTACACCACGTGGGTAGGACCCATCAGCCAAAAATCGTAGCGTAGTTGCGTGCTTTAAAATTGGAGGTATAGCATCGATGTTTTTTCTTGCCGTGAAATGGGGCGTTGCTTGGTGAAGAAGTAATTTATAACAGTCCTTCGACACTCGAAATAATTTTATAAATCTAAAGAAATAGACATGAATATACATACATTATAAATTGTAACATGAACAACTAAATTCAATTTAAAATTACCTTTCGTTCGTCATATCAAACGGGTTTAACCCCGTGCGCAAACGCTTTCTTATGGTCATCGGCGTCACTTCATCTTGAGAATCCTCATCACTCGAACGGGCAAAAAAAACCAATACTGGCCATTTAAACACGAATATTTTAAATATATTTACGTATAATACTAACCCGTCGGAAAATGAAAAACATCTGTTGTCAAACGTTGTTGTGATTTGTTGTGCAAATTCGATTTCGGAAAAATTAGATAACAAGTTTCATAATAAGGCAAATCAGCGGCGGATCGAATTTTTTAGATATCGAAAAAATCCGAAATCGAAAAATTTCATAATAAGGGCCCTGGTTATAGGGACAATGGCACACATGATTTTAGTAGTGGCCACTACACGTTTGAGGGAGGTGAGGAGGTTCAAATATTTGAGCACTCTGAACACTCACAATAACAGTGTGGGTGAGGGTATTAAAGTGCGGCTGGCAACAGGCACCCCTGCTTTGTATCCTCTAAGGCCACTAAAATCTAAACACCTATCAAGTGCCGTGAAGCTGAAGCTTGATGAAGCGTTGATTACACGCTTATGTTTGGATGTAAACGTTGGGCCCTGACGGATAAGGGCGAGACATGGCTCGTTACATTTGAGAGAAGAATTATGCGTGTGATTTATGGTCCAAAACGCGGAATAGATGATACATACCGAGCTCTAGGCAATATAGAGTTCAGAGATCTCATAAAGATCCCCGATATTGTACATATGAAATAAGATCTCAGTGAGTACGCTGGCTCGGTCACGATGGCTCCACGATATTGAGAACGACTTGGCTTCTTCTGATCGTCTAAGCCGCAGTATGAAGACCATGCTCAAAATCGAAAACTAATGGTCTTTAAAAACTATTATTATTTTATGTGTGTCTGTGATAGCAGTGATAGTTATCAATTTCAGCCAACGAGAACTCAAAATCTATAAAGGATTCGTAATCGACACAACAACCAACTTCACTTCACAAGTATTCATGGGGTTTTGGAGAAATGGATTAAAAGAAGAAAAGTTGTGTCATAATTCATCGTTTATTCTGAAATTTTATTCGGTTCACAATCGATTCACAAAATTATTTTAAAAATTTTCTTTTTGAAAAACCAGCAGAAGAAGTTTCAAAATGCGCACTTTCAGAAAAAAGCGATCAAGCAAACTTAGGAAATTTTCAAGAGAACGTGAGTTCAGATACGGAAAGTTAAATTTTCTTTCGTACCTACAGTGTTATTGTAAGGAATCAGATCAGACAATAACATTGTTAATAGATACAGGTGCTAACAAAAATGTTATCATACCAGGTATTCTCCAAAATAATCTCACATAATTAAAACAAACGATGGTCAGGAAGATCCTAGGAGTTCACCAACTTATGGAAAAACTAGAAAACTTGATCCGAACGGAGCATTTAAATGAAAAACACAAGAAAATTCTGATAGAAACGTTCTTCAAAAATCGAACTGTGTTATTGAGACAGAAAGAAAAGCTCATATCAACAACAATAATCAAACATTTTTTTTCACCAAACACCACATCGAAACTGAAACCGTTAGATAGTGGAATTATCCAAAACATAAAATTAAATTACCGAATATTGATTTTACAAAAGCTCTTGTTGGAAATTGAGAAATCACAAAAAACTTCTGATGAATACAAATCCATCACCATACTAGATTCTATCATGATATTACAGGAATCAATCAACAAAGTCCTAAAGACGACAGTGGTGAAGTGCTTTCATCATTGTGGGTTTAATTTTGAAAATGATGATACACCGAGTGTTACTGAGAATGAAAATGGAATTATAAAAGTTCAAAATATGATTGGGGCCATATACAGGGAGCATGTATATTCCGCAGTAGATTATATTAACGTTGATTCTAGTGCAATTACCGAAGTAGATGATATTAATCCAGACAATATGTTTGCAGAAATTATATTCGATTCGAATGATGAAGAAAATGTAGAAGTAGAAGACGTCGAGGAGCACCCACCTACAAAAAAAGAAGTTTTAAAAAGTTTAAAAATTTTAGAAAACTCGACTATACATGTGGGTGAAACTGAACTGTTTAAGGAGTTGTGCAATATTAAGTTCAAATTTTTTAATGTTTACACTAAGCATAATCCTATGAAGCAACTTAAAATAAGCAATTATTTTCAAAAAGATAATATGTAATTGAGTAATAATGTATACAGTTACATTTGATACATGAATTAAAAGTTCCTTTCGTTTGTGATATGAATTAATAAACTGTATTTTTAAATTAACAATTTAACGAATTTTGTTTCAATTTAACCATCATTTTTCGCTACAAACTCCCTAATGGCGGAAAATCCTTAAACACGGAAAAACATTTTGGTCCCATGGGATTCCTTCCACCTCTGGAGATTTTCAGTGTATTTATTTTTGTTTATTTAGGAATGGACTTCTTTGTACGAGTCAATCCAAATACGACCTAAAACAACTTCTCGTTTGTTCTATTTCCTTTCTTATATATATAGAAGTATGTAGGTATAGTCTCGAGTAGAGTAGTAATGTTCATTACTATACCAACATTTATTGTTCAAGAAATGTAATTTTTATTGCAATCTATACGTAATAGTTTTTCATGTCTAGAATTTGTATACCAACAAAGGTTTTGTTAGTTTGCCTACATATACATTTCAATATATCACACATGTATGCTAATCGACAGTCGACTTTAATAAAAAAAATTCTGATGTGCACATCACATGACTTTATTACACAAACGTCGCTCTTCAATTTTTAGGACCATGAAAACTGTAGCAATTGAGAATAATTTAAATTTCCACAGAACCACCTGGTCGTAATTTAGAAAGAGAGAAATTATGTTAAAATAAAAACAAACATTAATTTTTAAAAATTAATATTTAATTAATAATTTTCATAACTGATTAAGTAAATCACATGAGGTAACTTAAAATATACATGTTGATCCAGCATCTATGGTCTAGGAGATTTTTGACAAAACTGTCTATCCTATTCCTTCTAAATTAAATTTCAATTCAAAATTGCTTTTTATATGGGTAGAATTCTACCAAAAGACTATCAGACATCTGAAGTAGATTTTAGGTTTTCATTGACCGAAAAATCAATCACAGACACACATACAGACAATTTTCAAAACTGGTCAATTTTAATTCATGAAACTTTTTTCGATTGCAATGCTTTATGTTTACTACGTAAGTGTATTATAAAGTAAAAATACATATAACTCACATTTTAGCATACATAACTTAAAATAGATATAATATTGAATAGCTGTCAACCAATCTACGATATATACAAATACTCTCACCATCGCCAAATTAATTATTCTAAGGAACCAACACACAAACATACACAAAAACATTCTAAAATCACAAAATGTACATAAGCAATTCATGTTTGAGAACAATAAACAAACAACACAACATATACATATAGACATATACATACAGTACACACCTACCTACACATATATATAAGAAAGACATGAAATAAAGCCATTATTCTTCATCTTATAAGTTAAAAATATAACAACAACAAATATAACACAATAGGAAATGAATCTTTTTCTGTCATGTTATTGTGAACACAACGGCAACAACAAAATATTAAAGAAAAGTAAAAGATGGAAAATATATAAGGAAAACGCTTTTCTTTTTGTCCATTTTTCTTATCGCAATTTTGTTTTATTGCAACAACATGTACATGTATACATATACAACTATATACACGAGTACAAACAAAAAAATTCATTTTAAACATATTTTTGTGATGTTTTCGAGAATAGATTTAAATTTTTTAATGATACAGTAATAAATTGTCATCCTCTAACACAAGGAGTAATTTTTTCTTTCTTCTACCGAAAAACCTTTTATGCTAGCTTCACGCTGGGCACACCTGGCCACATAGCTATAGCTTTGTTAGGTTGAAGTACCACAGGCGGTTTGCTTATATAGGGTCAAATAATTTTTCTCATAAAAAATATTTGTTACGATTTGTATTACGATATAAAATTCAAAAAGGTATCATTTCGCGTTCTGATAATGGAGCAAAACAGAAACTAAGATAACTGATTGGTCATAAGGGGATCAAACATTGCTGAATTAAGATACATTTATTTATTCATACCTTTGAAGATAAACAGAAATTCCTCAACGAAACTTATAAAATTCGGCATGGTCAACCCGAGTGAAAATGCCAATTAAGTAGTTTTAAGCCCTCCACAACTACTATTATTTTAGTTTAACCATTAATCCTCATTTGACACGTCTTTGGCACCAAATTTCGACTACCGTCCATAAAGTCGCTCGCTATACCAACATTTTTGTCATATAAGAATATATTCGACGCAGGAAGTAAAAATAAAGTTTACAGGGGATTTTTTTTTTTGTTTTTAAATCACCTTTGTTGGTATGGCTACTACAGTCTTAAATATTATTAATTCGTTTAATTCATTAGTAAAATTGACATTAGTATAAGCATACCCTTGTGTGGTTTGGTAAGTTTGTGGTTTGGTAAGTTTGAGCCGCCATACTTCGTTTGTATACTATCCAGTATTTGTAGGGCCTAAACGTTAGTGTGGATGAGAAACCACTTTTCATGTTTGATGGCACATTTGCGGATGACATCATCTATCAATTGTATTTGTAAATCGTTGTGTATTTTCCAGTTAGCCACAAATCGGTAATCGTTGGTGACCTTTCGAAGAAATTTATTTTGGTTATTGAATTTATGAGTTAAATCCCATAGCTACGAATAATACATCCATATTGGTTTGAAGATGGTCTATGGTAAATTACATTTGACGTTGTATTAATCGTATCTGGTAACCAGTACATTTGACGTTGTTTTAATCGTATCTGTTCATCATTTTGTCTCACGTGATGTTACCAGTTTAGCCTTGAGTCTAAATGCAGACCAAGGAATTTGGCCGATTTAGCCTGCGCCACTTCCACCCTGTTGAGGTTGATATTTTTGAGTCGGAGCGTAAATGTCACATTGGTTGATTTAAGCTCCGATGAATGTTTTGTTCGATGTAGAAATGTCTATAGTGTAGAGGAGGTAGAAGAGGAGTCCAAATACGCTTTCCTGCGAAACTCCCGCTAGCGTCGTTTAAAAGTCAGAACATGTTTGTTTATGGATGACTCTGAATTTGCGATCAGAGAGGTATGATTCAAGCATTTGGCAATAATTTTGTAGTAGCATTTTGCTCATCTTGAATGTCAATCCGTCGTACCAAACATTATCAAAGGCCTGGGATACAATCCAGAAATACAACGGGCCAATATTTCTTTCATTCTGACGCTTGCTCTATCACCTTAGTGATTCGATGGACTTGATCCATTATGGAGTGATTACTCCTGAATCCAAATTGAAAATCAGGAACGTTTACCATTGGCTTGAGACTACTTTCTGAAGTAGTTTTTCAAATAGTTTTGATAAGGTCGGAAACATTGAGATTGGTATGTACGATGCTTCTTCTTCATCTGGTTTGCCTAGTTTCTTCAGCATAATTATTTGGGCCGTTTTGAGGCATTTGGGTACATATAGTTCAATCTCATACAGGCATTAAATAAGTATGTGATCATGATGATGTGCTTTACGAGGTAGTTCCTTGAATAGACCCGCTGATATTTCATCAATTCCTGGAGCCTTTATTTGGTTAACATTTTTGTCGATTCTTAGGCATTTTCGATTGGCGTGCCCCTTTAATAATCCTGACTTGGTAGCTAAACAAGTGTTACGTCGATGTTGGATTGAATGTCGTGGGGATGAAATACTATATTGCTATAGGTGTTGAGCACAAAGTTTTTTTCTTTGTCTTGTCGAACCCACCTGTACCTTAAGCATTTCTTATGGGTCGTATCCGAGCTACAGGTCGTTTAAATTCTCCTGTGGCTTTCCAAAACGAGTAGTCCTTATCCCTTTCTGGACCTAGCTTGCTTAAGTAGTTGTCGAAGCATTCTTGTTTAAAGCTTTTGATTAACCTGTTAACTTTGTTACTTATCTGATTGGAGGCAGTCAATGGGATTTCTGGCGGGATGCCATTTTCTCCTTGCTTTTCTTCTTTCCTTGATTTGTTCCCTGATCTCGGCAGGTTATTTGACTTCCATGTTGGTTTTTTCCTTTAATTCTGGAGTAGAAGTCTTTGGAGTGGCGGCCTTTCGAGTGTATTCAATGAAGTTCTTTGATGTTCCAATTCCTCATTACTTTTAATACTCATACTTTTAATTCAGCTAGCTCTTCTAACTTTTCTCTGAAGATATTCCAATCCGTTAATTTATTAGTAAGGTTTCACTTTTTTTGTTTTTTGATTACTATAGCGCTTACTGACAACAGTACAGGAATGTGATCAGATGTAAAGTCGTTAATCCCTTCGGCTCTAGTATAACTGGGTTTAATACCCTTTATGATAAAGAAATCAAGTGGATCTGGTATTTTCCTGCATCCGTTGGCCAATACGTTGGCCCACCTGGAGACAGATATTTACATTTGATTCATGAATGGCATTGATCATATCATTTTCTTTTCCAGAAAAAATTAACCTGGAACCCCAAATTGTATGTTTTATATTGTAGCCAGTGCCCTCCAATGATAAATCGTAGACCTAGTTTATTGAAGACACTATTAAATTAAAACTTCGTTGGTGCATGCCGTTGAGGAATGTATGTAGCTTTCCCATATATCCTGTTGTTGATTATGTTTCATATTATTTTTAATTAGTACAACTGGAGAAATGCATTTCTGGAATCTGCGCAATATCTATATTGTTTGTATGGGAAAATATTTTCAGCTCCTGGGCTCGTTTCGTTGAGCGCATTGGCGTTCCAAGTTACAATTCGTATAGGAACGAGTTAAACATTTTTGTGTATGCTGACTATTATGCTTGGCGGATAAAAATTAATTTCTAGTTTTATCGCACCCTTTCTGCTAAGTGACTGAGCATTTTAATGATTTCAATGTCATTAGACTCGTTATTTACTTCTGTGTGTTTGTTGTTTTGGTTTATTTCATCAGCTGGTTTGGTGATTTGTGCATAAGATAATCCAACTGTGGATGGTGTAAATGTTGTTTGAGGTTTAGCTGCTTTGGTTTGTAATCGCTGTACTACGCTGGTTCTATTACTCTTGACTTTTGAGTTTGTTCAGATATACAGGGCGTCCTTTATAATTTGCAGAATGTCCTTCTTGATGACAAAGAGCACATGATGGTGCCCTATCTGGTTGTTTTTTGCATTTTGTTGTGTGGTGATCTTCAGCACATGTTACGCATTTGGTTTGACGATATAGCATAAAAACTCTTGGTATGTCCGAGTTGTTGACAATTCGTGCATTGGGAAATACCCCTTGTGTTGTTAGGTGGCGTAATTTTAACTATACAGTATGCAAGTTTCTTGATGTTGAATATTTCTTTATTGTTGTATTTTGGTTTTAATTGATGTAAAACAATCGTAACTGTTTCTTGACTTTTACACCATCAATTGTGACCATTTTGAATATGTTGGTAACACCTGCGACTCCATGTCCCATTTGTTTCAAGTTTAATTTCATAGGATGGTAGGCCCCTGATAACCACTTAATAAACCTTTTCACTTTTTAGTTTACAGGGGGAATGGCAAATTTATCTCGTTTTTCCTCAAAGAAAAATAAATATTTTAACGGAAACAACAATAATTGAGAAGAAAATAAATTCAAAGTGTTTTTTCAAAATTTTTTTTCCTAAGACAGTGGAAGAAATCGACGATGGGGTTAAACAAATATTGCAGTTATGTAAATTGTGGATACAAACCAGATAGATGATTGTTATAAATTATTGAAAACATAAATTAACCTTCGCAATTCATCTTTGGAGGACAATTCTCAAAAATGTGTCAAACAGAGGTAACACAGTTAATGTCACTAGAAAATAATCATTAGAAAATATGTTTCCGAATGTCTTAAAAACAAAATTTTGAATTTATTGATTTATAGTTTAAATCTATTTCCGCATTTAATATTCTGTATTCAGTATTCACTGATATAACCAAACCAAATTATAATTAAAACTTGTACTGTAATTTTTGCAAATTTTTAAGCAAAATAGTTTTTTGTTATTCTCATCATCATCATCACCATCTCATCTCGATTCGTTTAAATCTTATATGTTGATGTGTTAACATACAAAATTTATTTCGATTTTTTGGAAAAATTTTAATTTAAAAATTTAATTTTCGTAATGAAAGGATCATATGGTTACAATCTATCTCCCAGATTAGTATATAGTTACTTATAGTTGATAAACCTAATCGATAGAATAGATTAAATTTAATTGTTTGACGTATTGAACTTTAGCATTAGCACTATATTTTTACATATATAGTTTGTATGTACTCGTATATAGAATATAAAAGCACTGTGGACAACATATATAGCGTAAACCAAACCAACAACCATAAATTAAAAAATACAAAACACTTTTTGCTAACTCTAATCAATATGTATATAAAATGAAATATATAAACCAACAATAATCAACTAAAAAAAAAGCTTTTAATTTTGTAAGCTTTTTTTTATTAAATAGTTTTTCATTGTAATTTTCTGTTGAATGTACTAAATTGTATAATTTATTTAACTCGTAATTACCTTCACCATTGCCACACAATGAATAGTTTTTCAAATCTATTAGATTATAAATGTGCGTCCACAAAACAATAATTAAACGATGAGCCTTTGTCATATATTTATCGTAATTAATAGTTTATTAATTAATGGATGTTAATTGGGGTGATAAAGCAACAATTTGTTGGACTAGTTGATCGTACATGTACCTAAATTATTAATACATTTGGTATAAAGATTCACCAATTTTGTGCTCCTGGCAGAAATTTCTCTTCCTGTCAGTTTTGTCTGTCTCATCAGCTTGCGAAGAATGTGTTTATCCCTCTATATCATATGCTTTCTGGAATACTATAACTATACAAACATATTAAAGCAAGTTTGAACTTGCACCCTTAGTCCGCTAGTTCTTCATAGTGTCACTTTCATCTCTTTTAAATTTATGACGTCCCGTTACTAAAAATGAACCAGAATTTAGTTGGTAGATTAATACATACTCGCAGGTTCAGTAAGTTTGGAACCATATACTCAAGGTCGCAATCTGTTGATTAATTTGTTAAAAAATCCTAAATCCTGAAGTTTCTAAATTTATACAAAGTCCAAAATTTGTAACTTTTACATTCTTTAATTCCTTTAAATGCCTGTTTTCATAATTATTCAATTTCGCAGTCCGCTAAATTCGAATTTCAAAATGCTAAAATTCTAGTTTGTTAATGCCACATAAATGTTGATATGAGTTTTAAACGAATTTAGGAACTGGGGCTCTATTTCTGTATACGATACGAATCTTCATTCGATACGAAAATGACATACGATACGAATATGAATTGGTATTTCTGAATACGATCGTACCAAGCATTTTAATTTTTGAAGTGTAGGCATAGGGAAATTTTTTTTACGTAAAGCAGCCTTGAAAAGTGACAGTGTAAACCAAATAGTTGTCAAATTTTTGACATTTAAAAAATATAAACATTGAAAATAGAAAAAATAATTTAGTTTTCATTTATTGTCTGTGTCATAACACAAACATTTTTTTCGTTTCCAACAAAAATAAATCGCCTCAATAACGAATTGCGATACAGTAAATTCAATAAGATAAGTATTTTGGACAACATTTTTTGTGCATCCAATTTTAGATGAAAGATTTTATTAAGATTCTCTTCATGTCTTCCTAAATAGCTCAATTGGAATCAAATTTCGTGACTGATGCTTACAACCAATTACAATTAATTACAATCGATACGGCACTATTGCAAATCCAATGGGATTCAATGGCAGCTTCACAGTTGTATAAATAAGAGAATTAAATATTTTGTATTCGTAACAATATGTATGACAAAGTTTGCAAATTCAATAAAAAAAATTAAAATCATTAATTAAATTTATAGTTATTTCCTTAACACAATTAATTAAATTAACTAAATTATGTAATTATTAAAAAAAAATTACTAAAAATTCTTTCCAAATTTTTTTTATATGGAGTCGTCAACTAATTCATCAACGTACAAAAATCCGTTCATAATCGAACAAAATTGGTTCGAATTCGTATTGCGGAATAAGGGAAATTTTACAACGTATCAAGTAGACACGAATTCGTATTTGAATTATTCGAATTCGTATTCAAAAATACCAATGGTACGAATTCGTACAATTTTTATACGAATTCGTATTCAGAAATAGCGGCCCTGGGGCCCTATTTCTGTATACGATACGAATCTTCATTCGATACGAAAATGATATACGATACGAATATGAATTGGTATTTCTGAATACGATCGTACCAAGCATTTTAATTTTTGAAGTGTAGGCAGAGGGAAATTTTTTTTACGTAAAGCAGCCTTGAAAAGTGACAGTGTAAACCAAATAGTTGTCAAATTTTTGACATTTAAAAAATATAAACATTGAAAATAGAAAAAATAATTTAGTTTTCATTTATTGTCAGTGTCATAACACAAACATTTTTTTCATTTCCAACAAAAATAAATCGCATCAATAACAAATTGCGATACAGTAAATTCAATAAGTTAAGTATTTTGGACAACATTTTTTGTACATCTAATTTTAGATGAAAGATTTTATTAAGATTCTCTTCATGTCTTCCTAAATAGCTCAATTGGAATCAAATTTCGTGACTGATGCTTACAACGGATTACAATTAATTACAATCGATACGGCACTATTGCAAATCCAATGGGATTCAATAGCAGCTTCACAGTTGTATAAATAAGAGAATTAAATATTTTGTATTCGTAACAATATGTATGACAAAGTTTGCAAATTCAATAAAAAAAATTAAAATATTTAATTAAATTTATAGTTATTTCCTTAACACAATTAATTAAATTAACTAAATTATGTAATTATTAAAAAAAATTACTAAAAATTATTTCCAAAACTTTTTTATATGGAGTCGTCAACTAATTCATCAACGTACAAAAATCCGTTCATAATCGAACAAAATTGGTTCGAATTCGTATTGCGGAATAAGGGAAATTTTACAACGTATCAAGTAGACACGAATTCGTATTTGAATTATTCGAATTCGTATTCAAAAATACCAATGGTACGAATTCGTACAATTTTTATACGAATTCGTATTCAGAAATAGGGCCCCAGGGGCAATGACAATTACTTTTCGAAAATCTTTTCATCGGACTTTAATATTTTAAATATTTCTTGAAAATTACAAAATTTAGGATTTCAGCATGGCTTAAAACCAGGGGCCCTATTTCTGTATACGATACGAATCTTCATTCGATACGAAAATGATATACGATACGAATATGAATTGGTATTTCTGAATACGATCGTACCAAGCATTTTAATTTTTGAAGTGTAGGCATAGGGAAATTTTTTTTACGTGAAGCAGCCTTAAAAAGTGACAGTGTAAACCAAATAATTGTCAAATTTTTGACATTTAAAAAATATAAACATTGAAAATAGAAAAAATAATTTAGTTTTCATTTATTGTCTGTGTCTTAACACAAACATTTTTTTCGTTTCCAACAAAAATAAAGCGCCTCAATAACGAATTGCGATACAGTAAATTCAATAAGATAAGTATTTTGGGCAACATTTTTTGTACATCTAATTTTAGATGAAAGATTTTATTAAGATTCTCTTCATGTCTTCCTAAATAGCTCAATTGGAATCAAATTTCGTGACTGATGCTTACAACCAATTACAATTAATTACAACCTATACGGCACTACTGCAAATACAATGGGATTCAATGGCAGCTTCACAGTTGTATAAATAAGAAAATTAAATATTTTGTATTCGTAACAATATGTATGCCAAAGTTTGCAAATTCAATAAAAAAAAATTAAAATACTTAATTAAATGTATAGTTATTTCCTTAACACAATTAATTAAATTAACTAAATTATGTAATTATTAAAAAAAAATTACTAAAAATTCTTTCCAAAATTTTGTTATATGGAGTCGTCTACTAATTCATCAACGTACAAAAATCCGTTCATAATCGAACAAAATTGGTTCGAATTCGTATTGCGGAATAAGGGAAATTTTACAACGTATCAAGTAGACACGAATTCGTATTTGAATTATTCGAATTCGTATTCAAAAATACCAATGGTACGAATTCGTACAATTTTTATACGAATTCGTATTCAGAAATAGGGCCCCTGTACAAAAAAAATTAGAAAAAGAATTTGACTCTTGGGAAATGTAAAATTTCGATGTACGTAGTTTAACGAAATTTTTAAAATTTTTATAAACCAACAAACTATAAGTCCCATTCCACGTTCCTAGTAAAGTTTTCCTGTTGTATCAATAATTTATTGTTTCCCAATTACATCTCAATTTGTTTTAAAGATTTTGGAGTTGATTCCTCGATTTTTCAATTTCTCATCCGAACCTCGTATCGCTGAACACCGCCGCTCTGAAAGGGGGCTCCATTTATCCCATACGTGTTGCACTATATAGAATAGCTGTCTCGGTTTATTGAAGCTTAGCCATATTCGTTTTGGGAATCGTTCCTAATAAACTGGTACTGGTCAGAAAAGGAATGAACTTCGGACACTTTCCAGTTCAATACTCTCTCAATTAATTTTAAATTCAATTAATTCAACATTAAATTCCAATCATTCTTCTTGGACCCAAATTCAAATCCTAAAACTCAACGCTACAAATTTTAAAATCACAATACTTCCTTCAGCCTCCAAATTCGTGCCTTCAGAGTTTTCGCATCCAGTCCAAACCAAAAATTTTATAGTATTCAGTTTCACCTACAATTAATTTAAACTTAAATGAACTTTTTTCAAACCAAATTCAAACCCAAATTCAAATCTCAAAACAAAACGCAACAAATTTTGGAATCATATTGCCGGAACCTCCAGTCTCCATATTCAAATGTATATATGCATGTTAGATTTGGGAAATCTTGAATTTAATTTTTAAAACATATAAGTATATCGGCTTTACAATGCTTCTTCATGACATTCAACTTTTCCAAATCCAAATCAAATGAAATTCAACTTTCAAATTAAAGTTAAATTATTTACATCTCGCTATATGAAATACTTGAATAATTTATTTTTGTTATGGTGTCTTCGTCACGAGTTCGCTTCGAAAAAACCTTAGGCGTATTAGTATGAGCCGCTTTAAATTTTTCGGGACCAAAGTCTTTGGATCAAAATGAATTGGCGGCTTGTTCTAGAATTGGCTGATAGTCAATATACAAAAATTCAAAATGCATTTATAATTTTTTTAATTTTTAATTAGTGTTGTAAATAAAATAAAATGGCTGCATACATTAAAATCATGAAGTACGCCAAAGAGCGGCGTGAGAAATAATTCGTGACCTCTAAGCCAAAGCATAAATAAAGTATTTGTATTATACCATAGGAGGTCATATGGGAAGCCATATCGTCGCTTGCGATCGTCGTGTCTAAATTTTTAAGGTAACGTATGAAAAACCGTATCCCTATTTCGTAAGTAACCACGAAAAATGACCGTGGCAAATCATCCGGCCCACGCAATTTTTGGATAACCACGTTGCACTAGATTTATCGCTAAACTGAGATCCGGAACAACATCAAAAATAGCGTCCGCCAATAGACTCGCGCCTTTAGTTAATATTAATGAAATAATATTTTCCACTTCATTCATGATTCCGAATGTTATAAAAGTAGAAGGAATAGTATTCCGGAGCTCGATCCGTCCGAGATGTACAAAATATCAAAAAGGCCAATACAAGTGTGAATACAAACAAAATAAAAATTGAACTTAAAAAAAATAAATATTTTTTACTTACGTCCCATTGCATATAGCAGCATGCGATCGGATATAAAATTACGTTAATAATCCGCAATAGTTTCGACCATTTGTGGCAGGGCTTCCTAAAGTCAATGACCGGCACAACAAACCGGAACAAAACAACAAACGGTGTGTCGATCATCCGTTTTATTTTAATAAAATTTGAAACGCCTGTATAATGAAATTCCAACAAATTATCCTTAAATTGCTTAAAAATATACTTATTTGCCGGTCCCCGCTCCGCTGGATTAAACCACTCGGCATAACGCCTCGCTTTCACGAAAAATTTATCTTCTTCGTCCGAGTGCATCCTTCTATGAATCATATTTGAAAATATTTTAAACGGCATTTTGGCATACATTAACGCTTGCAACCGTTCCGGTCTCACATATTGAAATGTGTACCTCCAGCGCATAAATCGCAAATCAATCCATAAAATGATAATGTAAAATACGTATCCACATGCCAAAACAACCGAGTTTAGGCGGTTAATCTCTTGGCCCTCAAAGTACACCTTAAGCCAGACATAATTAATTACTATAATTAAAATGTCTATCAACATATATTACCTAATAATTAGGTGTGGCTTCATTATTATGATTACAGGTACCAGTACACCGATGCAAATTAACGCCGTTCCAATCGTTGTACCGTAAATTTCAATCGTCTCTGGCTCTTTGGGTTGAAATACAATATAAAAATTGTATAACGTATTGGCGATTGTGACAACAACAACACCGGTTAAATATTCATTCAAATCTAACCTTCGCCCAATCGAAAGTGTTGTGTCCACAAAACTGTAATTAAAAAAAAATTGGAATGATAGAAATTACTTAAATACCTAGAGATCCTCATATATGTATGTATGTATGTAGCTATACTTACAATTTGGTGATAAATAAATTAAGTAAATAAATCAGGAAAATTCCTATTATTATTAGCAGTGCAATTGGGAGCAGGAATGCGTCATGACCGCAAATGTACAAAACAAAAATTCGGCGACATCCAGTTTAGATTCTAAGTGTTGGCACACGTTTGCTGTTTTAACAAAATTACAACGTTCGGCCTGGTGCTGCCGGGCCGAACAATGTATTTTTGTTAAAACAGCACACGTGTATTTGTTAAAACATCCCGGCATGTGCTCTTATTTTGCGATCCGGTCATGATGAATAACTAACTAATTCTAAAAAATTATTTGGTTTTTTTTCCAGATATTAATTGTTTTGTTTCTAAATCATGGCTTACCTCGATAATTTTATAATTCAAGTTGGTTTGGATTTTCAAAACTACAATATATGCAAGTATATTTTTTTGGGAGAGTAGTTTTTCGTAATGGACATACACTTGATTATCTGTTTAACCACTTTCTCGCTGATTGACAATGCACTTTTGAACAGATGACGTGAAATTTTGATTGAATAAAACTGAAGAAGCTGAACACCATGTGTAGAAATAATTTACCATGAGTCTGTTTGTCACTTTTAATTACGTTTTCTGTATAAACCACATGGTGGTTCATTGTCCAAGGTGTTACGTTACATCGTGGTTCAAAACAAATTTTGGAATCATATTGCCGGAACCTCCAGTCTCCATATTCAAATGTATATGCACGTTAGATTTGGGAAATCTTGAATTTAATTTTTAAAACCTCTAAGTATATCGGCTTTACCTTACAATTCTTCTTCATGTGATTCAACTTTTCGTAATCCAAATCAAATGAAGTTCAACAAAGTTAAATTATTTCCATCTCGCTATATGCAACACTTCAATAATTTATTTTTATTACGGTGTCTTCGTCTTGGTGGATTATACCTTATAACCGAACCCCTGACTAATATCATTGGATGCTACCTTGTAAAAGATAGCTGATATTACTCAGACCCAGTTACATAGAAATTATCCTATCTGTTGGCCCACCGCGGCATTAACCCGAATCTCAGGTCGGTAGGGGTAATATTCGCCGTGGATTGTGCTGGGTACTTGTAGAACCTAGAATTTACCGCTTGGATTTCTGGAGTAGTGTATGGCCAAAGCATACAAAGCGAGAGGTTTTATTTAAGATTCGTACCCACACATATTGTGGAATCCATCGGCGTGTTCTAACCTAGTGCCTATACATGACTAATGGTTAAAACAAAAATATGGAAAAAAAGGAAGTAGAAATTACTTCTACTCATTAATGGTTTAGTAAGTATTTAGGAGATTGGCGGCGCGTTGTTGGCAGACAGGAAGAGGATACTTACGCATCCTTGTACTGTCTTCCGTCACGTTAGAGACAGCGAACATACCCGTTTTTGTACTCTATACTGCGCCTAGACTATCTCGGTTCTTCGGGCAAAATCGGACTCCCCCTCAAGTAAGAATATTTTTGGTGGATTGTTGGATTGATGGGAAGAAAAAAAACACATGAAAATTCCACCTTACATAATTTTACCTGTGTAGCTTTTTTTTTTTTAAATAATTTTACAAACGTTGCGAAATTGATCGACATAATTTAAACCAACACAGTAATTGTGCCATTAAAAAATAAATTTGAAGACATTAGCCTCAAAATTGTGTTAGCTTGTTTGTTTACGTTGAGTATGGGATAGGGTGGTAGCGGATGATGATAAACAACCGTTATAACATCTTAAGCCACAACAATACTTTTTTTTTTAAACAATACCATGTTTCACTTGTTCAAATGCCTTTGTGAGATCAATAAAGAGTGCCGAAACTTTTAATCCTTTATCACTATATGCTCATTTACTTGGTCCAAGAATGATAAAACTGCTTGTTCAGTATTTGTATTTTCCCTAAAACCATAGTGAACAGGGGCGAGAAAATCTATTTTGTCCAAAAAGGAAACAGTCCTCAGTCCAAAAGGACTTTTTATGGCTTATTCATAAATTTTAGAAGAAAACACATAGTATAGTTAAATTAGACGTTACTTTTATCATTCTTTATCATTCTCAAATAAAGGAATGACCAAAGCTCTTTTTAATGATATAGGTAAAATCCCATTTCCAAGACTGAGATTTAAACTAAACGACATTAACTAGAAAGACAACCATTTTTTTTACAACATTATTAGAAATGATGAAATACAGTTCGCTTGAAGGAATTTCAGAATAAAAACAACTGTTCAAGTAAACAAACTTTCTGATTGATAATTTCTTAAATTTTGACTGAATCTGGGGTCTGATTATTATTTCGTAGCCGTGCCCCAATTTTTGCATTGTACCATTATTGAAAAATTGTCGGGAATAAAACTTTGGTTTTGGTGGTGTCAATTTGAAGATTAAGTGAGCTACACAACATCAGGCTATATATCGTTGTAATCGATGTTTTGTTGTCAGTAGATGCTTTTATTTATTATTACAAATTGCTCCTGATAATGTAATTTCAATTAAACAATGGTTAGAAATTTTTAAGTCTAATACTTTGTAAGCAACTTGAGGAAAATGTCTTTGTTCAAATTTACGTTTCAGAAAATCAATATTGAAATCTTCCGCACGGTTAACCCGTTCAATGTTTGGAAAACTAGACTAAATTGTTTGTAATGTAATGTTCAACTACTATGAAATATATCCGGTGGTGTCATATCAAGTCCAACCAAACCCAAAGTCCAAAAGATTACCGAAATAACACTTATTGGGTTTTACAAATTTTGTAAACAATAATAGTTTTACTGTGTGTAAAATAAAGAATAATTAAAATAAAATGAAGTGAAATAATTACTCATATATTGCACGAACCTGTTAACCATCAGCGATGTTCATGTAAGAGTGAAATAATATCTCAGGAGTTTCCTCGGTTGATACACTTCTTAGTAAACGGGCGGGATCACAAATGTCCCAATTTGATGTACATATCCGAAAAATAGGTAGGTTACGAAGTACAATTTTATTATTGACACACCACAGGCAGAATCGGTTAGGTTAAGTGAGACTATTAACTATACGACCCACTTAGAGCGGTGACGGTCCATTCTGATACAACAAGGTCTTACTTCAATTATACCCTTATTCGAACTAGTTAGAGTTACATATGTAGCTTCATATATCTCGCGCTTTACGGTTTTTGAGATCAGAGAAGGCTGTCCATTATGAACCTACCCAAATGTCTATACCTTTTGCGTTCTAAGCCGGAAATGAGCATAGAAAGAGAACTGAAGTCTCTTCTTCCTCCTCGCCCATACGGTTTCTACAGAATTCATTTGTTTCCAGACCTATAGCCTCTTCGCATGTTCCCCAAACAGGCAATGTCCTATGTGCGTATCCCCATGATGGTTCTTAATTCACGTCTATACGTAGGGAGATTAGTGTACCGGAGCGGTTCAAATTCAGCTTTGGCCAGACTTGTCTTGCTTCACATTTGAGGGTGTTAGTTCACCTTTCATTCGCTGACTATACATTAAGTGCTGATTTTAGCGCTATAATAGGCCACCCAAGGCTTGCGGCAGTAGTTGAAGAGAAGTATTACAACACAACGCCAACAATGACATCACAGAGAAGCTGATTCCAGCAACTTGAATGCCGCCTGACTGTTAACATAATTGCAATATCAATTGAGGATACCACATTATGTCCTATACCACATTATGAGGATACCACATTATTGTCAGCTCCACTTGGCGAGGACGCCACAGGAAACGATTTTTATTGAAAATATTGAGTTGATTTGAGATGTCTGCGTTCACCTCTAGCCAATTTTAGTTTACTTTCCAATCCATCAATGTTATACAATGTTACGTTCAGTATATGAGACAAATTGTTTTTCAGAGCACTGTATTCATTGGTCAAAAGACGTACTCGGTTGTTTAACGCATCTATAGAGTCACTCGCATGTACTATAACATTTATGTTTACAACACATATCCGGGTAAATTTTTTATTTTAAAAATCAAAAATTACTACCAATTAGAGGTCGTACTCGGACCAACTTCAAATTTACAGTATAGCTTTCTAATTATTTATCCTTAATTAGTTTTTAATTTTTTTTATGGGAAAAATCAATCGGAAAATGTATTTGGATTTTTTTTTTTTAGAAATAACCCTTACCTTTGACAACCAACTTACCCAGGTATATGAGTACAACTTAAAGTAATATGTCAAGAAAGAAGGAATAATTAAGGCAAAATTCAGCATTTATTCAGTAATTATTTATTTCAAAAATAAAATGTTAATATAATAAATTCATTTGGGAAAAGTACAATATTAAATTAATTCTGACATTCAACGCAACTGGTGACATTCAAAGAATGCTTCACACAGACAGGTTTTTCATAGTTTGCACAGAGTTTACGCGTCGATCTTCTTTTAGAGCACAGGTAACAGTTCCCCTTATGTGTAATTCGACCAGAAGCATCACGTTCTTGGAGAGCGGAGAACTAACTATCTAAAAGATGGCTAGATCCAAATTTCAATGTAAGGCCCAACATATGCTTCTATTCCATTTTTTGTGGAAAAATGAAGGATAATTGGAACATTTTTGGAACGTTGAGTTATCCCTGGTATAACCAATTGTTCACCAAGTTTTTGTAAAAATCTGCGTCGGGAATTAGTTGCAGTTTTTAAAAACGTATTGTTTTCTTTATAATTTATAAATGCCGCTAATGCTGCTACATCCAATATATTGACGACTCCGCCTTTAGTCCTATTATAATCCAATATCAGAGTTGGTTTATTTGTCGGGCATTGGTTTTCTTCGTCGTAATGCATAGTTGATAAGAGAACTACAGGTTTGTTCTTCTTTGGAAAAAAGAAACACATTATGATATTGCTGCTGAATTCAAGTACAGATGCTTGAACAGGTCGAGGTTGGCCTTTCACAATAAGGAAATTTGGAGGTATAAAACGACGTCTCTTATTAATCGTGCCTAGTACAATATATTGATAGCATCAAACTAGAAGCTAGATTATAAGTGGTAAAAAACACTTCCACAAAATAGATTGCAGCATAAATCTTTGATTGAAGCACTCGATTGAATATAACGATTTATTGTATAAAACCGATGAAGACCCATTGTAGCACGATAAAGATGTTCATTCCTTGATCTGCTCACACCAGCAAATAAAATGATACCGAGTTACGCGTCAAACTCATTGGCGGTTATTGTCTTCCAAATATATTTAAAAACGTATGGAATTTTTCGTACTTATATGTTGGGTATGTTGGTTGTAAAGAAGAATGTTAAGTAATTGATTGTAAGTAAAGGATAATGATGTTTCCAAAACCGAAAATTTGTTTGCATACTGGATAGGTGCTTATACCATTCAAAATTGGATTAGCAGAAATAACCGGAACGGCCGACCCATTGTAATAAATGACCAACCTCCGTGAATAAATTCAGAATTTATGGTCTGCAAGAATGTAGGATTCTCGAATCTTTTAACATTTACATATATGTGCATATGTGCGCAGTTTATAGAAATATTAATTTTGGGAACCAAATTTAAAATTTGTATGAGACATGAACTCTATTAAAAATTTAAGACTGGAAATTTTAATTCAATAGTTTGAAATTTACTGAGTTAAATTAAGATGTATTTCAAGGAGGCGAACCAATTCAACATCTCATTAAAGATTAACTATAAAAATGTTCGAATATTCTGTAATTATTTTCGATTATTTTGTTGTTTGTTAACAACTGTCATGAACATTGGATACAATGAATTGGAAAAATAATTTTTCATATCATATTTTATTGCCATTCCAAACGCAAACAATTCAACAAAAAAGAAAAATTATCGTGGGATTTTGAATGAAACGTATATTGATATTTTTGTACAGCTCCTGTTGTTGTTTACACTGGTGCGGAACTTTCCAAATCCATCAGAGATTCTATTTAAAAATATACTTTTTATTATATGTAGGTATGTGTGCACTATAGCCATCACACAATTCTTAATTTCATAGAAATGTAATCGTATGTATACACGTAATTCAATAAATTTATGTCACGCAAACTCAAGTTTTATGCGATTTTATTATTTTATTATACGAACGAGGAGACTATATCCCCTTGATGGCAGTTAATCAAATCTAAATGACAATTAAGCTCTGAATTAATACATGCATAATGTAAATAATAATAATAAAAAATTGGTTTTAAAAATGGAAATCCCATCAAATGGTGTTTTATTTGATTAAATCAATTTTCATTACTATCTTTACGTTTATGAAACTTACTATTCGTGCATAGTAAAAATGTAGGGTGATGATGGCTTTTCCAACATATTCGTATACATAGGATGAGCTTAATCATAATAAGGGATTACATTTTTGATTTTGAAAGCTTTCTTGTTTATATTTATAACTCATCCCATACAGGTTTAATTATAAAACCAATTTTTTGTAACCCTATAGTGGAGAGAAAAATCCTTGGTAAAATATTTATGTGTTGTCATGAACAATATTTACTGTTTGTGATAGCAGCATTCAAAATCCAGTATTTAAAACAAACTATTTTAAATCAACCCTGTAGGCAAACAAAAAGTTTTCAAGAAAATAAAATTGAAAAACATAATTTCATTTCCCTATAGTGCTTTTTATGTTTTATATTGTCCAAAAGTTGTTGTTCGTGTGCGCTTAAAGACAAGTATGACAAGTATATGTACATATATCTTTTATTCATTTTTTATTGTTGCATTGTAACAAAATTAATTTTGATGAATGCAGAATTAGAGCTTTAGGGAATTTAATCTATATCCGTATAGTATAGAGAAACCCATATACCGTACGGTATTACCTATAAGCAAAGTACACTTGTTGTGTTAATATTAACTAGGATTTTTTTTAAATCACTTATTTCTAGGAACAATGTATAAATGAATAACTTTTATAATCGAAATGACAAACAGAATGAAATTATTTAGCGAGATTTTGTATTTATATGAGATTTCACTAAGATTGAAGAAAGAAATTGCACAATTCAGTGTATACAGTTACAAACGAAACAACTTTTTTCTTGTAGATAAATAAAAGACTCTATACATTTTTTACATATGTATTCACTCGTGATATGAATATGTGAATAGCATATTCTAACATAAATCTAAACCCATTCATATACATATATAAAACATTTTCAAATTTTTCTTGTTCAACCTAACAAATCAAAACCCAATTTAATTTAAATAATACACACACACACACACATTACCCGAACACAAAAAAAAATAAAATTTGTAAAATCATTAAAGCATCAAAAGCTACTAAAAAGTTGTTAATTTTTAGTTTTTACTATATGTGCTTTCCGCAGTCATGTATAGCATTTAGGAAACTTTATGTTGTCGAACTAATTTTAAATTCTACTCATGTCTAATTCGTGGTCCTCTTATCATTATCGTTAGAGAAATGTATTTTGTAGTCGTATACGTTATACCACATCGTAATGAATTTAAAACAAAATTTAACCTTTCCTAGAATTAACAGAATGAGTGACAAAACAGACCTGGATATAGAATAAAGAACTTAAAGTTAGGGCGAACTTTATCTGCGACACAAAGAAAATAAATCAAATGAGTTAGCCAAGAAAACGGTGGCAAAAAATGAAAACTCTATATATTCGCATAAACAAAAGATAATTGGCAACATTTGTACAAGTTTTATAGCTCAACTTTGGTATAAGATACAGACAAATCACACAAATTACTCTACATACATAAAATGTAAGGGTTAGATTAGAAATTAACATCTTTTGTAGATATAATTTAATAACGATTGGAAGTATGTACATTCAAACTAATTACTAACATTTACAAATAATGAAATTTAGAAGAAAAATGTATATGTACACTAGATTTCCTGGCCCCATGCCATGTTTTGTACGAGACTTCTTGTATAACTGCTGCAGTTGCTGTGCTAAGGTCAGCATTCCGACCCAATGTAAACGATATCTGACACTAGCGATGAGCTTTCTAGATGTTTCTCAAAGCTCTATAATTATATCTCAAGCAACTGTAGTATTCAGCATTAGTATATACTATAAGTTTGCTATTAATGAATACATTTTGCCAGCCACCTATTTCCAGCACCGAGTCTTTTCCGATTGCATCAGATAATATTAATTTATTTATTGGAGTAAGGTATGCAAATATGACCTGAATCAGAAAGCAGCAAAATGTTGCTTCAACCTATACGTTTAAAGGTATCTCTACTTAGGGTCACCGTAGTTTGTCCTGTGTGCATCTAAATGTAACAATTGCTGATCCCGTAGATTTCTGCTAGGCACCTTTAACTTGATTGATGCGAATACCTATACCTATTTTTTTTCCTTTGTCTCCATTTATTACCATAGGGCGTTCACTAGGCTGGAGCATTTGGCTTTATTGGGGGCTATTGCTTTCAGCTGTCCCCATGTTTTACCGAGTTCTACCATCGTTCATTCTTTCCCAGGTTATAGCTGGTCTTTCCATTTTATGTTTTCCTTGTGGATTCCACTCTAATGACATCCGTGTTATGTCATTTGGATTTTTCCTCAATGTATGCCCGATTTGTTTGCTTTGTTTGCCGCAGAAGTTCTATGTTGCTGATGGGTGTTCGGCCAGAAGCATTTTATTTGTTCACAAACACCTGAAGTCTATATGTGATCTTCTGTGTGGGTTTCCATGTTTCACACCCACACAGCAGTTTATGCGTTGACTGATGTCTTCTTCAGTGCCATCGGTTTTTACTACAGTACAACCAAGGTAGACGAATTTTTCAACCTCTTTGATTGGCGTGATGTTGATGGTGATTGGTGTACTAATGTTCGTGTTTAGTCTCATGGCTTTTGAGACCTATACTTTATGTGCCAGCTCTGATAGCTTCTGTGTTTACTGCTGTATGTCGATATACTTGTGTGCTAGTAGGCACATATCATCTGCGTAATCTAGATTATTGAGCCGTTTTAGTGGTCCTCATTAGATACCATTTGGTGTTGTATTGTCAAGTTTACACATTACCCTTTCCAGTACTATCAGGAACAGTAGTGGCGATAGTTTGCATCCTTGTCTTACTCCTCGTGAGTTGAATTATTTGTCACTTTGCGCTTTCCTTTGTATTGTTGAACATTGTTTGCGGCATCCCGATACATTTCTTGTATTAGTTCAATTATTTTCTTTGGTATGCCTATTTCATAAAGTGCTTTCCAGATTGCGCCTCTGTTGATTGAGTCGAATGCCCTTTCAACGTGTGCCCGTAATCTGTACAGCTTCTACATGGCCTAAAGCCGGGGCATTCATTTCTAAGGTATTGGTTGATTGAGGGAGATATTCGTTGGAGAAAGATCATCGCTAATACTTTTATGGTGCTGTTGAGGAGTGATATACCTCGCCAGGTTTTGTATTCTCTTGGGCCGCCTTTCTTTGGGATTGTTATGGTCAAACCTTCTTTCCATTTCTGTAGAATTTTTCCTGTATTCCATATACCAGCTAATAGTGGTGTTAGAGTTTCTGCTGCTATAGGTATGTCGCCCTTCAATATTTCAGCTGGTATCTTGTCTGTGCGAGCGGCATTATTGTTGTTTAGCTTCTGGGTGTTGATGGGGTCGTTATAATTACCATCTGGGAGCTCGTAATTTTCTTCGATTTCTACGCAGTTTCTTCAAAGTGTTCTTTCCATCTATTTAGTTGCTGCTGATGTGTGATTTAGGTTTGACCAGATTGGTCCTTTATCGGCAGAATGTTCGTGTATTTTCCGGTGACTATTCTTACGCATTGATGTAGTGCGCATGTTTCTGATTGCAGCTGCTTCCTCTGCAATTATGAGAATGTCTTTTGTGTATTTTTTGCGGTCTCTTCTTGGCATCTTTTTTCACTTGTTGGACTATATTTTCATATTTCCTTCGGATTTCCGTCGTACCTTGGTGATTTAGTTGTAACTTGCGTTGTTTTTTGGTGTTGTTTTAGTAGCCGAGCACATTGGTTAGCAGTTGTAGATGCATCTTCTATAGTTGTTCCTATTTTGATCGGTGTTGGTACTGGTTTAATTGCTTGCTAGATTGTGTTGGTGCATTTCTTTGAATGTATTATTTGTGATAGTGTTTCTCAATCTATTTTGATGTTAAACTTCCTCTTCAATTGTGTTTTTACAGCGGCTGGTTTGACTTTGGTCGATGTGCATACATACTATGTGCTCCTTGCATTGTTCTGACATCTTGCAGGGAGGTTAGGAATTTTTTATTTACCAGTACAAGGTCGATTTGGTTCTTGGTTTTGCCATCTGGTGATGTCCAAGTGTATATGAATATTTTATTTTGTGGGAATTTGCTGCGCTACTTGTACTAAAAAATTGATGTTTCTGTAAGAGTTCTAATGTTTCAGTTTCCGATTCGTGTTCGTGTACTATAGCCATTGGTCAATGGTTTGTGTTTATCTTCTAGTGTTCGTTTCTGTAATCATAATAATTTCGGATTAATGAATGATTTGTCCCCATTGAATCCTAGCCAGTTTCTAGAGCTGCTGGATAAAGCATACTGGCCTGCCAGAGAGAGCCTTCCTTTTTTTCACTGTGATGTACCCATGCGGTCACCCATTTCTAGGATACCTTGCATATGGTTGCTTGACTTCGCTGATGAAGTTGCTGCAACTTAACTGTCTCTAAATCTATTTACCAATTCACGCCTGTTTTCAAGGGTGATCATCTTATAGGTTCTGCAGCTTGTTACGTATGGTGGTGGTTGCTGCACATTAAGGTAATAAGGTAATTCATGGTTATAAGGCAAATCGTCTTTCCATGTTGCATAACTGATAAACTTTTTATGAATATTCTCAAGATTTTGAATATAAACGTCGTAAACGGGCCACCATACACTTTTTTTAAAATGGTACCGTTTATTTGGTACTGTTGAATAACAGGATTCTTTTTCTGATGGAAAGTCATATAAGCTTGCACTTATTGATGTTGAGGTTCAGCAGATTGAAGTCACACCACGTAATTTGTAAGTATCGTTGATGTTCTCCATACAGTTTGTTATTTTTTGAGGTCATCGGCAAATATTCGAACCTTGCAATGATGAAAACCCATGGGCAAATATAGGAAGGAACCTTGTGACAAAAATTGGTATAGATCTTTTGTTTCCTATTTCAAAATATTGCACGTGACTGGTCAGATACAATTAAAGCCAGGCGATAAAACGGCTGAAGAAACTAATTTTATACAAGCTTTCTAGTACTTTGCAATGACTGATGGAGTCAAAGGCTTTGGTAAAGTCTGTGTACATAACAGCTACTTGCTTGTGATTTTAAATTCCTTTCTGCTGGTGAACTCCGTAAGGTTAGTTGTAGTAGGCCTCTTTGGCATAAAACAGTGTTGGTATAGTGATATGTATCGAGGTACCACGGTCCGGAATGAGTTCAAACTCTCAGTTCAAATAACTTTGGGATTGATGAAATTGACGTTATACCTCTATAATATGAAATGTCATCCCGCGTTCCAGTTTTGAATATCGGCGTCACTCTCATTATTTTCCACATCTTGGGAAATTCTCCTAATTTCAATGATTGATTGAAAAGAAGGCACAGAGGAATTGCCAAATTTAGTCTTTTAATAATGAAGCTTGTATACCGTCTGGGCCGCATCCATCTCCAAAAGTATCTAGAGCCGGGTTATTTGTATACAGACACATTGTTGTTGTTATCGCTTGTTTGAATGAAATTATCAATGTCTTCCGGCTTATATACTGATTGAAACAATTTAGCAAACATATTAGATATGACTTGCGGATTTCAAGACGTTTGTTCTTTGAAAGTTAAATTTTCTGGGTAACCGTTAATTTCACGTTTCGATTTAAAGTAGCTCCAAAAGTATTTTGGATCACGATTTATTTTTTCTTGAATACAAGAGTTGTAAACCTTGTTCTTTGTAATGTAGTAGCTTTCGAAACGCTGGTCTAAGATTGTGAATTTATGTTCACTAGACTCAAAATAACATTTCAATTTTTGTATGTAAGCCTTGCCCTTTTGATTTTTTAAGTTAATAAGTTTCCCATCGTACCAAGGAGGATTCGGTTAGGTTTAGTAACGCCAGGAGAGGCAAATTGTTGTTTACCTTTTAAAATAAAAAGTAATTTTTAAACTTTAAACATTTTAAATTTATAATCAACTCATAAAAATTGCACACGTTTACAAATAGAATTAATTTAAGGTTTTTAAATAATGAAGCGAGAAGAAAAAAAATTAGGGAGTTGTTTTTGATTTCGTTGAGTGTTATACCAAACCGAAAATTCATACATTCCTATTTTTGTATAAGTATGTACACCCATAGTTTTACGTCATTGTATTTTTTGTAATTTTAATAAAAACGCCCTATTTTTTTTTGTAAATCCATTTTTAATTAAATATATTTGCACTATTATATGAGAGAATTCCTAATTACAAAAATTATCTATAAACTCATACATATGAAACCACTCCCGGTCGACAGACGAAAAGGTTCGAATGGTTTACGTGATGTAAGAACAAATGTAATAAAAATATATTGTTAACCAGTGAGCAAAAGAATCAAAACAACCCCAACAAATAAAAATACAATTCTGCGAAAAATCATCAGATGTGGTTTATGAGTTTTCTCGCACACGTATATCTGTTCGGTGTTTTTTTATTTTTGTGTTTTGGTAACACACGTTATACTGTTATTTTAAAACATGCTAAATACTTTATAAAGCTCGTTGCCACATATGCGTAAATATTCATCACACAACATATTTTGTTATGCTATATACATACTATAACTAATCCACTTATGATTTTTTGTTCATTTTTATGTGAAACCTTGCATATATAAAACATTAATTAATCAGGTTACAAGATGATGAAAGATCAGGTTCATACATATTGGGTCTCAAAAATAAAGTGTTTTTCAATATTTTTGTTTTCGGAAATCCATTTTCATATATTTTATTCAATTTATATGCTCTTTTATGTATATATGGATGTATACATATATTGTACAGATTTTATTGTCATATCTCAAACGAAAATACTGTCATGGGATTTTCTATTTATTTTACCAAAATAATGAAATTACATATATTTGAAGTTCAAATCCTCTCAATTTTCTGTTTTATGCATATATACGAGTATATGCCTTGATTTGATGTTTTGTACACATATATACGTACATATTTTGGGTTCGGTTTATGTGGTGGGGGTAGTTTTATTAATGGTTTTCCTATTTGAGAAATCGAAAGGAGTTGATATTCTCATATTTTTATTTTTTACAAAATTCAATTTTACAAATCGGAAAAATAATACTTTTTATGGTATTTTGTCAAATATTATTTGTATTTGGTTATTGTTTTATGATGTAAAATATGTTATATCAGGTGGCTGAGGAATTCTAATTGTGGAACATCATGTGTATTCGATATAGTACTCGAAACGAATGATGATTGCCGTTTTAAAAGCCTTGCCTTCGAGAGTTACTATGGGTAGCAAGTATTCGAAAATGATGTCCGCTGCTTTGATTTTGAAAAGATCTGAGTGAAGTAGCATTTTACTAAAAGGATCTGAGCGAAGTAGCACTATAGCAAATACATTCAATTGATGCCATTTGCTGCATAGTATTTTTTATCATTATTTTTGATAACCTAAACAACAAGTCAACAAATACCTTGAGGATCATACAACTTACCATCAACTGGTACTGAAGTTATGCTCGATCTCCTGACATGCTAATTTGAATTCAGTTTATTCATATCCAGGGTGTTCCTGGTATCAAATCTAAAGTATCCGCTCGTTGTATTAAGGAGAAGACTAATTTCAACAAAATTCTAAATAACTACAAAACAATAGCTGCATACCTAATTAATGGTGCCCGACCATATGACACAGTGTTTATTGATGAATATATTGATATATATGTACATACATGCTGGTTATATTGGACTAGTGGCCATGCTTAGTAAATGTACAAAAATATACCCTCATGGAAATACAAATCAGATTCCTTTGGATCGCATCGGGCGCAAAAACTAACGTTTAGGGTTAGGATATCTATTTCGCACCTGTTGTAGATGATTTGTTTCACTCGCTAGTGATGAAGACGAGCCATTTTAAGACCAGTTGTCCTGCTATACAAGGATTGCATAATATGATCTGGAATCATGACAAGGAATTGAATAGCACTCTTCCCATATGTAATATAAAAACTTACACAGAGTCTTTATTCGTTGACTCCATGCTTGGTTTTAGTCTTAACTAAATTAATACGGTTATCAATAATTCGAAAAGGTTCCTGAATCTTGCCTTCACCAAAGAGTTTGATGTTTCAAAGTAATATAATCAGTGAATCCATTTGTCTTAAATGATATCAACCACAAACCGTTGGATATAGTATTTGATACGTCCTATTGTAAGCTAATAAAATCTGAACATGTACAACAAATGAAATACAACTTCAAGAAGACTATAATTACACCGGTTTGCAAGTTTATTTAGCAGCAATAAATTTTAAATGCATATAATGTGAATGCAAATGACGACAAATTTTATAATATGGTACAAAAAGCACTGATTAAATCTGCCATGGTTTGATGACCTGGTAACAAATTTGAAAAATCGACAATGTAAGGCCTATACTAAAATGATTAAATCACGATTGGGAACTGACAATAATGTTGTCCTTTTTACAATGCGGCAATGAATTTGACGTCTATTCCAATATTAAGTACAGGTCTTACCTTGTTAGTATCGAAGGTAAAATTAAAGATAATCCTAAACATTTTTGGAAATATTTTCAATCTAAACGTGAAATCGAAGGATATCCCTCCATCATGACTTATTATATAATTCGAACGCTAAAGATATTGCAGACATGTTTGCACCATTTTTCCAATCAGTCTATATAGACCACATGATAATATTGGATACACTGATCAAATTAGCAACAACAATACATTAATTACTCCTCCGGTAATATGTGGAGAGGACGTTTCATCAGACTTAAGGGAATTTGAAGATGGATGTGGGCCGGATGATATATCCTCCTTTATATTTAAAACGTTTGCGAGTAGCTTGATAAATCACTCTTTTTAAATCAACATTGATACGTCATATTTCTATTTACCAACACGGTTTCATGCGTGGAAGGGCAACATCTGCCAATCTGATCGAATTTACCAGTAAAGTGTTAAATGAGATAGAAAAACATTATCAAGTTGACGTAGTTTCACAGATTTTAGTAAAGTGACATCTGGTGTTCCTATTGAAGGGATCACATATTGGTCCATCAATCTTTTTTGTTTTCATCGATGGAATAGTTACGTTTGGTCATTCCGTTCATTGGTTCATTCTCATCATACTCAGTTCGATGGTGATCCAGTTTGATTAAATTATTTTGACGTGTTATCCTATGGTTGGAATGTGTAAGGAGATGTTTTCCAGGATATATGCAACGGCGATGTATGTAAATTATAGCAGAACCTTTCCTATAACATTGAAGCGCCCAGTTGTTTTCTTCTATTATCTTGTGTGGCAATTTGATAATTATGGCACCTTACGATGTACGGTGGTAGACGGCTAATATTCTCGTAGTATGGAAAACAGAAGCTTACTTCTTTTATATAATTATATCCATCTTTCCGGGCGATGTATAGTAAACATTTCTTTTGTACTTTCAATGCGACTAATATGCGTTTGTTGATAGGGAGACCACACAGAAACAGTGAATTCTAGTTGGGAGCGGACTTAGCTCCCATGACCAACGCGTTAAATAAACCTTAGCATACAGTTGTCTTTGGCGACTATTATGTAGATATGATTTTTGGACGTCATATTTTCTACAATCGTAACTCCCAAACTGTAATGGTTTCTTCTATCTAAAGAAAGAGATAGTTTTAAATTTATTTTTATTTAGCCGCATTTTATTGGCTTCGCACTATCTACTAACTCCGTTTAAATCAACTTGCAGTTCACATGCATCGTCAAGATTTCTGATAACTTTGAATATTTTTAAGTCGTCGGCATATATTAAAACATCAGAGTTTTGGAAATCCCTGATTACGTCGTTGATGAAGATGATTGAAATCAATGGTCCGAGATGAGATCCTTGAGGTACCCGAGAATGTGCTATAATGGAATTTCATTTTTACCACCAATTTCAATATATTGTTGTCTGTTGCATAAGTAAGATGAAATCCATTTGACAAATGCATGGGAGAAACCAAATTTTGACAAGCTTTAAATTACTATTCCATGGTAGATTGAGTCAAAAGCTTTGCTAAAATCTGTTTATGGTGTTCACCTTGAAGTAGACCTTCCTGGTAGAAAATCGTGTTGGTCTATTGATAAAACATGTTAACGATACACTGCTGGTCACTTGACTGTTTATTATTGTAATACATTATGGCGGGATAGCCTTTTGTTTGGCGTTTTGTATTAACATAGTTCCAAAAATACTTTAGATCGTTTTTGATATTGTCTTGTAGTGTAGCGAGAGATGTATTTTAGTTCAAAGTGCTCCTCGTATATATAAGATGTTGTTTCCTTGAAGTTACTTTCTGTTATCTGCAGTATCGCTAGTTTGCAATCGTTTGAATGCTATATTCTTCTTATTTTTCAGGTTGATAAGAACGTGGTCATACCACGGTGTATGATTGATTTTCGATACTCTTTACAAAGGAGCACAATTCTCAAACGCTTAATCAGCTGATAAAAAATTTCCACGTTCACGTCTAGGTCATGTTTAGATAGTTCATCCTGTTCATTCGGAACCCTTATTATGCTGTGCACATCAATAGAATAGAAACAATACAAAAATTCCTAATGTTTCTGTGGAACAAAACCGGCTGAAATTATGATTTTTTTTCATAACGTATACCGTTCTATGAATTCTTATTCCGTTCTTATTCTAAAAGGTGCGAAGAACATCTAATGTATATATACACTCTGGAAAACAGACGTCTCCTTTTGGATGCAAATTTTATCGGAAACGTCGTTCTCGGCTACATTAATTCATCTTAAATATTGGGAAACGTCTCTATTAATATTCCAAGCAGGACTTTAGGTAAACATCAATTTTTGGCGCTCGAACACCACCCAACTAATTAGGGTAACAACGAACCAATTTATAGATCAGCAAATTCATTAATACCTTAGAGAATCATTTGAATTTTAATTTATCAAAAACTGTTTCAAAACCATGTTAAAAACGTATTTTCTAAATTTTTAAAAAAATCTTTTGACAGCTTCTAATCTGAAGAACTTAACATTTAATTTTGGAAATTGTTAAAATTTTAATTTTAAATTGAAACTTATAAAGGGTTTTCCCATAAAAAGTTTCATTTTGGTATTAAAAAAAATGAGTTTTTTTAGGAGAAATCGTTGAATGTTTACTTCATTGTAAAAAGAAAGATATGCCATTAACATTTGAAAACGATATCAGGCGAATGGCCGCCACGGCTATGCTTGCCGCACCATATCCTTTTCATAAAATTTTCCATGACCAATCCCACGAATTACATATTTAAGGTCTTGAATCGATTGTGGAGCATTGGCATAATTCTTATAATTTACGTGGACCCAAAGAAAAAAGTCTAAAGGTGTTAAATCACAAGATCTCGGTAGCCAATTGTGATTTCTCTTCGAGAAATAACACGGTCAGGAAACTTATCTTGTATAAAATTACATTATGTGGCACATAGCGACGGCTTGCTGAAAATAAACGTCGTCCACATCAATGTCTTCCAATTCCGGCCATAAAAAATCATTCATCATAGCTCGGTACAATCATTAATCATAGTTGCACCAAACTCATTTTCGAAAAAGTAACGTTCAGTTACACCGCCAGCCAAAAAACCTCACCAAACAGACACACGTTGAGGATGGAGAGGCTTTTCAACAATCATTCTTGGATTTTCCCATCCCCAAATGCGACAATTCAGCTTATTAAGGCAGCCTCCGAGGTGAAAATGGGTCTCATTACTGATTTTCACCATTTTTGTAGTAAATTTTAACAATTTCAATGCGTTGTTGAAGCTAGCATCGAACTATTTTTAGTAATGGCGTAGTTTTTACTTGTCAAATGTCAAAAGATGACAGCTTAAAAGAAATTTTTACAGTTATTATGAAATGCAAATAACGCCCTAATTTGTTTCATACAGAAAAGACTGTTAGCTTTAGATTTAAAATCTTTAAATTTCGTACTATTGAATAGCAAAATAAATGGCACAGCCTGGAGTATAACAAATTACTTTACACTACTGTTTGTTGTGGAAAGTTTACTCGAAAAGTTTTGTTACATTAACTTTTAAAAAACCGCGCATCTCACAATTTAGTTCACAAACTATATTTATCCGCTTTATATATGAGCGCAATCATCTAAATTTTATCATATTTTTATAGAAAAATCGAATCTATAACTTAAATAAAAAGTTATTTTCATTTTGCTAACGAAAATAAATTTAAATTTATTTAGTTTCTTAAAAATAAAAAATTTCTGAATTGTATGAAGTGTATATGCGAGTATGTCTAAACAAGCGAACTTCGTTTCATTTAGCTTTAACAAAAAAAAAAAAAACTTTTTGATAAAAAAAAATGTCTATACGATTGGACCAATCGTCTAGGTATTTTACGTTTTCTATTATACAATTCGTCTCATGTACCTTTAAAACTTATAGATACAGACAAATTAGGTTTTACATTCTGTTCTATTTCTTATATGTACATACATACCTACCTAGCTACATATGTATATACATGTATAGAAAAGCGAGGAAGAACATAACTTTAACAAAACTTTATTATTTTTATCTTTTATACGGTATAGGTACTACTACATCGGAAATAGTCTCAATCACGAAGAAAATTGAAAATTGTCAAAAACTAACTATATAGACAAAGAAGAAGACGAAGAAGAACTTGTCGACAAAAAAAAATGTTTGGATTTATATTTTCAATTTGAGTTAACGTTTTACGTGATTAGGGTATACAATAAGAGTTGGATGAGCATTTAGGTAGATGTATATGCATTTTGCAAGAATACTGAAGGTAAATTGGTTTATATATGGGTTAAATATTAATTTTGGCCCCGATGACACTAAATTTGTATCAAATGGATATAGATTTGAGGCATCGATTTATTTAAAGTTTTTCTTTTCCAATAAGAGCTTTGAACTATGTATATGCGGGTTTAGCTAAAAGTATTTTCTGGCAAAATTTTTTTTCGATTAGATCTAATGGTCGGCTTTTATTATATAAGTAATAAAATTCATATATACGCAAATAAGAAATTATTTCGATTATTTTATTCATATATGATTTGATTTATCTTTCTAAATTAAATAAATTTGTTAAGCTTTTGTCTTTTGATATCAGAAAAACAAAATATTCAGCTTTTATGTATATATTGTCTATTCGTCTTAGAATATCCACTACAAAAAATACTGTAAAAATAAAAATAGAATAATGGTTGAGACCAATATGTATATGTATACGAATAAATAATAAATTTTGTTTAAGCTTCCGATATTATCTAAAATCCATCAAATCGTAATCAAACGAGAACCATATCAAAGAAAACTTAAAATATGTTTTATGTATTTTATGTGGTTTTACTGCTTTATATCAATTGTCTATGTATGTATATATGTACGAAATGGCAACCATGGCTAAAGTACACATTTAAAGATGCAAAAGCTGAATATTTTAGTATCTATTATACATTACGAAATACATGATGAGTTGAAAAACGACTTAAGCATACATATACCAGTGCACGACCGCCGTTTGTCAATACCAACCAGCAGACCAATATTTGCACAATTTTTAGTGTTTTTTAATTTTAGGTGTCTTGTACACTTAAACCATACAATAGTTTTTATGGCCATTTTTTCATCGCAAAAGGGGAATCTGCAATGACAGACGCAGGATCAGGACTCGTTGCTAGAGCTTTGAACCAGTTATATAGGAAATTGATCATTTCAATATTACTCCAATAAATTGTTTTTGGTCGATATAGGAAATAGCAGATGTTTATTCCATAACAGTTTTTTCCTGTTACATGATCTTTCATTTTGAACTCTTTCGAAATGAACGAATAACGGTTCTATCACAGTCGCAGCTTTTTGTCCGTTACCAGTTAAATTGATAAATTATTAGACAATTAGGCTTGAAGGTTATCCAAAAAACGGCGTCATGTCAAACGAGATATTTCTTCTATTAATTTTGTGTCATATAACCCATAAAACACAATTATTTTGATTTTGACTCTTGTTTCTGTATCCGCACGATTTTGGAATGTGCATATACCATTGTCCACATCCCAAAAATTCTAAACTGTGGTTTGTCTAAAGTTTCTCAAGTATCTGTTTCTTAAATATACGATTATCTTTACGAATTTCACCCAAAAAAAATTCGGTGGGCCATTTTCCCTCATTCCGATTTGCTCCTGTCTATATGAGGAATTGTTATCTGGTACATATATACACAATTTTACCTGGGGGTAACTTGTTCGATTTCTATAAAAATGAAATAATTTTGACGCAAGTGAAATAATTTGCACTTCCATTTTTTGCGATAAGTTCATTTGCTGTCCGAATTCTGTAATCATTTTGAAATTTTCAATTTACATTATTTTCAGCTGAGGTAATATTTATATTTATAAATATGTATCAAAATTATTATACACGTAGCTGTTGTTATTATTGGGTTGTACACAATATATTGTAAAAATAATTATCACAGAAATCGAACACTACCTTTATATCCTTTTCTTATGATCGTCAATCAAAGTGACGAAGTTTCTGAAACGTCAACTCATAAATTATCCATTGGTCCACAGACATCAGAGTGTGTCATATCTAAAAAATGGTTACTGTGTTCTTTGTCATCTTGTTAACATCTTGGTAATTCAATAATTTATTGTTCCAACTATATCTATGCCAGATAACATGGTCCAAATTTGTTCTAGCCATAAAGTGCTGTCGGTATTGTCCACACCCTATCAATTATTTTTTCTCTGCGGTTAACACCTGATTATAACTCTAATTGAAATTTAAACAGCTATTTTCATCAAAACAAAAAATGTTTCCACTGTGAATGATCGTTGATATACCAGAAACGATTTTTCTGCCAGAACGTATAGACTATATCTGTGACTTTTATTTGATTGTTTATAATTGCCATTTTTACATCACCAGCAGATACAACAATTAATTTTTTCCTGATCTTTTGTGATCGATTTTTCCGATAAACGTGGTTTAACAGAATCACTGGTAAGTTTGATTCCACTTCATTAGATGCTTCCATTATGAATGGTTTGTATTCAGCGCTCGCAGTCCAATAAGAAAGAAAGGCCAGACATATTTCATCGGGATATTCAAGGTTTGTTGTATTTATCAATAATCAATTTTGCTCTAGCGTTTTGCACCGAACAGTATCCATATACAGAACTATGGCAACATACTCACATGCGAATAAATCAGTTAATCAACTTAAAAACCAGGTGACGGCCCCTTGGCCCGCAGTCCTAAAATAGCTTTTCAAGCTTAATTTTTATTTTCGAAACACATGGCAAAGAAAGCTTCAGAAATAATTAATGAATGAAATAAATATAATTCATCTAATGCGAATCTCAATGACGCGTGCGCAGCAACATCGCTACACAGTATATAAAAGCCATTACTAGCGTCTTACTGAGTCAAGAATCCGATTCCAATGAGACAACCTGAAGAAGCCAGGTCGTTCTCTACACCGTGGAGCTGCAACGACCTTTGCACCTACCTAACAGTGGCTTTTCTTTCAGAGATCGCTGCACAATTCGTTCTGGATCAGTTACGCAGAACGTGACCGAGCCAGCGTACTCGCTGAGATCTTACCTCATGTACAATGTAGAGGATCTTCATCCGATCTCTGATCTCGACATTGTATTCAGAGCTCGGTATGCACCATCTAACTCGCGTTTTGACCCGTAAACCACCCGCATGATTCTTCTCTCAAATGTAAGGAGCCACATATCAACGGGCCTGATCAATGCTTTGTAAAGTTTCAGCTCCACGGCACTTGACAGATGCCGTCTTTTATATCGTCATCCACACTGTTATCGTAAATGACAAGAGAGTTTAAATATTAGAACCTGATCACTCCCTCAAACGTGTAGTGGGCACTACATCATATATATTTTGTTTTGGACTGATTGATCTGGAGTTCAATAGAAGCTAAAAACGCTACAAACGGATCAAATATTTCCTTCACTCCGTTGCTATTCAGTCGAATCACATATGTCATCTGGATAAGCAAGCACCCGATTGGACTGGCGATATCAGATGTTGCGCTGCGGCGTTTCAGTTTAACAAAAGATGTACTCCAACATGAGGTTAAAGAGTACCGAGGACAGAGTATCTCCCTGCTGAACACCCAAACAACATTCAATATAATGGTAGATGATCTAAACCTCGAAAGTTTCGGCACTTGAAGCAGTCAACCTTCTTGAAGATAGGGCCAATTTCCTTTCGTCAGGCTTTACTTCGGTTCGCCATACTTATCGAACTAAGGTCGAAAAGACAGTTACACAAAGTATCTCCTCCGGATATCAAGAGCTCCGAATTAATGCAGTACATCCAAGGTGAGTGGTTTCGTTTTAGTCTCTGCACGGCTCTCGTGAATTCCTCATGTGATGGATCTTCAATGCGAATTTCTACAGTTCGTGTTTCACGTGACTCAACTACAGTCGGTGACGCATGATGAAAACCTAGCAGGTAGGTAAAGTGTCCATTCCATGTATCGAGTACTGCGTCGATGTTGACACAGGTTTCCATCCAGGTCCCGAATGGGGACTGGTTAATAACTTCCTCAATGTTGTCGCTGACAAGATCCTCGACAAGGTCAATTTGGCTGCGTTAAATTTTGCGAGGATTTGTCCATGTTTCCAAATGTATCTGTTTGAGGGGAGAATGTGCTTCTACTCTCAGATCGGGAGCAATTGCAAAGTACATCTTTTTCTCACCAATATCGATCGAGTAAGAATCTATGTTTACACACAAGTCAGCCTGATTTCTGCCAGCTCTAGCATTAAAGCGCCCAATTATCCAAGTCATTATAAATGCGATATTTTGTAAAAGGGCGATTCAGTTAAGGCGTAAGAAAAAATTAAAAAAAAGGTTCAATTAAAATCGCGAACCACATACAATATACTATAACTTTGGAAATATTTGTTGAAATAAAACAACCAGAAGCCTTAATTAAAGAAAATTTATGCACTGAACGTTCGGATTGGTCTAAATTTCAAATTATGTTATAACGGATAAAGCCAAGCACACATTGTTCAATGCTCCCCATGAGATTTTGCACAACTTTTAATGTAACTTTGTCAGTAATATTGTTCCATTTAGAACGTATATTTTTGGCAATCTTATCGCCTCCGCCATTTTTTTTTAAATTCATTTTTGAATAAAGTTTTGGATGACTAATTTTGATGAAAATCAGCATGTTGAAGCAAGTTCAGCATTTTAGAATGAATTCTGATGAAATCCGACATATTGGATTGAAATGGATTATAAATTGATTTTTGGGTAGAGTTTTATAATATTATTAATTGTGGGGAATAAAAATTTATTTTTGTATCATATTGTGGAATATGGCGAACTGGAATGAAACTAGGCTACTTCTGTAAAGTTATAAGTTAAGGTAAATTTAATTTAATTAAAACATTTTTTTTTGTTTTCAATTGAAGGCAAATATCTCCCGGATAGTATTTATTACATTACACTAATTTTAAAGACAAATTTTTATAAAGAGGACATATTTTGGTTACACTTAGCTAATGAAAATTCCTTTATAAGTGCAGAAATTTAAACATAATCATTGAAGGCTATATTCCAAAACATATCTCAATAATCATGTTATAATTTTCATTTCAATCGAACATGTCCAGTTACATCATAATCAGTTATCAAAGAATCTCAAATTTCATTTTTTAAATCCTGTTTCTATCGAACAGATAAAGTTTCGTCATAATCGGCCGAGAAATGGACTAGCTTTATGCTAGCTGGCCTTGAGTATGGCCAGCTAGCATAAAGCTAGTCCATGGAATTGTTCTCAAAAAATATTTAATCTCACTTTTTTCAAATCAAAAATCATTTAAAAATCCTATTTTCATCCAACATGTCCAGTTTTATTATAATTGGCCAAGGTTTAGGCGAATTCCGTTGGCCATTTTCCATACCTTTAAAATCTCATTTATATCCCACATGTCGAGTTCTATAGAAATAACTTTGTTCCTTGGCCCAGTTTCCATATCCAACATGGACGAATTGTTATCGCATTGAATTGATTGCGATGAATTGCTTGCGATAAATCGACCGGTTACCAAGATTTTACTGGTGAATCGTGTTAACGGATTATAATCAAAATACGTTTTTGTAGCCATTTTTTTATGACCACATTCCACGCTACTGTGGAGAATGTCACAAAGAACTGGCAAAGACCATGAGTCGACAACTGTAAATCGCTTGCCATCTTAACTTGTAAATGAATCTACATATGTTGGTATGCTTAAATTTAGCGGGAGCGCATTGTCACTATTTTTGACAAGATATATATTTTGTCCTGCTAACCTATTTCAAACCCACTTTCAGGCACGTTTTGATGGATGAAGCACGTCATCCATCAAAGACATTCATTAGATTTTGTCAAAACTTGGTCATAGAGCAGTCTCACTTTTTTAATAACTCAGTAGCTCATATAGGCTTCCTGAACTTGAATTCGGGTTACCGTCAGAGATCTCCGAATTAATTTTAATATAAGTATCATCTTGTACATTTTGCATTTATCCTATATAAAGAAATTTAGTCACATAGTTTACAACTTATTCAGTTGTTGAAAATAATATATGACGCGTAAACGCCCCACTCTGAAGCTTACACAATCGGTTATTGACTGCTTGGAAATCTAAAACAGCATTCTTTACCTGCGGCCCAACAAAAAATCCTGCTCCTAGATTTCCGAGTTCATCCTTCACGCATGTGATTAGGCTCTCCTGGTTTCCTAAGTGGCTGCACGTTCCACTTGCCGATCCTTAATCTCGTGTACGGGTATTTGAGCATTTTTTTTTAACGTTAGCGTTAACGTTTTTAACGCCTCCTTCGACAAGAAAACGATACTTTGGTGGTATTCGTAGACAACTTGTTAGTGCAATCTAGCTTTACCAGACACGTGAGTACCTCCCGACCACACGCGCAAAACATAGCTCGTATAGGTTACTAATTTTATACGATTTTATGAAATAGAATTCATTCAACGGGTCATAAAATTCAAATTCTTAATTAAAAACTAAAAAAAAAATTTAATTTGATCACAAAGCGAAACACGCGAGAGATTTAGATTATAAAACAGATTCACTAGATATAACCTTGTTCCATTGTTAATGATTTTTAATTTTATTTTGTCACAACACAACAAAATTAAGTTTATTTAAATGAAAGCACGGAAGTAAAAAGGTATTTTCCTTTATCTTTACAAATTGTACGAAAGCTTTTTACATATATATTTTTTAATTAAAATAACAAAAACAAAAAAGCTCACGGAACATGATGTTATACATATATCACATCATGAGTTTATTATGTTTTATTTGGAAAGCTTTTGTACTATAACATTGTTGTTGTTTTGTCAATTATTATAAATTAAAAATAATAAATGAATTATTAAAAAAAAACAAAGTTGCACGCGATGAAAAAGCTTCTCTAAAACTTAAAAAAAAATGTTTTGTTTAAATTAACTAAGTTTTTATTGTAGTTTTGTATCGTATATATTGAATGTATGTAAAGCTCGAAGACATACATTTTTTTGTTTGTCTATAAAAACCATTTCTATAAATGTTGAAAACCTTGAGTTGAAATGATAAATTGTGATGTATTGCAAGATAAAAACTGATGTTGATAAAATCATTCTCACTTTGCATTATAGTACGAGTAGATTCTAAATTTTTTGTATTGACATGGAATTATTATTTTGCATAAACGAGAAATATATCATTTTTCATAAATCATTATATTTGTTTTTATATTTACACAAGCGTATTATGTATATGTTAATATTGGTAAACATAAACACAAATCCATGTTAAATTCTAAAAGCTTTTTATCATTAGTGTATATACATATATTATGTACATAATATTATGTATATAAATGGTATAATGATGAGTGTGATAATTATCATTTTAATTGAACAAACATATGTATATAACAAATATATTTTTAACATTTACATTAATTATCTAAAAATAATTATTATCGAACATATAATTTAATTAACAATATGTAACAAATAGCTAACAATTTTTTACAAGACTGCGATTTTGATTCTAAAGACACTTTTATTAAACCATTCTAAGTGCTTAAACAAAAACAAAAGGAAAGTTAATTTTTGTTGGCAGCGATTTAGTAAGGGGTGTTTTTTTAAGCCCGATAGAACTTGAAATTCTAAAAAATAATACAAAAAATTAAATTGTAATCAACAATTTTTTTTATTAGAAAGATCCATACATGGCATTAATATTTGAAAATGATTTCAGGCATATATATGGGCACCGCGGCTGGTCTTGAGGAAACGGATTGTGGACGTCCAATTTTGGGCCACTTTTTCGAGCACTGCTGGCCGTATGTCACGAATAAAACCAGTGACTTGACGTAGCCCTACAAGATATAATCGAGATGTGTCAAATATGAAAGTTGTCATGTGCTGTTTGAATCTAGAAACGTGATCAAGTTGTTACGTCGGTAAATGAATTGTTAATTCGCTATATATAAATACTTTAAATAGTATCCAAGCTTAAATAAATATTTTATGTTTTATACAATAAATCTGTGAAAATGTTGTGTATTAAAATTGTAACAAAATTTTTTCATTTATAAGCTTTGAACCGTCTAGACGCAAGCTATAATAATACAATATAAAAAGCTAAAATTCTATTTTACTTTACATAAATAATATAAATATTAAAAAAAGAAAAATGTCACAAAAAATTTCGTCGCCCCCATTTAATATAACGACGAATTTCCTAAATAATGAAACAAACAAAAAATTAAAATAATTAAATCATCGTCGCATGTTTATTTTGTAATGTAAACGACCATTAATAATTTCAATTAAACAAACATTAATTATAAACATATATTGTATATATATATATGTATCTTAATTATGTAAATAAATATTTCTGACATAGGGTGATAATTAAATTTTTTCAGTTGGGATATGATTTACCAAATGGAGTTGATATTTCTATTAATGAAATCATTAAAACAAATTAAAAAATGAAAACGATATTTCCTAATTCGAATTTTAATTAAATTTTGCTTCATGGATGACTGAAGTGTCCCTCCACACCAGGTAGATTTTGATATAGTTATAATTATGATCGATATCGGTAATATTTCTGCAAAGTGAATTTATCAGAAATGGATAAATCGAAAGAGATTGTGAATAGAGACAATTCCAGACTAATCGTTCCGAAAACACTAACACGCAGACATATTTGGAAAGCTTAATTATAATAATACAGTGTAGTTATTATTAAAATAAACAAAAATAATAAAAAATTACTTTGTTAAATTTGGTTATTTTTCTAATTGGAATTTTATTTATACGAAAATTATAATTTGCGAGGTTATTTGATAGATTTGTACACGTATACAAATTTGCATAGCTTAGAATAACAGCCATCTTTGTGTTTAGTGTAGTTAAAACCCTACAATGCATATACTGTATCATATATTAATTTACTAACACATACAGATGCAAACTTAAGTTTTCGCGCGTAAACAGTACAACAATACATTTGTTGTTTATAATTTACCGTCAAATGTCAAAGCAGATTACAGATCGTGAATTTTCCAGGTAATTATTAAATATTTTACATTAATAATTTAATAATTCATTCAGTTACATTCATTCTTATTGAATATAATCATTTTTATTTATTTTTATAATTAAATTTAAATATATCTATGTAAATATTGAAAAACACTGGTTGTATCACAATGATACATCCAATACAGCATATGAAAAATTAATGGTTTTCACTTCTAATTACTATTTTACAATTTAATTTAGGCAGGTAAAAATGGAAAACCGAAGCACATATTTGAACGCTTCTCAAATCACAAAGATAGTAAATTTTAGTGATAGTGAAGATGAAAATTATAAAACAGACCTAACAAATTGTCGCTTTGTTATAGAATGATGGGATAAAATAGTCGACAAAAACCGTCTTGATGTTGAAAATGTACGGGTGATAATAGTTAATAATTAGGATACAATATATGACCTTCAGTTTATGGATGTTCAAGACCAGTGATCCCCAATGTGTGTAGTGGAGTTAAGAAAATTAAAACAAAAATACAGCACCATAATTTGGAAAAACAAAAATATAGATGTTTCTCTAGAAAAGAACAAATTTTCGGACGATGAGTTATTATACCATTCGAACTACTTGACCTGGAGACTCCGCTACAAATTTTCAATTATTTCTTTGATTTGAAATTAAAACAACAGATCGTCTACAAGTCGAATTATTATGCCACCGCGATTAATATACAAAATAATTTTTCGATTAACGTTCGAGAACTGGAAAAATTTATCGGAGTATGTTTTCTAACCTCTGTGTATCAGGTGACCAGTTTACGCCGATACTGGTCCCACGAAATAGGAAATAAATTATTCGAGATGCCATATCAATAAGCATATTCGAAAAAATCTGAAAGATTATGCATTTTAATTGTAATAGCAACTGTTTACCACGCAAATTCAAACTATGATCGTTTATTTAAAATACAAGCAGTAATCAATGCACTCATCGAGAATTTCAAAAAAATTCCACTGGAACAAAATGTTTCAATAGATGAACAGCTTTGTTCATCTAAAGGTAGGAGCTACCTCAAACTAGATATGCCGATGAAGCCGCACAAATGGGGTTACAAGTTTTTGTTCTAAGTGTCGTTTCCGGTTTCACGTATAATTTTTAATTTTTTTCTGGACAAGAAAATGAAACACGATTATCATTCGAATCAAATTTAGGTAGCTCATCAAATGTAATAAGATTATTGCGAGAAGTACCGCACATCACGTATAAACCAATATGTTTACTTTGATAACTACTACACCAGCTTACCATTTTTTATAGACCTGTATAGAGATGACGATAGGCACAGTACGTCGTGACAAGCCGCCTTCCTATAAACCCTTTACCGCGAGCGTGCTATAACAAGCCTAGAGGTTTTATTTTAGAACATGTTAGCACCATGATTGTTCTAAAATTATAATGGAGTATAATAAACACAGTGGACTTACTTGACAGCCTTATACTCGTAGATCGTCATAAAATTAAATTGAGGTCAAGAAAGTGGTATATTCGAATCTTTTACCACCTTTTAGACACGCATCAACTCAGCTTAGTGGATTTTCAAATTCAGCTTGATGACAGTTTGTGCAAAGTGAACGAGAACTGGGACTGTTTAAAATGGAGCTGATTTTTTGATACTGTAGACCAATTAAAATCTGTGTGCGGTCGAGCAAAATAAATTCTGACCGATTTGACTATTTCTTACAGAATTTAGAATTTTAGCGTGCAACGAATATGTAAGTGGCATGAGGTTGCGAGATATAGTCGTTTCCGAAAAAATTCGTTACTGAAATATTATTTCATCAATTCAGAGCTTCGATGTGATCATTGTTTTGCTGGCTAAGGCTCAGAAGATTGAGGTGGGTTTTCCGGAGATGAATTAATACTGGCTAAACCACGTAAGCAGAAAAAAATGGACATCATAAGAAAGTTGGACCAAGGCATGAATCAACTCATCCTCAAATCAAAGCTTTTAGCTACTCATACTGAAAAAGCGACTTGGAGAAGTACGTAAGAAGAAAATGATTAGTGAAAATTTAAAGTAAACAATTTTTTTTTAAATTTCTACTATACGTTTACACTATCTTTGATTTCGATTTTTTTCAATTGTTTATTTATTTTTATTTATGATTAAAAATCAATTTTTGGTTCAAAATTTTGCTAATTTTAATTAATTTTCAAATTAAAATAATCACACTACACTGCCAAAAACTATTTACAGCAAACCACATTTATTTGAACTTTTATAATATTTGCTAAAATAGACTTCTGAAACAACAAAAAAAAATATATAACATTTTGCTCGAACGTATAAGCAAATACCCAACTGCATCTACAATCGTTTTAACTTGATCACACTTACGTAGTAAGAAAAAGGATAACGATATTGTATTCGAAAAAACAAATTGATTATCAGAATTTTTTTTACATGCCTCTATATGTCCCCTGTGAAGATCTGATTAAGGAAGATCAAAAGAAACAGTATCAGGATCTTGTCAGCGACAACATTGAGGAAGCTTATTACCAGTGTGACTGTGTGAACTCTGTCTGGGAGGTACTGGAAACTGTGGTTGTTAATTCTACTCAACAGACTTAAGGTATCATGGAAATCAGACCCAACAATAATTGGCTTGATGACGAGTGTTGTCTTGCAGTATTCCAATTGGAAAAAATATTAAAAACCACAATTCAGAAAAATAATAAAAAAAATTCAAACCACCAAAACTTTAAATTCTGTACAAAATAGTAAAATCAGTCAAAATTGTTTTTCCTTCACCACGGAGATTTTAAACGATCTACACTATCTGAAAATATCGGCGAGTACTCTTGGACATCTCTAGGATCGCGATACTAATTTTAAAAATCAGTCGAAATTATACCTAACTTCTAAATGCTGTAAATTAAATAGCAAAGTTCATCAGAATTTAATTACTTTGGTCACAAAGCTAGTAAATGGCCGAAACTGTCTGGAACTATTGGCGAGTACCCGTGGACATCTACGTAACTTCTAAATGGTGTAAAATAAATAGTAAAGTATACTTCAGAATTAATTTTACTTGACTACAATGTTTCTAAATTGTTAAAACTATTTGCTCATACAGACAAGTACCCGAGAACATTTCTGGGAGCGGCAGTACAAAATTATAAAATTCAGTCAAAATCGCATGTAATTTAAATGCCGGTAAATAAATAGTAAAATTCATCAGAATTTAGCGTGCTTGAGCACAAAAATCCTGATTGGTCTAAACTATCCGAAAATATGCATGAATATTAGTGGATATCTTTAGGATCCGTAGCAAACCTTATTAAAATTAGTTTAAATTTGTGTGAAAATCAAACGATTCATCCTTTAGACAGAAAGGTGGCAATTGGTCTTATATATCTTTGAGAACATGTAATCTCTAGAATCGGCGACACAAAACTTTCAAAACACCCCAAATTTAAATTTTCGTCTAAATAAAATTCCAAATAACCAATTTTTTTAGTATTAACTTCACTGTCATGTCCAAAGACGAATGTTGTTTTTTCATTTGCACTTGGGATTTGCTGCTCCTGATTTGAAATGTAATCTTACTTAATTGTCCACTAATAATTGGCCACGGGCCAATCTTAGAGAGATAGCTCGAGTAACTATATAGTCATTCAAAAATGTTCAGTATTGCAACTCTCACTCATCCATCGGAACAAGATGCAATTAAACAAGGTGCACACGTATCTGAAAGATTCCGTATAATTGATGGAGGAATTCTCAATGTTCCCAGAATTGCTGCTCAGTTCTCTTTTATTTGCCGTCGACACGCGGGACGGGAAAATACAACAGATTTAAGTTTAATGTGTTTTTGCCTTGTGGCCCTCGGTGAAGCAAACGTGTTGACTTACTGTTATTGTTCGATTCGTCTGAATTTTTTAAAATCAAAATGAATTAAAAAATCCAATTGTTGTAGGTTTCTCTTGGTTTATGCTTATAATAGCTTTGCAAGGGTTTCCTCAGATTATAAATCTTCTAAGTTATAGTGGTGTTTGGCTAGGATTTTCAACAATATTGATCTTCTGTGAATGTTTACAAAATTTCACTTAAACCGCAAACGTAAGACGTTTCGTACACTATTCATTAATTTATTATGGTAAAATTCTGTAGTTTTGTTTTGACATCGATTGATGGAGGTCTATTCGTCCTACCTAAAATGCTAAGTTTAGACAAATTTTAGTTCAAGTCTCCGTCGGCCGTATAATTAGAAAATGTATGGTCACCAGACTGAGGATCTTTCATATTTTCCGCCTGAGGATCGTCCATATTGTCACTAACCTGTTTCAAACTCAATTTCACGTATTTCTCATCATCCATCAAAACACATTCACTAAATTTTGTCAAAACTAGTAGCGGACAAGGTCTTTTAATAACTCGGTACCTCTCTTAGCCTTCCCGAGCGCATTTTAGTCTTACCATGGATCGGGATGTCCTTAATTTTATGGCACGGGTCAGATATCCCTCGATTATTTTTAATGGAAGCTATAATCTTATTATAAATATTTTTATAATGGTTGTGACATATTTTGTCAGCTACTTTACTACGCTGCAGCCTCTTTTTTTTTTTACCGTTTTTAACGCTTTTTATCGTTGTTTTGGGCAAATTTACTAATTTTGCGATGTATAATAAACCTTATTGTAGAAAATTAAATTACGAGTATCCCGTATCGCATTGATTGCTCAATTTAAGCCGCGGACCAATTGGCGGGTAAAAGTCGACTTTTACTTTATTTTTCGGTAAACTCATTTATTCTATCAAAAAGTATGGTAAATGGAGTACACAAAAGTAAATGTTTAACGTTTAGATTGTTCATGTTTAAGTGATCTACGGTTTAAGTCAGCTGAAAATAAATAAAAGCACGTATTTCAATAAACCAAAAATACTAAAAATCGACTTTTACCTAAGTAATTGATTTACCCGATAATTGGTCCGCAGCCTTAGTATAAAAGTTTAGAACTAATTCATGAAATTATTCCAGGTATTATCTACAGTATGGATGTTGCCTACGTTGTCGACGCTGTCTGCAGGTTGTCGACACATCAAGAAGAAAATAATAGATGACGCGTAAACGCCCATCCCTGCTGAAAGTACGTCCCTCTTGTATTTACGACAGACCAAGCCAGCCAGCTAAGTCTTAACTCTTAACTGAACTTACAAAATTACGAAGTTCGCATGATCGTATTCAGACTACACTCTATAACCATCCACACCTTATTTTTAGTTATTCTCAGATACAATATTGCACACAGTTAAAAATGTATCCGTAAGTTAATCCGGAAAAATTAAAAATTTCGAACATTCAAAACGATTTTTTGGAATCTCTAATTCAGTAGTTTTCATAATTTTTCATTATGATTCGCAGATGTCTTTTGGCCGTATAAACAATGCGACACATTTTCAAATTGTATAGGACGAAGTACAAGCCTGGGATTTAAACGTGGCGTATGTATAGAACAGCCATAAATTGCCTTTATAAATTTGTACATCCACACAAAAAATACTAAATGGGTGAACCCAAAGAATTATTTAAAGTGGTTGCGAGATTAAACGAAAATTGGAAAATTTGTTCTTCATAGTTTCGACTCGTTTAACCTTAAAAATCATAAAATATAAACGTACGCCCATCATTCATTATATTGTGTTGTCATCATAGATTAAAAGCAGTCAAAAGTTCGTTATCTTTTTTGTTTAAACAGATTACTATTTTATACATTTTGGTATCTTTATGTAGGGAGATATCAAATAAGGAATCAAACATTTTTTGGTAACACAGATTTTTGTTTAACTCCGTTGGGCATTAATCGCACATAAATTCTCTCAAATATGTTTATATTTGGCCAGATTTGTTTATTTGGCCATTAAATCTCAGAGATTGAGGAAACATTTTGTTACTCTAGCCTATTAACGAAAAAAATTACAATACTGGGAGCTTTACGCCAAAAGCTAACTGAAAATATTTTCCCATCCTAACAAAAGATAACTCTCGTTAACGTACATATATCAGGGTATCAACACGAGTATATTAGAAAATTGTGTTACCTGTTCCCAAGAAATGTCTACATACAGATATACATAAATAATCCCGCTCCCGCACATCCTATATATATTAATTTTCGGGGAAACCAAAATATATAAAACGAGATATGTACTTTAGAAAAAGGTGAGATAAAATTACCGTGTAACCTCATGCCTTATTATTTAAACACGTAACATCCTTTTTATATTTTATTCCGTTGTTTTATTTATTTATATATTTAGTTTTTCTTTTTTTTGTTGTTAAAGTTAATGTTGTTATTTTTCATTTCCTTTTATTTATTTGTGTGTAAAAAACACAAACAAAATTAAAAATACAGGAACAATTTTACTTAAACGTTAACTTATAAATCTTTTGTTGGTGCGGTCATAATGTTATTGCTGTTATATTGTTCTTATAAACATTTTTAATGTCTTTTTATGTATAAAATTTCATTAAATTTAATTTACATAACAACAACAACAACATACAATAATATATAAAAAAAAATAAAGGGACCGGAAGCATAGAATACATAATATTTCGCGTGCGCTTGTAATTTTAGTATACGAGACGATGTAGATGTATAAATATATATGTACATATATACATACTCGTAGCAATACAATTTTAAAACGTGAGATCTACTTCAAACAGGATTATAATAATTTAGATATTGCCTTGAATTATGTTAGGCGAGCTTAAACGAGGTGATTAGCACAGTTGGGCGCGTAAATTACACGATGTAATTTACACGGTTTTTTACAAGTAAAAAACATGTAATTTCCATAATTTATTTTATACATAATGTATGTATCAAATGTAAAAAACCAAAATTTATTATTTAAACTACGCCATCTCTTATCAAATCTTGTTATTATCATGTTCATACTGTTACGTTTTTGCCCTGTCAAACAAGGATCGATCACTGGATTGTGAATAAAACAAACGATATAAATTCTAGAGCACACTAAATTCTCCGAATAATTACACTAAACACTAATTTAATTATATCACTTCATATCAACTTCACATAATAATTACATCATTTACACTTTTAAACACTAATCGTAATAAAAAGGAAAGTAATAAAAGGGAAAAAGTGAAGTAAAGTTTTTATAAAGTAAAATACAGTGTTCTTAAAGTGTAATAAAATAATTATTGTGAAGTTAAATAATTAAGTTAAATAAGCGAAATAATTAAATTAGTGTTTAGTGTAAATAATCGGAAATAAATAAATTTGGTGTGATCTAGAATTTACATCAATTGGTGACAGCGGTGGGATTGTGAATTAAAAGATGATTCTAGACGAGTTAAAGATTTCCGATTTAAGAGAGGAGTGGTTTGTCAACGGCTGGTCAGAAAAATGTTTTGAAGCAACGATTACTTCAAGCATTGGAGATGGAGGGTATTGATACGGCTTGTTATAATTTTGACGAATAAAAATTTTCCGACCAGGCGGCAGAAGGGGACGAAGAGGATGGACAAAGTAAAGAGGCGGTAGTGGAGGTTGCATCGGTACCATCTGGAAATTTCGATATGGCGCAGTTAATGACTGTTATGATGAGAATGGAACAGTCCAATTTGGAAATGAAACAGTCTATTGAGCAGTCAGTTGAAAAGTCTAGCCTCCAGATAAATCAAGAAATGCAGGGAATTATACAATCCAATATGGAAATGAGACAATCAATGGAATAATCCAATAACCAATTAAACTGCATGGAGCAGTCGGTGGGTGAGATCAATAAAAAAATGGACAAGAAATTTCTAGAGATGTATACCAATTTACATGAAGAAGTGGAGTAGATTCAATCAGCAGTTCAACAGGTTGAACAGAAATTGCAAAAGGACATCCAAGGGTTGGAACATAAAGTTCTCGACGGGAGTGAACAAGTGCTCAATTTAGAAGAGAAAGTTCTGGGCTTCGAAAAAGAATTTATATACTTCAAAATTAACGGTACATCTAATCGCGTGTGCATTAATAAACGGGACTGCACAGGCCATCATAAAACCGTCACTTAAAGTACGTCGAGTAGAAATGGATAGCAGCACAAACTGCAGCGAGCGGTCTGCACCAAGATTCAAAGAAGGTGGCAGTAGAATAAGGTGTTGGGCATGTGACAAGTTGGGTCACATTTCACGAGACTGTAGATGAGTAAGATCGAGACGACCAAGGTCGCGATCTCGTATGCAACGAGCATCAAGTTTTGGCCAAGGAGGAGGGACAGGACACGATGTTGGGCATGTGACCAAACGGGTCACATATCACGAGACTGTCTGGAAATAAGGTGGAGACGGGGAGAATCGTGATCTGGTGGATATCGAGGATCGGATAAGGAGAAAAATGTGAACTAGAAGGAGGAACAGGAATATGAAGAAGCAGTTGGAGTACGGAGAGTCAGCTGTTAGTCCATCCCTGTAACGAGATTGGGACGCGGCAGAGACGGGTTAACAGTTAAAGGTGAGGTTGGCGGGCAAAGTTGTGTTATAAACCTAGATACGGAAGCAGCTGGAATGTTTGTACGAAAAGCTCTTATTAAGGGAAGACTACAACCAACGAATGGGTTGGAACTACGAACGACCACAGGCGAAGATGCAGTCAAAACGGGCAAGAGAATCACAAAAATAAAAATCGGGAATACTCAGTTCCAACACAAAGTGTTATGGGTGTGTATGGGTGTGAATATGGGTGACGAAGGAAATGATGAAGTCCTTCAACATTTTAATTCAACATTTTAATTTAACCATTTATGATTATGAGGATCAACCAACAACCTATCATACTTTGGAACCTGCAAAGCAAATTACAACGAAAGAATTAAGTATCACCGATGAGGAAAATGCGGTAAATCACAATAACTCAATTACAAGTGGATTTAACGATTCTTTTCTAATAATGGGAATTGTAAAATATGCTGACAGTATGTCAAGGTAGGCAAAAAACAATAAATTCAGTTTTTATTATTTTGGTTAAAAATGTTTAAATTTTTTTCATATATAGAATTGTGCATGGATTTCCAAGCACTGGTTGGATGGTTCATTTAAAGCTAAGTTTTTATCAGAATTTTGTCTAGGAACACAAATAAAGTTGAACCACAAATATAACGAGTGGAAAAGCAAACTTCCAACAGCATAAACCACATCGACTGTTGATCAAGAGTGTAATTTAGTCTGCTCAACTCCAGTTTCAACTGCTTCACCAAACGAAACGTATGTTGATATTTTAAAAATATTGGAGTGCTCGACTGATGGGAAACATCTATTAAAATATTACTTACATCTATTAAAATATTAATACACAAATTTTAGCGATGGTTTGCGATCCATATTACTTGATCTTAATTTTAATTAATTTATTAATTTAATTTCATTAATTAATTTTTTAATTTCCCGCAACATGTAAATGTCAACAACATTGGCTGATGAGCTGTCAACAAAAATTGTTGGGGTATTTCCCTTTGAATGTCAGGTCTGTATAATTGAATTTATTAAATTTTTTTTATATATTTAAAGGCAAGGCAGTTCACTATTTGGCAAACAAAGGAAAATCTATCAACTATACCATCAAAAACAAATTATTGATAGTAAGTAAAATTATTAATCTTATCTTTAATTAATTATTATAATTCATAATATTGACAATATATAAACTTGATCTATTTTTACGTTTCTGCAGATGGTTATAAAGGAATAATTCTCTTTTTGTTGCATCACATAACACCACCAACAGCTAAGGAGATAAACAAGATCAATAATAAAAAGATGATTATGAAATACAGCATACAGGACTTTCAAAGAAGCTTCATGCTGATTGGAGCAACTGCCGAGGAATTGTAGGAGAATACATTACATAATGCATATGTATATATATATATATATATATATATATATATATATATATATATATATATATATATATATATATATATATATATATATATATATATATATATATATATATATTTCATCAATTTAACAAATATTTGGTAAATTTCACAAAAAGTGTTTACAAACGTTTGGTCAAAAATTCAAAATTCGCTGAATATTTAATGGAATTTTTGTTAAAATAAACAAAACAATTTATTAAATTAACAAATACTTTATTAATTACAAATAATTTTTATCTATTTAAAAAAAAAATTGTTTTATTCACAAACCCTTTTTTTATATATACAATGTTTTTCGATTCACACAAATATTTAGTTGATTTTACACAAACTTTGTAGTAATAACAAAAATTCCTTGTAGAAATCACATATTTTTTGTAAGGCATCCAAATTTTTTTTATTTTTCTGAGAATTTTACAAATTATTTTGTAAATAATTGTTCAGATTTACGAAACATTTGTTAAATTCGCAACAATTTGTGTAGTTCAAACAAAAGTTTTTGTTCATTTAATTTATTTATTTGTAACAATACCAAAATATAATTCAAATTTACCAAGCATATTGTGTTCAATTAACAAATATTGAAAATGTTATTTGTGTCTTTCTCAAATCTATTTTTGTAAATTATTTTGCTATATTTGTTAGTTTTACTTCTGTGTTTCGTAATTTTGTTCATTTAACCGGTAATCGTGGTTGGACGTATAGGAACAAAAAAATTGTCAGTAAAACTAGGGAATTGTTAAAATTACTAGGTTTTTTCTTTGAGTGCAGGGAATATTGGATTGCAATAGATTCGAGTTGCCACTGCTTGGGTCTATTTTTTAATTCAAACCGAGCGATTGTATTTACTCAACCAGTGTACACAGAGTACAGTGTCAAATTGGCCGGTGTACTCAGAGTAAAAACAGCGTGGATAAATAAAATGTTTTTATAAAAATAAATTTGTTGTAATCTATTTTTATAAAAATATTACAACTAAGGTTTTGTTTTGCTTATTCTTGACACTAACATTCATTTCAGAGCAAACATTTTCACCCGGTGGGTGCACCGAGTAGGCTCAGTTCATATTAAAAAATACAGTGTGGAGTAAAATTACACAGGTTGAATTAACAAACGCAGTGCCCATTTTTGACAGCGCACTGCTCGCTCGGGTTGAATTAAAAAATAGACCCCTTATAGATGATGCCGGAGCAACTATCAGACCAGGAATGACGTCCGCGTAAACAACAGTGGTTTCAAAGTAGGAGATTTAGTAAAACGTAACTATTTGCAATGGCAGCTGAGTTTTACAACGACGCATCAACCTTCAAAGGATGGACCGTACATCGTCATCAAAAGGATAAACGACGTGGTTTACAGGGTAAGGAAAAGACAACGAAACAAGTTCAACGTGGTGCATATAGAGCGATTAGCGCTCTACAGGCGAGGTGAGTTGGATCCTGTTCGGGACGACTCAGGATTAGGAAGGGGTAATGTTTCGATCGTGTCGACATCTCTATTTGAGTAGCGACACTATCGTTAAAGTAAAATTGTTATAAAGTAGATAGATGTGTCTAGACTAATCTAGATACTCTCGAATATGGTGGACATTTCTAGAAGGTTAGAATATTCGGTATAATACGCGATAAACATTTAGGAGTAAGTTAGTTGTGTTTTAGCCATATATTTAGCCATATTGACCATATTGACGCATATATCCATGATATCTTAAGGTCTAAGCTATCCGAAAAATATTTCAATTTTGAAAAAAGTAGGATAACCAAGTTTGATATGACCTCAAAGATCTCGATTATATGATTTTTCCTAATTTTCTTGGGAAAATCTTAGGAAGCGGACACCATAATGACGCATATACCAAAATATCTTAAGGTCTCAGGTATCCGAAAATAATTTTAATTTTGGAAAAGTAGGGGATTAGGGGGTTTAGGACTACCAAGTTTGATATGACCTCATGTATATCGAATATTTTTATGAGTTTTTCTAATTTTCCTGGGAAAATCCTAGGAAGCGTACAACATAATGACGTACATTCCAAGATAGCTGAAGGTTTAAGCTATCCGAGAAATATTTTAACTTAGGAAAAAGTTGTGGATTAGGGGTTTAGGACAACCAACTTTGGTATGACCTCATGTATATCGATTATGTATTTGCCAGACTTCGCCCAGGCTGCCGATCGCCTTTTTGTAGAGGGTCACTGTCATTTCATCGGCACAGGCAGACAATTTGACGTGACCTCAGTGCCACCCTCCGTCTCTGCAGGACGGAGCAGTTCCTGGATTCTCCCTCATGATGTTAAGGAAGATGGCGGCTTAGGCCTTCTCCACCTTCCACCAGTTAAGAGCCGTAATGCTCCCATCTCCTTGAACCCTGTTAACGACTGTCATAATCAGGTGCTCCTTTAGCACCTCGCTGAAGTGCCTGGTGGCATTATCCGGGACCCGCTTCATTTTACCCTCCGTAGGCGGTTTATCATCAGATCTCTGCCTTTTCGGCTGTGAGATCTCAACGGAACCATCCTGCTTTGGCTCAGTGATACGTCTTGCTAACGCAAGCGTACCCTTGTCTCTATCCGTTCTCTGCTCCAACGGAATGTTGCTGATCATGCGCTAGGCTCTCCTCCTCGTCTGATAGTTTACTGACACTTTAGGGCCAGCATTCGTGCCTTTGCCCTTTGGTTTGAGGGGGTAGCCTCATTTTGTCTTATGCCCCTTTTTTTCCTAAAGGCCGATGTTTCCACAGCACTGGTTTCCGGTTTTTTAAGAGCACCGGTCTCTTTTGATTTTATATTTCCATCTACCATAATAGGTCCCACGAGTAGCGGAGAAAGGAGGTCCTTCTGTGCAGAGATCCGCAATACACAGGTAAGGCTTCATGATCTGGAGAGCGCCAAGTATTAGTTTTTAGACTGGGCCTTCAGCCTGGCCGGTTATCAGCACGACACGGTTGACACCTTAATCCGGCCTAGTGGTTTAGCGCCGTGTTTTCGCCTAGTACACCACATAAAAACATTGTGTACTATATAATTGCCCGGTGGTCACCACGGGGAGGTAACACGCTCACTTGTGGAAGCTGCAAGATACGGAGCTGGCAACAAGTATCAACTTGATTCTCCCCAGACAGTTTTACACCACCGTACCAATCGTTCTACTTGGTATTCGAGCAACGGTCAAAGAAAATCTGATTTGCTAACCAGCTGAAATGGTTTACGGACAAACCATCAAACTACCCAGTGAGTTCTTCATCGAACATCCTCTACCGTCTCCACCCACAACCGACATAGTCCACGACCAACTGCGCACCACCATGCAAAATCTTATTCCCACGGCAACAAGACCAACGAAACAAAACCACATATTCGTTCCCAAATCGCTCAATAACTGCGATTAATGGTTCGAGAAGTAAAAAGCCAATAGTTGAGACAATCATCGCCATCACAGGTATAAACTTTATCAGATCATTTATTCAAAGCTGATTTGACTACATATGCTCGATCCGTATACCACTCAGGAAGGCTCATCATTTGACAAGTTCTGTATTTCTGTATTTTTCGGCAATGCGGCCAATTTCAGAAGTGCTATCTATACCGAAATTGAAAGATGTACTCCCAGGACAATTTTTTGTGTATTTTACTATGTGAATGCTTGGCAAGGTCGATTAGAATTTGGAAACGATTAGAGTTTCTCTATCAACTGATTTTTTTTGTTATGATTAATAAAATGTATTGGGATCATTGTATATGTTTGATTTTAAATTTTAAAATATCATATGACATCAAATGGCAAATCGGATGTTCACTTATATCCATTTTTTATTTATATTAATAAAAGAATATACTATTTAATGATTTGACAAATTTATTTTGTATATAAATGAATTGATAAACATAAACTACGAATTGTTACGATTGGGGTGGCATTTCTATTTGAGTAGAGACACTATCGTAAATGTAAACTGTTTTAAAGTAGTTGTGTCTAAACTAGTCGAGAATAGTCAAGACCAAGAGGAAAGTATTTTCTGAAACATCCAAATTGTTTGATCCAATGGGATGGTTAGCCCCTGTTATCGTAAAAGCAAAGATTACCATGCAGCAGCTATAAACATTAGGTCTAGACTGGGATACAAAATTACCTAATGGAAGATGTATATGCAGCTGTTGTCATATTACAAATCCAACTGTAAGGCCGATGATAGCAAGGTGACCATAATAGAGTTGTGCGCTACTCTGTTGTTAGCAAGACTACTTAGAAAAACTAAAGAAGCGTTACTACTGGTTGATATCAAAACATTTGCTTGGACAGACTTTATGATAACTTTGGCTTGGATCGTCGAAATTCAATCTACATTATCTCCACTACATTAATTTTTTTTATTTAGTTCCATAATGGGGCGAATTTTTTAGATATCGAAAAAATCCGAAATCGAAAAATTTCATAATACGCCGCCATATTGTGTTAGACAATATGAAGACCATGATTCCCGCAGAATCGATACCATTGGAGCCAAATAGTTGACTCAGTAAGTAACCAGTAATGGTTCAAGTAACTCTTCATTTATAAACATTTAGTTTGTACGGAACACAAAACCACTAGCAATAGCACTACAATCGACGAGCTATAGTTTATGACAAATATGGATAATAAAAACGAAAACAAAAACAATTATGGATGTAACATTAAATATATTTCTTAAATTCAATTTTAATTACAAATGTTTTAATTTTTCTAACACCCCTATTCCGTTAGTCGTGTCACTTGTCACTTGTACCGACAGTCAAATTTTGGTATTCCCTAAGGCAATTGAAGTGACAATCGTCGTTTCAAGTGACAAACATCGTATTCTAGTAGTCGTTATAAAAGTTTCGTGTCACCTGAAATGACATTTCTGGACGCGTAAAATTCTTAAGCGACAGGAGCAAAAATGCAGAAAATCGGAAGATAGCGAAACATTCAATTTTATTTTTTTTGATGTATTTTATATTTAGTGAATCAAAATATAATTAATTTAAAATATTTTTATATTTTTATTTTTTATCTACTAATTTGTGGGTTGATGGAAAAATATTGAAATATTTAGCTAACCTACAAGATTTTTATACGTATTTAATTCTTAAAACTTTCACGAAATTACAGAGATTACAATTACTTATGATTTCTCAATAGTTTTTAATAACCATTACACCACATAAATATCATGACAAATGAAAAACTGACAATTCATGGGTATTTCAAACGTCAATATTCCGTCAAAAATCTGGGCCCCTATTTGTGAATTCGAATTCGACCAAACGAACGACGTTTTCGAACGATTGGTATTTGTGAATTCGAAAGCGTACAATAAAACAACGAAAACGTGTTACTATGAAACGAAATGAAAAAACCTAAAACGAACACAAATTTCCCTTATCGCGCAATTCGTTTTCGACTAAAAATTGTACGACCATGAACGAATTTCTGTTCGTTATACATTTTGTTGACGAACCGATATAAAAGGATTTGATATTTTAAAATTTAACTAAATAAAAATCGCAACCGGTGCTATATTATATGTATAAATATATTATAATACATATGTACATAATGTACTTATGTATATATACTTATATAGTATTTACATTATATATAAAATATAATTTTTATACATATTATGTATTTGCCATACAATCTAATATTTCTATACATACATACACAAAATATACTATAATTGTTAATATTTTTTTTTGTGAGGACAATAATAGTTTCATAACAAAAACAAACAGAAATAATGTAACAAAAACATAGTTTTAATAAATTTTATTGTTTGTACACATTTATAAATTTGGGACATGAAAAATTACAACATTTTAACATATACAACAGTGATGCGTATTGTTATTGAACTCTAAAACAATAAACTAAACGTCAAAATTCAATCAAAGTTTATATTTTTCATGTAGGTGTAACCATTAAAAAAAATTTCCTTTTTCATTTTGTGACAGTGTATAGTTCTATTTACGATCGAATTCACAAATACCAATTCAAATTCGAAACGAATCTATCATTCGAAACGAATTGCAATTCGAAACGGATTCACAAATAGGGGTGCAGGAAATTATTGGTGCTGCCAGATAATTCTATTTGTCGTGTCACGTCACTGCGGGCGACTAAGAGGATACCAATTTATATTTGAAGTGACGTGACAGTAGTCGTGTCGATTGAAGCGTCGCGACTATCAGAATAGGGGTGTAAGATATTTCGAGAAATACTATCCAATAACCATTTCCACAGCTTTAGGTATCCATTTCATTTATATTTTACTCTTCATCATTCCCAACCGATTTCCAATCCGTATCAAAATTAAATATATTAAAAATTAGATAAAGTAACGCAAAAATTGTTGCAGTGGCCGCAAAAATAACACCCGCAATTATATGTATGTCTACTGAACTTAATTTAGCAATGCCACCAAAATTATGGTTTACCAAGACACCGGCCGATGTGCAAAACAGCCAAATCCCGAGGGAAATGGTTTTTATTTTAGGATGCACCTGTGTATACACATAGTATGATGCAGTTACTGTGATAATACTTTCTCCAATTGACAGCAATAACATAGGCAGCAAAAGCCAGAGAATTGATATTTTTAGTGGATCGATGACGGTGCCGCCAGCAATATGACTAACACCATCGTGTAAACTAGTTTGATAATAGTAATAACCTCCCATTTCAAAATGAAATATACCCTTGAAGGATGGTTTAGACATTCCATCTCGTGCTTTATAAAAGCCTGGAATTACAGTTTTACATACATTCAAACTAATTGGCTTGTATGTGCAAAGAAAATGGTATTGCATTGAAACAGGACCGGTTTGTGTGGCGTGTTCTAATATGTAAAACACAGTGTAATGTTGTTCAAAGCTATCCGTAAAGTATGTGCAAGTGACACAAACAATCGGCAATTGTGATTCATGTCTTGCAATTGGTCCAACTTCACGAATTTCAGGATAGTGTTGTATGTCATTATATGTATATGATAAGTTTTTGAATCTTTTATCAGGAGGTGACAAATGACCAATTTTATGGAAAGTAACACCATGTTTACCAATAAACACTTCTCCTAATCTTGGTTCTTGATAATGGCAAGCAGAATAATCTAAAATAAATTTTTCCTTAAGTGTTCGAATATATGTTCCATCATTTACAAGTGTCCAATGGAACGATACTGATGCTTGTGGCCCACTCAGAGGAACATTTTGGAATAATTGATAGGAATTGGCAGGTATGTAAACAGTATTCACGCCCGTTAAATTTATTTCCATCCTTATGGCACTTGCTTCTCCTGTTGTACCAATAAAAAGATATCCATGATTTTCTTTAGGTAACGATGCGGCATGTTTTGATTGTGATGTGGTTATATCCAACTTTCTGGTCGAAATAATCGATAGGAACATTAATAAACATCCAATAATGATGGCATAAATTGGATGCGATGGAAGAGACTCTTCAAATTTTTCATAAAAACAAAAATAAAAAGTCAAAATAAAAATCACACTGCATGATAGATAAACAGTTCTTAGATAATATCGATCAAAGTTGACTGTGAAAATTTGCTGCGACATGAGCTCAGCATACATCGGCAAACGAATTAATATTTGTTCATGTAGCATCCATAATCCGAACATTAATATAACGAATATCATTACATTAATAAACTTACGAACCGGTCGAAATACATGACCAAACCGCATGCCTAACGATGTACTAGGTGCGATATAAACATATTTTGAAATGTGAAAAATCACTAAAAATAAAATGGTATCACATAAATAAACTGTTCCGCCATAAATTATGTTTTATATATATGTATGTACATAGATATACTTACATAAAGATAAAAACGAGCACACTAGTATAGTAATGCAAGATGCAGTACGCAAATCATTATCCGTATTCAGAAAGGCCTTCCATAAATCAAAAGTCGGTGGTATGAAAAAAATCGAGGTTATTTCGCTTAAAACCACCGCACAATAACACATCAAAAAGTAGACGTATAACTCGCTAGAGTATCGTGAGTCATATTCAGCCGCTCCGTATGACAAAATGGCCATTTTCAGTGTACTGAAAACAAAGCCGAATAATATGGGAAACAATATTCCCATTAAAACTGACATTCGGCTTAAATAATGCGATATTAATCCTAAACTCCATAACATTATTAAACAAACCACGAAAAAAAACTTGTTCGTAATTACTTCGACAATAATTGAACCTACGACAAGTGAAATTATTTCAGAAAGTGTTGAAATTGTTGAAAAATATTCCATATTCTCATCACCCGTGGCGATGGCTTCATATTTGAAAATGCCTATAATTGAAAAAATGTTAGTTTAATGGGCGAATTTAAAATTTTTATAATTTTTGCAAACCTTTTAGAATGTAATATCCCAGGCAATGGCAGTACAATATTATAATAGTAAAAGGCAACAATCGATAAATAGTTGGCGATTGAAACTGAAATAATTTATCATTTTTTTGTATTATAGAAAAAATTAAAATAATTTTTTTTATACTTACTCTTATTTTATTTGCCATTTTCAGTTTCTTCGCGAACAAATTTCTAAACAATTAACTGCGAACTGAAATTCTGAAATTCATCTTCTGAGCATCTTCGATCAAATTATATTTTATTCAACGCTTGCTATATGTTTGCTAAGTTTTCAACATTACACACAAACAAGTCCATAAAAATAATTAATGAGTGTTTTTCTATATCAGTCGCTAACAAGATTAGTACATGGATTTTAGCAAAAAAAATTTTTAGCAGTAAGCCGTTTTATTGAACATCAGGGCATGCAAAAAGTTGTGTTTTAACCGATCGTTTAACTTTTATTTTTCTGAAAATCAGCTTAAACTTTGGTTCGTTTGAAAGTTGTTGTGACATGCAGTATCGATATTTGTATATGAGGTTTAAAATCTGTACTGTAAAATAAAAATATTTTAACACGCAAACGAGGCTTTGAAACCCCAGCAGAAAAATTGGAACGTCATCAACACCATTTTAATTACAAAAAAATAGGGCTTTTTCGTAAAGTTGTTGAAATTTAGGTAGTTGAGAGTGATTTTATAAATTCAATCGATATTACTTTTTTTAAAATCCAAAATTAGGATATCTTATTTTTGTACGTTATTGTTTATTATGTATTAGTAACAACGCCTTAATTTTTATTTTATTTTAATACATTTCCATTAGTTATAATAAATTGTGACAGTAACAACGCCCTAATTTTTATTTATATTTAATCCACATTTAAGACAATTATAAATATTGGTTTCATTTCAGCTTTAAAAATTAGGGCGTTGTTTCTATGCCAGAGCAATCACTGACGTAGACGTTAGAATCATGTGTTGATATTTATGTAGCTGAGAAGGATTTTATAAATTCGGTAGTTCTTAAATATTTTAAATCAAAATTTAATAGTAACCACGCCCTAATTTTTATTTATTTGCTATCAACATTTAGAACAATTATAAATATTGGTGTCATTTGTTTGCGATTTTTATTTGAAATTGTCCTTAATTTTGATTACAAATGCGTTTCTAGCCACATGAAAAGTCTCTATATTAGTTGGGTCAGAAAAGAGAAATTTTATACGTGAAAATCAAAACATTTCATCATTCCAAGATTATAATGTCCTTGGGATTATTATGTACACTCATTTTTATTCCCAAGGATTAAATAACAAATTTACCTCAATTTATAAACTGTAGGCACGTTACTTCAACAATTTTGGAGGCTCAAATATTGCGTGATATTTTTTAAATCGTCCTGCATTCTACGAATTCTCATTCGTTGAGAACTATGTGCTGGGCTTTAGAGAAGACCATAGATCAATATGTTGAAGTTTCCACGTTTTGAAACCCGTACCAACAATGGCAGCTGTTTCTGGCGCTATCCGTATATATATTTTTTTAAGCTAGCATGCCGAATTCTATTTGATGTCGCCAGAATATTGTGGTAGGTGGTGGGGAGCCACCCATTTATTTTAGTTACTGACATAGCATTCCACGTTCCAATTGTAGAAGATGTAGTTGATAAAAAAGAACTATAGACCGCCATATCTCTATTATCAATATTCTCTCTAAGATATTTAGAAAGTCCATACAAATTACAATGCTACATTTCTTCGATAAACACTATGTTCTATCTCCATTGCAGTTTGGATTAAGAAAATATAAAAATACGAAGCAAGCTATGATTTCATTTCTGGAACAGAAAAGTGCGGGTACTGTCCAGGGACTGACAACTTCTGCCTTGTTCATAAGCTTAAACCAAAGCGTTCGACAGACTGGAACATATATATACAAATGGCCTTGTGGATAATTTTCTGGTTTCGGTTCCCTTCTAGTCCTGGTCTATGTTAATGGAGTTTTTAGGCAGCAATTGTGTCGTTCTTCATTTGTGTACACTTCCCTATAAGCAAGCACGCCATTATAGTTGCTTTTGATCACGATTTAAATATACTAACGGTATGGCTTAACTTATTCTTGAGCGATTGAACTCATATATTATATATCATGTGTTTGGTTGTACTGGGAGACCGATATGCGTCTTAAACGGCTGTTATGAGTTAAAAAGTAATAAGATTAGATATTTGGGTATTATCATTGACGTTAACTTGAATTGGAATGCACACATTGAGGGTTTCACATCTAAATTACTTTTGGTATCCAGGACAATTTATTTTTTGCGACTGCATTTTAGTGCTGTGCAAAACGAGCATCATTTCGCTGCACATTAAACAGGTACATATTCTCATATTAATGAATTTTAAAGATATGCCTTTACCATCATATGGCCCATTTTCCACGACCTGGATATATCGCCATTGAGACATATGTTAGTCGACAAGATTTTAAGAATATTTAACCATATCAGCATAAAAAATATTTTCCAAACATTTTTAAAGTAGAGTTTCGTAAACGTTGTTTTTACCGAACAAATAGCGCAGTGGTTAAAGCTGCGACGTTTGGATCGGGAGGTACCGGGTTCGAATCCCAACAGAGGCGGGATGCAAAAGGAATTTTTCATCTCCCGATTACGATCGGTGATTAAATTGAAAACATCTATGACCCTCTGTTAGAATGTAGAACTCATGGGCCGACCCATCTTTCATGTCACTGTACAGGGTGACATGGAGCTATGCAATGCGCAGATGGTATACTGTACTTGTGTGAATGGGATGAATGAATGGATTGAATGAATGTTGTGTGAATGTAAGGTAAGGCTATGGACCGTAAAAGTGTGACAAGTCCTTTTAAAAAAAAAAAAAAAAAAAAAAAACGTTGTTTTAATGTGATTTTGCCTATTTATTATATTTAATAATGGTTGAAGGTATTGACAGATATTGAGCAACTAATTTTAAGGCAACTGTAATTCTTGGATGAAGTATATCTTTTATTCTTTGTCGTATTCAATTCATATCGCCATGACTAATTAGTTATTTGAATGAATACTAAGAACTAAAGGTGCAATTATCTTACCACTTTTGTATAGAAAATGATATTGTACATTTCCCCGTGTATTTAAATAATTATTTAAATTAAATCGGGAATCACATAACATACTATAACTTTGAAAATACATGGTGAAATAAAACAAACAAGATATATTCCCAGCATATTTTCAGATTATAGACAGTAGTTTTAATTTAAGAATATTTATTGCACTAAAGGTTCGAATTGGTTTAAATTGAAATTTTGTTATAACGGATAAAATCACGTACATGTTGTTTGATGCCTCCCATGAAATTCTACACAACTTCCGGTGGTACTTGAGCAGCAATATTGTTTCATTTATAACGAATATTTTCGGGAATCTCATCGCATCTTCTTCAGCATTCTTTTAACTATTACCAATAAAAATATGAATTTCATATGTAAGATTTTGCCTTCAAAATTAGAAATAAATTACGAATAGAATGATAAACTTTTTTCTAAATTGTCAAATATATATAAATATTTAAATTGGGAGTTATGAATAGCCTAAAGTGGCAATGTATGAGTAGTCCAGAGTCCGCACCCATTGTTCACCATCTCAAAATTATTTTTATGCTATTTGTTTTTTTATTTTAATTTCATTTATAATTAAAAGTTGGGCTGGCGCCCAAACAAAATTAGTCTGTGTGTATTGATGCATAGGCTACATGACAAATATAGTCCGCTGCGCTATAATCGACATTTTCCAATTGTTGAATTCCAAAAATCGAGTTAAGCCATGATTATTTACATTTATAATTATACATTACAATTACATACATACATATGTACATTAAAAATAACATTTTAACTCACAGTCATTATTATTTTAATTAAAATGGGAAATGTATTTAAATTTACAAAATGTTTCAATGTTATATAAAATCCATTAAAAATGTAAATATGTAATTTGTCTATATGTGTACTTTTATTAACACACTTTTTGTTGATGTTACCAAAGAATCACACACGTACATTATATCTTTAGGTAAACAAGTTTGCAATAATGCTATTATCTGTATATATATATATATATATATATATATATATATATATATATATATATATATATATATATATATATATATATATATATCACATATATGCATCAGCAAATATTGGTATTTGAGAACTTAACCGCACACTCTGCTATAATTTTTCAAACTTCAAGATGTGAATTGTCTATAACACGGCCGAACATAATTAAAGCTTAGCAAGACACCTTTGCGTAATTTCCAAATCGATAATTGGTAGTTCTTTAAGATGTGTTTGCTATTTGTGATGTAATTCGTGTAGTTTAGCACGGAATATCTCATCAGTTCTTTTCGGACATTGGGTTCGTGGAAAAATGTTACAATGTGTAATGTATGAAAACTCGCCAATAGTTGTACACTTTAAACATGCATTTTTTGCTATTGAAGTGCACATAGTACCTATAAGAAATGATTCAGTTTATTCTTTGGCGTAAAACATATTTTCCTTGTGACCTTTAATGAAAGCTCTCACGCGGGAGAGCCACAAATGAAACATGAAATGGTATAACCTTCATTTATTGATCATTAAAGCTAACCCCTTTCGACATAAATAACTTTCTCTCCGACCACAAAAAGTATGATGAATGCTGTAAGATTCCAATCACCATGGCCAGAAGTCATCTTTCTTGCTTTTGTAAACAATTTCGCAAACATATCTCCATTCCTTGTACTGATTATTTTTTCCTATTTTCCGAAGTGGATTCACACTTGGTGTACGCATTAATATCCGAGGATCAGTCAGTAATGTGTTAGGTGAACGTTGATTTATTATTTTGCACAAAGATTTTAAAGCGCTCTGTCTAATATTGCACCTATGGCCTAAGATTTCACATTACCTCGAAATTTATCATCTTTTAATAATTCCATGTATATCTCATCAGCATCCTCTAATTCAACTAATCATTCCCCGCTCATTATATAATACTGTTAGAACAAAAAATGCTCACTCAGAACTGGCACAGTTTACGAAAGGACGCACAATCAAATATAATATTTAAGTAAACAAGTTTTATAATGGGCCCATACCTGATTTAAAGTTATAAGTTATTAAAACCGTATCAGACTAAAATACATGAAATTTTTTATAAAAGAAAAATTTATAACTCTAAGTTATTGGTTTATATTAAAGTCACCATCACAACTGATTTATTATCGGAGCTTATAAGGATAACCGTTGACGCCGCTATAAATGTTAATTAATAATTAATTATAATATAATGTATGATGATGTAAACAATTATAAAATGTTCTTTTATATATATTATTGTAGCGACTACACTAAGTTTTAAAGTCCGGTGATAGAAACCTTTTCATCACCAATTTATAAAACCTTTAGTAACTTAATTTTAATCTACAATGATGAGCATGCATTAGCAAAATCCGAAAATTCTTCTGACGGTTTTGAATACTTTTGCATCTGTAAATATCAGCTGCAAATACAAATTGCATCTGTCAGTTGAAATCCATTGACTGAATGATAAATTAGCACCGTAGTCCTTTTCCAGAAACGTGTGATTCAAATATTCTCGAAATAAATTTAATCCTGGACAATTCTTGCATTTTAGAAGATAACATGTCGGCTTAGGCTCTGGACTTAAGCTATATGAAATGCAATCTTAGTATTTCGATATCTCTCCACTTGTAACAGATTCTATTTTGGTTCCATAAATGAATAATTTCACATTTTAATGTATTTGATGTACAAAGACACACTGCATGCGTTCCACTGCTTCCTGATAGTGATTCTTGTAGCCCTCGTAGGATTCCTCTAATGTACTTATCATTAGACGTTTCAGAACTTTAAGTGTTTCAATAGTTACGCAATCGTTATTTCCAGACATTATCCTACTGACTTCACCATCGTTATAATAATCTGTCACTGATTGTTTTAGTTCATCGCTGATTCGTTCCCCAGCTTAATGAAATTCTTTAAATTAGTAATTTAATTTTTAATAAAATATTTTTTACCAATAATTTTTGTTTTAAATTTAATTTTGCCTAAATATAAATAGTGGGTGGACTTATTTAGTCGATTTTGCAAGATAATGGTATTTTGGAGTGAAAATAAAATTTAGAAACACCAAGAATAAATTTGTTTTGTTAAAAACAAAATTGGAAATTAAATAAAGTTTAAAATTTGATTTTTATATGCAGAAATGAAGTAGGTTGTGGTATTAAAACGTGTTTTGCAAGATAATTAAAAATAATAAACACAATAAAATTTTAATATGTTTTATAGAATTGAATGGCGCATAAAATAAAATAAAAAAGTTAAAAAAAAAAATTAGTTTTCCGGAAAAGTGAGAAAATCTGTTTCGGGGGCCATTTTGAAAGTGAGAAACTTAAAGAAGGTACTATTTTTGTAATAATTTCTTAATCCTTATTTCTTTATCTTTAAAACGAGCCATATTTCGTATTTTTCGGATAAATACTTTTTGTTATATTTGCATCATTTTCAACAAATTAACAAATATTTCACCCTCTGTATCTTAAGCAACAACAACAACAAAAAATCCAGTTCTACAAAATTTTTTTTTTACCAGTACTACACATTCAAGACATAAAAATCACAAAATTAAAACATGACTTCCAAAAATTTGCGATTTCACGTATTTTTCACCAATTTCATATCTTTCATAAATAATTTTCATTTTAATTTGCATAAGTTATCCTATTAAACTACGTCGATAAAGCAGATTTTTTTTCTGCTAACTTCAGTGATCATATTTTTTATATAACCGATGACAACGACACTTGCAGTTACTAAAAATTTGCAAAATTGTTTATTAGGGATTTTCCTATAAAGTTCATAATTTTTTCATAATACCGACATATATCCGTATATATGTATGCAGACTTATATGAAAACAAAATCGTATTTTGGTTTTTATGAGAGGCCATTATCGTTTTCGATTTTCATTGTATAATACATGTATGTATGAATACAAAGCAAACTAAAATATGTATATACATAATACACACGTTGTGGCTATATAAATGATTTATTTCTCAATAAAAGTTTAGATCTCTATCTCGATGCGATATACCTCGAAAAACTATTTCGATTTTATAGTTTACCGATATGGGATACCAACCAATTTTTTGCTGTTTGTTATATTTCAAACTATGTACATATATACATAATGTATTCGTTCGTTATATATAATTAAAATCACATATTTACATAGTTCCAATCTGTAATCATTTCAAATCACCCATTAAAGCATATTCAGTTTGAGATAATATCAATAAATTTAATGTTCATTGAAATATTCTCTTATCTTTATGTCTAGAACTCTATTGTATACACACTCGTATATATATTTGATATCTTCTCAACTATATTTGAATAGACAATAGAATAAAATGTATAAAAAGGATATTTTTATTTGCTGATCTAAGGATATTTGATTGAAAAGCGTATTTAGATATTTTTGTTAAATTTGCAAACTAAAATATTGTTTGTAATTATTTATTACAAATTGATTTTTTGTTCGAATGAAATTAAAATGAAAATTTATTTTATTACTTTGATTTAGACATTGTGCGGAGCCGCATTGAAAAAGAAACAATATAACTGAGCTTTTGTACAATACGATTTACATCAACAAAAAAAGCTCTATCGTATACGACTATATAAAGGCACAGTTTGCTATAGACACTCAATAGCGGGGTATATCAAAATATAGACATAAAAGTCATTATTTATTATATTAACTTAACGATAAAGTAAGTAAATACTCGTAGCTGTATGTTTTTGAAATCCTATATTTTGTACGTACCATAAAATACCGCACCAAACTGGGTTTATACGAATATGCATATATATGCTGCCAAAAAACTAAACAAATCATTAATTTGTAGATTGACAAAAAAGCACAAAAAACATATATATCGTATTACTTATTTAAGGCTAATAAAGCTGTTTTATTTATGTTTATTTATGCTGAAGACAAAAGCATAAACCGAAAGAAGAAAAATTGAAACATAAATTTTTGATTTTATTTGAACTGCTGTTGTATACATATATACGGTACATATATGTATGTATTTGAAATATCCGGTGGCTACATTAATTTATGTTTTGTGTAATATCATTAATATATCGTTATTTATGGTTATTATTTATTAATCCATTAGCGTGACCCAAATAAACGTGTTGATTGGACATTTTCTGTGTTCGATAAATTTAATTAGACAGACTTTATATATTATGAATGGCAAAAAATAATGAGGCTTCTATATACATACAACGCAGAGCTTTCACCAGTTTTGTTTATTTAACAAAAAGAATAAAGCTTTGTTCGCTGCTTTTTTATTCTTTTGTTTCAATTATAAACGTATATTGTACAATATTGAATATAGCTTTATCGGCAAATGAATATGCAACTTATTCATGTTAGATGTTTCTGGCCCAGTGCAAAAACGGTATTACCGCAACGTACACAATCTCTATACCTGATGATACTCAACTATTAACATTTGATGGTCATTATACGCGGTAGGTAGATTAGGGCCGTGTAATATACGCGGTTGTCGATACGTAAAACGTTACGTACAGGTTTGCAGCTGTTCTTTATAAAAGAGCAATTCAGTTAAGTCGTATACGAAGAAATTAAAGAATTATTGAAGAATATGAATAATATTTCTTGCACTAAACGTTCGAATTGGTCTAAATTTCAAATTATGCTATTACGTTTAAAATCATGCACGGGAGATTCCGCACAACTTCAAGTGATACTTTAGTAGCAATATTATTCCATTTGGAAAGCATATATTTTCAACAACCTTATCGCATTGCAACAACCTTATTGTAAGTGTAAGCGAGTATTGCTATGCAATTGTTAACTGGATTGATTTAAAAAAAATTTTGTAGACGGATGAATTTTTACAAACCGGATTATAACGTACATCTGTAATTGTTTTTATTGCTTATCGTGAATAATTTATCGCGGTCAGGGGTTGCAACATTGTGGAGAGAGACTCCACATATTCGAGTAAATGTTACGAGATAAAATTAATAATTTTTTTCTAAACTGAAATACATTTTGGTTTTGCGATGTTATTGATCGAGAATTCAACAGCTGGTTTAAGTCGATTGATAGATATGGATATGTTTTTTCCATTGATGTCTACCATAAAATGTGGTTATTTTCTGATCCATCGAAGTACCTTATGTTGACCTTCGTAAGGCGATGTCAGCCTATAGTAAGAATTTTATCAATCCGGATAAAAACGAACTCAAATTCTTTTAAGAGCATGTGGTGGCGCAGCTGGAACTAGATTGTGCATATAGTATTTCGTAGATATTTAATAACCTGATCGGAATCTACTGGGTTGTTGATCTGGCACTTCCATAAAAAATTTGTCTGGTAATTTTAGTGGGTGTATAGGATTTGTCTCCTATTTATTTCCAGTACGGACTTATTAAAATTAAACACGTACACACAGCAATATTTTATTGTATTAAAATAAATTTTATTATAATTTTGTACACAAATAATTTATTAAATTTTTAATTTATTTAATTATTTGTTTATCTAATTCTTTATTTATTTAATTATTTATTGGTTTAATTAATTTATTGGTTTAATTATTTATTGGTTTTAATTATTTATTTTCACCACCGTTTTTTACACAAGTACGTTTTTGTAAAATCTCAAAATCGCAATGGACGACAATGTCTTGTTTGTGTTGTTTTGGTTGTGGGACGTCGCCTTCGTGTTCCAAAATACGTGTCGTATTTTGGAGAGGGAACAGATGCGCCGGCGGCGGTCGACATTGCACTTATGCATTAGTGTTGCATCACCGAACATTGTTGTTCGTGGTGATGTTGTTAGATGGCGACTTGTTTTACTATAAATGTTTTATAGTAATGGTTCGGTTATTAGATAGTGATGGTTGGATAGTTGGATATGTGATGGGGTTAGTGAACGCTTAATTCAAATAAGTTGGTTTATATTTGAATTTCACTAATTGTTTTGTTTGTGGCAGAATCGAATATCGGTGAGTCGAATATTCGAGCTGCTACAGTACCCCCTCTCCAGATGAGAAACCATAGGTTTTGAGACGTTATACGTTGAACCGGACGGTTTTATATCGTTTGCTGGCTGATATCTGATCAGCCGTGTTGCGAATACCGTACGCCGGTGTCAATCTGTCTATGGAGATTGAGTGGTGTTTGTCTTTGATTGAGACAATGAATTGCTTGCGTAAGCGGCGTATAACTCTGTATGGCCCATCGTATGGAGATTGTAATCCAGTTCGAACCTTATCAACCCGGACCAAAACGTAATCGCAATTGTTGAGCGATTTTGGAACGAATATATTGGTTTGATTCGTTGGTCTTGTTGTCGTAGGGATAAGATTTTGCATGGTGGTGCGGAGTTGGTCGATGACTGTGTCGGTTGTGGATGGAGACGGTAGAGGATGTTCGACGAAGAACTCACCGGGTAGCTTGATGTTTTGACCGTAAACCATTTCAGCTGGTGAGCACTTCAGATCTTCTTTAACCGTTGCTCGAATACCAAGTAGAACGATTGGTACTTCGGAGCTCCAGTGAATTGTGTTGCCTCGGGCCTTGAGAGCAGCTTTGAGCTGTCGGTGGAAGCGTTCGACCATGCCATTGGCTTGTGGGTGGTAAGCCGTTGTACGTATCCGATGTGAGCCGAGGAGTTTCGTTAACTCCGAAAAAAGCTTCGACTCGAATTGGGTTCCTTGATCAGTGGTGATGTCAAGCGGAACGCCAAATCGTGATACGTAGTTTTGTACAAATGTGGTGGCAATGGTTGCTGCAGACATGTCGCTCATGCAGTACGCTTCTGGCCATCGAGTGAAACGATCGACACAGGTGAGTAGGTATGAGTATCCATTGGATGGAGGAAGTGGTCCTACGACATCCAAATGAATATGCTCGAATCGACCGGGTGGAATTGCGAATTGTCCAAGAGGCGATTTTGTGTGTCGCTGGACTTTCGATTTTTGGCAAGATAAGCATGCTTGTGCCCAATGGGTCACGTCTTTGTTGATGCTTGGCCAAAAGTATCGAGCAGTAATCAATTTACGAATTGCGCGGACACCAGGATGTGAGATACCGTGTAGTGTGTCGAAGATGGTTCGACGTAGTTGCTCTGCGATGTACGGGCGATTTGCACCCGTAGATGTTTCGCAGTAGATTTCGAGGCCAGGTAATTTGAAAAGCTCCAGTTTCAGTGATGAACTGGCGTGACAAGCAGAACCAGAAAGTAAATTCTGAAGTTCCAAGTCTGCTTTTTGCGCTTGTGCGATCTTGTTGCAGTCGAAGTGAATTCTGGCTAACATCTGTGTCGTGGAGGATTCGGGCTGTGCTACCAGCGCTATGCGAATCAACTCCGGCATTTTCCGGATCCATAGCGATCTGATTATTTTTTCGGAAAAGTTGTTGTTAGCCAGTGTGCGTATGTGCCGTAAAGCGTCAGATGGTGTGCGGTCGCCTAATTGCTGGCCTGAAAGCAATTGTTCCAGTTGGCGTTCGTTCGATGGTGCTAGGCGTTCTAGCAGTGTCTCTTTCAGTTTATTGTACTGGTTTGTGGTTGGTGGATTGAGCAAGAAATCGGAGATCACATCGCACGTTTCTGGCTGTAGGGCTGACAAAATTTGCATGTATTTGGTTTTGTCAGCGGTGATGCCCTGTAGCCCGAATTGAATCTCGGCTAGTTGAAACCATGTGTTTGGTCTTTGAGGCCAGAAAGGTTGTACTGCGATTCGTTGATGTGATGCTGCGATTTGTGGACTAGCGCCTTGAGGCGTGGTGTCCATTTTTTGTGGTTGATCTTTTTCATCATCCGACATTTTGCGCAAACCAATAAAACAATAAAAAATATGTAAAGAGAGAAAAAATAAAAACAACTATGACTGAGGAATGGTTACCTTGTGATTACGTTTGAAGGCCGGGATGTTCCTTCGGCTTAACTCCCTTGTGACGAGATACCCCCGAATATGGAGTTCCTTTGCGTCCTACCTTATATTGGGGGGGCTCGTTGAAATTTAAAATCAAGTAAAAATGTTAAGTTATGCGAGGTGAAAATGAAAAGCGGGTTTTATGTCACCGTTGTGGTTGTGGTTTTTATAAAAACCGGTTAATTATTCTTTTTATTTGACCACAACGGTGATGGCGGGAGGGCTTGCAGCGAGATTCAACCGGTGTGTGTGAAAAATGGATTGGGAACGAAGTGGTGGTGAAAATTGTACAATAAATTTTTTTTCAAAAAAAATGATTTTTACGTTAAGTTGGAGAAAAAAAATAAAAATTGATTCTACGTTATGTATTTGTAAAAAAAAAAATTAATAATAATAATAATTTTTATATGACAAGAAAAAAAATATGTATGTAAAAAAAACTTGTTACCGGATATTTTGTTATTTTCGTTGTTGTTGCTGTTTCTTCTGCTGCTGCTGCTTGGTTGCGGTGTGGGTAGGTCGCTACACCGTTATGGTTGTCCCTCGATGTCCAACGGTGTCCCGCGTTGCGTGGGTGGGTTTATTCCCTTCGCCACGTTTGGTTGATGATCTTTGTTGGCCGCGTATTATTCGTGTTGTTTGTATTACTAGTCCCTCGTAACTAGGTATTTTGTGGTGCTATTCAGCTTGTTGTTCGATATGCATGTAAACGGTAACAATACGATTGAATTAAACGGATTTTAATGACCTGTGTACGTATGTTTTATTAGTTTTTTTAAATTTGGTACGTACCTTATGCCTGGTACGGTCTACGTACCAGACTTGCTTACTTATGTAACACAGAAATAAATGTCCTTGGTTGATTGCTCCAATTTTTTTTTTGCTTCCCACGTGGTAATTAACGTTGCGGTTTATCACGTTTATTTATTTAAAAAAATTAGGTTACGTGGTTATTTTTTAACTTATATATATATATACTCTCGGTAATAACCGACATCGAGGTCACCAGTTATAGGATTTGTCTCCTATTTATTTCCAGTACGGACTTATTAAAATTAAACACGTACACACAGCAATATTTTATTGTATTAAAATAAATTTTATTATAATTTTGTACACAAATAATTTATTAAATTTTTAATTTATTTAATTATTTGTTTATCTAATTCTTTATTTATTTAATTATTTATTGGTTTAATTAATTTATTGGTTTAATTATTTATTGGTTTTAATTATTTATTTTCACCACCGTTTTTTACACAAGTACGTTTTTGTAAAATCTCAAAATCGCAATGGACGACAATGTCTTGTTTGTGTTGTTTTGGTTGTGGGACGTCGCCTTCGTGTTCCAAAATACGTGTCGTATTTTGGAGAGGGAACAGATGCGCCGGCGGCGGTCGACATTGCACTTATGCATTAGTGTTGCATCACCGAACATTGTTGTTCGTGGTGATGTTGTTAGATGGCGACTTGTTTTACTATAAATGTTTTATAGTAATGGTTCGGTTATTAGATAGTGATTGTTGGATAGATGGATATGTGATGGGGTTAGTGAACGCTTAATTCAAATAAGTTGGTTTATATTTGAATTTCACTAATTGTTTTGTTTGTGGCAGAATCGAATATCGGTGAATCGAATATTCGAGCTGCTACAGGTGTTTATAAACTGGTGGGTGTTTATAAACAAGAAGAACTATTGACATCTGTGAACTACAATTTATCGTATCGCCTCTTGCTTTTAAAGATGCTTTTAGTTGGCGATGAAAACGTTCCACTCCATTAGATTGCGGGTGATGAGGACCGTTCCAAATTCGATGTGTGCCTAGCATTTTCGTTAATTCTGAGAACAGCTAAGATTGAAATTGGCTTCCTTGATCTGTAGTTATATTTACAGGTACTATACTGTAGTTATATTTACAGGTAACAGTTGCAGTGGTAAAATATCCTTCATAAGGTAACCTCTGGCCATCTAGTGAAACGACCTACGTCAGTCAAAATGTATGCATATAGTGACTCCAAATGATGTTCAAATGAATGTGTGCAAAACGACCAAAAGGCTGTTTAATTTGTCCTAATTCCGATTTCGTGTGCCTTTGAATTGTAGATGTTAGGCATTAAAGACAGGACTATGCGCAGATGTTAACGTGTTTGTTTATGTTAGGCCAAAAGTAATAATCCGTTTTTAATTTTTTAGTTGTGACACGAGTAGAACCAGAAAGCAACTTCTGAAGTTCCCCGTCAGGTTTCTGTAATTCCGAAATAGATATAAAATCTAGTGTTTTTTCGCTAGAGGCAGTTGCATTATCGCTATTGCATGACAGACTTGCAGCGACAACATTATTTTTGCAATATATTGAATATCCGTTCAAAAGTGCGAAATAAAATCCAAATGATGAGCTTCTTTCCGATTTGGAGCTTATGAAAACTTCGTAAATTCTTAATCTTCTACAAAATATCGAAAATGTTTAACTGCTAAGTTTATGACGTGTAATTCTCTATCAAATGCTAAACATTTCGTTTCAGATGTTGGTTGTAACTTTTTGGAGAAATATGCTAGAGGTTCCCTAAATCCATTTTTGGGTTACTGCAAGACGGCTCCGATTGCGGTATTTGAAGAGTCAGTAGTTATACTGAACACGGCGTCATCTAAAGGATAACCCAAAAGTGTTGCATGAGCAAGCGCACTTTTATTCTAACGAATGCCTCCATGAATTAACCATGTCAATATATTGTTGAATTTGTCGAATGGATATAGTCACTGGGAATACCGATATATATAGGTTCAACTCTTTCTTCGGATGGGAATATTCTCTTAGGTGTAATTTGGTGACTAAAACAGTTAAGAACGAATTTTCAAATTTTGATATTATAATATCAAAATCGGCAAGCCTTTTAAACTGTAGTTCCAAACGCGATTTGAGCTCTTCATCTGAATATCATCAATGTATCCATACCCGAATTCCAGTGCTTTAACTACCTCGTTCATGAACCTTTAAAATGTCTGAAAAGCGTTGCGTAAACCAAAAGGCAAACGGAATGGTAATTTCTGTCTTAGCAATATCTTCTGTAGCAGCAGGTATTAAATGATGTGCCCTAACTAGGCCAATGTTAGAGAATAAACAGCATAACACTGAATACATTAGTTTCGTACCAACTGCGGGCATTCAACACTATTTATTAAATTATTCGTTGAAAGACAACTGACTACATATAATGTATAGTTTAGTCGATTTCTACTCTAAACTTGTATAGAATTGACTTCATTGTGGAGAATGTGACAAAACCGATTCTTCAGTCCACAACTGCAAGTCGCTTGCTATATCATATAATGCTTTAATAAATGTTACTATTAAAACCAATTTTAACGACGCTGTGCAGACAATGCTGATTAAAAAGAATTTTTTTTAAAGGGTATAGATTAAAATGCATTGAAGACGCAATTCTATAACCTTTAGAATTAATTTATAAAATCACTCTAGTCTACATTATCGACGTTGCCTATAGGTTGTTGACGTTGTCTACGTTATCGACGTTATCTACGGTTGTAACGCGTAAATGCCCATACCTGGTCATTACATATTGGGCGTTAATCAGGTATTAAATGACTTGACATTACGATCGAGAAAGTAAGTTTTAAGTCAAAGTACGCATTCCAATCGAAGTCATGTCAATAAGCAAGTGATTTAGAAGCTCTATGCACAAATGTAGGTTTTTCTGGAATAAATGAATAGAATAGTAAAAATTTAGAAGAGATCCTGTTGGTTCTATAGTGCTAGCTGATCAGTTGATTTATTTTGTATCTACAGTGACGACATATTGGAGGAAAGCACGCCTGAGGAGGAACATTTATGTCATTTGAGGCGCAAGATTGCGACTTTTGGTATTCCAGCACTTGAATTTGTCAGCCACCAGGTATCTAAAGATGGCGTAAAACCTTCGCCGCAGGGCGTAGAAACCTTAAATCAGTTCCCACAACCTACCTTAATTCAAACGTGAATTATTATTGCCGCTGTGTCCCATGTTCAGCATTTCCTCAACCAATTCTAGCGTAATTAATTGGCATCGTTAACAAAACAACCCAAAACCACTAAGATCTTCTCTTGGCCTGATGTATGCAATAACGCATTTATCACATCTAATATTGCCGTAACATCAATTTAACAAAGCAACTTATTACATCAATTTAACAAAGGTAGGTGGGAACCATTAGCGTTCATTATAGCATTAAATCCCTTCAAAAACGGACCGCAGTCCACGACAAACCCGCCGTTTAAATTGTATATCCCTATATTTACGACTGATATCCGACACATTTTAGGCAAAAACAATGTGTTCACAAACACCATGTGACCCACAGCTGCCTCAATTAGTGAAATCCAAAACAAATACATACAAAATATTAGAGTTACAATGTACGGACAACGAATTGAAAATTCTAATAAACAAAACAAAGTATAAACTGGCTGGCTGTTCAATTGGCTGGCTACGAACTATAAAAATTGGGTAACAAACTGTTCATCTTGCCAAAAATCTGAAAATTTAACTCCACAATTTTATCTGAATTAACACAAATTCTAGGTTCACACAGATTTCCTATCATCGCCTACCATCCTCAAACAAATGGAATGGTAGATCGATTTCATAAATCATTAAAAGCTTCGACCAAATATTGGAGCTCTGAGTTACCTATAATTATACTGGAGAAGAGCATGTGCTAGAGAAGACTTTAAATGCTGCCCAGTAGACCTAGAATACGGCCAGAGCCTCAAACTACCTGGAAAAATATTTTCAGGCTCAAGTTCATAACCCCCTCTATCGACCGACGATTTGGACAACAGCTTCGTCCACACAGAAGCAACATTTAATTTCAGCCGATACTCACAAATTGACTCAGTCCGACCTTCTTAATCCTAAAAACTTAGAATTGCGAGTTCGGTTTTGTTCGTGTCGACGAAACACGAGCAAGCCTAACTTCTCCTTACGAAGGACCATTCAAAGTTATTCGTAAACGTCGAAAACGTTTCCTATAAGTTGACGTCAACGGGAGACAACCATCACCAGTATATAAACAATTCAAACAGTATATTACGTAACTATATTCAATAAACCAAAGAATACACTAAATAAATAAATCACTGATAAAAATCTAACAAACTAACAAAACAAAACAAAAGAAAATCATTGTATTAATCTGTGTTTTTTCGTTTATTTTACGTATTTACATCTCTGATGGGTGGGAAAATAAATTTTCCTTATCACTCTACATATAAACATTTTTTTATGTCGATCGATTTGGAATGCATTTGTATGTGGTGTGATGTTCAACAAACATATGTCTGCACATACTACGAGTATATATAAACACAAACACATACTCAAAACGTCGTTACGATGTTGCGGGAGGAACCAACTAAAATGTTTAATGATTATTGTAAAAATGTCACAAATCAAAAGTGTCCTTTGCGGATAATCACCCGAGAAATGTGTTTTTAACAATAATTATTACTGGCACCGAACCGATTTCCGTTAAAACGTTAACGTTTAAATTGTTTCCTCACACTATACGTAAAAGCGCATGTCGCGTTATGGAGAAATTCGTTGGAAAACGCATGAGGAAAAATATAAACGTTATAACGATTTTTTGTAAACGAAATTTCGTGTTTCAAGGAGAAAATTACACAAAAACTAGTACGACCTTCAAAAAGCGCATGTATCACATTCCGATCAAGTTTTTTCAACTTTTCGTACATATAATTTTCCAAAACATCACACAATAACAACAAACACGCACACATAGCAAAAAACAACTCATTTTGATATGTTTTTGAAAATACTTGAGAAGTAGTCCCGGTTATCAGCTCGTACAATACACGGATAATCGATTTTTGTTTAGTTATTTTATATGGACTCATTGTTGCTATCACATCAAGCACATATACGCGTGTTTACTAAAATCGGGTTTCCTGTGCCGTTATAATTTGTGTTGATAGTCACAAAGCTCTTAGCGTGGAGGTTGCTCAACAAAACAAAAAAATTAACCGGAAATACATGATGACTAGATGACTGTAAAATAATGAATGACCGGTGTCGTCAAAGTTATTAACGGTTATTCTCACACATCGACATAGCAAACAAAATCGATAGAGAAAAGGTTATATGTCATTGCTCTTTTGTAATCGAGTTTGATAGATCCTTATATGAATTGCCGCTGTGCTAACCATTAACGGACCGAGTAGTCTACAGTATATACATAACGTAGTGGTATAATAGCTATGAGCCACATAGTATTATGTTATGACAATTTTCAAATTAAAGCTGTACCGCTTCAGATCGTCTTACAGGTTTCAGCATTACGAATTTTCTAAAGGCATCAATCACCACTAAAAAGTGCTGATTTCTAAATTTGTATCGAGGACTTCTCGATACCTCACACTTTGATTTATTTAGCTCAGACCTGGCATATTGACTGACATCCCTCGCCATCTTCGGCCAATATTATCGCTGTTAAATGCATTTGTCTTGTAGAAGCCTATATAGGTGTTATCATGATTGAAGGCGTTATCATGATTGTTATACATTCTTTTTTCTTTATTTAGCTTCCAATTTCAACTATGGGTTCCATCGCCGTCTTTGGTCTGATAATATTAGTACAATATTCCGTGCTAAATACAAAAATTAGGGAACTTGTCCGGGGACGTATCCTAGTCGTATCCACTTCAATTGCACGAGAGATAATTCATCAGGAGCCACAATTAATGGAGACGCAGACCAACTAAGTATTTTCATGTTTGGATAGATTTAAAATAAATTTTTTACAAACATTTTTTTTGAAAAATTGTATATTTGAAAAATAAAATCCCAACGGGAAGTGACTCATAAAGCCATAACTAGCAGATTTAATCGAAAAAAAATGGGGTCGAAGAAAACATCGGCGGAAAAAGGTGGTGGTAGAATTAGTGAAGATTATAGATCATCGATATGAAGCAAGATTGGTGATGGTATAAAGGCAAAAAAAGTAACAAGAGACTAAATGAACATCCGCCATTAAAAAAAAACAATAGTGTAGAGCATGAAGGAACGGCAATTGGTGGAAAGCGGTATAAAAGTGCGTTATGGACTGTGATTGGTGGTGCAGAACAGTTTATAAAAATCAAATAAAACAGAAATACAAAACAAAAGTAGAAAATCCGAGCATTTTCTCCGTTTATCGCTATTTGTGCTTTCGTTCGACTTTCGAAGGTCATAAGAGCACATAGTTTTTAAATGATGTGAACAGTAGTTTTTAAATGATGTGAACAATCTTTATAGCCGAATAACTCTTGCCCGAGTCATTCGCCTAAAGATTTCAGCAGGCTACAGACAAGCTGGCAGGCTTAATCCCGTTATTTGTAAAGCACTTTGAGTGTCGGGACAAGTTACCCGGATTCGCCGCACACTTCCAGTAAAATTTTAGAAACACGAGAAAAACCAATTATTTGTATTATCGCTTTCAAAAATTGGTTATACACAGAGAAAAAACTAAGTGTTTTTTCCAACAAGCAGCCCACTAAAATTATTACTAAAAGGATTACCAGTTTTAGTGTAAATAAAATATTTTCGAATTATTTCGCACATTTAGTTTATTCATTTAATATATCCAGGATTAGTATTTAGTAAAAAAACGAATATATGTTCAGTATCCGTCATTAACGGTCTCTTCACGTAATCGATTTTGCAGCGAAGCTATTAGTTGTTTGCAAAAATTTGGGTTACCTCTTAGCTCTTCACATTTTTGAGAAACATATTCTAAGACTACTTCCCCCGTTCGTAGGAAAAGAGATCTCCAATCCTTAACCATATAACCCCAAACATTTTCTATTGGAATTAAGTAGGCTCTATACGCTGGTCTGGCGATAGGAAGGATTTGCAGGTTTCGATTTATCCAACTCATATTTGTGATCTATGATATACCTGATCTATGAATATCGGATTTATCCTGCATAAAGTTAAACATTAGTAGAATTTCCAAATATTCCCGACTGTTACTGTGTTGTAAAATTTCACATAACTCACCGACGGCACCTGTACTTGTCCATCCCCACAGGATACATGGCCACTTATTTTTGTATTTTGGATATATTTTCATTATATCTCATATTGTTTGGGCGATACATGTGCAGTTTAGCATGATGATCGGACCTAAGAACTTTTTGGTCCGTTAGAATAACATTTTCTTAGTCCGTGTTTAAATTATCTTCTGCAAAACTACCCACGCTGCTCGATGTGCATTGGTTAAAATTTATTTTTATGTTGAAATTCGATGCTTAATTCGTTAAGAGACGTTATATGCTGCTGCAGTCATAAATTGATTCAGAATAAACTCCTCTATAATATTTTCTCGTTGAACTTCATTGAATAATTTTGATCTACCGTTCTGAGACAACCGATCAATGGTTCTTGTTTCAGAAAACCTCTTTATTCATTTCATTACAGTAGTTTTCTAACGAAAAAAATATATAATTTACCATTTTACGAGACAAGTTTATGCAACTTACTGAAAAGCTATAAGTATCCGATGGATTTATTTTATTTATGTAGGGTAATTATAGCCCATTTTTGTGCAACATTAGTTGCTTGTGAATTGAATCACGTTCCATTCTGTACAGTTAGATTGCAAAACAAAATAAAACCGAATAGTTGACTAAATCTTTTTTCCTGTATTCATTGTTGCCAATGTCAGATATCAGATCGACCCTAAACCCTAATTTTATCATAATTATATTGACAAATGTAAATATAAAAAAGGCAATTGTTGCTGCCATCAAAATGTTTTTGTGTATACAACCAATTTTTGAAGCAGATAGTACATGCAGATTTGATTTGCCTTGCTGGTGTTGGTTTGACTTTTCAATTTCTAAATTGTTTTCTTCATCAAAATTACAAATTGTAAAAAATATGCGGATGTGGAACAAACTAAGTATTCAATATCACAAGAACCATAACGAATTTAAAAATTCGGACAAGAGCATCTGAAAGAGGGAATAATTTTACCCTTGTTACTGTACCGAAAACTTTTCGTGTAATTTACTATGTGAGTGCTTGGCAAGGGATACTAAAATTTGCTAACGTGATTTTATTTTTCGTCAAGGGTTGGTGGACGAAAAATGTGCGGGAGAATTCAAATCGAAATTATTTTTTAACTAATTTCTTTTTATTTATGGATTTTTGTTAATTGGTGTCCAATCGTAACCCAAATTCAGTCATGAAACTACCTTAGAGGCATTTCATAACCAATCGATAGGTAAAATTCAATTTATAGATTTCTAGCATTAGGAATTACTGTTTTATCATAAGACAATAACAATAATGCTTATAGTTATGAATTTTGCCGCATTAAACTATATTCAACATAATATAAATGTATAGTGTTGCAGAGCTTATATATTTTATTATTTATGAGAGAGTGTCGAACGTTCACCATCTGACACCAAAAAAATATATATATATATATTTTTGAAGTGCAAAACCCACTTAAAAATTTAATGTAAATTTAGTGTGAAACAAACGTCTAAAACTTTTATTATTTTTTATTTTATTCTATGAGCTTTCAAAACTTTTCAATTTTCAAAATCAATTTGTCCGTTTGCACAACAAAAAAACAAACAAGAAAAAAAAAAAGTTAATCCAAAAAAAAAAAAATCGGTTGTTCGTCCAAAAGGAAAATAAACAACAATCGAATGAAAAGTTTTTTCTTTTTTATTTTATAAAATCAACACATAAATTTTAGGATTTAGAATATTTCGTTGTGTTTTTTTTTTGTTGTGCTGTTAGAGTTGAACTCTCACACTAAAGTTTCATAAACCAAAACTTTTTTTTTTATATTTTGTTAATATTAAAATTTTATGTTGTTGCAAAAGTAAAAGCAAAAAGCACACACACAGTGTATTTTATACTTCGGTATTTTTTTTAGACCAAAAACTGCGGAATTTTAGCAGATGTGATTTAATTTATATATTTATGTATGTATATGTAGGTATATATGTATGTATATATAGAAAAAAATATATTTATACTTTTTAAAAATATTCCCAGTCGGAAAAATAACAAAAATTAAATAAAATCCGGGATTAAAAACTATACTGGAACAAAATATATTTTTAAAATCTGTAATATTTACATTTCGATTTAATTGATTTAATGGTATGGTCAGCGATATACATAAATTATTGTACATGGTTAATGTAAATAATATAAACAGCAAACAAATCAGTTTTGTAAATAATTGACCATTTAAGAAATATATTGGGCCTGAATCGAAAAACAAACAAAAAAAAAATCGATAAATTTTAGAGTACGAGTGAAAATCGGGTATAGTTTAGATACTTTAGAATTACGCGGTCGTAATAGTCGTAAAATATTCTAATATGGAAGAGCTTGGTATTAGCTAACCATTCGGAAGGAAATCTCCATAGATTTTTAGCTTGTAGTGATATGATACAAGATTATTTAAATAGTACTGAATTGAATAAATTTATGAAGTTTTTAAAAGTGAAACTAGTGAAAAAAGCATATATAAGATTGTTAAATTTGAAGAATTTCAAAATTAGGGAGCCCTCAAAGCTGCGCTGAAGTCTCAATTTACATCAAAACGTTCATTAGACGCAATTCAATTAGAACTAAATTCCATAAAACAAAAACGATCCGAAGATGTGAAATCGCGTAGACTCCTTTTCGAATCGCGTAGAAACATTGCGGTACCATTTAAATGAAGCGTGCTTTTCAGAACCAGTTCAACATGCCGGTAAATTTCTTCACACTTTTTATCACCTATATACTTATACAAATCCTATTGGAATATTGAAAATCTAATTGAGTGCTAATTGATTTGGTTGGTGTTAGTGCGTAGCGTACACTGCCATGAATCAAAAAGTTGTTTTTGAATGAAATATAATCAATAAATATTTGAATTTATAATAAAACATTAATGCATTTGAGAAAGTATTATATTTTATATTTATACATTTTTCAATAAAATGTGTAAGTATTATACGATTAAGCTATTGGTAGCAAGGACTCGCATGAAATAAATAATCATTTTATTGGAAATAATAACTATATCAATGAATTGTATCAATTAATCCAGCCTGTGTAACCCTATAATGGTATTAACATTTTTGTAAATAATTTACCGAACTAAGTTAATTTATGAAATTATATTTTTTTATGGTAACACATCACAACCAAAAGTCATAATTCTAAACTCCCATGTTAAACCACCTAATCAAAAACATCAACCTATTTTAGTACTAATTCAATTTTAATCCAATTAGAATTTAAGATTTTCACGTTGCCAAAACGAATTACATTCATTAAAAAGCCCAAAAATACGTTCGCTTAATTATTCTGGGGATATGAAACAGCCAGAGCGCTGATTTGACGAGGAATTTAATGAGTTATATTATTAGTACTGTCAGAACTTGAGACCAAATCTCTGGTAAGTGGTGTTAACGGCTATTTTTATTACCACACTCTTATTAGCTCATTCTGTGTGTCTGTTTGTATCGTCAAATTTTGTAATCAATTTTTCAACCACTTGCGATAGTTCAATTGTGCTGAAATTTTGCATGCAGGCTTAACTCCGATGACAATACAAGATTTTTTCGGCTTAAAAGGCTTTGGAAATCCTTTACTCAAATTGCTAACATAAGAGACGAATGTAGCAACGAAACAAACATGCGACGGTGGTCGAGTGGTTAGAGTGATGGACGTTGGTTTCGTAGACCCAAGTTTAAGTCTCGGTCGGTTCAAATATTTTTTAAATTTAATTTCTCTATTAATATATAGCTAAAATATATTTAAAAAAAACTAATTAAAAAACCACGCTTATATTTGCTTTGAAAAGGCTTTGAAAAGTAGAAAATAAAATGTATCTTCCTTAAATCCTTACTCTTATTAAGGTATATTTTAACAAGTAGAAATTTAAAATGAATATGATTAAAAATATAAGCGTGTGGCGCTCCTTTACGGCATTAGTAATTTAAGACTAGTAGACACACGAAGTAAAGTCTTAATAAAGTCTTTTAGTACACTAATGGAACAGTCTATTCTGATGTATCCTAAGAATAGATTATTTGCTAGAGCATTTCAGTATTAACGTAAAAATGATATATTGAGAGATAGTATATATACATTCAGAAGAAGCTCCCCACGCTTATATTTTTAGTCAAATTCATTTTAAATTTCTACTTGTTATAAATATACCTTGATAGGAGTAAGGAAGAAACATTTTATTTTCTACTTTTCAAAGCCTTTTCAAAGCAAATATAAGCGTGGTTTTTTAAAAAGTTTTTTTTAAATATATTTTCATTTTTGGTCATACTCCTTTTGCTTAGAATAAAATTCAAGGCCAATTTATATCTCTGGATAATGGATCCATTTTGAGCTAGTGAGACGAGGAATTTCATGAGCGATTTCATGTACTATCGGAACTTGAGACCAAATTTCTGGCAAAGTGTGTTAATGGCTATTTACCATTTTCAGCCAAACTCAAACTTTTCAGAAAAAAAATTCGTGGCCAATTTATGTCTGTGGATAATGGATTCTTTTAAAACTTGTTGGACGCGAATCTTAATGAGCTATTTCATGTTCTATCAAAACTTGAGTCCAAATCTCTGGCAAAGGCTATTAATGGCCATTTATCATTTTCGGCCAAACTCGAACTTTTCAGGAAAAAATTCCTGGACAATTTATTAATGAAAATTAGCCATTAACACCCCTTACCAGAGATTTGGACTCAGGTCCTGATAGTACATGTAATAGCTCATAAGATTTCTCGTCCAACAAGTTTAAATGGAATCCATGTTCTCGAGAAGCAATTTGGCCACAAAATTTTAAATCTGAAGTAAAGCTTTATTAAATAATTTATTAAAAATTGGCAATTAAAACCATTTGTCAGAGATATGGACTCAGGTTCTGATAGTACATTAAATAGATCATTAAATTCCTCGTCCAACAAGGTTTAAAGGAATCCATTATCCCGAGTAATAAATTGGCCACGAATTTTTTTCTGGAAAGATCTAGTTTATCCGAAAATGATAAATAGCCATTAACACCCTTTGCGAGAAATTTGGACTCAGATTTCGATAGTACATGAAATAGCTCATTAAATTCCTCGTTTAATTAGCCCAAAACGGATTCATTATCCAGAGAAATAAATTGACCACGAATTTTATTTTAAGAAAAAGTAGCGTAACAAAAAATGAGAAATAGACATTAACACTTCTTACCAGAGATTTGAACTTAGGTCCTGATAGTACATGTAATAGCTTATAAGATTTCTCGTCTAACAAGTTCAAACGGAATCTAAAATCCTGAGAAACAAATTAGCCACGAATTTCTAATCTGAAGTAAATCATTATTAAATAATTTATTAAAATTGGCCATTAACACCTTGTGCCAGAGATTTGGACTCAGGTTCTGATAGTACATGAAATAGCTCATTAAATGCCTTGTCCAATAAGTTTTAAAGAAATCCATTGCCCCGAGAAATAAATTGGCCACGAATTTATTTCTGGAAAGATCAAGTTTGGCCGAAAATGATAAATGGCCATTAACACCCTTTGCCAGAGATTTGGGCTAATGTTCCAATAGTACATACTATAGCTCATTAAACTCCGCGTTCAACAATATTTTAAAAAATCAACTATTCCGAGAAATAAATTGGCCACGAACTTTTTTCTAAGAAGATCGAGTTTGGCCGAAAATGATAATTCGCCAATAACACTATTTGCCAAATATTTGGACTCAAGTTCCGATAATACGTGAAATAAAATTAAATTCCTCGTTCAACTAGATCCAAAGGGATTTATTATCACGAGAAATAAATTGGCCCCGAATTGTTTTCTGAAGTACATGTTTGGCTGAAAATGATAAATGGATATTAATACCCTTTGTCGGGGATTTGGCCTCAGGATCCGATAGTTCATGAAACAGCTCATTTAATTTTTCATCCTACTAGTTTAGAAGGTATCATTTATCCTGAGCAATAATTTTATGAAAAAAAATTTTCGCATGTGTTTTTGGGTTTGGTTGAGGTAAATGGCCAATAACACACGTGCCAGTTATGTTTACTCCAGTTCTAGTAGTACATGAAACAGTTTATTTGATTGCTTGTCTAACAAGCTCATTAGATATCTTTTACCCGAAAAAAAATCTTTTAAATTCATTTCTTTTGTCTAAGTTCGTCTATTTAATATTTTAGTACTGAAAATTTCAATACGAATCATATTTTTTTCTTATTGGAATTCAACATAACAGTGCGATACCAGTCGTGATTTTTAATTCAAAAATTTTCTTATTGGAATGCAGTTTAATTTTTTATCAATAAATAAGATACATTTAATGTTAAACTACACATTTTAATTCACTATTATCGAAATTAAATCAAATTTAACATTAACTTTATTTTTCAGTGTTCTGGATAAAACATTGGTTTTTTCAAGTTCACGATAAATTCATAGTACTCGAACTCGAAAAAAAGGGAGATTTAAAAAGGGACACTAAGATCATTTCAAAAGGGATTACAAGAGCCAGTTGGTAGTTAAAGCTTGCAGATTTTCAAATTTAAATGAAGCAATAACTAAAATGTTAGAAGAGGAGGAATCTCAAAAATATTCTAATTCTGATTGTTTCTCTAGCTCAAGCTTATTTTCGCAACATTCAAAACAGTATTTCTCAAGTTTTACAAATGTTTCAAAATGCCAATTCTGTAGCAAAACAGGTTACACAGTGTCAACTTGTTTTAAACTACAGTCCTCTGAAAATTCTAAAGCAAACAAAACATTTTTTAGAATCACCAAATGATTCTAAAAATTATTCTCAAAACCTATTTAAAAAAAACGCTTGAATGAACAAACTGAAATTCCTGGATCTTCACGTAATTTAGGAAACCACTTTCGATTAGCACTTCCTAATAGTACAACAATTCCAGCTCGTTCAAAACGTTAAGATTAAATGCTGAAATTTGCTATTCAAAAGAAATACTTCCTGGAGTATTTGTTGCAAATTCTGTTTTAAAAATTAAAAGTGATTTGACAATTGTTAGTCTAGTAAATTCGAATGAAAAGAATATCGATATAAATTCTATTCTCCAAATATTCAAAATCGAGGAAGAAGGTGCTATTTTATCAATATGTCGGTCGTTAAATGATATTTTTATACTTGTCGGAGATAAGTTATCCGTCACAGATGCAACATCTCATCGAATGATGAACACATTACAAAATTCTAATCCAATTTATTGAAAACCATACCGACTACCGAAAGCTGTAAAAAAGGAAGTCACAAACAAATTTCTAAGAAGACGGTGCAATAGAAGATTCTAAATTTCCATGAAATTTCCCAATACTGTCTGTATACGCAAGAAACCTAAGACGAATGAAAAGAAATTGTTAATGAATAATTAACAATAATGTTTTATACGGGATCAGTGGTTTTAAATGTTTGGTGTATCTTTACGATGTTGTAATTTATTTTAAAACTCTTATTGCGATCTCAACCAAAATTTAACAGAAATATTTACTAATCTTAAAACCTATAATGTTAAAGTAGAGAAATTTATTATCTGTAGCGCATTTAATAACTGAATCTTATATCCTTCTATAATTGATGCAATAAAGTACTATCCAAAACCAAAAACAACGCGAAACGTAAAATCATTTCTGAAGATCTTGTTGGTCATTACCGAAAATGTTGTCCTAATTATCCTGAAATTACTAAACCGTAGACTGATCTTTTAAAAAAAGATGCTATTTTCGTATGGGATGTTTTCTGACGAAAATGAAAGATTTTTTGGTGAAACCTCCAGTTTTACAATTTCCTGATTTCACAAAAGAATTCGCTTTTACGTGCGATTCAAGCTAGATTGCGGCAAGGTCAGTTTTGTCTCAGGAGACAAACCGTGCTGTCTTACCCATTGCTTATGATAGTCGCAGTCTGAACTCTACCGAGAAAAATTATTCCACTATAGAGAAGGAACTTCTTGCGATCATCTGTATCATCCACAAACTAATGGGGCCCTCGAGCGTAGTCATTAGACTCTTGTAGAACAACTCCACAGGCATCAACTAAATGTATATGTCATTTGAGTTGGTTTTTGGTTATAAGCCAAATATACCAGACTAAATTTATAAAAATGCCGATCTTCTTTATAACTATGACGATTAATTCTACGACTTAAAATTTCAACTTCAACAATCACTTCAAATAGCTTATGATAAACTTTTGAAATATGCTATTAAAATATTCGAGATTGGAGATCAAGAATTATTTAACAAAAGAAGCTAGAAAATCTAAATTATATTCACTATGGATGGGGTCCACATTCTGTTACAGAAATTATTTCTCCGGAAAATACTAAAATTCTTATCGGTAGTTCCGAAAAAATTATTCTTAATAATCGTTTAAAAATGGGTCATTCTTAGTTTTTATCTTGCCAAATTATTTAATATTTTTATTTATGAAAATGATTTTTCATTCTTTATTTCGATCAGGTTGATGATGAACACATCTATGACCCTCTGTTATATGGAGTGCAGAATTCGTTGGCGAAACCATCGTTCATATCATTATACAGGCTGGCATTGAGCTATACAATGTTTAAATGGACAAATAAAACGGACCTGTAGCCGTTAAAAAGATGTGGTGCCACAATGGACCGTGTCGGTCTAAGTGTACTAAAGCAGCCTATCTTATCTAACTAACAAAAAGTATATAGATATTAAAATCATAATTTTTTCTTATGGCGGGAAAACCAAACATTAACTAAAACTTCGAAACACTCACCTCATCCACTGAGCCATAGCTAGCAAAATGACAACCACCAGCAAGCCTCTCAGTAAATTGAATCTAACGATTTCAGTTAACGATCTTATATTCTTCGGAAATATTATTGTAAACTAGACCCACTCATACTACCAATGATTGTTACCAATTTTGATCATTTTATATTATAAGGGATCATATGAAGATTGGCCGAATTGCACAATACGGCTGGTGGTGAGAATTTTACCATACCTTGCTCTTACTATGGCCAACTCAAAACATAAGAAATTATTTCCGACCGTAGGAAGTTCTTAGAAGTTTTTCTCATTTTATATTAATTTTCATATATAGGTCAGCTTATTGTGAAAATTGTACCATACGGCTAGTGTTGGGAATTATACCGGAGCCTGAACTTACTAAGGTTAACTCAAAATATAAGGAATTAGTTCAGGCCTCGGAAGTTCTAAGGAGTTAGATTTTTTTTCATTTTAAATTATTTGGGCTTATAGATGACTTGTTCGGTTGTTCAAATTGCACCAAACGGCTGGTTGGGAATTTTACCCAAGCTGGCCCTTATTATGGTCAAATCAAAACATAAGGATTTATTTCCTTCCTCGGCAAATTCTTAGGAGTTAATAACAACATTCGTAGCTCTTTTATTTACATAATTTTTAAATTAAATTCATATAATATATTTATATACTTATTTTATCAAAAGCTGGGCTGGGATATTTCATCATTTATTAAACAGAATTATGAAAAAATTTCTTATTTTTATTATGTTTAAGGGAAAAACTGGGATGGGATAGAGTAGTATTGCTTGATGTACGTTTTGGTTTTTCTAGGAGGAAAAACTGGGATAACTTCACAAATTCTTCATAAATTAATTTAAATTAAGATTTAATGGAAAAGTGTCTAGTTTATTTCATATACAAGATGATAAAAGTCTTATCAATGATAAACGTCTTATAAAATTCATAACGTACTTATAATAGCAAAACCACACTTTGTGGTTTTTCGAATCAATAATATACGATTTTCAAATAAGCGTATACCAACAGTTTAATTTAATATTTTATTTGGGCGCATTGCAAAGGTATGATTTTCAAAAAATTTCATGAAGTAATAGTTGAATAACAAAAGATTGAATTAAATTGAGCCATTTGTACTTTGGAATAAATCTCATACCAAATTTTACAATTTAATGCAATCCTTCCGAATATTCCAATGTGTCGTAGGATAGAAAATGTTTTCAATCGATACGGAAGCCGTAATTTGAAATTAATTTACCAAAACTTGACTTTGTTTTGCAAACAATTTGTGGTTATGTAGCGTATAATTAAAATTAGAACCACCATAATAACAACAACCTCAGATACATTAGATTCTGCACATAAACCAAACTTTTTCGTAAACTAAATTTTGAAAAGGTTTTAGTAAGGAAAAATTTATTTTGGATTAACTGAATGTAGGTATGTATACAAATATAGGAACAGTCAGCTGAAACCAATTTCGAAATATGAATGCAAAATTAAATTTTAATTATTTATTGGTAATTTATATATATGTATGTACATATACTCATGTAAAACCATCCTTTATTCAAAGACAAATTCCATTTGCATTTAAAAACCCTTTAAAATTATAATCTTATTGTTCGTAAGTACAAGATAATTAATTTAATCAAATCGTTTTAATTATTTCTTATTTATTCCTATAATCAACAAAAGATTTCTTGTTAAATACATACTCGTATGTCATATAGCAGAGGGTGAGCGTAAACCACCTTACCTATATACATTTTACATACATGCAAATATATCTTAAATTGTTTACTAAGAAAAGGCGCTGAATATATAATTTAGATTAAACAGGTTTTTTTTTTTGTTAAGTTTAATCTCATCAAAATACGTACATGCGTATGTATATGTATATTAAACCGAACAATAAATTTATAGAACCAATAAATAAACAGCCATAAGCTTATTTCTTCGCACATATGTATACGTATACATACATATGTGCGAAGCTTTTCTATTATGTATGCGGATGTATGTGCGAAGTGAAAAACCCAAATACATAAAATAAAATTTTATTATTTTTCAATTTTTATTTTTATTTATTTTTATCGGATATAAATAAATGGTTTTCTTCTAATTTTCTTCTTATTTGTTCGTTTTCTGCTGTTGATTTAGGATGAACGAATTTTCATAAACATACATATACATATGTACATAAAAATGTTGATTGAGTACCAAAGCCTAATTTTTTTTTGCGATACGGTAAATAAAATTTTTTTAAATTTGTTTTTACTCTCATCGCGATTAATCAATATACAAAAATAAAATGTTTTATGTTCAAGAGTCTTGGGTTGAGTCAACAATCCAAAAACGTAGTGAAAACATTTTTTTTGTTGACAATACGGAAAATAAAATCGTAAAAAGCACAATCTAGTTTGGTTACGTATATGTATGTAGTTGTTACATGAACAGGACATCAGGTCTATACCTATACGTATTATATCGAAGCACACACACTTTAAGTACTTCAATAATTTTTGATCGTACACATATTTTGTTTGTATTCAAATTTTACTCACAACCACTCTCAAATATTGACGAGCTTTTGCGTATTTTGTTTCATTTCGAGTATAGGTATAGCTTGTTTATAAACGAAAGGCATAATATGACTTTTATTTGTAATATTATTTTAAACAAATAACTTTTAAACATTTCTCTAAATTAATTTACCTAATTAGCTTAGAGGTACATGCCATTTGAAAATATTTCAAAATTTTAAAATTGATGTTATCGTTGATGTTATACGACATCCTCTCAACGTGAGTTTTAACATACATTTTAAGAGAGCATTGTGTAATTGTTTGTAAATAACGGTTTTATATATAATCATCAGTGTTATTAAATCACTGTGTGCGCTAAGCATGAATAGGACCGGTACTGACGATTTTGTCCCTTAAAAATTTCAACAAATGCCAGAAAATTTCCATTTCGAGAACCCAAAAAGTTACTAAAACCAGTTTTTTTCTGGACCAGAAAATGGAACTTGCTTCAAATGTACAAATATTTTGAGGCCCTTACAAGTTACTTTAGGCCAGCACATTTCTAAAGTCTTATTCAAGGTGTTGGTCCATAGTTAACTGAAATATTTTATAGCCTGAAACTTTATATAAATCTTAATTGTGATTAGAGACTTTGGTTTAATTGAACCTAAACCATGCGGTGACCTTAACTCAGCTCTGCGATTAATATGCTCCTATCAAAATTTTTTAACCATAAATCTTGAATAATCACGATTAAAATTTAAGAAAGAAAGGTGATCATAAAAATTTGAAATTAAAAAACTTAGGAAACTATAATTTCTAGAGGATTTCAGGTTAAGGTATTTTACGAGTATGTTTAGAATTTTGAATTTTAAAAATTGGAAAATGGGATGTTAAGTCTTAAATTTGGTAAAATATTTAATTGAGAATATGGAACGGGGTGTTTATGTAAATTTTAGTATAAATTGAAAAATCTAAATTTTAGACAAAGCATTTTTCTATATTATGGATTGTTTGAATAAAAATATAAAAGTGTGAACCTGATTTTCTAGAATAAAGCTTATAGGAATAGCTTCCTGAATAGGAATTATATCTTAATTAAAATTGTTATTGTTATATTCGAAAATTAATTTTTCCGAGTACTAAATTAAATTTTTAGAAAACGACTTTTAATTTAGGTTTTAGAATAGTGCGTCTGGTAGCGACATGACAAATAATTAAAAAATGTAGTTTGATTTTGTTCGACATAGGTATAGTCACCATAAAGCCAACGTAAAACGAACAAACGTAACTCGAACAGTTTTAAACAGCATGATGAAATTAATTTTTCAACTTAACCTAAAAATCACATGTATACTTGACTGCTCATCTTTCATATATTCCACTTGAATGAAGAAAATTAAAAATTTTAACAGAAGCTGAGTTGAACCAATTCGTAAGAAAAAATTAAATTAAAAAATGTTTGGCTCTAAGCGAAACTTGAACTCGGCTTCATGAAACAAAAACCAGTAACTCTGCTTACTTGACTAACCCGTATAACTTTATTAGTGCTATACTCATTTTTTATACTTTCCATTTGTATAGGAAAAATTGACAGTTTTAATTTTTAAATTTTTCACGTTGAAATAATAGGTTAGACAAAACAAACATGTTTTACGTGTAAATAAAGTAGCGTAAATAAACCAGTAAAATACAGGAATATCACTGAGAATACCTCATTAAGCCCAAATCGACAAACACAAATACAATTTTTAGTTGTAGTCAACTGATTTTTCAAAATCGATATTCCAACACAAGTGTGTAAAGTTATCCCAGGATTCCATCCCAAAAAAATTAAAATGTCCATCAGGCAATTTTATCATCATCCGATCCCAGGATTTTGAAAATCATCCCATTCAAAATCAAAGTGATTGTAGTCCTTTTGTACCCTTTAGATTTAAAAGCGATCTATTCCAATTTTAAAAATTATTGAGTTAGTAATTGATTTTGTTTCCTTTCGAACTGAAGATATTAGTAAAAATAATAGTTTAACAATATGCATCTGATCCTGAGTAAATTAGGTAACAATTTTCGTTTACTTTTCAAAAGCGATCTATTCTGCCATAATTTTAGGAACAAAACAAACCTAGTCCATTCCAATTTACCATTAAAAAAGATCTATTCCAATGAGAATCATATCGTTAAAAAACAAAACATGAGTATATTCTAAATTTTGGCGCGGAAATCTCTTTTGTCAAAATAAAAGTAACAAAAAATCAGTCAATCATGATATTTGCTTTAAAGTGGTTCATTATTTTATAAGCTCCGTCATTTTTTTTATTTCTAGTAAGTAAATGCCAATAATTTTATGAAAGAAGGTACGTTAATCCAATTAAATTTTAATTAACAATATTGATTAGAAAATGGACTCAATTAAATCACCCGTTGTCACCGAACACTCCCGTAAAATCATAATCGTAAACGATCCATTGCTCAGGTTGAAAGGTGTGTTAAGATAATTTGTGCTATACAGGGAGGAACATTTAATACTTTGATTTATCTATTATTATTAGATACAAAGGGACATCACTGCCCGAAATGTCTAAATGTAAACATCAACACAACAGCTCATTGAAGTACACGCAAGTCAAAACTTACGACGCTTATGAGTTTTCGAAACTTTTTTATATGTACATCCTGTTCGAAACAGCTTTCATCTTAAAAAATTGTATTATCCAAAAACCACGTATAGAACCGATCGCAACTCAAAAAATGGTGCTCGGAAAGGCTATTCGGTTCAATATATTATTAGTCAAAACTAAATATAAAAGTTGGTCAAATTACATTTTTAAATATCTTAGGAGTGTCAAACAGCCGAGTACGAAACCTATGCAAGAGGTATTTTGAAACAGGCAATGGCCCAATTGTACGAAGAGGTGGAGATCGAAGAAATCAAAGGAATGAGGGTAATAAACGCCGCATAATTGAATACATACAAAATTACAAAACACTTGAAGTTCACTACTGTCGAAGTAGAATATCGAGACGAAAATTCCTATCTGGCTTCCTAATAAGGAAAACCCCGACAATCAGATTAAAAGTAGTTTTTTCGATTTATTATTAATATCCACTTCAACCTATAGGATTTAAGACATCTGCCACAGATATGTGCTCCACATGTCTACAATATAAATAACGTGAAATTTCGTGAAAAATTCTGCAGTCAAACAGAATCTAATGATAAAGCAGCGCATTCACAAGCTTCGAAGTAAAGCAGTTTTCGCGCTGCTCAACGAAGAATCGGAGGGACTATTGTCAATCTCGCTTGATTGTCAAAAAAACATGCCACTACCAAAAGTCGCCAATCAAGCTGCCTATTATAGCCGCCAATTGTATATTTATTTATTTGGTATGGTAGTGGGGACTGGTCATTCTGCTCTCAAAACAGAAAATGTGTTTCTGTACTACTGGACAGAGATTATTCACGTTAAGGGTTCTAACGAAATATCGTCGATGGTTTTTCATAGGGTCTGCCACATGGATTTGATCAATATTAGTACAATTCGCTAGGTGACCGACGGGTGTGGTGGCCAAAATAAAAACTCTATCATGATGGGAATGTGAGAATATTTTTTAATAAAAATTTATTCGCCAAATGTGTCAAAAATAGAGTTGATTTTCCCAATTCCCGGGCATTCGTACATTCCCCCTGACAGAATTTTCGGCCAAATTGAAAAAAAACTCAAAGCCAAGGAAACTATTGTGGAACTAAATTAATATTTGGGTATATACAAAGAACACGGGACTTTAATTAGGTTGGACAACGATGAGTGTTCAAATTTAATCAACGGTTTATATTAACCAAATTTAAACGAAGTATTATTCAAGTGCTGGGAAAACCTCTCTACAAATCCGACGTTCGGTGAGCCAAAATCGAATACCAAACGAGGAGAACATCTGACAAATATGGCTCAGGTGATTAATACCTAATGGAGTAAAAGTTAAAGAAGGCAAAATTTTGGATGTTGATAAGTTGCTTCAAAACATTTTTATGTCGAATTTAAACTTCTATAAAACGAATGTAATAAATTTCTTTACTAATTTTGAAATTTACGTGATATTATTTTTTAGCTATTGAATTTAACTATGTGATGGAATTTTATGTCATTTTTATTTTATTTTGTTTTAAATTAATTAAAATCCGTATTTCTAATTAGTGCCATATACATATGAGCCCATTGCACCAATTACAACATACGGTGCTCAATGATTTATCACAGCAACTGGACACCACCATTAGTATGGCGTTACTTGAGCCAATACGCAGTGGCGCACCAAATATTAGTGTTAAATTTTAAACCTAAATTTGTAGCGTCTTTGATAAGTCGATAATTGGTTTAAAAAATTTAAGAACGAAAAATCTTTTTATGATTAGCTAGATAAAAAATATAAATAAATATCTCCAATTTATGGTGGTAACTGGTAACTTAAGATTGTATTTTTCAATTTTTTGACACAGGATTGGGTTGGGGTTTGGCATATAACAACCTTAAAAATCATAAAATAAACTTAAAATAAAATAAAATTTCAAAATTCAACAAAATTGAATTTTTTCAAAAATATTTTTAAGAATTTGAACATTTTTCCAATATTTAACTTCCATTTTAAATATTGGAAAGAAAGATCTTAAGGTTGCGATGCACACTTTTCCAACACTATATTTTGAAAACACAATAAAATTGCGATTTTTATCAGCGTTTCTAGTACAATTTTCAATTAAAATATATATGATCGAAATTGGAAATTCAATGAATTGACGAGTATAGTCGGTATAGTCGGTTTTAATCTATACACTTTAAATTATGAATCTATTTTGTTTTAAAAATACCAAAAGAGACAAAATTTGCATCTGTCGGTTTGCTCCTATAGTCAGTTTAAATTTTTTATTATATTCTATGCAGAGTTGAGGAACTTTAATATATCCATAAAACCTTGCATTGCCGAGAGCAAAACGGAGATGGCAAGGTTCAATACAAGTGAGTATTTTTTAAAATAATGTTTCTGTTGAAAATATTCCAAGGAGGGCTACTGAGTACTTTGTATTATTCAATATTGCCGGATCCCCTATACCTTTTAATTACTGCTCAAGACCTCTAATCCTTTATGCCACACTTTTAAACAATTCTTGAGAGATATTCTGAAATCTAAATTAAAATGTTAAATTCATAAAATTGTTTGTATGATTTTAAAAATTTTGATTTTAAAATTTTATTGTTTTATAATTTAACTTTAAAACCATTTTGATGCCAATTTTACGATTCACATATTTAGGAATTTATACGAGTTAAGAATTTTTATAGTTTGCAATTCAAGTGTTATGAAATCTAGAACATTAAGAATTGAATATTTAAGAATTAAAATTATGAAACTATTAATTGCGCAAATCGGAAGTTATTAGTACACATTTCGTAATTTCAAATTATATTTATGTCTCTGTTAATGATAGTTCTTATAAAAATGTGATAGCCTTCTATTCAACAATACACATTATTCATATGGCCTATAATTTAAATTTGTTGAATTTTATTTGAATTCGTAATTATTGAATTGAATAGAAATGTGAACTATGGGTTTGCCCTCTAAATTCAAACTTTTGCATACTCCACTCTTTTACAAATTTATTCAACCTCTTGCAAAATAAACTCAACCGTTTTAAAAGAAATCGAACGTCTGGCAAATTAAATTCAAAAGTACTGAAGGGTCATCATTTTCTATATAGTTACCGATTGCCAAAAATATCATGTGATTCCAGGAATTTTTCAAATTTATTTATCAGTTGGAATTTTGTTAAAATATTTCTTAAATTACAAAAACCGAATTTTCATATTTTAAATTAAAACTGACAATTAAGTAAAGGTCAAGGTTATATTTAATTTATTCTAATATTTGTTATTTAATTATTTGAAATGTATTGCTTTACTGGTTTACGAACGAATAATTGATTTCAAGCTACACTCAAAATTCATTTATAGGAAATTTATTTGTAAAAAGCCAAAAGGGATGGTTTTGCTCAATTTAATAAAAATTTTAATACTTTGGATACTCTTGAATGTGTCACATTAATTATTGATAACCGATAAAGTTCTGAAAATTATATCCAATTTTCTTAAAATTTGAGGGAAGATAATAGGAAATTTTGCCACTGCCTATCCATTTCCTAATACATATTATGCTTAAATAGATACTTGTTTTTCCTATTAGAGTAACCTAAGGCTCTAAAGAAATACAGTTTTTAAAATTATGTTTTTGACTTGAAAAGCTATAATGTCTAAAGTTGTTGCTAAATAAGGCAGTATAGCAAAATTCAACCGCAGACAAATAACTAATCATTAATTTTGATTGAATCGTCATTCAAAAGAATTATTTAAATAAAAAATTATTTTACAAATTTTAATGCAATATTTACATAATTTGTATGAGACAGCCAAACCAAATACAATGACAGAGATTGAAACCTAAAATTTTAGTCGGCCCTGGCAGCACTCACATAGTAAAACAGACGAAAAATTGTTTAACATTATTGCAACGCACTTTTCCGACACTTGTACCATGTGAATGCGTGAAAATATCAATTAAAATTTGGAGCGACATATTAAAGCTTATTCATCTTATTCTTTGTCAATATACTTTAAAAGCTTTTCTAGCAAAAAACCAAGCGCCACAAACTATCCTCAAAGATCCATTTTTATATGTATATGGTTATAAATGTGTGTCAGATGAGATTAAAAGCTTTGGATATACTCGGTATTATATGTATATATAACAAACGGTTAATGTGTGAACATTAATCGTATAATCTTCAGCTTTTAAGCTTTATTTATTTAATCTGTGTGTGTGTGTGTTAGTCTTTGAAAATTTATCTCAACCAACAAATGTTTTGTTTTATCATCACTCATACAGTGAGAATCTATATACTGAACCGATTTTTTATTTTATTTTTTAAAATAACCCCAGAAACCAGGATTAATGAGATTCAATTTCCCGCGTTTTTCAACAAAATAATATGCAAACGAAAAAAGAATTAAATTATGATTTTCATAACGCAAAGTATAAAAATTATTTTAGGCCTTTTCAAAGATTTATACCTAAGCTTTAATTCTTAGTCAGTGTGTATGTTTATTTTGTGCGCGCCTAGATGGAAATTGAATTTGGAAAATTGAATTTTTTCTTCATCCGATTCTATATATAAAAGAGGGCGTTTTTTGTATACATACATATATACACATATTTCGTAAGGTGATTTATTTGATGGAGTTTGTTTAGTGTTGATCACATAATTATAAATGCTGCAGATATATAAATCAAACATATAAATCCCCTACCGGTGTATTTAAACCGTTTTTGACATACATACACTCACGACAAATATGCACATGTGTATATAATAAATTATGTGGCTAATCCTTTCATAATCCACCACAATTATAAATTCATCATTAATAATAAACATATTGCGTGTTATTTCATATAAAATTGACCCTAAACTAGCAATCTATGTATGTCATTTCAAGTTTATGTTTACGTTAAAAAATATGACACAATGATTTTATGGAATTTGACGAAGTATATAGGTATAGGATTCATACAAAAAATTATTATATTACAGAAAAAAATTGCATGAACTAACCAAAACTAATGTATATACGTCAAATTGTAATAAAAAATGTGTTATGTTGATGATATATACTCGTAGTCGTAAGTCATAGGGATTTAATAAAAATGTGCTCTTTTTAACTTACAAAAGGTCAAATGTTTCTCGACTATTTCAAGGTCTCTTAAAACAAAACTATGTCTATCATCTACGTGATGATTAATAAGCGGCAAGGTTTGCAATTTGCATGTAAAACTCACTACTCCGAACAGTGTATTATCATATTTGGGAACCTGTAAACTTCTATCAACATTTATCCCCAATCCATGCTTTTCGTATGAATGTCCTTAATATCATCAGACAGTTTTTCTCAAATTTATAGTGGGTAATAGCTCCTGTGCAACATCCATAAAGCTAAACTTAAAATAGGATCGCGGAGTAACCAATTCTACCTCCAGATATAAATTGTTGTCTTTAGTGATCACATGATTCATTGCCAGCTATAACTCTTCCACTCGAAATTTAAGGTTTAAAGGTGGTTGGTACACATGTACCAAACTGATCTTAACTGTAATGCTTTTATGAGAAAATAAAAACGTAATTCGCCTAAATGTCATTAATTAGAAACAAAAATTATTTATTTTATTTATTTGATTTATTTACTAATTTATTTAATTTATTTTATTTATTTAATTTATTTTATTTCTTTTATTTATTTTATATATTTTATGTATTTTATTTTATATATTTTATATTTTGTTTATTTTATATTTTGTTTATTTTATTTAGTTTATATTATTTAATAAAAATTAGTTATTTGTGGAAATTGGTTACGATTACTTCTTTTCAGTGGACGAGCTGTAAAACAAAAATTTTGTTATAACAGTATTTGAATCTTGCTTTAATTTACGGCTGTGAAAAATTTCTTAACTTATTCCTAAGTAAAAAAAATTGTGAATGTATTTGGGTATATTATAATTAATGCAGACTATTGGCTATGTTCTGGATTGGTCAAACTTGGCCACGAAACAAGTGGTTATTGTTTTATTTCATTTTCTCACTTCAACTGAATACTAATCCAGAATTGGCGAAGTAGAAATCGGTGCCATTGATAGAACTAACAGTGAAACATAGTGGCATCGATGTCTATCCTCGCACTATTGTTTAATCTAAATTTTATTATTATATAAAACTCATTAATTTTATTCATAATTTTAACATAATGAAATATCGACATGAAACTTTAAAACTAGCATGTTTAGTTTTTTATGAGTTCAGTGTTTTATTTTTGGTAATTTAAGTTACTAGTAGAAATAAATATTTACATCTTCTGCTTTAATTTAAATATTCACAAATACATACCAAATTTTTTTTTCTTAAGAATAATTTCGGAAATATTTCACATCCCTGCGCAAGCGTGCCATATTTCTCCTAAACCAATCCTAAACGTTGTTTTTGTACCTAGGAGTGATTTAAGAAATATTTCACGTGCATTTTTATTTTAACTCGGTGTTATGATAAGCATAAGTCTTTCAAACGTGTAGTGACCACTTCTAAAATCTGGTGTGCCATTGTTCCTCTAACCATATACATCATATTGTGTTATGTTTTGGACTCACTGATCTGGAATCCACCAAATTAGTGAGTTCAACACATTATCCAATCTAATCACGCATATATCATCTGCATACGCAAGCAATTGGACTGAATCGGACATGTTTCAGTTTTATGAAAGATGTACTCCAACATATAAGATTAAAAAGTATCGGGGACAGATCATCTCCCTGCCGAATACCCAAGCTAACTGCAAACATTCTTCATAGCCTGTTTGTATATATCAAATGAATTGCAAATTTAATCATTTGAATATAAAATTTCCGATTCCCCGAAAATTGGTCGAAACACAATTTTTAGAAAAACAATTGATCCCAAAACAATTCACAGAAAAACAATTCATAGAAACACAATTCATAGAACCACAATTTCACGAATACACAATTCCTCGAATTTACAATTCATCGAATTCCCGTTATCAGGGAAAAATTCTGTATAGAAAAAAAGAATAAAAAAATTGAATGTTGATCATGTTGATCGCGTTGATCAACTTTCGATTACAATTTTCTTGTATATAATAAAAGAAGATTAAGTTAGGAATATGATGTAATCAATTCGGCAAATTATTTCGTGTTCTATATTTGTTTATAACAATATCGAATTATTTATCGAGTTTCTATAGTAAAATCACATATTAATAATATACATATGCGACAATTCGTCAACCGAAAATTTTGTCTGCATCCCTTACGAATGTTTTGAAATAATTTGACAGTCTTGCACTGTTAAAAATTTTTTTTTTAATATTCCAAACTTCTGTCAAAACATTGAAATTTTCATAGTGATTTATATATATATGTAGTAACAAGTAAGTTGAAAAAATTAAATTTTTAATTTTATTTATATTTTATATAATTTTATCTTTTGTTAATCAAATATTAAATTTACATATTTTAATAAATTTTTCTGTTTCGCATGTGTAAAAATTGAATCGTAATTTTAAATATTTTAACATGTATTTTAAAATGATGATTTAATTAGTTTTTAGGTTATGGAAGCTTGCTGGATTGGGAGAATTAATTTGTGTGTACATCATCAAACATGAACAGTATGTTTTAAGCTGTCAATTTTTAGTGTTTATTTGAAGGTTTTTGTGTTATAAATAAATAAATAAAGCAATATATCAATAAAAAATATCTGCATTTCATTTTTATTATTAAAAATCTTACATTGCGTTAGTACGTCGCGATTGTGGTGCTGGGGCATCAAAATAAATTATACCAATTTTTTGTAAATATTTGTCGTATGACGAATCTCTATCAAGCGATGGTTTATATAATTCACATAACGCTTTGAATAGGGATAATTTCTTTGTATCTAAATTGTGCAATAAAATGTACAAAAAGTTAATAAGTGGAAATTTAAATGGTGGCTCAACACGTAATTTTTGGATGGTACATATTTTGTATATGTTTCGAACGTTTCTAAAGCTGCGGTGCGTTCTTTTATACATAACTGTTGTAAAACTACTTGAGCTATAAATAAATCAGTTTCTTTCGAATATCATTTAGTTTTGTTATCAGCATTTGACCGCATCCAGCTCCGTGTTTTGACAACAAATAATGATGCCGAGCTTGCTCTAGATTGCCTTCAGACCAAAAATGTTCTGCAATTAGTTTATGTAATGACGGATGGCCTAATTTCGCTTTGGACACTTCGCTACTCCATGATATTGCCTTAATCTGTAAAAAATAATCTAGCATAAATAACTTACAAATAAAACAAATTGTACCAAATATAATACCAATAAAGTTTCCCGTTCAATAACATTCGGACCAATTTAATTCAAAAAACACCGATACGCTGAATCCAAATTTCATAGTCCGATAAATTTGCTTTCTCCAAAACATCCACGATTAGAAGACTTAAATCAGCTCCACTCGCTGATTGTTCATGTTTCAAAGTGTTGTGGCACCTTTATATAAAAGCTCCAATAATTCTTCGTATTTTTTTTGTGACAAATACCGAAAATATAATGTTCTATACATTTGATGAGCTTCATAATAATTTCCGGATTGTATTGAAGCTTCTAATTTAGATAAAACACGACACACCAACATTAAAAATCGTAGGTTGCTTTTGTCGTACGCACAGTAACCTGACGAAAATATCCCTTGTGATTTTATCCGGATTGAAAGCCTTTATAGTATTCTTCCATAACTGTTATCATTCGTCCACAAAGAATTTGTAGCTCATCGGGTGTTTCAACTTCTATTGAACCGCAGGAATATGTTGCAACATGAAAATGTATGAAAAACACGATATGTGTGACTAGTTCAATTCAATTCAACTAGTAATTTACGTATTCCTTTAGGATCCAGGTCATTTTCAAGCTCTTCATATTTATATTTTGCGTATGGATGGGAAATTGGTTGAGCAGCCTGAAAGATATAATTGAATTACATAACTCATTTATTCGAAGTTACTTTTACAGCTTCGGTTTTGCTGGAATTTTTATTAAAAGCACCAACAAAACATCAGAATTTCCCACAAACAATATACATATCGATTATTGTTAAGATTGTTATGAAATACATACCGTGACTTTCATTGTTTGTCCCTTCCAGTTATAGTCATTTGAAACAAACATACACATAATGACTGCCTGGTTTTGTCATTTTACTCATTGAAATTACTCGAATCACATTATCACAAAATTTAATTAAATCAATTTATTTAAATAAAGCTACAATTTTTATTAAATCAATTAATTTAAATAAAGATACAAAAATGTTTAGAAAATGCCGGTATTTTGACAGATATGACATCAAATAAATTAAATAAGCGCAGTAGTTGTACTTTATGACGCTGATGTCACTGTTTAAATGTTGTACACTGTCATGTTTTGTAAATTGATTTTTTTTAAAATAATTATGCCACTATAAAATTATGTATTATAATAAAAATATAGTTGCATATGCATCCCTTGCGAAAAATAACTCGGTTGAAAAAGTTTCATATAAAAGTTGAGTAATGTCGCATATGTATATTAGTAATATGTGGTAAAATATTATAAATAAATTAATTTTATTCAAAAATTAATAAATAAATCATAGAATTTATATTTCAAGTGTATATATTTGTTAATAAAAAATACCATTACTTATTAAACATTCATTTGTTAATAACAAATTATTTTATTTATAACTATATCAAGTAAATCAGAATTTTTTGGACAATTTTTATAAACAAATATAGTTTTTTATTTAAAGTTTCATTCAAATATTCATAAGAAAAAATAAAAAAAATTTGCCGATTTTTCTCTATATTGTTAATAATAAATAAAATTTACGAACAAATTAATTGTTTATAAATTTATTATAAATAAATGATATTTTGTTGATAATATTATTCAATTTTTGGTTCAAAAATCAACTCGAAACTCAGTCGAAAAATCCCATAGTAAAATAACTAAATTCTATGAATTGTAAATTCGATGAATTGTTGTTCTAGCAATTTTCGTTTCCCATAGGATGGCTATATGAAAATTTTATAATTGGTCGCATTCGCAATTTCTCGAATAATATACATCGGAATTTGTTGGGACATATTTTAATCGATCAATAAATTCTTTCTTCTGGATTTGGCCATCAAAAATTTATTTGTTTATAACAATATCGAATTGTTTTATAGAGTTTTCTTGGTAAAAAACTATAAAAAATTGAATTTTATTCAAAATATTGATACATAAATTATTGAATTATACCACTATTGTTGTTAATTTATTTATTTATTTTTACATAAATTAATTGTTTATAATATATTCTAATTGTTTATAATTTGTTTGGGCAATTTTTATAAACAATTTAGTTTTATTTAAAATTTCATTCAAATATTCATAAGAAAAAATAAAAAAAATTTGCCGATTTTTCACTATATTGTTAATAATAAATAAAATTTATGAACAAATTAATTGTTTATAAATTTATTATAAATAAATAATATTTTGTTGATAATAATATTCGATTTTTTTTAATTAAAAGTCAACCAGAAACTCAATAGAAAATAATCCCATAGTAAAATCAATTTTTTCGGCCAATTGTAAAAGATGGGTCGGCCTATGAGTTCTACATTTCAACAGAGGGTCATAGATGTTTTCAATTTAATCACCGATCGTAATCGGGAGGTAGAAGATTACTATACTATACTATTACTACTTATCATCCGATCACTCACCAATAATAATAATTCTGAGTACCAGAGAGTTAAAAGCAGAACCACCTCAACCTCTAACAAATAATTTAACTAAATGGGTTCTAAATAGAAATAAAGTCGAACAAAATTGCCAATTGGAACCGGAAGATATTGATGCGGCGGCGAATGATTTAACACATATATTTGAAATAGCAGCAAAAGAAACCATCGCTGATATTTACAACTCTGGAAAAGTTAATAACCCTACCTACACCTAATATACCACAACCAACAATAGGACAATACGCCGGCTAAGACAGCAGCAAAAACTTCATTACTACAATGGAAGTTGAATAGGGCTATTAAAGCCCTTAAACGAGCATTGAGAGAAGAAAAGACTCAGGAATTCAGTATTACCTTACTGAGCTGTCGGCGACCGAGAAGACAGATTATACACAACGGAAGGTCACCAAAACACTAAAGAGGCCAACATTATGGAATTCACCAATAAGGTAACCAGTTGGACATTGGGCCAGAAGTGATGTAAAAAAATGGAAAATACCGCTTATTACAAACAGGAGTTCCACAAGGCATCGTACTGGGGCCAGAATTGTATTTGCTGTATATTGCCGATCTATCAACAACTGATAAGGTTGTTACATCAACATTTGCAGATGACCACTATCATGTTTTCACACAAAAATCCTCAAACTGCATCCATAGAGAATTTCAAGATCACTTATACAAAATTGAAAATTGGCAAAGAATGTGGCGGATAAAAGCGAATGCAAATAAATCAACACACATAACATTTACATTGAATAATCTTACATGTCCAGCGGTGAAATTAAACAATCAAATTAAACCCGTCAATAAACAAATGTTAATTGCTTAGGTCTTCATATTGACAGAAGATTGACATGGTGAAAACACATTAAATTAAAGCGCAGCCAAATAAAAACAAAATGTTCAAAAATGTACCTACTGATTGAAAGAAAATCAAAACTTTTCCTAGAATTCAAGGTTCAACTATACGCAGCGATCCTAATTCCTATATGGAGATATGGAATTCAGCTATGGGGCTATACAAGCGCATCAATAATATAGATCTTTTACAAATTTCAGTTAATGGCTTAGATAATATATTTTTTAGATTGTAAGCTTTGCACACTTCTTGTTAGTATCGTATAAAGAAAGATTCAAGAATAAAGCAATTGTCAGTTTAAAAAAAATAAAAAATATTCAATTATTCCATGGAAGATTAAGCTTTCTGGCTAGGTTGTAAATTGTTTAGTCCTTATAGATTAGAACACATGACTAAAGCAGCTCGAAATTTTCAGGCTCTTATAAATTTAATTTCAAGTATTTGTTAAATAATTCTATACGATTGCTTTAAAAAAGTCTGGCTGAGAACTTTCAGAGCTTTAAAACTTCAGCCTATTAATTTAATTTTAACAACAATGGCCGATGATTTTAAAATTTAAGTTATCGATAATTGAAAGCTTTAAATTTAAATGGTGAAGTAAAATATTATTCTGAAATTTGTGCTCTCTCAGAAAATTAAAATCGCCCAAACATTTTTCAACACTAATACGAGTAGGCCCAATTTTGTACGTTTGGCTGGTTCTAGGCTAGTAAGTTCCAGCAAGCTGATTATATATTTAAATTATAGTGCTTATTAATTAAAAAGCTTAATTTAAAGAGCAAACCACAAGCTTTTAATTGTGTGGATTTAATAATGTAATAACTTTTTCAACAGTGCTATTAAACAGAAACAGTGCTTTTAAATGTACTAAATTACCTTCTTAATGTAATAATCAGGTTAGAAAGTTCAGACAGTTTTAAAGGAAGAATGCGATAGAAGTATATAGGTGAAGTATACATTTACATTAATGATTTTGTGACAAGAATCTTTAAATGTTATTCCAAACTACTTAAGTTTTAAGCGAGGGGAGCATCTAAAGCTTTAGTATTTGGTACAGATATTTAAGAACTGAACGTAAATGCTCTCGGTAAAATTTGTATGTCACAATCAAAAAGCTCATTTCGTTTTAAAAGCGCCCACTTTCAAGCTTAAAATCCATATTTATACAATAAAATAATTTCTAAACACTCTAACTGAAAGCTTTTAGATCTTATGAACAACAATTTTGCTCTAAACTGATTTCACGTTTAATTCATTCGCCACAATTTAATGTGGAAATTGGCTAATGCATAATATTAATTTTTCGAATGATTCAAGGGATCAGAGTGTCGTATTTTGACAGTGTCGGGATTAGTTTACCTTTTGTCACCACTATATTGTTTAAACCTGAAAAATATTTTAAAATTATCTCATAGAAGCAAGTGAATAATTCTTTTAATGATTTAAAATTAAAATCAAGTTGGTGCGAACTATCTAACAAATTAAAAATAAAAGCTAATCCAGTATTAATGGTACAAGAATCAGCTCGTAATTTGCGTTCTCTGGAACTGTTTTTTTCATTTTAATAATTTGATACAAGATCATGTGAAGTAATTTCTACTGAGAGCTTTAAGAGCTTTCAAATTAAAACTTAAAATTGTATTGGAGTGGCTTTAAATGCTCTCCTAACCCCAAACATTTGTTGATGGGCCATTATAATTATGAAAGCTCACGTGTTCTGGCTTAAGAAATTGTAAACTGCAAGCTTTAACACAGAAACGTTTATAGGTTGATGGATTTTTACTTAAAGCAGAACAGTTTTTAACCCAATATTTAAGATTAGGTAAACCAGTGATTTCAAAGTTAAATTGTATTGAAATACTTCGTTTTTCTTAAAAGCTTATGATTGCAAAATTACAAAATATTTTCTTATTGATTAGCTTGTGAGTCATCAGTTCATCTGAAACGTAAGACTTCGTTGCTTCTCATTATAGAAACGGATTTTTGCTACTTTTTATGTTAACACTCAAATGTGCAATACCACAAAAATCCTTAAAAATAATGTTTTGGTAAGCAGTAAGTGGTTCTACAATAAAATTAAGCTAAAATTGGTTCAATTTTAGAAAAACGTGACTCAAGTAGGAAATAAATTATATGCTCTGATCAGTTTGAGCTTTCCAACTGTAAAATTTGAAAAAAGTGTATTCCACTTTCTTCTTCTTCTTTGTTCCAATATTAAAGATTTGAAGCATTTCTAGAGACTTTGGGTATTTTAACATTAAATTAATGTTCAGTTGTAAAGTAACTATTAAGCTGTAAAATGATTGTCGTGACAACAAATTTAACTGCGTGAGCTTTAAAGTTCCGTTCTTTAAAATTTGATCCATCTGCTTAAGCTTTAGATGCTTTGAATCAATGAGTTTTAAGTTCATATTCATGATCTACATTTTTTGTAAACTTGTCAGTTTGATTAACACTAACATGTTAAAATATAAGCTTTCTAACTCCATTAAGATTTATGTTTGTTATAACAGTTTTATGATAATTTAATTTTAATTGTAGAACTTTCTGATAAGAAATGAAAATCTTCGAGCGATCAAATCGTCTGAAACCATTCAGACTACATTGCATTATGGATATTTTAATTTTACTGAGATAAATTATGGAAATATAGTAATTTAAAACTTTTCTAACCTAACTTAAATTTCTGAGAGGATAAGTTAGATGTTACCGTCTGTACCGTACCGTTATTGAACTACTCTACAAGATCACACTATGAATTGTCTACGCATTATCGATGATGTCTATAGAAGGGCTGTTGACTCTGGAATACAATAGGGCAAACCAATTTGTCATCCCTAATCATACACCGAATACTAACGCGGTCAAAGGTCGTTATTTTCTAACTTGTCGTAGCCACTTAAAATTTACTTCTAATCAATAATGCATGCGTTATGCCAATTTATTTTTCCGCATGCCTTGTTAAATTAGATTTTACAAAGAAATAATGCAAAACGTAAAAAAAATGCTTTGTAATCGTAATTGCTTACGAGTTACGACACCATTGGCAACATACCTTTCGATTTTCGTTCCACAGAGACAAACCATCTCACGAGACATCTCACTGGTCAACCACACGGTCTTGACCAATAGCTCGGATAATATTAAAACCTAAATGCATCGAAATTCTTTTTCAGTAAATCCTTTAAATAGTTCAAGCACAATTTCTATTTTTTTCAAATATTGAAATCACTTTAGGTTGCGTAACAAATCTACGTTGAAATACTCTTAAAATTATAATTAAAATTGGCTCCAAGCCCATACTATAATTTACGTTGGAATTTTACTTAAGAAAATCCACTCAGAATATAGTTTTAAACATAATTTAAAGTTGCGATTAATTTAACTAATGATTTTATTTCAAATTTACTTTCGCTAAAAAGTGAAATTTAAACTTGACTTAAATTTGTATACCTTAAATTATAAATCAAAATCTATACCCAAACTCAAATAACAGAAAATATTTTTTTTAACTCTATTTAAAATTTAAAATGCATTGATTTTTAACTCTATTTAAAAATTAAAATGCACTCAAATGTTGTTCAAGCCAAAGTGAAATATTACTTTAGTTTCATTCATACAATCGTTCTAAATAAATAAATTTTTGATGATCAAATCCAGAAAAAAGAATAAATTGATCGATTAGACTATGTCACAACAAATTCCGAAACATATTATTCGAGAAATTGCGATTGCGACCAATTATAAAATTTTCATATAGCCATCCTATGGGAAACGAAAATTGCTAGAACAACAATTCTTCGCATTTACAATTGGCCGAAATAATTGATTTTACTATGGGATTATTTTCTATTGAGTTTCTGGTTGACTTTTAATTAAAAAAAATCGAATATTATTATCAACAAAATATTATTTATTTATAATAAATTTATAAACAATTAATTTGTTCATAAATTTTATTTATTATTAACAATATAGTGAAAAATCGGCAAATTTTTTTTATTTTTTCTTATGAATATTTGAATGAAATTTTAAATAAAACTAAATTGTTTATAAAAATTGCCCAAACAAATTATAAACAATTAGAATATATTATAAACAATTAATTTATGTAAAAATAAATAAATAAATTAACAACAATAGTGGTATAATTCAATAATTTATGTATCAATATTTTGAATAAAATTCAATTTTTTATAGTTTTTTACCAAGAAAACTCTATAAAACAATTCGATATTGTTATAAACAAATAAATTTTTGATGACCAAATCCAGAAGAAAGAATTTATTGATCGATTAAAATATGTCCCAACAAATTCCGATGTATATTATTCGAGAAATTGCGAATGCGACCAATTATAAAATTTTCATATAGCCATCCTATGGGAAACGAAAATTGCTAGAACAACAATTCATCGAATTTACAATTCATAGAATTTAGTTATTTTACTATGGGATTTTTCGACTGAGTTTCGAGTTGATTTTTGAACCAAAAATTGAATAATATTATCAACAAAATATCATTTATTTATAATAAATTTATAAACAATTAATTTGTTCATAAATTTTATTTATTATTAACAATATAGAGAAAAATCGGCAAATTTCTTTTATTTTTTCTTATGAATATTTGAATGAAACTTTAAATAAAAAACTATATTTGTTTATAAAAATTGTCCAAAAAATTCTGATTTACTTGATATAGTTATAAATAAAATAATTTGTTATTAACAAATGAATGTTTAATAAGTAATGGTATTTTTTATTAACAAATATATACACTTGTAATATAAATTCTATAATTTATTTATTAATTTTTGAATAAAATTAATTTATTTATAATATTTTACTATAGAAACTCGATAAATAATTCGATATTGTTATAAACAAATATAGAACACGAAATAATTTGCCGAATTGATTACATCATATTCCTAACTTAATCTTCTTTTATTATATACAAGAAAATTGAAATCGAAAGTTGATCAACGCGATCAACATGATCAACATTCAATTTTTTTATTCTTTTTTTCTATACAGAATTTTTCCCTGAAGCAGCGTACATAACATCGGGTGAATTTACCATAGTATAATTCCCGGTCTCTCGATCAATCAAATCGCTTAAAATGATATAAGCCCCTCCTACTTTTGCCATACTCGAGTTAAAAAAATTCTATCTTTGAGCAAAATGGGCCGCAGGGTTACCAACTAAAACATAATTATTTTTTAAATTATGAGCAATTTCTTGAATATTGACAAAAGAGCAAACTGTAATACGCAGTGTAACATAAATGTACTGCATATTATAGTTTGCTCGTTTTGAATTTTGACGTCTTATTTGATTTGATTTTTCGATGCCGTATCACCGATAATTTTTGTGTATATTGTTTTAATTATATTTCGTGTAGATATTTAAGTTTAGTATAAAATAGCCGCCCTCGATAGCACAGTAAGTAGCGTTGCTGCCTTGTTATTCGAGGGTCTCGGGTTCGATTCCTGGTGGTGACCAAAAATCACGGTTGGGTGTTTTTAATGTGTAAGTATTTGTGTTTGTCCGGGTATTGCACCGTGGGCCCATTGTGGCATTGAGTGCTGGAGTAATCCGCCCAATTTTAATTTTATTTTTTTTTTAGTATAAAATTATGTAATATTATAATAAAATTAGATTTTTATATAATATAATTAATACATAATGTCAATTAAAATAAATGATTTTCAGTAGGTATTGTGAATTTGTGAATATCCGAAATAAACCGTAGCAGAGATAATAATCAGTCATGGAACCAGAAATCACCTGTCGTCATTTGATTAAAATTAATTATTAATGTTGATTTTTTGTCAGTAAAAAGTACAATATAGTTCCAAATTGTCTCCGTTTAATTTGGAATTGTGTTTTGTTGTTTAGTCGGTAAATCAGTCCATATTTGGCGATTTGTATATTTTGCTCCATTTCATTGAATTTTTCTGTTATTTAAAATCACCGCTAGAAATAATAAATTAAAAAATCTAAAATAAGACATGTTATCTCAAAACACACAATAATAAACAATTTGGTACTGATGCAGCCAATCTCAAATTGATAATGAAAAATTTAGCAAATCTAACAAAATGGGCTAAATTTTGAGCAAAAACATCAGAGTCTAACTTCAACTCAATACTATGGTAAATTCTCCCGATGTTATGTACGCTGCTTGATAACGGGAATTCGATGAATTGTAAATTCGAGGAATTGTGTATTCGTGAAATTGTGGTTCTATGAATTGTGTTTCTATGAATTGTTTTCGATGAATTGTTGTTCTTTCAATTGTTTAATCGATGAATTGTTTTTCTATGAATTTTCGGGTTACCAAAATTTCCATATGTGAAAATTAAACCGACTGTAACAAATTTAATAAAAATTTGGAAATGGCAATATTTATTTTGTTCTATACACATATTATTAAACAACACACCACCCAAAATCAACGAGCCCAGTGTTGGTGTGTGTGGTAAAAAGGATATACAAAATAAAAAGGAAAAACTGGAAAAATAAACATTTTAATTTACTTGTGTTCGATGTAGGTACGTGACAGCTAATTTTATTGTGGTTTATCTCGAAACGGGTTAATGATGATCGAAATATCTAGGTTAAAACCTATATATGTACATAATTTTGAACAATCATATATTTCGATATTGTATTCCCAGTATTGTGTTATTGATTTTCTGTTTCCGCATCAAACATTTTCTGTTTGAAGTCACGTATTTTGTGCGTGTGTGTGTGCCATAAATAATTTCTATTACGCATAATTCCTTTTTTGACAGACATTTTTTCTAGCATTATATTTCAGCTCCCTTACCCAACATATACATCCTAAAAAAAAAAAAAATTATTTATAATTTAAAAGAATTTTTGATTTAGGTTTCCGGACACAGTAAAAAAAAATGCTGTTAAGCGTGATGATCGGAATCGAGAATCACGGAAATGATTTTTATATTAATTGCTTCCGACATTTTATTATATGTACATATATATACATATATATATGTATGTGGCAGGTTTGGTTAGATATATTTATGAATAGAAATGATTAACAGGCAATTTTGGAGAAATTGGAACGTGTGTATTTATAAGCCATAGTTGAATTGTATCGAAAGATCTAATGAAGATTTAACTCAATTTAGTTAGCTCAGTGCCCAGAGGAAATTTATTGGACGAAACGATGGTATCTTGAAAGATTGCACTGATTTTAATGGAAGATATTCACCATCCTCGATGAAACCGTGTACTATATCCTTTATATTCGTAGAGTGCTCGTTAATATACGTTGTGCTATAGGGCAGCATGATAAGAATTAATTTTCATTTCGCACTTCAATAACTTTTAATCGAGTATTGTTTCCTTGTGATTTAACAAAGGACACACAGATACATATTTTCTAATTTTTGACTTATACACAATTTGATTTATGTACCTGAAACTATATCGAAGTATACATAATATATATTTGACAGAATTTATTTTTCGACATCACTGATAAAAACGTGTAATGTCACGTAATTTCAATTTAAATAAAGGTGAATTGGATTTTTTTTTAATGACGTGGAAATTTTGTCGCATAAAAATTTAAAATGTTAAATCAAATGGAAAATAATTTTTGTTTGTTTATTTGTTTGTTGCCTGTAGACATTTTAGGCGCGCTGCAAAAGAAAAATGACAAAGAGATTTTGAAATTCTAACTTAATGTACCAAAACACATTCCACAAATTAGAATACTTAAAGTTTCTTAAGACATAATCTTATATACATTTATAAACTGCAACTTTTTCATAATAAACACTAATATTTTGTTCTAAACATACTTTATGTTCATATACAAGACTCAACTAATAATAATAAACATGAAAATCATAAGAAAAACTAACATTCAATGTGACAAATTTTCTAAAGAAACAACAACAAGATGAAGTGTATATGTATGTAGCATGATGTACATATTTTTTCAACATAAGCTAACATAAACATAAGCTTTTGTCGTTTTAGTTTTTCCACTTTGCTAAATATCGCACAGAAGCAAAATATTTTGTTTTGAAACAAAACAAAATCAGAAGGAAGAAACTTTTTTGTTTACTTGTTCACTTGTTTAGTTTAAGAAGGATATAATTTTTAATAATAAATTTTAAGTTCCCTTAGGTTATTAGTGTATATAAGGAAAAGTGTGCGGTTGTACATTATTAAGTGTTGAAGTCAATCAGAAGGCGTCCAAAACTCGTTGGCCACAAATTTTGTTACAATTCAATTCATAAATAACTTTTAAACAACACCAAATTGGAATCCATTCAAATCCAAAAAAAAAAAGAGTTAATCGTCCTTTATTTTTTCCTTATCGTGATTGATGGTGATAAGCTTTTATTTTCGGTATATAAAACACATATCACATTTGGATTTTAGATTCATTCATTATTTCTTTACTCCATATATGTATATGTACACATATTGGGAGAAAGATTGTTTGGCTTTCATTTAAGTCGTATCAAAATGTCACATGGCTTGAGAAATGAAGGATTTATATATAGGCAAATGAAATTTTACATCATTATTCATGTGCGTATATAATATATGTGTCTGTGTTTAGTGTTTAAACAAAATCCTAAAATAATATATGTTGAGTATACATATACGTATGTAATACATAACTGATGAAATGTAATAAATTACGTCACTTTATTTATTTTCAATTTTCACCAAAAACATAAAAAAATAAAATGTGTTATGTACGATTTTAATATTAATTGAAGCAAATCTACATAAATACATGCGATAGCATCAAGAAAAGTTATTATATTTTCGACGGGATCGTTGACAAGTTTATGTTCAAATCGTACATACAGAATTTATTTTGAAAGTAGAAATTTTTCACTTAAACTGTTAATACTCGTAAACGCTTTGATTATATTTAATTTACAGCCTAATTCGAAATAAAGATAGCCTCTAGGTGATATATAGCATATACAGTGAGGGCTGGCGCCTATAAATCGCTCCGCAATCTTACGCATTAGTAAATATTCCACAACTTTGAAAATAAGCAAAGAAGCAGGAAATAGTGCTACCCACCGCCCATACTATATTATTTAATTTGTGCGAAATGAGAGAATAGAGGTGCTGAACTGAGCCTATTAATAGATGAGAAGGTACTTTTGATAGACTGAGGTAAAGTGAGAGCAAGAGAACCGTGAACGAAATGTCCATCAGAAAGGTTTATTCTGTTCAAGATCATCCGAGGCTGAATTGCTGACAACTGATCATTATATTTCGACAATAAGCAAATGAAATCTACATGATCAATCTATATTATCGAAATTTCAAATATTGCCATCTGTAGTTAAACTCAGTCAAGTCAAGACTGAACCATAATCTTAAGCCATGCACCATTTTAATATTTCAAGTTTATGGTAAATACAATTCAAGTTTGGCGGTTTTAGTAATATTAAAAGAAAAAATAATATTACAGGGTGCTATAAGACAAAAGACGGTAATGAATCCACCCCAAATAAATTTGAATCAAACGCTAATGACGCAAACACCATCGCGCGATATAAGTTTACTACGTACTACTATTCTCCAATTCGATGGGAATTATAAAGAATGGCAGTCGTTTTACGATCTGCTTGTATTGGCAGTACACGAGAATGCTAACCTGTCTCCGGCCCAAAAGTTTCAGTATCTTAAGGTACTTTTAAGAGGAGAAGCACTGACATCTTGTTATTCGTTTCACAATCTAATGATGCATATTACATAGAAGCATAACAGAAATTGTGCAAGAAATAAGCGCTATATTGTCGATTCGTTTATTCTAACTTATTTTGGCTAGCCCACCAAAAACGCAACCAACATCACAAACGAGATAGCACGCGTTTAGATGACACATGTGATGAAGTGGTACGTGGTTTAAACCCTCTTGCAGAGAATCGGGACCTTTGGCTGATTTATATCGCGATTCAGAAACGGATTCAGAAACAAGGCAAATTTGGAAACTATAGAGTCAGCCGAAATCGAATATTCAACTTTCGATAAATTGTTGGCATTTCCAAACAAGCGAACGGATGCGTTGCAAGGTGTTAAATCAGAACATTTAAAGTGCGCACCGCTGAGGCCACATTAATCACAGATCAAAGTAATGCACACTGCACCGGCAGTTACTTGTGCATTCTGTGGCAAGGACCACAAATTAGTTGATTGTCCTGGTTTTCTCGCTTTAAATACTCAATAGTACAGAGAATACGGCCAAAAACCATCCAGATGGTCCAACTGTTTGAGTGATACACAGTTAGTATTCCAATACAGAACGAGACATAGATGTAATTTGTACCAGCGGAAACCCCATAAAATTATATAACTGCAAGTCTCTGAGAAGATTCCGGAAACAACAAATTGTAGTCATGCCAATTCAGTAGCAAATTCGATCCTATCAACCGCCCAAATAGAAGTCGAACGTAATAGTGGTGACTGACAACTTTAAAGGCAAAATTGACTTATTACTTGGATGTGATCTATTTTTGATATAATATGTGACGGCAAAAGGAATATTCCCAAGTTGAAGTTTAAAGCTCACAACACAAGATTAGGATGAGTAATAGCATTAACACCAATTCAAAATGAAGGTGCCAACAGGAAAGCGGTTCCAGTAAATCTGCATCTTGACGTCGATTTAAATTTACGGAAATTTTGAGAGATGGAAGAAATTTTAGATGTTGTTGAGTGCACTGAGGAAGAGAAGTTCTGTCTTCAGCATTATCGGGATACGGTTCAAAGAGCAGCATATGGGAAATATATTGTAGATCTCTATTGTTGAAAAGATTTATACGTGACCAATCGTTTAAAAGTCGATAAACGGAATTTTTAGAAGAATATATACAGCTGCGTCACATGAAAATATCAGAAGATACTAGCAAAAATCAATACTATTGGCCACATCATGGTGTGATAAAGGAAAATAACAGTACTACGAAGCTATGCGTAGTATTTGATGGATCAAAGCCAAAGAGACAGTGAAAATCAAAAAATAGTTTGGTGTAGAGAACCACGGAATGAACCACAAACATACAAACTATTAACAGTCACTTATGGTTACGGCATCCGGTCCTTTTTAGGCGACACAAACTTTAAATCAACTAGCATCAGATTACCAGAATGAACATCCAGCGGCAGCCAAATTATTGAAACACGCATTTTACGTTGACAAATTGTTCAACACCTGATCTGTATGCTGAGAAAGCATCGATCTAATGAATAGTATTCAGGAGGTTGATCTCGGTTAAGAGATTTGAAGATGATTCGCAAGACATTTTTGTAGTTGGAGTGAGGTGTATGTACCCAAGGAAGATGCGTTTACAATACGCTACAAAACTCTACATGTTATCTGAGCCGTCAACAATATTTGATCCTATTGGGTGGTTGGCTAGGTGTAGACTGGGATGTCCTTTACCATCTTGATGGTTTATTGTAATCGCGAACCATATTATAGAAAACTTGATACACTTGACTGGAATATTATATTAAAATGAAAGAATGGATTGCGAGGAATAACTACTTTTCTGTGACGCAACCAGTGAGAACTGTATAGTTTTTTTAAGTTCAGCTTGGGTTAGTTTAAAAATTGCATGAGTCATTTATTTAGAGACGGCCCATGAACGTTGTTGGAGCCCATATTGTTCTCTCTCTCCCTCTGTTCCAGAAAATCGGATTTTGGGAGAGGTCGCGCATGGACTGTTTGAGATACGCGTCTGATTCGTTGGAATGACCTTAAGATTTCGATTGGAAACTTCGGCGAATAGCACATTGGCGAAATCCATGAGCGCTCGGTTGTATCGGAAAAATTTCAGTTTCCTGCCCTGAGCATCCACAAACGCCTTGTAAGATATTACGTTCTAATTTCACACAATTTATTTTTTTTTGGCACATTGCAGGCATCACCCACAGTAAACCTTAAGTCATATAATATTACTGTTTGTTTAATCGTATTTGTCGGGTCTAAGCTAGCTATCATAGGGTTAAATCTTAAATGTTGGAAATTAAACTATATTTGTACTGTCAGCTTGAATATTGGGTTGTCTACTTGCCAATTCATCGTTAGTTACTTTTTCGTACGACACGAAGTCATAAGGCATCATACTTTTTTTTTGGATGACTATTATTAAAATAAATGTTTGGGTTTCGATTATCATTAGGCGCATCGAACGTCACAAAGTAGATAAAGCTGTGACGTATGAATTGGGGATACCGAGTTTTAATCCCAACAAAGAAAGTAATTTTATCTCCCGAATATGATCGGTTACTAAATTTAAAATATCTATCATTCTCTGTTGGAATATAGTACTCATGGGCCCACACGCATCGAGCGATGCATTGTGCATCTACAAAGATAGCTATTAGCTTTCAAAGCACAATAAATCCATTTATTATCGGTCTCTAATAAATGTATAAAAGTGATGTTTTTAAATTAAAAAAAAAAACCTTCAAAAAAGTTCATTGGAGCCCCTTGGCCAGGGTCAGATATCTTTGAAGTTGGAATAAATTAAAATGTCCAACAAAAATTTGACTGCATTTCAAATTATTTATAAAACGTGGTTAGAAAAGAGTCATGGTAAAACAACTGGTACGGCTGTCCTTTGAATTCGAAGCCTGATTAACTCATTAAATCGGTCAAATGAAAACCAATTATGGACATTTTGTAGAATCCATACTTTTAACGTTTTTCCTCCAATACACTGTTATAACTTTGATTAAAGTTTAACTTGCCTTATGGCTTTATTTTTGCCGTGAACTTTGAATTGATTTTCGGGCCTTAGATGTGAAGAATGAAGTTCAGATGGAAAGTGAAATCAGACAAAAGAAAAATGAACTTAAAGAATGAACAATAAAAAATTTAGAACGCTAACTAACAGTTAGTCGAATGCGTTTGGGCTACTGTATGACACCATTTTTGTTTTTGATTTTTATTTGTACTTTTCGCTTATTTATGGCTTTAACTTAAGATTCTTGTTACTTTTTACTTAATAAACATAATTTTTACGCAATTTACTTTACATTTTAGGTAGCCTTCGCGAATCAACGTGAATTAATTCAAGATATTCAAATCAAATCGAAATAAATATCACGATATACTTTAAACTTTTCATTAAACAAATCAAAAAGCTTCAATTTAATTCATACAGAAAATTTTTCCTCATGTTTTTCTCGTTATGATTTATAAAAAGCTTCAATCGAACTTTATTGCTCCAATTTGTTTTTTTTTTGTAGAAAAAAAAATATGTTTTTACAAAATAATCAAAATTTGAAGTACAAATTTCAAATTATATTTCCGATTTTGTTAAATAATTCTTGCGAAGGAATTTGTCAAGAGTATTGAATTCAGTTGAAGAAAAGCACTTCAATTAAATTTGTATTTCGTACATATAGCTCGGATCGATTGTCTTAACCTTTTATAAATAAAATACGCAAGTATTTTTCCCAAATTATAATCTGCGTGCAGGGAATCCAGTACCCCAGTACTGTGTAAAGTAGAATTTAATAAAAAATACATTTTCATTTACAAATCACATTCATTTCCAATCGAACAGACAGCACACAAAGGATATAGCTCAATTTGGTGGTTTCATATTATAAAACTTATATATGTACATTGAAATGTCTATTACAATATTGATTTAATAGTAAAAATAACGAAATAGACGAGAATTTTCCATTTCATAAACTTGTTTCATGTTATCTGAATCGTTTTCTGGTACGAGTATATATAGATGTGGAATGTATAGTTGGATTCGAAAAGCAACAAGAAAATTAATATAAATTGAAATACAAATGAAAAATTCAATTAAAATGTATATAGTAGCCAGAGTGAAATGAAACAAAACAATGTATTGGGGAGAAAATATGTACATAAATCGAGGAAAATTTTCTGTTGTCCGTTGATTTGATTTTGATTTTTCCTATTGGAAAATACTTCAAAAATCAAAATCAATTAAAGATCAAACTAAATTCGCGTGCATTGTTTTATATCATAACAGAAAAACTTGTTCAACTAAATTATTTACGCACACATGCAATAGTTTGTAATGTTTGGCCTTATCGGGGCACTATTGTAGTTTACAAATGTTGTTATTATTTGATCATCTGATCTGAATTATACTAAATTTGTTTTGTAAATTGATGTTTTTTTTTTTTTAATTTCAAAAATATTGGGAGTACAGAACCAATGATCAAAAGACGAGCAGATCTGCGTTGTAACCAGAAGTAACTTCTTAATTTTGTTTTTCCTATTATCGTCAATTAAATACGATGATCTTCATTCGCTGCGTAAGGCCCCGTGAGAAGAATTTAGTAATGTATCCATCAATCAATCCTATTTTAGAGTCAGAAGACGCAGATTTTGTTGCAGTTTGTGAGAAGAAACCTTGGGAATTAACCTCTTTATACATCTTTCCTAAAGCAAAAAAAGTTAGCTTTAATTTTGAATCTCGAATGTTGCATCTAGTTGGTAGAATGGATAGACCTAATTGACAACATCTCATGCTTTCTGACCTTAAGCCTGTTTTCTTAAAAGATCCAGAAAGTCGAAGTGTCCCTAATATTTCAAAATCTGGCTTTAAAAAAATTCAAAACAAATGGCGTGGCTTAGGCGATACGACTAATTAAGTGCCTCTTCATAATCAGATAGAGATGTTTTGCTCCACGATAGGGTTCATCCTAATCATCAAAAAAAATACAAAAGCAATTCGGGAAACGTGAAACAGTGGGCTCTTTTACACGAACATTATATAAATGGAGATTTATAAATTTAGCGGAGATCATCCTGGACTTTAATTGGCGGAATTGTTGGTCAAAGTTTCCTTCCTTGCGAAATCTAAAGTAGTCAACGAATTAGAACTTTTGCGTTCCGCCTATCATTTATTTTCTGGCCGAGCCAGAGATTGGTACCAGGCCTATCATACTATATGCAGTTTGAGACCGGTTGAGAGAAAACTCATTGAAACCCAACCATCGTAACTTTATTAATCAACTTACCTTTTCAAAGTTGTCTATGTCTTAGGCTGTGCACCAATTCGCGGGTAAATCAATTACTAAGCTAAAAGTCGATTTTTAGAATTTCAATAAAACTTGCAATACCCATTTTTGTTTATTTTATGTTTATTCAATCCGTAGATTATTAAAAAATGAACAACATAAACGTTGAACATTTACTGTGCGCCCTCCGTTTACCCTACTTTTTGATAGGGTAACCTAATTTACCAAAAATTTAAGTAAAAGTCGACTTTTACCCGCGAATTGATAAAATGGTTTTATAGTAGGCATATTAAGACGATTTAAAATAAATTAAAATTATAAATCTATAAGTAGTTATTGAATTTGAAATGAAATTTCAAGTACGTAATGTACCTATTCTATCATTAGATAAAAATTATTAATCATTAAATTTTAATACACTAATTTTAGAATAGTATAGTGGTGGTCGTTTAAACTACCATTCAATTTTTGATTTAACCGGAATACTACATGTTACACTACTTGCCCACTTCCCAACCAATGAATTGCGGTAAAAGGATGCCCAACAAGAACTTTTGACCGGTATGGGACTTCCATCATGGATACAGCGAATCACAAAAGGGGAACAGTTTTGTAATAAAACTGGTTTGCTTGAATTGAAACATTTAATCAAATACTAGCCTGTGTGCAAATACCATTCTAACATCGTGTTCGGGTATAGATCCCATCAGATCGTCCAAGTCATTGGAAAATTAGTCTTTATCTTGGGGCTGGCTGCTTAGTTCCAAGATTTCCGGGGTTATCTCCACTGTATAACAGCATTTAGCCCTGGGAAACATGGTCTCCATTTTTAGGCTAGCGAGTTTCTTGAAGAGCAACAAGTTCCAGCCGATACTTTCCTTTGAATGCTCTGTATGCTCGTTTACCAGTAAATGTAATTAAGAAAGATGCTCAAAAAGAACATCTGTGGAAGGTTTAACACATTTACCATGGATACAGCCAATTACAAGGGGATACAGCCAATTACTAGTTTGCAACAATACGAAACGAATTGAGGCGTAAAACCGAATACTAAGCTATGCTATTTGTTCATTTACCACCCAATGAGTTTCGATAAGAAAAATGCCTAACATTTCTTTTAGAAGGTATGGGGCATTTAATATATGGATTCAGCCAAGTTTGAACCAATAATCTGCTTTAAACAACTCAAATCGAGATAAAATAGATTTTAGGTTCAAATTTCATTCGTTGTACTCGACTGCGGCCTTGGTGGATGTCCGATACCATCCACAAGTTCTTGTTGGGAAAGTCGCGAGTTGCTGAAAAGTAAATAATTTAAGTTTTTCTTATTGCGGGTTTTTATGGCTATAATATGGGGCCCACGATTGTTGGATTTATTAAGAAATAAGCGGTGGTTTAAAAAGGGATTATGCTTATAGAAAAATTGGATTTTATTCTTGGACTACACATATTATCCCATAATTATAGGTTGTATGCTCAAAATGGGATGTGTGGCTTCCATCTTTATTTTTTTCTATATAATTGTGGCAAATATAAAGAAAGTGACAAGGGGGGGTTTAGTACTTTTCAGTAGAATCGGTGAAATACAATTCTTAACATTAAATAACCTAACTACCACCAAATTGATCCTTTATTCAGCTTAGAGGTCAGCTGAGTTAAACCTCTAATTTCATGTACAATTTCGCAGTAATATCAGTAAATAATAAATTTACGTGTATTAGCTTGTATGCGTTGGTAGAGACTTAGTCGGTTACAATCGAAGTGTGGTAAAGATGGATCGGGAATAGTAGTTATCGGTTGTACAATTAAAAATTATCCTGGTGTAAGACATTCGTAGTCGTTTGGGTCGGTAGATATATACCTAATCGGATTCGAATTCAAACACGCTTTCACCTAGATCACAAGTGGGAAAAGTAATTCCAGAGTATACGATGATGTACAGAGATTTTTTATATGAGATTTAACGCTTTTTACTGCCGCTTCCCACAAACCGCGGAAGTGGGGAGATCGTGGAGAAATTGTATGCCATTGAATACCGTGATCAAAATATTACTTTAAAATCTCATTATGATTAAATCCGGAGAGGAATAACTTCATAAGATCTGGCAATTCCACTTTTGCTTTAATTAAATTCGTTGAGTTATCGGAATATATATTGGAACAAAGCCCTCGGCGAGAAACCAATCGTCGAAGTGCAGTCATAAAAGCGTACACAAATCTGACTTGACTTCCATATGAATTGCTTTTGGAGCAAAAAATTTTGGAGCGTATTTTTGTCGATGTTAAAAACGATCTACAAAAATCAACTCCTACGTCTTCAAATGGTCTTGATGGACTGACTTGGGGTTCAGGTAATTGACCCATGATTTGTGTTATATTTGAAGACGTGTTCGTAAACAGATGATCCAGAGAGCAATGACCCGACGACATAGGTCTTCCGCCGACTCGAATTATCCCGCTTTCATTTAAAAATGGACTTAATAATCGCATATTGCAATCTTGAGAAACCATTTTATTTTTACGAAGGTGGCGGCTGTCTTCGGAATATTCGATTAATTTGGATATATTTAATCACCGCTTTAAGAGCGTTGTCCAGTTCTACGGTCGAAGGTTGCAAGATAGTTCCCTTCATTTTACAAATTTTCGAATTATGTGGTACGCCAATCGATTCAATTTTGGATCTTTCAAGAGTACGATTACTCTTCAAACACTCCAAAAATTGAAGAACATATCCAAAACAATGTATGGTAGAGTTATAATATTAGAACATTTCTCGAAGATTGATTCGGAAAGTTTCACTGTAGATGATTGAACATGAATTCTTTTTTTCGTAACTCCAATTGATCAGACCCGGTTTTAACGTTTGGCTGCTCAGGTATGACTAGATTTGACCAATATAAAAATGATGGCCCGCAGCCCACCAATTTTGGGCTTTTATAAATTCCGAAGGCATTAATCCTCTTGAAGCCATATCAGTCGGGGTTTCTAACGAAGGTACGTAATATCAAATATCTTGTGAAGACAACTCTTGCATTTGCGATGTACGGTTTGCGACGTAGGTTGTATAACGTGATGGAACGGATTTGATTCTATCAAGGGTAATTTGTGAATATGTCCACAAAAATATCGCGGATACCTTTATGTCGCATAAATAATTGTATGTGTTAATTGCTAGCAATAAAGCGCCAATTGCCGATGGTATCAACCGTTCGAACATAAACAATGCATCCAAAACCCTTTTCGGAAGCGTCTCCGAAGTCATGGAGTTCAATTAATTTTGGTGAAGGGGCAATAATGCATCTTGGGGTTGTAATTTTACCAATTGAAATTAGTTGTCGCTTAAACTCATTCCAATAACGGAGCGAAGCTGGAAGCAAATCATCCCAAAAACAACGATAACGAGGAGTATACATAATCCAAATGGATCAAATAATCGTGCAATTTCAGATAAAATTGATCTTTTGTGCAAGACTCAGTATAATGGTGTATTGTTGAAATGAGTAATTAAACATATCATTGACAGAATCCCAATTCATTACCAAGAACGTGAATGGATTTAGATTGCGAAGAATCCTGTTCGGATGAAATAGTCGATTGATTGGATTGAATTTTTTGCAAGTCGAAACTGTCGCGGGTATAATAAATTAACGAGATCATTTTTTAAGCAAATAGCATGTTGCTCTGTCGGGTACAGAGAATGTAAACGATGTAAAAGTCGTCTGTGATGACTTTTGCTGCGATAGGAAACTCGGCTTCATTGGCTAATTGAAAAAGCGTTCTAATTGGGAGGAACGAACCGCTAGTCGTACCATATATTACCGTTCAGTTTATAGCATTTAATTGGGCCTTCCGGAGAATGAAGCCACCATATTCTTTGTAGATCTTAATGATCAGAATTTACTAGTATATCACCAGTTATCGCAATCTGATGTTTTCGGAATCTGGTTATAATTGAATAAAGATCACTTTGGATTGTTGGCCCTACCATCAGGGCAGTCATTAAGTGAAAGCACTGCCTATAGGATTTAATACTCCCTCCATGTGATCAAGCTCGAGGTTTTCATACATACAAGCCGTCTATTGTAAATGAAGTTCAGGGTTACGAATCAAACGATATTAACGATATTAACTAATGAATTATTAGGAATAAACATTTTTACAGCACTTTTCTTCGATTAAAAGCTTTTGGGAGTTTTGTAATGGAATTTCCTGATTATTTCTGAAAAATATTCCGCTCCGAATAAAACATCGACGGTATACCTGGTTTAAAAAAATAATGATCGGGGAGTTCAATATGTATGATGGTTACAATTCTGAAATTTTTGTTTTGATATAACAATCAGGATGAATTTGAAAATTGGATGATCGAGATTCTAGAGAATATGTTGACCCTTTTTTTTAATGTAGAAACTGTCCCATTAATTTCGAAAATGTTGACGTGTTGTGTTGATCTATTTTTAATTTGAGAAGTTGGACCAGTTTTTGGGTTATGAAATTCGCCTTTAGGCGAGCATTGCCCGACATTTTATAGGATCCTCAACAGAATTCCGAATTCACACTTTTGCAGTGGCTAATAATATTTGAGAATTGAATATTTGAGACGAATATTTATGTGGAACTGTCAATGAAGCATAATTTTGTGAATTTTTTTTTTTTATTTCATACAGACAACGTAGACTCAACAAACCCGAAATCGTCTTCGAAATTATTTCTTTGAAAATATTGATTTGTGGTCATTGTTTCAAACTGGGTTTGAGTTTCATCAAATGTAGAATACGTTATTCGAAGACGGTTTAATGCCGATTCTAATTCGCTGATTGATAGAGATATTCATTATTTTCTATTTTAGTTTTGAAATAAGTTACTTGAGATTTGTGGCCTGATCTGATATTTTTCAACTGTTTGACAGTGTCTTCTATTGACGCTGTGGTTTGCTCGTCCTTCCTGTATGACTGCACGCCAATACATGTACTCTTTATAAAAAATTAATCTAGTTCTGAATTTAACGCTTGGCAACGTAACGAAACTTTTTCTATAGAAGCAACTACATAAGACAAGCAGCAACAGCTATATACCACATCAAAAAGAATATGCTAAAAATCTTAAATATTACCCAACACAATATACTCTTTAATTATTATTATTATTATACACAATAATCCTTTTTGTTCTTCCGTAAGAAGCCAAGCTTAAGGATATATTATAATGAATTCAAAAATTATTTTTTTATTATATGCGAAATCCCTTTTAACCCTTTTAACGTTCACAAAAATTTAGATAAGTACAAATAAAAAAAGTTAAGCCCATTTTAAAGTACCTAATAAAAGCCATTTTATTGGTATTGTTGGTATTGTTGTTTCTTATTAAAATAATATATATTTTATGAGCAGTAATTTGAATAATATTTTCGAGAATCAATAAGACGGTGACATGACATTCATACACTCTGCAAAATATTTAACACTTTCTCATAAATATATGTTGTCTATTTTTTGAGACACTTTTATGATTCGGTAGAAAAATTACTTTCAATTAGGATAAATAAAAAAATATCGTATTTTATAACAACAAGGATTTAATTAAAACACGAGTACTGAAACTTGTAGTGAAAGTCTCTTTTGTATAAGAGGTACCAAACAAAAATCAATTACGAAGATTTAATGACGTACACATAAATAAATTACGCAACTATTTAAAAAATTTTGGAAATCCTTTTTATTTTGTTGTTGTTGTCGTACATAAATTATTTTACCTCAAATAAAAAATAAAATAAAATTACTTGAATAGTCATTTATCACAATACGACAAAATTTTACAAATTTCGAACCCCAAACACAAAAAAATGTACACGACAAACAATTTTGGTTTTCTAGAGTTGGTTAATTGGGTGACAAAAAATTAAAACTCATTTTTCATTGTTGTGGTTATCCCTTAAAATAATAGTATCTTCTTTTTTATTTATTTTCGTTCCACAAAAATATTTGTCCAGTTTTCGGTTTTTGTTCCGTTTTGGAATGGAATATTAAAGAATGTCGAGGAAATAAAACGGAAGAGAATCAGTAAAATTAACCCAATTAATTGCTGCTTTTTTTTTGGTTCCTTGTCGGCTATAAAAATTTAATGAGGTAGAAATTTATTATGTATAGAGCTCTATATATACATATACGACTGTGGATGTATGTATGTAATGTTAAAAGGGTGAATATCAGATAATAATTTTAAGCTTTAAATTTAATAAATTTTGTGCTTAACATTTTTATAAACGGTTTAGTTGTTATTCATATACGATGCGCGAGAATTTATTATAAGTAGACATAAAGTTAATAATTTATAAGGATTTAGCAGGATTACTATAGGAGAGTAAATATTTAGTATCTGCGAATAAGCTTTAATTGAGAGAGCAAACAATTTTTCGAACAAATCCGTTTTATAAATGCGATTTTAAAAAATTATGGTGTGGAACTCGTGTGTTTGACACACAACCTAAACTTTGTCAAAGGCCTGTACCACATCTACGCATATTATGTAGTAGAAATTTTAATCATCTATATGGTGACTTTTAATTGATATTGGCTGAATCCTCTTACTATAAGCCTATAGCAGTGACGAGCCGGGTTAATTTTAAAAAGGGGTAGCAACTTCCTGTTTTTTATAAACAATGTCAAATCGCTTCATTAATTTATTAATAAATAATCCAAAATTCACAGTTTTCTTGCATTGTTTTCTAGCACAAACTTTTATAATTTAGTTCAATGCGTCTTTATTTCAGCAAAGTTATCGATTACACTTTCATTAAAAGTTGACGAACTTTTCAATTTGCTTAGAAGTTCTTTTCGATAAACATCAAAGCAAGGCTTGAAAAGCGTTGTTCTCCCATTTTTAATAGTTTCATCATTGAAAATGACCTCTCTGCACTTGGCTGAGATTGCTGTTGCGATTGGTATATCGAGAATTTCGTTTAAATTTCTTTTTTGGAAGTATTGATTTCTATACAAAACCGACAGTTTAGTTCCTACTATCTGAAAGTCGAATAATTGTTGATATATGTATTTTACAATACAATTTAAGTCAACATAGGAAAAATTGTTGATATATGCTGGAAATTTACTAATGTCCAGCAATTCCCAAAATTCCAAATGTTTCAAATCTGTAAAACGAAATTCTATATCCGTTTGGATATTGGTAGGCACATCAAAATCAAGTTCACATATGTGCTCTTAATCGTTTTCCTTTAAATTTGTCTTCAATATCCTCCTTTTTGTTAGTAATCGTCCAAAATTATTCAATTCTTATTTTTTTCAATGATATATTTAAATTCCTTTACACTGTTCAATGCAATATGACGCATTGTTAATTTTTCTTTGAAGCGTGCTAAATAGCAGGTCAACTTCCGGAAAAATTTCTGAAAAAAAGTATAACAGTACCTATTAAAAATACGGTATCTTCTTCTAATAAATTCCAATATCCTGCTGAATTGTTCATGATATCGTAGTCCCACTTTTCGATGTCCGCATCTAAAATGTTAGTAAATAGCACTCGTAAATCATGCAAATGGATTTTCAACATTAGCACAATCCTTGTTGGAGAAGTTGAATCACTTCTTTTCTTGTGACAATTTCATAAAACGCGATAATTGGTTACGAAGAGTGATTAAAAAATGCTACGATCCCTGACAAACGAGAGAAAAATGGTTTGCATTCCCCAATTCTACTGCAGGATTGAGATAGTACTAGATTTAATCTAACTTGTGAGCAAAACCATGGATGAAAATTGCTGATATAAACCTCCCTAATTCGAATTTTTTTTCAAGATGATTTTGCTCTGAAAAGTTAAATGCAAATTTAGACAGACGTCAACGACAAAATCTAAAAACCTCTCCAGTATATAACCATTCTTGTCTAAATATCTCAAAATTACCACGAGCTGAGATTTTCCGTTAACATCCAATGACTCGTCTAAAATTATAGAAATAAAATTGGTATTTGCGAGTTCTATTTGAATATGCTTTTTAATCATAAATGTTATTGAAATGATTAAATCATTTTGTTGTCGCTTGATATACCAGAAAAAACTGTTGACGAATCTAGATGGTTGTTAAGTGTTGTATTATGCCGTGCGAGTATAAGTGCAAGAGTTGAACGTAATTTCCTCTGTAATAGGAATCCGAACTTTCATTATTCCCTCGAAATAGTACCCCTTGCATTCCTAGGAAGCATACCGTGTCAATTAACGCCACAAGAATTTCCCTATTTTCTCTCAATTTCTTATTAAGTTTTTCAATAACTAAGGTACGGCTAGAATTTATTATATTTTCTATGCGCACATCACCAAAAGGTGTTATTTGAATTAAAAATCGTAAATGATTTTGAGATTTTTTATGCGCTTACATTCCATACAGATTTTTCGTTTGCAAATAATACACAAGGCCAACAAAAAACGGCATTAAGTTTAGCACAACCGGTAAGTAATGCTAGTTTTTCATAATAAACCATAGAAAATTTGCGTGGAAACACGCCTTAATCTTTGTTAGGGGAAGCAATGTTTTCCTTGGTTCTATGAACGCCTCGTCCCTGGCCCAAAGTTTAAACATTATTGGCAATCAATATAGGAGCCTTTCGATCATGATATCTTCAGCTTACCTTCCATGAGTTAATATTTTACAGATTGTTTTTTCAACTTTCTGTTTATAATACTTTTGGTTTGCAACTTGGTACATGCTGACAGGAAAATTTAAACTTATCGTAAATTTTGTAAAAATGTAGGACTTTGCTTATTTTTCATAACACACGCGACACAAAAGAGGTACAGCTGGGAAATGGTTAGCCGGAAACCGAGACGTGGACTTCAATCGCCAACCGGATTGTACTGTCTAAACTGGAATTGCTCGCAATAATAATAAACAATGATACAATTAATTCATTACTTGGAAACGTTCAAGACGCTATCATTAGGACTAAAATTTCGCTGCCTATCAAGAAAATAATTGCATTGAAGGAAATTTTCCCCATCAAAAACATACTGGTTGACCATAAGGTGCTGAAATATCACTACCGGATGACGCTCTAAAATTCATCATACCAAAAATGTCATAAATGAAAATAGACTGCAGAAGTACCAAAACTGGAGGAACATATAGCTCAACAATAATGACGATTGCTCCTGTGGTATTCTGTATACAGTTAAGGTCCACCCCAGACATTACCACAATCAACGAGGAAAATATTATCTGTATACTACTATTAATCCTAGATATTTATATTCACAGTAACAAGTCCAAATGAAACCGTTCCAGAGGCTACATCTATTCAGCAGAATAATCATAACACATCATATCTACTAAAAAAAGCAGGTGTAAGATCAAATGTCGAGGACGCCCTTTCTCCACCCTTAAAGGAGTTATAATATTAAAGGATACAATATAAGAGATAAACAACAACAAAAGACGCTATTTCTAAAACTGTATATCAACAGCCCAACAAGTTAATCAACGGCCCAACGAAGCCAAATACAGATTCATCACATCATACCAGTAAATTTTTCACTTGTTAATCTTGTAGACTCCTAAAATAAAATATATAAAAATAATTAATAATGAATAATTAACATTACCAATTAATAATAACTCTGTCCGAATAATCATCGAACAATCGAACGAAATTAGCCCATCACTATATCTACCCTTCGTGGTTTTCGAACGCACAATTGATTCCATCAAGAGAAGCGCAATAAAGAAAGCAACATGCCAAACATGCATCCCGAGGAAAATAACTCTGAACTCACCCAAGAAATGTACCGGAATGCTGGCAATAGAGTTCAGCACAAAGAAAAGCATTGTGTAACATGCTACAACACACGAGGAGTCAGACAAGGATGTCAGACCTAGACGTAGCAGAAGAAGTCAGGCTGAAAATTAACCTTAAGAAGACAAAAGCTCTGAGAGTGAACACAAACATTGCTACACTCCGTATCAATCAAGAAACTATAAAAAAAGGGTATCTTTATTACAACAACCCGTTACATTTTTCATTTTAAATCTAAAACCACACTAGCGCTTGTAACACTATAAATTGTAACACACATACCTCCACTATGCTATCGCTAATAGTTTTTTGATCTTTGAAAATGATGCTACATTAATCAATGAGTCACTGTCGCTTTTGCAAACCTGTACCAGACAATTAAATTTAAAAAAACAGCGCATCTCAAAGTTTTTACAAGGATGGTAAGTTTATTTTATTTTATAAGGACACTATTGGCTACCACTATGACAGAGCCGATAATTTTTCATCGTTGAAATTCCTACATAATTAAACGTGTCGTAAAGTTAAATCGATCAAAAAAATCGTACGACAGAGCTTTAGTATATAAACGGCTAATTTCTCTTAGGAATTGAATTAAGGATCCTGTTGGCTATATCACTACACTACTTGAATACTTAATATTTTACAGGTAGATCATAAATGCCATATCAGATGATACAAATGATGTCCAGAAAACTATTGACTTAACCCTACCCTGGCTGGAAGTTATCTTCAAAGGCAGCCTAGAACTCTGTCACATTCCTATAAAATGGACTGAAGTAAAAATAATATTTATACCTAAGTCGGGAAAATCCTCTTACTGCTGTCCCAAAGACTTAAGGCCTATAAGCTTATCCTCTTTTCTGTTAAAAGCACTGGAAAGATAAATAGAGGCTTACATTAAAGGCTCAATCAAGCCGGGCGGCTGTCGGGTTCTCAACCCACATACTGGAAGGGACGATCGGTGGAAACAGCTCTCCACTCCTTTATAGGCCCGATTGAGAAATCACTTGAATATAAGGAATATTCAATGGTAACCTTCTTAGATAAAGAGGGGGCCTTAAGCAACGTCAGACTGGGGGCAATGATCTAAGCGGCGGACAAAACACAAACCCACAAAAAACAGAGTTGGTCCTCTTTACCAGGAAGCACAAAATCCCTCAGTGTGACCCGCCATGAAAACATCGCAGAGATAGTAAAGAAAGCTACGATAGCGCTCTATTCCTGCAAAAATACCATTGGAAAGAGATGGGGTATATGGGGTATATGGAGTCCCACATAGCTGTACATTGCAGTCGTCAAACCCTATACTGCTGTATGGGGTTGTCGTTTGGTGGCCTGCGATAAAAATGATGGCCAACCTGAAACTATTGATGAGAGTCATTTCATTTCACTCCCCTGGATATTTCGGCCGAGCAGCTAGCATCTTGCACAGACAGTCGGCTCAAATTCATATCTATGTGTACCTGTAATAATATAGGGCACTCATATATCCTTTGCAACAGCGGTATTCCGGAAGCTACAACTATGCTATCCCTTCACCATCTGTTGAGCTGAGAATCCAAACTGAGTTGCCCACCAGAGAGGACTAGTTGAACGAAACGGTTACGGACAAAGAGGTGCTAAGCTTCTTCACAGATGGCTCAAAAGGGAATAGAGGGGTTGGTTGCGTGGTGTTCTGTGAGGCAAAAGGGGTCAACCTCTATTTTCAGTAGAACAAAATTTATGGGAACTTCCCCAATGAACGATCTCACGGATCTTAGTAAGATCGTGGTCCGGGACTTTCAACGCTTCCTGGTAAGCTCATAATGGTTTAACGACTGAAGAGGAGGCAGCTCAAATGTGGTATAGCTATACGGACCAATTATTTGTCGGTTTCTAGAGTTCCCTGATTAATTGCCCCTGGTAACAATTGGCACATAGAACAGTTTGTAGGAATAGACGTTAGGCATATCACGAGTGATACACTAGCATGTCTCCTAAAAGGCGGTGTAAAAAATGTTTTCAAGTGCGCTTCATATATGAATGTAGGATCTAAAACCAAATGTACAAATTTATGAGTGTAGGATCTAAAACCAGCCCTTCTTCCTTATTATATGAGAAGACTCTCCGTTACTTACCACAGTTTTGATTCAGAAAATGCTTATAAAGATAATTTTTGAATGAGGTTTGCTATAGTGAGGGCAGGCCTCACCACATTCAAATCACTCCTCTAGTTATTTTAGGATATAATAGGCGCAAGAAAAATTCCAACACTGTTTCATGACAACGATCTTGTAAGATACAAAATGGAATGGTTCATAATGGCTATAGTTTGATACGATATGTTACTGTTAAATATTTTCAAACCGCATATCTATGCAATTATGTACTTTGTACGTAGATACATTGTACGTAAAGCAAATCTTTTAATTCCTTACACCGCACCGCAACTAAAAGTATTCAAATTTTGTTTAATCCGAACAGCTGTTATATGTATGTATAGTTTCATATTTTGTATGTATATTGTACATGCATGCATTTTTAACTCCAAAAACAATAAAACAATTTGGTTTTAACTTTTCCAGTTCAACATGAAATTTTGGCTATTAAACTAATTTTTTATTTTTTAATCCTGAAAAACTATAAAACCGCACAATTTTAACAAATATATAGAAACAACAACAACACTATATACCAAAATCTAAAAACCACGGCTTATAATATTATGTAGCGAGTGTATATCCTAATTAGAATCATTGGGTATTTTTAACCCTTTCGATACAATAAATTTTATGTAGATGTACATATGTATGTACATGTTTGCCAAATGATATCTTTTCGACAACATTTGCATATGTCATAAATATTATTTCGATTTGGTACAAAAAAATCTTGTTTTACGAAAAATTGAGGATCTGTGGATAAGCAATTTTTATATACGAGTACCTACTATGCAGTATGGTGAGACGCCCTAAAGTAAAAAAAAAAAAAAACTTTGATACATTTTATCTCATTTTCTTGGTGATGGATTGCCCTTGCCAGACTTGGTTTAGTGTAGTGCGGTTGCAGATATACAACCAATTGTTACACTCGTAAATTACGCGTATTAAAATATTTAAGAGCAGCATTAATGTGATAATTTTTGTTAGAAATAACAGACATTAGAAATCTGACATCTATTGAGTAATAGATTAATCATAAAAATACTAAAACATAATATTTCTTGATGTTTTAAAAATTTCAGTATTAAAAATAATATTTTATGTAAAAGCAGAACACAGTTTTTATGTAAATTTGAATATCTGAAATCCAAAATTATACGAGATTTCTAACAATATAAAATTTCTATTCTTGAAAATCTTTTTTGGATTTTAAGATTTTAGATTCGAGGCTTTGGAATTAAATAGAATTTAATTTTGTCACCTCTGAAAATTTAGACGTTAATTAACTTTAAAATAAATGTTGTTGGAATAATGAGTATATTTTTCATTATGCACGAACATGTTTTCCAAGAATACCACCACAGTATCCTTTGCTTGGCGTAAGAGGCGACTAAACGGTTGGATCGCAAGGCTGACGACCCGCATCCGTAAAAAAACTCAACTGTTTGCAATGTCAACAAAAGGAAAAACGGATACCGCCAAAACAATATCCGACCCCCGCTCAAGTAACTGGACACGAGATTTAGGAGCGGCACGTGGAACGTGAAGTCCCTTAGGAAACCAGGAGCGTTGGAAGGAATAATCAAGTGCATGACGGAGTATCGGCTGGAACTCGTTAGAAACTCGCTTGTCAAATATGGGACCATGTTTCTAAAAGCTATACGTTGCTCTACAGTGGAGATGACTTCGAAAATGTTGGAGCTGGATTTCTTCTTGGGCCGCAGGTAAAAAAGGCTGTTTTGGATTTCCAAGCAGTCAATAACCGATTATGTAAGCTGTGCTTGCTAACCTATCGATAATTAGTGTACTCGCGCCCATAGAAGTCATCCCTAATATAAAGACTCACTTTACAATGACTTGGACGATCTGATCGGATCTATTTCATTTCATTTCAGTCGCTTTGATTCTTTAAATATGGCTACTATATCGCTATGCTAAGCCAGGTTACCCTGTTACCGCCCCTGCCATCGAGGAGGCGCATACTCGTCTACTATATATTAGCTTTAAAATTGTTCATAAGATAAATATCTTGTGTACTAATTTTTTTTACCTACCTACCGTTCAAGACGATATCACAAAATTTCTTAAAAGATTTGAGGTTGTTTGGCAGCATTAAAGTTGGTTGTTTTGCTGGCCACTAACTCTTGAGTCTGTTATAGTTGATCTCTAGCTTCTTGAGTTAGATCACAGTCATGTACAGGATGTGTTCTATGGTATCCTCGCCCTATCCACATTCACAAGTACTTGAGTCCGCTAGACTCAGTCGGTGCATAAAGGAGGCCATATTTCCATGTCCGGTTAACATTTTGGTAAACAATACATTTTGGTAAACCATACGAATCTTTGTCTCTACACTCGCTTCAATATTTGGCAGATAACTATATGTTATTCTACCATCCATTGAATGCTCAAAGACACTGCCTACTTGGAGAACATACCAGGAGGCTAGGTCTAGAAGCAGACTATTTCTGTAGGAGCTGTATGGACGAGGAGAAGGAAGAGACGGTAGTCCACTTCCTATGCTCATGTCCGGCTTTGTCACACGAGATATCTCACGCTATATAAGTAGCTCAAATTGGTTCACATAAGGGTAACAGAGAAGTAAGATCGTGTGGTATCAGCAGCCACTCAACCTAATCTAACCTAACCGAACCTATACACATATAGTATCGAACAGCTAATTCGACCATAAAACCATTATGTAAAATGTAAGTGGAATAGAGTATAAAGAAAGTATCAGGTTTGGCCCGATGAGAAAGTTAAAAATCGGTTGTATAAGTAAACCATTGTATATGGTTGACCATTTAACATTGATTTGAACTTTGAATAGAAATTGTTGTTATTTTTTCTTCTCAACGTTAACAATTAATCGATATTTTTCTATAGAATTTCAAGTAAAATAACAACACTATCAATTAATTGAAAAATGTAATCTAAAATAATTCTAAATAGTATATAAATTTATAAATAATGAAACTTTTTTTTATCAAAATCTAAATAGAAAAACTAAAGTAATTAAAAATTGGAAATAATTTTTTTTTAAACTAAAAATTTAAACTATAACCTATATCTCTATAAATTATTTACTTTTCAGCTTTATAATTGTACATAAAAGTAAATACATAACAACACGAGAGCAATTTAATATCTTAAAAATTAGTTTCAATTTATATATGAAACATAGAATCTAATTTGATTCATCGTATACATACTCTCGTAAAGTGAAAAATTGGAAAATTGGAAAATAAAATATCGACAAGTTTTTTTATTTATTTAGATGCTTCTATTTTGAAATTAGAAATTATTCATTTCAATATAAGAAGTTTTATTGTAAAATCTAGCCAGAACAATTCAAACACTGTACGTATTTATTTAAATAACAAAAGCTTTACACCATGGCGCTTTAACATATTTGATTATACAGCGGTTTGTATTAATTCTCGAGAACAACTAAAACTATCCGTTATTGTTGTGTTTTGTTTTTGTTCTTAATGAGACATGAAATGTGTGTACGATATTAAATTAATGAAAAGAAAATTATAACAAGTTGGAAAAATGAAAATATTATATACATCGCACCGAATCGCATATACACCACGATCACAAACAACAATGCCATACATATGTATATAAAATAACAAATCATGTCATTTTTAGTTGCGCGGGGAAAACAAAAACACAAGCCGGAAAATTCATTTGAATAGAAAATATACAACATAATAGAGAGAAATGAAAATTTTTATCCGCAAACATGAAAATATTATTGTTGTTGTTCAAAGCTTTTATTCATATTTTAATGTTACAAAATTTATGTATATATTTTTATGGTTGCCATTGATGGAATACGAGTATGTATATGTGTATAGCATCATCATAATAAACATACTTAGATTGTGGAAAAAATAGGATTTTTTGTTAGATGTATGTATATGTGTATTATGTTGTGAGCTTTTATTTTTCACGAATGAGAAGAGTTGTATAATAGTGAAGGAAATAATTTTCAATTCCATTGTGTTTTAGAAATGATACATCTACATACATATCATCATATATATATACATATGTATTATGTAGCTCTTCAAATTATGTATATATGTATACATTTGAAGCATAATAGTATAATTTTTTGGTTATGTATTTAGCATTAAAATTGTAATTAGGATAAAAATTCATGTCCTGGTGAATTACAAACAAAAAAGTTATTTTCATGATTTTAGCATTATTTTTGTTACCTACATATAGCTAGGTGGATACATTTCTAAACCACATTTTTTGAACGTCACAAAGCTAACTTTCTCATATTTTTATAATGCGGAAATTAACACTCTTCTTACTTGGTATGGGCATAAAGTTTCTATGGAGTTTTTATGAAACGGTACAAATGTCAAAAAATTGTCTCATGAAAATTTATTAAATAGTTTCGAATAAAACAAATTAATTTATACACATTTAAAATTATAAAACTTAAAAATATTACTCAAACTACTAAACGAACTAATTATAAATGCAAATATGTAAACTGAAGTGTTTTAATTATAGAACGCCTCATTAAATTTTATATAATTTATAAATAGTAAATTTACACAGACAGCCACCATATAAAAATGACCATAATGCTCCAGCCTATCAGAAAAATGCCAAAATAGCTGAAAATATAGACCCTGAAGAATATCATCTGTTCCCAAAAATCTCGAACTCTCTTCGTACTATTCGAAAGGCGCAAAATCGATTTATTTAAATAACATTATGGATCTCCCACAAAAAAAAAATGTGGAATGAATTATCGAAATTGGGTTTCGGCAATAGTTCACAGAATAATAGTGATGTACAATTTTCTTCCAATGAGTTGAATTACTATTTTTGCAGTAATAATAACATCAGTAGTGACATTTCTATATCCCCTTGTTATGAACATTGCTCAAAAAATATCGCTGCATCCGCGTGTTTTGGATTTCGTAATATTAATCTCAATGAACTATTGTCTGCAGTAAAGAGCTTAAGATCTAATGGTACTGGGTTACATGTAATCCCACCTAAATTTTAAATTGTTTCAATACCATTCTTACGACATCTGTTTATCAGTCAGCTTGGAAGTCTGCTAAAATAGTGCCTATTAATAAAGTCACTCAACCCACAACTGTATCCGATTTTCGTCCTATCAGTATTTTATCTGCGATGTCAAAAATGTTCGAATATGTTCTTAAAACTCAAATAATGAAATACCTGAATGATAATAGACTTTTATGTGAATTTCAATTTGCGTACAAACCTTTGTATAGTTCGAACACAGCTAATTGTATCTAAAAAAATGTATCTTTATTAGTCTTATTTGACTTTAGTAAGGCATTCGATAGAGTTGATCATAAGACACTGCTTTCCAAACTTACCAACTATTTTAATTTTCATAACAATGCATGCAACTTGGTTTCGTCTTATCTATCGAATCGCTCTCATGAAGTTCATACTGATACTGTGTCATCCAAACTATGCTGTTCTATCAGAAGTACCACAAGGATCAGTATAAAGACCTATTTTAGTTTCTTTTAACATCAATGATCTGCCATTCACCTTAAGATTTGGTAATTACCTTCTATATGCAGATGATCTCCAGATATATGCTAGTGATAAAATGTTACGTTACGTCCAAGACCCAATATATTTTAATATCTAACATTAAAATGAACATTACTGGTCTTCCTAAAATATCAGTTAATGGCGATTAATTATTCGGTTCATGTTAAGAGTTTAGGAATTTATCTCGATGGAGAACTTAAGTTTAACAAGCACGTAAGTGAAATTTGGAGAAACGTTACTTTTAGTCTGAGAAAGTTATGGAGTCTTTCCAGCTTTGCTGATGAAAACCTCAAAATTAAGTATTTTCGTATATACATACATCCTTCCATATTTTGCATACTACCATTTCTATGTATAAAAAATCACTATTGGTTTGTGATCTATGCACGTTTTATGACCTTCACGTGATGACATCAATTTATAAAATTCTTCAGGAAAAGAAGCCTTCCTATCTGTATGGGAAACTTTCACGTCTGAGATCTCGACGCACTAGCAATATTTTATTACCGAAGAACCGGAGTAAAGTTCTTAATATAGTTAATTTTTTGTCAGAGGCTTATGGAACTCTTTGCTCATCATTAGGTATTTTCAATGAGAAGTGTAGGCAGTATTATTCTATTATTAATATCTAATTATTTTTATCATTATTATTATTGTTATTATTAGTTTTCTTATTTATTTCTTAAGCATATTTTAATAAGTTTATAATAACTTGTATATGTGAAATTAATAAATAAATAAATAAAATAAATAAAAAGATCATAAGGCTCCAGTCTATCAAAAAAATGCCAAAGTAATAAAAGATATAAACCTGAAAGGGTGCCATCTGTTCCTAAAATTCTTAAAAAATTCATTTGAATATATGACGTCACTAGCAACTTGATAATTTCAATAGAGGTATTTTACATGAATAGCCATCATATCGAAAATGACTATAAGGGTCTATTTGAACAGAAAAACTAGGAAGTACCTGAAAATATAAACCCGGAAGGGTTTCATACGTTCCAAAAAAATAGAATATTAATGAAAATATGACTCGACTCACAACTTGATATTTTATATTAAATTCGTTTTACAAAAACAGCCGACATATAGAGAATGACCATAAGGTTTTAGTCAGACAGAAAAATACCAAAGCAGCTGAAAGTTTAGACCTTGAAGATTCTCATTCCTTCCCAAAAATTTCTCAAAAATCTATTTGAAAATATGACGCGGCTTATAACTTGATAATTTCTGTTAAACTCATTTTACAAAAACAGCCACCATATTGGGTTTGACCAATTAAATGTTAAATTAGTTCTTTTAGTAGTTTGAGTAATATTTTTAAGTTTTATAATTTTAAATTTGTATAAATTAATTTGTTTTATTCGAAACTATTTAATAAATTTATTCATGAGACAATTCGACATTTGATAGGTTTTTGATTTGTACCGTTCCATAAAAACTCAACAGAAACTTCATGCCCGTCTTACGTGCAGTTTTCTAAATTTCTCGTTACACTACATTCAGCATCTAAAACATTTAATCCCGTGGAAGTTGAAAGTTTCCTATCGGGCACGACCCCAAATGGCGGATTGGGGATGCCGTCACCGGTTCACCGGCGAGTAACTGGGAAAAAAATATCACTCATGGACTAAAACTTAAGAGAATCGTTTGTTCACGAGGAGGTGTGGTAAGATGCGCCTAAATATTTACCGCTGGCAGTAGGTATAAAATACTATAGGAGAAGGATACCCCGATAATTAAATAAAATGAGCGGTAGTGAAGTGGAGAATTTTACAGTGCAGGAACTCGGAAACTCAGTTCAGGCGATTGTTAGGAGTAAGCGAGTGGGTTCCCGGTCATCGAAATCCAACGATCACAATGCTATAGTACTAAATTACACAATCACGGAACATCAAATCCGTACCAAAGAACACCAAATATATAGAAAGATCACCTATAAAAGAAAAAAGTAGCAACTCATTAGCTGATCAAGCAGGTATATTTTACTCATCTTTTTCTAATGTCAGAAGTGATTCCAGCGGAAGTTTTACGTTTTGAGTAGCTGAATCTAGTGAAAGAACATATTGACCCAGAAAAAGAAAACATTGATCTCTTGGGGAGGCTATAGAAAATAGTGTAAACGTTTGAAAAAGTTAGGTTATAGGTTAGGTTATAGTGACTGTGGTGGCACACTTAGACCAGTGACAGAAAACTATCCTATTACCTTTATTTAAACAAGTTAGAGCTACTTATGTAGCGTGATATATCTGGCACTTTACATAGTTTTCGAGATCAGAGGGACTGTCCATTAAGAACCAATCCATATGTTTATGCCTTTAGTGTGCTAAAACCGGAGATGAGCATAGAAAGAGGACTATAGTCTCTTCCTCGTCCTAGTCCAAACAGCTTTGCAAAAATCAATTGCTTCTAGAAAGTTCTGTTCTCCAAAGAGGCAGTGTCCTGTGAGTATCTCCACGATCCTGAAAGATTTTCCTGAAATTTGCCATTTCCGGTATCAGTTGAAGGGTTGTACCAAACCTAGGTAGTTCAACCGCCCTGCAGTTCCCCATGACGTCGAAGTGGCCGGAGACCTAGGCTATCCAAATGTTGAAATGCTCACTCATCTCATTTATAGAAAAGTGGCAACCCGAACCTTTCATTTCAGAGAAACTAATTCCAGCAACTTGATTTCCGCCTGACTGTCCATATAAATTGCGATATTAATCAAGAATACCACACTATATCTCAACCAAGCCTAAACTTCTTCAATCGCTATATAACGTCTTCTTGGTACTGCTAATCAGGGAGACGAACTGATATTCTAAGTTTCAATTTATCACAGAAGACTCCAGCACCTACTTTACGTATCTTGGAGCCATCCGTAAAGAACTGTAATGCTTCTGTTTCCAGAACTGCACCAGTTCCTTAGAGATCTAATTATCATCGAGTGTCCAGTCTGGGTGGCCGTATTCGTCGCCATCTGCTTACCAAAAATATCGACAGGGAGAAGGTGAAACATAACCTCTAAGGCGAGTGTTGGTGTTCTCAGCGCCCCGCGTATAAGCATACAGACTGTTCTTTGCGCCTTCTCGATCCCATTTCTGTAGATTACATTTTCAAGATCTAGCCAACAACACACTCACCCTATACATATATATTGGTCTACACTGCTACGGCAGTGAAAAGTGATTGTAACAGCTCCGGTTTCAGGCCTCATTTCTTGCCAATGGCGTTTCTACAAGAGTACATAGTTACATTAACCTTGTTTACTCTTTCCAAAATATTAGGCTTTCAACTAAGGTACTGTCCAAGACTACAGCATTTTCTTTAAGCGAAGAAATCGAGCATCTAGAGCGATAAAATGAAAACCTATATAATTTAATCGGAACCCAAAAAACATAGGGAAAACAGGTATTGAACAAGAAGATTCAACTACTCCACTGGTGAGGACTGCATCCTTAATTAGGAAAAAACAGTTCATGAAAAGTAATAAAAGAAAAGCTGATTCGTCACTTGAGGCAATTAAATGGTATAGCGAACTACGCAATAACCGAACCAAAAGTTGTTCAATCCAAGGTCAATCAACTAAAAGGTGGTAAATCTACCAACAATATTGCACCAAATTTGGTGCAACCGAAAAAAAAATCATCCTCACCAATAAATATTGTGGGCATAACCAGTTACCCAGAAATTCAGTCGATGAAGAAATCGATTACTGACAAAGAGTATAAGGTAACAGCGCTAAACAATGACGTTTGGAAAATTAATACTCTGGACTCAGATACTTATAGAACCTTTTCTGTGAAGTTAAATGCTGAAAAGAATCAGTGGTTTACCTAAGAAGACAAACATGATCGACCTATTTAACAGTTAAGGCAAGAGGTTAACATCACACTTTGTCAAACAAAGCAATAATGGAACACTTACAAAATAAAGGTCCTAAAATACTCGATGCCGTGAATATTGTTAAAAAAGAGAGAACAGAAAACCAGGAAGGAATCCAAACTTTCAGTAAAAATAAACTCCCTATTTTATGCTGGTATTTGATAACAAAGAGAACGTTCAAAATATTTACGGTATAAAAGGAATTCTTCACATCAAGGTAAAAATTGAACCAATGAGGAGAACCACAGTGCAAAAAAAATGTCAGGGAAGTAATAACACCCAAAGATATTGCAGTCGGGATCCAAGATGTGTAAAATTTTTAGGTTAAAATGTGCCAGCCAAGTATATAAATACTAAGTATCGAGGCTGTGAGGTTGGTACTACAAAAATTAAAATATAAACCAAAAATCAACCGCAAAATCACGAAAATCAAAGGATTCAAACATCAAACCAGATGGATCCATAACCAAGCAAAGCAGGGCAAAGAAGAATATTTGCTCGGCTAATGAAAAGTTTGGGTTCAACCAAATATATGCATGGGCTCTGAAAATAACCGAATTATGGAAAACATTATGAACAGCATTGAAGCTATTACAAAGCGGCTAGATGACCAAAATAATCTGAACAACATGGTAGACTTTTATGTAGCAACTGGTATATCTCAGAACTACATCCACATTGAAAACAGCAATTCTCTAGTATCGGAAGACGAATTGGAACAACTAAATGAAACAATTCACTATGCTGTTTTGGCAAGCGCACCCCTATTCTGTGAGCCCAATTTATCATCACTTTTTCACATAAATTGGGGTGTATTTCATCAATAGCACGTTCAATGATGAGTTGAATTGATGTTGGATTCTCAGCATAAACTTGTGACTTAGCATATCCCCAAAGAAAGAAATCACAAGGTGTTAAATCACACGACCTGGGTAATTTACTGGACCAATTCTTGAGATAATTTCATCACCAAATTTTGTTTTGAATAAATGGATTGTTTAGGTTGGTTGTGTGGCAGGTGGCACCGTCTTGTTCATACCACATATCTTCCAAATTATTCTCAACAACAGCAGGAACAAAAATTATTTATCATTGTTCTGTATCAGGTTCTTCATTCACTGTCACTCAATCACTCCAGAAACATGAATTGCACACCACACAGTGATTTTATCCGAATGTAATGGTGCTTATGGTGGTCTAATGGCTTCAATTCTTGAACCAGTTCAATTTTGTAAGGATGGTAAACCCAAATCTTTTCTTAAAATTTTCCATGTTGTTGTTTGAGAAAGATTTAATTGTTGAGAACGACGAGGAACCGATAAATTTGGATTTTTTTAATTGTTGCGACACTTCTAATATAATGGTCAAGATTATAGGAACAAATGTTAAGATTTTCTTTGCTTACAACACAATGACAGGTTCTCATACATTTTACAAGCAAATGATAATTACCCAAAAAAAAAATGTTGAACCCAAATTTGAAATCTGATTAGAACACACAAGTATATTCAATTAATTCACCTCGCATATCCATATTGTTATCGTTCCCTACAGGTGTATGTAATTTAAATCGAATATAACTATTTACGTTATTTAAGTCAGTTTGGCCATAAAACCATCGTAATTACATTGCAAGAACACTGATTTATTATTGACTTTTTATAGTTCCTTAAATGAACTGACCCAAATTATCTGAATGTCCAAAAATAAAAGATTTAAACTCAAAATTGAAAATAGTAGAATCGATTTACCATATCCCAGATACATCGATAACACTATACATATATATAAACTATAAAATTGAATTTAAATTTGAACCTATATAGATCATCATGTTATATGTACTTGAACTAGGAGTATATGTTTTTTTTATACCATACTATGCCCAAACCCTGTATAATATATTTTAGTCAAATTATTTGAAGTAGAAAAATACTTAATTCTAAAGTGTCAACCTAACTCATTTATTTTTTGACTATTTTGCCTCTAATTTTTCCATTTTTACATTTTTTTTTTATTATCATTGCTTGGTCGTTTTGTACTCTTCATGTATCCTATATATAGAGTTAAAGTTGACCGTAAATAATTTATTTTGAAAAATTGACATTTAAATTGGAGTATAAACTTTTCGTTTCAAGATTGATAACTAATTTACAGCGATGGATAGCTGTACGTTATAAACAGTAAATTTATATCAATATGTATTATTATACCAACATGGGAGGGGGGTTGTTAAAACTGGTTTTTATTTACGTTCTAGTATAACGGTGATTTAATGATTTAATGATTTAAAATGTACAAAAGTAGAAGGCCGGTAAAATCATTTAAATCCTGAGTGTTTTATGGGCTAATATATGCTAATTAATGGACTGCGTGGTAATTTATTAAAGCATTTAGAATTGAAAATACATTTTAAGTAATTTAATGCAACTTTAGTATGTAATTAAATTATATTATTTAGCATATATATAGGGTGTATATGCGTGACTAATCAAGGTATATACACAAAAAATATATGTGCACGATACCTCGCACCATTAAAATGATTGTTGTAATAATTTATTATTTTGCCACTCGAAAAAACCGAGATTAATGAAAATCCTCTATTTTGAGGAGATTTTGATTAACCGTGATTTTCATTAACCGACCCCATATAGCTAAAATGTAAATTTATCGAAAATTGTTAAGTAAATAAAAGTAATATTTAATTTAGTTCAATGCAGTTTCATAATAATCGGTCATGGGTTCGCCTAGTTCCGTTCCAAATGGCGATATTCCTGAATTTAATCCATAAATCATTTTCCAATCCCAGTTTCATTTAATTTGTCAAGTTCCATCATTATCGGTCAAGGATTACCATAGTTCAGTTCCAGATAACCATATTTTAAAACAATATCCAAAAATTATTTACAATCACATTTTCCATTCAACTTGTCAATTTTCATGATAATCGGTCATGTGTTGGCCTTGCTCGCAGTTCCAGATTACATTATTTCAGCACAATATCCAAACATAAATTTCCAATCCCATTTCCATCAAATAATTCGAATTCATTTTAATCGGTATAGTAGTACCCAAAGCATTATCTTTTTCGGTGAATTGTCGTTTTTGGTGAATTGTCGATTCCAGTGAATTGTTTAACGGTAAATTGTCGTTTTCTATGAATTGTTGTGCTACCCTATCCCACCACTGTTCTTGAACTCGTATAAATACTTCTGATGAACGGAAATATATAATAGATCTATATATAAATTAACGCAAGATTTGAATTTTCCTTAAATTTAATTAGGGTTTGTAAAAATGTGGCGTTATACGATTTTCATACAAAATATGCTCGGAATAGTGTTTTAACTTCGTCAACTGTTTAGAGATTAATTGAAAAATTCAAGGAGACTGGATCAGTTGGAGACGCTAAACACACTGGTCGTCCAAAAACAAGCCGTTCAAATGTCAATATTGAAGCAAGGGGTGAGAGTGTTGGTGAAAATACAGGAACATCAATACGGCGTCGTGGACAAGAATTAACAATTTCAAAAAACTCTCTGCAGCGTGTGCTCACTAAAGATCTGTGTGTTAATGTTTACAAAATTCAATTAACACAACAACTGAAGCCTAATGACCATGCACAGGGAAGAGAGTTCGTTGAATGGATTATTGAGGACCAACAAGTGGATGCCGCATTTGGGGTACGGTGAACCCACATGTGATTGTCGAAAAACAAATGCATCCACAGCGTATCACTGTTTGGTGCGGATTTTGGGCTGGAGGCATCATTGGACCATACTTTTTTGAAAATGAGGCTGGTCAAGCAGTAACTGTTACTGGTGCTCGATATCGCGACATGATAACACACTTCTTAATGCCTCAATCGGATGATATGGACATAGACAACATGTGGTTTCAACAAGATGGTGCCACCTGCCATACAGCCCGAGAAACAATTCAATTACTGCATGAGACATTTCCTAGTCGTGTACTCTCTCGTTTCGGTGATCACAATAGGCCCCCTAGATCTTGTGGTTTAACACCATTAGATTTCTTTTTATGGGGTTATTTGAAGTCAAAGGTCTATGTCAAAAAACATGTGGGTTACAGGAGGACATTAAACGCTGCATCAACGCTGAATACTAAAAACTGTGTTTTCTATTTAATTCAAATCTTGCGTTAATTTTGGGACACCCTTTACATAGTATTGTAATCATGTCAGTTTTGATTAAACTCTTCTTAATCTACAGAATATTCAAAAAATTTGGTTTAGTTTTCATTCCTATAACGCATTGAGTTTTCGGAACGAAATTTGGTTCTGGCTCCCAATTTGTGAAACCGATTTATTCTGTTTTTCATTTCTTTCAGTCTCATATAGACAATAGCTGCGGGGCTCACTTTTGTTTATGAATATTTATTTTAATTTATTTATATTTATCACTGGTCCTATTGCTTCTCAAAGTTTATTAGTTTTTATTTGGTAAGCTATCTTTGAGATCTGCTAATCAATGACGGGCGATTCGATCTGTTTTGAATTTTGTCGTTTCACAGTATAAACAGAAATTTAGAGTGTTCTTCTAATCAAGTCAACGAACTCGTTAAGGACACGTTGATTCAAAAATTTAATTAATGAATAAATTAAACAGCGCACCTTTTGTGAAATTAAACGATTTTGAATTTTTTTTTAAAAACCTGGTTACGAAATGCAAACAATTATAATTATGTACATACATATATACAAATTGAATTTCTTGCGGCAGCCGATTTGTGATTTTGTATACTACTTTCAGTATTGATCACATTCAATTAATTCTATCGCATGGAATTACTCTATATATTTACATATAAGGATAGATGTTTCCGCATTTTAACCTAAAACCACAGAACCGAAAATTTAATTCCCTATATACATTCTATATACCATGCGAGACTGTCCCAAGGCACAAATAAATTTTATTTAAATTGTTCTGTTTTCATGATTTTATAAATTAAGCTTTTCTCGTATTTTTTACGGTTTGTTTTTCTGCTGTTCTTAGATAATTACGAAAACCCTTAATTTTCTAGAACTTTAAAAATTATTTTGACTTTGCTTATGTATATTATGTATACCCGTTATTTTAATAAAATTAACCCAACCAAAACTAAAATCTTCTACACACACACACACACACAGAAACACGCATACAAATAAATATATAACTAATCTGGTTTTCCACTAAAGTGGAAAAATGGGAAAGTTAGTTGACAAAAACAAAAAAGTGTAGCAAACATAAAAGTTTTCATTTAGTTTGCAAGTTTGTTAATTTTTCATGAGTCTGAGCTTTTTGTCATAATTAAAATTATAACAGACATGACACACACATAAAACATATAATACAGAACTGTGAACATAAACGCATACATATACACATATAGAAATACTGGAAAATTTGGAACAATGGAACTATATCTGACAAAAATAATGTTTGAATTTTTACCGAATTACTTATAAAATTGAAAACTGTAGTTAAAAATAAAATACAAGCTTTTTCAATTATCTTGTCTAGCATATATTTCCAAGAAAATTGCCTATTTTCGTTTGTACACATTTTATAATTCCGGCGATATTTTTCGATATTTTATTCGGTTGTCATTCAAAAATATGACAAGAAGATGAACATATATATATGAAAATGGTACTGTAGAGCTTTTGTAATAATTGTAAAATCAAATCAAACATTTATTATTTAAAAGCTTTGTGTGATTTCTCAACAACAACCAAAAATAAAAATCTGTATAATGGATGAATAAATAAAGTATGATTAATGTGAGAAAGCTCATCGCGTTCTCAAGTCGAAATATTACGCGATGATGAATTATTCTTGTCTGCGGTACGAATAATAAGATTTACTTTTATATATGTATAGATAGCAAAATCTATTAGCTGATTAAAATTCTAGACTATTTATCATAATTTATTGTTAAGTTTTATTATTTATTATTACAGAATTCATTAAACGAGGCTGCGCCACCTGATTGAGCCCCAAATGCCGCTCGAACTCGAATTCATACTCACAAATATATTATATATATACAGGGTGAAAAATACGTGAAATCGCAAATTCAACATATGGAACCGGAAGTCATGTTTTAATTTTATGATTTTTATGTTTTGAATGTGTAGTACTAGGTAAAAAAAAAAATTTGTAGAACTGGATTTGTTGTTGTTGTTGCTTAAGATACAGAGGGTGAAATATTTGTTAATTTGTTGAAAATGGTGATGCATTTATGCAAATATAAAAAAAAGTATTTATCCGAAAAATACGAAATATGGCTCGTTTTAAAGATAAAGAAACAAGGATTAAGAAATTATTACAAAAACAGTACCGTCTTTAAGTTTCTCACTTTCAAAATGGCCGCCAAAATAGTTTTTCTCACTTTTCCGGAAAACTAATTTTTTTTTAAATTTTTTTTTATTTTTATTTTATGATTCAATTCTATAAAACATATCAAAATTTTATTGTATGTGGTATTTTTCATTTTCTTACAAAACACGTTTTAATACCACGACCTACTCTATTTTTTTGTATAAAATTATCAGAAAATCTATCCAGTTGTTAATTTATACCTAAACTAGTATTTGGGGTTTAACTACATATTTAATTTTCAAAATAAAGATACAATTTATAGTACATCTAATAAACAAAAAACCTAATTATCTTTTATGTGGACACATTTTATTTTGTCCAACTCCATAATTGCTAAAGAAAATGTTTTGGCCCGCCTTTTAAAAATGTACACCTAGAATACTCATATAATACCTTTAGCCTAACAATTTATTCTTATATTATCTTTTGAAAGTAACGATTCCTCCCACCAATTAATCTAATAATAAATGGGTCAAGTCAAAATACTATTTTGCAGGTTTACATTTCTAGTTTTAAATTTTTGGTATAAATAAGCATCAAAATGAAGATTAATGCCATATTCTTTCGTTAAAAAAAAATAACCTTGAGGGCAAAAAAAGTGCTCTGACAGCTAAAAATGTGCTCTGACAACTGAAAACACGTGCTACTTTGACATTACATGTTCTTTGGAGAAACCAGAGAGCATTTTTTTCTTGCCCCAGTTCACTTTTCAAAAATCGCGATTTTTTCATAGATTTCAATAAAAGTTCACGCATACATAGAAATATTAAACGTAAACAAGGCGCCTTTTCCAATTTCATTTGTGAATTACGTTTTGACGGGGCTTGTTTGTTACATTTTTGTTATATTTTTTTTCAATGCATCTACGAAAAAAGAGCATTTTTTTGATGTTTTTTTCATGAAAATAAAGTTGCCATTTTTTCATAAAGACCAAAGAATATGACATAAGTTAGTTCCAAATTTTAAAGTGAAAAACTAAGCAACATTGACTTAAACAAATTTCAAATTTTAAAGCATTACTTACTTCAATTATGGCTGAATTTAAAAAGTGTTGCAAGCCGTTTGTTGGGTTAAAGTGTTCTAAAAATTTACGAAAAGTGTATGGTAATTTTAAAGATCATCTGCCGCCTTCCATTAAAACAAATGAAAGTTTATTCATTTGTTCAAGTTGCTACATTAATTGTAAACGCCGAAAAATTGAAACAGAGACCTCACCAATCCCTTTACCGTCAAGTTCTGCAGTTACGCCGAAATCGTCATCAATGGAGGATTCTGAAATAAGTTCAATTAGGAGTGATAGGGAAGAACCCCAAATACAAAATACGACCGTCCTTCAAAAAATCAATGAGATATTACCAGATATTGGAATGTTACCTATATACGCCAGTAAACAAGGATCCAGGCAACAGCGTCAACAAGAAAGATGAATATGATGGCATCGTATTAAATGCAGCAGAATTATTTAAATGGGCGAAATCTTTAAAAACTGATATGTCTTTTGAGTTTTGTTCTGACATTGAATTTAACACCAGAAAAGTCCGACTTGCCAGTAGATTCGATAAATTGAAAACCATAAACGGAACTCTCGATTTCCATGCAGTTATTCCTTCAGGAGATGGTTATTTAAGTTTTAAGAAATATTCTAATAGCGAAGACTATGTTAGATTTAAAATGTAATTATTTAAATTAGGCGTATTTAGCAATATAATGGTATTATGGAGTGCAAATAAAATTAAATAAAAACACCAAGAATAAATTTGTTTATTCATAACAAAGTGATAAAAACAAAGTTGAAAATAAAATAAAGTTTAAAATTTGATTATTTTATGCAGAAATTTAGTAGGTCGTGGTATTAAAACGTGTTTTGCAAGAAAATGAAAAATAGCACATACAATAAAATTTTAATATGTTTTATAGAATTGAATGGCGCATAAAATAAAAAAAAGTTAAAAAAAAATTAGTTTTCCGGAAAAGTGAGAAAAACTATTTTGGCGGCCATTTTGAAAGTGAGAAACTTAAAGACGGTACTGTTTTTGTAATAATTTCTTAATCCTTGTTTCTTTATCTTTAAAACGAGCCATATTTCGTATTTTTCGGATAAATACTTTTTTTTATATTTGCTAAATGCATCACCATTTTCAACAAATTAACAAATATTTCACCCTCTGTATCTTAAGCAACAACAACAAAAAATCCAGTTCTACAAAATTTTTTTTTTACCTAGTACTACACTTTCAGACATAAAAATCACAAAATTAAAACATGACTTCCAAAAATTTGCGATTTCAAGTATTTTTCACCACAGCCATTCCATGCGACATCAGGAGGCAAGGTGTCCAAGTATTTTGAAATTCGGGAAGATTAGTCTCGATAAAAAAGATATAATTTGAGTAAAAATTCGGTGGGGTCAAAATACGCGGAGTTCCGTTATAATTTGTTTTTGTCGGAAACTCGAACGTTGACATCTTTAAATTCGTGTATCTTAAGTATTTATTGTCAGATTTACACAGTATAGCTCGTTCGAAAGACAATTTTACATACTTTCAAATAATTTTAAACTTTGGTGTTAATGATCAATATTTCCTTCAATTTTCAGTTTTAAATAGTATTTTGCTGAAAAATCGAACTACTCCCTGTTTTATTTTAATTTTCACAATATAGCGGGGAGAGCTTGTACAGTAGGTTTTTGTTTTGAAACTTATAAATAATGTCAGTTTAGGGGTTGCGTTTCATTCCTTGTGTTAATATTCCCATCGTAATGATTTAGTAATGTTAACCCTTCTGATATCTCGTTGACAGTTGGTACATGTTGCCTATTGGTATGGTTGCATTTGGATGGATGGCTTTTGAGTAACTTGGGTATATACAGCATAGAATTACTTATGCCTAAAAGAATGTCTTGCTTACAAATTGAAAGAGAATTGATTGTTTTATACATTCATTGATAATGCTATAAATTTGATTGTGATTCTTAATAATATTTTCATATTTACTTTCTGTGATTATATTGTTTCCTTTGACGGTTTACCATTAATTTGTCATATAGGTCCAGCGTAGTTATCGGAATATAAAGTATGCACAAGTTGTTGGTAATTATTTTGATGTTCGCGAAGTCTAATGCTACTTCTGGTGTGCTATATAACAAACTATCGGATTCTATAGTATTAATGGCTAGAGTTATTTCAGAGTTTGATATTTGTATTGATAATCTATTGGTCATTCTTGCGATATAGTTAATTCTCTCATTATATAACATTATATATCCTCGTGATCTGGTGAATTGATTGCGCGTTTTGTTCTATGTATTTTAAGACTTTGCATTAACGTCCGTAACTCCACAAGTTCGTGTTTCAAATATGTTAGAAAAGGATGGTGTTCCGTCATTTTCCTATTCAATATTGATTGCATGCAGTCTAAAAAATTTTGTTGTTTTTTTAATTCGATTATGTGTATTAGTTTAAAGTTGCCTTCGAGTGATTTTATTCGTCAACAGATCTTTCGAGAAGTTCCTCGAAGATTCGTTCTACGCCATCGGCTCTTATAGGCATCTCATTATTTCTGAGAGAGTAGAATGAAACCAACTTCCGGTACACTAAAAAAGAAAAGGATCTCTCTTAGAGGTTGCTTGATATCTTCCGCTGCTTTTGAATTTATTGGTTTGCAGTATTCGAGTTTAGTAAGCTTGTCAATTGCCGTCAGTACCAGTTTATTTTCTGTTGGATATATGTCCAGATGAAGAGTATGACTCGGATAATTAGGAATGGGTGTAGGGAGGAGAATAGGTTTATTTGGATGACGGTTTTACTTTTTTTCTTGGCATGTGGTGTATCGTTTTACTAATGTCCTGATTTTCCTATACTCATTCTGGGAAAGTAGTGAGTTTCGATTATTTAGTTTATGTTTTCCTGTGAGCATTTCGATACGCACGCCATTGTACGGATAATATTTTTTCATCCTGTTGACCATCTACCGTGCAAATCAAATTTTATACCCTCTGTAATGGATTGGATATGTTTCTTGTATTTTTTCCATTGTCTTCTCATCTGTCTTTAGTCCGTTAATAGTATGAGGGTTGAGGTATCGCTTGAAGAGATTTACTATGTCGGTACTGATGAACCGTGGTTGGGTAATAATGTGCCTAGTATAATTTGGAAATAGGTTAACTGATTGGTATGAAGTTTTTTCGGGGTCTTATTAATCGGGTTCTCTACTGTGGGAATTAGGCCTTGTGACGAGCTTTCGTTGCTGTGTTGCGTAGTTGACATTGCATTTATGCTATAGAAGGAATCTGTACTCTTCACAATGTTTGCAACAAAGTTCATTGTATCGGTTTCCATCGCTTCATTTTGGAATTATAAATTTTATTGTTAAGGGCATAAGTAAGAGGTTGATGATCCGTAAAAATTCTGTTTGGTTTTCGAAAGGGCTTTGGACACGTGCCCATCTTCTCCTCTTGAGCGTGAAGTTAGGGACTTTGCTAGTTTCGCATAGTCGCGAATGAACCTGCGATAAAATCCTGCCATACCTATATAGAAATGATCTGAGTTCCTTTATATTTCTGGGTACCGGAAAGTTAGCTATCACAAACCTAAGAATAAAATCTCATCCCTTAAAAACTCATACTTGTCGAGGTGTATCTTCATATATTGACTTCTTCAAGAACCTTAAAAATTGTTTCCATATGCTTGAAGTGTTCGCTTTCTGTATTACCGAATATGATGATTTCGTCGATGTACACATAGCACTGTTTTCCAATATCATCACGGAGTATGCCATCGATTGTTCGTTATGAAAGGTGGATTTTTGAGGCGGAATGGAGGGGGTGTAAATTCATAATTTCCATGATTTACACTAAACGCGGTCTTTTCTATATCGGAACTTTTTAGTGGAATTAGTCGATAACCATTCTATACTTTTTTCTCTCGAAGCGTTTTCTTATTTGGAACAATCCATACCGGGGAGTTATAAGGAGATTTGGACGGTCCGATCACGCCGTTTTGTAATAATTGATTCGTTTTTCAAACATATGGGATAAGGGTATGATCAGGAATAAACTGGATGAGAATTGACAGTACGGATTTAACAAACGACACTAGTTGTGTAGGTTAGTTTCTCGTCGGGATCAGCGATAAGTTGGTTGTAGTTGCAAATTAAACAATTTTTGTTTCTTTTATGTTCTTGGTTAAGATGGGAATCTCGAATGCTTATAAATTACATACGGACAATGTAACATTGTGGGCAGGCGACTGGCGGCTTTTTCTCTGTTCACTCTCTGAAATTTTACACACAACTGACGTTAAATCGACCGACAACAATACACACCATCCGATTTATTTGGTTGGTCGGACAGTCGGATGAAATTTCAACCAAATCGGTTGGACCGTCGGATCGTGTGTAGCGCTCTATTTTTATGACCGTATAAGTCTGCTTGCAATAATTAGCTTCCTGAAAATTGTTCATTTGGCACTTAGAATACCGAAGGCGTTTTTAACGACGCTTCTGGCTCTGGATACAAAATATTATTTTAATTACTAATGTGATTTCGATTCTAAACTTTAATTTACTTTCGATAATTTTTTACTTCATTCTAATTTTTTCCGCAGTTTGAGAAATTTAGATATTTTTCCAAACTGTAAAGATAACTTAAACAAAACGAAAATTGAAATAACCCCCTTTAAGTTATTCCAGGATTAACACCCAGGATTTTCTACATTTATACTATTCCAAACTTTTTTGTGAACTAAAAAAATATACACTTGGTATCAAAATACTCATCCCAGACTTTGTAATATTTAAAATGAATTTGGTGGTAAAAAAATTCTTCTGCTCAAATCGTTAAAAACACGGCAATTTTCTATTTTGCGATTAACTAAGGACTCTGTAAGCAACCATAAGACCAGCTTTGATAATTTTTTGACCGTTGGAATCGCCGCTATATAAATAAATTGTTGCCTTGCCAACTTTTCAAAGAAAATTAAAATCGAAAAAAGTCATAAAGAGGCGTCACAGTTATTTATTCAAACTCGATCGCTGTGAGAAAAAATCTGTCCTCACAGATGCCTAACCATACGGTTTTCTCTTCAATTTTAGTTTTCTTTGAAAAGTTGGCAAACCCGACACATTTATTTATATTGCGGAAATTTCGGTCAAAAAATTATCAACTCTGACATAGTGAGGAAATCGTCTCAAACTCAATCGAAGTGAAAAAATAGCGTAAATACAACGACTTGCCCAGAAGAATTATTTTTGTCACCAAATAAATTTTACATATTCAAAAAGTCTAGAATGAGTATTTTGGTACCAAGTGTATATTTTTTTAGTTCACAAAAAAGTTTGGAATAGTATAAATGTAGAAAATCTGGGTTGGATTATTTACGCTTGTATTGTCAGAGGTGTTTTTCAGGATATCCTCGGATAATTTCAAGGCGGTCAGAAATGTTTAATTGCACGTTAGTTTTTCGTTCTGTTTGCACTCTTAAACATCATATTTCACATTTTTGTTGAGTTTGCTGAACATTCTCTCATATTTAACAATTTAATATATTGTGGAAAGAACTATGTATATTTTTTAAAAATTGAACAAAATTATTCGAATCTTTCACGGAAAGGTCACTTAACTTATTCGTCATCAAACAGCCATAATCGGTAAAAAAATTTTTTATTTTTATTCGATTTCAAATAAAATCGTCGTTTCTTCGAAAATCTATATTATATTCAATATCCCAAAGAGGCATTGGATTAGTATATTATCCGATTGTTACCTTTTTACTGATCCAAACGAAAAAACAAAAAGATTGATCGATATGTAAGATAATCTGATTATCTCGGCCGAACAGGATTTTCTCTAATATACTTTGATCAAAATGTGTGTGTGTGTGTGTGTATGTCTATTTTATCTGGATAATTGTGTATATAATACCATTTGTATCTCGCTATGTATATAGATAAGATGAACTTTGTTTCCTCACATCTTCTAAAAAATATGACATTTACAACAGTAGCCTAATTCTATAACGAATAAGATAAAGTGAAAACGCGAAAACGAGTACTTTACACGTTTTCATACCAAAATGGTATTCTATAACTTTACACCAAGATAAATTAAAAAATCGGTAAGATATTAAACGTCAATAAACTACACATACAATTTATCTTGTGTAGTTCGTTTTCACGGATAAAAATTTAAAATTCAAAACTAAAATTTCACGAAGAAGGCGGGCTAGTGCCGAACAAAAAAACCATGTTTGTCCTTGTTACTCTTTATATTATATTATGAAATGAAACACTAACAAAACGTCAAAGTGGTTTTAGACACGATAAAATTATTCAGCAAGAAAAAATTTACACGCTGACTACTTTGTTTTATAGAATACCATTTAACCTAAATAAGATAGAAATTGTGTAAATTTTTTTTGTGTAAACTTTTTCAATGTTTCGTTTTTTCACATTATCTTGTTTTTACAGAATTAGGCCACAGTAGCCTAATTCTATAACGAATAAGATAACGTGAAAACCCGAAAACGAGTACTTTACACGTTTTCATACCAAAATGGTATTCTATAACTTTACACCAAGTTAAATAAACTACACATACAATTTACCTTGTGTAGTTCGTTTTCACGGATAAAAATTTAAAATTTAAAACTAAAATTTCACGAAGAAGGCGGGCTAGTGCCGAACAAAAAAACCATGTTTGTCCTTGTTACTCTTTATATTATATTATGAAACGAAATATTAACAAAACGTCAAAGTGGTTTTAGACACGATAAAATTATTCAGCATGAAAAAATTTACACGCTGACTACTTTGTTTTATAGAATACCATTTAACCTAAATAAGATAGAAATTGTGTAAATTTATTTTGTGTAAACTTTTTCAATGTTTCGTTTTTTCACATTATCTTGTTTTTACATAGAATTAGACCACAGTTGGTGTATGCTGCTTATTTAATCAAACTCTTCTCGTAGCTTGTGATTCTTAATTATGAAGAATTCAACAAAAACAAAAAAAAAATACATTTGAATTCTAATTTTTTTAATTAGACAGGCGTCATCGCCGCTCTCGTCTTTATATGATTTTGGAATAATTAGAGAACACAAATTAGAAATTTTATTTAGCCTTCAATAAATCAAAAGGTCATCCGTGATACGGATATAATCGAAATATATTTTAGTTCACCTATACGTCTTGTATGTGTATGCGCATATATTCATGTATCCATACACACACACACACACACACAATAATGGAAAGTAATTTAATTTTCGTTTACGTTTTTTTTTTGGTTTCCGTTTCTTTGGTTTTCCGTACATATGTATGAATATGTATATAGATGTTGCGTGCGAGAAAAGACCTCAATCAATTTTTTTTGTCGGCTCGCATGTGTGGGTATGTGCTACGCTCTTGTCTTCCTAAATATTTGCCTGAACAAATAATGGGAAATTGAATTTGGTATTTTGTTTCGGTTTGTTGGTTGTGTTATCTAATCAAAACCATTTGGGAAAAAAATTGAACCTGATAAATTTATTGCGAATCATTTTCTTCATGTGTGTGAGGTTAAGGATGTGATATAGGTACAAAAGTATCTATATATTCGTGTGGTATTGCGTGTGTTTATTTATTTATTTTTCTTTTTTTTTTCAGCAAATGGGTATAATAATTTTTTCAAAATCGTCTGAATATCTTGCACGATAATTTTCAAAGATTTATATATACACGATGGTAACACAAAAAAAAAATCAATCAATAATAATTTATCATAATAATTCAGATCAAACACCAAATATATTATATATTCTTAAATACTATCTCAATTTTCACTATTAGATATAACGTCCAATGCGCTGATGTGGAAAATAACTTAATTTTAAAGTGTCAACCCAACTCGTTAAATAAATTTTGGTTTTTATTTTTTTGCTATATATAAGGCGTCTGTATATGTTTTCTTATCTCACTACGTATATATACTTTACTCCAACCAAAGGTTAAAGTTTAGCATAAATATATTTATTCAACCGAACTAACAATATAATTTTAGAGCTCGAGAGAGATAAAATAAAAATATGAATAATTTAATAATGTCTGTATATATATATATATTTATATATTATAGAGAAATAAGGACATGAAGACAATTGGTATACGATATAAATTTGTAAGATAATTTTCTTGTACACATATCCACAATATCGAACTAAATTTTTTACAACCATCGGGAATAAACAGAGCGAGGTTGGTTAATATGTATATACACAAAACAATTTGTATATAAAACACTTTGCGTTTTATCTGCGATTGGCGGTGCGGTATATATACGATAAACGAAGCATATAACAACAAATGACCATTTAAATGGGTTCGCCAATTTATCTTCATTCAAAGCTGTAAGAAGAAAATAAAAACACTCAATGAAAAATAACTTTTCAACTTTATATGGTTTTTGGAAAACTTCCTCATTACTATACACACATACTAATATACAATGATTTTTATAACAGTAATAAATTTATGTTTAGTTTCTTGGGGGAATAGCTAAAAGTGTTTTTTTCTTATAGATTTTGTTGGCTTGTGCACGTAAGAAATATTTATGTGGGATAACTAATTTTTTTATGTTGCATTACGTATATTGTATTAATTTAGTCGAGATATTTTGGTTTATGTTTTGGAATGAATTTAAGGACTACACCGTAATTTGTATAGAGAGTTGATAATTCTATAAAAAAATAACAATCCTATAGATTACAGATTCCGTTCAGACTAATATACTATACATGAAGGTTTAATATTGTAAGTGAACCCTTGAACGATTCTCATCATAACACGCATAACATATTTATTGTAGTTTGAACAACATCAATGAGGACATTAAAAATTACTTAATTCACGACCCTCAGATGTGTCTGATTTGCAGTAACAGTGCAGTAAGACTAATATATGTCCATCATTATTTTGTACTGGTTGGTGACGGATGAGATTCTCACCACTGATCACATAGGTGTACCTCGTTTAAACCAGCCCGAGAAAATAGCACACAAATAGTCTCGATTCTGGGGCAATTCGGTCGAGCCTTGGCAATAAGTATAATATAAGATCTTCACATGAGATGGAAAATTCATGTTCCCTTATCACTAATCAAAACACTCGGAATAAGCCCTTCTAGAATTCTGACCTTAAAAAGGAAAGGAGAATTTTTATAATATTCCAATTATTTACATATGATTTTAGAAAATCTAAATTTTCCAGGATTTTTGTGGGGTTCCACTATTCTTACCGGTATTAATAAAAAATATTTCACAAATGTATTGAAATAAATCGTATCTCTCTTATTCAAAAATTAAAGATCTTCTTTATCGACATATTATATCGGCTGGAAATTATCAGTAATTTTAGTAGTATGATAGAAAGAGAAAATATACTTGAACTCTAATGTTCAATTCAAAACAAAAAATTATTTTGGTTATCGATTTTTTCAGGGTCTCTTATAGGTATGCTTTAGAAGCTACTATACCGCATCCAAATCCTGTGCATGGAATTTTTGCTATTGGAGTATCTGGCATGCTCTTGAGCTTCATTGGCGTGGCTGCTACGGTTTATTTTGTGCGAAACCGCATTTCAGGCATTCCATTACAATCCTTTTCCTTTTGCATCAAATAAGGCTGGCGAGTACACTATTGCTTTCCTCACATTCAGGACCATTTGCTCCATGTTTGTCAAGTGTATATTGCTTTATGTATATACTGTTCCAAAATCTTGGAGCAGGAGTAGAGTTATTTCAACCTAGAAAGCTGAAAAATCCAGTTATTCGGAGCCTTCCTTAAACCATTAGGACCCTGTAGTCATATTGAATCAAGCTAAGTGGAGGCCGAGCTGAATGGGGTTTTAGTTTCCACTAAAACCAATTTTGATCCCAAATGGTTAAATTTCTAATGTGGCTACATTCAGAATTATGCAGTTGATCTTGTTTTAATAGTTTTAGGTTAACATCTTATAATGTCAATCGGTCTAAAGCAGATTTATTCGTTTTTACTATATAGGCGAGGAAATATTCTTGACCTAGCCATTATATCTCTTTTTGCGAGGACGACATATTATCAGATTATGGACATATCTGAGGTTTAAGCCTGGGAATGTTGTGGTCAGTGGTTAATCTGAAGGCTTCTTTAGCCCAGCTTAATGTTCGAAAAAATATTGCTTGTGCCAAGACTGCCTTGAGAAGGATGATGATTGTCTTCTTTACTTTCTTCTTTGTCAGTTTTCAGTATACTATATTCGGTTCCAGATTTTCAACTTTGAAATGAATCAACAATGAAGATCTGTTTCGGTTAGTTTTTAAATTTTGCTTGGTCGATATTTATTTTCTGGTAAATTAATCCTTTTACTATCTACAGTGCTGGGAAAAAAAAAATTGGGCAAACAAATCCTTAGGAACTTGGTTAACAAAACAAGAAATTCTGTCAACAACAGCATATAGCATTTGTAATCAGGAATATCAACGCAAGCTACTTTAAAAAAAATTCTACTACCATGTATCCATGTGGAGCTAAGCAGAAATCGGGAAGCATCCCGAATTTATAGTTATCGTTAAATTTATAAATCTATGGTCGGTTTTAATTAAAAATATTTTAAGCGAAAGTAAGACCACCGAAACGGTAACCCACTAGAATCCGGAACATATACAACTCAACGAGTGCATTCAATTTAGTAACGGATATGCCGCAATCCCAATTAAGAATGCTTTGATTTCATTAATAATTTTAAAAATTCAAAATGCTAAAAATACAATTGTTGAAGATATAAATAAAGTTTTTGTATCCTACCTGGGGAGGCATAATTGTAATAGGGCCATCAATCACGCTTAAAACAAGAGACACCAGAGAAGTTCTCTACCCAGGTCGTAATTTTTCACATAAATATTAAATTATTTTGAATACTCGAAAATTCTCTACACATTCGTCAAAATTATTGCCATTCACTATTTCTTGTCCCTGGTGCTTTTAAAATTTTGTGAATTCAAATTTTCTGTTACGTAGTTCTTTATAGAATGCGTTTTTTCAACTTTCGATAGATATGAAATAACTAGGCATCGTTAGCTGATTCTGTACAGTAAGCCCATGTTAAATATTTTTGGTTTTTGATTTAAATCAATTTCTGTCGCCATTTCACTTTACTATTAAATTTAAAAATGTTCACTAAATAAACAAAATTGTTCATTCTTGGTTGAACTGTTGACCAACACCTTTTTCATCGATAAGACGTACTAATGAGTAATTTAAATTTTGTTTTTCATATAATATTATAAAATTTTACATAACCAACTCCAAGGGCTTAGTCCGTTTAAGCCGAGTTGTCAAGGAGCCTCTTAGTCCATTTACCAATTTCCTCCGCAACTAATTCTGCCTTCAAGTCCCTATATGGGGCTATTTCTAACAAACCAAGGCGCATCTACATATTTTCGAAGAACTTTTCTTGATACTTGGCTGTATTATTATAACATGTGGAATCTGTTCTATATGCATTAATGTAGACCGGCCTACCAATCAGCGTTTACCAATCAGCATTTAACTTGGTAAACTATCTTGGTGAACTGTCAATATTATTTCCTATTGCCACTATCATGGTATCATCTGCAAATGTAGCAAGTATATTTTCTTTTTCCATTGGTTTTGGTTTATCTTAGGTGTACAATAAGAACATTAGGGACCTCAAGACACTCCCCTCAAGAGCTCCAGCCCTTATTACGCATTAATCAAAATATTACTGTACTTGTTTTATTCTAAAATATCTCTCAGTTAAGTATGATTCTATAATGTAACACTGTATTGTTTTGGAAGTAATCTTCAGCTTATAATTTAGACCTTCATAGAAACACTGCTACTTTCTTTCGAGTGCTTGTTCAATGACATTAGTGATCTTATGTACTTGGTCAATTGTTGACTGCTCACTTCTGAAAACAAATTGGTGGTTTAGGGTGTATACCTTTTCCTTTCAATTATTGGTTGTTTGAGAATTTGAGAATCATAATGACTTCAGTCACCTTCCATAATCTTGGCACATATTTATGTTTAAACTCAACCATTTATTAATTTGATAAACTTAATAATTGCTTTTTTGGGAAGTTCTTTTAACACCTCTCTTATGCTATCAAGTTTAAATCCAGTGGTTATTACATCCATTACTTCAAAACATCATGTACTGTTGATATCTTCCGTATATTGGCTGGCTTCGATATCGAAAGTTTTTACTCGTTGACAATCTAGGGGTTTGAATATACTCTTCAGGTGATCAGCAAACCTATCATTTTTTTTTTATCTCTTCCAGCCCAGTTTCCATCTAACAGTTTAGTTAGAGCCTGTTGGATTGCACATCTCATTGGTCTCTTTAAGCTTTTTGTTGCCTTCCATAAGGAATGTTCAGTTGTGCTGTTGTGAGACAAAATTGTAAGGTATACGTACTTATCGATTTATTTTTGAATTTCTGTATGTGATTTGAAACCCCTGACTACATGAATATGTTTTTTAGTGGTTATTTTCACTACCTGTTAAATTAAGAAATTGTGATGATCCCGTTCTCAAATTTTTGGGTGGGATTTTTCTTACAATTTTTTTTTGCTATAGATAGAAACAATTTTGGATGCACGCGGTTATTCCGCGGTTGTATATTCTGTGCTATTTATTTTGTGGTGTAACGAGAAGATATGTTAGAGCAAACGATACACAAATTACTTAAATAAATGTGGTTTACCGTAATCAGCCAAAATCACTTAATTTCTTAACTTTCTTTTGGTTAAAAGGATTTATATTTGCATAAATGTAAAATATGTATATTTGTAGGCCTAGACTTAAGATTGAATATTATGCACCTTATTTGGGAATGACGTCATTAGGATTAAGTAAATTATAATGCTTTACCTTGATTACTAATTTTTTTTGTGGTTATTTATTTGCTTGCTTGACTTAAATATATATATACACATGTTTAGTGGTATTCCATATGAACTATAGTTTTCTTTTACTATTTACTTCAAATTGTTTTGCTTCTTACAAACTTCTCCTAGTCGCTCTTTCAGAATGAGAAGCTAATAGCTTTGATTAGAGAATGATTGGGTAAGTGTGATCACAGATGCGACGGTAAGTTGACTCATGCCTTAGTTCAAGTTTCTTGTGTTTTCCCCTTTACGTGGTCTAGCCAGCATCATTAGCCAGCATTAGCCGGCTTTAACATGACCTCGCCGAAGCTCGGAATTGATGGAATAATATTTCGGTAACGACTGGCATTATTTTTGGAAACAAGTATATGTTGTGACCCACTCATGCCACTTGCAAATTTGTTACACTCTTGATAAGTGTTTAGTTATGTTATTTACTACTGTTTTATCTCCCTGCTTGATGCCATTTATTTTCTTCGCAATACGTTGTTTATGTATTGCGGGTAGTTATGTCCTGTAGCTCTAGCTTTGATTGCAGGAGTACGTTCCCATGCTGCTTGTTGAACGTCTTTTACAAATTTTTCAGTTTCACCATCCAGTTCTTCATTGTATTCGAGTGGAATAGTCAGTCGTATTTTGCCATTTAAACGAATCTTAAAATAGTCCCAATCCGTGAACTTATTATTTAGAGTGGCAATTTTTTTCTTTTCTATAGCGTTTTCACTGACTATCAAAATACTGGGTGAGTGATCTGAGTTCATTTTGTAATTTTCTTCTACTATTATGTGGTGCTTTGAAATATTCTTCGTTACGAAGAACTCTATTAAATTTGATATTTTAGTTGCCTCTGGATAACGTTACGCTGTGATTTCTATAATTGCATTCAACAGTTGTTGTTAGTCTATATCCTCAGTAACTGTTCTTAGCATTGAAATCACCTCCTGCTATTAACCTATTTCCCATATGATTAAAGAATTTTATGTATTGATTCTTCTTGAGAGCCTCTCTTGGCGGGCAACACAACCTTATACCGGTTGAAACTATTCTGTTTATAGTTTCAATAGCAACTGTCACTGCACTGCCGCCTTTGGCTGAGTTACTGGGATGTTCATATATAGTATGGTCAATTTTGTACCTTCTAAAATTAATAAATGATTCTTTGGTAAAGTTGGTTTCTGATACAAGACAGTTATCTATATTTTGCGTATATTGAACCACCTGCACCTCTCGTTGATGTTACTGTAGCTTATTGGCATTCCAGCATAATATTCTAAAATGCTTATACCCATTTTTTTTGATTAGGGATAGCTCCCTTACTGCTATACTCAAGCCGTGGTAACCGCTCATCAAACGAGTTGAGTTTGTTTAATATCATTTGAAGCGTTTGGTTGATATTTACACCATTTTGGGCCTGTTCTCGATTTATCCATTCAGCGGCTATTTGTGCCAATGTAAATTTACCATCTACAGTAACAACTTCAGTAAGTTTATTATTATTTATATTGTTGCGCATTCCTATATTTGTCTGGTAGTTATTTCTATGCCTTGTGTTATTGGTTTTCATAATTTTACTTTCAATTTTCTGTATTTCAACAGGTACCTTGCACCCTCTATAATTAGCTGGGTAATCTTCACCGCAGTGTATGCATTTTGGCGGTGTTTCTTTCGTTGTATACTGCTTTCCAAGACATTTAGAACAACGAAGTTCTTTGCTGTAGTATGCTTGGGTGTGCCCATAAAATTGAGACACCTTTTACATTGTGAGCTTTGACTTTCTCATTGGTCGTTTGTCAACTTTACAGCCTAATATATTTTTTATTTGGTATTCTATCCAAATAAAAAATATATATATCTGAACGATAACATATACATATGTTTAGCGGTTCGTTACTTCGTGAGTTGAGTTTAATAGCAGCATCGATTGCTTTCAAACCTTTTGCACTTACATCTTATATTATTTTCACTGGTTTACATGTATGATGTAAATGTTGACCATTATTCGAAAAGGTCTAGTTTGTTTCTTCACATATGTGTGCCAAGCTTAGTGATATTTCTATAAGTTTCACCTTTTTCTATAATAATTTTGAGATTGTTTCCATTCATGAGTTTGGTCTTGAACTTATTTGGCGTTGGTATTTTTTTGGTTGTTTTCTGTTCATTAACTGACTTTTTCTTTTCAGATTCCTTTGCTTTAGGTTGACTTGGTGGGATGTTTCCCTTCCTTTTTTTCCATTGACTTTTAACTCGTATCCACTCAGTTTCTTGAGCTAATTGTTCTTCGTCTGTTGAATAAATAACTATGATTTGGACTTCCGGTTCAGTTAGTCCATTTTAACATGTTCTTTGAATTGATTTACTTGCTCTTTAAGAATTTGGATACTCCTGCAACCATTGAATTGTTGCATTTAATTCTTTATTCTCTTGTCTGGATTCCATTATAGAGGTTAAGTTATTTGTTCCAAACTACTTATATTTATGGTATCGTTTAAAGTAGGAGACCTTAATACTTTTCTACTCGACTGAAAGATGCTCGATAAGTTTCGAGAGATTTCACCATTCTCTCTCTGTAGCAATACATGATTCCCCCAGAATCCATGCAGCCAACCAGAAGAGGGTGGATTTACCTGAGTATTAGATGTACCACCTGGGATAGTTATATTAGTAATTGTATAGTGCATTATTAATCTAGCGCTGGCATTTGGTATTTAGACGATTAAATTGTACCATGTGGAGGTACACTTTGTAGATTCAGATAGTTGCAACGCTGGAATATGGTTCATAATCATAGACGACAGACGCCTACCCTATTAAAGCTGTTCATCACCCATCCAATAGAGTGTGAGTGAAAACAAAATTTTGATATTTCACGATACTCAACACATTTTCAGTAAAAGCTGTATTATTGTGGTGTAATATACAGATGGCAGCACTACGAACAGTGGAAATATCATTATACAGGTACAATTTATTTTTAAATATTTTGTAATTTGTAGGTTAATTTAGTTAGGGAAATTAAAACTAGGCAATATTCAATATATAAATAATTCAACAAATCTTAAAATCTACATTTTTCATATAAAACACTCACCTGGGTGCCCGCATATAGAAAGCTCGTTGTAATAATTTATGTTGAATAATTAGGCCTTGCTTAAATCGTAGAGAAAATTTTTTTGTGCAATATATTTCCATTAATTCAAAATATGCATAAATCATAATTTAACCAGAATTTCTTTTTCTACCAAATTATTTCCAAAAACTTAGTTTTAACTTTAAAAAAATTAAATAAATAAATGTTAACGATGGTACACGAGGTGTCATCCAAAAACATAAAGTTCGTCATTGAGAACATCAACTGAAACAATGACGAACTACGAGTATATGTTCACTTGTACTCAGCTTGCGGTCAGGCTAGAAGTATTTTGTAAAACAATAGAAAGATGGTCTCCAAGTATAAAATATTTGTTGACCGTTTGATGCATAGTGTCCAGTATAAACTATTGAATATTTAGAATTAATATTGAAAAATAGTTTGAAATTTTATTCCAGCCATACGCTATATATATATCCGCACATTGCTAAATTAAAGCGAAATAATAAGCTTCTATATGTAAAACATTATATTAAATAATATAATAATTAATATTTTTATCCGTTTTTAGCTATTTTTCATCTCCATTACATAATGAAATAAAATTTATGTTTTAAAATTTTTCTGTATAGAGAATTTCAACTATACGTACTAAATAGATAGTTAAGTTAGTTAAGTTGCTCTAGAATATATAATTTATATTTTAATTTAAAAGCTTCATACCATAATATCCTTGTTGTATATTATATTGTATACATAGTTATATTCGTATATCTGAAAAAAAATGTATCTAAAGTGGAACATATATAGCTTTTTTGTAGCTTTTTCGTTGGTTCGCTTCTCGTTTGAGTGTGAGATGAAACATTTATTGATTATTTTTTAATTTATTTTTTATCGCATAATTATGGATCTGGGGCGAATCGCAAAGTAATTTAATACCATATATATGTACATATACCAAGAATATTGATATAAATATAAATTTTCAACATAGTTTCTGCGGATGTTAAAATCCATATAACTTCTCGTTTGAATTTTAAATGAACGTTTTTATTTTATTTTTTCCCAACTAACTACACTCTACTATTTTCGTATTTGCTTTAATTGTTAATCAAGATAGTAATTTTTTTTTTATTGTTTTCGATGGAATATAATTAAAATAACATTGAAAAAGCATTAGGATATACATATATTTGCATGTAGATGGAATTGAAAATGAGGAAAGTCGTTTTGAAAAGGTCAAATTGAACTAATTGAAATATAATAATATATAATATAGTTTATGGAACTCTAATCGATTTTGGGGTTTTATTATATACGGTCAAATTAAATTATTAATAAACTAGAAAAATAATGGTAAACAAACTTTTTTGAAATCAGCAACAGCAGCTTTCAAAAGCCCTCAAAACCAATCCAATTATTTTCAGCATCCAGTACCAACCTCTATCATCTACCTCTTTCTAGCTTCCCATTAATAAGTATTATCTTCTCCTGACATATATAGTCAATCCAAATGTGTTTATCACCATCAATAGTTTCGCAGAATCACAATATTTGTAATAAAGATTCCGTTTGTGTTAATTCTGAAGGTAGTTCAGGATAAGTTCAAACCGATCTCTTTTGTCTTTGGATAGTAACGAGGCAGATATTATGGTAGATGTATCCATTTATGGCAACGTGGATGAAGGAAGAAAACAACAACGCATCATCGATTCCAGTAGATGAAAATAATAAAATAAAATTCTTCGATTGGAAGAAAATTATACGTATACTCTAGAAAAATGGAAAGATCCATCAAGATACACTGAGGAGCGCGTAAATGTAAATCATCGAAATGTTTTATTTCGAAAGAGATTGAATAATCGATGAAATTGAAAGAAATGCTTTATTCGATACATTCTGATCTGTACTAGTCACACCGAACTTAAAGTAGCAAATAAAATACAGACTGAACAAGATTCACGTAGAAAAATGCCATATTTTATTAATTGCCAAGTAATGGAGGTATAGGTAAACTTCTATCACACTATAGTCTGCAGAATTCATCAAAAGTATTCCTTGACCATAGCTTTATAAAGGATGTATTCAATTTTTATATTCATGAATGCCAGGCTGAAAATGAGTTAAACGTATAAACATAACGATTTTTAAACAAGAAATGAATATTCGCAATATCGCATTTTATACTTTACACCTGGTGGCAATAGAAAATTAAACAAATTTCATTAGAAAGACTACAAAGCGGTTCGTGCATAGTGCCCACAGTAAATTTACATTCGGTTAAAGTATGTCCATCGTTACAAGTTAGCATATTTTTTTACAAAACGCAACTAACTAATCACAACTTTACTGTATATTATTTACAATCCTTACAGGCTGCGGAAATTAATACTCAACTAGACGCATAAACGTTTGTTTTATGTATAATTGACTATTTGGAAAGACATTGTGTAGGGAAAAGCTTGCCTCTATCTTTATAAATTCCAATGGTTTCACGTACATTCCAATGGTTTCACTTTATTTCACTTCTCTAAGAAGTACTCGGATAAGGCCAGAGCCGTACGAGCTGATTTCTCTCGAATATACATTTTTTAACGACTATTCCAACAACATAATATACAAATCTAATCGACCAGGACGGAAAGCTGAAGATCCGGTCGTGGCTGCAACCTCCGATGTTTGATCAAGAATTATCAAATATATCAAACCAAAACAATTAAATACTAAGCCGATTCCGGAAGAATGTCATGGTCTGCGTGTATATTTGACTGATTTTTCTGATGAGGAAAACTTAAAGTCTACTTCATATGATAAAAATAATTTTTATTTATTTAACATGCTTGTGTTCAAATGCAGGTCTGATAGACTTTTGAAAGAAATCTACCCAAAGATACTCGAGATATATAAATTTATTTAAATTTGATTTTTTTTGCACAATTATTCTTGGAGCATTGTAGAAATAGGTAAGAGAATAGAACGTTTTGTTAAAAAATCACCTGGACCTGTTAATTTGGGCAATACAGTGGTACTCATTTTTTGATCAATCAGTATTTTATAATAAAAAATTCAATTAACGATTAAGATTTTAACATGGATTTTAACGAGATAAAAGGATTTTGTCTAAATAACATCCAGATGGTTTTTCAAAATTTTAAATTATTCTCAATTGCTAGTTTTGCTAGTTCTACTAAATTCGCGATTGACAGAGAGTAATTATCTCCAGAAAATCCTGAGTTATTTGCTCGCGAACGAAAAATTAATCTCCTTGTAGACGCCGTTTATGTGTTAAAGTCATGTGATGTACAAATCAGAATTTTTATTTTAACTTAGCAGACTCCTCTTCACTCGTTGAACCATCCTGAGCTTAACAAGAAGCGTTGAAAGGCCCTGACATCGATCTTACTAAGATCTGTCAGTTCGTCCATAGGGAAAGTTCCCATAAATGTTGTTCTGCTGTACGGTAGACTAGGACAGGTGCAGAGCAGATGGAGCACAGTTTCCTCCTCCTCCTCATCATCAGAAATAATGGGCAGTCTACTCGCATGTTATCCGATAAGACAATGTCCCGTTATAGCTCCCACGACCATACTTATATAGTGCCGTTGGCCAGATATGGACCGGTCAAGTTCAGGCTTAAAGAATGTCTTTCCTTAAAGAGCATTTTATTTTAGGGTAAAATAGGAATGATTTTAATATTGAGGGAGTGGAATAAACTGCAATAGCTGTTCTCAATATATGAATCGCGCGCAGCCCATACATATCCATAATTTGTAAAACTAAAATAAGTTTTAAGTGAATTTAATCAGCATTTAAAATTTTTATTTAAATTTCGAATATTTAAATGATATAGAATTCAACAGGAGCTATTGATGCTGATCTTCGAAATTCAATTTATTAAATCTTATTGTAATGTATACTAAAAAAATAGTAATTTTAAAAAATTTCGTGAATCCGCGGAATAAAATTTGAGTATATGTAATTTTTTACATTTTATTTTAAATAAAAAACTTTTATTTTTGATTTTATAGTTTAATTCTTCCTTATTGTGACAATTTTTATTTTTGATTTTTTCGGTAAATCGATTTCGACTTGCGTCTTCTTCAGTACCTTGTTAACTACACTAGAATAGTTAACAAGGTACTGAGGAAGACGCAAGTCGAAATCGATTTACCGAAAAAATCAAAAATAAAAATTGTTACAATAAGGAAGAATTAAACTATAAAATCAAAAATAAAAGTTTTTTATTTAAAATAAGTTATATAGTGACAAAAGATTACACAAAAACATTAAAATGAACAACATTCATTTAAACTCAATTTTTTACAATTTACAATTTAAAATTTCATTTTTAATTATTAGAATTTGAAAATTTTTCAAACCGTCGCAAATAATAAAATTTTGATTTGGTTTGAAAATTAGTAGATTCGAAATAATACTTTCTATTTTAGCTAATTTTGAAATGTTATAAATATTTTAAAAATTCGATTCAGCTCAATAACTAAAACCTTGCTATGAGACTTTTCAATAGTTGCCTGGCGATGTATAGCATAACGTCACATTGAAAAGTGAAGCAATATAGTTAAAAAATCGTACGAAATATGTGAGCTTGATACCAATTGTTCAGACTAAATCACCAACTTTTCACTTGATATGCTACGTTATGCTATTAACCACCAGGTGGCTTCCGTTGCTTTTCGTTCCGTTTAATTTTAGCTAGATAAAAACAATTGAAATGTGTACATATTTTAACAATAAGTTAAACTATAATCAACTATTAAGAAAACTATGAATTCACTATATACTATACATAATTCGTTTGAATTTTTTTTAATTGTAACTCCGAACTTTTATACACACTTAAATTTTCAAATTTGATTGAATCTTTATGTATAAAAGGCTACAAAAATATAATTTAAATCGTACATCTCGATTTTTGGGATTAAAATGTCCGCTCTGAAATTTTAAAATAACGATAATAAGGTGTTAAATTGCGTTTTATTTAATTATTCTTGATTGTTGATTTTTCATTTTTTGTGGTCGTTGTTTTTTGATTTGACCCCGTACTGATTGTTTTTAGAATAGAGTTAACTCGGTGCTACAAATTTTTGGTAAGTGTTGGAACAATGTAAAAACACAGTTTATAACCAATATTGCTCACAGATCTCCTTAAACATTATAATTTGGCATTTCTATCTATGAAAAATTATCAAAATTCAATTGTGCATCTAGAAATTTCAAATTCCATCATTCGAATTGAAATTTTAGAAATTTTATTCGATAAAGTACACACACACACACAAATTTTAAAATTTAAATTAAAATTCAATTTAGTTCTTTTGTCATTATTATTTATAATTGAAAGATCCAAAATATTTTAAAAATTTCAAAAATTTAAATTTGTAAAATTTTATTTTGTTTCAAATCAAATTAAACAATATTTTAAAATTTTAATTTAGTTCGATTTTGAAAATATTGAATATTTAAATATTTTAATTTCTAATCAATTTATAAATAAAAAAAAGCAGACCAATTTTAGGAAGTTAATATTAAGAAATTTTAAAAATGAAAAATTTCACAAAGACAAAATTTGGTAATTTTACATGCCTATTACGTATATACGTATTATACAAATTTTAGGTAGATTTTTTAATTATTTATTTTAAAATATTTTATTTAAGTTTACAAATTTAGGAATATCTGGCAAATTAAAAATTTCCAAAGTTACAGAATTAAAATTTTTTAGAATTGCAAAATTAAAGCTATTTAGAAATAGGATTGATTCAAGAGCTCCCGTATATAGAAAAATGTATGCACATTGTTTCGAATATTTCTAGCCCGTTTCTTAAATGTCATTCTAAGTTATGAAATGAGTTGAGAAGTACTAAGAAATATGCTTCCATCGTGGAAAACACTTCTAGTTTCTTCAATACATTTGTGAAGCTCTGAACTTTGGTATTTTGTATATTATGATGTTCGGACACTACAAATATTTAAGTACATCACAGCATATATGCATATGTCCATACAACACTGATTATACAATGCTAGCTTTACTTTTAGTAATGGTCAAACCCAGTTGAAATATAAACTCCTATTGATGTTGTTATAACGTATTTCTAAATAAGTCTTTTGGAGGCAAAGAGGAAATGATAAATAAAAACATGATTCACCTTTAAAACTAGAAGTATACTCTTCAAAGGTTATTATGCAATTGTTGAAATACTTTGGTCATCATGAATATGCTACCTAGACTGGCATACGTCAAATTAATCTTTAACTAATATTCATAGCAGAATTTTCTAGCATCCATAATTATGCATACATTTTATTACCATAATCTTTACTTTTGATTGCACAGAAAACTGACTCTTGTCTGTCGAGTAATTTGTAATTTATAATTTGTAATTTTTTTTGGATTATTTAGTCAATTAAAACACACAGTTAAAAAATTACAGTTAAAAAATATTAATTTTCTCAAATACCATATGGTATTTCAAACAAAGAAGGTCTTATTTTCAAGCTCCTGATAAAATGTTCGGAGGCGCAATAGTGAAATTTAAAATTTAAGTAGCTCAACCGTCTTAAAAATATCTATTTATATTCTTTTAAGTTCAGTTTAAGGTCCAAGAATTCAGTTATCATTGTGAAGCTCTAGAAAAAATTATTTCGTCTAAATAATGACGACTAGTATTTTACACAAGATCGTGCTTTAAGTGGAAACCTATTTATAACTTTAAGTATAAATCTCCTAAAGTTTCGTTTTGTTTAAAATAGCGTTTTAAGCTTGAAAGCCCATTTAAACTTTTTAGTCTTTCTGTTTTAGACCTGAAACAGTTTCGATTATACAAATTAATTTTGAATTTACTTTTATCTTACGCCATTTTTAGATAAAAAATAAACTATCATTCTGCCGACATATGCGTGCGGGCTTTAGTCGTATTGTATATGCTAATAATTATTGTAATTCAAGTTCAAGGCCAAAATTAAGTCATTTTCTAAATTCAAATTCGCTCATATCCTTAATCAAACGAATGCAAAGTCTAGGTCACATTTTAAATTTAAAGTAAATATCGATGTGTAAATTTAAGTTCAATATCCTATTTTAAATCATATATCATTATGTTTAAAATAAATACAAGGTCACAACCTTAAACCCGGAAGAAAGACATTTAGATATGATTCAACGGCAACCCAGTTTCTAAACTAAATTTATTCAAGTCAAATTCTGAAACTAATGGTTCTTCGAATGACACTGCGGTTTATATATTTCAAGATAATTTTGACATCACAAAATATCGTTTAGCTTCCTAACATAAACTAATTCTATAAATGTGTTCTCAGTATTTCTATGTTTTATGCCAACAGATTTTAAATGCCACAACCAAATTAGACGCCCAACTGTATCCAGTACTAAATATTCCATCAAATGAACCAAATGAAATACAACAATATGTTGAAGAAAAACATGAAAATGTTTTATCTGAAATTGATAAGGCACAAGAAGATATACGGTCTCGCATCCAAACAGTAAATGATGCGACAGACAATACAGACGATCAAAGTATGATACAAAAATTAAATCAAATCCGAACAAATTTGACAACCGTCAACTCAAAATTGACAACAATAAAAAATTAATACAAACAATTATTCGATATGACGGTCAATTATTTGCGTCAATTGGATGGATTAAAAGAAAATATCGAGAAGTTCTTCAATCGGAGGTCACAGTTTGTTACATCCGAAAATATTTCGGATATCTATTCGGACTATAATCAATATATGTATAAAGAGATTACCATGTCCGAATTAAAAATTAATTAAATGTAAGTTCCAGTTCGAGTTAAAAACTATCAACCAACATCAAAATTAAAAATTTGAGCAAAGCAAAAAAATTTCAAAATTAAATTAAGAATTCAGAATTGAATTTCCAAATTCGATATAACTGAATTTTTAGATTTTATATGGACATTAAATTAATTCATTAGATTAAATTTGAATTCAGAATTATATATACGAAATTTGAAATTTTAAATTATTTATTATTTTCAAAATTCTGAATTTTATACATAAAATCTCAATTTCAAATTTGATAATTGTGGTATTCAAAAATCACCAAGAACAAAAATTGAAATAAAAAATGTAGAATTCTAAAAATTTGAAATATTTTGAAATTGGATAGTTTGGAATTGCAACAAATCTTCGTAAAATTGAAGCAAATTTGCAAATTTTCATTAGCCTAAGCTCAAAACTTATCATAGCGTGCGAAACTAATTAAAACGCTACTATATACAATTTCAAGTAATCTCGATTATGTTATAACATGTTTGTAATTGTAATGTTACATTTCAACATGTTTTAAGTACATTCAGATGACAATATTTTTCAAATAAATTATAAAATATTAACCGCACAGAAAATGGGAAGTATGTATACCTATATACACAAGGATGGGAGGATATAACATAAAAATAAAATATAAAATTTGTCCTGAATAAAATTTCAATTCAGCTGTCCATATAAAACCATATTTTATTTGCCATCCGTCGCAATTTTCATTATTTACCATCCCAACATGAAATATATAAAAAATAATCGTTAAAATTTTATTTTTTTTATAAATAAAAATAAATCATTTTTAATACATGCTTTTTTACAGTTGACATTCAACAACAAAAATGTACTTTCACTAAAAAAAATATTATATGAATAATGAAGCTTTTCACGTGTTACTAATAAAATATGCAATTAAAATTCAACGAAAAATAATTTTATTTGATGGCATATTGTGTATCGTGATGTATTATGAATTTAAAATAAAAAAAAATATTTTCAGAGTACATAACGTTATGCATGGCTATATACGTATCCATTTCATTTTTATACAAAACCTTCAACCTATAACTACCCTTAAAATATAAATTTGTTTTATGAAATGGCTTACTCTCATTCACAATTCATTATTTTTGTACGTATATATGAATATACCAAAAGCTGACACTATAACAATGTCAACATGATGTTCAACGCGACATTATCAGTTCCTGAGGCGGGAACGGAACAATGTAGAGTTTTTACAACGTACTACGCACAAAATTCATCGCAGAATAATTGAATACATACTCAATTGAGCAATACACTGATGCTGACCAAAAAAAAAAATTATTTTTATTATAGAAAAGTTATTTTGTAATTTAATGTCTAGACGATATTTTGCGTCTCGATTCGTAATAGAAACCCACCTATAAGCATACACAAATTATTCGAGCATAAATAAAATCTTTGTTAAATGAACTCAAATGCTGAATCATCGTGTATAAATAGAGTACACACACCACCAAAAATACAATTTTAGGTTTCTTATATCTTATTTTCATCTAAAATCGGTTAGATTGGAAATTGAAAAGGTTGAATGGATAAGAAAAACACATTTCTTGGATTTTACCCGCATAATTTGAATACATTTATACATTATACGTTATTCATTTAAATGTTATTTCAAGTTCAATGAACAAAGATGATCGAATTCATGGTTGAATATTATATTGAAATTTATTCAAATTTTATAAAACTATTCAGCGTCCACACCCAGAGCCACATGAAAAACATATGTTTTATCGATATTCTATACGTTCTCCTTATCACTATGTGTATATTATTCGTATGTATAATGTCGATAATCAACACAAATTCTAGTCACGTGATATCTATATATGTGCAATACTGCTGCAAATTGAAATACATTATCGTCACACAATATATAAAAATTGCATCTGGGATGCAATCGCCTTTCACTTAGTTTTTAATTCATCACCAGAGTATTTCGTTTAAATTAGTTACGTATAAGTACAATGTAATTTTCTAACTATAACCGTTTAAAAGAAAATAATTAGAGAATTATCTCTAGGGTATTACTTGGTAATAGGGTACACCAATTTGGTTGATATTGTAAATAAAAATAGTTTTTGATTATAGCTATAGTCTTTATAGATTGAATGTATGCTTGGAGATAATCGTAGAAAGTTTGATATAAAATCCAAACTTCAAACGTTATTTGTTGTACATACATTATGATGCCAAGCCAAGGCTTCGCGTACTTTTGAATGTCATTACTGTAAGAATAGACCGATACAATGGTGTGTCTGTAGGTTTTCGATTACGTATGGTTCCTTTCCACGTCAGTATATAGGGCATGAATTTTCACAACCACTTCAAATTACGATTACTATAGATTTAATAGCAAGTCCTGAAAATGTAAATTGATCCAAATGTAGATGACAACAAAAACTTACAGACAAAATTAATGACATTGTTTGCGCTGCAGCGTTCGTTTTTCAAAATATCGTATTAAATTTGATGTAAAAATTATTTACACAATATATTATGTAGAATGTACTAATTTTTCTTCTAAAATAGAAATCCAGTTTTAAAAATTAATAAATATTTCTATTTACGTCAGCTATACATTATGTTTCAGAGCTACGCATTCATTGAATAGAAATACTAAGACTATTTCTTAACTGATTATGATGAAAAATTTGATTGAACCTACCGAAGAAATAGGTTTATGACCATCTGTTGAGAGTGCAGAATCGATGGGTTAAACCATCAACATGTCAGTACAGACTGGTGTATAGCTATATACAACATGATGTATTCAAAGGTCGATCAAATAAAACACTCAAATTATAAAAAAGAGAATTTAACCAACGATGTCTATTTATAAAACGTTCAGTGCTTCGCCAATTTAATAATATTTCCAGATTTCGAAAAAAATTAAGTTAAAATATATTATTTTCAGAATTCAGGATGGTAAAATTCTAAATTCGAATTACGATTAGATAATCGAAATTTGAAATTAAATTTGACGGTTACAATTTTGAATTTTGACTCGAAAAACTAACTCGGTTAGAAAAAACAAAATTTTTTAAAATTTAATTAAATTTTTAAACTTCGGCAAACTTCGAAAAAAATTTCCACGAAGACGTTTCTGAAGATAAAATTTAAATTTAAACGCATTCGAAAATAAAATGATTTTTCGGATTTCAGAATATCACTCGAATTATAAAAACATAAACAAAATTTCGGAAAATTTCGTTTTTCCACAAAAATTTAAAGGCACCTATAATTTTAAAAAAACTCAACTTTCATGTACCAAAAAATCATCAAAGTTTCATCGGATCTTCCAAAATTTCTCAAATTTTACAAAAAATCTTAAAAATGTATCAATTTAAAAAAAAAAATTAATAATTAATTAATTAGGTAATTTTTGTAATTTTTTTTTTCAAATCTTTAAAATTTGAAATTTCGCGAAATCAAATTTAACGTTTACACAATTCTGAATTTTAGCGCGGTTTTGAAAAACTAACAATTCTTGAAATTTACCAATTCACAGCAGATTTTAAATTTCTGAATTAAATTTTAAATTTTGAAACCGAATTTCATGTACATACATATATACAATTCTGAGGATTAAAATTCGAATTGACAAAATGTTTAAAATTTGAATCACATAAAAATGCCCAATTTATGGAGGCTATTTTTTAAAATTTAGGGCATTCCTCTAATTTTTATAGAAATTTGACTAGAGTTTTGGGGAATATTTCAAAATGTTTTGAATTTTCTATCGAAATTCAGATTTATTGAATTCAGTTTATTACTCGAACTATACCAAACCAAATAGAAGTAAAATTAAAGCTGTGAAATTTCGACCGGGAGGTATTAAGTAGGATGCGAGAAGGATTTAAATTGAATCCGACCAGTAATCGAAGCAAACAGCGAGGGACTTGGGAGAGAATTAAGCCTCAAACCAAATAGAAAAACAAAACTAATTCGACATGTTGGATGAACATGCTTGCTGTTCAAGATTTTTTGTATAGAAACTAGATAGGAACCGCTTTTTAATTCTGACCCAGGATGCACAGTACCCATAATCCGGCCCTGTTTGGAGGCTGTATTAAACCGAACGAAACTATTAAGGAATACATGAGTAAAATATTTCGTATAAAAAATGTGCAATCTCATTTAAATACTCTGAGAATAGCATCTATTCGAAATAGATCATTCTCTTTCAAATCGTTGTGGGGTTTGGACGTGGAATCAGTGAAGTAAGCGATAAAATAAAAATAATCAAAAAGTGCAGTGAGTGTAGTTTCTTTTTAATTATTTTATGTATACATTGAACATAGTGAAAAAAAAAAAAAAAAAAATAAAAGTGCAGTGTTAGCTTTTTAATTTATTTTATATACACTCCCGGCCAAAATTATTGGGTCGATGGGGAACATCAAATCCGGTCGGTAAAATGAGTGACGACGAGGAACCATTTTCTTTCAATAGGAACACGACATTGCAAAGGAAATCGTCGGTAGGCAACCAGGCTGATCCTTTTTGTACTACTGGAAGCAAGGAACAAGCGATACATGAATGGCCCTTTGGTGGAAGAAGTACGGCACTCCAAAGAACACCACCATCAACCCCACCGCCAGGGAACACCACACTACTGTGTGAACTAAACAATGAGGAGGAAAATACCTCTTCCATCAAGCATAAAAATTCCAAGCCAACTGCCGAAGCCACGTCCAGCGCACAAGCAGTTATAATACATAACGCGGAACTAATAAATAAATTTGAGCAAATGGAGAAATTAATCGCGCAACTGAACAATGAAGTTGCCGTGCTAAAGAAAAAAAACCTTATGCTAAAGGAAACCGTAAATAAAAATAACAACGCAGGAAACTTGGCAATAATGAACAACCAATTTCAAGTACTCGCAGATCAAGCCGAATATAAAACTGATGAAGATGAGCTTGAAAAAGAAACAAATTGGAGACTACAGAAATCCAAGAGGGCAAATAAGAAACCTAGAGAAGAAACCAACCCAAGCAAGAGGAAAGCTGAATCATCACCAGAAGTTGAGCCAATGCAAACCCACATTAAAGCTGGCAAAGCATTTTCTGGATCAAAAGTGCATGAGACAGAAAAGAAAAAACAGGTACCACCTCCGATCAATATTCTAGGAATAACCAACCACGGTAGTATTCAGAAACTGATGAAAGAAGTAGTACGAAATGACTACAAAGTAATATCGCTCAGCAATAATATTTGGAAAATAAATACAACAGAGCCTGAAGATTATAAAGCTCTAGCTAACAAACTAAATGCTGATGGTCACCAGTGGTATACCTACGAGGACAAAAATGATCGATAAATTAAAGTAATGGCAAGAGGTCTCCATCCAACTTGCTCAAAAGATGAAATTATTGAGGACCTGCAAAACAAAGGCCTGAAAATAATCGATGCAGTCAACATCATCAGAAAAGAGAGAAGAGAAAACAGGGACGGAAATGTTGAAATCATGAGAAGAGGTCTCCCACTTTTTATGCTAACCTTCGACAACCAAGAAAAAATCGAAAATATTTATAATATTAAGGCTATCCTCAACCTTAGAGTTAGAATAGAAACACCGAGAAAGGTCACTCGACTAATACCACAATGTAAAAAGTGCCAAGATTATAATCATACACAAAAGTACTGCCACCGTGAAGCAAGATGTGTTAAATGTGCATGAAAACACGCAGGAAATGACTGCACAGTCCCCCGAGATACAACACCGAAGTGTATCAACTGTAATGGCCAGCATCCAGCCAACTACAGAGGATGTGAAGTTGCAGTAGAACTACAAAAAATGAGAGATAAATCACGCAAACCAGGTACATCAATAAATGTACAAACTATAAAAAGAACAACGGAGCCTAAACCGTCAACTGCTAATCATAACATACAAAGCCAAGGAGTAAACGAAAACGTTACTTATGCACAAGTAGTTCAGCAAACAGAGGAGAAACAGTTAAAAGTGGATCTCGTTCTACAGGGCATACTGAGAAATCTAGAGAACATTAACAATAGACTTATTTCGCAGGAAATGAGTCTGCAGAAAACACTAGAAGAAATGAAATCACAAACTAGTTTCAATAAAAGAGTAGAAGAAAACCTTGGTCAAGTGTATCAAAATATAAATTATATAAAATCGAATTATAAACAAAAGAAATGAATAAAACATTACGAATTGTAACCTGGAATGCAAATGGGCTATTGCAACACATTCAAGAACTAGATATATTTTTAAACATGCATAATATAGATATATGTCTTATATCAGAAACCCATTTGTCCAAAACTTCATTCTGTAAAATAAAAGGATATAATTGCTACTATGCACTACATCCTGAGAACAAAGCCAGAGGTGGATCAGCTATCCTCATAAAAGAGTATATAAAACATAACAAAGAACCAAAAGTTGAGAACCTTTCCATGAGAACCATTTCACAACAATCAAAATACAATTAAGCAATATTAAAACATGCAGTATCTCAGCAATATATTGCCCTCCAAGATACAATCTCAAACAAGTAGATTATACTAATCTTCTGAAAACGCTAGGAAGTATCTTTTTAGTTGGAGGTGACTATAATGCAAAAAATACATATTGGGGATTTTGGTTAACGACCGCTAAAGGAAAAGAACTGTTCGCAGCAGGCAAACAACTAAAATGCGAGTTTCACTCAGGCGGTACACCAACCTATTGGCCTACGGATACCAGTAAGATTCCAGACCTTATAGACTTCTTTATTACAAAAGGGATTTCAGATAATTATATCCATTTAGAGAACAGTGAAAGTCTATCATCAGATCATTCACCAGTTATTATGATACTTAGCAAAACAATTATTTTGAAAGAGAGCAACCCGAAATTAACGAGCTTCAAAACCAATTGGGATCTCTTCCAAACACAGTTAACAGAAAGAATTAGTCTGCAGAATCCAATTCAGGGACCAGTTCAAATAGAAGACGAATTAGATAAGCTCATCCATAATATCCAATAGGCTGCGTGGGAAAGCACTCCAAATAATAGGCAGGAAATGAAGCGCAATGCTAGCTATCCAGAGGAAGTGAGAGAACTTCTTAAAAATAAAAGAAAATCACGGAAGAATTGGCAAAAACATCGAGATGCTGAAAATAAAAGAGTATTTAATCATTTGTGTAACAAATTAAAATACCTTATAAAAGACATTAAAAATCAATCAGTTAATAAATACCTCAGCACTCTAACTGGGCAAAAAGATACTGATTATTCATTATGGAAAGCAACTAAGAATATTAAAAGACCTAAACTTCAGATTCCTCCAATTAAAAATAATGAAAATTGGGCTCGAAATGCTAAACAAAAAGCAGATTTGTTTGCAAATCACCTTGAAGAAACATTCCAACCTTATCCAAAACAAACGGAAGAGGAAAATATTACACCAATAAATAAACAGGATGAAGTAAATATTACACCTGTAACATTGAAAGAACTAAAATGGGAAATCAAAAATAATATGAATGCGTATAAGGCTCCAGGATATGATCTTATAACAGGTCAGATAATAAAACTGTTACCGGAGAAAGCGTTGAGGAAACTAGTGCATATAATTAATGCAGCATTTCGACTAAGATATGTACCAAGGCAATGGAAAGTTGCAGAAGTAATTATGATACTTAAACCGAACAAACCTCCGCATGATAAAGCTTCATATAGGCCAATTTCTCTGCTACCAACATTATCGAAACTATTTGAAAAAGTTCTTCTTAAAAGACTAAAACCAATTATCGAAGAAAGGAATCTTATCCCTTCACATCAGTTTGGATTTAGGGAAAAACATTCTACGATAGAACAAGTACATCGAATTACTGATGTAATCGAGAAATCACTAGAAAGCAAGCAAATATGCTCAACTATATTCCTTGATGTAGCGCAAGCATTTGACAAAGTATGGCACCAGGGGCTAGAATTCAAACTTAATCGAGATCTTCCGGAGCAATTTTTTCAAATTTTAAAATCATACATATCAGAGAGGTTCTTCCGAGTAAAGTATGAGAATGAGTACTCCCAACTAAAAAGAATAACAGCCGGAGTACCACAAGGGAGTGTTCTTGGGCCAATCCTATATCTCCTATATACTAGAGATATACCAATTACAGAAGAAACAATGGCGACTTTTGCCGATGACACGGCTAATGACTCCACTAGTAAATTACAGAGGGCTACTAACCTGATATGTAATTGGACAAAGCAATGGCGAATTAAATTAAATGAAGCAAAATCAATCCAAGTGAACTTTACAAATCAAAAAGTTAACCATATACCAATAATGATAAACTCAATAGTAGTACCCCATGCAAACACTGCCAAATATCTTGGTATGACTTTAGATGCTAAGCTTAGATGGAAGGAACACATAAAAAAGAAGAGAGAAGAAGTAAAAGTAAAATTTAGAAAAATGCATTGGCTCCTAGGGAGACAATCTGAACTAGCGATCCATAACAAACTGCTGTTATACAAACAAATTCTGAAGCCTGTATGGACATATGGTAGCCAACTCTGGGGATGTACCAAGAAGACAAATATCAAAATCATACAAACAGTTCAAAATAAAATCCTACGATGTATTGTTAATGCACCGTGGTACATTCGAAACGACAACCTCCATCGAGATCTCAAGATTGAGCTTGTCGCGGATGAAATTAAGCATCATGCAACAAAACACCTACAACGTCTGCACCAGCATCAAAATCTGGACATCCGCTGTATGCTGACTACATCTCTAACAAGAAGACTGCAAAGAACCAAACCACTGGACTTATCGCGACCAGGAGGTCAGTAGACTTACTGTGGCGAAAAATCTGAGGGAGGAGTTACACTAACTGGGGATAATCACTTGATTACGCCGACTATTCAAAATACTGTATTATGCAATGTAAATTACTAAATGGGTACAAGACTCAGTCGTTATATAAATAAATATAAAAAAAAAAAATCTATTCGAAAGCAATATAGTTATAACTATGTTTGGAAGATTAAGATGCAAAAGAGCACAATAATTCGAGTAGTGCGGGGTCAAACAATTTGCAAAAGAGCATGTTTTAAAAATGTAAATATTTGAAAACAAAGCAATTTTTGCAGTTCATGCAGTCCAGGCAATTAGTTTATTCGTTATAAAATCATTCTCTGATTTTGAGTCAAACAAATCTCTCAACGCAGGCAATCGAGGCTGTAGGGAAACCTGGATTTCATTAGAATCGCAGGTGGAAATGAAAGATACCCACAAGTAAGTGACATTATGAATTTTCCTTTCCAATTCGTGTGTATCACGCTAGTCCCATCCTTGCGCAGAGGCTGGCATTCAATTTTGGCTTATGTAAATTTGGCCTGCTAATTGTAAAGGGCGCGAAAACCGCTCATAAAGCGAATAAATATATTGCGATTAAAGTTTTTTTTTAATGAGTTCCGCCAAATTAAATTTTGTTGTTTGTTTACCAGTTCCAACACTACTCACATGCGGATGCTCCCATATAAAAAATCATGCGGCTATTTTGAAATTCGTATAGAAGTTTCTAAGGTGACTATAAGGTAATTGTATCTGCGTTTTCATTCTCAGTTTTATACTTGTCTAGCTAAAGTAATGATATAAAAATAAAATAAAATGTTGACCTAAAATTTCTAACTGACATCGGATGATTGAGTTTTTAAAATAAATTTTTTCTGTTAGCCTTATTCGAGAGTAATAATTTCGTTAACGTGATTGAGAATTTACTTCGTTGTAAGGTACTGTGTTTGAAATAAAACTCGAATTTTCGCTAAACCTCATTTTTCAAAATTGCAGTTGAATCAAAAAATGTTCGTTACATCAATCACGTCATGTAATCTCCATTATATGATCTAACAAACTTTTCTAATGTAATTCAATTGCTCACAATTTATAGCTTACAAATATTGCTCACACATACATACGGTTTAAGCTTTTCAATGAACAAAACGATAAAATTTAATGAAAACACCAAAATTATTGTATGTATTATAAACGAAACACGAATACGATAAACCTTTATTCATTCGAATTGCTTGGAAATGAATCACTGAAACGTGAAGGTAATGGTATTCTTAACCGAATTAAAAAAAAAATTTTGTTGCTTAAATTCTAGGAAAATTTATTTATATAGAAAAATTCTATTAAATATTCAAAAGAAATTTTTTACCTGCGGTAATTTCCACTTTTGTGCGCTGTACTTTAAAAAAATATATAATTCCAGTTTTCTCTCTTACTATTATTTATGTATATACGGTTGAAAGTATTATGTAAAAGTCATTACATATATACAATAAGAACTACTATGGGGGTATAGCTAAGTATCTTGAAGTTTTCCATTTTCACTCTATACGTTGAACAATTTTTTTCATACATTTTTTTGAAATTTTAAGAAGGAGTTAAACATAACCAACTATAGTTTTTAAATCGAGGTCATAAATTATTTTACATTTGGCTTAATCTTAAGATGTAAATACAATGTATAACGTATAGAAAAATTTAAGTTGTTGTAAAAATGGTGGAAAGAAGTTTTAAGTGCTGAGGGAACTAGTAATTCACGAAATATCGCACCTTCTTTCCTGTTGATGGTATACGTTACTGCTTACAAGCGAAATAATAAAATATTATTTATTCCTAAAATATATCATTATCGCCATAGAACTACATAAATATAAATATATAAATTCAAAATCCTTTACCGGAATTGTACTCATTCCTAAATTCAAAATCCTTTACCGGAATTGTACTCATTCCTTGAAGTGATATAGTGATTTAATGTGGTGCGTTGTAAAATATAATCGAAGATAATATTATGTGTCTCACAAGTCACAATAATACTATTCTCTGATAGCATCGGTAAGCCTAAACATATAATATGAATACCCAAGACAAAAACCAGTTAGAAATATCTACAGAGTTTGAAGATTATTTTTACACTTAGAATGAGGATGTCATTTTTTAAAACTTACCAAAAAGTTTTACACTCAAAAAATTTAGTCCGGTATAGCTAATAACAAATAAGAATAAATTTCATACTCTAGTAGTCACTAAATATGTACAGTTCTCATTGGATTTGTCTCCTGTGGAGTGGAGCAAAATGGAACAGCAGGTTTAACAGAAATACTCACAAAACTGAGTGACATTTTAATTTAGAGCTTTAACTGGAAAATAAATTCAATTTCTTTAATTGGTTTTGCCACATAGCGAATGTTCTGCCGTATAGTAGACAATTATAAAAATGATGTATAGACGATTATGTACAATAATGATTGTATGATTGTAAATTAGGATTGTATATATACATTCAACGTCGACAATGTAGAATGCATGCAAATTACGTAAATGAAAAAATAAGTGTTTATTGTTTATTGGCTGCGGGCTAAATCCAAGGTAAATGCTGCTTTTACTTTAGCATTTTCCCGTTCAAACATACTTTGCCATGTCAATATTGGGTGTAAGTATATTAGTGATTTTTATAAGTTTTATTTTATTTATTTACAAATACATATGTTTTCGTTTTTAAAGGAAAGTACATACTACAGGAAACAAAATTTACAAAAACAAGTAAGTAACAAAATTTACGTAAACAAGTCGGATGCCACAGACGAGTTTATGCATCGAAAAAAACAGTAAACAACCGGCAAAAACCATGAGTAGGTCGAAGTTTTAAAACAAACATCGACAAAATTCGCAAACGTATATAGGGAACGGCGTGAATTTGATTAAATACGCAATCCAAGGAATGTTTCCAAATTAGGATTTTCCCGAACTCGAATGAAAATAGTTATTTTATTTGATGAATTATGTGATGAATTAATGTGATGAATTAAACAAAATATTTTTATAGTGTTAATATTAAAATAATGAATTTTTACACTCCAGAGCACATTTGGTAGCGAAACTCTATTTAGTCTCTGGAGCTGTTTGAATATTTTTCAAGTTCCAATGGCTCAATGTCGCTAAGATCACCGGATGCTAGACAAATATTATGCATTACACAACATGCACACATCACTTGAATGCATCGGTTTACTTGAAAAAACTTGACAGCCACCTGGTTTTTAACATGCCAAACGTCTGCTCAATTATTAAGCGAGCTTTTGAATGGGCATATTTGTAGCGTGCTAGTGCTTCGGTTAAATTACCTCCTTTATAGGGTGTCAGAATGCTTATTGGATTGACCATGCATTTGTATCCAGCACCATCGCCCTACAAAAAGTAAACCTCCGGAGGGAATCTACCCCTTCCTGTACAACCAGCTATTTATTAAAATTCGTTGGTCGTGCACCGACCTGTTTATTATTTGGATCGCAAACCGCTTGCAGTTGGATCGAATACTCCCATTTTCTATTTATATACTGGTCTCTTTGATTTTGGGGACACTTTATTAACATGGCAGCCGTCGATTGCACTTACAGCTTTATTAAATATTTGAGATCTAGCTTCGGCTGCAAATTAATTCTCTATCTTAACTATATCATTCGATAATGGTTCAAAATTTTTTTTAAATATTTATGGATTATATTTTTTATTTTGCTCTTATGCATTAGCATTGCCTTTGACCCAACTCGGTAACTATTATCACATCCCAACCAGAACAAAAACATGATCATTTAAATTTCTATGGTCCACCCATGAACGTTGCTATTTAATAGTGGTCTAGACATTTTATTCTTAACGGCTAATGTAGCGTTTCCAATATAATTATTTCAACTTACTTCTTTCGCATTACAAATTTCTTGTAAAATCATTTCCTGCATTTCCAAATATTGTTCAACCATTTTAATAACTTCGCCACACATTACTGCCACCTTAGGTTTATTATAGGAGGTGGTTACAACGTGAAACACACTGCGTATAGCGATCACGACTCATAGCACCAGGAAAGGGAAAGGAACTTCTAATTCGCATAGGTCACCCATGCATAATTTTATTAAGTCACATGAGATATGAGACAACCCCGCCGTTGGTGCAATACTATGATGTTGTAAAATGGCGAAATACTGGCCAATGGAGGGATGAAATCAATCAACCTTTAGCTTCTTTTAGATGATTAGGGTAAAATCGATGTACCGGAGCTGTACCGTGGCAAGCATCAAATAATTCGTATGATCAGAAATTAATTTTTTTATTTTAAGTATTTATTGTTTTTTTCGGCGAAATAATTTGTAATGACCCCTAACGCTTCATCCTGTCAGTTTTTTGGTAACTGTTTCATATAGTGTTTACTGAATCCGCAAAAATGGTCAATGTGGTCGTCTTGCGCAGCTGTAGGCTCTTGATATTTTTTTTTTATTAGACCTAGAATTTCGGTAATTTCTGAGTTTTCGTGAATTTGTTATTAATTGAGTTAGTCGATGAAGTTGCTTTTATAAATGAATGACCTCTTGAAAAATTAGTGATACCGATCATTAAAATAGAATATTATAACCAATTATTTTAACTCATCAAGGTCAGTTATATCATTTAGAACAACCACATCACCCCCAACATCTTTCGTCATATATATTCAAGAATTTAAATATTGTTTAACTGTTTTGGCACGCCCAAATAATTCTCTTATGCATTACATCATTCATTCACTTATATCAATTTAGCAGAACTATTTAATCCTCAAGTTACAGATGTTAATCGTTTATGGTTCCGTTGTACCTCCAAAACTTTCCATTTCGCTCGACTACAGATTGCTAAATTTTATATAAAGAACATTAGATGGCTTACCATTTGATGCTGTCCTGCGAAAGTTTATTATACGTCATCATTAATTAAAACCAAGATGAAGGCTTTTATTAGTGATGTTCATAATACTTTCATATATTATGTTCTTTTTCTGCTAAAATTTAAATTTTTTGCAACACAACCCTTTAATAGGATTGCATTCTTATATTCGTTCACCTTTTTATTGAGTATAAGTGGAAATGGAGATGCCATCCTATCATCATTAGTAATTGAGTTTAAATGAATGTTATTCATTTTAATGTTTTTTTGTGTAATCTTTTGTCACTATATAACTTATTTTAAATAAAAAACTTTTATTTTTGATTTTATAGTTTAATTCTTCCTTATGGTGACAATTTTTATTTTTGATTTTTTCGGTAAATCGATTTCGACTTGCGTCTTCCTCAGTACCTTGTTAACTATCTAGTTCTAGTTCTCTTCTAGTAAAAAATAATCTTCATCATGTTTCAACCAGTGAACCTACCAATTGGCCTAGTGATAGGAGAAAGATCCCAGATGTCATAGATTTCTGCGTCACCAAAGGAATCGCCAGTAATTATATTAAAGCTGCGCCATGCTTGGACTTGTCATCGGACCACTCGCCAGTCTTAATCACTTTGGGTACAAAGATAGTGAATACAAAGAAACAACCGATGTTAAGCAACAATAAAACTGACTGGAACCTCTTCAGATATAATGTAACAGAGAAACTAAACATAAACATCAAATTAAAGACAGAGAGTGATATAGATGAAGCAGTTGAACATCTCAATGAATGTATCCATTCGGCAGCTTGGAAGTCAACGCCAGAACAAAATGACAAAGAAAAGAATAGGGGATGTTCAAATATTGTCAAGAAAATGATTTAAAAAAAAAGAAAATTAAGAAAACAGTGGCAACGATATCGACTAGCGGAAGATAAACGTAATCTAAACAAAGCAACAAAACAGTTAAAAGAGTTGCTGCTCAATGAAAAAAACCAATCAATACAAGAATACTTATCTCGACTATCACCAACAGAAAACACAGATTATTCATTATGGAAAGCGACCAAGAAGCTGAAACAACCACAGCAGCATGTTCCACCGATACGTAAAAGTAATGGTCACTGGGCGAGAAATAATGAAGAAAAGGCTGAAATATTTGCAGACCATTTTGAAAAGGTATTTCAACCATATCCTTCAGAAACTACAGACGAAGAGAATAACAACATTCAAAGCTATTTGGAATCACCATTGCAAATGAATCTGACAATTATGAAGTTTTCTATCTTAGAAGTAAAAACAGTTATACAGAGAGAATTAAATCCTAAAAAGGCGCCAGGATATGATCTCATCACAGGAAAAGTTTTGCAAGAGTTACCCGATAAGGGTATACGATATCTAACTTACATATTTAATGCAATACTTAGAACTGGATATTTCCCAATACAATGGAAGGTTTCACAAGTAATATTAATACCAAAACCTGGAAAGCCCGCAGAAGAAATTACGTCCTACAGACCTATAAGCTTGCTACCAATTATTTCTAAATTATTTGAAAAACTACTGCTTAAGCGTCTAAAGCCCATTTTACTGGAGAAAAATCTGATTCCGGGCCATCAGTTTGGATTTAGGCCAGAACACTCAACAATAGAACAAGTGCACAGAATAGTTCAAGCAATTCAAGAAGCTCTGGAAGAAAAACGATATTGTTCTGCTCTATTCATGGACATAGCACAAGCTTTTGATAAGGTGTGGCATGTGGGATTACAATACAAAATCAAGCAATGCTTACCAAATGATTTCTACAGAATATTAACATCGTATCTAATGGACAGACATTTCATTGTAAAACATCAGGATACATACTCAAATATCCGTCCAATTAAATCTGGTATACCACAGGGCAGCGTGCTTGGACCAATATTATATCTAATATATACCGCAGATATACCTACAAGCAATCAAGTAACTGTAGCAACATTTGCAGATGACACGGCAGTACTCTCATCACATGAAGACCCCAACAAAGCAGCAGAAGTCTTGCAGGAGAATATTAATAATATCCAAGTATGGATGAAAAAATGGAGAATTAAAGTTAATGAAGCAAAATCATGTAACCTTTACAATGCGTAGAGGCACATGTCCATCAATACAGATGAATAACCAGGTCATACCTCAATCTGATGTAGTAAAATATTTAGGTATACACCTCGACAAACGTTTAACATGGCGTAAACATATATGGACAAAAAGAAAGCAATTGGGAATGAAACTGTCCAAAATCTATTGGCTCATATGCAGAACATCTAGTTTATCGATTGAAAACAAACTATTGCTTTATAAAATGATAATAAAACCTATCTGGACACATGGTATACAGCTGTGGGGAACGGCCAGCAACTCGAACTTGGACATTCTTCAGCGGTTCCAGTCTAAAATTCTAAGAATCATAGTAGATGCACCGTGGTTCGTGTCAAACGATATAATTCATCGGGACCTAAAGGTACCAACAATACGTGAAGAAATTAGGAACTCCAGTGCCAGGTATCAGTCAAGATTGTCAATTCATCCAAACGAGCTAGCGAACAAACTACTCAACTCCACAACGAGGAAAAGGCTGAAACGTCACAAAATTTTGGATTTGCCAAACAGATCCTAGTCACAAGCAAACACATTAAATTTTAAATTCTCAATATTCAATCGACCCAATCGTAGTTAAATGTGTTATATCAATTTAAACTAATTATAATGTAAGGAGATTTTATCAATGGGTAAAAATACTCCGATCAAGACAATGTAAAAAGACACAAAGTTTACTGAATGTCTCTTAAAGAGATAGATTGTAAAATAAAGGAACCAAAAAAAAAAAAAAAAAAAAAAAAAAAATAAGCATCATTAGTAGTCGATCTTATTTTCTTTACACAATTGAGGCATTGCCTGAAGCATTTTCCAAATTTCTCATGAAGTCGACATCTGCATCCATTATAGCAACACGCAAGACGTATGGAATATGTTCCCACATACGCTCCAATTGGCCAACGCCGACTATAATTTGGTATCGAGATTTTTTTTTGTAGTAAATGGAGTTGTAAAAAAAAAGAATTCGATACAAAGTTTCAGTCGACCTTGCCAATGCCTCACATAGTAAAACTCATGAAAACAGGTCTGGCACTGATGTAAGTAAATTTTTCGTGTATTTTACTATGTGAGTGCTTGGATTGGTTCACCAAAATTTGACATCAAGACTTTTAAACGTACATATGTACATATAAAATTTATTTCTGTAATTTAACAATTTTTTACGTTGTATTAATGACTGGTAAGCTGGCGTTTATAGGCTACTCTGGTTTAAGACCAACGAGCGCATTGATCAGCTGTATATTCAAAATAAATTAAATTAAAATGTTAAAGAACAATTCGTTGTAGATTTGCGTACGCACCTCTTTTCTACCAGTTTATTTCTATATGTTGTTGTTGTGATATCAATTTATTTTCAATTTCCTATGGTAGGTCAATGAACCCGTATTCGTTTATTTTTTTTTGTTTTAACTCATCTTCGCAATTGACCATCCTCGTGATGGTGGTGGTAATTAGTGCTATATGACATCGTTGTCTTTGCAGTGGTTTTGTATCGCATGATCATCTCAACCAATAGATTTGTTATGATGTAAGAAGTGTAAGTCAAATATTGCGATAGTGTGAATAGGCTTAACTAAAAATATCTCTATTCCATAATCAATTTATTGATAATAAAATTAGATTGTTTTTTGAGGCCACCGCGGCTAGATGAAATATTTTTTGTGCCAGTAGTATAGTGTTAAAAATATATATATAACATAAAAGAATAAATAGCATCCATATGTGTAAATAGGTGCATATAAAAAGTAAAATAATAAATAAAATTTATATATACAGGTAAGAAACGCAGTGCCATAAGTAATAGTTGGTGAACTACGTGTATAGTGTTCTATTTTCATTTCCCTTTTCTTTTTTTTCGGACATACTCGTTTATCATAGTGATAAAAACAGTAATCCTTCTTTAAGATCCTTATTAATTCTTAAGATATCTAGATAAGGATTTATTACACTGTGTAGGGGCTAGGTAGCGGGGCCTCCACCTTAAATAATATATTTCATTACCTATACATATCAGGATCGAAGAAAGTTCAAGTATTGGGACGCGTAGCCTGATTCGCGATTGTTTTAAGCGGAGTAGCGGTACCGCTGCAAAAGTAAACCCGCCGAAAAAAAAAAAAAAAAAAAAAAAAGGGGGGAGCAGAAATTAAATACATATGTAGTTAAAATTGAAAATAATCGAATAGTTTTGATTATATATATGTAGTCGTATTTAGTACAATTATTTTTTTTTATTAGACATACAGATATTATGTATGTATGTAGCAATTGTAACATGCCTATTTGCCTATATTTTTGTTGTTGTTTAATTAATTTTGATTTATATATATCTTATTTGTAAATTGTGTTATTTATTATTTCAACTATTAACGTGTAGTGCCAAAATTAGTAATTCAATTATATAAATATAGTTTGTGATATAGCGAAGTAGTTGGAGGAAATAAACATTTTTAGCAAGTCTGCCGTGGATAATCCAGTGAGTACTCGTTGGTGATCTAATGGGTGATTTTTTTTTTATTTATTTAATGATTATTAGTTCTCACCCTTGTTCAGCTATAAATCACATGGTTAGCTTATAACCTCCTTTATTTTAGTAAAAATATAAAAATATTAAATAAAAATAATAATAATTTTTGTGATGAACTGAAATATAAAAAATATGTTTAATGGAATAGATTTTCCTAAGTGGTGATGAAGTGTTTTGACGTGGATCAGATGTAAATTCTCTATTTGTTTTATTTAACACGAGTTTTTTTTTGTGGTGTCTCATCATAAATATGGCGGCAGAAAAAACCCCTCCACAGGCCACTGAGTACTACCCTACCAGATCGTGTTAGCCGTTCATAGAGGCACGTTACAAACTATTTGGCACATTAACACTTGAACGTACAGGAAAGCTTTTAACAATATATATTCTAACTATATATACAAGTCTTTTATGGGTACACAACGCACATTAATTGTATATAAAATTAATGTTCTTCGTTTAGATTGATGGGACACGCAACCATAAAATAAAAAAATTAAATTGGAACTCGCAAATTACAACAAATAATTTATGAAATATTGTGACAAATTGAATTTATATATGAATATACATATAAGAATATGGAATGATAAAAATATATTTTAATGGATGGATATCAAAGTCTGTGTATTTATACTGTGGTTTACCATCAACATTAAGTTTATTCAGCTGTTAACATTTTATTGTTATGGTCGATTTTCATTCGAAATATTTAATTTTTATTGTTCGTTATCGTGGGCTTTTAATCAATTTTCATTTAAATCATTTCATTTTTTATTGTTTTGTTGCTTATTTATATACAATAAAACGACCTCCTGTTAAGCTTTTATGTATATATACGTTAATCCTATATTTTTTGTACACATATACAATTTTAGATATACTCGTATGTATACATATTATTGATTTTTTTGGTATACGGTATATATACACAATAGAAACCTTTCAAAATGAAAAATAACCCATTTTCTTTTATAATTTTTCTCCTGTTTAACTCTATTATTTACAATTTTTCATTATTTTGGTTCCATTGAAAAATGCAGTAAACAGCGAGAGCACACCACCAGCTATACATATACATATACACATACACAAGAATGAAAAATATCCAATTTTTCATTTTTTTTTTTTCATTTCGTGAAAATAATGTACAGTAGATACAAAAAAAAGTTAATTTTGTTGTTTTTCACTTGAGATGATCATGATGATTGTGATTTATTTTGGTACCATATACATATATAGAGAAGAAACAGTTTATAATGGCAAAAAAATTATTATTTTTTATTCCATTTGCTCACCGGGAAAAATTTAATTAAAATGTGGAACGTTTATTGTTCGTTGCTGTTTTGCTGCCATAGATAAATTTGATGTGGTAAGCTGAGTATAATTTATTGATAAAGTGATAACCTTGCTTAGATTTTTATTGTATCTATATTGCTAATCATTGATTTATCACGTAATTTTGGTACGTGGCTTTACGTGTCAACTTTATATATAACAATGTAAACTACTCATTTTTTTAAGGACCATGGCCGTCGGTTTAATGTTTAAATTACTCTCTATATCACAGAAAAAAAAACGATTGTCATATTTACAAAACCGCTGTTGTTAATTTTTTTTAGTGATAATCATTAATATATTATTTACTATAACAAAAATTGTTTTTTAAAATAAATTGTCAAGAGCTAATAACACAAAACAAGTTTAGTTATTATACTTAACCAATTTTATTCAAAATTTACTTATATCCACAATAAATTCATTAAAATTACTAATTTTATCTATTCAATTATGGTATAGTAATAACAACCACCAATTTAGTTAAAAAAAACAACTAAACTTTAGTATTAGATACAAAATTTAGTGTTAACTTTTAAATTGTGAAAGAGACAAAATTGTGTTTGTTGTATAATTGAAAATTTGATAACATTTTTATTTATCCTAACATAATTATTCCTATTTTATCTTATTCGAAACCCAATTTTTAAATAATTACTATTTATTACATTAATTTTGATTTACTTTTTTTTGTTTGAAAAACTAGATTAGGGTATTTTTTTAAATCAATTTATAAATTATCCCACTAAAAATTAAAATATGTATATGTAAATAAAATTGCTCGGGTTTTTAGGAGTTTCTTGATGAATTACGAACGTCTCGACTTGATATACTTAAAACTAAAGGTTAAAATATAAAATTAAAATTTTCTTATTGAATTTAAATTAGGTTAGTTAAAATGAAAATTATGTCATGATTTTGTATTATAGATTTATGTTTATTCTAAGTTAGGAATCAGTCCTAAATAAATTAATCTGAATCAATTGTGTTATTGGTATTGCCACTAAATCATTAATATGTTTAATGCATATTTATGGTAGACTCCGATGCTATGAAGTGATTTCAGATATTTTTTCTCATTAAACAACCGACGTCCAATATACATGTCTTTATGCAATACTGCCTAATGATTATCGTTGTCCTACATCAATAATATATTTAAAGGAATCTGGAGAATACCAAACACGGTAATAAAATTCTTAGGACCATATAGTAAAGCGCATTGTTCTATGAGTTATGTTTTTACATGTTTTTGATATAAAATTAAATTTACAACATAGTTCTGTTTAATATTACAGACTATTTTAGTTAAATTATCGAATATTTAGTTAAATAACCAGAGGTTTAGTTAAATAAAATAAAGGTCTAGTAAAATAACTAAATTTTTAGTAAATGAACAAAAACGTTACTTTTCGAGTGGTAATCATAAATTACGTAGCATTTTTCTATAGAACCATTTACAAGTCGATTTTTGAACCAAATGCATCGCATTTATTTGTAATATTAATTTATGGATTGCATTTATTTCTGTTTTTTATTTTTATTATTTGTGTAGTGCTGACTATTAATTTTCTTATTTTTAATAAGTTTTGTGCAGTAGGTTAAATACGTCGGTAATTATCATTAAATAATTATACGTATACAGGTGAGATATTTCTTAATAATTGTTCATTCCATGAAAATTTGTTATATTAAATTAAATTTTACAGCCACCATTGTTATAACTGTATTTTTATAACGAGTATGTTATATTTTTACTTAGAGCTTTTGTAAATGTGTTAAATAAGATTAGTTTACTTACTTTAGTTAATTTAATTTTAAATAGTATTCTAATTTGATAATTTAAAATTAATATATAATTAATTATTTTCAAAATGAAATCTTTTAAATGTCAATTTAGTGATAGTTATTTTAAACAATTAATGAAACATTTTCAAAAAACTCATCATTTAGCAACATATGATACATATTTTTTGTTAACTAGATTTATATAATATAAAATATTACACATGATATAATAGAAAGAGGTATATAATTCAATATACATATAAGTATCTAATAAGAGGGAACGATGGATAACCCGCCAACAGAGACGCCCACCAACATTATTCAATTGGACAATGCAAATACTACCACCGAAAATATAGAGAATGATCAGTAATATCAGTTTGGACTCAAGTACGGCAAACAACAGTAATATCTGCAGAGTAAATTTTATTCTGTTACCTGATGATGCGGGAATTTGTCAACAAGAACCTGAAAATATTTTCATCCACGTATACCATTTTAATGACAAACAAAGTGATCTTTATAAGCTGTTAACTAATTGGAACTTATTAGATATTTATGAATATTTTAATGGTAAGTTCAATTGAATATTTTTTGTTTATTTGTCCTAGTCATTTAGGTAATATTCTAGCAAAACAAAGTATTTAAAAATTTAAATATAAAATTTGTCTAATTTCAGAACTAGTTTATTTAGACGAACTAAAAAAACTTTTGTCAGAGCAGGCATACCGGATTTTAAGGACGCAAACTTTAAACTAAACGTGATAATAAATTTTGATTAAATTAATCATAATTTTAAAAAATCAAATAAGCACGAAGACAGTAAAAACCGCAACGACTTTATCATCATTATCACAAATAACTATTCCCACAACACTTAATTGTGAATAATATTGTCGAACACTCCATAAGAGTTAGCCTCAGTTTGACTACAAGTATGTGCAAGCATATTGCAGAGCAGATAGTGGCAATTATGCCAAATGAAGAAAAGGTACACCATTATTTATTAAATTATTTTATTTTAATTTAATTATTTTAAATGAATTTTATTCTTTAGGAGTATTATTACGTCAAAAGGAAAAATGCATCTCCTCTAGGCAGCTTGTATTTTAAGTACCATAACTGAAAATCAAGAACGCGTAAAGCATCATGTAGTTCCATTCAAAAGAGTAATTCTCCGTCGAAAAACTGTTTGTTATTTCAACAAATGAGGAGGAGCACATTTAAGCACTGAAGCATGAAGTCCTTAGTCATGATGATTTTATGATGCATTGGAATGGTTCAGTAAAAGCCAGAATAAACTGTATGAAAGAAAATGCAGCTACGATGAAAATTTTTGAAAAATGGCCTGAATATAAAACCCCAATGGGATATCGATTGGTAAATATTTTTCTAACGATAAATATATATATATATATATATATATATATATATATATATATATATATATATATATATATATATATATATATATATATATATATATATATATATATATATATATATATATATATATATATATATATATATATATATATATATATATATATATATATATATATATATACATAAACATCTTCTTTAAATTAAACTTTCTTAACTTTCTTTAAAATTTCTTTACAGATTAATGTCGATTATAGTGCGCTGTACGATGATAATAAAAATATGGTGAATGATCATTTCTTAAAGAATTTTTTAATAAAAATTACAAAAGTTTACCAAGCTCAGCTAAGAAATCTTAAATAATATGATTAGTTCTGAAAGTGTAACTGATGGTAAGTTTCTCAAACACATACTTAGATTATGTATATTTATTTATAAAGCTTTAATTTTAGATGGAAAGTATGCTGTCGCATTCTATCTTCTACATGGAATATTAAAAGCTAACCCGTCAAAATTAAAAAAATTTATAATTAGACACTGCCAAAAACAGTTTATGTTTTTGGCAAAGACAATAGCAGAACTTGAACAACATTTAATTAATCACAAATCATATATTCAACCTTTAATCTGCTTAATTGGAAAAGTTATTCTTCATCCTGAGGAAATAATTGTTTATTTTGACGGTATGAAATATCGAATTTTATCTATAGTCAAAGCTATAGATATTGTTTATAAAATATTTCATTATTTAATTTGAAATATCCTGATGCAGGATTTGCAGTTTGGCAATTTATACAACACTACGTTTATAAACATAAGATCTCTGGTGAAATCGTTTTGCCAAAAGTTGTTCTTTTAAAAAAAGAACTCTCTTAAATTTGTTTATTTTTTAACTATACATACATACATATCTATGTAATTGAATTTTTCATATAAATGTATTATTTTTATTATTAATTTTATAAAAGTTAAGTTATTTAAGTTTTATGTTATAAGTTATTTAAGTTTTTAATATTTTTTAAGACTCTTCCTGATGAAGTTGGAAAGAAATAATTATGTACATATTTTGAAATTTGATAAATAAATTACTTTTATAAAGATTATTTTTGTTATACTAAATATAAGCATTGCGTTATTATTTTAAAAACCAGGATTAAATATTTACTTTTTTTGTGCTATTTTTAGTTTTAACGATCATTAATTTTATATTTACAGGTTATTTCCGAGAAGTAAGTTTTAATAAATGGTTTTACCTAATTTAAACAACACAGATTAATTTTCAATTTAGCGATGCATGTCACCTTTAAAAGAAATTACCTTGTCAAAGCTGGTTCAATAATTATCTCAAATTATTTGCCTTCCAGTCTACAATAAATTAATATATACATAGCTAACCGACATGTAAATATTAGAACAAATATCTTAAAAGTAATTGCGATTCTGTTCTCGTAATTTGTTGATTTGGATTGATGCATGTGAATATCAAAGATAACATATTAATTTAAATCAGTGTCACTGTATTGAATTTGAAAATTATGAGTTTTATAACTTTATAAGTACATAAAAACTTAAACAATCTAAATAACATTATTTTTATTAGTACAAGTAGTATTATTTTTAAAATAATGAGTTTTGTTGTATTTTACAAAACTCATTATTTTAAAAATAATACTAATTGTGCCAATAAAAATTAAATTTTTTAAATTAATTATATTTTTATTTATTTATAAATATTCATTTGTTAATATAAATACAGCATCACTTTATAATAACTATACTATGGATTGGATTTTACTAAAGGTTTTGTTCGTTAACGAAATGTCTTAGTGTTTAAAAGACTCATACTATAGTTGAATTAATGAAAAAATAACTAAATTTTGGGTTCTTTCAAAAAATTATCTTGTAGTATTCACTGTAGAATTATTGTTGTTGTTACAAAATTTTAGTAAAAATAAAAAAATTATTGTTAAAATACAGAATTCAAGGTTAGAATTTTTATGACGTCATTGAGAATTATTATTGTACTATTAACTAAAATTCAGTCAAAATTTACAAAAGTTTATTTAAAATATCGAATTAATAATTTTGACAAGACATTTATAGTTACATATATTAAAACGCACTCTAGTTGGAGTAAATCTTCATTGATGTTGACTACGATTTTTGTTAAATGCAGTGGTTTTTTTTTTCTATGTAAGTTATGTGTCTTAGTAGATATGTTAAGTGTACCACCACATATATTTTCGCTTCCATCGGTTCTGGTTGTTGGTCACCACTTTAGTGGATTTTAGAATGATCAAGCTGTTGATCAAATTTATTAGAGTTGCGGTATACAATATATACCACAATTTAAACCAAATTTGTCGAATCATTATTATAAAGTATCATGTTCACCACCTTATGTTGTTTTTTTGAAAATAAATAATCATGCAAGCGAGAAATCGGTTGACTTGTTTTTCCATGTACGCATATATTATATAAAGTGAGGGACAGCTTGTCTCTATAATATACACTATTATTAGCATTATTATTTTGTCATCGTTTACCGCCCATAATTATACATTAAATTACAGGCCTATTATGTCACTGCCGGTTAATAACAATAATTATTAAATCATTATGTAAAATGCACAAAATTGCATATCATGCAACGATATATTTTACTTAAAAGCAAGTGTAATTCTTCACTCACATCACATAATATTTATGTAGAGTCGATTGATAAGTGGTGAAGTTATCTCAGTAATTTTACGCAAAAAAAATGTTGGTTTTAAAAGTGATTGTATTAATCGCAAGTGTCCTAGTGATTTGTGAAGCTGGGGTACGTATATCTACAAATCTCGAATTATAAACAATTTATCTCTATATTTATATTCATATACACACGCAGATGACAGTTGAACAAATGAAAAAAGCCGCAAAAGTAGTTCGAATTACGTGCATGCAAAAACTGAAACTCACCGACGATCGTGTCGATGAATTGGAGAAAGCCGATTTTCCCAATGAAAACGATCTTAAATGTTACACGGGGTGCTTACTCGAAATGATGAACACACTGAAAAAGGGTAAAGTTAATTACGATGCGGCCATAAAACAAATCGATAGTATGATGCCTGAGAATCAAAAGGAAAGCGCTAAAAATACATTAACGTTGTGTCGTGATGCACCAGATGGCAGCAAGGATAATTGTGATGCGGGCTATGCCCTATTCCAATGCCTTTACAAAAATGATCCAAACTTTTTCTTTCCATAAATTTATTTGTGAACTTATCGTTAATATTCCAGGTGGGGGGTTGCATTTTGAATAAAATCAATATACTTAAAACACTGGGAATAGTTTAATTTAGTTGTTTGAATCGTATACAGTGCCATAAATTGAAGATTATACAGTATGATCCGCGTGGATAATAATCAAGCGATGGTGAGCATTTAGGGTTAATGCGATACGAGTGGTGGGTGACAGGTTTAGAATCACTTTCAAGTAAGGTGTCCACAATGCGAAAGAGCAAATGAGGACATTCTTCTAAAAAGAGAGGATTTTGTTTTTAAATGAAAAAGGTGGGATTAAATCATTTCCACAATTTATAAACTATCAATACAATATCCAATATTGACAAACCTACATAATTTGCAAGGGCCCTAATTTCAGCAAGGTTTATCAGATGCTTCAAGATTCATATTTATTCGAGCTTTGAATGGCCAATAAGACTTGATTGCCAGATTTTCTTTTCTTCATCATTTATTGAGCCCCGTCGTTGAAAAAACCATTTTCACATTTGCATCTTGGTAAGGCTACCGGATATTTAGGCGAGCAAAAATGAACGTTTTTTGATCCAGAAAAGGAGAGGCAAAAACAATTTACAAGAATCTAAATTAAACAATTATAAAAAATTCTTAAATATTTATAAACAGAGGCTAGCAGAGCCACGATCAGGCCTGGATTAGGTACTGAAGATTTTGGAAGGTCGCAAGAAATTCTTAATTTCAACGAAATCCTGAAAAATCGAATTTTCTGTGATGTTAATAATAAAATTTCAAGGCCCCCAAAATACTCAGAAAATATTCAGAAAATTTCCATTTTCATGGTTACGAAATCGTATTCCTCTCTGAGTAGCCAACGCTTTTCCGTAAAAGAAAATGTAAAATATGCAAAATATTTAACTTAATCCAAAGAATTTCCATTTTAATGTCGTTTCCGATATGAACACTGCTTCAAAAAGTCAAAATGAACAGGAGTTCGAGGCCCGGCAAATATGAGGGGTTTTACTAGATTTAAAACTAGGTTATCGGCTCGAAAAATTAATGTCTTGTGTTTGTTTATGCTTTCTCCCGGGTATAGTTATCCTATATGGTATTTATGAGATGTAGGACTTGTGGTTTCTGTACTTGTTTTAATGTGTATCCAATTTTTCGGTTAGAAAATTCAAGAAGCACCTTGCTATTGTAGAATTTTTTTTTTGTTTTATGGTTTTTGGGAGTATTTTTTCAAAAGTAAAACATACCTTTTTTTAAATTAGCGTTGTTTAGTTGTGAAATGGTCGAAGAAGAACAGAGAAAAACTTAATTTTTGCAAAGAAGGACAGTTTTTATTTAAACGAGACATCTGGGAGCCTTAATTTTGATCAAGCTAACTGAAAAGTAAGTCGATAAAAAATATTAAATAATTTAATGAAATTCTCAGATCTTCTGGGGGCCCTACTTTGCAATTTGCCTACTATTTTCGACGGCTATCATTTGACGGCTTGGCAAAAGTAAGCAAGGGAAGGTAAAGGTAAACAATAGTATGACCGTGGTTCAATTCACGACTTAATTTGTGTAGACCGACTTTTTAAAAAGTCTACAATAAGCTTGTTCAGCAATAACCCTAATTGTAGAAATTTTTTGTATTTGCTAGAGTTTCCACAAATATACCTTTCATAAATGTTTTGTCTTTGAAATTTATTTTATTGTGATTTGAACAAAATTGACGCTTACTTTGCCATTTAATGACTATTTTATATCTGCCTAAACATAAAAACTAAACTAAACTGTAAACATTTAAAGCTGTGAACTGTCAACATGTTCTCTTAAACGAGAGCCTCTGGCCACCCTACTTTCTAGTTCTCAACCAATAAAATCGCTTAAAAAATCCCAAAAAATGCATCCATTTCTCTTCTTTCAAGTTGGCTCGCAATGTCGGATATTTACTCAAGCTCTTTACGTCCGACCATAAGTTAAAAATATTTTAACATGAAAGAGGGGAAATGGATGATTTTTATTGGTTATGGACGGATTATTTTGGTGATTTCATTGATTTAGAGCTCAGATGTAAGTATCTAGGGTATATATTTCGAATTCGTGAATCAATTTTCACTGAATTTTATTTAACTTACCATCTCTGAAAAATAAGTTAGGTTAGAAAAGTTTTAAAAAACTCAATGTAATCTGTATGTTCCCCAAGCTCATTTGTTACAGTATATCTGTTATTTTTAGCTCTGATATTGATTCATAACTGTAGGAAAGATAAATTAAAGCTTAAACTCTGAAATTGTTATTTATCAATTTCTAACAATTTCCAGGGATGTAATAAACTAGTTTCTATAGTTTAGCTTGAATCACACTTTTTAAAAATACAGCTGTGAATTGGTTCATTTGATTTCTAACCGCTATAATAACGTAAGTCATTGACATCGTCTGAATTATCGGCGTTGACCAAAGACATTGGCAAGTAGTCCACGTAATATTTTACGTGTAGACAACCACGTAGATTACATGGCGTACTCTACCTCGCCCATCCCTGGACTTGCAATGCACATTTCCAAGTTCAGTCATCGCTTTAGGGTACATAAGAAACTTAAAATGTGTTACAAATGTGAGAGGTGACGCTTAATTAAAATGGAAAGTGTTTGTGTTAATCTAATATTTCGGCAATAATTGGAAAATATTGAAAATTTAGAGATTGTATATATATCAGCTATATTTTCACAAGAATAAACTTCAAAATAAGCACAAAACTATCATGGTTTTCTCTTTAAAAAAACTAAGTGAACAACCAAAGCTGTATATGTACATATACATATACACAAAATTCATAAATTAATTAGTTCCATTAATCTTTGTCATGCAGCATCTGGGTTGAATTTAAAACTAACAAAAAATGTAAATGTGGCAATATATTTTGGTATAAGCTGGTTTTCCAAAAAGTCATATGACCTAGAAAATATTTGTATAGGCCATAACTCATTTTTTTTTGTGTACTCGATGGTTTTGGTATAATATTAATAGACAAAACTATAAAAAAACAATTGAATGTCAAAACAGTGATATATGTATTTGGTTCAATACACATGAATATACATTTTTTTTTTGTCGAAATCATATTATGCGTATAGACCGCGTTATCAAACATTATTATCTCATTATAATATTATCAATCACTTAGTTTAAAAAAAACTTTAAAAAAAAAAATTGAATCCACAATGGAACACTGCTGTACCGATACTACTTTTTATATACATAAGAAATTGTGAAGATCTATCTATGATTAAGATCGATGTGACCTAATTAGATTTAAATTGAATGTGAACACCAAAACACCATTAGTGGCAAATTCTGTAAATTATTGTGTATATAACAACATCAAATCTGTTAAGTTATCTTCGCTATTGTATATACATATATACGCACCTTTAAAAATATTTATTTTTATTTTCCTTGCGATACAAAATATTTTCCATCAGCATCTGTCCCAATAATAATAAACATCGCACTTAATCCAATCGAAAATACAAAAATAAAATCGAGGGTAACAAAATTACTTTTCGTTCCAATTCTCTCGATGCGTATACCACCATCCATATAGACGATGCGACAACGATGCACGATATTCAAGAGTAACAAAATTATATTTTTCTTAATAATGATAAAAGCTTGAGCTTTTTTTAAATTTTTTGGTTCGTTTTCGACGTCGTCTTTATTTTGATTTTCTTCTTCTTATTACTATATTATTATAGTATTTCTCCATAAGTAAATGAGAAAATTTGTTCAATTAACTTTAATATGAAAATTTATCTTTATGATTTAATTATTGAGAAAATATTAGAAAATGAAAAGAAATAAAAATTAAATTACTTGCTTTTTATATTTAATGTTGCATGTTATTCCAATTCAGCTAATTAATTTGGAAAATAATTTGTAGCTGGTACGCAAAATAGAAGACAGTCACGTTCTAGAATATAATTATGCCATGCTCATGCTGTGTTTTTAATGGTGTGCGATTTTATTTGAGTCCTAACCATTTAGTTAGTTAGATTAAGTTAAATAAGGTAATAATTAGGCCCTTGTTTTTATTTGATAACAAAAATTTTGGTGATTTACATTTTAATTCAATATTTGATGACAAAACAAATCCTAATTTTGAACAGTCGTTCTGAACGGATATAATAAATCCGTTCTGTTGGTAAAGAAAATTGAGTGGGGCCAAAAGAAGTCTGTTTTTCAAAAAACTCCGGATGAACCACTAACCTCGATGAGAACTTGTAGCCTATACGTGAAACAAATGCATCTACCGAATCCCGTAATTCCGACTGATATGCAGAATCAACAGGAAGGAGCATTCTTCTGCTTCCAAATTTATTTTAAAATCGACCTCAATACTTTGTAAATCGGGTACCAGAGAAACAAATCTAGAAAACTGCTTCCTATTCTTAGATGTCATTCCTAACGCATCGTTCAGTGCAGTGGTCTGATCAATTTAGTTCGTGCAATCACATATCTTTACATCATCACAGACATCCTCAACAATTCAAGATTATACTGGATTTGTCGTGCGATAAACATCGTCCAGAACATGCACTCAACATTATTACAAATCTAAATTTTTAATGACTCGGTGAAATTTGAAAGAGCTTTATCATCAGGTTGGATTGTGGATATACCTGTACCGTGGGCATTGAGCAATGAAACACCTTCATACGCAGTAGGTTCCTCCAGCATTTCCGTTTTACTATTCTGAACAGGGATGGGCGTTTTCGCGTCCAACCTCTAGACAACGTAGACAACGTCAATATTGTAGACAATTCCTAGAGTGATTTTGTCAATTAGTTCTCAACTAGGTGACCAAATTTCTTTAGGATAAAAGAGCGATATCAATTGTTTAAAAATGGTATAAAGATGGCATCAGCGTAGAAAGAGCAGCTCATAAACATCGGAAAAATTTCACAATTATGAAAAAAAAAATTAACTTTTATTAAAATTGTTTCAGCGATCTCTGTTCAGGAAGGCCACTATGAGCTCTGAGTTATTAAAAAATCAAATCGTTCAGATAAACAGAACTTTGTCTGCTAAACCTGCCAGACTACTCTATGTCAAAGTTTTGATCAAAATTGAATGTGTCTTGATGGATGATGAAACGTGCGTGAAAGTGGATTTGAAACAGGTTAGCAGGTCAAAATATATATCTTGTCAAAAATAGTGAGAATGCGCTCCCGCTAAATGTAAGCACTTCAACATATGTAGATATACATTTACAAGTTAAGATGGCAAGCGATTTACAGTGTAGACTCATGGTCTTTGACATTTCTTTGTGACATTCTCAACAGTAGCGTCGAATGTGTACATAAAAGAATGGTTACAGAAACGTATTTTGATTATATAGTTCGTTAACACGATTTACCGCAGGAAATTTTGGTAACCGGTCAATTTATCGCAATCAATTTATCGTATGAAATTCATTATAGGAAATTCGTCGCAATCAATTCAACGCGATAATAATTCATCGCGACAGGAATTCATCGCAAACAATTCATTGCGAATCGTGATGGCCATCCAGCACGACAATTAAATATTAAATTATTATCAAATTAGACATGTTTGATAGAAACTGGGCCACGGAACAGAGTTATTTCTTGACTATAGTCGTATATGATAGAACTCGACATGTTGGATATATATGTATATATGATATTTTAAGGGTATGGAAAATGACCAACGGATCTAGCCTAATCATTGACCGATTATAATGTCGAAACTCGACATGTTGGATGTAAATAGGCTTTTTAAGTGATTTTTGATTTGAAAAAGCGGGATTAAATATTTTTTGAACACAATTCTTGAATATGGCCAACTAGTATAAAGCTAGTCCATTTCTCGTCCGATTATGACAAAACTTGATCTGTTCGATAGAAATAGGATTTAAAAATGAATTTTGAGATTATTCGATAACCGATTATGATGTAGTTCAACATGTTCGGTTGAAATGAAAATTCAAACATGATTATTGAAATAAGTTTTTGAATATGAATTAGAATAGTTTTCGAATGTGGCTTTCACTGATTAAGATTAAATTTCATAACTTATAAATGAATTTTAATTCGCTTAAGGTATCTTAATGCATCTTTGTTAAAATTTGTCCTTTAAATTAGTGTCATATAATACTTATTATCTGGTAGAGATTTGCCTTCAGTTTTAAACAAAAACAAAAAAATGTTTAAATTAAATTAAATTTACCTTAACTTTAACAGTTACAGAAATACCCTAGTTTCATTCCAGTTGGCCATATTCCACAATATGATACAAAACTATCTTTTTATTCCTCACAATTAGTAATAGGATTCTAGAACTTTATCCAAAAATCAATTTATAATCCCATTTCAATCCAACATGCCGGATGTCGTCAGAATCGGTTAAGAAATAGCTCAGTTAAGTTTCAGTATAGGTAAGCCAGAACTTTTCATTCTAAAATCGTTTTATAATCCCATTGCTCTACAACATGCTGAGTTTTATCTAATAGTCCAGATAACAGAACATTACCGTGATAGACTGTATAGAACCAAAGTTTTGGCCTGAATAAATCACATAAGAATTTGTATAGAATCTCATGGGGAGTAATGAACAACGTGTGCTTACCTTTATCCGTTATATCAAAATTTGAACTTTAGACCAATCTGAACAAAAAATATTGCCAGGTAATCGATACGTAATATTTTACGCGTCGACAAGCGCGTAGATTACACGGCGTAATCTACCTCGCCCATCCCTGATTCTGAAAGGAAACTCGATTACCCGAAAGCTACTATCAAATCAAAACTCTATGAGAGAAATCCTGCATTGCATGAAATATTCAAACGCTTTTATTCTTGATGATTTGAAGAAGCTCTATTTCAAATCAGTTGATACACTGCCTTACTCAGCTAACTGATTTTCATCGCTTAAAGTTTTTGTATATACGACAATGTGAACCAGGTATATTTAGAATATGCTGTAGCTGCTCATCGTTGGGGGTACGATGGAGACACTTAGATAGAGTTTGATTTAGATAAAAACAATTTTAAAACAACCAAAAAATATATTTTTAGTTCTAATGCTACAGAAGTAATGCTGGACAAAACCATTTTTGAAAGAATTGATAATGTTACTTTACTTCTGGATAAAAGTAAACCGGATATCATATTAATTCAAGGGGTTCCAGGATGTGGAAAATCAACGTGGACTCTAAATTGGGAAAGATCTGGTCCTCAGTGCTACGAAACATGGCATTAAAGATACAAAAAGTAAAGTGGAGTCTCAGTGTAAGGGTAGAGGGATAAATTGTAATGATAACTAAACCAATTATCGGACATACCTTTTAAATGGCTCTAAAAAATATGACACTGTAGCGCTGCTAAGTGACTGTTGTAACTTATTTATCCTGGGAGACCAAAATCAAATACCATATATTGATAGTCTGAACTTTATCAACATGTGCTATTTTGATTTTGATGCTAACAAATACACAACAAAACCTAAAAATCTTAATACAACCTATAGATGTTCGGCTGATGTTGTGCATGCGTTACAGCCTATATACCGTGATTTTTGTACTACCCATACCACCGCAAACTCTGTTAGTTTTCATAAAACTGTATCAATTACGGATATCCTAGTTTTACCGGACAGATTGAACCTAACACACACAAAAGCGGGTAAAAAAACAGTTGAAAATCAAATTGAAGCTACCAGATTCAAGTGAATTATTGATTATCCATGAGGCACTAGGTCTAACTTAAACAAATGCAATCTGTGTGCGGTTACTTGTTACAAAATTGGAACTTTTTGAGACCGACAAATACGGAAATTTTGTTACTTTGTACCAGTGGAAGGCGACCAACTGTACACATTTGTACGTACAGCTATTCATGCTAACATACAGAATCTTCAAACAACTTTTGCAAACCAGTCATTAAAACTAGTCAAAAGCAGTACAATTCCATAACTTTGTGTTAAAACCATTAATTCCTGTTTATATAATATGTAAGACGTTCCTTAACAAAGAGATTCACAATTCTGAATTCTGAATTCTTTCCATCGTGGTGTACAGATGTGACTGTACGTCTTTGCCGAGCAAAAAGAAAACTGGCGGTGGAGTACTTATAGCCACTAATAAATCAATATCAAGTGAATGAATTAATCTATCCTCCTTCAGAGCAAGGATGTGTTAAAGCAACGATCAACAAAAAGACAATGTACATGTACGTTGAATATATTCCACCCTATAGACTCACCATTATCATCGTTTACTTAAATTAACAATTTGGCCAACACAACTGGCCATTAATTAGTTGGGCATTTGATGTAGAAATAGGTGAAATTCTTCCCTTTAATGTGACATCGACAAAGTACAAGGTTAGACCTCTTGTATTCAAGAAAAATAAAGCATGATCCAAGACTTTTTGAGCTATTTTAAATCGAAATGGGAAATTTACGGTTAGGTAGAAAACATGACATTTGAAGAACAAAAGTTTTGTGATCCGCGAATCATAGCAAATCATCACTGAATGATATATATCAGGCTCTAGTTACTTTTGGTGATGGATGGGTCCGGAGTGTATACCGCAGCTTCATTATTAAAAGGCGACAAAAATTTGGCAATTCCTCTGTGCCTACTTTTCAATCAATCATTGAAATTTGGAGAATTTCCCAAGAAGTGGAAAACCACGAGAGTGACACCGATATTCAAAACTGGAACGCGGGATGATATTTCATGTTATAGAGGTATAACGTAAATTTGATCAATCCCAAAGTTATTTGAACGGGTAGTTTGCAACTCATTCCGGACCGTGGTACCTCGATACAATATATCACTATATCAACACGGTTTTATACCAAAGAGGTCTATTACATCTAACCTTATGGAGCTAACCAGCAGCACGATTAGAGTAATTGAAAAACACAATCAAGAAACTTGTATAAAGCTTGTATAAATTTGGATTCTGCAGCTGTTATATCGCCTGGTTTAAATCGTACCTGACCAACCGCGTTCAATACACATTTCCGCGTGAAATGCGAAACAAAATATCTTTAACAATTTGACTTCGCAATCAGGAACCAAATAACTACCTCCTTGAAGTTATCCCCAGGATTTAAAAAAAAATACCTCTGACACCACAAGCGTAAATAATTCATCCGAGACTTTTTTTAAATACAAAGAATACGGTTGGTGCAAGCCTAAATGGTCTTTAACTCAATTGCAATGAAAAAATAACCGCCCCATCAAAAGCTTGGCCAAACGATTGTTTTCGACAAAAAAATATCAACGCTGGTACAGTGGTGGCCAACATAGTACCAAACTCCGTTATTATGAGAAATAACTGTCCCTATAAAAGCTTGGCCAAGTGATTTTTTCTTCAATGTGATTTTAATTTTCATTGTAAAATTAACAAGGGCACCACATTTATTTATATTTCGAAAATTCCAACGGTAAAAAAATATCAACGCTGGCATAGTGGCGGCCAATTAGATACTTAACTCAATCGCTGTTAGAAAAAAAACATTCCTGCAAAAGCTTGGTCATACAATTTTTTTTCGATTGTAGCTTTCGGCCAAACGATTTTAATTTCCGATGTTACCTATCTTTAAAAAGTTTGCAAACGCTACACATATTTTGAACGGTGAACGCTGGCACAGTGATGGCTAACAAGGTCAAACTCAACCATTTCAAAAGTCCTTTTATTAGTCACAGAAAGAAAATACCCGTCCCTTCAATGACTTGCCCAGAACAATTTTTTTTTCCTAATAATCTTTACATACTGCAGGGATGGGCATTTACGCGTCATCTATTATTTTCTACGTCGACGTGTTGAAAACTCGTCGACAATGTAGATATCGTAGAGAACGCGTAGACTTTTCGTAGAAAACGTCGATAATATAAGTGACTTAGTGAACTATAGTTCTAAACTACGGTGGCCAGATTTATTTAGGTTTAATGAGATACGGGCGGTGACGGTTTTGTAGTCTCTTTCGATGCATTTTAATCTGTTTTCAAAATAGGTAACGAATACATTAGGAAAATTTTAAATTTTAAATATTTTCCTAATCTAGCTCTAGAAATTTAGGATTACATTGTAATCTGGATGTTCACAATTAGTTTTATCTGTTATACATTTTTTTAAAGTTCTGACATTATTTGACAACTAGGGAAGTTAAAATTAAAAGTAAACCACTCAAATTAGTTCCCTTCAAATTTGTCCTAGGACGTTTTTTTAGGACAAAATTCACAATTCTATATAGACGGTTGAAGTTTGTCATAAATCCTAAATTTTTTGATACATGAGTATCAAGTTTTATAAATCAAATAATTTAACCGATTATGTGACTTCTTCCAGCCAAACTATTTCTTTTGGCATAGGCCTACCAAATAAATAAATTTTCAAATTTTCTTGGGATAACCCTGTAAAGCGAACACAATAATGGCATATATACCAAGTTGGCATTGACTTCAAACTACCCGAAAAGTATTTCAATTTTTAGAAAAATAGGGGATTGGGTGGTTTAGGACAACCAGGTTGGATATGATCTTATATAATTGTTGCCCTAAGCCTCCTACATTTCTTAAAACTGAAGTAATTTTCGAAAAGCTTATGTCATTATGATGTTAGTTCCCTAAGATTTCCTGTAGAGAAAATTTGAAAACATTTATATACAATCGACATATTATATAATATGAGGTCATACCAAACTTGGTTGGCCTAGCCCCTTTAATCCACTTGGATATATTTTTTGGAAAGCTTAGACCTAAACACATCTTCATATATACATATGTCATTATGGTGTTAACTAATTTATGCCACCTCAGTTGTACCTCAAGGTTCCCATATTGGCCGAGAATATCGCCGATACTTACAAACTCCAGGAAGATGTCGACAACCTAGCGATGTGGTGTGACTTTAACCTGCTCAACCGCAACATCAATAAGTGCAGGACCATGACTTTCCATCGGAAACAGAATCCTGTTATTCAACAGTATTAAAAAAAAGTTTCTGAATTTAAAGACCTATTAAGGTTACTTTCGTTGGAAATTTGAGTTTTTCTAATCACATTGAGGTAACTCAATGTTTGGTTGTATCAACCGATGGACAGCTGATATTAATGATGTAGAGGCAATCAAGATGATTGAATGAACTACAGTTCATATTGAAAATTACTAATAACTAACCTATTTATCCTCCTTTATTATTCTACAAATGATCATTCGTTCAATAAAGTTGTTTTGTTTGGATATTTTTTACAAATAAGGAACAATTTTGACTTAAATACGGAGAAATGGCTTTATTTTATCTCTAACTATACGTTAAGTTTTGCTTCTTACTAAATGTTTGTTTGATATAAAATAAAACTGCTTTGCTCTCAATTTCAACTGGTTTTTGTGTTTTCTGCTTTTTCAAATGAAATTAATAAAAATTTATTTAAGAAGCGCAAAAAAAATTTTGTTTTGTGTTCGACTCCCCAACCAAAACTAAAAAAAAAATTCGGACTGAATGGGGAGGTCCTTATGAAATTAAAATATTCAAGGAGTAAAGTAAAAAATAGAATAAAAAAATCTTTATTAAAAAGTTTTCTTTCGTTTATTTTATATGGTTTTCCTTATTTCCAGTTTTAATTTTGAAACCAAATAATTTTAGGTCTTAAGAGTTTTAAAAAAAAACAAAAGTTGGTTGTTATTTTATAAATAAAAATTTAAATAACACAAAGTGGAAGGAAACATACAAAAGTTTTTCGTTTCGAGTATATATACTTACACGAGCATAAGATTTCGACTTATATAAATAAGGATATTTTCGTTAGGGTTCCCTAAATCAATTATTCGTATGAAAATGCTATAAATAATTTTTTTTTAGTACAGGTTGCGGTCGAAAACAATTTCAATTAAATATATGAGAAAAGCAGCTGGTCTCATAGCTAAAAACTATATGTACGTCATACTACTTATAATGCACGAAATAAATTTCCACTTTCAACTCGATAAATATATGTATATAGAGAATAATAAATGTACATTTGCGAACTAAAGTTACAAGAATACATATACATACATATATAGTTGGTAAAAGCTTTTTGCTTAAGTTTTCGACAATAACCACAAAACTTTTATTCATTTTAATGGTTGAATAGAAAATAATCGTGTGGCAAGTAGTACGATGTGTATATATACGCGAAAGCATTCTAAAATATATGGTGAATTATTTAAAATGAGGACGATCATTTTTATAAAGCTCTTAATCTTTAAAAAAAAAAGATTTGGTGCTTCATCCTTCATCATGCGCGCACTACACAACACACTTTATATCGCAGACGACGGCAACATTTTTATTTTGCATATTTAATGCATAACTCCGAAATATTCTCGTATCTCTATGGCATAGCAAACGTCACATATATATATTTACAATAATAAAAATGGGAAAATATAAACAATTTTTTCTTTGTTTTTATCTGCATTATGTTAATTTACGCTATCAACATAAAAGTTGTATTTTATGTGTTTTCGGGAAACAAGAAAATTGTCATAACATTTTTGCATTATATCGAAAACTTTTTGCTGTTACACTGTGTGTGTTGTTGATATTATTACCTGTTTCTTTATCACAAAACTTTAAAACAAAAGTTGTTTTTTGTTTTTGTCGTTTTAATGCTTGTATACGATCTGTACATACATATAAGTATAAGGAAGTTTATTTTTCCCGTTTGCTGTTGATGTCGCTTTTGATTGAAAAGTTTTAAAAAAAAAACACAGTTAGAGACGAATTACGTTCTGTATATATACAGTAAAGTGCAACAATATTTAACTTGACATAATCGCTTTTAATCAAATTAATTTTTTTACAAAGATTTGAGGAGAAATAAGTTGTCACTTTGGCTTGGGCTGACATCCAATGTTGCACAAAATATTTGGCTTGAAAAAGCAGGTTGTTAATATACAAACCCATGTTGGGTTGCATGTAAATGTGATGAACAAATCTGGATGACCAATGCGCGAACGTTTGTCATCGCATCTTGTGCGTATTCATGCATGTGCCGTGGACTCCCCGTGAATGTAGACGGTAATATGACCTTTCTTCCCAATTCGTTTGGATTCACGTTACCATCATTAACGATTGCGTCTCGTAAATGGATTTACTCTTCAGAACGTAACTCGGTTTGGTTCATTCGAATATATAGGAGTCATTCGGTTTCAATCTTCGCGTACATGTCGACGATGTATTGATGGATTAATTGTCGACATTTTAGAATGTGGTTCTCAACGTTTTGAAGAATTCTTATTCGTTTCCTCGTCTGTTTGTGGATTTCTCATTTTAATGTTGAAATGATATCCATCTTCTCCTCGCCAAAACAGAATCGTATACTGCAATCCGTCGTATGAGCGATGAGTATCGGCGACTCGCTGAACGTCACCACTTCTGCGATGAAGAATTATGTCGCGCGATTCGAAATCTTCCCCAACTATCACGATCGCCACTTCATCGATTGTTGGTGCATTGAACTGTCTTTCGTGTTGGCCAACGGGTCTTTTGTCTGCTCGAATTACAACTGCGTAGTCATCGGCTGGCATTCGTTGAATGGCGGTTTAAACAACTGAACTAATTCATTGTGTTGATCGAAAAGGGCTTGTAACGCAGCCACAATTTCTCGTCTATAGTGCCCGCATTATAATGACATCGTTGTTCAATTTCTTCATCACTGTTTGCCATGAAATAAATTTGATGAAACTTGTGATCTGCGTCCTGCAATGCTAGAAGCTATCCGGCACGTTGATAAATTTGCCCTTGGACTTCGAATATTGGCATGTAATTTTTGCGCACGATGTTCGTTGCACCGAATGTAGTCATTTGAAAACATGAATTGTATTTGCGGATGTTTTCCAAGAAATGCTTCGACTCACGTGTAACACCTGATAGCAACGTTGATAGTGGTTCGGATAGCGGATGTAATTCTGGCAGTTTAACTTTTCCATTAGCACAGCACATTCCTGGCGTTTCGTTATTAAATTTGAGGGCGCTACAATACATGCAAATTGCATCCATTTTTCCAATGACGACACTTGGATGAAGACTGTAATCATTATTACTGTCATAACGGAATGCACCAAGATTTAAATCAGCGTATAGTGTTCGTCTTGATCGAGCGGTGCTAATTCGAACATTTTGCAGCCTTCTTTCCCGTTGTTCAGTTGTTACAGACGAACGGGCTTCTCGTTATTCAGATGATTTAGACGAACGGGTCTCAGCGGCATGTACTCGACGATTTTCCAGCCTTAATGCTCGTTGCTCGTCTGATTCTGAGACTCGTACTGCTCTTTTCTTCCGTACTTGAGGTGTAGATCGGCCAATTGCTTGTCGCTTTGGAGGCATAATTGTACGGGAACGACGTAAAAAATGCATTTGAATTTATTAGATGTCAATCCGCAATCCGAATCTCACAATGTATCCAATCCAATTGAACCGGCTGTTCACACACGGATCGAAATGTTAAAATTGACGGTGATCACCAATTCGCTGAGGGAAATTTGAAGTGAAAAAAATCAGCATTCGAGAATTGTTGAAATCGATTTTAATTCCACTCACGGTGATATCCGACAATAAACTGCACAGCAAATGCGTTCGGAACGTCAATCAGCAGTCAAATACTTCACATACACATTCGATGATCTTCGTGAGTTCACTATAGAGAATGAATAAAATCAGCCCACGGAACCTACGAAAATTCAATTCGATTGAATTATTTATCTAAATTATTAATTTAACTCACAATGAAATGCACAAAACTATTCGAGAAACGCTCTTAAATATAAAAAGTCGCACAATTATTGTCTGTTCAATGTGAGCCGGACATGAATTTCACAATTTTCGCGGTTTTCGTTTCAATTCGGCGCCATCTGTCGAAACAAATTGGTCAAACAACTTTGCTAAGGATCATCACATGATCAAATGCATATAGTTTACGATTCTATAAATGACATACAGACCAACATATAGACATTAGTTTATCGACTTTCAAAACTAATGAAACCTAATCATAGTTTGGGATTAGCCGAGTTACTAAAATAAAATGTATACTAAATTAAGTTTCACTCAATTTTTGTTCGGACAAAATTTGGGTTTGTGTTTCTTTTAATTTTTAATACACAGACGTATAGTTCCATTTGACTCAACATGAAGGAGTTGATATTTCAATGAAAAACGAACACGTTGATCTGATTGATGTTTTGGATATCGCGATAGCAGTGCAAATTAAATTCGTTTTGACAACGTTGTATGATTAAACGATTTGATTGTTTAGTACAGCCCCGCAGAGTTGGATACCATACGTCCAAATTGGTTTAATAATCGAATTTGTTCAGCTTTTTGTCTAACGTGGTGTTTCCAGTTCTTGAATCGAGATGCAATCCGAGATATTTACCAGATTCAGCTTGTTTAATTTGCCCCCCATTGAGAAATGTATGGAAGTTTCTATTTTTGTGCCGCAACCTATATGTTACATGAACTGATTTCAGCTCGTTGATCAAATCAGCATGACAATCGCAACTTGATCAATGGTCGAATGTTTATTCCTGAATCCAAACTGCAAATCAGGTATTATGATCATTGGTTTCAGTCGTTTCAAAAACAACTTCTCATATACATAACTTTGAAATAGTTGGTAACATAGAGATCGGCCTGTATGATGTTATTTGCTCACTGGGTTTGTCTGTTTTTTTATCATGACTATTTGTGCAGTCTTCAAATACTCAGGCACATATGTAAGTCGGAACTAAGCATTATATATATATGTTAACATAATGACAGCTCTCTTTGATAACTCCTTAAACAGCCTAAGCGAAATTTCGTTAATTCCAGAAGACTTTTTGATCTATAGACTGGGTTTAGTATCAAGCCTAGATGGTATATCGTGTGGTTTAAATACTGATGCCAAGTGCTGTGCAAACAGTTCGGCTTTTTCATCGTTACGTCATTTCGAATTCATTGTAATTCGAGACTATTCGTTTTGAGATATAAAAGTCAATCAAATCATCAACTTTGTTGATGTCTGTAGGCCAATAAGTTGGCTTACGCGATAAGTGATATTCACAAGCTGACATTTCGCATTTCCAATAGTTGTCAAAAGAACTCACCATCTTGCAACCAAAATTCCGAAAGTATTCTCTATTGTTCTTCGAGCTCTTGAAAAGCGGTAATTTAATATCACTAAAGGTCTCACTAAACGTTCCATTAGTGGAAAAGTCGCATCACCTGAAATTAAATTGGTTTGTTTTATACAATACTACAGTTGTACTTAAAAAATGGCTCTGGATGATCCTTGTTCATTTTCAGAAAAATGATTTTAAAAAATCCCATTTTATCTCGGGATTGATTTAAAAGCCGAACACACCCAACGCCATATCCCTATTTTATATTATTTTAAATAGATTATGGACACACGGGACAAGACTTGAAGTAATACAAAAACAAATGTCACAAGCGTTTCATCAATTCGTCTATATTACATCTTTTCATTTGTTTGCGTTTCATTCCGTTTGGTTTTTGTCTATATAGCTAGCCCATAAGTTTTGGATGATACATCAAAATGCGCGCATAGTCTTCGTAAAAACGATGATTCTATTTTTTGCAGATATAGTGTAAACAGTCCGTATTGCTATTGCTATTCTCAAACACGATGAAGTTTGTATTTTCATCCTTCCATGTACTTTCATTTTTATGGTGGTTTCCTCGGTAGTGACACAAATCACAATACACCCTATACGTCACGTTTGTTCGTGTATACGACCGAACAAACAAATGTACCTTCTTATGCTCGCCACATTAAACACAAACGCCTGATTGATCCAACTATATACGATGCAGTCAATTAATGCAACAATGGTCCGTGTTAACATACCAAAACCAATCAAATCCATTTCAACATCGACAATGGCTATGGCACGCTGCCTAAGAAGTAAGCTGCCAGTCTGATACAACGTCGTTTATCACATCATCACGGAAGACCATCTTCCAGTGCCGAAACCAGACATTCTAAACTTTTTCATGCACTTGCATGCGGATGCAAAGTTTTCCCCAAACTCAATCTCATCAGAAGTGATCACCAAATTACCGTAGCACCTGAAGACGTTTTCAAAATGACAATTACCACAACATTTGGCCTCTTCGAATACACCCGAAAGCCATTTGGATTACATAATGCCGCACAAACATTTCACCGCTTCATGAACGAAGTCGTTCGAGATCTCGACTTTTCGTTTACATTGACGACCTTCTTGTTGCATCTCGAACTAAGGAGCAACACAAACTCCATCTGGAAACACTTTAGCACCGGCTCGTCGAGTTTGATGTTCATATAAAGAGTTCAAAATGCGTCTTCGGCGAATCCACTCATAATTTCATTAGCCACAAGTTATAAGGATTGCCACACGTAAAATAACGATTGCCACATGCGCTGAGTGACTTAAAGCACAGCATAACACCTGATGCTGTGCTGCAACAGTACAATGACAAGTACCTCTGTTATTTTTTTCAATGAAGCTCTCGGATGCTGAAAAGAAATACTTTGGATATTTTATCGAGGGTCGGGTCTTCACCATATACAATGAGCACAAACCTCAATTTACCACGGACTTCCAATATGTTCAAGGTACCGATAACGTTATCGCGGATACAGTTTCGCGTACAACGAATAACGAAACAGCCACAGTCGAGACTAACTTCGACTGCAATAAAATCGCAGAAGCGTCAAAAGCAGATTTGGATCTTTAAAATCTATTTTCTGGTTCCACACGTCATACTAGTTCTTCAATGCAACTATAGAGATTTTCAAACTATACCTGGTCCAAAGAAATCGCCTGTTTATCCTGCCAAAAATCAAAAGTCCAACGGAACAGAAAAACGCCTCTTGAACAATTCGAAATTTCTCCTGATCAATTCGAACTTATTCATTTGGATATCGTAGAACTATTTCCTCCATCCAATGAATATTTTTACCTACCTGTGTCGACCGTTTCATTCGATGGCCCGAAGTGTACTGCATGACAGACATGTATGCAGAGATGTTGAAGAAAACATTTTCCTCTAAGTCTCCGTCAAAATCACAACATTCACTTCACAGTTTAATCCATCCATTTCAATTGCACACAACTTGTTCCTAATACTTTGATAATTGAAATAAAGACAATTGCATTCAAAATGGCCGCTTGATAGTATGCCACTTGATCAGTCCCGAATATGAGTAAAATATTAATTATGTTTGATATCGCAAAAATTATAGTACAAAGTGTTTTGAATTTTTTGTGACCTGGTGGTATGTTTTGAGATGACCTGTTCCATGTGGGACTCAAAGATTGCTTCAAAGTTATTCCAAATTTATACTCAAATTTATACAGATATACTTTATTGAGTACGATATTTTTATAAACGTTGAAAAATAATTGATTAACAGTAAAATCGCAACTTCCGAATAAATCAACCATAAAAAATGAAAAGCTCAGTGTAACGTAACATAAAAATTGAAACAAATTAAATTAATCATTATTTTTGTGTTTATAATACTCTTTAGTTTCGTTACGGAGAACTAGCATATATACCCTATCGAAAACTCGTTGAACCAAATAAACAATGTTTTTTTAATTAAATTGTCTAGTACCTACATAAGGTAACAAATCTTGTTGAAGGTTGAATAGAAAATCCTAAAATAAATAAAAATATTCTAGCTATATAAGCTATACAAAATATTATTATATTCGGATCATAGTTTTCTAGAGAATCAATTTATTTCAATTTACTTGCTGTTACAAATTTACAATTATTTTTCTGGTTGACTGATGTATCTAAGTACATAATACGGATATCTGTATCCGTCTGTACACGACTTTTATACCTTTATTTATATAGCATTGAACATCTATATATATACATTTAGAAATTATTGAGTTTGATTTAAGACATCATTCGATTTATTGAGGTCACATCAATATTTATTTACATAAACGTCTTACGCTTCCGCAAAGCCAGTTGAAACATTAAATCTATTTCCATAGGTTCTGTCGAAAACGGAATAGTATTAATACGGCTTAGTATGACATTTCTCGAGATTCATCAACACATTATGGGATCACGGCTTCCGGATAACAACGTGTCTTTCGATTCCACGTCTAAAAAGGTCGGTAAATATGCTAACACAATGTCATTCTAATTCTCGCGTCACCGTACACAATACAAAAAATTCGGTCAACTTTATTTGAACGAAAGAAACATTTATATGATTAATTCAGTAACTCTGCAAGCAATGTATTTTAACAAATTACTAATTACTAATTTTGTTTAAATTTAATAACATTTTGATGCGAACTCTGATTTACAACTGGTTGTTATCTTCTATTAACTTTTACACATTCGGCAGTTCATACTCGATTGGCTAACCGCGGAAAAATACTCTTGTATAATGACGCGAAACTGTATCCGGGGAGGTACGACGTGCAGAAACTGAACTAGAATCTTACTAATAGCATTTCGGCCACACTCGCGTTCGTGTGGTTTACATTCAATAATAATATCAATAAAAACATGCAAGAAACTAAAAACTAAGAAAAGGCCAAAAACAAACGACATTTCAGAAATTTTCCTCAAAACATTGATAGTTTCTTAATTTGTTCTGGCATTCAAGATTCGCTTCCGATTTTAAAAAAAAACATAATTTGCCTGTAACTAAAAAACCAAGCCCGCTAAAAGTCAAAAACAAATTACTGCACTCCCGCTCCTATAACTTTAATCAAAACCGTTTGTTTCCAAAGTATGTACCATGCATACACCTCGAACTTATCTTCTTCAAACTAACGAGCAGGTCATTATATAAAAGGTATTTCATTTCGAGGAATAGAACATAGAATTTAAATAAGACACTGAGAAATAATTTTAATGGCCACGAATGTGACTTTATTTCAAAAATAATTGTATGCCATTCATATTTGAATATGATTTCGGACATGTGGCCGCTGCGGCTGGCGTGTAATCTGGAGGTTTAATTTTCGATCATTCTTCGCAACATTTCTGCCCATATTTCGGCAATAACGTGCCGAATATTGAGTTCCAAGTGTTCAATACGTGTTCTGGCTCATCAGCGTGGACAAGTATGACTACCCCCAAAAAACAATAATCCAGTGTTTAACCATACGAACGCCGTGGCCAGTTGACAAAATTGTAATCGATCATCAAATGTTCAGTAAATTAATCGCATCGCGCTCTGTATGGCAGGTGGCCACGTTTCGTTGGAAGTCATGTGGTTGTCTATGATGTCAATACTTTAGTTTATTAAGAACTACTGATTTATTTATTTTTTATTTTTTGAATATTAATTTACAGCTTCGATGTTAGGGTGATGATGGAGCATCTCCTGGTGTTTTTGAGCACATTAGTCTATTCCGAGATCTCTATTACGAGTGTACTGAAATCGTTGAACTATCTATTGTTGAAATCATTAAACTATCTATTGATTCCTGGTTTTGGTACATCCCCATAGTTGTAGACCAGACCGCTGAAGCACTTGTAAAGCATAAGTTCATTATGAATGGATAACTGAGAGTTTCTACCAATTAACCAGTACATTTTTCTATATTTTAATTGAAGATCTTCTGCTTTCTTTTTCACGTGTACTTTTACGTGTAAGGTATTTTGCTTGATTTGTATGTGGTACAGGAATTTTATTGAGAGTCACAGGAAGTGGTTCTATTGGTCTGAGTGAAGTTAATGTGAGTAGACTTCGATTCATTCACTTTAATTTTCCACTTAGCTACCCAATCTTGTATTTTATTTATGGCTATTTGACACCGATTGTGTCACCAACAGCTATAGATTTGCAGTGTCATCTGCAAACGTTGCAGTATAGTTGTATTTTTACAACTGTTGTAAGTCGTTTGTAAACAGTACGAAAAGGAATGGTCCTAAGACCCTCTCCTGCGGGACTCCTGCTTTAGCTTCTTTTATGCTGGAGTAAACTCCTTCCAGGTTAACTCTAAATTATCTTCTTTTCAGGTATGACTTTAGCAGTTCGCAATACTCAAATGGCAGAGTTTTCTCCAATTTCAATATTAAACCATCTATCCAGAGTTTGTCAAATGCCTGCGCTATATTCAGAAATATGGCTGAACAAATCCTTTTTTCCTCTAAGAATTTTTCTATCTGTTATTGTCTGTTATTCTATGGAGTGTTTCTCTCTAAATCTCAACTGATGGGATGGAACAGCTCCTGATTTTACAATTTCTGATTTAATTCGTTTTAATAATAGTCTCTCAAACAGTTTTGACATAATTGGAAGAAGTGATATTGGCCTATACGAGGTTAATTCACTTAGTGACTTACCTGGTTTAGGTATCATTATTACTTCCGCAAATTTCCAAGATAAAGCTTTCTTAGGTAGTTGTTTGAGAATCTCTCCAGTTATTAAGTCGTATCCTGGAGATTTTTTAAGTTCTACATGGTCCTTTATTTCTTGTTTCACTTCTTTAGCAGTAGTTAATTAGTTAATGGGATTTCCTGTCTCAGGATAGTTGTATGGTTTTCAATCAGTATATCCCGTTGCTTAAGTGTTGTTCTTTTGTTGAAACTTTCTGCTTTTTTTTCTTTGGTTTTAGCCAGGCCACCATTATTTGTTCTTATTGGTGGTATGTGCATATCTGGCTTCTTCAAATATTTGGTTGCTTTCACTATCTTTATCGTAGGTGAGAGATTGTAGGTATGAATTTATTGGTTTATTTTTAAATTCCCGTATTTTTCTGCGCATTCGTTGTGTTAAATTATTTAATCTATTTTTGACGGCTGCGTCTCGTGTCAGTTGCCATTCCCTTCTCTTCTCTATAACTAGTAATTTAACTTCCATTGGGTAGCATTTGCCAGCTATTTTATTGTTTGGTGTTTTAGTACTTTTCCACGCTGCTTGCTGTATATCTTTGACGAGCTTTTCCACCTCTTGTTCTATTGGTTCTTCTGATGAAAGTTGTGTGTTTAAAATGATGCTATTGGCATTCCTAAAATTTTTCCAATCTGTATATTTATTTGTTAACATTGATTGATTATCGTGTGTAATTATTCTATCATTTTTTATCATTAAAATAAAGGAGTGGTCTGATGTGGAGTCAAATCCTTCTTGCACTTGCATATAATCAACCGAGATTTTTCTTGTAATAAAGAAGTCAATTAGATCTGGTATTTTATTTTGATCGCTGGGCCAATAAGTTGGTTTTCAAGGAGAATACCAGTCCCAGTTGTATTTAATTATTGCTTGATGAAGCTCTTTCCCTTTTGTTGTTGTTAGTCTTGATCCCAAGTCGGTATGTTTAGCGTTGAAGTCACCTCCGATTAGGAATTTTTCATGTTTGAAGAAATGAGTATAAGCATTCTCTTTGATGTTATATCTATACGTGGGCAATATATTGCGGCTACCACTACTTTGTTGTTGCGCGTATTAATAATTATAGGTATTAAGTTTTTGTTGGAGATGATCATATTCAATATCTATTTTTATAATCATGGCCCTTCGTACACTATTATTAGGGCACTGCTGATTGAACTTCGTAGCCACGGATTTTTATATTACTTTGAGTAATAAGGTGTGGTTCAGTCAATAAGCATATATCTATTTTTTCTAAATCAAGAAATATAGCATTGCAGTTCCATGCAAGAATTTATAGATTATTTGCCATATTTAATTAGCAAAGAGAGGCTAACTCGAATGTTATTCGACTTTTTTCGAATAGGGTGAGCCTGTGCAAGATTGATATGTAGGGCTCTTTCTTGCTTTTCTTCTTATGAACTAAGTCTATTAAGAATATCTTGTAGTATTTTACTAGTTTGGTTATTATTTGAATCATCAGCACTGGATGTGCCTCTCCACAGTTGACACATTTTGGTCGGGTGTCTTTCTGTTTCGTACATTCAGCCGTATACGGGTTTTCCTATACATTTCACTCATCTGGGACTTATTACAAAAGTTTTGCATGTATCCGTAGACTTGGCACTTTTTACACTGAGGAATCAGTTTACATTTTTTAACTGCTTCTGTTTACACTTTCATATGGAGTGTTTCGCTTATTGCATAAATATTTTTAAAGTCTTCTGTTCTTTCAAAAGATAAAATATATAATGGAAGAAGTGTTTTGTCACCTCTTTTTAGCAACTGTGTAACTTTTTTTATTTTGTATTGTTTCTCCAAAAGAGTATCTTTATCTTTTCTGGTTTGCATGAAGCGTGTAGTTTCTTAACAATGACTTTGGTTTGCTTTGTCTGCTTATCTTCGTAGGATTACCATGTTGTCTTTTCTTCATTAAGATCTCCTATTAACATTCTACAGCTATCACCGTTTGGAACATTTATTTTGATATCACCACTATTTAACGCTGTAGCTTGAAATTATATCCCATTGCTGCCCATGATGTTTCTAATACTCTATGATAATTATTGCAATTAGATATTATAATTTTAAGTGGGATAGTAGCTTTATTAGTTCCGATTGAGAGTTTTTTACTTGATTGTTACTGTTTCGGTGAAACATTAGCTTTTAACTCCTGTTGTACATTCCTACTTCCGGTTGGAAGCTGCTCAATTGATTGTTTCAGTTCGGATGAAACCTGTGGTGATTTACTCACCTTGCCTTTCTTATTTTTTTTTTTGTAACCGTTCAGAATTCATCCCGTTTCTCTGTTCAGTTCTACCTCGTCTATTTCATACATATAACCTCTATATGATCATTGGTATCGTTTTCTGGCTGGACCTTAGTGATTTCTTTCTCAGATATTACTACATTTAGAGTGTCTTTTAACTCCTTGTTTTCTTGCTGTAAGTTTTTGAGATCTTTGTTTAGATTTAACATTAACTTTTCTATTTCGTGGTGATCTTGCCACCCTGGGTTGGGTTGCCGAAAAGGGTTTTTAAACAATAATTGGCTAACTCCAGAATCCGTTGAGCCAGCCTCGTTAGAGGCATTGTCGATACCATTTTAGTGACATGGTAAAACAGAGTAACTGTCAATTTATCGTAAATAATTTACCGTATGGACAAATTTATCGTATGGACAAATTTATTAGTGTTTTGGATTTAATGATGAAATCCGAGTTGTTTGTTCTAATACAGCGATGACGAACTTATGTATGATGCGCATGCTAACTCATGAAAAATTGTTTTACACTGATGCACAAGAAGTTTCCGTGTATTTGAATATGAGCCTTTGGACAGGTCGACTAAAATTTGGTATTAAGAATTTTTTTTCTACTGTGTTCCACCACACCTTCCAGGCGACACCACTAGAGAAATTTGTATGTATACAAATTGTATTGACGAATGGCAAATGGTAATTTATGATGCCAACAATATTTATTCACCTTAATATAATTGATTTGGTAAGTAGTATATGAGCTTTAAGTTGCTAGTGGATTTGTTGAAATTCAATTTACATAAACATTGCTATCCATCAACCATTTGGGTTTAAAAAAATAAGTCACTTCGATTATAGCAAAATGATTGTATTTGAATATACGGCCATTCAATTTATAATTTGAAACCACAAAAATCAAAAATAAGTTCGATAAATATATTTAAATAAAACTATAATTAAATTTGCAACAGAATTGGGGAATGTTTGATTTGTTTTGTGCACAAATCATCACGTACAGTCGGACATACATACATTATGTAACTTTTTTCTGCAATGCAGTCTATATATTATTTGGAATCAGTTGAAATTTATTGATCTGTTGTGCGCTAACTGTCACTCACACAAAGTTTTTTTTTTTGATGCAATGATTGAACATTAACAATGTGCTGCGTGTTTCAAATACATATATGCATTGTATGTATATGTTTTCGAAAAAAAAGTTAAAATATCAATTTAAATTACATTTTAATTTATTGCCTCGCATGTCATGTTAAATATTTAATTTTGCCGTCTAATTAATTGGCCATTAGATTTATGTGATCTATAATTATCGTTTTCGTGTAATTTAAAAAAAAATATTTGTTGGTGTTGATATATAGCCACAACCGCCAATTTGTATAATTTTCTAAGTTCAAAGTGAATACGTACGTACATAGTTTTAAACCAAAAAATAAATTGTGGCACAGAGAAAATACTTCAAAAGAAACTTTTGGCTCCAATCAACTGAATTTCAATTAATTAGCTTTGATATCGTGAAAAAAAAATTAATTAGTTCGCTGACATTTTTGTGTAATCAAAAAAAAATTTAGACAATTTTATGCGAGCTAATTAGAAGAATATTTTAATTAATCTAAAGTATGTGTTGAGCGTTCATATTATACCGAACAACATCAATGTGTCTGCGGTGTGGTGTAAAAATATTGTATACGAATATGACGAATTTCAATAAATTATTTTATGAACTTCGTTGAATTAATTTAACAACCGTCTAAGAAATCATCTTTTTGCTAAGATAGTGTATAATCTTAAAATGGGGTGTATAACAGCTATATAGAAATTAGTTCCTACTCATTTGAGCGTTGATATCCTTTAGCTTATTTTGGATATCGTTAGAATGTTTTAGCAACGTTTGGAATCCCTAAAATTCATGGGACCGACCTTCGAAGAGAATGGATTTTCCTGAACATCAGGTCTGCCAGCTATAGAGTATTACTTCCCCTGTTTGTTTTATCCATTGCGTTTTTTGTCTATAATGTTATACACTCGCCTCTAGAAGTTCAGCCGTTGTGATACATTGGTCATGCAAAACAAAGGTTGACGAATTCTGAGAGACTCAATTTTTATGAGGAAATGAGGAACATTTTTCATTTCAAAGGAGCTCTGAAAAAAATCTTCAGTGTCAGAACAAATCCCGAGTACATCAGCAAATATTATAAACAGCGAGGAGCTGTTGAATAAATTTTCAAAAATGGAGAAGCTAATCGCGCAGCTGAGCAACGAAGTTGAGCTTAAAAGAGAAAACTCTACACTAAAAAAAAGGTTAAATATAACAAAGCTGAGGATTCAGTACGAGTTACAAATATCTTTTATAACCATAATCAGCCATCAACCATTCAACATGATCATTCAAATAATTCCAACTGGTTGCTGCGGCAATTTCCAGTTTTTTAACAGAATAATATATTCAATTCTCTGAGTCAAGAGGGATATTGCACAGATGAGGAAAAACTGGAAAACAAAGTTGGCAGTACTGATAACGGAAATACCAAAAACTTAGGCGCACAAAAACGAAAACGTCTCCAACACATACTACATAACTGCAGTTAACTGTGTGAACAATAACACTGAACATGAAAAACAAAAAAATACCACTGCTTCCACCCATTAACGTGAGCAACATCAACAATTTCGAACGTTATAAAAACCACTAGTGAAGCAACTAATTTTAAGGCTGAACTAACTAATTTTTAAACAGCGACATTAAAATTACCGTTAAAAATGAAAATCTTTCTCTACAGAAATATCGTAAATTAAAAAATAAACCCAGCAACGACACCTACCAGCTGAAAAGTGAAAAAGCTTATAGAGTGGTCATCAGAGGCCATTAGTCATGATGAAATTAAAGCAGACTTAGAAAAATGGGACATGACGTCGCAGGTGTTACCAACATATTCAAAATGGTTACAATTGATGGTGTAAAAGTCAGGAAACACTTTCCATTGTTTTACATCGATTTAAAACAAAAAGACAACAATAAAGAAGTATTCAACATCAAGAAACTTGCATTCTGTATAGTTAAAATTGAGCCACCTAACAAGACAAGGGGCTTTCCACAATGCACGAATTGTCAACAACTCGGACATACCAAGAGTTTTTGCTATATCGTCAAACCAAATGCGTGATATGTGCTGAAGATCACCACACAACAAAATGCAAAAAACAACTAGATAGGGTGTGCTCTTTCTCATCAAGAAGGACATGCTGCAAATTATAAAGGTTGCCCTGAATATCTGAACAAAATTAAAAGTCAACAGACTAATAGAACAAGCGTAGTATAGGAATTAAAAACCTCAAATAAGAATTACACCATCCTCAGTTGGATTATTTTATGCGCAAATCACCAAATTAGCTGATGAATGTAACCAAAACAACAAACACGCAAAAGTTAATAACGAGTCTAATAACATTGAAATCATTAAAATGCTAAGTCAAATTCAACAGACACTTGGTCACTTAGCAGAAAGGATGGCAAAACTGGAAATTAATTTCTATCCGCCAAGTAAAAAATTCAGCATACACAAACGAATCAAACTCGTTCCTGCGCATTGTAACTTGGAACGCCAATGGGCTCAACCAACGAGCCCAGGAACTGAAAATAAAGCTTGCGCTGACTTCAGAAACGCACTTCTCCAACAAAAGTTTTATTAGAATAAATGGATTCAATTCCAACTGGACAACCCATTCTAGTAAGAGCTATAGGTGGTTCAGAGCTAGAGGTGGTTCAGCTGTACTAATTAAAAATAATATCAAACATAATCAACAAGACGATATTCGGGAAAGCTAAATGCAAGCAACGGTTATCTCAATCCAATATAGTGGCGCAAATCTAATTATTGCGGAAGCATACTGTCCTCCACGACATACACCAACGAACTTGCAATTTAATAACGTCTTCAATAAACTAGGTCCAAGATTTATTATTTGAGGAGACTACAGTATAAAACATACAGCTTGGGGTTCCAGGATAATTTCTTCGGGAAAAGGAAATGCTCTGTTCAACGCCATTCATAAAAACAAATGTGAAAAATATCTGTCTCCAGGGGGCCAACGTATTGGCCAATGGATGCAGGAAAAATACCAGATCTACTTGATATCTTTATCATAAAGAGTATTTCATCTAGTTACACCAACAAATCAAGAAAAGAAGAACGGCCAGGAGAATATGGCATCTCACCAGAAATCCCATTGACAAAACAGCCTTCAATCGGATAAGTAACAAAGTCAATAGGCTAATCAAAAGCTTTAAACATGATTGCTTAGACAACTACTTTAGCGGGCTAGGACTAGAAATGGATAAGTAATAACTCGTTAAGAGGAAAGCCACCAGAAAATTCAAACGACCTGTACCGCGGATACCACCCATAAGAAATCCTCAAGGTAGTTGGGTTCGACAAAACAAAGAAAATGCGGAACTCCTTGCTCAACACCTAGCAACAGTATTTCAACCCCATGACATTCAATCCAATATCGACGTTTATCAACCAATTCAGGATTTTAAACGGGTCAGGCCGATGGAAATTGCCGAAGGAATCGACAAAAATCTTAACCATAGAAAGGCACCAGGAATTGATGAAACATCACCGGGTCTATTCAAGGAACTACCACGTAAAGCAATCATCATGATCACATACTTATTTAATGCCTGTATAAGATTGAAGTATGTACCCAAATTCTTCAAAACGGCCCAAATAATTATACTGAAGAAACCAGGCAACTAGATGAAGAAGTAACATCGTACAGGTTAATCTCGCTGCTTCCGACCTTATCAAAGCTGTTTTAAAAACTACTTCTGAAACATCTCAAGCCAAAGGTAAACGTTCTTGATTTTAAATTTGGATTTAGGAGTAACCACTCCACAATAGATCAAGTACATCGAATCCCTACGGTGATAGAGCAAGCGTTAGAAGACAAGAAATATTGCCCCGCTGTATTTCTGGATATAACCCAGGCCTTTGATAAGGTTTGGAACGAGTGATTGGCATTCAAGATAAGCAAAATGCTACCACAAAATGATTGCCAGTAATGAATAACGTTACTAAATGGACGATTGATTGGAGAATCTCGCTTAATGAGCTTAATTCAACCCATGTGACATTTATGCTGTAACTAAGACACTTGGGGTAATATCTGTTAGGTGCTACCCTATGACAAGTAGCTGATATTATTCCGGCCCCAGATACATTGAAATTGTCCTACCCCAACGGGTCCACCGCGGCATTAACCTGAAACTCAGGTCGGTGACATTAATCGTGGGTTGTGGTGGCAACTTGTAGTACCTTGATTTAACCGCAGGGGTGTATGGCCAAAGCATACAAATAGAGAGAGGTTTAGGGGGAAAAATTCGGACCAACCAATATTTTGTGGATCTCATGGACGTGATCCGACCATTGTCGTTAAAGAGAAAATATGGCTTAGTGACTGATGACCATGATGGGTAATGGAGGAAAAAAAGAAAGTAAAAGCAAAAAAAGAAACAGGATTATAGAAGTGGCAGACACAGGATACGTCTACCCACTTAGTTGTTAGTAAGTCGTTGGATTGGTGACGCGTTGCCAGCAATTGGGCCTTTTACGGTTAGTAAATGAATGATTGGTTTTAATTTTATAATTACCATAAAAGATCTGCTCGTTTTTCCCAAAAAAACTTAACTCCCGTTTTTTTTGTTCGTTATTTATGTAATTATAAGTTAAGTTGACGTGGTCGCTTTTTTACGGCACACTTAGACCAGTGATGGTCCGTTGTGATACCACATCCATTCACACACACATTGATTCAACTCATTCATTCATTCAACTCATTCACACATTTTACAGTGTACCACCTGCGCAATGCATAGCTCCATGCCACCCTGCACAGTGACATGGAAAGTGGGTCGGCCCATGGGTTCTAAATTCCAACTATGGCTGATGTAAGGCTTCGGATTAGTCAAATTCTTTCCTCCCGTTTGCCAGCAGGGATGAAAAATCCCCCACCTCACATCCCCTCCTTTGTTGGGATTCGAACCCGGTTATAAACTTAACTTAACTTTATGTAATTATTTATTTTATTTTATTTAGTCACCCGCCAATACTCGCCTTCCTCTAAATTTGGCTACCCTGACCGTATCTGTTCCGTACCAGGGCCAAAACCGGACGGTTCTGACCCGTAGCACGGACTAAATTCAACTCCTCCTAAGTAGAAATATTTTTGGTATTTATACCAATTTGCTGGGTTGATAGAGGGAGAGAAAAAGTGAAAGAAAACGCATAAAAATGCACTCTATCAAAAACCTCTTGAAATCATTTTACCTGTGGTTAAAAAAAATATGTATTTTTACAAACGTTGCAAAACCGTTGTAAAAGATATATATAGGTTACAAAAATAATAAATGTATAACGTAAAGTTATGTTGTAATTGTGACCGATTTTGCTGGGTGTGGATATTTCCACGAATGAATAACACACGACATAGTTAATTGTGGCCTGAATATATATGTAACACAATAAATTTGTCAACAAGAAAGAAAGTGGAGGTGTTGGCCTCAAAATTGTGTTTGTAGTTTAGGTTGTATGGGACAGGGTGATAACGGCTGATGACAGTTACAACGCTCCGACCCAAAAATATCAACCAGCACATATACCTCAACGGGGTGCAAGTGCCGCAGGTTGAATCGCCAAATACCTTGGTCTGCATTTATACTCAAGGTTAACTAGAAACTTCACGTGAGACAAAAAGCTGAGCAAATAAGATTAAAACAACGTCAAATACACTGGCTAATTGGGCATCATTCCAAAATGAAACTGTATTGCAAAAGACTAATTTACCAAACTATATTCAAACCAATATGGATGTATGGTGCGTAGCTATGGGGTTGTACTCATAAATCCAATAGAAACATTATCCAACGTAGCCAAAATAAATTTCTTCGAATGGTCACCAATGCTTACCTATTTGTTACTAACTGGGAAATACACACTGATTTACAAATACAAATGATAGATGACGTCATCCGCGAATGTGCCACCAAACATGAAAAGAGGTTTCTCATCCACACCAACGTTGCGGCCGTACAACTACTGGATAGTACAAACGAAGTAAGGCAGCTCAAACGATTCAAACCACATGAGAGCTAACTGAATGAATATCATTCCTCAGGGGGAAAGATAATGTGTTATGCTGTGTTATATGCTCTATTTTACCAATCAAGATGAACTATATATGCATTACAAGCGATTTCCTTTATTTTTGCCAAAGCTGGATAGCATCACAAGATAATTTGTATAAAATAAATGCAGAGAACAGCACATAAATCAAATCGAGCAAGAGAACGAGTGTAACATTCTTTGATTTGTTATCCCAGATAAGGTGAACGTAACAAATTTTCTTCATAAATCAATTCAAAATTATTTATTTTTATTTTTCAGTTTTCAAACTATAGTTTTGTAACACTATATACATAGAGTTTATAACATTCTTGAAGTTTGAAATCTTAATCGATTTAAAATGTTGATAGCAATTATACGGTTCAAATATTTTCGATTGACTCATAAAATTCAAAGATTTGGAATTTATGGATACAAAAAATTGAAGATACAATCTTTTATTGTTCCTTCGACATAAAAATTAATTTCAATTTAATCTTATTATACATACATACACAAAAATTTGCATAAATTATACGAATTAAAATATTAAATTTTTATCTAAAAAAAATAATAACTCTAATTGAAAAAAACGGCGAGCGCTAATTGAAAATTTATGTAAATCTGTAAAAAAAAAAAAAAAATGCAAAATTAAATAATAAATTGGGATGAAAAATGTTATATAAATAACAAAATTTGTATAATAAATTACAATACAGTTTCCAATATTCTCTCCAAATATTTATGTACATTCGAATACAACTTTTTTTTTGTAAATTTGAAACACATAAACAACATAAAATGCTATACATATACCCAAATCATAAAAAGAAAATCCTTTTGTGTGTGCGTGTGTGTATGTATGTATATATACTTTCAGCTAAATATGACACGCAAATTGTACCATTATACACAAACTCATGAAAGCATTAAATCATCAGACAGACATCAAGTCATCATTAGATCATTAATCAAGAACCCTCCCAAAAAAAAAAAACACTTTTTTTTTGCGGAAATAAAGATGGAAATACATCATAAACATAAATTTTAATTTTTATTTTATTCTACCCTCACCCTCGATTTATACCTCGCTAATCATTTAGGAATCTCTCATCGTAGAAAAATAAATTATCATTAATCATAATACTAATTTGAATGAAAATGCGTAAAAAAATAAAAAATAAATTAAAACGCTCCTATTGGCATAATTTTTTAAAAGCTCATAATTATAATACAGGCCGTGTTTAAATTTAATTATAGAACACCCGAAATCTTTATCCGATATTTAGATATTTCCATTTTACATCCTAATCAGCGAGTTAATTTTGTTAACAAGCGAATTACACGCGCAAAATAGCTGCGTAAGGCTAAATATTTTTCTTAAGCCATTTATCAAATGTATATGTAGACTTATATGGATGATTATAAGTCTGATTGATTAAGTCAATAATTAGAAAACTAATCAAAATTTATCCGCGAGCCGACTACTACGAAGTAAAATAACTATAATAATAGCAAATACACTTTTAAGCTTGGCTCGTGGACAAATTACATGTATGTGTAATTAACTGTGGAAGCTTTTTCTGGTTTCAGTTGATTTTTTAAATAATCCATTACGAATTTAAAAAAAAAATTGGTTATATGAAGCTATTTCCATTTTGTGGTCCAGAACATAGAAAGAGTTGGCAACCCAGAAAGTGAATGAGTTGGGAAGAAAATCAAAATGTCGTTTTTCAGCAAACATTAATCAGATCATTAAACATCATTAAGATATATTAAAGAAAGACTAATTTTTAAAATGCGATCGAAAATTAAATTTTAATTTTAAATTTAGAATCCTATACAAAGCCCTGGGGCCCTACTATAACTTTCGACTACGATTTTCGACGACGGTCGTTTTCCTATAGTAGGCAAAGGAAGAAAAAGGGACACAATAACACACATTTATTATTGTTTACCTTTTTCTTCCTTTGCCTACTATAGGAAAACGATCGTCGTCGAAAATCGTAGTCGAAAGTCATAGTAGGGCCCCTGAATTGCGAGTTTTCAAAATGCATACAAAATTTTTTAAAATTACAATTTATCAAAACATAAAATTTTCATAAACTAAATCGTAATTTAATATTTCAGAAAATCACCCGAAATTGAAAATTCATTTCTGCTGCGATTTTGAGTTCGAACTTGCAACGAAAACTCACTTACAAAATCCCTGTAAAAACTTGTGGAAAGTAAAAGTTTCAGGCGGGACATAAAGAGGTATCTACTTAAGTGGGTATACTTACTTTAACGAGCAGTAAGATTTTATTGAATAGCATACTGTAAAGAAGAATAAATTGTAGTAGTGTTACTCTAATTAAATAGCTACGAGTAGATGGTATCTGTTTTTTGAAGGCGCCAAAATGTGGCCTTCTTAGCAATTTTCTGACCAATGCATTGGTATATTGTTGTCATTTTGACTGGTACTTTTACAGTATTATGCTTTTTGTATCTGCTACGTATTATGTTGGAAGCGCATTTTATAAAACAAAACCTTATTGTTAAGTTTGAATGTTTTCCAATTACCCACTTCATCTTGAAATGCCTTACTTAATTTGTTAACATTTAGTTTCAATGAGTGTTTACCATGTCAGCCTTCAACCTAAGTGTAAACCTACATTTCACATTTTGATGTTTCGGTAGGTTGATATTATTTAGCTTTGGTGAACAGGTGTGTTTAGGAAGTGTGAATGTAATATGTATACAGATTTACACTCGTTGACACATGGATTTTGTATAGTTGTATCGTCTGCAAATGTTGATATGTTTACATAATTAGAAGTAGGTAAATCTGATGTGTATGTAAAATATAATATTGGTTCCAACACACTATACCTTGAGGAACGCCTGCATGCAATTTCGTTTAAGCTGGATGATTCCCTGTAATATTTCACAAGGAGTTTTCGTTGTATCAGATAATGTTTAATGATAGAACAAAAACTCATTGGTAATCTTGTTCTAATTTTCTATAGCAATCCTTCGTGCCATGCTTTCTCAAAAGTTTGAGCAACATATAAAAATTCTGCTGAACAGTACACTTTTTTCTTCTAGCGGGTTTCTGATTTCTGATACAACTAGATGAACTTATTTCATGGCTTCATAATACTCTGAACTGATGATTCCAGTTTTTGAAGAAGCATTGTGTCAAAAAGTTTTGATAGTAGTGGTAGCAAGCTGATTGAACGATTAGAGATAATTTTTGTTTCATCTTTGCCAGGTTTTCGAATCATTATTCGAAAGGTTTTCGAATCATTATTTGATTTGCGAAAATTTCCAGGTTTTAGGAAAGTATCCGCAAGTTTCATTATAGCATTAAAAATGTATGTTATTGATTTGATGCATGTTTTCGGTAGTTCTCTGACTATTATACCACCTTTCAAATCATGCTCAGATGCTTTTTTTAGATTTATGTTTTCTTTGATCATTTTTTGTACCTTGCGCCATTTGTATTTAATTAGTTCGATTTTGGAAGTATCTTCTTCGTAACGAAATAGTTCTGGGATTCTCATTTGTTCGTTGGGTGTAAATACATTGCTGAGATGTTGAGTAAATATAGCTGCATTATCGATGCTTTACATCGCTTCTTGCCCAATTATACCATCAGGGAAGCGAATAGGAGTGCATTAAAGAGTTTACCTTTTTAGTTGTTTTGTAGCATTTCATAAAGAGCAATCTGTTGGATCCGTTGCTGTTAGACCGGTGATATAGCTCGCTGGGCCCATCACGTTCCTTTAGTCATGCATTTTTCAAATTTTTGATAGCTTTATTTGATTTTGATTTAAGTATTTACTATTATCCGCATATAGAAAATGTTAACCCTTTCACTCACGGAAGATATTGGCCGCAGTGTTCTTGAAATTTAGATGTTTTATTTATATTTTTCGACTAAAGGAGTTCATATTTTCAACTTTTAGGGTTCCGCGGAAATGTAGCTTTAGAATTAGCTTCCGTACACATTTGGTGACAAATATTCAATAAAGAGTTGCAATTTCGATCATTTCAATTAATAGACTTTATTGAAAACTATAATTATAATTTTCCAATTTGAAATTATTATCACAAATTAGTAATATTATGGTTTATGAAATTTTAAAAAGCAATTATATTAGCTTTGTTAAAACATAAATGTACTTTACATTTAATACATTTAATTCGTGATCTGCCGATATACTTACAGCGTGATGCGAACTCACCACTATCATATGTATAGGCAAGTGGTCTATTCTATCACGACAACCGTCTATCGGAGGTTGCTTTTCTACTTGATTTCGAAATTCCGCTGGATCGAGTTGCATCTTGTTATGCCTATCATGTTTTACCACACTAATTTTTAACAAACTTTCATCTAGGTCTAGTCTAAAAATTCATTAAGCTCTTTATGTCTTTCGGTTTATCCTGAATTAAATTATTTTTGTGTCGCTCTACTAGTTGTTGAACCTCAATCCTGCTTTATTATCTAGCCATTTAATAAATGCAAAAGTTCCATTCCTGTTCCATCCTCAGAAGTTCCACGACCTTTCTTCTGCATCTATCTATAGGATGTGAAACTAGGGTAATTGAAACGATTAACCCGAATAGTTCCCGCATCATTGATATATACTTCACAAAGTTGATACGAAGTAAAAAAATTATCGAAAAATAGTTGGTGTCCTTCCTTTAGTCGATGTGTTTTGCGAAATGATTGATAAAGTACGAAATCGTGGGGGTAACCGCTTTTACCAGATACATTTTTAATACCCCAAGGATAAGGTGTGCCTTTCATGTATTATTCTATGTTTAAACGCATCTTAAACGGTATCATCATTCGTCGACACTCACAACTTCTTCAACAGGTATTTCGTTGCATCTTCTACGAACACTTTCGATGAGTGGTTTCATTTAATAAAATTTATTATGGGACAAGTTTTGGGTATATGTACAATAATTATCTGCCATGTGAAAATTACTTCTCAATTGAGAAAATCGGTTTATTGGCATTGCTTTGCATACTGATTGAATATCTAACTGTTGACTCCAATACAAGCGTATAGTTGTGGTAATCGCAAAACACCTATTTGCATATGAAGCCCCACAAATTTAATCATCTCCTCGGTATTTCTTGGTTTGAATGACATCTTGTCTTCCTGCAGGGCCTAAAATTGGCCATTTGCTGAAATAGTTCAACAGAAATACCAATTTCAAATTCGATTTGGCGGTTGAAAAGGTAAATGTCGACATTGAATATATTTATTAAGCGTACAAATAAATTTGTTTGTTTGATCATCAAATTCAATGTCGACTTCACCATCACAATTTTACTTGCTTCTCTATGTCGGAGAACGCAATACGAATATGGAGCTTAAAGTAGTATACACAAACGTGTACACGTCCTTCACGTCAGTGTTATTGGGTGTAGCATCCGCTACAGTTTGTTAATACTTGTCAAAGGTTTTGAATCTCTTTTTCAATTTTGTCTTCTGTTTTCAATGGGATGACTAATGAATATTCCCGTGTTACTATATGTTGAAATTGTACCCAGTTTATGTTTTTTTGTTAAGTGTACAAATAATTTCGATTATAAAAGTTGCGTGCTTATAGCCTTTTTAATATTGGTGAATGTTCCGACGATATAGACCATAATATGTCTCCGAATCGATATCTGCCAATTCCTATGGTTACACAGAATTCATGGATGTGATGTTTCCCACACTTTTTTCCACAATAATACGTATACAAATGATATTTAAATCAACCAAATCAGTGGATTCGGAATATAGTCCTAGTACCTAGCGTACTATCGAAAGTGGAGTAGGGGGTAGTTTTAAGGCTAAATGAATTCGAAATATATAATCATCTATAACTAGTTTACTTTCAACCCTAGTCCAAATCTCTGGATATAGGTGTTACTGGCGCATCAATTATTTTCTTCGGAATCGCAATATAAGCTTCTCGATTAATTCATTCCTGGGGGTAGGGGGTAATTTTTGCGTTTGTTGAACTTGGAATATAGTCAAAAACCTAGTGTACTCTCACAAACTGAGTGCGCTACTCGGGGTATAAGTGTTAATGGCTTATTAATAATTTTATTCTAAATCGCAATATATACGCTTCCCGATTAATTTATTCCTGGTGGTAGGGGGAAGATTTTTAGCTTAATGTATTTGAAGTATAGTAATCTATCAAATGAATTATCAAAACCTGAGTAGAGATCTCCGGATATAAGTGTTAAAAAAAATTAAACTTGGGCGGATTATTCCAGCACTCAATGCCACATGGGCTCACGGTGCAATACCCGGACAAACACATATATTTACACATTAAAAACACCCAACCGTGATTTTTGGTCACCACCGGGAATCGAACCCGAGAATCTCGAATAACAAAGCAAGGACGCTACTTACTGTGCTAACGAGGGCGGCGACATATAAGTGTTAATGGCTCATTAATAATTTTAATCCAAATTAGCCATTATCGCCAGTAGCCAGAGATATTGACATAAATAGTACACTGATAGTACACTAGGTATATGACTATATTCCGAATCCTCAAGCTTAAAATCTACCCCCTACCCTCAGGAATAAATTAATCGGGAAATTTATGTTGCGATTTCGAATAAAATTATTAATTAGCCATTAACACTTAAAACCAGAGATTTGGATTCAAGTTTCGATAGTACACTATGTAGATGACTATATACCGAATCTAATAAGCCTAAAAACTACTCCCTACCCCCCATAAATAAAGTAATCGCGATGCTTATATTGTTCGATTTCGAATAAAACTATTAATTAGCTATTATCACCGTTTGCCAGATATTTGTATTCTAGTTCTTATAGTCAATGAATTATCTGGTTTTTTTCCTTGACTGTTGAACTGAAATAGCTTTATCTTTCCTCAGAATTAAAATTCTGTGGCTTTGTAGAAAACTTCACACCAATCAGAATTCTATTAAGTTGAGAATATTAGTCTTTTCTGTTGACCAGTACGTGGGATGGCCACTAGATATGTGGTCTAATTTATCATTTGGCATACATTCCCACAGTTGTTTGCCTTTTGATATGTTACCAATCTTGACCCCAATTGCGAAGTTTTAGAGTTGTAGTCACCTCTTGCAACAAATGTATCTTCCAAAGTGTTGAAAAGAACTGTAAAATTCTCGCTCATAATTGAGCGTGTTTTGGTGGGCAATAAACAGTACATTTATATGTTGACCTTGCTAGTCCCTTCTTCCAAAGATATGGTAGTTCCTTGACTATGAGATAGAGTAGGCGCATAAATAAGTAAGCGGAGCGGATAAGTCAAGAGAAGCGTGGTGGATCTAATATGAATAATAAAAGTTATAAGGGGGAATAAGAAGAGAGAAAGTAAATTTTTTGCTTTTGGAAGGAGGAACAAGAAGCTGAAAAAAGGAATATAAAAAAGTATAGGGTATAAAAATTCAGCCTACTAACACAAAAAGCCCAATTGGTGACGAGTCTGTTGTCTCACGTGAGACGGAACAAGTATATTGCTTACGAATCGTCTTCCTTTCTGCTGACAAAGTATCACCAATCCCCCAAATACTTACTAATCCAATAATGGGTATAGAACTAGTATCTACCTCCTTTTTCTATTTGTTTGCTTCTACCACTAGTCATGTTTAGACACCAAGTAATTTGAACGACCATGGTCAGAACACGGCGATGGGATCCACAATACGTGCGGGTCTGAATTTTTCCCAAAACCTCCCTCTTTGTATGCTTTAGTTATACACTTAATAAATCCAAGCGGTAAATTCTAGGTCCTAGGATGCTCCCACCACAACCTTTCACCAATACTACCTCTACCGACCTGATTTTCGGGTTAATGTCGTTGTTATCAAGTAGGACCAATTCTATGTAGCTGGGCCGGATTAATATCAGCTACCCGTCATAGGTTAGCATCTAACCGACATAACTCCAAGATTTAAAAAATACAAAAAAACTTTAAAAATAATTATTGGTATGAACGTATTAAAATACATTTAATTAAAAATGGATGAAAATAAAAATTAGGGCTTTGCTTTCATTATATTTGATAATGTGGTGAAATCAATTTTGGAAAAATGTAATTTAAATTACACAAAAAAAAGAAATATTTTGTTTTGCACGTGTTCTATACTTTCTTCATCATTGGGTAGATTATGAAATAAAAGCAACGTCCTAATTTTGTTTTCTAGTATAAAATTTTATAATTCATGTAAAATTCTCTGTAAAATTTAAGTCGAAGAGCTATTCATAAAATGCTGAATAAAATTTATATCTAATTAACTGAGTGAGATATCGAATCTAAATTCATTTTATAAACTATACACCTATTTCAACATTTACAATAATACAACATGTAGTTCTCAAAAGCACGTTTTTTATTTAAACGTACATTTATTATGTACACAAATAATAAAACCCATATTTATATTATTGTCATAGAAGTGCTTTAAAGCACGATTCCAAAATATTTTTAATTTTATTTCTGCAAAAGGCACATAAAAACGCCAAATAAAGTTGAACTTACACAAAACAAATATACTTTTTTTTATTATTTTTTAAAACTATGACTTTGCAATAAAATTACATAAAAGTTAAGGATTTTTAATTCGCAATAAACTAATTAAAATAATGCAGGTAATTTTTAATTTTAATTAAATTTTAGAAATATGTGTATGCAATTATATGAACTGGATTGTTCATTTGTGTACACGCCCTTCAGGTCTGTTGACACAGCCATGTAGCTGACTTTTATAGTAAAAGCTCACGTATTTTTATCGAAATGGTATTTTTATATAACATAACATAAATATGAGTATATTATGGTTTTTAAACATAAAGTCAGATTTTAATTATGTTGCAAAACTGAAATTTGATTCAATAATTCTTTAGAGAATTTAGCTAACATATACATATAAAGTCCTAAACAAAAACTAAAGCACTTTAGGAATTAATTTTTCAATGAATTTTGATTTTTATAAGTTATGTATCTACAAATATGGGACAGAAATTTAAATTAAAAGTTATGAATAATATTCTGTGTTTGTTAGATAGGTCCCAAATGAAAATGGAATTATAATGGAAAATTTCAAGCATTAATTTATCTTGATTGAAGTTGTAAAGCAGAAAATTTTATAAAAATTCTAAATATTGTAAGATCGTGATTAAATATACGAATATTTTAAAAACTTAAGTCCAATGAATCTCTTAAATCAAAATATTATGTATAAAAATGTCTAGACGATTGAGATTATTTTTTAACTTCGTTTGCGTATGGTGCTTTTTGTTTGTGAAACTTTTATAATAAAAATCATATTTATGTTATGGGCACACAGTGCGAAATGAAAATAAGAAAGTTATATTTTGCTTGTTGAAGGACGTTCATATAAATATATAGTGTTTGTCTCAAGAACATCAAGAAGAGATTCGTAATTAGATAATAAAACAAGTTTATTACTATATAGAACTTATTATATCATGCTTTTTATCACCCTCAATTAATTATAAAACATACACCATATATGTATATACGTACTTCAACTGATATAATAATTTATGATATATAATTGTTTTGTAATATTAAGTATCATCGACTGTTTTATAAATCAATATATCATTAATTAATTATATGTACATGTTTGTACCCGTATATTTATAGCGAGATTTTATGTATATACATAATACAGCTAGATAAGCACTTAACAATTATTGATGAAAATGATGAACGTGAGATGTCGTTCAACTGCTAATTAAACATAATATAAAAATTTGAATTAACCATCCACTTAATGGTTTTGTTTTATTTTGTCTAGACTAATTGAAAATATATATTGTACTAGCTGCATAGAAAGCTTTCATAAATATTTCGGATTTCTGAATAATATCGGAAAAAGTGAAAAATTTTATATAACATATATAAATCAGTGGACTTTGCTGAGAAAGTGTACAAATCTAAATCTTTCCGAGTGCTATACCTGGAAATACCACCTTATGATTGAAATCGCACACAAGGCGCGCATTGTCGGGTATCGAGAACCAATTCAACCCGGATATTTTTCTGTTTATTCGAGTACTCGAATACCCGGGTATAATTCCGAAACAAGCTTTTAAATTATTCATACAAACTAACCACGAAAGATCTGTCTGAACAGTTTTTAGTACGTTTATATCCGAGTCAAAATAATAAGAGAATGACCATGGACAATACAAAATTATCTGATGCGGTGTTTGAATTAACCATCATTCGAACTTCGAATAAAAAATGTACATGCTGAGGGAGCATTTAAATTTATCAAAATAAAATAATTGTTCGAAATCAAATATTGGGCAATTTAGAGGTGCGTCTTATAAATAATCCTACATCAACAGCTCGTTGGCTACGTGTATTTGTATTTAAAAAGTATGATTTGTGAATTTTATAGAGCTGTTAAAACTGAATAATCTAAAGTTTTAAAAAATCATGTGAATGTATAATTTATTTAGGCAAAATTCTATTTAAATTATCTCGTTAAAATCGTATTCTTAATTGTTTATAGATAAAAAGGCTATTCAAATGAAAATGTAATTGTATAATTGATCAAAATAATATGTACCACTATTTTAATTATAAAAATACGTTTCATTTGATATATCACATGATGTAATCAAAATGTTGACCCATCATCCAGGATCTATGGTCCAAGAGATTTTATCCAGAACTTTCTTTCCTCCAATCTACAAATCTCCACGAATTTTTTGTTTCAATTTTTTTTTGTATGCTAATTCTTCAAAAAAAACAATTGTTACTTGGAATTTTATTTCACAAGTATTCGGGGAGTTTTGTAAATTGAATTAGAGGTTGGGTAAAAAATCACCTGGACCACAAATGCTGGATGATGGATTAAAATGTTTAATTTGGATTATTTCCATATGATATGTTGTGATATATCAAATGAAACGTATTTGTATAAGCAATCTAGTGGTATACATTTTTTGATCAATTATGATAATAATTAATTGAATATTAATTTGCATAGCGTTTTTATATTTAAAAACTAAATTAAAATTAAGATTTTAACGAGCTAATATAAAAGAGCTTTCTCTAAATTACGTTCAGGTGGTTTTTAGAAATTTAAATTATTCTCAATTGTTAGTTTTGACTGCTCTAATAAATTGGCATTCGTCAGTGAGCAGTATTGTCTCCTAATATTCCTGAGATGTTTGGTGAGCAACGAAAAATGAACCACATTTCTTGGCCTCGTTGGCACATTTAGTACCGATGGTGCCCATAAAACGCGGTTGGGTGTTTTTAACGTGTAAGTATATGTGTTTGTTCAGGTATTGCACCGAGAGCCCGTTTGTGGCATTGAGTGCTGGAGTGATCCGCCTAACTGTAGTTTTAATTTTAACCTCTTTATGGTCACGTTTGTGTGATAAAGTCATGACGATTGAGTTGAGTGGACATTCCATTCACTATTCACTAATGTATTAAAAAATAAATAAAATGTTGATTCAAATTCAGGCATCTATCGAAAACGGAATTGTTTTTTGGATTTTTATTCGAGTGGAATTAAATCGAATACAGACACAAATTAATACAATGCATTGTGGTATAAACAATATTTTTCGTTTTGTTCTCCGGTGCGTAAATGAACAATGATGATGGTTTGCCAACTCTCGAACACACGACGTACAACTGACCATGAGAAAAACACGGAAATTCTAGATTTATTCCGTACACTTCCAACAATTGACCTAGCAATTTGTTAACCGTCATAGCAAACGTCAAACGAACGGGGATTGAATGCGCTTGAAGTCATACGGAATGTTAGTTGGAATCCGAGGAATTTTTGGAGATAGATCATCCTCTTCAGTGAATTTGCCCTTGATGACCGTCGCTTGAATCACGCTGTTCATCAGTTTCTTCACAGCTAATCACGCTGCGTTACACAATGAGCATCAAGTTATGCGGATAGTTTGTTCTCTAGTCTTGATTGGTCACAGTCGGATTTGTAACAACGCATTTGGACTTCAATTAAGTAATTTAAACTGTATACATCTATGTTCTTCGCTGCCAAAATCGCTCGTTCGCTGAGCCAATGGTGATACATATAATTTCGGCGGATGTCCGGAAGCACTTTCGTGATAGGCTCTTCCTTCGACGTCGTGAACATGCAAAAATTTAAGGGTAACGAAATCAATTCGGTCGAAACATCAACAGGAATTTGACCATTGCCAAGCGCCAACAGTTGTTTAGAAAAATTAGCAGTTGATTATTCGTTCTGTAATGCGACTCTCATGTCCATGGTCAACTGCAACTTATTTACATAGCGCCGAAGATCGCCGGCCAGCATCATCGCTCCACCTAAACGTCTTGAGTCACTTCGTAAATCCTTCATTGTTCGACTGAACGCTGCTATACCTTGGCCAAGGCCGAGTTCCTGCCAATTGAATACACTGGCATGTCATTCGTTTTGATAATCATCGCCAATGCAGAATTTGCCATCCGATCGTCTTCCAGCAATGTGGCTGCAATTCCAGATGACGCAACAGCTAACGCTATTTAAGTTCTCGAGCGAACTGTGGCCAAAAGCAATGAAATCAGAAATCTTTTGCCTGTTCCACCGGGAGCATCGAGGAATGTTGAGTCCCAATGCGTGAGTTGGTTTCCTGCAGCAAAGTAGCGCACAACACACCATGTATAGTATAGTACGAAGCGATTCGAACGAAGAAGGACCACGAACTTGGAACAAAAGCTGCAAACAAAGATAGAAGCATTTGTCTTGTCGTGGATGAACGGTGTACACACGGCCTATCTGGAAGTGTTGGCCATCCCCTCCATGACAAAACATCAAAACTATTTTCTTCGGGATTTTCCGGAAGTTGCCATATTTTTGACTTAGATTTTTCCATTTTTCGTTCCCCATCTTCTAAAAGATCCGTCTGGATCGGTTATTCGCGAAATCCTATATAAAAACAGAATTTTTCAATTTTCCGAAATTTCAGAGTTTTCCGCTGGATTTTCCCAAAATATACTTTCCTTAGAATAGTCTCCTGGAAATTGCGAATACAATAAACAAAAATTAAGCCAAATCGGTTCAGCCGTTCTCACCTGAAAAACAACGTTTCAAATCATTTTTTTATATTGAGATTTACTGCTCAATGCGGATGGATGGACCAAGTTTGATGACTTTTATTTAAGAATTTGAATAATGTTTTTACAACTAGAGAAAACACGATATTATTCATAAACGATAAATTAATAATGTTTACCACAACAAGTTATAGCACGTTTGTACTTATATTGAAAACACCACCTCAATCATTACGGCGTGAGTGGCAAACAAATAATTTAGGTTACATAAGAAATCCTTATATCGAGAAATAAAATCAAATTAAAATTAATTTATCTTGATTTATATATCAATCAAAAAAACATTCTCAAATCCGAATATACGAATGGACCAAATAAATTTAATTATCGTGTTAACATAAATAATAAAGGACGAACATAATTATAATAATTAACGGATTTGATAAAATTAGTTTTTTCCGATTGAACAAAATTAATAAGTTTCAGCTTTAATTATAACTTTTACACGACGCAATTTTTAAACAAACCCTTTAAGTAACAAAAGCTTTTTGCTTCAACATAAAAAATATCACAATACATTAAATGTTAAAGGGGGAAAACAACGTCAGTCATGAATCCTTTTAAATTTTATTGTTGTTTGTTCCCCCGTCGTTGTTTATAAAATTTGAATGTCAAAAAATATTAAAGTATTTTCCAGCCTAACCCCATTCTACATATATCATTCATTTTACTTGATATATTACTACACATATGCATACGTATATATGAATATATAAACTCGTATCTTCAGACGAACGTACATACGTATGTTAAATTTAAAAAATATTTATGTTTAAAGTTTACCGTGTGCTTAACTTATAACGTACATGAAAATAAAAACTTTTTTTGTTGCTTTGCATTAGACAATTTTGACGGATGGTATGGATTTACAAAAATTTAACATATTTCAAAATAAGATTCAACATGATCCGTTACGTACGTGTGTTTAAAATTTGCAAAACCATTGCATCTGTAATTCTGGATATAAAATGAGTCACTGTTGATAAATGTTAGACGTAATTTTTTTTTTTGTTGTCCTGATTGTTTATATGTAAATTGATTATGCGCCAAACAAATATATTTGTATATGTATGTATGTATATATATAGGTAATTGTAAATTCTAATCTCTAGATGTATTATAATCTTCCAAAAGCACAAATCATTTTATGAAGAATCGAATAGTGATGGTGAAAAAGTTCAAACTAACACTCACGTCACGAATGCCGGTCCATAGATTAAATCGTGAAAATTCTACAAATTCAATAATTACAAATGTGAAGATAAAACTTTCTAAAATATTTTTTCAGATTTCAAATATTATCAGAGATTCGCTCCATTCTAATTTCACAATACTCAATTCCAATTTAAAACAGTCAAATCACAAATGGTTTGAACCAAATTTTTAAATTATAAAATTCTGCAAATTAAGAACCGTTCCATTGAAACATCGCGTGCATTCAAAATTATGTAATTAATTTACAATAGTTGTAACTAGATCACTTGATTTGATTGGTGATCCAATAAGAGCCTCCGGAAGTTTTTTGAAATAAAACGCATTAAAATCAATTTAATAATCAAAACTTGCATTTGTGACGTACAAGTTCGGGTTATGACATTTAATGTTAGAAAATAATTTCTTTTTAATGTTGTCCGCGACTGGCATTTCGGCCGATATTCCATTAATTACGCGTGCTATGTTTCCGTCTAATGCAGGAATCGATTGTGGTTTATCGATACAAAAAAAGTGATTTCAAACATCCCCATAAAAAGAAGTCTAATGGCGTCAGATCACAAGATCTTGGACGCCAATTCACGGGTTCCTTTCTTGATATGATGTTCTCATTTAAATTTTCTTTCAATAAATCGACGGTTTGGCCTGCTGTGTGGCACTATCCTGTTCTTTTGTATGCCTTCAAACCAAGATCTCTCTCCAAAATACGCCACAATGTGCCATATGAAAGATCTAGAGCATGAGAACGGCGACGAATTGAATGATTGCGGTCTTTACGTACACTTTCACCTACAGCAACAATGTTCAGATTAAATCGACTTGTACGCATTCTAGTCGGGTGATGAATATCCAATAATGATAAAGTGATTCGAAATTGATTGATTGTTTCGCGGATAGTGCGTGCAGTTGGACGATTATAAACACCATAAAATGGTCGAAGAGCATGAAAACAATTTTTCACTGAACACTGATTTTTTAAATAAATTTCCACAATTTGTAAACGTTGTTCTCAAGTAAGTCTGTCTATTCATGGTCAAATGTCAAATGAATACTGAACAAAAATGTCTTGTGAACATGACAATTGGCACGCATTTTATATTCAAAATTTCTTATTTTTAATATTTTTCGATTCAAAATTTTAACTTCTTATTATAGTTTTTAATTTCGGAAAATTAAAATTTCGATCATTATTCATTAATTCAAAACCTAATTTAAACATAAATTTTTAAATTATTTGATTAGTTAGCAAAAATTTGAAAATTTCAAATTTTCAACAGATTTTTCAAAATTGTATGTAAATCAGAATGGATCAGGCCTGATAATTCTTTGTACTTAAGAACGAATTTTCCAAATATACCTATACTGTAAAGCAACTTGTGCTTTGTGGCCGTTAAGTGGCAACTAAAAAGATATTTTTAAGAAGTAAAAAAATATTTTTAAGATAAAAACTACATCTCAGAGCAGCATTCCTATTTTACCCAATTTGGAGTCACAGAAAATTTGGGATTTAATTTGGTTGAGGTTGCAAAGTAGAATTTTGGGATTCCATTTACCGAAAACGCACTCAAAGTTATCCCAGGCATTTCCAGAGTTTTTAAAATATCTCTGACAACACAAGCCTAAATAATCCGGCCTAGGCTATTAATAAATACATATATATATAATTTATATACAGTTCCCCAGGATCATCGCAGGATTTACACTTATGCAGACTTTTTCGTCAGTAAAAATCATACAGTTGGTACCAAAATACTCCTCCCAGACCTATTTAATATATAAAATTTATTTGGACAAAAAATAATTTTTCTGAGCAAATCTATAAAAGGACGGGTGTTTTCTCTTTAGTAAGTTCATGACCCTGTTAGTAACCATTACGCCAGCTTTAATAATAATTGAATACATTTGTGACTGTTGGAAATATAAATAAATATAAATAATTGTGACGTCTTTGCCAACTTTTCAAAGAAAACTAAAATAAAAAAAAATCGTTTAGAAAAGCTTTTGCAGGGTCGGCTCATAACGATTGAGTTTAAGACCTCGTTGGCCAGCACTATGCCAGCGTGGATATTTTTTATCCCTTGGAATTGTGGAGAAATGTGGCGTCTTTACCATTTTTTCTAAGAAAGCTAGAACCGATAAAAAACGTTTGGCCAAGCTTTGTATGGTCGGCTATTTTTTCATAACGATTGAGTTTAAGACCTTGTTGGTCACCATTGTGCGTCTTTGCCAACTTTTTAAAGGAAACTAAAATAAAATAAAATCGGTTAAAAAAGGTTTTGTAGGGTCGGCTATTTTCTCATAACGATTGAGTTTAAGACCTCGTTGGCCAGCACTGTGCCAGCATGGATAATTTTTAACCCTTGTATAGTTTCCACAATATTAATAAATGTGGCGCCTTTGCCACCTTTTCTAAGAAAGCTAGAACCTAACGGCTATTTGCTCATAACGATTGAGCTTCAGACCGTGTGGGCAAGCGCTGAGCAAGCGTTAATATTTTTATGACCGTTGGAATTTTCGCAATATAAATAAATGTGGCAACTTTGCCAACTTTTCAAAGAAAATCGAAAAAAAAACCTATGATCAAGTTTCTGTATGGTCGGGTATTTTCTCATAACGATTAAGTTTGAGACCTTAGTGGCCACCACAGTGCCAGCGTTGATTGTCTTTTGGCCGCTAAAATTACATTGTATTTCAGACACACACATTGGCCAATAGTAAGAAACTAGAAAATATAGTACGATGTTTTAAAGAGTACAGATTAGCAATTTCATAAATTAAATTACATACATGTAATTGATGCAAAGGAGGGAATACAAGTCCAACCGATGCAGCATTATAATTTTGAAATCTTTGCTTTTCATTTGCAAAATTACAAGTTTCCCTTTTGTAAAATTCATTATTTGTAGAGTGCGCAGGCTCCGAAAACTTCTGCTGTATCTAAATTATTTGAGAATGTTGGCCGGTAAATTTGTTCCATTCCTATTGTGAGCAACGCACGAGTCAGGTCAAATAATAATGTTCTTAACTGCATGGGTTGTCAGATACAAAATAGTTCAAAATTTTTATAATTACCTATGCTCATAAGCAGGTTATTATAGAAATTTACTTACTTATAAACAGAAAATTTGTGTTTATAGAACAAGTTAGATACGTTTGCCCGTGGTAGGGCCAACACATTCGGTAGGTCGTAACTGTGACGAGTATTATCTCTTTCTTGTTTTGACAACCTATTATTGAGCTTCTTTCTGGTGTTTGGCAATTTCTTCATCAGTAGGCAGTTCCTCATTAAATATACTTTAGAATAAATATATAAGTTAACATGATCAATTGTGTTGCTTTGGTACAAGGAGTACATTCGACTTATAGGTAAAATACCTTCAAGGCATTGTCGTTTAAAGTACGCTCGGGAAACGCATTTGGTATAGAACAACAATTGTCATTGGTTTAAAATTGTAGTTACACTAAATCGGAACAAAACTTTTAGACAGTCTTGTTACACCAAAATTGAAAAAAATTTTGGACTTATAGAACAAAGTAGAATTACACAACACATTGTTCAATATACCAATGAAAATGTTCTAATGCATTCAGATGGGCGTATGCAGATGTGTGAACTCAAACTAAAATGAACACTGTTTAATTTATAAACTATGGCCCTTTAACAATTTTGAAAAGAGCAGACAAATTTTGGACTTAAACCAAGATAGAATATACGGCGACGATATTTTAAAATTATAAATATTAAAGATAATCAGAAAAATTATTAATTAGAAATTACTCTGGTTATTGATTATAAATAGATTATCCGGTTTAATTATAACCGATATATGCACAAAAAAAGTATAAAATGAATGAAGCTTTTTATGTTGTTCGTATATCATTATGGTGTTTATTACATGAAAAACATATGTAAATATGACGGTTAATTACTGCATATGTATATTTTTGGTGTTATCATTTTTCCAATTAAAATCGTTATGATTGAGTTAATTTTTCATTTTTATTTTTCGGGTTAATATTATTCAAATTACATTTACATATATGTATATATACAACAAGCGTTATTTCGTTATAATTGGCACACAATAATTTTGTAATTTTATTACTAAAGGGAGGTATTACTAGAGGGAGGTATCCAGGCGTTAAATGTGGTGGAATTTGTGGTAATATCTTTCACATCAACTGAGCTAACATTTCTGCAGACTTACTTCAAAATATTAAAGATTGTTCCGCGAACTGGTTGTGCATGCATTACCGTTCTTTACCAAACCATTCACTCACAGTTAGTGAGGATGGAAGGATCATGATTAGGCAAATAATATTGATACGGCCATTAGCAACATAGGATTTTCCAGAAATTTTGAGGCAATTAAGAAATATCGAAACTAAATTGACTGCGTTAAAAGAACTGTATGGAGTTGAAGAGTGAAAATTGGGTGCATAAACTTGACGCACAGTATTCGAATGTTTTCTAATTTTAATTGCGGATAATTATTTTTTATGATAGTAGATTTAGTACCATTTTTATTATTATTTCTATAATTTTATTGAAAACATGATTTGTTTCTGATATTCGTACGCGGCACAGTTTCAGTTTTGAAATATTTTTATTTTTATATTATGATAAAATAAATAAATAATCTTGATACATGATATCAACCAGTGAACACCTACCTACTGGCCTAGTGATAGGAGAAAGAACCCAGACGTCATAGGTTTCTTCGTCACCAAAGGAATCGCAAGTAATTAATCAGTGTCTTAAACACTTTGGGAACAGAAATTGTGAATACACAGCAACAATCGATTTTAAGCAACAATAAAACTGACTGGAACAACTTCAGAAATAAGATAACAGAGAAACTAAACGAAATGTTCAATTCTTGTCAAGAAAATGATTAAGGAGGAGAGAAAGTTAAGACAACAATGGCAACGATATCGAATAACGAAAGATAAACGCATTCTAAACAAAGCGGTCAAACAGTTAAAAGAACTGCTGCTTAAGGAAAAATACAATATATTCAAGAATATTTATCATAACTCTCCCCAACAGAAAACACAGACGATTCACTATGGAAAGCGACTAAGAAGCTTAAACAACCACAATATCATATTCCGCTGATACGAAAAAGTAAATCACTCACTGGGGAGAAATAATGAAGAAAAGTGTGAGGTATTTACAGATCAAAATATTCCAACCATATACTTCAGAAACTACAGACGAAGAGAATAACAACATACAAAGTCAATTTGAATCGCTGTTGCATATGAATCGTACAATCACGAAGTTTTCTATCTTCAAATTAAAATACATAGATAGTTAAACCAAAAAAGATATCAGGATATGATCTTATCATACATGAAAAGTTTTGCAACAGTTAACAGATAAAAATATTCGATTTCTAACGTTCTTATTCAACGCAATACTTAGAACTGGTAATTTTACAATACAATGGAAGATTTCACAAGCAATATTAATCCCAAAACCAGGCAAGCCCCCAGAAGAAGTTACGTCGTCCAGACCGATAAGTTTGTTATCAATAATTTGAAAATTATTTGAAAAAATACTGTTTAATCATCTATAAAGCCTATATTTAGACCACAGCACTCAACAATAGAGCAGGTACAAAGAATAGTTCAAGTAGTTCAAGAAGCGCTTGAGGAAAAAGACATTGGATACAACATTTCTACAGAATATTAACCTATGGATATACGTGAAGCTCATGAAGTAAATTATTTAGGTATCAGCACGGCAAGCGATTAAATAACTATAGCTGGCCAATTTCAATCAACTAAATATTTAACAGATGCCCTAAAATTTCATATAAAAATAAATGTAATCAGCATACATTGACAAAATATGTAAACATTAATGCAATTTGAAATAAAAAAAAGTTAATCATTCACTATATAGTTAACTGGCGATTAAGCCTATTTTTGTGAGACCGATCAGTCTCCAATCATTTTTTTTAGCGATTTAGGTATTTGCTTACTTACAATTGCACAATTCCGAATGAAAAGTCAACATGGCACCTATATAAACTAGCTATCTTATAATCAGTTCGCCTGTTCGTCACACTATTTATTGAACGAAACTGTTCCTGGTTATTGTATGTAGTCAATTTTTCAACCTGATGACAACTGGAAATTTGTAAAAGTTTTTTTCACATGGATCACAGAGTACAACTTAGCAAGAACAAAATGAAAACCACTCTTGTTTAGATAGCCATATTTCAGTGTGGAGAAAGCGTGCCACTCCAACGCAAAATCTACGAAATATCAAAGTGTTAAACATGCAATCTTAAGGGACTGATTACATTAATTCAGATTACATTTTGCCAACATTTCACGCAGCCAAGCTTGGTTCGATTGTTGCGGGTAAGATTATTTTTAGGCACCGTGGAATATCGCTTCATCGGGACTGAACGAGCATCAGAGAGTTTTCGGACGACAGGGAGACGACAGAGAGATTTAAGATACAAGAGAAGGTGCAACAACAATTAACAACAACAATTATGGAGGTTCGTGGTGCACATTTGTTTTCTTTCTTTTTCATTTAATAAAATATTTTATAACAAATAATATTCATTAGATCCAAAAAGGTCAGTTTTCGATTGGTTTGCGGTTCCAATTTCACCACCTCACCTTATTGGCTGACACTATTTACAATGCATCCAATATATCACGATCCAACCCGCCCAATCTAATCCAAATGTTCCGACTGAAATCCGTAACTTACGATACGATACAATAGCCTCATGAAGAGAATTCTTGGGTACTATAGAAACTCAAATGAATATTCAAAATCACGAGCTAAATGTATACACAACACACTGAATTCTCGTTTGAATACACACAAAGAAGTAAAGAACAGCAACAACAAATTGAAAACTTTTTAACTTCCTCAAAAGCTTACATTTCACTATATAATACTCAAAACAACAACAAATTTTCAACATTCCAGTTAGTTGGTATATATTGGGCGAAACTATAATTCTTAGTTTTCTTCTTTATTTTCTTTTGATGTTAAATCTATTCAATGTCGTCACTTTTACAAAACTATCGAATGGTGCGAATTAATTTTAAAATTTGGCACTAACATTGAACTGCTGATTCAATCAATGGAGTTAAGAATAATATGTAAGTTACTGCAAAATCAATCTAAATTATTCAGAGGATTTATCATTTACTGTTAACAGAACGTAGGAAGTCTAATCTTCCACGATTTATTTGAGAATCATAAATTAGATTGGAAGAACGGTGAAATATTGAAAATCCTTTCGAGCAATACGTTCACAAGATACTTTATTTATCACCCAGATATTATCTAATGTTTTTGTCTGTGATTACTGTCAATCACAATACAATTTTACAACTCAAAACACTAATACATTTTGGCATTGTTTGTTTAAAACAAACAGAATACACATTACAAATTAAGGAACTTATAAAAAAAGCATAAAATTTGATGCCAAAGATACATATCGAAATATCTTTCTCCCACTCCGCAGTAAATAAAATAATACACAAAGAAATATTTCTTCGATTTATTTACTTTACATATATGCCCGCGGATGGATGGGTGCGATATACATATATGTAAACATACAACACATAAAGTGGAAAAACTGTTTTAAAATGACTTACTTTTCGATTTTCCACTTTTATGTTCGGCATTTTCTTTAATGTCAATGTTAAATTTGAAAATAAACTTAAATAATTGACATTAAAAGTGACATTAAATCCTCAACCTCAACCTATGTATTCGCAGAACAGAATGTTTCGGTATTTAATGTAAATTTATGATCTCCTTCCAAAATTATCTTCCACACACACACACACATAAATATTCATGTTGTACAAAAATATCCTCTTGACGATTTGGATGTACATATAATTATATTCGTATACCAGCAAGCAACTTTAATTCGTTGTAGCGGAAAATCAATAAATCATTCGGTTCTGTGCATTAAAATACAATATATAGCAGGAAGTACAACGATTAATATAATTAGCTAGTCTACTCTGGACTAACTTTACGATATGAAATTACAATAAAACGTCTGCTAGTTTGTGAATAGGTTGAATCTTCATGTAAACAACTGCAAACAAAATATTTAAAGTTTCAAATCATTAATATTCCAACATTTGTCCACGATTGTTGCACTGGTAGCACTGTTTTTCATTTTGATTTATTTAAATTTACCGAATTCAAAAATTCTACTCAATTCTGATTAATCAAAATTAAGACACACAGTTTATGGTTAAGTCGCATGTTATTCTGAATAATACAATTTAATTTGGTTTTCTTGCCAATCATATAGCACGATTATAGCAGTATTGAGTTGTTGACGATTTCACCTGTAATATTCTAGTTCAATTGCGGACTGTTTCAAAGGCGTTCGATAAGGTTGATCGTATATACGATCTTAGTGTTGAAACTATTTAGAACCTTTTTTTTTTGCGAACATGCAGTCAATAAAATACTATAACGACTTTAGCGAAACCATTTCCGCTGTTAGACTCTATTGATAATGTCGCTACCAACGTAAATATTGCTCTAGCTACTCTATCTGAAGTTTCGATTGGTCAAATTCAAATAAACTGCGAGTCAATTCTATCGAATCCCAATTTATATTATTTAAGTTATTCTTAGGACAAAGATGAATTTCAACAATGCATTGAATGAATTTTATTATTGGTCCTAATATGCCAGTTGCTGTCCTATAGAGCTTGCTCATTTTAAAAAAATCATTCTACAAAAAATGTAGATAGTGTGGCCGACAATCGGAACAAATTGCCTTCAACCGACAATATCTTTGATGATGAACATGGGTCATCGAAGAGCTGCTCTGTGGCATAAACATATGCAATAACTTCACATCTGATCTTCTGCAAAGGATATAATCAAATATTATGATATATTTTATTAACCGTGAATCAAATTACGGGAACTTTTAAGCATCCAGATCTTGCTCATTCGCAAAAAGGGAGTCTAAGTTTACGAACCGTCTGTGTTGTTCGATAGTGTTCTTACCGATTGCCACCGCGAATCAAGGAAGTGGAAAAAAATACGCAGAGCGTAAAATTGTTACTTACAGTTCGATGATGGGATAATCAATAAAATAAAAAAAGCCATAAAAATGTTTAATACAGTATGTCAGACCCCCTTGAAGTTATCCCATGATTTCATCCCATGATTTTTTAAAATTACCTCTGGCAACACTAGTGTAAATAATCCATCCCATACTTTTTAAAAATACATATAAAATTTGTATAGTTGTTTCATCCCAGGATTTTTTACATTTATACTATCCCACACTTTTTCGTCTACAAAAAAATATGTATGTATACAGTTAGTACCAAAATACTCATCCCATACTTTTTTAATATGTAAAATTTATTTGGTGGAATATGAATTGTTATGTGCAAGTCTTTTTAAGGACGGCTAATTTCTCATTGCCATAAGGTTCAAGACCCTGTTAGTAACCATTACGCCAGTTTTAATTATTTTGTGACCGTTGGAATTCCCGCAATATAAATAAATGTGGCGCCTTTGCCAACTTTTCAAAGTGAAGCAAAATCGAAAAAAAATTCGTATGGCCAAGCTTTTACAGGGTCGGCTCTTTTCTCATATCGATTGAGTTTGGGACCTTACTGGCCACCACTGTGCCAGTGTTGATATTGTTTTGACCGTTGGAATTCCCGCAATATAAATAAATGTGGCGCCTTTGCCAACTTTTCTAAGAAAGCTACAACCAAAAAGTAACGTTTGGTCAAGCTTTTATAGGGTCGGCTTTTTTCGGGACCTTGTTGACCACCAGTGTGCCAGCGTTGGTGATTTTTTGACCTTTGGAATTTCCACAATATAAATAAATGTGGCGCCTTTGCCAACTTTTCAAAGTAAAGCAAAATCGAAAAAAAATTCGTATGGCCAAGCTTTTATAGGGTCGGCTTTTTTCTCATATCGATTGAGTTAAGAACCTTGTTGACCACCACTGTGCCAGCGTTGATAGTTTTTTGACCGTTGGAATTTCCGCAATATAAATAAATGTGGCGCCTTTGCCAATTTTTCTATGATAGCTACAATAAAAAATAACGTTTAGCCAAGCTTTTATAGGGTCGGCTTTTTTCTCATATTGATTGAGTTTTCCGTGAAGAAAAACTGATAGGGGAAGGCTACCATTTAGGAAAAGCCAGGTATCGCCTCCCACTATCCAAAGGAATATGGTTTTCTGACCTTGCAGGGCCAGAAGAAAACGCATTACTATAGGGTTCCTCGATCGGCTTCGACGTTCCGTCCAACGTCTATAGACGATGAAATGTCTGATGCACTATCGGATATTTATGAGCCTGATACTTGAATGTGTAAGAAAATTGATCGCCTATGCGAGTACATCAGAGAAAGCTATAACGTGAACCATGAAATAAAGAAGCTGGCCACGTCAATCAAAAATCTGTTTGTCGAAGACTCTCAAAACGTTGGAAACAAGGACGAGAATCAGAAAACGCAGACAATCGCAAAATTGGATGAACAAATAACTGTGTGCTGTGACACCCAAACATCCCCAACCATAACTAACCAGAGAAGTAATAAGGAGGAAACCATCCTGCTGGATAGTGAAATGATGGCCACCACCAATAGCAAAAGGAGGAGGTCGAAACAAGACTCACCCAGTGACCATGCCCAAAAGAAAGGAAAACAGTGAGCTGGCGTAACCCAAGCCCTGAAAGAAGTGAAAGAATTCCGCGTCATCGTATGAGGATATGCTTAAAAAAATTAACAAGGATGCTTGGGGACAGAGACCTATACTAGCCTTAATCAAAATTATCTGGATGCCCGGAATAAATTTAAGCAAACCATTAAAGTAAGGAAAGGCAGGAAAGAGCTATGCGTATAAGTGGATCGTGATCCATGGGGGAGACCCTACAGAATTGTCATGAAAAGGCTTAAAAAGGCAAATGAATCGCCGCCCACCTGCCCAGTGATATTACGTAGAATTGTAATTGCTATGTTTCCGCAACAAGATGATGTGATCTTCGACATGATCCGAGTACCGGGCATGGAAGTACTACCGCCGCAGTATCAACGGAACCGCTCACCAATGCATGTCAACGTTTTGGGAATTCAAAGGCTCCTCGACCTAAAAACATTCTATGCACTATAGGCTGCAATACAAGCCAGACCGGATGAGTTTAAGGAACTATATAGCTCCTGTCTCAGTGAGAGAGTATTCCCCGAAGGATGGAAGAAACAGCATCTGGTCCTGTTGGAATAAAATGGAACCAACTGCGGGTGAACCATCCTCCTACCGAGCATTTTGTATGCTGGATATGGCTAGCAATGTGCTAGAGACAATCATATACAGCGAACTGGTGGAAGCTGCGTGGAAAACGCTGAAGATCTCGCTGAGAGGCAGTACGGGTTTCTTCGTTGAAATAGCCAAGAACGCAACAGATGGAAAAAGATGGAAATTAGGCTCAAAAAAGTACTATATATGACCCTGGATGTAAAAACGCATTCAACTCAGCCAAATGGCGCTGTATCCTTAATGCACGGCATGCCTTACAAGTACCAGTGTACTGAAGAAATATCATCACAGACCATTTGAATGATAGAGTGCTGACGTATGACACGGATGACGGTGTGAAGACAAACAATGTTTTGGGTGGTGTACCTCAAGGATCTGTATTGGGACCGATACTGTGGAATATCATTGCTCAATGCTTGACTCTGAGGAAGGATGGAATGCTGTAAGCCATATGGCGACAGTGGTATTGAATGAACTGAGGCGCTTAGAGCGTGCAAGAGAGGAACAACATGCCGTGATTTGATAGGGGTGACAAACTCAATCTAACATTGAGGCACTACAGGGAGAACAAAGAGCCAGCCAAATGGCTAGTCTCCTCTATGTGAAATAATCAGGAGTGTCAGGATCTCCCATCGGGCGCCTTCACTGGTGACGGATAGGATCCGTGGACAGAAACTGATAGGGGAAGGCTACTCCGAATAAGAAACCATAAGAATGAGTGAAAAAAATGAAAATCGTTTACGGTGCAAAGAGTGATTATCTTAGTGCCGGCGGCTTCGGGGAGTGAACAAGTGGGCTCCCAGCCATCATTATCAAACGACAGCAGTTCTTCAGTAGTGTGAAACTTGGCTACTGAAGTTCTTAGAACTACAAGTGTAAGAAGCTTTTTCGAAGAAAAAACGGGAGCAATAAGGACGAGATTCAGAAACGCAAACAATCGCGCTAAGCAAATAACTGTGTGCTGTGACACCCAAACATCCCCAACCATAACTAACCAGAGAAATAATAAGGAGGAAACTGTCCTGCTGGATAGTGAAATGACAACCGCCACCAATAGCAAAAGGAGAAGGTCCAAAACCAGACCGAGGTCACTGACCATGCTCAAACGAAAGAGAAACAGAGAGCTGGCGAAACACAAGCCCTGGAAGTTACGAGCCTAAATCCAAACCCAGGTATAGATGAATCCAAGAAGCCTGACAATGTAAAGTGTCCTGGGGTAGGTGGTGCGGATATGCTTTAAAAAATTAAAAAGGACCCAAATCTTAATGACCTATCTGGTAAGGTGGCTCGGATTAGTTGAACCGTAAACGGCGATCTTCTTCTAGAGTTAGAGAAAGATGTACATCCCAAGGAATTTGGATTCCAAAGTGCAATAGAAAACGCTCTTGGTAGTGATGCACAAATTCAAACACTTACGCAGATTGACGAGGTTGTAGTCGAAATTAAAGATATTGATGAGGCCACAACAAAGGAAGAGGTACATGAGGCGATTACATCCAAATTTTAGGTTGCGGAAGATATCCCGATAAAATATATCAAGTCACTGAGAGCTGCTTATAGAGGCACCCAAACAGCAGTGGTGGTGGTATGCATCATCTAGCGCTACAATTAAGGAGTTTGAATACTTCCTAGACCAACTAGCCACTGATGTCCGAACTCGAAGCTCTGTTGTCATTGCTGGCGATTTTAAGGCCTGGGCAACTGAATGGGGCAGCTAAGAAACGAATAGAAGAGGAACAGCACTGCTCGAGGCATTTTCTCTATAGATGTTGTGTTGTTCAACACTGGTGATACACCGACTTTTCGTAAAGGTGGCTCCTCCTCCGTAATTGACCTCACATTCGGTAGTAGCTGCTTGATGAGAGTGTTGACCAAATGGGAAGTCAGTGAGCACTATACGCATAGTGACCACTAACCTTACTCTTCGAAATAAAAATGGCAAGAGAAAGTAAACGGAAAAAACATATAAGGAAATCGGCAGACTGGAAGGCAAATACGTATGAGGAGAACCTATTTCTGTTATCTGTTCGTTATCTGTTCTTATTTCTGTTCGAGAAATCGAGCCTCTCGGGGTGTGCCAATGCAAAAGCGAGCCAGATTTGGAATATGATGAGCAACGCCTGCAATGCACCTATGGTAGAAAGACAGCTAGACAATCGTCATCCACCAGCATACTGGTGGATTCAGCAGACGTAGCACTCGTAGTGGTTGCAAAAACCACACATGAAATAATAGAGATAAGTATAGGTTGACAATCATAATTATAAAAATGTGGTTGATGTCATGTGGGCTTGAACTGGCTGATCATAAAACTGAAACAGTTTTAGTTTTCAGTTAACGGAAGGTGAAATATACCGTAACAATTGATGTAGGTGGAATCTTAACCCACTCACAGTCTTCATTACGATATTTGGGTGTGAACATAGATGCGCGTTTAAACTTTAAGGAGCACCTAACGATAGTGAGCAGGAAATCCGCCATTGTATCTGCAGCTCTCTCTCGTATTATACCCAACACTGGAGGGTCTAGACAGTATCGTCTAACTCAATGTAAGATTGAGGCATTACCTGGAGAACAAAGAGCCAAATGAAAAATGAAATTTCCAAATAAAAAATGATTTCCAATAAAAAATGATTTCCAATAAACGAAGATTCGCTGTCCGACGATGAACGATGGTAATATGGTATCTCAAAATAAAACAATTCACTATGTTTGTTTAATAATTCGAAGTTAGTTTTATTATGAATTTATTTATTATTTTTAGTTTTATTTATTTTTAATATCGACGTTGATTTATATTTTATTATATTGATACACAATATTTTAATTCGTTTTATTATTGAAGATTATATTTAATTTACACAATGATGTCGTATGACAGACGAAAATGGAATGAATCAACTTGACAAAAATTATGATCGTCGCAAGCACAAAACCCTATAGACAAATTACGGTGATGTAATTATTAATTTAATGTGTTTGGTTTTGTACTGCGACGAACATTTACAATTTTTTCCGTCAGGCGTGAACATTCCCACGACCTTGAAATCTCTATATATTTCAAAATAGTTAACAATTGCTAAAATATTGCTAAAATTTTGTTTATCAGAATTTACATATTTACAATATTATATATGATGGTTTAAATTTATTTATTCTTATAATTATTACATTTTTAACCAATATATTTTGATATATTATGGTTTGTATATTGAAGTGAATTGAATTGTTAATTATGTTAGAAATTGTCTTCCTCGAGTGGCAGAACACTAATTCGATTTACTGCCCTTTTCAGCGTAGACTGTGCAGTTTTTATGGTAACCACGCGTACAACACCATCCTTACCCGGATGAGTCTCTACTATGCGCCCAAGGTTCCATTTCATTGGTGGCAGATTATCGTCATGTAGCAGCACCAGTGAACCAATTTTGAAATTATGCTTGCCCTTTTGCCATTTATAACGACGCTGCAAATCGGCTAAGTACTCCACATGCCATCGCTTCCATATTATTTGCAATTTTTGTTGAAGAATTTGAAATCTAGATAACTTATTAGTCCGTAGGTCAAGTAAGCAGGGTTCCATCAGAGAAGTAAGTGGCGACCCTATTATAAAATGACCTGGGGACAATACGTTGAAATCTGATGGATCACTGGACATTGCTGTTAACGGACGGGAATTTAAACACGATTCAACCTGAGCTATTAATGTATAATATTCTTCAAGTGTAAATGAAGAGTTTCCAATGGCCCGTTTTATATGATGTTTTGCGCTCTTGATTGCCGACTCCCATAATCCTCCAAAATGTGGAGACCGAGGTGGAATAGTCAGCCAATCTATCTTCTGGGATGTACAATAACGTGTTGTTTCGGATTGAAACTGTTGCGATAAAAATAGTTCTCTGAGCTCACGAAGTTCAGAACGAGCTCCAATGAAATTGGTAGCGTTATCTGAGTATATTTTTGAGCACATTCCGCGACGGGAGACGAATCGACGAAGACATGAAATATACGATTCAGTCGTTAGGTTCATCACCAATTCTAAATGAACAGCCTTAGTTGTGAAGCATATGAATAGGCAGATATATGTTTTGATATTCAGCTTTGATCTTGTAGTCGATTTGGCAAAGAACGGCCCACAAAAGTCGATTCCTACGATTACAAACGGTCTGGCCGATTCGGTTACCCGATCTGTTGGCAAATTGCCCATTATCTGATTTAGTGTATGTGGACGAGCGTAGAAACATCGTATACATTGATTTACTACTGTCCTGCATAGATTTCGACCTCCGACAATCCAATATACTAAGCGAAGACTATATAATAAGGCTTGTGGACCTGCATGAAGTAACCTACTATGTTCATGTTGAACAATTAATTTGGAAAGTACGTGGTTTCCTGGCAATACGATTTGATGTTTGTGGTTGTATGAGATCGGTGCATTTTGAAGTCGTCCACCGACTCTTAATATCCCGTCAGCATCCATGAACGGAGCCAGGACTCGAAGTGAACTTTTATTAGGGATTATCTTATTATTAGTTATACACTTGATTTCATCGTCATATTCAGTATGTTGAACGAGCTTTATTAATGTGTTTAACGCACAACTAACTTCAGTTGGACTGAGTTCTATCGAGGAATATAACTTGCGTTTGGATTTAGCACTATTATAGAATCGAAAAATATAGGCTACAACTCGAAGTAACATAGTGAATGACTGATATCGGTTGAAGATATCATAATTTTTTGGTTGGCTGAGAACCGTAATCGAAGTTTGGCGAGTTTCTAAATTCATGAGATCGAAGCTAAGTGGAAGACTCTTGGATTTTGGCCACTCATCTTTGGATTGAAACAAATATTCCGGTCCAGACCACCACAATGTCGCATTTTGAAATTCAGACGGCATGAGGCCTCTGGACACATAATCAGCTGGGTTTAATGATGTGTTAACGTAATACCAGCTAGTCGACGAACTATATTCTTGAATTTTTGCTACTCGATTTGCTACGAATGTCGAATATTTATTTGGTTCTGACTTAATACGAAACAATGTTATTTCTGAATCAGACCAAAGAAAAATTGTATCGAATGATATGTCAAGAATACTCAAAAGCTTATGTGTAGTCTCAGCTAACAAGAGTGCTGCGCAAAGCTCTAAACGAGGAATACTTTGTTTTTTAAGTGGTGCAACTCTTGACTTCGAGCATAGTAACTTTACATGATGACGATCTGAGGAGTCAGTCACTCGGATGTAAATTACACATCCAAATGCCTTTTCAGACGCGTCGCCAAACCCATGCAACTCAACTCGTTTAGCATCTGAGATCAGTACACATCTTGGTACTACAACCCATTTCAAATTATTTAACTCGGACTTAAAGTTCGTCCAATTGTGTGCAATATTATCTGGAATAGGATCATCCCAACCGATGTCTTGAAGTGACCACAAAGTTTGCATAAATAATTTTGCTGTGACGATTATTGGTGCACACAATCCCAACGGATCGAAGAGCTGGCATATTTCCGATAACATGTTTCTTTTTGAACAATACGAACATACGGAAAGTTTATCCAAATTCGTTTCAAAGTTGTCAGAATCTGTGTTCCACGACAATCCTAATATTAACGAAACTTGAGATTGTGGCTGATCATTTGAAGATAGTAACCGATGGTTTGAACAAAATTTCCGAAGTTCAAAACCTCCCAATTTCATCAAATTTATTAATTCAGTCTTTAATTTTAAAGCATCATTAAGTGTTGAACAACCAGTTACAACATCATCAACGTAAAAATCGTTAATTACTACCGTTGAAGCGGCTGAGAATTTATTTTGCTCATCGATGGCTAATTGTTTAAGAGTCCGCGTAGCCAAAAACGGTCCACAAGCCGTACCATACGTCACAGTACATAATTTGAATGACTGTAAATCACTAGACGGGTTATCTCGCCACCAAATTCTTTGCAGATCTTGTTGATCGTCATGGACGCGAACCTGGCGGTACATTTTTGCAATGTCGCCGCAAAACGCATAAATATGTTTGCGAAAGCGAAGAATAATAGAAAAAAGATTCTGCTGAATAGTAGGCCCGACCATTAGACAGTCATTTAATGATAACTGTGACGACGTTTTGGCGGACGCATTGAACACTACCCTCAATTTCGTAGTTGTACTACTGTCTTTGATCACATAATGATGTGGCAGATAGTACGTTTTGGAGTCGCTTCGATGTGTTACTGGGATCATATGACCCAATGATATATATTCCGATATAAACTCTCGGTATTGTTCATAAATATCCTCTCTTAGGCGAAGACGTTTTTCTAATGAGAGGAACTGACGACTAGAAGACAGATTTGAAGTTCCTAATTCGTCTATGTTCGGCTTAACGGGTAGTGCAACGGAGTATCTTCCACATGGTAATCTTTTAACATTCTTAATATAGTGCTCCTCACATAATTTTTCTTCGGACGAATATGTGTTTTTGAGCGAAATAGTTTCCAGTTCCCAAAACTGTTTTAACTGTGATCCAAGAGTTTCAATACTACAAAGAACAACATATGGTTGCTTTATTTTATGCTTCACAGATGCGGATTCAGCCTTACCACACACGACGAAGCCTAACTCGGTGTTGTAAAACGGAGGAAGATCCTTGAATAATTTAACATAATCCCCTTTAAACAGTTGATTGTAAATTTCAACACCTATTAATAAATCGATACGATCGGGTACATTAAAATGTGGATCAGCTAACTTAATTTCGACGGGAATGGATGTCAATTCGAAGTCAAAATGTATCGAAGGTACTTCGTTTGTAATTTTTGGAATTACGTAAAATTTTAAATCTATGGTATAACTAGATACTCGCGATGTTATAGTTAGAAAAACCTTGTGTTTAATTGAAGATTCCTTACCACCAATACCCGAAATAGTTTTGAAGGTTGGATGCCGTTTGGCTCCTAATCGGTTGCATGTTTCATTTGAAACGAAGTTCATGTGTGATCCACTATCAAGTAGAGTTCTACACACTAAATTATTACCATTTGATGCAGTTGCAGTTACAAGGGCTGTGCCAATCATAACTGCTTTTTGAATTGCTACGAAGCTCTTTCCTTTGTCAGAATTCGAATCTGTGTTACTGGGCCTGGTATGTGAAGACAGACTTGACGATAGACAACTTGTATTTGGCGGATTCACATGATTAGTAGTTGAAGTCGGTTGTGCGGCTGATGTTGATGAAGGTTTATTATTTGAAGTATGTACATCTGCCGACGAAGCACTTTGTGAGTTAAATTTTTTATAACTTTGAAAATGAAGTCTTATATTATGCTTCAATGAACATATTGTACATGGTGGTTTGGTACAGTCACGCACATTGTGTTTTAAAATAAGACAATTAGTACATAATTTATTATCACGAATAAATTGAAATCGCATCTGCGGCGAAAGCTTCTCATCATTAAACGATGGACAATGAATTATTGAATGAGACCCCGCACAATAGTCGCAACTGTTCGAATTGGACATCAACGCAGACGATTTGTTATAAGTCGAAGTAGACTTTCTTGGGTCTCTATATTGCCGTGATGGTTGTTGCGAAGTGTTAGACTGTAAAGTTTGCAGTAGATGTACGCGATTTCTTAAAATTTGTATTAAGTCTGCAAAGGGAAGTATACTATTGGATTTCGAATTTTTAATTACTTCCGCTCTATAGAAAGATTATCTAATCGATGAGTTAAGTGATGTGTCAACATTAAATCCCATTCATGAATATTGACCTTTAAAGATTTCAACGAATTATAATGTTTCACAACGTGGTCAATATAGAATTGTAATGATTTCGGCGAATTTTCTTGGGGAACCTTGACATCGTAAATTTCTCTCATATGTATCCTTTGAATAGATATTTCATTATTATATCGATCGCATATGGACTTCCATGCAGTCTCATAATTCTCTGCAGTAACTGGAAGATTCTCGATTAAATTATACGCGGACCCAGAACGAATATGTGAAATCAAATATACAAATTTTACGGTTGAATCAATTGGTTTGCTATGAATTAAATCTACAAAAATATCTCTAAACGACAGCCAGTCGGAATCTACACCACTAAACGAAGGAAGTTTTAACTCGGGTAAACGAATTCCCATTGAACTGTTATTCACAGTCGAATTCTCATGTAGTGAATTATTTTGAAATGAGGGAGAAGTGATTGATTCATCAACTCTCTTGAGCTCGTGAATCTTGTTTAAAACCATAGATTCCAACTTGCCGTAATCGTCCTCAAAACCGTCACGATCACTCACTGAAGTATCATCTATTGATTCTATTTTTAATTGTACTGTACTATACTTGTCATACACTAATTGTATTCGTCGTAGTAATGACTCAAACATTCCCAGGGTGGACGCAGAAGCACAGTTGGGCAAATTCGTGTAAAAAAACATTTTTTACATTTTGCACGTAAAAAATGTAAAATACTGTGTAAATTACATTGGTAAATAACACGTAAAAAACGAAATGAATTTCCAAAATAACAGGAATTAAGAAAAAATTACGGAATATCTAGATTTTAAAGTTAATAAAAATAATTTATAACAATTAAAACTAAACCTTTAAAATTAAATTATGAGATATTAATATTATTTTTAGTTATTTTAGTTTCTGCATGCCAAATTTACCATTTTATTTTGATATTGCAGTGCCATCTGTTTGAAAATGTTAGAAATTTCACGATTTAAAAAATTATATTCAATAAAACTTGGCTAACTATCTAGCGATAATTAATATTATTTTAAAGAAATAATTGAAATAACACTTCAAAAAATTTAGAGTGTAAATATTTTATCCTAAATCGAATTTTACATTGTCTGTATTTTGTTGATGTCTCTACAACAACAATTACATTGGATAATTCCACAGAGAATTAAATAATTCCAAAAAAATAATTAGAATTATTTATTTCTTATTCCTATAGTTTTAGTTCTGATACCTAACACCAACTGCAAGTGATTTTTATTTTAGTTTTTTTCGTTATTGCTTTAATGGCTTATCAAAATTCACTGATGAGAAAAATGACATACGATCTACAAAATTGGGCGCTTTCAGGTCTCCCAACATGTTGGCATCGAAAATTTACTGATGGAACAAATGACATACGATCTATCACATTGCCATGAAATTTTCGATGAATCGGATGCCTTCGAAACTTATCATGTTAAATTTACTCAACATGCTAACTGTTGGAGGAACTGAAAGCGCCCAATGTTATAGTTTTAAACAAAAAAAATATTTTTTGGCTATTTTGATAGGGAAAAGTTATATTTTCTTTTTAAATAGACTGTCTACTATTTTTGACCTAGAAATGAATGATTCTTTAAACAATCGGTGAACTGTTTGTCATTGTGACACGTTTTTCAGTTCAAGAACGTACCTTTTTAAAATTTTAAGCAATTAATTAACAAAATGAAATGATATAACCAGTTCACATATGATTTTAGATATGTTTGGCAATGGTTAAGACTATAGAATACCCAGATAATTGAACAATTTGTTACACTGGGATTATTCTTAATTTATAGTTCTAAAATAATTTAAAAAATCTTCTATTCTACCAGCCAACTTCAACTTATGCATTGACAAATCATCACCAGATTAAATATTGATAGTTACTGTAGAAGGCCCTGAATTTAATTATTTTACTTTACAAAATATATGTTTAAGTTTGAAATATTGATATTAGGTTTGAAATTCTTTTTAATATTTATTGAGGTTAGAAATTCAACAATTTTAAATCTTTTGGCATAACTTTCGAATCGCTCACCCAATAAGTATGTACTTATTTACTTTTGTATAATTTAATGATTTGAAATTGAACTCTTCTTTTTCCAAAATATATCAATCGCACGAACCAAAATTTGTTTTAAAACTTCGAATTTTGGTAAAGATAAGGTAATGTCGTTTTGTTTGGGTGGGCGATTCGAAAGTTATGCCAAAAATTTCAATCTGAAAAATTTACACGATCTTAAATTAAAATTGTTGAATTTCTAACCTCAATAAATATTAAAAAGAAGTTCAAACCTGATATTAATAATTCAAACTTAAACATATATTTGGTAAAGTAAAATAATTTAAATCGAGGACCGAAAAAGTAAGCGAAAAATTGTACAGAGCAAAAATATGTAAAATATTTCGTGATTAGTATGAACATGATAATAACCAGATTTGATAAGAGATGGCGTAGTTTAAATAATAAGTTTTGGCTATTTACATTTTATACATACATTATGTATAAAATAACTCTATGTAAATTACACGTTTTTTACATGTAAAAAACAGTGTAAATTACATCGTGTAATTTACGCGCCCAACTGTGCGCAGAAGCATATTGATTCCTGAAGTAGGTCAATTGACCTTTGAAAGCTGCTCTCTGCTTTTTCAATAAATCCAGGTTGTCTTTGGTTGTCTCATCAGATGGCATTTTGTACGCGTATTGTTACAAAAACCAAAACAATCTCCCACGAAATTACCGCGCCAATTCAATTAATCGAACAATTAACAACAATTGATAACAATTCAATTCGTACACAACTTATTCTTAACTATTGTATATACTACTTAATTGATTGAAAAAGAAATAAATTTACCACACTTACACAAAATGATCGATGACTCTCAGCTGGTTTGCCCAACAAAATGATGTGATGACTCTCAAATAGTTTGTCCACTGCGTGTTGTTAGATGTTGACAGATGTGTACACATTGATGAATAAATTGGTTTTTTAGATGATGGTTTGGACTATCAGGGAGGATTTCGTCCGAATCGATCAGTCACTGATCAGGTCTTTTCGCTGCGGATGATTCTATCTAAATATTATGAGACATCCATCTCCGTACATCAGGTTTTCCTAGATTTCCGGCAGGCCTACGACTCGATCAATCGAGAAAGTTTGTGGTCTGCCCTGGAATACCTAGGAATGCCAACAAAATTGGTGCGACTGTGTAGGATGACAGTGACGCAGTCTCAATGCTGTGTTAAAGTTGAGAACAGGCTATCGACAATTTTTGCAGTTAACTCGGGTGTTCGGCAGGGAGATGCTCTGTCCCCGATACTCTTTAATCTCATGTTGGAGTACATCTTTCGTAAGACTGAAACACCTCAGCGCAACATCTTATATCGCCAGTCCAATCAAGTGCTTGCATATGCAGATGACATATGCGTGATTGGACTGAATAGCAACGGAGTGAAAGAAATACTTGATCCGCTTGTAGAGTTTTCAGCTTCTGTTGGACTCCAGATCAATGAGTCCAAAACGAAATACCTGATCTCTGGTTTTAGAGACAATGGCACACCAGATTTTAGTAGTGGCCACCACACGTTTGAGGGAGTGAGGAGGTTCAAATATTTGGGCTCTCTTATCACTCACGATAACAGTGTGGGTGAGGATATTAAAGTGCGGCTGGCAGCTGGCAGTCGTTCTTTATATCCTCTAAGGCCACTGCTAAAATCTAAACACTTATCAAGTGCCGTGAAGCTGAAGCTTTACAAAGCGTTGATCAGGCCCGTTGTTATGTTTGGATGTGAAAGTTGGGCGCTGACGGATGAGTACGAGAGATGGCTCCTTACATTTGAGAGAAGAATCATGCGTGTGATTTACGGCCCTAAACGCGAAATAGATGGTACATACCGAGCACTGTACAATTTCGAGATCAGAGATCTGATGAAGATCCCCGATATTGTACATGAAGTTAGATCTCAGCGAGTACGCTGGCTCGGTCACGTTCTGCGTGCTGATCCGGAACGAATTGTGCAGCGATCTCTGAAAGGAGAGCCACCATATGGTAGGCGCAGAGGTCGTTGCAGGCGACGATGGCTCCACGATGTAGAGAACGACTTGGCCTCTTCAGATTGTCTAAGACAGTATGAAGACCAAGCTCAGGATCGAAACCGTTGGAGCCAGATTGTTGATTCAGTAAGGGGCCAGTAATGGCCTTTTACACTGTTATTATTAGATGATGGTTTGAAGATGTTGAACCATGCGGTGACCGCTCTCAGGTTATGTATTTTACAATAACAAATTTATGGATGTATAAGTTGAAGATGTCGAAAACATGCGGTGAACGTTTTCAGGTTATGTATTTTACAATAACAAATTTATGGATGTATAAGTTGAAGATGTCGAAAACATGCGGTGAACGTTTTTTAGGTTACGTGTTTCGTAGTAATGAACTTGAATAACAAGTAACTGTTTTACACACACTGTTTTAAATGTCCGGATTTTTAAACATCCGGCTTTTTCAATAATCCGGCTCTTTCAATAATCCGGCTCTTTCAATAATCCGGCTCTTTCAATAATCCGGCTCTTTCAATAATCCGGTTCGAAGGACCAAAATGAAAAATGAAATTTCCAAATAAAAAATGATTTCCAATAAAAAATGATTTCCAATAAACGAAGATTCGCTGTCCGACGATGAACGATGGTAATATGGTATCTCAAAATAAAACAATTCACTATGTTTGTTTAATAATTCGAAGTTAGTTTTATTATGAATTTATTTATTATTTTTAGTTTTATTTATTTTTAATATCGACGTTGATTTATATTTTATTATATTGATACACAATATTTTAATTCGTTTTATTATTGAAGATTATATTTAATTTACACAATGATGTCGTATGACAGACGAAAATGGAATGAATCAACTTGACAAAAATTATGATCGTCGCAAGCACAAAACCCTATAGACAAATTACGGTGATGTAATTATTAATTTAATGTGTTTGGTTTTGTACTGCGACGAACATTTACAATTTTTTCCGTCAGGCGTGAACAATATCCAACGATAGTTCCGCATGGAGGATGTGAAAGCGGCGGGTGTTTGGTTTTCAGCTGGTAAAAATCCGCGAATGGTATATCGCCGAGATCACCATGATTCCTTAGCAATTTTTTATGAAATTTCATAACAGTACAATCGTAAATGTAGATTTGCATTTTCTTGTTGTATAACAGAAGGATTAACATTTCTTATCCAATAACTGTTTTGCAGACAAAATTAGTTAGGTGATTAAAAGAAGTACACATTGTGTTCATTATCTTCATATAATTTCCGTGGGATTGGTTAGTCTCGGTCACAGCAATATTGTATCAGTATATACTATACCATGCAAGGAATACAAATATTTGAAAATATTTTATTATTCACATAAATTGCAACTGCGGGCATAAGCGCAGAGTTGTTCATGGTGTATACAAAAATCTCCAATTTAATTCCTAGTTCTTGAAGCTTACTTCAAGCAAAAATGTACTGACTTGATTTACAACAACATTCAGATGGGTTCATTCAAACACATTTAACATCCATAAAGAACTTTAATTCAATTGATGTATCCCAATAATCTATAATTAGATAGATAGCAAATTTTCTGAGCTTCAGCAAAGAACACTTGCCATCATAATACATTGTATTTCTTATTTGTGCCAAAACTGTGATAGACCATTTCTTGAAAAGATTCTTTATTCATCGAGGTTAAACATTTTTTTTTCATAATCAATAGAAAACATGAAAAAGCTTTACCAATACCGGAAACAGCGCTCCTTATAATTAAAAAGTTTGAAAAATAAATAACAAATAGCTATCCATTGAAAAACATTATCGCCTGGAAGCATGATATATTTAAAAATTATATACATTGCACATAAAGCACATAAAGCATAAAGTCATCATCAACTTAATAACAATAAAATCTGCGCTATTTGCTGATATGACAAATTAATTTCAAAAAAAAATTTATTTTATTTATTTAGCTTTTCAAATAAAATTTATATTTTATTACTAAAAGCTTTTATATTTATATTATGTATGTATGTATGAAAAATATTATTCAAATTTAAACTTTTCATTTGTATGTATGTATACGAGAATTTTAGAAACGAGAAGAATCAGCGATATTATATTTTTGTCACAAAACTTTTTTGAATAATTTTATCTGTCTCTTATAATAAAATAAAAAAATAATTGTTTAGAAAACTCCGCGATACGACATACAATTTTTCTGACACAACAAAAAAAATGTATGGAGCATTGCCCAAACACGTTTTTTTATTTATTTCAGTAGATTTAGTATGGAATCTGGTGGGTTCATTATCATCAAAAATCGAGCATCGAACAAATCAATAAAATTGATAATAATACCAAAACAAAACACACACATTTAAGACGGCATCAGACTTGGTATTTCCAAAGTCTCATCTCCCCCATTCTAGAACCTGCGATCTAGTTCCTTTTTTAGAGTTGTTTGTACTACAGGCGAGATGGTATATAGTCCTGTGGTTTAATAGGCTTCTGTTTATCTATATAATTTCGACGTCATGTTCGAGTAAATTAGTTTTTCCTGGTCCTTCAAATTATAATAATATGTTTTGAAAAGATAACTACATCTACATATGGCCAGGGATCGTTGCTAGAAAAATGATGCGGAAATATAAAATTGATCGTCTAATTTTGTTTCGTTTAGGCGAATTCAACTTAGATGGTGGAAAATTAAAGCTATTGATTCCTGTTATATTGTTAATTCCGGTCTCGTGGTCCCGATGGTTGAGTGTAATTCATCCCGTAGCGTAACTAGCTCGCTTGTTCACACTCGGCAGGCAGTTTACCGTAGCATTTTTCAATTTGCACTGTGGACAGTTTGGCTTTCGTACATTTCTAGCACAAGGAAGCGGAATGTGTTAGAGTAGTAACCTGTGAACAGTTCAGGTATAGTGGTTTCCCATACAAGGATGGGCGAGGTAGATCGCGCCGTGTAATCTACCCGACTAAATTTCGTACATGCCTTTAAATCATTTAGAAGACTGTTATATATTTTTGGAGCCAAATTTAAAAACTAATTTTGGAAACTGGTAGTCGTAAATTTCTGTAGGTTGACGTGTTGCTTATTTCGTAAATTATAATTTGCATTGTTAGTGTTAACACCGGTATTATTGCTAGTAATTAAGTAAAATTCGTTCATTACTTTAATATAAAAATTTCTAAGAACTCAAATAGTTTCCATGACTCAATTAATTTTGGCCTACCATTCATAATTGTTAATATATGTTTCTGGGCAGTAACCAGTGGCTGAATTCTAACATAATACGTGCCTCCCCAACAAACTATGCCATGAGACGCAATTTAGAGTTTACAAGTGCAAAATACACGTTTTTTAAAACCGCAATTGGACAGACTAATCTTACGATATACATTTTCCTTATCACCGATGCTAGATAATAAAGAAGATATTGTCATATTGAAACACTTCCGATTTAAAGCATTGAGACCAAGGTATTTACAGGTTGAGACCCATTCAATTTTAAGAGCATTCGAACATGTAGCCTCGTTGCATTCAGATTCATGATATGATGTTATGATCAGAAAAAGAAGCACCATTTAGACTATATATAACAAGCTTTGGTTCTTGTGGTTAGAAACATGGAATTTGCATCGCACCATTTCCTGAGCAATGCTAAGTCAAAATTAATCCGGTTAGTAGTGTCAATCCTTGTCGGTTAGTTCAAACGCCTTTTTCAAATCAACAAATACTGAGGCTACAGATTTCATAAATCTTTAGACCTTTATACAAAAAATTAGTAACCTCTAACAACGCATTCTCGGTTCTTCTGGATTTTCTGAAACCAAATTGGATCCTATGTAAAAAATTTGTGTGATCCAGAAAACCTGAAATTCTTATATGAGCTAGTTTCTCTATAATCTGGGCAAACGCTGAAAGCAAGCTTTTTGGACGATAATTTGAAACAACTTTGTAGTCACCCTTTTTGAACATCGGGATTACCACAGGTTCTTGTAGCCTAGACGGAAAACATCCAGAACTGAAACTATAGCATTGACTATATGTAGGAAAAAAAATCCACAATATAAATAGCAATTGTTTTGACTACATTATTGCTAATCTTATCATTCCCCGAAGGATTTGTTGAGTTGAGTGAAGAAATAACTTAAAAAAAAGTAAAATTTCTAAAGGTAAAGTATCATAAAATTTCTAAAGGTAAAATATCATAAAAAACAAAAGATTTAAGTTGAGAATTGTTGGTAATTAAATCATCACTAAAAACCTTGGTCACCGTTTACATTATTAAATTCTATATCATAGAATTTAGTTTTAGCCATATCCACTTTCTTTTTAATTGATTTACTTAGGACACATACTTTTTGCTTTAAATCAATGTTGTATGGCTGTTTCGCTAATTTTCTGGTTTTAAAATATTATCTTTGCTTTTAAGTTCAACCAGGAAATTATTTTTATCAATGTACAATTTTAATAAGTCAATAAAATAATTAAAAGCTTCCGAAACATTAGTCTTAGAATACACCGAAAGCCAAGTTTCATTGCCTAAATCATAAACCAGTTTTGAAAAATTAATCTTATTGATTTGTAATTTAGTTGGTATGAATTAGGTATGATAATGATCATCATGAACATCAGCTCCATAATCAAAATTCAATTTCACAGAATGCCTAAAAAACAAATGATCGAAACAAGTAGACCAGTGGTTTGAAAAGTGAGTAGGTTCATTGAGCAAGGACTTCAAGGCATAAGATGACATCACAAGAACATAATCAGATGAAGCAGACTTATTAACAATATTGATATTTATGTCACCGAAAACTAACAAATTTTTTGATTTATTACCTGCCAAGACATTACTAAATTCATTCAGAAAGACTGTCGTGTTTGAGGCATGGAGTTAATACACACTAGGAAAGGAGAACAAAACACAGTTAAATTTGATGTTAACCTCAATAATGTCAGCATTAACAGTTGGAATATAAGATATCGCATCACATTCAATCATACCTCATTAATGTACACCACCACTCCACCGCAGGTCTGTTTGACGAATTACACTTTCTATAGATCTGAAAACCGGAAATCTGATAATGTTCCAACTCATAATGGTTAATCCATACCTTCTCAAACAACATTTGCTAAAAGTAAATTAAAAAATTTACGTAAACTACCAATATTTTGGTGAATAATAAACAATTTAGACTTAGTTTTTTTTTGTGTCAAGAACTAGAACTATAAATACTATAACTTTGGAAATATATGTTGAAATAAAATAACCAAAAGGTTTAATTAGAGAAAGTTAGAAAGTTTGTACAATAAACGTTCGGATTGGTCTAAATTTCAAATTTATAAAGTCAAGCACATGTTGTTCAATGCTCCCCATAAGATTCTACACAATTTATGATGTGACTTTGCCAGCAATATTGTTCCATTTAGAATGCATATTTTCGGCAATCTTATCGCATCCGACATTCTTCTTCTTCATCTATAGTGTAACGTCTATAGTGTAGTGTAAGCTAGGTTATTCTGGCCAAATCGATTATGAAAAATCTTAACATACAGGATGGAAATGCGGTTTTAAATTGATTTTGAATAAAATTCTGGATAAAACTCAGCATGTTGAAGAGCAATGGGATAATAAAATGATTTTAGAATGAAGTTCTGGGTTACCTATATATATACTGAAACTTAACTGAACTATTTCTTAAAATTGAAATGATCATAAATTAATTTTTGGATAAAGTTCTAGAATATTATTAACTGTGGGGAATACAAAATTATTTATGTGCCATATTATGGAATGAAACTAGGCTATTTCTGTTAAAGTTAATTTAAGGTAAATTTAAAACAATTTTTTTTTAATTGACGGCAAATCTCTCCCATATAATATGTATTATAATACACTAATTTTAAGGACAAATTTCCACAATGAGGACATATTTTGTTACATTAAGAAATTTAATCTTAATTAGTGAACGCCACATCCCATAACTAATTATCTCAATAATCATGTTAGAATTTACATTTCAACCGAACATATCTAGTTTCATTATAATCGGTCAAGGATTAGACTAGTTCCGTTCAAGTTGGTCAATTTCCCATACCTCATTTATATCCAAGAAGTCGAGTTACATCATAGTCGCGAAATAACTTCGTTCCGTGGCCCATTTTCCATTCCACATGTCGAACTTGTTGAATTGCTTACACTGAATTCCAGGCGCGATGAATTGTTATGAATAATAGATGACTCAAAAACGCCCATTCCTGGGCCCATTTTTTTGCAATTCCAATAAATTAGGTGGACGTTTGCGGAATCGGTCTTCGGAGCATCAAGGTTAATACCGTCAATGCCGTCATTATTTGAATTAGATCTGGTTGACAGCCAAAACTTGTGTTAGTTCTGGGGTTTACATCCGTTCTGCCGTAAATTCCCGTGGATCGGATCCGTTCTGTTCCTGCATGTACGTTCAAAACGCTGCCACAAAACTTTCAGTTCCTCAACCAACTTAATAGATCTTAAAAGGGAATTAATCGGGAAGGTTTCTTCAGGATTAACGCTGCTTTGACGCATATTTACTATAGTGAGAAAAGAAATCAGCCACTGGTTCTCCCAACAGTTTTGCTTCAGTCGATAAGGTTTCTGTGTTACTTTTAGCTGAGGTTGGTTGTAACGCTGGTTTAAAAATATTTCGGTGTTGTACTAGATATAGATTATCCTGTCTTTTGTAATAGGGTCATCTCTCACTAACTGAGTTTAAAGGATGTTTTCCGTTCCCCAGTGTTCACTTGATAAAGATCAAGGCTCTTGGCCGTCTTTGTGGTTCTTTACCAATTTTGTTAAAATTGTACATATATGCAAATTATACCCATTAAAAACTGTTAAATTGTATCGTGTTTAATGACCATATATACATACACATGTATATTTTATTTATTTTAATCATTCAATACACATTTAAGTTTTACAACTTTTTTGTATGTGTTACAGATGGTACAAAATTAAAGAAAAATTAAACATTAAAAATAAAAATATTTAAGCTTAACCTAAAACTAAACCAAACATACTAAAATACTAACACTTTGTATTTATTTAACCTAATTCATAAAGTTTATTAGCAACTTTTTCCTGAGGGCACTGGACGAAGAACAAGCCTTGACATGAGCGGGGAGAGAATTCCATAGGCGAACACCACGAACAAAAAATGACTTATTAAAACGCTTAATTCTGTTGCGAGGCAATATAATATTATTCAACCGGTTAGAAGACAAAGGTATTAATTTTTCTGATAAGTACTTCGGTTGTGATGTTTTTAAAATAAAATGAATTGTCTTGAGAATTTGAATTTCAAAAAATTCCTCAAAAGAACAGCCTAAAAGCAAATTCTTATAGCTGGATAGATGGTCAAACTTCCTCAGATCAAACACATAACGAATACAAGCATGAAACATGCGACGAAGTTTCTTGAAAACGAAGTCATCCATACTATACAATGTACTGGCACAAAATACGAAGTGAGGAAGCAAATAAGCATTAAACATTTTCTTTCTAAATTTTGAATTCGCAAAAGCGGTGCTGGTCCATAACTTCCGCAACAAAAAGTTAATCCTTTTACAAGTATTATCTACGTGATATGACCAAGACAACTGTTCATCTAAATAGAGCCCTAAATCCTTAACAACATGAGAGAAGTTCAATACGGTATTACCAATAGATAGTTTCAGAGTTTCAGGGAAGAGTCTCCCCTGCAATCCTAGACCAATAGCTTGCGTCTTTTGAGCATTCAAGAGTAATAAATTATTCGCGCTCCACAAAAAGACATTCTGAAGGTCAGTATTCATAAAATTAAAAACGTTCTTGATATCTGCGTATCTGCCACTAACATAAAGCTGAACGTCGGCATATATATGATATTCACAGTGCTTAATAGATTTTACAATATCATTGATATATAGAGTAAACAATACTGGCCCGAGCACGGAACCTTGGGGTACACCTGAATTTCGCATCTGAATGTTTGAAAACGTATTATTGCAAACTGTGGTTTGTGACCGACCTGTGAGGTAAGATGAAATTAGTTTCCTAGCTGTACTATGAAAATGATATTGTTGTTGTAATTTTATTGCCAGACGGTTGTGGTCAATAGTATCGAAAGCTTTACTGAAGTCTAAAAGGCATAATAGCACACATTTTTTCGAGTTAAGTTCTCTAAGAATATCGTCTGAGATTTTCAGAACAGCACTACTGGTACTGTGAAATTTCCTGTAAGCTGATTGGTGTTTATCGATGAGATTATATTTTTCAATAAACGTAGTTATTTGAACTTGTAAAATTTTTTCAAAGACTTTCGATAGAGCGGGAAAGATACTTATTGGCCGATAATCTGACAGGGTTTTAGGATGATTAACTTTATTTAGTGGAATGATTTTAGCATGTTTCCAAGAAAGGGGAAATTTGGATGTCGTTATGATGTTATTGTAAATAAACAAAATTTGAGTTTCAATAATTGGTAAAAGAATCCTAATAAATCTGAGTGGAATTTCATCAAATCCAATTGCATTTGAAGTGACAGAACCCAGGGCTGAAAGAAATTCTAAATGGCCAACGCAATTAAAAGAAAATTCTATTGGTGCTACATTAGTCGGAATTGGATAAGCAGTTTCTTTATTTGACTTCGGAACCGAGAGAACATAATTGTGCGAAAAGTGACTATTCAATTCATTTGCTGTGAAACATATCGTACTATCAGATTTACGTTTACCGAGCTCCAAGTTTTTGATTTTCTTCCAAAATTTCTTGCTAGGTTGATCAGGATTAAGATGATGTTGCAAAAAGCAACTTTTTGCTTTTCTGATCAAACTAGTTACATGATTTCTTCGCCTTTGATATGAAGTCCAATTAATCGCGCTGCGGGTTCTTTTCCACAATTCATAAGCAAAGTTTCTCAGTTCGATCTGCGATACAATTTTATTGGTTAACCAGCATGGCCGATTCTTATAGATTTTACATGTTACATGTTACCCATCAACGGCACAAAATTCTGATAAACGTCCCTAACTAATTCGTTGAACATCAATAACTGATCTTGTGGGTCAGTTCTGTTATAAATACATTGCCAAGGCAAGGAAGAAGCATAATTATACATGTCAGAATAATTTATATTATTAAAGTCTCTAAAATTAAATGTATCGGTCTCAATTTTAGGATTGGGAACATCATAGGAAAAATAGATAAAATCGTGATCGGTAAATCCCACGGATAATTGATTTAAAAATTTAATTTTATTATTGTTAGTTATGATATGATCGAGCAGAGATGGAGAGAAAAGAGCTGGGAGATGTGTTGGCTCGCATGTATTAACAATGTCAAGGGAAAGACTGTTAAGCATGTCCCGGTATTTAGCCACTTTTGTATTAGATTTAAGCAAATCAAAGTTGAAATCGCCACACAAAATAATGTCACAATACGAACTCATGAAATTCAAAAGTAGCTTATGCAAGTCGGAAATACCTTTCGCTCTAGGTGGCCTGTACACAACACACAGCAATATTTTTAGATTATGAATATTATGAATATTTAACTCTAGTAACAGAACCTCGAAATTAACTGTATTTATACAGCTGATTACATTCACCAAGATACGCTTTTTAATATAGACACAAACACCGCCCCCTATATTTCGCGACCGGTCATTACGATAACATTGAAAACCGTTAATTGCTATTAAGCTGTTTGATACGTCTTCCCAAATCCTACTTTCAGTCAGACAGATCACGTCCATAGACACCCCTTCCAACAGTAAATTAAGCTCATCAACTTTATTCCTGACGCCATTGATGTTGAGCAAGCAAAAATGCAGTCCGCTTTTGTTGTTCAACGATGCCTTTAAAACAATATTATTATAATTCAATGATGAATCAGCGCAGAGTGAGTTCTTGTTAGTGGATTTATGCCCAAGAAAACCACCGAGGTCAGTCGAAACTATCTATCCTCATAACCCAGTGACACAGGAAAAAAATTGCCATAACACTTATATGAAAGCACTGTACTAAAATTAAACATAATTCAATATAATTTTGTAACGAAACAATAATACCAATATAAAAACATACATAACCATAAAGACTACTGACCTACGATAAATTATTAACACGTATCAAAATCTGACAGAATAATGTTGCTCATAATTAACTGTTAAAAGTCATTAAAAGTACAAAAATTATATAATTCAAAAAATAAGAATTAAAAAAAAAAAAAAAAAAAAAACAAAGTAGAAATTTCAGTTATAATAATAAATAAAAATACGAACAAGAATGCAAACAAGATTGTGTGTTGATGTTTAAAATCAACTTTTCGATTTCTTTCGTGCACTTACTCTAGATGCTACCGAGCTGACCGTAGCAGAAATGACCGGTTGCACATCCTAATTTTCTGCCTGTTGTACGATATGATTGATAGTAAAATTAAATTCGTCCAGGTCCTTGACGTCATCAATCATCACAGCTTCATTTGCATTTAGTTTGACCACAAAAATTTGACCTCGCCTTGTGTATACTTTAGAGATTTTGTTCGAGTACAAAAGTTGCCTCGCTTTGTAAAATATATGTCCATTTTTAGATGTTAATCCATCGTTACAGTATATGCGAGTTTGTAGGTTCATTTTTATATCTGATAGTTTTAAATTTCCAAATAATTTGTATTTATTGAAAAAATTTAATTTATGGTCCAATGATGCGAATATCACCATTATGGATGATGATTTATTGTTCGTTTTACGTTTCACTCTATATATGTGTTTAAACGCAGAATCAGTTGCGTTGTACTTTATGGCTTCACATATACTCATCACAATATCTTCCACTGATCGATCGCCTTGTTCGGGTACACCACTTATAATCATATGTTTTCGTTTACCGTAGCGTTCAATGCAATCCATTCTATTATTTAAACTTTTTAGCCGATCGCAAATGGAATCAAATGTTGCAATGAACTTGTTTAGATCACATTTTATATCAGTTTTAAGATCTACTATGCTGTTATTGAAATCTTTTTGATTGCACAACAATAACGCATCTAAATCGTCCATTCTTTTTTTAATGACATCAACACAATTTTTTAGCACATCCATTTTAATTATGATAATCACAATAATTGTATTTATATTTTTATTTTTATACTTATATTTAATATTCTTGTTTTTGATTTAAATTAATCACAGAAATTAAATTATTCAGTATTTTAGATTAATCACAGTAATTGGACATTTAGAACATTGCACATATAGAAAATATAAAATAAATTAACTACGAGCCCACAAAAATACGTCTGTACTATTCAACAACCATTATGTTTGTTTGTATGTATATGAATATTATATATATCTCATCTATGTGAATGTATACTGTATATGTATATAGGTACGCTGCAGTTTGTACAAGATTCTAATTTGATTTGGAAATTATTTTTAATTCAGTGCACAATCTGTATAATGGTCCACTCAAAATAATAATAAACCGAGATAAAAATCTTTATGTTTGTATTCTTGGTCACACAAAAAAAAATGTTTCCAACCAACATAATTATATGGATTTTCTTATCTTGGAACTATCATAAAAAATATGTAAATGTTAATAAAAAAATCTTATCTTTGAGCATCTTATTGTGTTTAATGAAAAGATGTATCCCTATATATAAATTATACAGTGTATAGGTATGCAAATTATCTTTTATTCCATAAGTATTTAAAATATTAAAATCGAGATAAAATGGTGAAAAGAAACAACCAACCATTTATCTTTAACCCTTTTTTATTATTTTACTCGTGTATGTGCGTACCTATATATGTAGGGTGAACAAAGACAATACTTTATTTTCGGGTTATCAGATGTTTCGACCATTTCCATGTTAATTGCTGTGGAGGTACATTAACGATAATTTCTTATTTATCTGGATGAATAAATTTAACTTACCAGGATTTGGTTTCAAGTAGGTCTATATTATATATTCAGATAACACAAAAGACACTCATCTTAAGTTTGGAAAATAAACGGTCCTGCAAAATACGCAAAACTTTTCATGTTCACCCAAAAAAAAAAAAAAATATCCGGCAACGGAAATGTTTCCAACTCCCACATACATACAATAAAATTATATTCGTAAATAGAAGCAATCAATCTTCAATTATATATATTAAACGGATGGTGGGCCTCTATATATTTTATATTTTTTTACATAAATCAACCTCATTTAAATTAATATTGGCACGAACAGGAAATTAAATCGAAATACCTAAATTTATTTGGTTCTATTCCGATTGTACAATAATAATCAAAATCAAATGTCTATCTACGTTTTGAATGAGGATACAGGAAAAAACAGATCAGGATGTAATTTCATTCTGTATTTAAAATTATATATTGACCTCCCGCTTGGTGATACCAAAAACCAAACATGACATCTAATAGACTTGTCAAATTTATATTTCGTAAATTAATCATAATATCGATAATTCATCGAAAAACTCAATTCTCTGAAACAATTCCCATTTCATCTGCGTCACTTTAAACAGATTATCAAAAATGTGTAGGAAAAATTTAAGCATTCGGCGTATAACTTTGCTGCAGCCAATAGGCTAAGCACATTCAACATCGATTGTCGGATGTTACACAAACGAATTCTGGTGCTCCGCAATGTCACGATTAAATTACCAACTATACATCTTCAAAAGCTCACCGATCAACTAATAATCAACGATTGCTGTTGCCAATCTTAAAAAGTTTGAAATTTCAAGGAGTTGGTTCCATATTCATCGCGTATTCCATCTCGACAATCTCTTTGATGCACGCAAATTATTAATTTTTGCATTATGCTCGAAGTTCAAATTTTACTAAATAAACCACACCAGCAGACCATTTTCACTAACAATAACGAACTTTGAGCATTGCCATCAAAAATCAACTGTGGCTAATCCTGAATTTTCAAAATTTTAAGACATAGAATTGCTAGTGGGGGTGAAATTAATATTATATATATAATCGTTTACTTGTGCTCCAGAAAGCCGCTTTGCGGATTGGGCTGAATCATTGTTGTCAAAATGTCAACTCGCTCGAATTCCAACCACTCTTCTACATTTGAGCGATCGTCATTCCAAGAAAAAAAAAATTCAAACTTTATTGATAAGTTTAAAACCTTATAGGTCATATGAAACCTATATCGACCCAAAATTTATCGCGCTGCAGAAATATTACCTTGCGAGTACAGTTTTCGATTGTTTCGACACAGTAATTATGGTTAGCCCTATCGTCCAAAAAGGCTTGTAGCCAGTGCCAACGCACCGTTCATTGCTATAAGATGCCTTAAGCAGTTAGATCTCAATCGGGGGTTCCTTCCCTGTTTCTGCTGAAGAAATCGAGAAAGATGTTTTTGTGAATGACCTATACTTACTTGCCAAATTCACTATCGCTACTGTAAAAGAATTGTTAAATTGAGCGGTAAACTGTTCCAAAAAAATACTAGACGTGTCATTGCCAATAGCTAAGCTTCAAGCGCCAGCTGCTGTTCAATATTCAGAGGACGACGTAATACTGTGTTGCCCATATTCAAACTATTTTATACCAACAAACTGTTTGGGGTAGCGGTTTAAAATTTTTGAAAATAAATTTCAAATTGAAGTTTGGAATTCGGAATTACGTATAATACGTTATTCAATTGTTCAAATTTTCAAATATAGGTAAGTGCAGGTTTCAAAATTCGTAAGCGTAATAAAATTCGTGTTGGGCCTAACGACCTGCTTATAAAATACCCATTTAATGAGTATTCAAAATATGATGCAATAGTTATTTAGGAGGATAAATTACCTGAATTTGGACCGTGACATGTTAACACCGTCCCCATCATTACGGGTCATTTTCGCTAAATATATGGTTCGCGTATATACATTACATGAATATTTCAAAAACTAATCGTTAGGCCCAACAAGACTTCTAAGTATTACTCTTACGAATTTTGGAATCCGCATCAAAATCTATAAATTACCATTGTGAAGTGTTCTAACCGCGCGAAGATAAACATCTTTCTATAATAATTGGATAAATTTAATTTTTGTTACGCACCCGTGACCTTCATTACATCCCGCACACAAAACAGTAAAGGTCTATCCTTTAAGAATTTTTATAATCTTTATACTTGATTATATTGCAAAATCAATACTACGAGTATATGCAACCATTGCTTTAGAACTTGGATTATAAGGTAAACACCATGTTCATTTAAATAAAAATTACCCTTGGATATACGTTAAATGATTAGAGTCAAAAACAATTAAATTATCTTTCATCGGATTATAAAAATAGTCACGAATTATTCGAATGGTTATATAGAACATTTAGCAGTTTCTTAGAATTCTAAATTTCATAAAAAATTATCAGTCTAGAAAATTAGGAGTGTCAGCTACGATACAAAAATATGTAAACAGGTATGTATAAGGGAACAACACTCTTAAACGAATAAAATTACATTTAACACTGTATAGGTATATGGAAATAAATTTAGGACTATTCAAGCAGAAAATTGGTTTTCATGATCTGAATTTCAAAAATGAAATTATTTTATTTTATCATGCAAACTCGTCTGTTGCGCTCAATAATTTATGCATGTATTTCTTATGTATATATACATATATATGTATGTAGATATACTGTAACTTGCTGTCCCAACTTTCTTGGGTTTGTAACTTGGGTAGAGAATTATAAGGTGAACTCGGGTGGGACGAGAACACACCAAGAAAAGCCACCAAGTATACCAATTCAACACTCAACGAGAGATGCGAAATAACTTGAAAAAAACTCACCTGTAGGATTTCCACAGCTTCGTTCACCCTTATCATGCCATTCTAGTTTTATTGAAACAATTATTTTGTATTTTTTTTTGGATTTTGCCTTTTATGTTTTTCCTCGCGATTGTGAGACGTTGTTGCACTTTACAATGGGCTATATTTTGTTGCTTAACGGCAAGACGCCTTTGGTCATGAAACTAATTACTCTTGGGTCCGACTTTCTCTGTACCTTAAGTCTGTTGAGCAGCATCAGGGATGGACGAGGTAGATTACGCCATGTAATCTACATGGTTGTCGACACGTAAAATATAGTGTTGATTACTTGGCAGTGTTTTGAGTCAACATCGACAATTAAAACAACGTCAACAACCTGCTATATATTTTAGCGTTTGAGCTCGAATGAACCAGTTAAAACAGGTCATCCAGATTACATTGAGTTATGAAAATTCTAAATTTCTGTAGATAAATTATGGAAAGATAATAATTTAAAATTTTCTAATCTAACTTAATTTTTTGAGAGGATAAGTCTGATTACAATGTATTGAATGCTATTTAAAAACTGTCATCCTCCGTATCGTATATTGTTAACCTTCAGTAATCTGGTCAGCGCAGTTTGGAACTATAGTTTATAAAATCACACAATAAATTGTCTACATTATTGACGAGGCCGATATTGTTTATGTTGTCGACGCGGCAATACAGTAGGGCAAACCAATTTGTCAAATGGTGGTGTCCCACACCAAATATTAACGCTGTTAAAGGGCATTGTTTTTAAGCTTAGAGTAGCCACCAATAATTTACTTCTAATCAAAAACATTCGCTTGTTTTTTTAAATCAGTTTGACAAACAAATAATGCCGAACCTAAAACTAAATGCTGTGAAATCGTAATTGCTCATGAACCCTTTAGCAACATAACATTCGAATTACGTTCCGAAGAGAACCACGATGACGCGGCCACTGTTCGAAATTATATAGAATATGCATATTTGGGTTACGTCACTCGTCAAACCGTTATTTCCTATTAACAGCATTATAGCATTATAGAAATCAATATATATCCTCAAATTCAACTCATTGTTCAAGTTCAAACACAATTTCGAATTTTTTTCAAATTTTGCTTAAATCACTTTAGATTGCGTAACAAATCTAAGTTGAAATACTCTTTAAATTATTTATGAATTTAAGATTTAAGAAAATCCACTCAACATAGTTCAAAAGCTATACATACAAATACAAACACAATTAAACATAATTTAAAATGCACTCAACTATTGTTCATATTCAGCTGAAATATTAATTTATATCTCACTCTAAAGTGAACTAGACTCAATAATTAAAAATCTATACTCAAACTCAAATAACACAAAATATTTGTTTCAACTATAATGTTTGATTTTTAACTCAATTTAAAATTAAATTTAAATTAACTCAAATTTTGTTGAAAAATTACTTTATTTTTACTAATACAATTCATCTAAAAAACCATTAAAGATTTTGGCTGAAATTCATAAGTAGTTGTTGGGCTACCGCAGTCGACCTAATTTCAAAAGGTCACGGGACACTTGGGTCGACCGTGACCTACTTATTGTGGCACTTGGGTCGACCGTGAGCTACTTATTGTGACACTTGGGTCGACCGTGACCTACTTATTGTTACACTTGGGTCGACCGTGACCTACTTATTGTTACACTTGGGTCGATCGTGACCTACTTACTACACTTGGGTCGATCGTGAATTACTTATTGTGACACTTGGGTCGGTGTGACATCTCGGTCGACCTACAAAACTTGAGTCCATGACACTTGGGTCCGTGGTACCTCGGTCGGTCCGTGGCACTTGAGTCCGTGGCACTTGGGTCGGTGGAACATTTCGGTCGGTCCGTTACACTTTGGTCGGACCGTGGCACTTGGGTCAATGACTTACCTACTTAGCGTAGACGTTTATGTTGTTTTTTAATCGACCTTGTTATATATATTGTTCTGAATTTTTTAAATTGCATTTTTTTTTTTTTGAGAACACAAGATCTAATGTTAAACATCTTAACCACTAGACTATGAGTGGTAAGTCATTGACCCAAGTGCCACGGTCCGACCAAAGTGTAACGGACCGACCGAGGTGTCCCACCGACCCAAGTGCCATGGACCCAAGTGCCACGGACCGACCGAGGTACCACGGACCCAAGTGTCATGGACTCAAGTTTTGTAGGTCGACCGAGGTGTCACACCGACCCAAGTGTCACAATAAGTAGGTCAATAAGTAGGTCCACAATAAGTAGGTCACGGTCGACCCAAGTGGCCCGTGACCTTTTGAAATTAGGTCGACTGCGGTAACCCAACAACTACTTTCATACTAGAATTCTGTTCTGGAATTTCACTTAAGCAATTCCACTCAAAAATGTATACTGCGAAGTTTATGTAAACTCAAATATGAGTAAATTTTTATAATCTAAATTGGACTCAAATAATCTATAAATCGCGTTTAAAATTTTACTCAACTTCATAGTACAAATTGTACCTTTAATTTAACTTAAAAAATTCCACTCCAAATATATAATTCAAAGTCTACTGAATCGCAATCAAATATAACAAAAAATTATTTCCTTATCTAATCTATCCGTTAAAAAGTCTGCAAGACGCGTTATTTAACTAAACCCCTAAGTACAATTCTATCTTAAATTTCACCCAAAATATATAATTTAACATCTACTAAAATTCAATTAGTTTAAACACCGAAGTTTTGAAAAGTGGGCAAAAGCGTTTGCTAATTTTCCTAGGTATCTCATGTGATGTGCTCGTTATTCTGGGCAACCATTATATATCCAATATCTAGCCTCAAGTGGATCTAGCCCTTGACACGATACCTAATATCGTTGCTTAAATTTAAATTTAAAAGTTCAGCAGTATTGCTAACATCATTAAGCTTCAAATCTGGCCACCGTGTGTAGTTTAGAACTAGTTCACTAAATCACTCTATCAATCGTCTATACATTATCGACGTTTTCTACGAATTGTCTACGTTGTCTACGAGTATGCGGGAACGTCGACGTAGAAATAAATAGATGACGTGTAAATTCCCATCCCTGAGCAGCATTGACCACCGAAGTTTTCAGTACCTCCCAGACAGAGTTCACAAAGTCAGACTGGTAATTACTTTCTTTTGACTTTCTGTTATCAGACCTTCACAGTCGAAACGTTTCATGCGTTTCGCTGTAAGCCCGAACTTACATCGTAGCTTTGAAGCGACCAAATAATGATAACTGCCTATACGTATTTAGTTGGTAGAGTATATTTCTCGGTCGCCAAATGCGATAAAATATCGGATGCTGGCTTTAAAAGTATTGCTATGAGGATGCTATATGGTATGATATTTAAATTTAAGAGGATATGAAGCTGTTAATGACTAGCGATTCAGATAAGTCGTAGGACATTTGTCCTCTTAAATCTGTCCTTTATATAAAGCCACACTGTCCATACATACCACGATGTCATTGGTTCTAATTATTAAAAATTAATTTAGTTTTTAAAAAAGTAGGGGTTTAGAAGAGCAACAATTCGGAAAAGTCATTCAATCGAAGTTCATGAACATATCTTATTTGGTGTCCTAAACCTCTCAATCTCATGTTTTCAAAACTGAACTATTTTTCGGTTATAGCTTAGGCCCATAATGACATATTGGAATATCGGCATTATGATGTTAGCTCCTAGGGTTTTCCTAAGAAAATCCAGAAAAATTATTTGTTCGACATATGTACCTAAACCCCCTAATCCTCAATTGTTTGTAAAATAATTTTTTTTTCGGATACCTTAGACCAAATTACATCTTGAAATATACGTCATTATGGTGCTTCCTTGGGATTTCCCAATAAATTTTGAAAATTTATTTAATTGACATACATGAGTGGTAGAAAATTCACACAATCGGTTAAATTATAAGATTTCTGGGTTTATCCGAATAAACTTCTCACTTGCACATGTGAACAGTTTTAGGATTTAGGACAAACTTTGTGATGTTTGTCCTAAAAAAAATCCTCATTTTTTTAGACACATTCAATACAAAATTCCAGTGTATTAATTTGACTGGTTTAGATTTAATTTTATCTTCCCTAGTTGACAGTAATGTCGAAATTTTAAAAAATAAAATCTAATTTTGTGAACATTCCATTGTGATTCTAAATTTCTAGAAATATATTATGGAAATATTTTAATTAAAATGCATTGAAAGAGATTATAAAACTGGCGCCATTCGTATCGCATTAAACCTAAAGAAATCGGGTATAACGTTACTTGAGCCCATAGACATTTTGCTGAATATGCAGTTGAAACTATGCATTCTGAATATGACGGGTCTTCGATAATTCGGTTTGCGCGTCTTTGATAAATTCTAAACGTCATTGTTTATAATGTAGTCCACATTTAGGGGCAATACAGAGCACTGTACTAAATTTACACAAATATATGGTGACTCCATTGCATTGTCAGCAAAATATCTGGCTCAAGTAACGCCATATCTATACTATTACGAATAGTCTACGTTGTCTACGATATCTACGTTATCTACGTTGTCCAAGAGTTGTAAAAAATAATAGATGATGCGTAGATGCCGATCCTTGGTCGTCGGCTCAGTCATTCAATCGTTTAGTCGCCTCCTACGCCAAGCAAACGATACTGTGGGGTATTCTTGGAAAACATGTTCGTGCAATTTAGGTTTACGAGTCATGTGGGCTTCCTAACCAATCAGTATTTGTCGAAAAATATTAATGTTATCCGGCAATCTCAAAATCATTTCAACGCTGTTTGTACCCTTTGCTAATCATATACAAGTGAGTTGAAAATGGGAGGGATTTGTTGAATGGATGGAGTCATATGGTTTGAACTGGTTTACCTCACAACATATTTTAACTCCAGCAAATATTTAAGAGCATTTTTTCAAGAGCAATTTAATTAGTTATCCTATTTGTTAAGTTTCCAGTTTTAGTATATACGTCGACGTAGCTTATAGAAAATATTTCGCTGAATTATGGCACAGCCAACGTTATTGTCCAAAGTAAAAGGAAATTGGTACTGGATATAGGCGAAAATTAGATTTTTTCGATAAATCAAATTACATTTTGAATTTAAATATATTTTGTTTCAAGCAAAAAATTATCTGCAAAAATGGATTTAATCAGATTAAAAATTACACAACCAAATTTGCAGTTTAGTCGGCTGCACATACGTAATTTTTTTTAAAATATTTTCAAATTCTCGCCATATACATTCGAAACAACAAATTTTCGATAACCAGATAAAAATTTTCAATACATAATAAATTAAAATGGTAGAAATCATATAGCCGGTAAAATATTCTAAAAACCTGTACCTCCTAATACCATTATGTAGCAGAGTATATGTATGTATATCGTACCAGGCACACCATATATCATGTGATATCGCTTGAGATACGAAAATTGAATAATTAAATTAAATTCTTGTGAATAATATATTCGCCGTAAATTGACGACGAACAATTTTATTTTCAATTCCTTTCAAAATTGTCATCAATTTTGTGTTTTTTATCGTACATTGTTGTAATTTTTGTGTGTGTGTGTACATATATGGTATTTTGATTCCTTCGACATCTCTATAAAAACAATACACGAATATTTTAGTATTGTTTTGACGATGGGGTAAATCATGAAACCAATTTGATTTGAAAAAAAAAAAATCAATCTAAACCCGTGATAATAAAATTGGAGGTAAATTTCGAAAAATTTAATTGATTCGCTGAGATTTTTTTTGTTTTCGCCGATTCGATTTTCATTTAACTGTTTGATGCGATATTGTATAGGTACATATATGTGTTTTGATTTATCGTTTCCAAATTGAAAATAAACTCGACGTTGAATATTTAATTTTTCAATATATATTCTGCTTGTGAACATACATATACCTGTGTATATAGTGGATATCGAACGAGTGGATAATTTACTCGTAAGTCAGTAAAACTTACCATAAAAATGAATGTAAACATTAGGTAGGTATATATACTGTTAAACTTTAATCAAACTAAAAATGATCTTCAAGTTTTATACACCAACTACCTGAAAAACGCTAATTATTACCTCAATAAATTAAAAATTTTATTTAACATTAATTATTTCAATATTTAAAAATGTTTAAAAAAAATTTCGGTTGTATTAACTTAAGCAGATATACACAAAATTTAATTGATTATTATGAAATTAATATTTATGCCACCTTTGAGAATTTTATATATTTATGTCACCCTCGAGAGTATATATGTATACTATATTTTAGTACAAGTACATATAGCGGGTGATTTAAAGTTACCCTATAGGACATTTTTTATCGTTCGTTAACGAATTAAATTTTTTGTTTTTAAGAAATGTTACGAGTTTTAATTTTCTAAAAGGTTAAGAAATAAAATTAATTGTTTTACCATAAATTCACTCCGTGTATCGATTACATGACGTTTATAGTTGGAAAAAAGCTAAATTTTTTGTTTTGATACATCGAACTATACATCTGTTCCATAAAATTTTGAAAATTTTTGGAATAACACTGTTCAGTCATCAACCAACGATTTTTATATTACTAATCAGTAGCTTCTTTATAAATTGCAGATGACTTTCTGAACTGGTCTCAAACCGACCTTATATCACAAAAAAAATTTCATCGAGCCTCAGTCATCTAGCAAAAATATTGTAAGCCGATCCGTGAGCTGGGCAATCGTACGTTTTCTTTGGAATATTCATACTATCAGTGCCATTATTTCATTGAAAATGATTTTCAGCTTATCAAACAGATTGGTACGATGGATAAGGTTTGAAAACTGAAAAGTTTTGGTTTCGTAGCCCGAAACAGCTATTACGATCACGAATATAGATTATTATTCGTGTATAATCATAAAGTAATGGTGCGTTCACAAAACAGTTTTATTAGTCACCTTGAGTCTCGATTTAATGAAATTCCTTAACCTGCCAAACAAATGGACGGAACACGACCTACATTTCTAGTAAAATGGGTATTCGGCTTTCGAAATGACAGTGAAATTCATACTAATAAAAATAACAAAAAATTACACTGTTAAATTTGGCCATTTTTCCAATTGGAATTTTACTTATGTATGAAAATTTGAATTTGAGGTATTTTGTAAATTGTATCCTGCCGATTCTAGAAATAATTACATACTTTCAATTAAATATTGGGATAGCTTAGAGCAACTGCCACCTTTGTGTCCATAAGAATTAAATTAGATTGAGCGGTTAGATTTTCACAGACAATTTTGAATTTTCGTGGTTTTAAACCAATTTTATTCATTTTTACTGCCTATGTTAGAGATGTCCACGGGTACTCATGTAAATATGCGATTAGTTTAGGCCACCTAGGATTTTTTTAGGTCAATCATATTAAATTCTGATGAACTTTTCTATTTATTTTACATCATTTAGAATTTCAGTGTTATGAATAATTTTTATTATTTATTCCAATTGAAATGCTAAAATAGGCGATAAGATCTGTACATTAAAATAATAAAATAACCAACATTATAGAGATGTCTACAGGTTCTCGTTTACAATTTCGAAAAGCATCTTTAACATCTTGAATCAATTGTGGTGCATTGGCATAGACCTTATCTTCCATACGTGGCCCCTAAGAGATGAGTCTAAAAGTGTTAAATCACAAGATCTCGGTGGCCAATTGTGATCACCTCTTCGAGAAATAACACGGTCAGGAAGCTTGTGTGGTACGTAGTGCCGTCTTGCTGAAAATAAACGTCGTCCACATCAATACCTTCCAATTCCTGCCATAAAAAATCATTAATCATAGCTCGGTTGCGCAATTCATTCACCGTAACAGTAGCACCAGCCTCATTTTCGAACAAGTAAGGTCCAATCACACCGCCAGCCCAAAAACCGCACCAAACAGTGACACGTTGAGGATTGAGAGGCTTTTCAACAATCATTCTTGGATTTTCTGAGCCCCAAATGCAAAAATTCTGCTTATTAACGTAACCACCAAAAATCCGGATCATTTTGATCCATTTGAGGGACCCAATCAGCGAAGATACGACGTTTATGGTGATCGACCAGCTTCAGTTCTTGTGTTAACTGAACTTTAAAAGCCTTAAGACCCAAGCGTTTATGCAAAATATGGTGTAATGTCGTTTGTGAAATGTCTAATTCCAAAGAGCGACCAGGAATCGACAAACCTGGGTGTTCTTCAACGTTTATATCGTGCATCGGTATATTGTTTAAGCGATTTTGCATTTGGGGTCTATCACCCAAGGTGTTGTTTTACATTTAAAAATCGCTGGTCTTACCAATATTATCTTACGCTTCTATTTCGTGGTGGCCAGTTTTTAATCAAAAGGCTTTTACTGCCAAACTTAATAGTCTTTAAAACACGGCTTGTAGGGCTATTGCTGGAGCTATGTCCTCGACTCCACTTCTTGGTATGGAGTTCATTCTTTTTTTGCCTCAGTTACGCACCTTTATTCTTGGCATTGCTTGTTCTGCAGCGTTTCGCTTGAGGTGCATTGAAGCCTGGAATGTTTTCGAACAAATTCTTATAAATTACACTTAATTTTTACCAGAAATCGATATGGGTAATGATACATCACCACCTGAATATAATTTCTCCAACTTATTCACGGTGATTTATCCATCAAAGGATTTGTGGTATTCGGAGGATTTTCTCCAAAAATTAGACGAGTTAGTAGTATTTTTTACCAGATGGCTCTCGCTCTAGCCTCAGTGCTGAATTTGGAAAGTACTGTCTTTGGTCTAATCAGAGATCTTTGGCAGTCTTATTTCGCTATGCACTGATTTCCAAGCAGAAATAATAACGCTGGCGTATAGTTATGGAGGCTTGGAATTTCGCTATTAAAACCAAAAGCATAATTCTGTTTTTTTTTTTTTTTTTTTTTTTTAAAGGACGTGACATAGACACATTTTCGGTTCATAGCCTTTCGCCTTACATTCACACAACATTCATTCAACCCATTCACACAGATACAGTATACCACCTGCGCATTGCATACCTCCATGTCACCCTGTACAGTGACATGGAAGATGGGTCGGCCCATGATCCGATTCCAACAGAGGGTCATAGATGTTTTCAATTTAATCACCGATCGTAATCGCCTCTGTTGGGATTCGAACCCGGTACCTCCCGATCCAAACCTCACAGCTTCAACCACTGCGCTATTTGCTCGGTGCAAATTATTCTGTTTACTAATAGCAAATCTGCATTCGTTGAATAATTGCTTGACTGTCTCCAAACTTGAAAATAATTGCAAACACTTCCTTAATCTTCACTGCTCCAATAATACCGTTACGGTAATGTGGGTGCCAGCACATTGTGACATCGGAGGGAATGAGATCGCGAACTGTTTAGCCAAATCCGATTCCCAGCTAACTCTAATTGGACCTGAACCTACGGCTCCCTAATCTTTTAACTGCTCCAAGAAAGTTATAAATAACTACGCTTTGAAAGATTTAAGACTACAGTGGCTAGCTACTTTTAGTTGTCGCATGGCGAAGAACTTCATTAGCAAGTCCAATTTGAATTAAACTTCATATACTCTATCTTTTGAAAAAGGATCAGCTTAGAATCTTGGCTTGGTTCAAACTTATACAAGTTGCTAAGGCTGCAGTGCGCTTCTCCGAATTAGGATAGAATCCTGGGTTTGCACCATGGACCGTCTCGGCATTGAGTGCGAAATCCTTATGGGTCCCAACCAATTTAAAAAAAAAGATTCACCATGTGATTGAATGCAACAACTCTGTGTTGGAATGGGTGGTTTGAAGTTTCATGTATTTTGTAGCTGGTTTTTGTGGGTTTACGATAAATTTTGAAGTTGTGCTTGTTATTAATGTTTTATATGTTTAAATGCAAGAAGTTGATATTCTTCTCTGATTCCAGTTCAAAGGTGAATTTAATATTATTGTGGATGTTATTTATAGATATATTGATGTAAAATGTTGAGCCTGATCGTTCCATTGTATAATAGTAGAATATCAATTGTCATCGACATACCTGTGCCAGTAAATTATACTATATTTTTGTGAATACCTATTGCTTGCTAAAGTTTGCTAAAGTTCCTGACAGTGGACTTCCCATGAGTAATTCGTCATTTCTATATAAGGCGTTGGTGTTCATGAAATAATTCTGCTGTGCCTTCAATGGCGTGTAATAAATCAATTGCTTCTTTAATTTTCTATTTTGCTACATTATTTCCTGCAATTAAAATTGGTTTTATTTTATTCCTTTATTGGTATGCTGGTGTACATATTCGATATGTCAAATCATTACCTTGCATTTTTTTACAACATCTGTTATTTCATCTGTACATATGTATATATTGTGTTCGATGGGGGGCGTGATGTATCAGCCAGTCGTTTAAATTTTGGAGATTTTATATGTGGGCGATGTTTTGAAGTTTATCAGAGGTCTTATTGGTACATTGTCTTTGTGTATTTTTGGAAGTCCGGTTTTATCATTTTGCAATAATAAATTTGCCTAATTTGTCATTGTAATCACTTTCAGTTATGATGATTACGGTGTTAACTTTGTCCGCTTTAGTAACGGTAGCGTTGTTGTTGTTTAATTTATTTTTTATATCTCTTATGACCTGCGTTCCTTGCTTCTTAATTGGTGTAGGATGTTGCATTCCTTTTGTTATCTTGTCGACGAATAGTGTACGTATTTCGTGTCTATGATGTAATTCGGCTTTTGTTATAGTGTTTGCAATATTTAGCAGTGTTTGGTTTGTTTTATACTACGCTGGTTTGATGTTGTATTTTAGCCTTTTATACAATAATTGTTCTTCTTTTTTACTGAATTGTATGCTGGTCGATGGTGTTGCTTGCCTCATGTTCTTAAGTTTTTTCAATTTTATCTTGGTGCACATTCGTTTTTTCTCCGTGTTTCGATGATGTTTCGTTTTCCACTTGTTTCATGATGTTGATATATATACGATGTATAGTAGAACGTTTTTGCTAATTTCATCTGTGCGTTGTATGTTAGTAAGGAACTTGACCTTAGAATATAGTTTAATCATAGACTGTTTTAACCATATTCTTTCACCGTTTCGCCTGGCGAGTTGAGCAGCAGATGACGTGTTCGTGACCTTGACTTTGATGTAGTTTGATATTATTTTAAGTCGCTTACAAGTTCGATTGAACTGTAAATTTATAGTATTTACAAACATTTATATAGCAAAGATTTAATTTTGCCGGTGCAAGAATTCTAATATTTGAAAGGTTTACTTAGAGAAGTTACATTTTTGTTAGTAAGACTTTTTATAACTGCTGATTCCAATTACATTGAAGCATTAAAAAAAATAATGTAAATTTTCGACCCCAAGCGCTATACGATTATCTCCTTCATTGAACTCGTGTGCAAGTAGCAAGCGCAGTTAATACACAAAAATTGTTATATGTACATACGATGTATACAGTGGTTATCATAAAAGAGTTACGGGGCTCAATATGTCGCAATAAATTCTATTTGTTCGAGATTTTGATGATCAACGAGATCCGAGCTTTATATAGCGGGCGCTCTAAGAGCTCTGCATGGCGAGGTATTCCTGCATGATTTCGAATAAACCATATGTATAAAGCATTCTTGCGCTCGGTAACTTCATATCATCGAGAATTGTTGTGTATTCTATGCTATTCAATCGGCCAGTTATTTGAAATAATTCGCCTCCTCCACTAATCCAACCCCATATCCCATAACTGATTCGGCTACATTTTTTAATCGTTTGCACAAACGTTTGGTTAAACCTTTAGTTTCTAGGTCGGTATAAATGGAGCATTTAGTCAAGGTCCGACAGATATATACTTTTTCATCTGCGTCAGTAATTAAAAATAAAATGAAACTTCTTTATAGACATATACTAATAAATTAAGCCATACTTTCATTTGAGTATAGTCGATTTAACATATTTTTTAGATGTTGTGCAATCTGTTGTGTACTCTGCGATCTGAGAATTCTATACGGAAACTATATAGACGTGTACCAATTTAAAATTCGTCTTGAAAGGGGCGCGAGCAATTTCTCACATCAGTTGGAAAAAAAGCATCCGCGGTATACGTCACCGCGAAGCTTAATAACAAACAATCAAATCGGTAAATTTTCAATTCAATGAAAACCCAAAAAGCTTTATTAATTCAAGTTTCAATACACAAAAAATAAAAAAATATCAGAAAATCCAGAGCAGCAAACAATAATATATACAAACAAAACCATAAGCCTTAAATGAATGAAACCGCACCAACAATATTGTATGTACACGAGTATATGTATAGTACCCAAAGCTACGAGTATAACTTTATATGGTTTATCGATTTTACTTTATGAAATTGGATTTTGATCGGATTAAAATTGAATGGCATGTCTAATCCTATTTTAATTGAATAATTCAATTTTTTTTTATTTGTTATTTTATATATCGTTGCTATTCTTGAAATCCAACTGAGATACATTTTTCTCTGTATATACTCGTATACTCGTATGTACAATGTACGCAAACAGCTACAAAACCTAATTTGTTTCGAAAATAAGTAAAACGTTATCTTTAATTGACAATATTGGATCAATTAGCTGAAATAAAGTTTTTTTTTTTGTATATCGAGTTTTACTTAGTAAGATTTCACTACTATTGTGGTTTTGTGTTAAACAGGTGAACATCTACATGATATAATTTATATTTAGACATGACACACGATTATTATATGTATTATATATCGAAACTAAACAGTATGTTTCAATTTTTGGATGAATCTATATCTTATCGTGCGGCTCAGGTAATTTGATGACGATATAAACTCATTCCATAGACAACGTAGTACTTTGAATTTAAGACTATTAAGTTGTACAAGTGGAAAACTCATAAACTTATTTTTTAATTTTAGCAAATGGAATAGAATATACTGGAGTGTGTGCAAGTTTGTATATAAATTGGTGAACTTTAATGTTTAAAATCAAAATTTTGATAAACTACGAAAAAGCAGATATAGGGTTTTCCAATAAGAGGTTTCATTTTGAATAGCCTGCTATTTGGGCAGCTCTCAATTTTGAAGCTGTCGTCTTTTGACATTTGACACATAAAAACTACGCCATTACTAAAAATGGTATGGTACAGGCTTCAACAACGCTTAAAATTCACTACAAAAATTGGGAAAATTTTGCAGTCACAGTTCGCAAAACTAAAGCACTTTTTGGTCGTCGTGAAGCACCTTCTCGGCCAGCAATAGTGAAACTGGCGGAATAATTTGAGCTGTTAGTGATGTGAAGAATCGAAAATGTCTACGTCGCTCAAGAACAACTAACAATTTTGCTGCTGTAGCCCGTAGTGTTGAAGAAAACCCAGGTTTGTCGACTCCTCGGCGATCTTTGGAATTAGTCATTCCACAAATGACATTACACCGTATTTTGCATAACGAATTAAATCTTAAGGCTTTCAAAGTTCAGTTAACACAAGAACTCAAGCCGGTCGATCACCATAAACGTCGTATCTTCGCTGATTGGGTCCAAATGCATAAAAATGATCCGGATTTTCATCGAAAAATCATCTTCAGTGATGAGGCCCATTTTGACCTCGGAGGCTACGTTAATAAGCAGAATTGTCGCATTTGGGACTCAGAAAATCCAAAAATGATTGTTGAAAAGCCCCTCCATCTTAAACGTGTCACTGTGTGGTGCGGTTTTTGGGCTGGCGTGTGATTGGACTTTACTTGTTCGAAAATGAGGCTTGTTCAACTGTTACGGCGAATGGATTGCACTACAGAGCTATGATTAATAATTTTTTATGGCCGGAATTGAAAGATATTGATGTGGACGACGTTTATTTTCAGCAAGACGGCGCTACGTGCCACACAAGCAACGAAACTATCGCAATTTTGCAAGAAACGTTACCTGACCGGGTTATTTCTCGAAGAGGTGATCTTGTGTTTTAACACCTTTAGACTTTTTTCTTTGGGGCGACGTGAAAGATAAGGTGTATGCCAATGCTCCACAATCGAATCAAGACCTTAAAGATGGAAGCCGCAAATATGCGAATTTGTCATGGATAATTTTATGATATTGATGAAACCTCTTATTGGAAAACCCTTTATAATCTCAAATTTTAAATTTCAACTGCAAAAACATCATTTATATGATTATGATTTAATTTGAAAATATGTCAAATATCCTGTTTTAGTGTATCACAACTTTTCTCACAAAAATTTGATTTCTGCAGATAGTTTTATTAACGACCAAGACCCAGTTTTTTAATTAATAAGTAAAGATAGTTTTAATAAGTTTTGCATAGCTGAAAATGTTACAATACACTCGTTAAGGCGTTGTTTTAAATTTTTAGCATGTCTGTTACATTATTTTAAAAATGAATAGTATAGATGAGTTTTAAAAAATTATTAAAAATAAAAACTATGTGTTTTGAAGCAGTTATACACTTTCAACCTTTTTTTTCAAGAAACGTGAACTAAAATAATGTAAAAATTAATGAAGGTACTTTATGTAATGAGCGCATTTTTTTACAAAATAATGCAACTCGAGCAGACCGTGGAACCGATATTTTTATCGATCCAGATTGGAATTCGTAAACGATTTCTTCAATAATGTATAACTTCGAACACGAAAAACAGATCCGATGGAAAAACTGAATTAAGTTAACTTCAATTTATTTAAGACTTAAACATTTTAAATTTTCTTTGTGTGTCTGGGTTACAAGACTCTTTCTTTAAATTTGTTTCTCCAGTTTACATTTAGCGTCCTTACCTAAAGAACGGCTACAGGTCCGTTTTTATGTTAGCCTATAGTGACATGAACATGGCTCATCGAATGGGTTCCGTACTCTGAACAGATGTGTTCATCATCATCCTGATCGAAATCAATGACGAAAAATTCCTTACCTTACATCCTCGTCTTTATTGGAATTCTATTATTGGAGGTGTTTTATTACAAAATCCATTACGAATCCTGAAGAGCCTGAAATTCGTAACAATTTGGTGTCAGAGGTGGGATTTTACAATACACAATGGTGTGGAAGAACATTAATCCTTGCACATCCCAACAGCCAAGAGAAGAGTTGGAGCGTCGAGGATTGCCAACGGATGGCAATAAGACCGATCTATATTTTTAAGGTTTCAATATGCGATTAAACATGACAAAGAGGACGCAGGTAGTGAAGGATCGCGACCAATATCAACGACAGTGCAGATTATAGTATCACGATCATCATCATCTGTAGGTGGGGCCCTATCACAACTACTCTCGACGAAGGTTTCAACAGCCCTATCCAACGAGAACGATTTGATAATTGCCCAAACCGAAGCGGAGCCCTTAACAAGCCCTCGTATGTGCCGATTATTTCAGCAAATGGGTGGAACCATATCTAATTGTGAATCAAGAAGCTCGAACAGTTGCGGATGTATTTGTGAACAATTGAGTATGCAGATTTAGAGTACCGTAATCATCAAAAGTTGTGCCAAATACTCAACATCAAGAAAACGAGGACTACACCGTTGTATCCAGAATCCGATGGCATAGTCGAGAGATTCAAGCGAAGAAAAGAGAAATCTAAGAAGTTACAAGAAAGTTGAGAAGGACCACACAAAATCATAAAACAGATTAACGATGTTGTAAACTGGATTCAACAAGATGGATGCCCTAGGACAAGAATGAAAGCAGTTCATGTAGATCGGTTGTCACGTTACAACACCGGGAGCACAGATGAATCTGTTAGGGACGAACAGAATTAAGGTGGGGTAATGTGACGATTATGCGTAACGTTAAACACAAGTACAGTAGAATCATCGGTAGTCTAATGGTTAGAGTCCCACCTACAAAGCATGGTGTAGTAACGCACGATGGTTCGATCCTCACCATGGCGTATGTTATTTTTATGGTGGATATTTATTTGAAACGACGACCGATGTTGATGCAATGAGTCGAAATGATCATTATTATTCAGTAAAACACCACAATGTTCGAGATATACAAAACGTGAGAAATCAGCAAAGGCGCGGTGAGAGAGAGAGAGAGAATTAAAATTACATATATGCAATTTGCTCTCGAATAAATACACGCACAAATGGAATGTTCGAGAGTTGCGCTGAACGGCGATATAAACGCGACTGCAGGTTGCAGAGTAAATCAGCGAGATTGTGAATAGTTAAGTCCTGAAAACAAATGTTGTAATTTACTCTCGAATAAATTGTGCAGTGTTAATAAAATAGCTCAAAGTGTTTTAGTGCAAAATCCATTAGGAACCCTGAAGAGCCTGAAATTCTTAACCATATAAGTAAAACTATATAATTGTTCGTGAACAGATGATTGGATAACGTCTTTGTGCGTAAGAAAATATATCTTTGGAATTCGACTATTCTTTACAGATTTTAGCGCATATATACAACCTTTCTCTTTTTAAGATTTGCTTATTTGAGATGCCTTAGAACTCTGACATGCGACAGCAGACTTATTGCGCTGTGTTAGCAAGTATAATGCAAAATAGAAGCAATATATTCGACCAAATTCCTGACATTCTTTCTATATAGCAGGAAATATTCGCTGGTTACATCATCATCATCAATGAGGTCCAATTGTTTGTTTATCTTTGTTTACCTTTGTGAATATCGCCTAACGTAGGTACGCAATTATTGCACGATTAAAATTAATTAAAAAACAAAAAAAAATTGTTCGGTATAATGTTTTTGAAATTAAATTTTGTGATTAATGATTTCGAACGTTTCCATTCTATATACACATATCGGTACTGTACATGTTTTATGGTTACCTTTCAGATTTGAGAAATGATCCTGTAGACCAGTGCGAGGTGCGTATACATAAAGAAAGTTTTACTATGTGCGCGGTGATTGATTAATGATATAATTTAGTGACTTGGTTATTTGGTCCTATATACTTATATATGAAAAGGATTTTATCATAACTCAACATTAATTAATTTATTAAAACTATATTTGTATATATTATGTATTTGAATTCGCAAACATAAAACTTCTACATACATACATACCATACATAATATATATTGTAATATGTAATATGGGATAACATAACTCACAAAATATTAATGACCGAATCTCCATGTTCCTTTTGTCCGCTTATACATATACGGAAAATTTGTTTAAACGATAAAATGCATGTATGAAGATGTACATATATACACGCTATTGTTTTAATAAGGACAATGAAAGGATATACGGGACAAAAAATCCAAATCATATAATGATTATGTTAAATAAATACTCGTACAGTGCATAGATACTGTACATGATGTATATACGATCATGATGATTTTATGATGATGTTTACATACACTATCATACATCATAAATTTGTTTATATGGCTTATTATACATACATATGTATACGCATATACATAAATATGGAAATGAATTTTTTGAGTGAGGTAAAAGCTGTTTAGAATTTTGAATGAAAATGTATAAATTTCTTTTGTGTTCGGAAAAAAATTCCCAAACCCAGATACACACATCACACAATGACACAATGTATAGTACAAAACACACGATCTGACAGCAAAAATATATTTTTGGATTTATTATTTTTAATTGCATATTTTAGATATGCGAATACGTGAATGATTTATTGTATTTGCGAAAAGTACGGTGATGTATGTACGAGTATATACGCTACCATATACAATGGGCATATTGTGTGTATTGTCGGGATTTTCAGGAAAATCATAAATTTTTTGACATAATAGGACATTTAAATGACAGGATAATATTAATAATGTTTTTATATATTATATATGTCGTCTGTATGATTTGACCATTTTCATTTTCGTTTCAATAACAGAACATACATACATACATTTATAATTCTATAAATAAGGACATGTTTAGAATAATATAATATTTGGGTGTGCATAATTTATGATCGTCTAAATTGCGTTATAAATAATATCGGTATCGCGAGGTGCTAAAACGGACAAATAATTTCGTTTTTAAAATTGTGCGCGCTAAACATTTTGCACGATCTTACATTCTTCTTCAATTTGAGATAGATTTTCACATCCTCAGTTTTTTAAAATTTAATACCAGAAATGTCCATGGACATTTACGCGTCATCTATTATTTTCTACGTCGAAGTGTCGACAACTTGTAGACAACGTCGACAACATAGACAACCTCGATAATGTGGACAATTACTAGTTATAATTTTTATAAATTAATTCTAAAGTTTTTAGAATTGCGCATGCATTTAAGTGCATTTAAATGCAATTAAGCAGTTTTAATCTGCATTGTCTGCAAAGCGTCGTTTAAATTGGTTTAAATACTCGTAGTAAAAATTTATTAAAAATTTATGATTTAGCAAGCGATTCGAAGTTGTGGATAACAGAGTTAGTTTTGTCACAATCTCCACAATTACGTCGATTCTATGCAAGTTTAATAGAAATCGACTAAACTACATTTTAGTCAGTTGTTTTATTATTTCAACGATTAATTTAAAATATAGTTGTGAATGCCCAGTTGGTGTTGTCTCAAATGAGCTACGAGGGCGGATTGAAAATGAAGCTACCTAAGTAGGAAAACAAAATTTTTTTTTGCCAAAAACCATTTATTTCTCAACATAGTCTCCTTTTACTTAGACACACTTAGTAAGACGATATTCCAACTTTTTTATACCATCTGAATAATACGATTTCGGGAACCCCTCAAAATGCGCGTTAGTTTCGGTAATCACTTCTTCGTTTGATATGAATCTTTGTCCTTAGAGCCATTTTTTCAAGTTTGGAAACAACCAATTCAAAGTGTATTTCACGTAATTTTAGCATCGTATCTAATGCTGTGTGAACCGTTGCGTTGTCTTGAAGAAAGAGCACTTTTTTCTTCTTTAAATTGGGTCGTTTTTCCTTGATTGCATCAACCAATTGATCCAATAATGCACGATAATACTTTCCTGAGATTGTGGATCCTTTTTCAAGATAATCGATGAGCAATATTCCGTGTGCATCCCAAAATATAGTGGCCATAACCTTGCCAGCCGATTTCACTGCCTTTGCCTTCTTCGGAGCACTTCCACCAGCTTCCACCCATTGTTTCGATTGATTTTTGGTTTCAGGTGTATAGTATGGTGGACCCACGTTTCATCAACAGTAATTAATCGACGCCAAAAATCAACAGGATTACGCTTTATCATGTCCAAACACCGATGTGAAGTGGTCTGTCGAACTCGTTTTTTGTTCGACACTGAGCAAACGCGGCACCCATCTTGCCGATCTCTTTTTCATATGCAAACGTTCATGCAAAATGTTGAACCCACGTTCATATGATATGTTTACCATTTCAACAGTCTCACGCAACTTGACTCGGACTCATTCATAACGATATCGTGGATTTTCTTGATATTTTCTTCAGTAACCACCTCTTTTGGCCTTCCTGTTGATGGTATTGTTGCAGTGCTTTTTCGGCCGCGTTTAAATTCAGCAATCCAATATTTTACCATGTAATCTGACGGAGCAGACTCACCGTAATGTTTATCGAGCTTTTGTTTTGTCTCTTTCGCCGTTTTCCCTTTCAAATAATATAGAGTTTAATCACTGCACGAAATTTTTCCATTTTTCAAGAAACACAAAAGTTGCTTACTTCAAACGACTACAACAAATAACTATAGTCGATGAATTTGGGTGAAATTTTAACAGCTGACGTTTGACAGATCGCAATTTCTAAAAAACAAAAAATTTTTGTGTTTGGGCTGCCATTTAGCGCTAGGTAGCTTCATTTTCAATCCGCCCTCGTATAATACATGGTAGAATTAGGAAAATGCACACATTTCAAAGGTTAATGAACGAGGTAGTTATAGAGCACTAGACTTCGCATTTGGATGCATTGTTGATATTATTGTAGCTTCGAAATCAGACGAAGAGCTCAAATGCAACTACTGTTTAAAAAGCTTGTCGATCAATATCAAAACTTCAAAATACGTTTTTGGTGTTAGTGCTTTTAGCTTTCTAAGTCAGAAAATTACCCTTAACAGAATATTCCCATCCGAAGAAAGAGTTGAACCCAAATGCTTATTTGTAGTGCCTACATCCATTCGAGAAATTCAACAATTTATTGCATGGTTAATCCATGAAATGATTCGCTTAGAATGAAAGTGCGCTTGCTCATGCAACACTTTTGGGTTATATTTTAGATGACGCAGTATTCAGTCTTACTACTTTTGCATCAAACACTGCAGTCGGAGCCGTCTTGCAGCAACTCAAAAATGGATGTATAGGGAGCCTCTAGCATATTTCTCCAAAAAGTTACAACCATCAGCCGAAACGAAATATTAAGCATTTGATAAAGAATTACATGCCATAAACTAAGCGGTTAATTATTTTCGATATTTTGTAGAAGGTTCAGAATTTACAATTTTCACCTAATCTTTGTAAGCTCCAAACCAGAAAGAAGTTCACGAAAAGCTCGTTATTTGGATTTTATGTCGCAGTTTTCAACGGACATTTAATATATTGCAAAGATAATGTTGTCCCTTACAGGCTGCCACGCACAAACGATAACGCGATTGCCTCTATCGAAAAAACACTTGATCTCATATCTATTTCGGAGTTACAGAAGCCTGACGAGGAACTTCAGAAATTACTTTCTAGTTCCACTCGTCTCACAACTAGAAATTTAAAAGCGGGTCGTTACTTTTGGCCAAGGACGTTAACATTTGAGCACAGTCCTGCCTTTCATTCCAAAGATCTAAAATTCAAAGGCACACCAAATCGGAATTATGACAATTTAAACAGCCGTTTGGTTATTTTAAACACATTCATTTGGACATCGCTGGATCACTTGGACCACTTATGCATACAGTTTAACAGTGGAAAATGATATATTAAGGTTTTGGGTACCTGTAATAATAAGTCCAATCTAATCTGTTCTCAGAATTAACGAAGCTACTTTAGGCACAGATCGAATTTGGAAAGCTCCTTACCACCCGCAATCTATAGTGCGGAGTGGAACGTTTTCATCGCCAACTAAAAGTTTCTCTAAAGCGAGTGGCAATTCACAGAGTTCACAGATGTCAATAGTTCTTACCATAGGTACATCAAAAGATAATATTAAATGTTCCCCGGCAGAAATAGTTTGTGATTAACCACTAAAATTATCAGGTGAATTTTTTTAGCGAAGTGCTAGATCAACAACCAGCAGACTCCGATCAGGTTATTAAATATCTACGAATTACTATGCACAATCTAGTTTTAGCTGCGCCACCACATGTTCTAAAAAGAGATATATAGTTATTCCAAAAACGCTGGATAAAGTGGGGTTAGTTTTTATCCGGGTTGATAAAATTCGTACTAGGCTGACTGCGCCTTACGAAGGCCCACATACTGTTGTGGTGGACAACAATGGAAAAAATACATACATATCTATCGATAGTCTTAAACCAGCTTTTGGAGTCTCGATCAATAATATCGGAAAACCAAAATGTGTGTTCAGTTTTCAGTTTAAGAAAAAATTATTAATGTTTTTCCCGTAATATTTACTCGAAGGGGGATAATGTGACGATAAGCAATGAAAACCATTACAAATGTAATTCAGCTAACAATTGCATAGCAATACCCGCTAACACTTACAAGCCTACCGGTTTTTGAGTTATCCAAAAATATTCCAAATGGAATAATATTGCTACCAAAGTATCACTTGCAGTTGTACTGAATCTCACAAGCATGATTTTGAACGTCATAACACAATTTGAAATTTAGACCAATTCGAACGTTTAATGCAATAAATAAATACTCTTTAATTAATTCTATTGTTTGTTTGTATTTCAATACCCCAAGTGGACTCCCAATTCAACTTCAATAATTCTTTAATGTCTTTGTATCCGACTTAAGTGAATTGCCCTTTTAAAAAAAACAGCTGCAAACTAGCGCATTTTTTCAATTCGTAAAAAATATCGTAGGAATTGTGTTAAATGTTGACACTAACAAAAAACCTTATGCCAAGTCATCTACGTAACGTTTTACGTGTCGAGAACCGCGTATATTACACGGCGTAATATACCTCGTTGGTTTGCACATCTTGTACTATACATATTCTACAATCCAGTCCAGTTTATAGTTTTATGCGCCAAGTAATATGTCGAATGTTCCGGGTTTCTACTTAAATTCGAGCTAATAATCTATATGTTTGATAAGTTTTGCATGTAGTCTATGTAAAATTCAAAAGATATGGTATCGTGAAGACGTAATATTCAATTCAGCAGTTAGCTCAGACAATTGCTAATCTAGATGTAGGATATAGAATGATGCTTTTTGAATGGCAACTATTTAAAATTTGTTTACCTGCGAGTACTGTACTCGTATATATATGTATGTACCACATCTCCTTACACATTGTATATATACGTAGGTATCGACCTATAGGAGAAGGAAAATTTTTATATTTTTAAAAGCTTTTCCCGTTCTTTTCTTATTTTTTTTTATGTGTTGTTGTTCCATTTAATGTCTTTTTAAAGTTCAAGTATGTATGCGTACGTATATAAACGAATACTTAATGTACATATGTAAATGTATATCTAGAATTCAAGACGAATAAAAAAAATTAAATTTATTGAAATGATTAAGATGGATCTCGGAAATCATATAAAATTTTATTGTTTTAAATTTATTATTTCCGACATTCTGCAAAAAATTTAATATCTTTAATGGAATATTTTCTGTTTTTTATACGGAAAACATTTTATAAATTGCCGATTATATACCTGTAGTATATAGCGAGGTGCGATTGGAATGAAATAAACAGAGAAAACCAATATTTTTATATTTACGGTGTTTCACCATCTTTTTCGTAAGGATGCGGTAAGGGTTTCAAAATTAAAGTTGTGGGTAAATTAAACAAATGAGATCTTGCTTTCATTTGGTCCGAGACAATTCTTGGAAAACCGTCATCATAGTCTCTGCGGATACAGTTTTTTTCTGAATATCCCTAAACCATTTTCCTATATAAGTGTAAAATATAATGCGACTACATATTTAGTTGATAAACCGTTTGCTTAGGGAATTCTCTTAAAATTAAAATCAGTAAATTTCAACAACAAACATGGTATTCTTGAAAATACCAGGCTTAAGCATTTTTGCTAACTCAACGTAATGAAAATTAACCAAGTTTCTGCGGTTTCATACCAGACAGCTCCATCGCCTATATACTAAATGAAAGGATTCCAGCTGAAATCCGGTAAACAATTTTGTCTCTATTATTCCTAAAAGTCGAATTTGATAAAATGTTTACAAAAATCTCTGCAATAGATTTCCGATGGCCACAAAAATAACAACTCGTTTATATTAGAGCCATTAAGTTGAACCGTTTTCAAGGATCTCCACAATTTATCGCATCGCTGAATCTGCCAAAAAATTTATTAACGTATAGAACCCATAGTCTATGGGTTGATTGGTATCATTGGGCGAAAACTATTCAGTTTTGAGATTCAGTATTAGGATCAATATCACCACCGATCGTAAAGTCACATCTAAACCATATGCTCTTCATAGAGTTAACAATACTTTGGCGGATTCGATGAACGTTGTTGCTCTCAAACTTCGATCGATTTACTTCTACCGGGAGTAGTTAATTTTTCAAATTGTTCATGAATTGGGTTAATTTTGATAGTATGGCTTACGGAAATATAAATCACATGGCAAAATCACCTATTACAGTATATAGAAACAAATTTATTACAAACAACTTATTTATTGAAAAGTAAACTCTATTTGCTATAGCAGAAAATATCTGATATGGCAAAATACTTAAGTATTTTGGACGTTCCGGAGGTGTCCGCGATGTCCATGGTATATTCATAAACTGAAAATATTTGGATAGAAAACTGGATACTTGCCTGCTGCTCGTATATAAAATGTTTTGCTTATAACGGAGTCACGTTGCGTTTCTTATATGCAAACTTCAAAATTGGACAGCTGCTAAAAGAAGCTGCTAGACTAAAAAACTTGACTCCCAAAATTACAGAAACACCATATTGGACATATTTAGGAAAAACTTTTAAAAATGTGAAGTTTTTTCAAACCCTGAGAATATTAAACGGATTTTGGATCTATGCATGATAAGTGACCTATAAATACAAAATGGATGTATTATTTGGGCAATGTTTGATTCAGGAGCCATCACTAATCGAAATACAAATGTCGCTATTTGAGTACAATCCTTGATTCAGTAAAATAAATTAACTGACGGCGCTATTCGTGAGAAAAAATGATGAAACATTGTAAACGGCCATTCATCTATTATAATAAGAAGCTCTGTAAGCACATGACAAAATAATTTTTGATGAATTAGTTGCACTACTTAACAGGAAGGCATAAATACACATAACTCAGTCTATGCGGTACATACATTAAGATATTAAATCCACGTAAGCCTAAAACTGTATATTCTATTCATATTGAAGGTAAATATCTGGCTGAATGAGATGGTATGGAAATCATGAATTTCCATATCACCGCAAAAAAAAATTGTTTGTTGTTTGTGGCTCAAAATACACTAAATTTTTAGGGCCTCACACATGGCAATACTGTAATCAGGAAATAAATGCGTAGCAGGCCAAGCCCAGTACTTCAGATCTTCCAACCGGCAATGGGAAGATTGTTTAGCAAGAAATGGAAATAAGGGGTTCGAGATTGGCCACTGTTATTCACGGCTAATTAGCACAATTAGCCTGATGTAGCAGGAAATACAAACGGTAAGTACGATTAACGTAATAATATACTAAATAGTGTTCAGTTTAACCTGCAACATTCAAAGGCTGTTTCGGCAGCCCTACTTCTCAGACTGACTAGATCAGAAGAGGACGTAGTTTTAATTCAAGAATCATGAATTAACAATAACAGGATCTGTGGGCTCAGTATGAAGGGATATACGCTCGTATACTCAAACATATCTGGGACGACCAGGTCATGCATTCTTGGGAGCAATAATTTAAACAATTGCCCACTTTTTTAATCCAGCAATTGTGATATAATCAAATTTGGCTGGTATCAGCCTATATGTGACAAGGAGGTTTCACCGGATAACCTGGCCAAACTGGTCCTCGACGCAGAAAAAAAGGAGGATTGGTATGATATTTGGTTGTGTTGCAAATTTGCATCACACAATATGGAGAAGTGGAGACATCAACGAAAGGGGTAAGTAATTTTTTGATTAATTATTAAATACCAACCTTTTAGTGCGTGTAATCTGGGGCGAGTACCCACATTTATTAATAGGAATAAGCAGAAAGTTCTAGACGTAACCTTCTCTTCAGATAATACGAAATACGCTTTCTGATCACGCTATATACATATGTAACTTATAGCCTGAACATTATCCCTGCTCCCCAGAAATCTTTCAGGAATCCCAGAAAGCAGAGCAGGTATAGAGAATGTTAAAAGCGATTCTTGCCGCAAGAACAACCTGAGCTTCCAACGATAGCAGAGAAACTGGAATACATGGTGGACGCTATCACAACCGTCCAGCCCTTTAATGCTGCTTGTCGTACGGATAGTCTAGGGGCAATGAAAAACCAGCACCGTGGTCAACGGGTCTGGGGACGTACCAAATGGGTTGTAAGAAAGCCTTAAATAAAGCCAAATGTACGAGAGTAACTCAAGGTAAGAGTCTTATAAGTTAAGGACCTAAACTTATTTAAAAGGATGTCTTGGAGATTCTACTGTGACAAATTGGAGTAAGTCTCCGAAACTTGTCACATTAAAAAACTTCTGTCTATCCACTTCCCAGGAAGCTTTGATGAATCGACGGAGTCCACTACTCATCGAGTGACACATTCATCGCCCACAAAGAATATTGTTTCTTATAAACTGATCCTATGGGCACTAATAAATCGGCTAGTCCAGATTGGATCATACCAGCAAAAATCCGCAAGGTGGTAGCTTTCATCGATATTGAGGGCATATTTACCAACGTGAGGATAAATTCAAGCGGGTTAATTACTCACATGCTTGTGAGCAGTACGGTTAACTCTATGCTGCGGGTTTACCATTAGGAAACGTGTGGAGAAGGAAACCCCGCAAGGAGATGGAACATATGTGATCAATGGATTGCTGTTGGAAACTAGAGATAGAGAGAGAGAGACGGAAAGAGCTGCCCTGAAAAACATAAGGATCATTCAGGAGGTAATGCTGAACGCGCTCTTATTACTAACGAGATGGCCCAGCAGATGTGAACAGTAGTGGATTCTCTTACCTTTAGCGGTATTAGACTAGATTTAGTTGACAAATCAATCTCATTTCTGAGCGTGATCTTGGAAAGTAAGCTTAATTGGAAGCCTACATTTTGGAAAGAGTAAGCAAAGGTACTATAGATATGTACTTATGCAGGAGCGCCATTAAAAAAAAGATGACGTCTGAAACCGGAGTTGATAGACTGGTTTTTCACCGCCATTGTAAGACCGCTACTAATATGAAGATGTTGGCCAATACGTGACTATCAGCTGCCATATTTCCACCTAGTGGAAATATCATATTTAATAGTTTTTCTGGCATCAAGGGTGAACGAGCATTGTAATTTAAGTTAACGAGCATTTCAATATTACAGCGGCCTATTACAGTTACTGTCATATATTGTATTGGATAGAATCACTCCTCTAGCGGAGGGTTTGGTTGGTGACTATCAAGGAGGATTTCGTCCGAATCGATCAGTCACCGATCAGGTCTTTTCGCTGCGGATGATTCTATCTAAATATTATGAGACATCCATCCCCGTACATCAGGTGTTCCTGGATTTCCGGCAGGCCTATGACTCGATCAATCGAGAGAGTTTATGGTCTGCCCTGGAATACCTAGGAATGCCAACAAAACTGGTACGACTATGTAGGATGACAGTGACGCAGTCCCAATGCTGTGTTAAAGTTGAGAACAGGCTATCGACAAATTTTGTAGTTAACTCGGGTGTTCGGCAGGGAGATGCTCTGTCCCCGATACTCTTTAATCTCATGTTGGAGTACATCTTTCGTAAAACTGAAACACCGCAGCGTAACATCTTATATCGCCAGTCCAATCAGGTGCTTGCATATGCAGATGACATATGCGTGATTGGACTGAATAGCAACGGAGTGAAAGAAATACTTGATCCGCTTGTAGAGTTTTCAGCTTCAGTTGGACTTCAGATCAATGAGTCCAAAACGAAATACCTGATCTCTGGTTTTAGGGACAATGGCACACCAGATTTTAGTAGTGGCCACCACACGTTTGAGGGAGTGAGGAGGTTCAAATATTTGGGTTCTCTCATCACTCACGATAACAGTGTGGGTGAGGATATTAAAGTGCGGCTGGGAGCTGGCAGTCGTTCTTTGTATCCTCTAAGGCCACTGCTAAAATCTAAACACTTATCAAGTGCCGTGAAGCTGAAGCTTTACAAAGCGTTGATCAGGCCCGTTGTTATGTTTGGATGTGAAAGTTGGGCGCTGACGGATAAGTACGAGAGATGGCTCCTAACATTTGAGAGAAAAGTCATGCGTGTGATTTACGGCCCAAAACGCGAAATAGACGGTACCTACCGAGCTCTGTACAATATCGAGATCAGAGATCTGATGAAGATCCCCGATATTGTACATGAAAGAAGATCTCAGCGAGTACGCTGGCTCGGGCACGTTCTGCGTGCTGATCCGAAACGAATTGTGCAGCGATCTCTGAAAGGAGAGCCACCATATGGTAGGCGCAGAGGTCGTTGCAGGCGACGATGGCTCCATGGTGTAGAGAACGACTTGGCCTCTTCAGATTGTCTTAGACAGTATGAAGACCATGCTCGGGATCGAAACCGCTGGAGGCGAATTGTTGACTCAGTAAGGGGCCAGTAATGGCCTTTAAAACTGTTTTAATTTAATTACAGCGCTTAGGAAAGAGGCAGTTGCCTCGTCAAATAAAGTTGGACTACTACACCATTCCTTGTAGTGTAGCACGGACGGGAAGTTTGGCAAAAACCGGACTTAAGGCACTCCAAAACGTTAATCTCCTTGCGTCAATGAGATTTAAGAATGATTGTGTGTATAGTCACACGACACTGCGTTTTCGGAGAACATGCAAGGAGGCTAGGCCTGGAAGCAAATGACTTCTGTAGAAGCTGCATGGATGAGGCGAGGCAGAGACTTTCGTTCACTTCCTATGTTCATGACCGGCATTAGCATACCGAAGGCATAAACATATGGATATAGGTACATAATAACAGCCCCTCAGATCTCGAAAACTGTAAAGTGCGAAATATATTACGATACATTAGAAGCTTTCATTGGTTCCACTACAGGTTAGGGGGAAGATCACTGTATAAATAGTAAAAATATACATTTATCAATGCTGGAGTTAATATACATTTCTTATACATTCTATATTGTGTATGAAATTTCCTTCTACTTAACCCCTATATATTATGTATGTTATTGATTTTTCCAATTTTCATGATAATTTGTTTATGTATTATTTTTTGTATGCATATTGCTCGAAGTGAAAATTTGATATGCGAGCTGGGTGAGAAAATCTATATCTTAAATAATTTTAAAGTTAGAATGTAAATTACCAAAATAAAATTTTATTTTGTTTTGGAAAAAATAATTTTCTTTGTTATGTATGTAAATATGTATATATAGAAAACCCTTCGGGACAGTGAAAAACTACTTGGTAGTATAAGAAGTATATAAGAAACGAAAACTTTAATAAATATTTTTAAAACTTTTAATAATCTTAAATTGCAATTTAAATTTCTTATTTTGGTAAATATACATCTACGAAAGAATACTGCAGAGTTTTATTTTTAAGAATGCTGTAAGTTTTTAATTAAAAATATGATTTTCCCTTAGGTTATGAATATTGATTTGTGCACAAAGCAATAGAACAACTTCTATCTGTATAACGATATACATACTTATGTATACGAACACAAAAGAAAATCTTTTGATTTTTAACTGTATACAAGAACTGTATACGAATTTGGGTTAATTCCAAATGAAGCATAAAATACGTTTGAGAATTATTATTATTATGATTATTATACTGAGAAAAATCTTTGGAAAGTTTTGTCATCATTTTTAAAAATATTATTATCTACTAGAATTTTTTTATAATTATGTATAGCACCCACTAAACCACTTCTAACAAGTATTTTGTTTTTCTCTGTATACAAAACACAATCTTCTTTTCGTATATACAAATTTTGCCATTATACACTATGTACATATATATGAAAAGAATTGTTCCTAGGTTACATACTCGTATGTATAGTTTCCATATCCACCCGCACAAAAAAATTTATTTTTAACACCTCGTTCTTCTCCATATATACATATACTGTTGTTCAGACTTTAATAAGTTTTTCTTGGGGGCGGAATTATGTTTTTGCAGAATCTCGAAAGGATTCGCCAAAATTTATATGCAAGGTATAAAGTCTTAAAAATAAAAATCAATTATGATTTATTACATAAAGTTTGGAAACATTACAAAAAAAAAAAAACTGCCAGACGATTTTTTGTGAAATTTTTATTTTTATTTTTCGTTCCAGAAAAACTTCTAAGGTATACGTCGCATAATTAATTGAAAAATGAGAAATTATTTTATGTTTTCATCCAAAGACATATAAAAACAAAATTAAAAGTAATTTTTTCATTAAAGCGTTTGAACATAGAAGTCATGTTTTTTTAAGATCGATAACAAGTTTTTCTAAACCATACAATTTCTAAATGACGCCTACCATATTCTATACTTCCAGGACAACTCAACTTTCATGACTCAAAATCACAAAGTAACGATTCGAATTGGAACACAGATTTTTTGCTTAATTATGTGTGGTATATACAGGGTGTCCCATAAAAATGCCAATGTATAAATTTACATAAACTCATTTAACTAATCGGACCTCCGAAACGTAAAAGCTCAATCAATCATTTTAAATTAAATGACCCTGTGACAAAATATCAAGACGATATTGATGAGCTTTTTGATAGATGCTGTGTATAAAGAATAATTTTTCAATACAATCAAAATCTTTGTTGTGTGTTATGGGAGCTTTCGCATTTATTTAGTTGTTAATAAATAAAATTAAAGGTATAAATTAACTCTCAAAAGGACTATAAAAGTACGCAAAATGAGAAAATTAATTCACTAGGCCTTAAAATTGAATTTCTAAGTGGAAGGTTAGGTTAGGTCAGGTTGAGTGGCTGGTACAGCACACATAGGCCGTAGACGGTCCGTTGTGATACCACAGGATCTTACTTCCCTATTACCCTTATGAGAACTAGTTTCAGCTACTTATGTAGCGTGATATATCTCGCACCTTACAGTTTTCGAGATCAGTGCCAAACCGGGCATGAGCATAAGAGGTGGACTACCGTCTCTTCTTCCTCCTCGTCCATACAGCTTCTGCAAAATTCCTTTGATTCTAGACCTAGCCTCCTCGCATGTTTCCAAGTAGGCAGTGTCCTGTGAATATCTCCACGATCGTTTTTAGTTCACGTATACGTAGGGAGATCAGTGTCTTTGAGTGTTTTAAGTCCAACTTGACGCTACATAAGAAAGTTTTATACATGATAGAGCTGTATGCTACATGAAAGAGTGTTCGTCCACTTTTCATTCGCTGAGGCTTCTGCCTCCTTTTTAAGCAGAGTCTTGAGGGTCTTAATAGGCCCCCCAACATTGCTCTTTCCGGTAGCAGTTGGAGAGTTTTAGCATGCCTTGCTAGTTCTTTCGCCCTGCAGTTCTCCATGGCGTCCGAGTGGCCTGGGAACCAGACTATCTGAATGTTGAAATGCTCACTCATCTCATTCAGAGATAAGTGGCATCCCAACGCCACCCTAGACGTCAGATGTCTCAAATAAGTCAGGACCTCCTCAATCGCTGTCACCTTTGCCTGGTACACGCTGCAGTAATCAGGGAGACGAACTGATATATCCACTTCCAATTTATCATAGAAGACCCCAGCTCCTACACCGTGTAGCTTGGAGCCGTCCGTGAAGAACTGCAATGCTTCTGTTTCCGCAACCGACCCGCTCCTCCAAGATTCTCTTGAGAGGCAGAAAGTGCGGAATCTTTCTCGAAGCATAAAGTTGGTGTAACGTAGTCTGAATTCGCTAGTTCCTTCCTTAGCGATTAAATTATCGTCGAGTGTCCTGTCTGAAGACACTTCCACTGAGATATGGCCGATAGTCGGGTGGCCGTAACCGCCACCATCTACTTACCATAAATATCGACGGGGAGAAGGTGAACCATAACGTCCTAGGCACATGTTGGTGTTATTTGCACCTTCTCAATCCCTTTCCTGTAGGTTACTTTATCAAGAGATGGGTACCACATGCTCGCCCCATACATAAGTACAGGTTTTTCTGCGGCAGCCAATAACCAGCTCCAGCTTCAGGCCCCATCTCTTTCCGATGGCGTTTCTGCACGAGTACATGCCTATATTAGCCTTGTTTACTCTTTCCACAATGTTGGGCTTCCAACTATGCTTACTATCCAAGATTACGCCCAGAAATGTGATTGATTAACCCACTTAAAGGGTAATCCACCCCAAGGAACGACAATCCCTCCAGAATTGCCTCTGTCTTTACATTATTAAAGGCGCCCTCAATAATAGTCTAGCATTAAGTCCTTTTATTGATTACTGGTAGAATAGAAACTCAATGTAAAGGAGTATTGTATCTGTCATCTTATGCATTTTGATTATATGTTCAAGTTAATCGTGAATGGGGCCATTTACCCACAGAGAGTGCCAGGCCCGTAGTAAATATAATTTTGTATAAGAAGATATCTTTAGAGTGTTGCTTGATAGTGCAGTACTAAGTTGGTGGTAAACTCCATCTAAAACTAAATATAACGAGACCGATAGCAAACCAATACCGTGAGGAAAAGTTGAAAAATATTCTGAATAGAGATTTAAACAGTATATACGTGAAACCACCAAGAGGTTAAACTCAATGAACTCGAACTTGTAAAAAAACAGAATCATTGATATAAAAATTGATTTGTCTGCGATGTGTTATCAATATATACTACATTTGTAGATGTTTCTCAATGATTTTAAATATGGAGCTCTTTTCGCATCCATTTGTGTATCTGACAATATGATGACACATACATATATCTGACCGTTTGAGCATATTTGCAACGAAATTCGCTACGCTATGTTAAACAAATGCCGTGTGCATATCGATCTTATCGACAATGAAACGCTTTGGGATACCTTTGTTTCTTGAAACTTGGAACAAGGAGTCTAGTATAAGTGCTTAAGTTTTATGAGTTAAAGCGTACTGTAAGCATATATACTGTGACTCGAAAGATGGTGAGCTATACCTGATCAGGTTGAAGTTAGGGGAAACCCTGATAGAGAATCGTAGCAGTTCTCACGTGCAAATCGATTTTCAGAATTGGTTATAGTGGCGAAAGACCAATTGAACCGTTTAGAAGCTGGTTCCCTCCGAAGTTTCCCTAAGGATAGCTGGTGTATATTGATATTTGGTTAAAAAGTCTTATCAGGTAAAGCGAATAATTAGAAGAACTGGGGCCGAAACGACCTCAACCTATTCGCAAGCTTTAAATATAGGTAAGATCCTCGACTTTATTGATTAAAGCCATCAGAGGTTCTTTAATGATATATTGAGCCAAGTTAACAACTTTTGGTAAGCAGAACTGGCGCTGTGGGATTAACCAAACTTTAGGTTACAACGCCAAAATTAATGATTCATTCAGATACTATGATAGGTAAAGATATAAACGATTTTTCTTAAACTGCTCATGTAGATGTATTATGACCCTAGCCGCCAGAAAAACCACATGGCATACTGACTACAGGGGGTATTTCCATACATTATGGCCAAAAACCTTAAAAATTTCATATGACCAAGAATTAAAAAAATTCTGGACCTCTTCTGACCCGAACAATTTTTCTTAAACTGCTCATGTAGATGTGTTATAATCACAGCTACCAGAAAAAAAGCACGGTATATTGGTTACACATAGTGTTGTTTTATGATAATATAAAATATTTTGTTTGTTACGAATAATTTATTAAAAGTTTATATATTTTCTGCTAAAGTATGTTACAACAGTTCTTTTAAAACAAAGGCACAAATTCATTATTTTTCTGCTGGTTAAGAAAACTTCGGCAGAACAAATTATCTTTATATATAGTGCTGCTCGTGGTGGTAAGTAGAAAAATACAATTTTTCTGCTGAGAATTTTCTGCTGAGAAGCATCTTCAATCATACATTGAATGGATGGAAATATTGCCCAACACCGTCTTATTGCTGGGATCACGAAAATCTAATTTAAAAAATTGCAAAATAATCTAAAACGTTTAGATCCAGCACAAACCTAGAATCCAATGTTATGTTAATTCAAATTTATTTAACCACCAATGACCTATACCAGCGAGCCACATACTGAGCCCTCATATACGCAGAGGCGATATACCGGGTGTTTCTTTTAAACTGAGACGATCAAATATCTTGAAAAAACCCCACTCTACGGAAAAAATGTCCATAATCAAAATTTAATCATACCGAAGGGGAAATACATTAGTGCAAACAAAATAGTCCCCCACCCCCGCTTTGTAGGTGGGGCGGGGGTAACTTTTAAACTAAGATAGAAGCCATATTTTTTATTGCAGATACGGATTCTACGATTAAAAGTACGTATGATTTGAATGAAACATTTTGTTCGGTTGTATAGATGGCGTTGTAATCGACGAAATTCAATTTTTTCTATTTTTCCTTCTTAGAACACACGCGAACACACGTTTGAAATAAAAAACATCTCGTTTTCATTGGAAATACTCGAAATTCGTCATCAAAACAATTTATTCAGTTTTGTAAATCACATTTAACGTTTGTGTTATTTCTTATCTTCATGTTTTTCGTAATTGCAAAATAAACGACAAAATACTTTAGAATGGAGCGTTTAATTGTGCCAGAGAAAATTGAAATGGTTCTGGTTTATGGAGAAGCTGGCAGAAATCTTGAAAATGCTGTTGCTATTTACGCTCAACGTTTTCCGAATAGGATTCGTTCACGTGCTTCATTTGGCCGTACTATCAAACAATTTATTACTGATGGAAATGTTCAACCGAAAAAGAGGACCCGTAGACCAACAGTCACTGGAGAAAATAATGAAATTGCTGTATTGGCAGCAGTGGCTCATAATCATCATATTAGTACACGAGAAATAGTTCGCGATACCGGATTGCCCCTCACCAGTGTTTGGAGAATTTTAAAACGGCACAAGTATCATCCATATCATGTGTCTTTACACCAAGATCTTCATGGCGTTGATTTCCAAAATCGGGTAACTTTTTGTCAATGGGCACGTGAACAAATACAACAAAACCCCAATTTTTTTCGTTGCGTAATGTTCTGACGAATCGTCTTTTACAAACCAAGGAACGGTTAATCGACACAACATGCATTATTGGAGTGTTACAAATCCGCACTGGCTTCGTCAAGTTGAATATCAGCGTCCTTGGACTGTTAACGTGTGGTGTGGAATAATTGGCAACAAACTCATAGGCCCCCACATTATTGAAGGCAACTTGAATGGTCAAATGTACCGAAACATTTTGGAAAATGAACTGCCAATATTACTTGAAAATTTGAGCTAGAAGTGGGACGGAATATGTGGTTTCACAATGATATTTGTCCTGCACACTGTTCGTTGATGGCACGTGAAATACTTGATCGTGATTTCAATGGATCGGTAGAGCTGAAAAACAAAGTTTACACACAAAAACCAACAACACGTGAGAACATGATTGAGCGAATCAGAAATGCGTGTGCTGAAATTCAACCAGACACACTTCTCAGTTGTGTACAATCATTTGAAATGCGGATTAATAAGTGCATTGAAGTCGCAGGCCATTTTGAACACTTATTTTAGATTTACAAAACTGAATAAATTGTTTTGATGACGAATTTCGAGTATTTCCAATGAAAACGTGATGTTTTTTATTTCAAACGTATTGCAGAATCGAATGCGTGTGTTCTAAGTAGAAGAAATTGAAAAAATTGAATTTCGTCGATTCGAACCGAACAAAATATTTCATTCAAATCATACGTACTTTTAGTCGTAGAATCCGTATCTGCAATAAAAAATATGGCTTCCTATCGTATGTATTTCCCCCGCGGTATGATTAAATTTTGATTATGGACATTTTTTCCGTAGAGTGGCTATTTTTCGAGATATTTGATCGTCTCAGTTTAAAAGAAACACCCGGTATATAAAGGTGACAAATTTGGTTTTGAAGACGTGTTATTCTTGTATTATAATTGAATGTTCTGTGGTATAGCAAGTTTATACACCAAATTACTAAAAATATCAGTCAGTAACACTTCGACTATAAAAACCATATTAACTTTCCACCATTTTATGAGCCTATTATAACTTAAGGATAATTTATTTGCCTCGTGATCCACAACTTAAGTATTCAGGATTAGATTCATATTGGCTGGAATGAGACTACATACAATACTTAGCAAATTTCACTAAGCCCTCGTATATTATAATTTATGATAATTAATTTTGTATTTCATCGAAACTTTCTAATACCGTAATAAAATGTTATATATACAAAACAAACAAGCCTAATATTGTTTGCTTCACAATAAAAAGTATTTAGTGTCTAAGTTGGAAAACTAAGTATAGCTGCAAAAAAAACATCCATAAAAAGCAATAAATATACAAAACAAATACCAATATTAATTCCCTATGATTTAAAACCCCCTCGGAATTTATATTTCAATTATTTATTGGTCATAAATTTTAATGTTTTATGCTATATATTTATGTATATATATGTGTACGGTCTGGTTTTCAAAATCGTGTATAATCTTTTCGAGATTCTAAATGAAAAACAAAACTTCCTCCACATTACCATTTTTATGCTATTTTATTGTGTATCGCTCCTGCGTCTATATATATACATGTACGAGCTTTATGTGTTATCTAAAAATATATATAAATTTTTTGTTATTGTTGGAATACTTAATTTATGTCATAATTATTACAAAAAATACTAATAAATAAATAAAATTCCACAATACCGCAGATGGAAACAATATTTATATACATTTTTCTATGTGATGAAACTAGAAAGGCTCGTCGTCCGTAAATGAAGAGATAACTTTTTTCTTTCGTATATATATGTACATATATAAGAGAACAACAAACCGGCAGGAGCACAGTATAAAAAAGCACCGAAATAAATGGTTATGGATGTAGTTTTTATTTTTGGTTCGGCAAAAAATTTATATAAAACCAAATATTGAACCAGAATTTAATTATACAACAATTTGATTTATTGGAGGACAAAAAAAGATGGAATTTCTATTATATGTTCATCCATTATGTATATAAATGCGTATATGTATTATGGTTAAAGTCCATAAAAAAAGTTACAATAATATGTTATTCAGAGAATGAAAAAATTTAGCAAACTTACACAAAAAGTGGTTTTGTATATGCTTAATAATGGAAATAAAAATTAGGGCGCTGTTTTTAACGACGTATAAAAACAACGCCCCAATTTTTTTATAATTTTATTATTTTACAATTACAATTTTGTATCTACGAATTTTTGTTTTAATCTTCAATTTAACTTTATAAACTCTCTCTATATATATATATATATATATATATATATATATATATATATATATATATATATATATATATATATATATATATATATATATATATATATATATATATATATATATATATATATATATATATATATATATATATATATATATATATATATATATATATATATATATATATATATATATATATATATATATATATATATATATATATATATATATATATATATATATATATATATATATATATATATATAGATGTCGTCTTTGAGCTGTGTCGGATTTTCACCAAAATTATGAATAAACATTTGTACCAGATCAATAAACAGAAACATTATATACGCAAATTAGAGTGTGATAGATGGTTAATTTCAATTTAATGTGAATCGGAAACATAAACACAAAATGAATGGTTTGGAAAAATTATATGATTTGGAAATATGTGATTTGTGCGTTTGTATTTAAAATATATCATTAATTTGGCATAATGTCTAAATAAAATTTAAGTTTTCAATCGATTAAATTGTAATTTATGGTCGTTCTTATGATGTAAAAATTCACCGAACGATTTATTAACAATCGGGTCCTATATTCAACATACTGATGCAATAAAAACAGAATTTTCCCAATAATACTTTGATTATTGTTTTAAACCGTCACAATTTGTTTGATGGTTTGTCAGATGTTGAGATTGATGTCATCAAATTTTGTTGATTTTTTTTATTTGTGCGATAGGTGGTGAAATTTTCCATTATTTACCCTGCCTAAAGGTATTAAATGCACATACATATGTATTTTGCTTATTTTTTGCTTGTCATGTGTACTCTGTTCCCGGCCAAAGATGTCATTGGAACCTGTCGTAAGCCATATCAAACCTTTAAAATCTCTGTAGTTGGAGAAGCCCTTGCTAAATCCATCGAAGAAACTATATTTCGGCCTGAGGCGTTCATAAACCATTTTATTATGTATACTGTAGATTGAATTTCAAATCATTTAAAATAATTTTAAATTAAAACCTGGTTCCTAACTAGTGAAACCGAATAATTTGTAGGTAATTTCGCAAATAACAATTTCGCATGGATATTTTTAGGCTAAATTTCCATATTTAAAATTTTGGAAATTTCGAAATTAAATTTATATCTGTTCTCTTGAATTACTTGAAATTCAACTTCGTGATGGGGCTAAAGTAATTAACTAATTGGTAGCCACAAGGTGTTTAATAGCATAACATAGGCTGTCAAATAAAATGTCTGTAATAAATACAAAATACATTTTTTAAATATGTAACTAGAAAGCGCAACGTCCCGACATGTTCTTTAAGTTTTGTAATAAAAGAATATAACTAATGCAACTTAACCGTATACTGTCGCTCATATATCGATTTACAAATACATGATGACTTAACTTTAAATTTTTTGGTTGTGTCAGTCTAGCACAAATGAGTGGACTGTATATAATATGCGCTGGTGATGGATTCCGTGAATGAAAATTCTGCTCCAAGCGATTCACAATTTATTATATTTTCTAATTCTAAGTAACAATTTATTTTTATTATTAGATCTTATTGGTTGTAATGTCGGAATTCGAAAGTAATTTTCTTCTAACAAGATAAAATTAGATTTCGGTGACACAAACAAGTCCATCACTTCCAGGAAATACTTCTACCATTTTTCTCATTTTCCATTGGTTACTTCTACCAATTTTCTCATTTCCTTCCTTCATATAAGAATCATATCATTGACTTGTTTTCCATTGTTCAATTTCATTCAATGCGGATGTCAGATATTCTTGGTGCCAGTACGTTTCCAAAATAATTATGACATTCTCTGTACAGCATTCCTGTGTGATCATCTATTATATGATACCTCAGTGATGATTAGTTGTGGTACGGTGTGACGTATGCAATTAAGGACTGCGGTGGTGCTAAGGGATCAATTTCCTCTTCGGGCACATAATAACTTAAGCATTGGCTTCCAATTATCCTTTCCAAATGGGTTTGCGCTCATTTCACGCCCGCTTTCTATATAGCACCGAAATGAGGTTCGTTTGGTTACCACCACAAATACCGCAGGTAGCCTGATATCTCTTAAAAATACAAGTGGATATTACTTCAATGTTATTTTCTATGTAAATATTTAATTCTTTTAATTGCCTTCTTGCGAAAATTGTTTATCATCAGAAAATATATCTAAGCTGACATATCTACGAGCTAAAATTCTATTTACCGTGCCATAAATGACTCAGTTCTTAAATTTCCAATGACCTCTAAATGAACGTGCTTTGTACATAGACAAATGGTCTTCTTTTGGCTCAAATAAGTGATCTTCCTGGAATTACTGTAACTTAGCAAATTTTAAAATTTCTAACTCTACTTCTTGCCAAGTATTGATTGATTCCGACATTAATTACCAATCAATTTTCGAATTGAGTTTAGGATATGAACTATTTTATCATAACTTTCCATCAGTTCCACAATTAATGGTATTGATATATCGCAACAGATAGTGGTCATAACCTGAATGTTCTATCTTCGCTCCATATCGCCGTTTTTCTACCCTTGGAAAGACTGGCCACTCTTCGACTCCTGATTTCCAAAATTTTGGCCCATTCCACCACAACTGGGTGAAGTATAAGCCCATTGGGGCTTATACCTCGGGTAAGCACACTCTGCTGGATTAAGTGTTGTATGGGAATGTAATACCATCTCCTTCTTTCAAGCATTTCCAAAATATATACTAGTGCGGTCCGTTACGAATGTCTTCCATTTGCGTGATACAGCCAGTCTATCACAATAGTAGAATCGGTCCAACCGAACAAATGTGTTTCCGGAATATTTAGGAGTGACTGGATGTATCACATTAATCTGGCTATAACAGCAAGGCACCAATTAATTCTAAACGTGGTAATGATTATTATATTTGATCGGCAACCTTCGATTTTGCTGTTATCAAAATAACAACGTATTGGCCAATTTATATGTTGTACGTATACAGCAGCTGCGAAAGCAATCTCAATGGAATCGCAAAAGCAGTGTAATTGACATTCCATATCGGTTATACTCAGCCACCTTGGTATTCTTAGGATGGACATTGTTTTGAATTTCGCTTGGCCGATGGTCGTCCCATCCTAAATCTAGCAGCCATAAAGCTTTTTATGTTAATGACCAATGGTGCTAATGGATGAAAGATCCGTCTAGATTCGGACAATATTTCTCGTTTTGGTTTAGATGGTATATCTTCCGGATAATGATTTAGGAATGGTTGGATTTGCTTCAGATACATTTAACTTAGTTTAAAAACTTGGTCAAATTGGAAGATCATTTTCTTAGGTTAAACCCAGATTGTGACAATATATTAGCAACTCCTTGTGCCATTTTAACTGCTCAGGTACTCCAGTTATCGTCCATGTGGATATCCTTCTATAACACCTGAGATGTCTTTGGATAGATAGTTACCTTATCTTCGGTTTTTTTTCACGAGTCTGGTTGGCAAATATGGTCCGTAGAACATTCCCTATGTTAAAGTTTTCAACTAAAAATATTTAATGGTGCCATCAGATACCCTTCGCCAAATTATTCATTGATAATGAAGATCACTGGGTTGAATCCATATCTGGCGATACATCTTCTCTGCAACCGCTGTAAATACTAACTTTATGAATCTGAGAACGAACGAAAACATGATCTATTAAATTTTGTAGTGTCGATCGGGTGAATAAATTATCAATTAAGGAGTATCGAGGGCTTATCTTACCAAAACATCAAACACCATACATAATTTTGTGATTGTCGATGTCACCTTCCATGGCTATACCTATATAATGATTCTTCTGATGGCCTTCTTTCAGGTTTAAATGGCAACCTTACCATATAATGGTTCTCTGATAACTTGATAGTTGTGGTTTTAAACAGATCTTCATTAATCTGATGATCAGGTAACAGTGAGGTAGGACTTAATACTTTTTCAGATTCGCAAATCTTGGTATAACCACCGATCATGGTATTACAGTGGCTGAGTTCTTGTGTTTGTGTTACATTGCCCGTCAGTCTTAGCGTATAAATTGAGCTAAGATCGTATTATTGGAATCCCGAAATGATCTAGTTCAAGGATATCAAAGAACTTTTCGGCTCCAACCAGTATAGATCGATTTTCGATGTTGACTTTAAGCTTATATCAGCTAATGATAATTATGAATGCATTGGCACGTTACCGAATCTGCTTTCGAAATTGAAATAACCATATATTTTTCTTCCAGATGAGTACGAGAGATGGCTCCTTACATGAGTACGAGAGATGGCTCCATACATTTGAGACAAGAATCATGCGTGTGATTTACGGCCTAAAACGCGAAATCGATGGTACATACCGCGGAGCTCTGTATAATTGCGAGATCAGAGATCTGATGAAGATCCCCGATATTGCGCATGAGATCTTATCTCAGCGAGTACGCTGGCTCGGTCACGTTCTGCGTGCTAATCCGGAACGAATTGTGCAGCGATCTCTGAAAGGAGAGCCACCATATGGTAGATGCAGAGGTTGTTACAGCCGACGATGGCTCCACGATGTAGAGAACGATTTGGCCTCTTCAGATTGTCTTAGACAGTATGAAAACCATGCTCAGGATCGAAATCGTTGGAGCCTAATAGTTGACTCAGTAAGGGACCAGTAATGGCCTTTAAAACTGTTCATTATTTTAATTATATAATTCTTCCATTTGCGCCTCCTAGTTCCATACTTTTTGAACTAATGCTTCACGAAATTTTCTGTGATAGAGATTCAGTCATTTTACAATTGTATAGAAGGAGGACTGACATGAAACGGAGGTAAACCCCTTTTGGATACCCTATATATTTGGGATGAATTTTAGTTTACATAAATACACCAACCACATCCTTTAGGTGATCCGCATATAGTTTTATAGAACGACGACGACGTTAATGATGCACATAAATTTTAAACTACGATTAGATAGTTCGTTTAAACCGTTATTGTTTTATGAATAAATTAGTTGCCATAATCGTTCTTTGATTTGTATAAACAATTAAAATATCAAACGAGACTTTAAGAGAGACGAAACTATGTATATAACTCCAAAAAAATAATTTATGTGTATTGTATTGATCACGTTGAAGTAATTGACGTCATTAAAGTAGTTTTATAGTAAAAAAAAATCAAGTTTTAGTTTTCGATCAAAAATAGTAAAACAAACCGCGCAACCGGTTTTGTTTTGATATTTTATAATGAATGAAGATGGTGATTCATATATCATTGTAAATTTATCATTCTATATAGATTTTTGACAAAAGGTGTGTTCGAGTTCAAGTGGGCAACGTCACCCAAACAGAATATTAAATTGTTGCTGACTTTTAAATTTTTCAATTATTGTTTTGAATATTAAATCAGTCTTCTATATAAATTCAAGTGTCATTCATCTCGTACAAGTACATTAATATTTTGATACATGTCTTCATTCCAAATCCAACAACACCTACATTGTTATCATATGTGATCTGACAGTTACATATGCGAATATACAAGTTTTGTCAAAACACCAAACAAGATCTGATGCAAAAATAAACGCCAAACAATTTATTTTATTCCACATTTTATTAGTAATTCATTTAAAGCCACCCTTCACCCAAATCACTCGCGCACTAAAACAATTCGTTTTTCCAAACCGTCTCTTCAATCCATTTAACATAGGGAAAAACTTTCGTGTACACGCCCGGAGTATTACGAAATCCACAAGCTGTCCCAAATGAAACTATTCCGTAGATATAAAATAATGAGTTATGTGTGGAACGCACGATAAGAGGTCCTCCCGAATCGCCCTATTATAAATGTAGAATTAAAAAGAATTTTAAATTTACTCGAATTTTATTTAAACTTACTGGACATGTGCTTTGAATAGTATTCTTAGATCCCGCACATATATGAGTATCGTTCATAATACCGTAAGGATGTCTGCGCCCTACATTGTATAACGTTTGACACTCCTCATAGGTAAACAATTCTTGATTCACTCCAACGAGTGTTGCACTATTTAATTCGACAGATCCGGTTGCCCCCCAGCCCATAGATAAATAATATTGCAATAAATCTTCACTTGGTGGCAAACATATTGGCCGAATGTGGTAGTTAAACTTAACTTGTGTCGCGAGTTCAATCAAACCTATATCATTATACACAAATTTTGACTTATACTCAGGATGTGGAATAAGATTGGCTACATCAAAATCTTCGGGGCAGTCAGCTGTATCAACATCATTTTGTAAATCAATTACACCTAGGCGGACTTTGTGCACTGGGCCAATTTGACGGTCTGTCAAACAATGAGCTGCGGTAAGGATATATTGATTACTGATTAATGACCCCGCACAATTCCACTCAATATTTTGATTTAGTTTGTATCCGAGGGCGGCCTAAAATATTTCAAATAAATGTTATTGCAGAGAAGTTTATAAACGAAATTAATTAATTGTATTTTTAAGTATATACCATGTGGGGAAATTCTCCAGGCCTAGCATTAATTCCACCTGCCACAAGTAATTGATATCTGATCGGACAAATAGATCGGTCTGCATATAAATTCATCGGCACTTCAATTTCTTCTTTAGACAAGTATTTGGTGTAAGAGCTGCACTCTAAAAATATAAAATGTTTGTAAATAATTTCATTTCAATTTGGCTATTACTGTATCTTTACCACTAAATGATATTGGTTGATGAAAAGCGGGTAGGTCATCTGGATGGCAATAGAAATCATTACAGCAATATGATCCACACTTATCCAATGTTAATCTATTAGGACTTGCAGAGCTTAATTGTTTGCATGTCCCTATTAGTCCCGACTTTGAATCGATGCATTTTGGTCCAACGAATGTTGCAATTGCTTTTGAAATTTGATTAGCCGTGCACTCAAATACGTCACCATTTTCAATTGGACAACAATACCAATTCTGGCATATCTTGTCATTACACACATTCTGAATCAATGATTTTAAATTGGGATTCCGTTCGGCAAAACCACAGCTCAACTGATACCTACCCGTAATATTTAATTCTTTTACAGTACACTCCCGATTTTCTAACAATCTCTGTGCTAACGTATCAATTGGATGATCTACGTTCGAGCATACATTTTTCAATCGGCTTGATGATGTGGCCGGGCAACAAACCAGGTCCGAACACACTTTATCTGTACACAATTTATTAACGTGCGCACCATTATAATTTTTTTTCAGCTCTGGACAATCCGACAAAAATTTCATAATCCCCATGGCATTCGAATTGACCACGCGACATTCCAAATTCTGTTTTAAATTTATTTTTGCCGCTTGTTTTAATTGTGGCCCGCGCTTATTTGTAATGGGACAACAAATGATTTGTGTTCTACCGTCATATCCACACACGGCATGATCGTATTTATGACGGAATACATTGGCCAATATTATAGGACACTTTTGTATTGGTTGGCATACACCATTTACTTCAACACCATTATGCACGGATACACACGCATCTCCGATTTCGTGTAACAATTCACTTTTAAATATTATAATTCCATCGTTTTGACAATATCCGGTTGTTATTATAGCGTATAGTAAAATTAAGCTCGGCTTGGACATGGTCTTTATATCATGCGACTGTTACTAACAAACTAACCAAGAAGAGTTTCAAAATTTGCATTTATAACAAAATAATTTTTAGATAACTGGAATAAATTAGTGTTCTGGGTTTTTGCTATAAATCACGAGATCAAATTGTAAAAACCAACTTTGTGTACGTAAGTTATTGAAAATCGTAACGTCTTTTAGAAATTAATGATCAGAACCATGATTGAACAACGTATAAAATATCGGAGTATCTATAAGTTATTGCAGAAACATAATTGGAAAATTTGAAATGCCCAGTTCAGACTCAATATTCCACTTAAACATGTTTGGAAGCCTAGTTTGAACAATTTTATAAATAGACTTTTTGTGATCTATTTGATTATACATTTACAGCCCAAAATATTAAAATAAAATAAAAATTAATTGGATAAAATTCAAGATTTCAAATTTTTGTAGAATATTAGAATTCATAATTCTAAAATTCATATTCATTGTAATTCCAAATTTCTATGGAACATGTAATTCTTATATAGACAATCAGCACTATTGACTTATATTTCATTTCAGTCGTGCCCGAACCACAAACCAACTAATGCTTCTAAAATATCTGTTCAATCCATTTGCCGTACGGATTTGCATACCGTTGAGCTACATTTTACTGCTTGTGACTTTCTTCATACGAAAACTAATGTTGATCTTCTTTAATTACTCTGACACTCGGTTCTTCTGTAGTTCTGTATAATTCCACGAATCGTAAACTTCAAGATACATTTAGATCGATTGACATATAAATTCATCAGCATTTCAATTTCCTTGGTATATAGCGAAATATCTTGTGTATGAGCTACACTCGTAAAATGGATTTTGAACTACAATTTAAGTTTAACTATAATTATTTTACCTAAACATACCTCTTGGCAATATCGATTGACGAACTGCATCTCGCTACAGTAATATTTTCCACACTTATCCCATAATAATACATCAGAATGCGCACAACTTCGAATTGATGCATTTTAGTTCACTATTGCTGAAGTCAACCGTTTAATTTCGACAGCTGTGCATTGAAATACGTTATTATCACATATCGAATTGGGATTCCGTTCTGTATATACGGACAGTATTCATTCTGTTGGTATCTGCCCGTAATATATTTAACTCTTTCACTGTGCACTCAATATCAATCGTAATATTTTAATGACCCCCATTTCGTTCGAATTGGCAACATGGCATTCCAAATTTATACCGAAAGGTAATTTCAAATTTCCCGCACTGTCGTTCGAAATTGCAACGCGTTGTTGGTTGTTGCAGCTTTGGGGCAAAACGTTTTCTTATTATGCACATTGGCTAAAATTGAAGGACTGTTTTGTATTGGCTGGTGCGCACCATTCACTTTAGCACAAAAGCACACACATTACCAATTTATATTAACGCAGCATTTGTTGTTATGTTTTTACCATCAATATTCAAATTAAGATCCGCTTGGAAATAGTTGAAGGTGCGGTGGCTAATATCGAACTAATGACATGGAAAAAAATTAAAATCAAAAACCGGATTTCAGTTGTCAGTAGTTTTTTAATTATTATTACTGTAGATGTGTTATCCAATTATTATTATTGTTGGGCAGCTTTAAATCAACAAATGTCGATCATAAAACGGAATGATCTGTACGCAATTTGTTAAATACATGGTCGCTCGGTTTTGTTCTCACTTTTTCTCACGTGTATTTTATGATAATTGTCACCAGTTTTAAAGAACACTTCACTTTCACTCTTAGTTTATGATACTTTTTGATGCATACTTTTGTAGCTGCAACTGATAATAGCGAACTAATTGAAAAGAGCAACAATTGTATTTTCAAGAAATAATGAAGAAGTATAAGTAATGTTCTATATACAGATTCAGATACAACAGAAAACCGGATTAAATCAATGTCATGTAATTGATGTTGTATAATTTTTTAATTTCTTAACGAAATACTTTTGTTAAAATATAATTATTTCTTTGCTTCTTTTATATGTCTCGTATTTACCAACAGTTCAACAATATTTAACATTAAAATAAATATTGTTGTTGTAATATTTTTTTCAATTTTGTCATTCAGTGGAAGAGTAAAAGCTGGAAAAAATTTTATTTGGTTTCGTATCAACACAGACAGTTGATTTTAAACTTAATAATAATTATAACTTGATAATAATTCTTTAAAATACAATTCATTTTAATCAATTTTTGTGGAATGTGAACCAAGCGATGAACGAACTTTGAGGCATTAATTGAATGAAATGTTATTGAAATAAAAAAAATCGTACAAATTGCTAATATATTCTAGCAAATTAAGCTGAAACATCATCAATTGACAAAGTGTAAACACAAGAGCATATAGAATTGTTGTTTTAATTGTTGTTATTATTATCAAATATTATTTGTATTTTTTATAAAGAATTAAATGTAAATTAGAACTGCAACCTCCTAACCCAATCGAGTATTAAAAATTTGATAACGTGATGGTAGCATCATTAATTATTATTCCAAACTGTCTGTTCAATCCATTTAACGTACGGAAAAACTTTCGTGTACACTCCTGGACTATTACGGAATCCACAAGCGTTCCCAAACGAAACTATTCCGTATATGGTAAATAATGAACTGTGATGGTTGACATGCGTTTTGATAAGAGGTCCTCCGGAATCACCCTATAATTAAAGAGATAAACTAAATATTATCAATATCAATATAATTTTATTTACACTTACTGGACATGTACTTTGAATGCTATCCCTAGAACCTGCACAATTATCTTTGCAATTATGAAAATTCTTTAATGCAGATAAATTATTTATGAAACGAACGCAATTCATTATTCATTATTTATCAAGAACATAGTCCAATGTTAAACTTTGTGTTTATAATTGGTACCTATTCATTTATTTATTCGCGTACATTTTTCAGTAAACAATCGGAATAAACTTTATATCATTCGATAACTTTATATTTGATGACGCTTAGTTATGTCGTTGTATACAATTTATATTATATAAATAATGCATAACGCAAAAATAAAGCACTGGACAATCAAAATGCTATACGTTTCTTAATTTCTTCTTCACCTATATATGAAGAAGAAAAATATAATCAAGATTTAGCGCTAACAACATTAAAACGCCTTATTATACGGACTATGAAACCCTCCGTTCCTTCACATGCACATGAAAACTGTCTTCAAATTTGTTTGCTGTTATGAACGACACAGTCCATTTAGAGATGAATTATAATAGAAATGCGAACATAATTGCAATTGTTAAAACACATCTGATATGCTATATTTAAAAAAGCCGAAACTGATTTTCTAGATTTTTTAAATTCCGCGCGCCCTCAAATTGTCGAAAGTTAATTCCAAATTCCTTGTTAGAAATTTAAAAATTATTAGAGCTTGTTAAATTCATTAAACATAAATCGGAAACTTGAAATCTTCACGATTCTAAAATTTTCAATATTTAAAAACACATGTTTCATTAAATAAATAGAATTCACAACACCTAAAACCTAATTTTAGAATTCACCCGAAACATTTGACAAACTCTTTAAATATTAGAACATTTATTTAAAAAAAAAATAGTTTCTTGCTTCAAATTTTAACTCTATAAATACTATCTTAATTCTTAAAATCATAATTTTATTGTTTCAATTTAAAAATTCTTTAGAAGAAAATTTCTTAATTGGGATTCTAAATTTCATCAGTTCTCTATACTTCTTAATTATCTTAAATATTCTCTTAAAATTTTGAAAACAATTCGTCGCTCGAGAGTAACACAGTTGTAACCAACATTTTTTACAAAATTGACTTATATATGAAATAGTACTAAATAGGTAACGCTCTTTCGATTCCCACTAACCATTTTCGTCTATCTCTTTTTATTTCCGAGATAGCTGGAAATACAAAGTTAGTAGCACATATTTTGAAAACTTCTATCCATTTTTTCGTGAACAAGCTTGCAAGTGCCTCTTAGAAGCATATTATTCCATAGAAAAATGCATTTTAAGTAGATACACCTATGCAATTCGAGTTTTAGTAGATGCACGTTTGTTATTCCAAATTAGATGATCATTTGAACTAGATAGAACTTTGTTATTTTAAATTTGGTAGATACAATTCTGTTATTCTTCACAATCAAAATTTTTGAAGGAGATAGAACTATGCTGTTTAAATTTTGATAGATACATTTCGGTAATTCTTTCTAAATACATTATTTACCGCATGAAAATAAATTATAACGGTTAAAGTTACAACTCTGGTAGTTTATATTTTTATTTAATTGCGTTAGGCAGCAGGTATAATTATTTATTTATATTAAAAGCAAACTTTATTTTGTATTATATCATATTTTATTATTTTATATATCTAGGTAAAAATTACTTTATTGTTAAACTAACCTATTGTGTTTATTAAGTTATCATATCGTGTTAAAGTTAAAACATCAAAACTCTATAGAATTTAGACGAATTAACGCATCCGCGGGAAGGTTGTTTACTCTTGTGTATTGATTTAAATATACCAGGGATAAAATAAATTTAGTGTTTAAATGATATGAATAACAACAGTTTGTGATAAAATTTGATTTAAAATCAGGCAGATATGGCCCAATTGGTTGAGCTCCCCGAACAGCTCGTTTATTTCAACGAAAACAATGAGATTATTATGGGGGATGAGCTTTTTTTGGACGAAAGATTAACGTATACCGTGGTATGATTGTATTTCAGTTACGTAATATATTATTTTGATTAATAAAATATTATTAAAAGTATTATTTATTAACAATTAGGTACCTGCGGATATTGAAATAATTAATGTTTATGACGGCGAAAGTTCAAAAGGGCAACATGATCAACCACGAATAACAGAGGGAGTAGTCTCATCGATATAGAACTGAAGGAATTATCTGATGATAAAATAGAACCGTTGAACCATTGAAAGGCCATCTCGCCGAAATTTTAGCTTTTCATATTTTATAGACGTAGCAGGTACCCGTCATACTGTATGTAAGCAATATTACCTTGGAACGTTTGATATCTCACAGTCGCCCATAAAAACAAATGCCCATAATAACGCCCATAAAAACAAATGCGAAAGCACCGGTTCAGCACAGCAAAACATGAGAGGACGAACAAGTAGTAATAGAATATCTGCTGAACGAACCAACATTGTTATGCAACACATCAACTCTTTCCCTCGCATTGAATCCCATTATTGTAGAGCCAAGACAACCCGGGAATTTTTAGAACCGAATTTAAATATTAGTAAAATGTACGAGCTCTACAAGGAACAGACGACTCATCCGGTAAAGGAAAGTTACTAGCGATTTATATTTGGCACGAAATTCAATATTGGCTTCCATACTCCTAAGTCAGACAGATGCGGGATGTGCGAGAAACATAAAGCAGCCGAAGATCAAGGTTTATTGACGGATTATCTTGCCGAGGAAAAAGAAAAAAATCTAAAATTGAAAAATGAAATGCGGCAACAAAAAACTAAGGACAAAGAAGGATTAATACCAATCCTTTGTTTTGATTTACAAAACGTTATAAATTGTCCAAAAGCTGCAATAGGCCCAATGTTCTATTATTCAAAATTGAACATTTACAATTTGACGGCCTACTTATGGCCAGAAAAAAAGACATATTGTTGTATATGGACCGAATATTGCTCAGGGAGAAGCGGCAACGACATTGCTTCGGCATTTGTCAAGATTTTGAACAGAGTCTTAGAAGATTTTCCTGAAATTCACGATTTAATCACCTGGGCAATTCAGGAAGTCGACAAAATTCACAGTGACATTGAAAAAGTACTTGCGGTTAATGAATATTTTTCACCAATGGGCTTTATCCGGATACTAAAAACGGTTAATCGAAAAAATCCTCTAGTTGTTATGCAAATGAGTAGCAATGATTTCAGGAACTTCGGCTCATACTCAAAAATGTGGTATGATTTTTCAACCGTTCCATTTTCGAAAATAAGAATTGTAAAATTTTCCCAGCAGATGTACGAAATTCAATATTCATTCGATTATAACGAGTCGAACCTAATAGACAGCAATATAAGACGAACAGAGAGAAGAAAACGAATAATGACCACTACCAAATCAGCCGAACCGGGAAAATAATAAAGGTAGGCGAATTGTCCGAAATAAAGAAGAACCACCTTCAGCAAATGTTCAGAGTAAAAAAAAATACATATAGATCATTGGAAACAAAATGCCCCCGATCTGTATGTAATTTTTACATAATGTATGTACACTACCTAAATGTACATAATTTTAAATATCGGGAATATGTAAATGTATCCTATCCGATATGTAATTTTACATAAAAATATGTAGAACTCATTACATATATAAGATAAAGTTTTACATAATTGTATGTAGAAAAACATATAATATATGTTATAAATTTTACACATTTTTATGTAAAATTACATAATTACATATGAGAAATTTTAGTATAAATTTATGTAAATTTACGTATTATTCCATTTATATTAAAAATACACCAATTCAAATTAAAGTATACTTTATTTCATAAAGCAATAAAAATAATAAGAATAACAATACATTTCAATTAAATTAAAAATGAAAATAATAAAAATTTTACAAAATTCAAAATTTAAAAAGTCTTAAATAAAGAAATTCGGAACCTTCTAGGTATTATACCTTCCTGTGTGAAGCTTTATACCATTTTATAAAAATATTTAATTAATCTTAGATCTAGTTTATCTAGTTAATCATTTTTATTTTCAATTTTTTTGATTAACTTATCCACTTTGCTTATCTGATTCATGTGACGCTTTCCCCCTCTAACACTTTTATGGTATAAATTTCAAAAACACCTTTGAATGAACTCCATCGATAATGACACTGATTTTTCATATTTAATGTTTAAAACGTAGTACAATGACACCAAAATATTTATTGCTTCAATTATATTTGTAGCTTCCGAATTAACTAACTTTTGCTCTACAAAGCAGTGATAAATGTGGTTATTACTGGTTTCCTCACTTAGAGCTGAAATTAGGATAAGATTGCTTAAGAGGTGTGGTATGAGCCAATTATGACCTACTATGACTTTCGACTACGATTTTCGGCGACAGTCGTTTTCCTATAGCAGGCAAAGCAAGAAAAAGGTAAACAATAGTAAATTTATAATATTGTTTTCCCTTTTCTTCCTTTGTCTACTATAATAGGAAAATGATCGTCGTCGAAAATCGTAGTCGAAAGTGTTAGTAGGGCCCCTTTATTAGGGGATTTCGACACAAAATATTCCAATATTTATTCAAATAAATTAAAAAAAACTCCTTAACTTTATTTGATAATTATTTCTAGACTCAGTGTGTACCCGAAACCGATTTTGTTGACTAAAATACTGGCTCTACTGAATTGATAGTTCGCTCGATTAATAGGGGTAGTACCATCTATCAATAAAGAGCACCACCATTGTTGATATAGTCATCAATATGTTGTTTTACCCAAAATTGGAACATCCTTTAAATAAATAAATTATTTTGGCTAAAACAACACATTTTATAAAGTATTTTTAAATTACTTTTTAGCCATTCGATAAAAATTAAAATGATAGTTTAGGTCAAACCATAGAAATTAATACATAACGTTAATAATTGGTCTTAGTAACACAAACCTATCACAGCAATACAAGGAGTATTTACTGGTGAGCGAATTGAATTTAAATCGCGATCAATCTAAAATAAAACAAAAGTTAGTAAGTTATTTATTTTAAACATTTTATTTTGCCTTACTTCAAAAAATGAAATAATTTGGTCCACATCTTCGTGAAAATATGCCGCCAGAGCTTTTATACAATCAAAATCTGTGAAATTATCATGGAAATTTTTTTTAAGATCTCTGTCTTTTAGTTGATGTCTGCCCCAATTAAAAATTTTTGGTTTCATAATTATTAAATTAACTGATAACTCATTTATCGGTTTCCCCATCAACTCTTTGAAATGATCAAATAAACATATTTGTTTAAAGAGAAAAGGCCACGCATCTACAGTTTGTTCAATCGTTGGTACTGGGTTTTGATTATTAAAAATAGTCGAATTTCTGGATAGCAGCACATCATTTCCTCGGTGAGTTTAATTTCATGTTCGACTGTTAAATTTAATTTATTTTTCATTGCACATAACCATATTTGTTTCTGTTTTAGACTTTCTGCATTTTGATTACCATAATTTTTTGGCTGCCAATTCGTACAAGATGCACTTAAAGAAGAAGAAGTTCTTTTTCTTGGTGGGATATTTGGCTTTAATACGTTGTCCTTATTTGATAATTTATTCAAATAATTATTGTGGTTCACCATCATATTACCAATTTGTGTCAGTGGAAACAAAATTTTTACCATCAGATGATTTTCGATAAAAGGAGTGAGGATAAAATGAACCAAGTTCCTCACAGACCCGTTTAAATTTTGACACAGCTATTATTTCAGATGATTTCCGTAGCTCAAGAACTATAGATCTCACAAATAAATAAATATGGTTATACCCAATTGCTGCTGTTTTTCTAATAATGTGCATGGAGGTAATATTTTTAAATAATCCGTTTTATTAAATGCTAAAATGTTCTCCTCAAATTCGAAGTACAGTGGATATAGAACTGACGCTCGTAGCACTGGATGCGGTGATGAATGCATTAGTTGTAGTTTCTGGTAATATGGTAGTGTCCATTTCTTGAATTTGTGCTCCGGCAAAGTTTTCATTTTTGGATCCAATATTTATAGGATTTATAGTAATTGTTTCTATGGTAACCATACTTCATTTTCGTTTAAAATCATCACGAATTATCCTTAAATACTTCTAGAATAATATTTGAGGATATTTCGTAACCATCCGAATTGGTTACAATGGTAGTGCCACCAATACCGTTTTCATTAGCTGAAAATAAAAATTCAAATAATTAAAAAAAAATCGAACTTACATATAAAAGAATTACTCACCTGTTTTAATAATATCTGCTATAGTTGATTCGCAGTAAATCAGTTTTTTTATTGTGCGGAACGAATTCGTAACTCTATAGAGTGCTTGGTCCATCTAAGGTAATTAAATATTTTTGAAAATTTAATAAATAAGTATTCAAATTATTAATTTGATTTTTAGATACCTAATGGGAGTGATGGCAAGGAGAGAAAATGCTTATTATTGTAGGTGTACACTTTAACCGGTGTGCTATATTTTAATTGACTTATAAGAATTAAACTATCCGAATATGTCTTTCATAATCCGTTAAAATTTCAGACATATAACTGCATCCCTGGCACTTGAACGACATCTTTAAATGTGGTTTTAACGTTAATTTATGTGATATATTAAGTATAAGTTTTAGAGCTTTAATAATATGTAGATATAGGATAAAATTATTTGTTTTGTTGCAGTTGGTTGTTGATATCAATGGGAACATAAACATTTCATGTCGTATAACCATACACCCAAGAATTTTGTGATTGTGCCAAAAAAAAAATGGCAGGTTGATTTCTCTATGATTTTTGTCGATACGACATGTTGACGCTCAGATTGATATCGACCACCAGCTGATTTTTCGATCTTGTGTGGACAAAATACTCTTACCAACGATTTGAAAATTATCAATTCACAAGTCGAATTATTCGTGATAATAGTAAAATTTTAGGTTATACACAACACTTCCACATAGAAAACTAAATCCAATAATTTTATCCAATATCTATATATTGTTGAAACTCCCAAACGCATTTATTTCAAATAGAACTCTATAGAATTTTTGTATAAAAATTACATACCTTTTAGTTAAAATATTAAGTATTAATACTAATTATAATTAAATTCTTTTTATATTTTATTTAAATTTCACTGTAACACTGCAATAAATGTTGAACTGCATGCTTGTTTGATACTTAACCACAAATAAAAGACATGCGATCTTCTTTTTTCTTGTTTCACTTATTATCCCCTCTCTGATATTTCTCTTCTCGCTTCTCTTATTTTTCAGAAATTTTATGTAAAATTACATGTTAAATACGTAGTACTACATATCATATGGAGAATTCCATAACTTGGGATGGATTTTTCAATAATGTTATGAATTATTCTTGGAATTTTATGTAATTTGTGGTTTTACAGAACATTTAACTGAATTTTACATAATCAGTTACTGGCTTTGTTGGTTTACATAAATATATGTAATATTTTTACTACGATTTATATGGAATTTTACAGAATTTATGTAAATATTTTTTACTGTGTTCATTTACATGACACCATTCGACATTCAATATTATAAAGTAATTTTAAAATTGGAAGGGGAGTCATTTGGACATCTTAATCGAACTGAAGAGGTTCAGGAACCTACTGAGCAATGCTCATTTAAAGATGGCCCCAACTGTATTCGGAAACCAATTAAACGACTAAGCAGAAATATTTCTATACCAAAAAAAATAATGCACGGATAAAAGCAGCAAAGAAAACGAAAACCAATCCCAAACTGGTGCCATAAATTTCTTATATTTAAGTATATGTGATAGTTAAAAAGTTCCTTTAATTTTAATACTGAATTACCTGAATTCGAAATTTTTTATTTTTTTAATACCAAATGAATAGTTCATTAAAATGTATAATGAATAATTAAATAAAACTATATTTTAGGTTAGGTTAGGTTCAAAGTCCGTAACAAAGTTGTATCTGCTTAAACAGTTTGGATTATTAATTAGCATTAAAATATCCTTGTATGTACCATTTACAATATTGTTATTCTTTAGTTATGGGCCTCTCAGTTCAGTTACAAAGTTGTAACTAAATTTTGAGGTGCTCATATCTACAAATACACATTTTAAAACATATCAGTATTAATCTTAATTAAAAGATTATTAAAAATAAATGAAATATTCGTTTAATCCGTTGAAATATGGATACAGTGTAAAAAGTTGTGTGTTCACAAAATTTGCTTGTAAGTTTTCTCCAAACTACCTGAAGTGTAGTTAACACTGTGTTACTCTCATGCGACGAATTATAAATATTCGAGAAATGTATAAATTTATTTTTAATAAAAAACGTTAAATAATTTAAAATGTATATTCTAAATTTATAAAATTTTGAAACTCTTTTCATTATGTGTGAATTTTAAAATTAAATTTCTAAAAACTGGAAAATTGAAAACTCATGTTAAAAAATTAAAATCCTATTCTTAACTAAAATAAAATGTTCAAGCTAAAACTGTTATGTTACTTTAGCAAGATTTCTAATAAATCTATAAATTCTTAAAAATTTAAATGATTTAAACTTGCAAAACCCTTTGAACTGCTTAACTATAGTTTAAAAAACAAATGTATACAAAATTATTAAATAAATAAATGTTAAATTTGTAAAACTTAAAAATTAGCTACAATTTTGGGTATAAAAGATTTAGAAACTATAGCATTGTATGCGGATTGTATCTGAGAATTGGTGGTTATTCAATAATAAAATATTAATAATTATATGTTATTACAATAAACTCCTTAAAAACTCACTCGAAGTGAGATATTTCATGAAAAGTGAATGTGCAGGTACCCTCATTTCGGGTCTCTGCTATGGGAGTTTCAAAAAAAGACATTTTTAATCTTTTAAGGGTTACTTTCAGTAAAGAAAACCAGTTTTAGAATTACACGAAATTTTTTTATTCTGTGTGCAATAACAGATTTTTAAATCCTCGCTATGCATCATTTTAAGGGGTGATTCATGCGAATTACGTGTGATACCGCGCGGATAATAAACAGAACAAGATCGTTGAATACTATATATAGAGGTATGGACGTATGGATTCAGGGCAATTTTATTTAGTATAATTTTCAATACCAAAGGGTTAAGTTGTCAGAAAATGTGTAAATTTTGTACTGCAGGAAAATAAAGATATTTGTATTATTTGTAATAAGTGTATATGCAAAAAAAGGACTCTACAGTCCGAAGCTTCAACCGAAGCTTCAAAATCAAGAAATGATGATTTGTGGAAAAAGTTAAAGAACGTCGAAGAAATTTTATTGCATAGGGAGCAAGGTAAGACTAATTAATTAAATATAAATGAATAAATCAGATACTTATAGTCATTTCCCATTTCCCATAAGATCAAGTGCCATCATTTGATTTTAAAATTAATTGTTTTTTTTGTGGTGAAGTGATTCAAGAGATTGACTCCAAGAGTGTAAGCCGGTACAAGCAAGTTAGTGTTGTGAACTCAACCGAAATGAAAAAAACTATCGAAAAGAAGTATCGTGAATACACGGATTGGTAGGTCAATTAGTTTGTGAACACAAAATGCGCGATATCATCTGAAATGCTACTGCAAATTTAGAGAAGTGAGCACTAATCCGTCCGGAGGAAAACCCATACATGACAACTGTCGTGTAGGTTTTGAAGATTTGTGGCCTTTCATAAAACAAAGCGATCTGAAGGAAAAATTTAAGGAATTCAGTAGTAATGATGTAAGTTGTAGACCTGCATATAAATCATTTTAAACCAAATTTGGTAGCAACCAAATTATTTGGCAAAACCATAGTTTTAACTTTAAAGGATATGTTTGGTACTCATACAAATGTACATCTATTGAAAAAGAGCGCGTTAGAACTGTTAAAGCAGCATCAAAGAAGACATCAAGTCCCAAATTTATGATACAACAGTATATCCAACAGTGGCTGATATTAAAAATGATGGTGAAGAGTTTGAACCAGCGAGTTTACAGATATTTATGGAAACTGAACTTGTTGCTGATTCCAGCATCACCTGTGAAAGGTGAAATGCTGCTGCATATAATACATTTGGTAAGAGTTTTGCGGACGTCGTTTACGCAAGAAAACACAAAACTATTCCAATTGCAGCTCAGGTACAGGGAATAAAAATAAACAACGAAACTTTCGTTATAAACTCGCTGCAGTTATTTCATCGAATTGTTTGTGTCATGAAAAGTCCGAAAGAGTTGCAGTCCTATTTTAAATATGAATTGGCTTCAGCGCCACCTTCCCTTTTCAACGACGGTCTCCTACGAAAGGGAACAAAATTGAGCATCAATGCCATATTTCAAAATGCTGATATTGGTAAGGACAATTTCCCAACAAAGTGCAAATATGTTGTAGAATGAAGGCCATCTATTTTACTCAGTAGTATGGCCAAAGCCAACTACATATGGGTGGATTATAAAACTTTACGGTAGTTATGTTTTAAAACATTATGGAAGAAACACAACGGTAGTGTTTGATGGTTATCCGACCAACGCCACCATGTAAGGAGAATAACAAAAGAGAAAAGCCATTGCTAAAATTTCACCAAACATCGAAGTAGAGAGCAATATGACGTACACAATTTCTCAAGGCAATTGAAGCAACACCTACATTGTTTGAACATAGCAACACATCAGGTGGAAGATGACGTAGATACCTCTATCTCACATATAGCTGTAAGCTTTGCAAATCGAGGGGATCAGGTGGTGGTTTCTGCAGTAGACTCAGATATCCTCAGGTTGCTTGTGTTTTTATGTTCACCAGCACGTCAAACAATTTGGCTTCTTTGCCCCAAATGCGATACAACCTCAGCATTGTACAGGAACAGAAAGCTAAAAGTATTCAAGCTTTTGCAGGCCAATGCAGAACTGTAGACTGACGTGCAAGTGTTCTTGCAAACGAGTGCCACGAAAGAGAATATTGCTGCCAGCGGAGCGCGGTTAATATGTGGACGTAACATCGCCAAAGAGACTCCACTAGAAAAAGCAAGATATCTTGGTTACAATAGAGTAATTGATAATCTGCAGTTACATTCTAAATTCGATTTAGCTTGTCACCCACCAACAAAAGCAGCTGCAGATCAGCCTTCATTTCGGATATACCATCAAGTTCAAGCATGGCTGGGAAATGCTTTGCTAAATCTGTTATTGGGGATGGAAATCTGTCAAAAGTAGTTTGCTGCCCATTCCACCTGATCTGCCACCGGCTACAGAACATCTGCTAAAGTTGGTATCTTACAACTGTCGTACACAATGCACAACAAGATGCGAATGTAAGCGGTCAGGAATGCTGTGCTCAGCAATGTGTGGACCTGCCCTGGAATTATTTACTACTTTTGCACAAAATTCCTGCACAATAAATGTTGTTGTAATAATTTTTTCAATTTTGTCATTCAATGGCAGAGTAAAGCCTGGAAAATTATTTATTTGGTTGCATTTCAAAACAGACAGTTCATTTTAGATTTTCAACTTATTCACTAAGATACTTTCGAATCGTTTCATAATAATTTTTTAAAATACAATTCAATTGCATCAATTTTTGTGGAAAGTGAACCAGTCGAGAATGATTTTTAACATTTGAAGGCATCAATTGAATGAAATATTGAAATCAAAAAATCGTACAAATTGCTAATATATTCTATCAAATTAAGATGAAAAATCATCGATTGCAAAGTGTAAACACAAGAGTGATTGTTGTTATTTTTATCAAATATTATTTGTATTTTTTATAAAGAATTAAATGTAAATTAGAATTGCAACCTCCTAACCCAATCGAGTATTAAAAATTTGATAACGTGATGGTAGCATCATTAATTATTATTCCAAACTGTCTGTTCAATCCATTTAACGTACGGAAAAACTTTCGTGTACACTCCTGGACTATTACGGAATCCACAAGCGTTCCCAAACGAAACTATTCCGTATATGGTAAATAATGAACTGTGATGGTTGACATGCGTTTTGATAAGAGGTCCTCCGGAATCACCCTATAATTAAAGAGATAAACTTAATATTATCAATATCAATATAATTTTATTTACACTTACTGGACATGTACTTTGAATGCTATCCCTAGAACCTGCACAAATCTGAGTATCGTTCATAATACCATTAGGATATCGTCGATCTATATCGTACTGCTCTCGACACACTTCATGCGGAAACAAATCTTGATTTACTTTAATTAATCTGACAGTTGGCTCTTCGGCCGGTCCTGTTGCTCCCCAGCCCATAGAATAATACCATTTTAATACTTCTGCACTATATGGTAGACATATAGGTCGAATATGATAGTTAAATTTAACCTGTGCTACCAATTCAATCAAACCGATATCATTATACACAAATTGAGGATTATAGTCGGGATGTGGAATAATGTTGGCCACATCAAAATCTTCGGGACAATCTGCCGTATTAACATCATTTAGCAGATCAATTACACCTAATCGTACTTTTTGCACTTGACCAAAAGTTCGATCTGTTAAACAATGACCAGCGGTTAGAACATATCGATTACTGATCAATGAGCCTCCACAGTTCCATTTAATTTCATCGTGTTGTTTGTATCCAAGAGCGGCCTGAAACAAAAACCAAATATCATTGGAGACAATACAGATTTGAAACCATTTTTTTGTTTTGTTGCGTCAAGAGTTAATCTCTTAATTGTAAAAATTCCCGATTGTAGGTGCAGATAAGCCAGACATTTTTCTAATACCTTATATGCTTAACATGTTTGTCTTTATCCGCCCGTTTTAAACCGACTGTGAATAGTACTTTTGTTTATTAAAATTTAAAACATTTTATCAAAAATGTTGAACCAGAAGACTAAATTTTTCAAATGGTGAGTCTACAGTCGGACATTATCATAATCTGCACTCTTTATTTCACAAAACAAAACTCATAACGTTTCACAAGTTTTAATTTCGCTGGCTGCCGATCTATAAAAGAAATTAATTAATTTGTATTACCATGTGAGGAAACTCCCCCGGAATAGCTAAAACACCACCAGACGGTAAGACCGCATAACATTTAGATTGATTGACATATAAATTCATCGGCACTTCAATTACTTCTTTAGATACATTTTTTGTATATGAGCTGCACTCTATATAAATAAATGGTGCTCAACAATTGATCTTCATTAAATTGCTTATCACATACCTCTAGCCGAAATCGACTGATGAACTGCATCTAAATTATCCGGGCAACAATAGAAATCCTCACAGCAATATTTTCCACACTTATCCAATTTTTTAACATCAGGATGCGCACAGTTCTTAAATTGTTTACATGTGCCATTTCGCCCCGATTTTGAATCAATGCATTTTGGTCCTACTAAAGTTGCAGCTGTCTTTTTAATGTTGTGAGCAGTACAGTCAAATATATCATCACCTTCAATTGGACAACAATACCAATCATCACATTTCCTATAATTACACACATTCCGAAGCATCGATATTGAATTGGGATTCCGATCAGCATATGAACACTTCCATCTTTGATATCTACCCGTAATATTTAATTCTTTCACGGTGCACTCCTGATTCAATAACAATCTCAATTGTATCGTATCAACTGGATGATCAACGTCCCAGCATACATTTTTCAATCGGCTTGGTGATATGGCTGGGCAACACACCAGATCCGAGCACAATTCATTTGTACACAATTTATTAATGTGCGAATCGGCATCATGTATATTTATTTAGGGGCAGTCCGACAAAAATTTCATAACCCCCGTTTCGTTTGAATTGGCCACATGACATTCTAAGGTCCCCGAGAAATTTAATTTTTTCATTGGCGTTTGTAATTGTATCGCGTCGTTGGTTGTAATGGTTGTGGAACAACAAATAATTTCTGATTTACCCTCATATCCACATACAGTATGTTGAAATGATTTCTGACTATGAGCGTTGGCCAAAATTGAAGAACAGTTTTGTATTGGCTGGCATACTCCATTCACTTTAACACCATTATGCAATGAAGCACACACATCACCAATTTCTAATGTTGTTTCATTTGGAAAATTTATTAATGCCTGTGTTTGGCATATCACTGTTGTTATTGTTATCACTGATATTAGAATTAAGCTGGGGTTAAACATTAAGCGTTCTTTGTCGTTCGACTGTTTATTATTAATTGACTGGCGAATTAATGAAGACATAAAATCAAGAGTCTAAAATCTAAACTAGTTTTTTGTATAAAATGGTATTCTGTTTTTTGTTTGATTATATAGACAACTGGTTCTTACAAATATGATCAATTAAGATACAATTTTAAAATGAAAAAGTAAGAGACAGGGTCATTTTTACAATAGCTATAGAATTCTTGATCGATTAACAAGAAAACTTAAACGTTTAAAAATATTACGTACGATGGAAAATCATACAGCCACAAATAAATCAACGCGTTTTAAGATAAATCAAAAATGCACTAAATTTCACATTTTATTTCAAAACAATATTCCAATTTACTTAATTTTTCCAGACGATATTTTCAATCCAGGTAATGTACGGAAAAACTCTAGTGTACACTCCCGGACTATTAGCGAATCCACAAGCGTTCCCAAATGAAACTATGCCCTGTATATAAAATGCTTGATTCCCAGTGAAATTCTTTCCGATTAGAGGTCCTCCCGAATCACCCTGTATATATTATTAAAATCAAATTAGATTTTATGGGTATTACAATAATTTAGTTGTACTTACTGGGCACGTGCTTTGGATACTATCTCGAGAGCCCGCACAAATATGAATGTCGTTTATAATGCCGTTGGGATACCGGCGACTTACGCCGTACTGCTCTTGACACTCTTCATACGTAAAAAATTCCTGATCTACTTTAATTAATTTGGCACTGCCGTTTTCGGCGGGACCAGTAGCACCCCATCCCATAGATTGATATAAATGCATTTCCCCGCCACTAGGTGGTAAACATATTGGTCGAATATGATAGTTAAATTTTACTTGCGCTCCGAGCTCAATCAAACCGATATCATTATACACAAATGCTGGATTGTATTCCGGATGAGGAATCAGTTTAGCCACATCAAAATCTTCGGGGCAATCAGCCGTATTAATATCATTTAGTAAGTCGATCACACCTAATCGTACTTTTTGCACTTGACCATAAGTTCGGTCGGTTAAACAATGGCCGGCGGTGAGAACATATCGGTCACTGATCAATGATCCGCCACACTTCCAGACTGTTTCTTGAGTTGGTTTGTAGCCGAGTGCCGCCTCAAATTTTAAACGAATTTTTATTAGGCGAACAAAAATTAATTAAAACTATTACCATGTGAGGAAACTGTCCTGGATTTGCAATAATTCCACCAGCTGCCCCTCTGCCAAACGCACAAAACGACTGATTCACATATAAATTCATTGGCACTTGAACTTCTTCTGCAAATAAATATTTTGTGTATGAACTGCACTCTGAAAATTGACATAATATTTACGTTAACTCATAATTAATGAAGAATTCATGAAACCAACTATAGCCAGCTACCTCTAGACGACATCGATTGACCGACAACATGTAAATTATCCGGGCAACAGTAGAAATTATCACAACAATACGATCCACATTTATCTAACGCTGTTACATCAGGATGCGCACAATTAAAACTTCGTTTACAATTGCCTTTTCGTCCCGATTTCGAATCGATACATTTTGGTCCAACTAATGCTACAGTTGGTTCCGAAAAAATTACGGCCGTGCACATAAATACGTCATCACCCTCAATTGGACAACAGTAAGTATCATTACATGTATCATCATTACACACATCTTGAAGCATCGGTATTGAATCGGGGTTCCGTTCAGCATAGGCACAACCATATTTCGATTGATATCTACCCTTAATATTTAATACTTTCACTGTACACTCCTGATTTAATAACAATCTTATCTTTAGCCTATAAATTGGATGATCTACATTCCTGCACACAGTTTTTAATCGACTCATTGACATGACGGGGCAACAAACGAGATCTGAGCACACTTCATCTGTACAGAATTTATTAACGTGCGCACTAGCATCATATTTATTCAGCTCGGGACAGTCAGTTAAAAATTTAATAACGCCGGTTTCATTCGAATTTGCTACACGACATTCCAAATTTCCTTTCAAATTTAGTTTGGCCACATTTTCTCGTAATTGGATCGCACTATTGGTTGTTGCGGTGGGGCAACATATAATTTGGGTTTTATTTTCATATCCACACACGGTATGTTCAAATGATTTCAAATTATGGGCATCTGCCAAAATTATAGGACAGTTTTGTATCGGCTTGCATACTCCAGTCACTTTAACACCATTATGCACTGAATCACATACATCACCATTTTCGAATAATGCATCACTTTCAAATTTTATTACATCCTGTGTTTGGCATAGCCCTGTTGTTATAACTAAAACTAATATAAAGGCCGACTTAGACATGGTGTTCACCGAGCGGCTGTAATTATCAAACTATAAACTAACAGAATTGTTTCTAAAGCAATATCATTGTTGAAATAAAAAACCGGAATAAATTTACGTCAACATGACGTTATTGATGTAAATTCATGTACTCGTAGTTCAAAGACTTATTTTTGCATATATCTGCGTGCGTAACCTTCATAAACTATAATTTAATCGTTTGGACGAGATTTGTATTTCATTAGATAACTGGATTTTAAAGTTTCACACATTTAATCGTTTTATTGATGATAAAGCGTAAGTTAAATAAAGTTGTTTAGATTTTATTTGGACTTTGGAATGGAACATATTTTAAATCTGCTGCTCTTTGGTAAACATCATAGACAAATTTGATTTTTTTTTGATAAAACGAGTTTTAGAAAAAACTTCAAATTAACATCGTTTGGAGATTTAAACGAACATTAATTAATTTAATGTTGCCATGTGAGGATATGGACATGGTTCGGCGATAGTTCCGCCAGCTTGCCGTTATGAAAAACCACGATCGATTTACATACAAATTCATTGGCATTTTAATTTCTTGTTTCGATTTAAATTTGTTGAATGGGCTGCAGTCTACAAAAGATGTTGCTTTAAATAATTAAATTTCCATAATAACGAAGCAATGCCCCGTACCGTCTGGGTCTGGGTATGATCAACACTTATCTAATGAAAATGTATCAGGTTGTGCTCAATGGTCCCGATTCTGAATCGATACATTTCGGTCCAACTAATGTTCCACTGAATACGGAAAGTATTACACCAGTCCACACAAATACGTCATCATCTTCAATTCTGCAACAAGACAAATTATCACAAATCGCATTGCACTAGAGTCCGTTCACGAATGTTTCACATTTTGGCAAACATTTTTTAATCACTTAGTGACGTAACCGTAACTTGGCCCCAGTGGTCGGGGGGCACACATGTCCGGTAAACCTTAATTGCACGAATATGTTTTCCAAGAATATCACCACAGTATGCTTTGCTTGTCGTAGGAGGCGACTAAACTGTTGGATTGCTGGGCTGACGACCCGCAACCGTAAAAATAAGTTGTTTATAAAGTCAACCAAACTAAAACTGGATACCGCCAAAATAAGACCGGACCCCCGCTCAAGTACCCGGAAACGAGATTTAGGATCGGCACGTGAAACGTGCAGTCACTATAAAGAAACCAGGAGTGTTAGACGGCCTAATCATATGCATGAAGGAGTATCGGCTGGTACAAGTTGCTCTTCAAGAAACTCGTTGGACTAAAAGTGGCGACCATGTGTCCCAGGGCTATACGGATTTAGCAGGGAGATGCTCTGTCCCCGATATACTCTTTAATCCCATGTTGGAGTACATCTTAGGCATCTATCAACTGAAACACCTCAGCGCAACATTTTATATCGCCAGTCCAATCAGGTGCTTGCATATGCAGATGACATATGCGCCATTGCACTGAATAGCAACGGAGTGAAAGAAATACTTGATCCGCTTGTTTCAGCTTCAGTTGGACTTAAGATCAATGATTCCGTCCAAAACGGAATACCTGATCTCTGGTTTTAGGGACAATGGCACACTAGGTTGTAGTAGTGGCCTCCACACGTTTGAGGGAGTGAGGAGGTTCAAATATTTGGGTTCTCTTATCACTCCCGATAACAGTGTGGGTGGGGATATTAAAGTGCAGCTGGCAGTTGGCCGTCATTCTTTGTAACCTCTAAAATCTAAACACTTATCAAGTGATGTGAAGCTGAAGCTTTACAAAGCGTTGATCAGGCTCGTTGTGTTGTTTGGATGTGAAAGTTGGGCCCCAGCATGGCTCCATACATTTGAGTGAAGAATCATGCGTGTGGTGTACGGCCCAAAACGCGAAAAAGATGGTACATACCAAGCTCTGTTCAATTTCGAGATCAGAGATCTGATGAAGATCCCCGATATTGTACATGAAGTAAGATCTCAGCGAGTACGCTGGCTCGGTCACGTTCTGCGTGCTGCTCCGGAACGAATTGTGCAGCGATCTCTGAAAGGAGAGCCACGATATGGTAGGCGCAGAGGTCGTTGCAGGCGACGATGGCTCCACGATGTAGAAAACGAGTTAGCCTCTTCAGATTGTCTTAGACAGTATGAAGACCATGTTCAGGATCGAAACCGTTGGGGCCAAATAGGTGACTCAGTAAGGGAAAACTGTTGATTATTATTTATAAATAATAATAAAACACTTACAGGTGTAACAGCAAATGCTACGTAAAACATTACGACGACCTTTTGATTTTGTTGGATGTTAAAATGTTTTCGCTGCTTCTGCTTGATTGAGAAGTTTCACTATACATCAAACTTTAGTTAAACTTTTCTTGGGCTTACATGGTAAAAAATACGAAAAATGGTGCAAACACTTTCTTGTGTCGTTCAAATTCTGCCCTGGAGTATTTACTTGACGACGAATCGTTGGTTCAATTCCTTTATTATTATTAAAATTGATGGGAAGCCATAAGGGTTCCGTACTCAATGCCATAAAGGGCCATGGTGCTTACCCAGAATATTATCCTAATTCGCAGATGCGCATTGAAGACCAAGGCCAGAGGGTAAACTGACCTACATTAATAGACCTACAGTTCAAGATATGGAAACGAAGAAAATTGAAAGTCAGACACACACACACGCCCAAAGTGAAGGCAGTCATCATCTTCCCCAAGGTAATCCTCACAGACTACATCCTGAAATAAGCCCATAAGATGAAGATGACCCTTAAAACGACCATAACCCGTAAGAATCGCAACCAAGATTCTCAGCTAGTCCTTTTTTTATAGATAAGGCATACTTTGTAGACCTCCATTTGGGTTCACTAAGTTCTTCGCCATACGGCAGTTAGAAGAAGCAAGCCACCCTTAGATCTTTCTAGGCGTATGATTCTTTATAAGTTTCTTGGCGTAGTTAAAAGAAAAGAGAAAGCCGCGGGTTCAGGTCCAATTAGACTTAGATGAGAACCGGTTTTGCCTAAACCTTGAGCGATCACATTACCTTCGATGCCACAATGAGCTGGTACCCATAGGTCCGTAACGATATTGATGGAACCAAGATAATTAATGAAGTGTATACAATCCTAGACAAGTTTAGAAATGGTCCAGGGATTATTCAATGAATTGTTTAAAGCTTTGCAATTTGTAGGTACACAGAAATATGTTTTTATCATTGCAACGAAATTCAAGGCTCAATACCACTATTTGTCAGCGTTATTACTTCGGCCTGATAAACAATTCAAAACGAACCCAAAACTCTAAAAAATCTCAGAGCAGACCAGGAATAGTAGGTTCCAAATCCAGAAAGAAGACTTGGCAAGGTACTTGGCTTGGTCTCATCTATGGTAATCGGTTTCTCAAAAAGTGACGGAGCGGGTTGGTCCAGAGTACACCTTCGTCTAGTAAAGAAAACTAAATCAGTCTTAGACGGGTTGATGTGCAGACCCTTATCAATGCACCATGCATTCACAATAGTTAAGGTATGTTGTGTTAAGTTATATAGGACATTCAGGTGTTTGCCCGATACTGTTAAAACAAGATTATCATCATAGCTCTGTGTAATTAAGCCAGATTGCTGCTGCTGAACAAGTAACTCATCAATTACAAAAACCCACAGTCTCCACAATTCGAGCCTTGACCATGGATTCAATCCACATGACAATGGTGTGATTAATACCAAAAGTGCTACAGATATTAGTAGTCGTAGCAAACGACGTACTATCAAACGCTTCTGCTATGTCCACGAAAGTATCTACAAGAAACTCTTTACTATTGAGCGATCTCTCAAACCTTGTGATAAGTTCATGTATAGAGCCGTTTCATAGGACTTACCAACTCTGTAAGCATGTTGCATGCTACTGAGTGGGATGATAGTTAAGTGATGGTCTCTAATAAATCTGTCGACGGTTCTTTCTAACGCTTTAAGAAAAGTATAGGAGGACAGACTAATAGTAGTAATCCATTTGATGTGCCTTTCGTGTACCCTCCTGGAGTATTAGGAAATCCAGATGCATACCCAAACCATACCGCACAGAAATATGAGTACCTTTCGTAATACCAATAGGATACCACTAACCAAAATCGTACTGGTTTTGACACTCTTCATACGAAAACAATTCTGGAATTCCAGAATCACACTCGACGCTTCGGCGGTGCCTGTTGCACCCCATCTCATTGATACGTAATGTTGTTTACCAGTGACATAGGATGGTAAATTTATTGATCCAATGTGATTCGGGATGAGCAATCAGATTGGCCACATCAAAACCCTCAAGAAAATGGGCTGCATTAATATCATTTAGCAAATCAACTACACCGAAAAGTACTTTTTCCACTGACCCAATTTGATGGTCTGTCACACAATGACCTGCGATGAGAACATATCGATTACTGATTAATGATGGTTTGTAGCCATCACCAAATGAATAATATTGTATTATACCATAAATGGATATCTCCAGGCTTACCGGTAATTTCGCCAACTGCCGTAAAATAATGTAACACGTCAATTTGATTATCAGCATTTAAACAGAATATTTTTATTTGACTTTTGGCATTTATTCTGTTGTTATCACTATACTAGTTCAATAATGAAAATACATTTAGATATAATCTTTATCGTACGCCTGTTAATACCAAACGAATGAAGCTCTAACAAACTCGTTCATAAATACTCAACTAATTTTTCCAAACCGTCTGTTCAATCCATTGGACGTACGGAAAAACTTTCGTGTACACTCCGGGACTATTAGCAAATCCGCAAGCATTTCCAAATGAAACTATCCCGTATATATAAAATAATGAGTAATGTTTGAAAAGGTGTACGATGAGAGGCCCTCCTGAATCACCCTGCGTATATATATGCAGTCAATTAAAATGAATTTAAAATGTATGATATACAGTTAGTTGTATATTTAAACTTACTGGACATGTACTTTGGATACTATCTCGAGAGCCGGCACAAATATTAGTATCGTTCATAATACCGTTAGGATACCGTCGACCAACATCATACTGCTCTTGACACTCTTCATACGTAAACAATTCTTGATCGGCTTTAATTAATTTGATGCTTGCGTCTTCGGCGGTTCCTGTTGCTCCCCATCCCATCGATTCATAATATTGTACTAAATCTGCATTAGGTGGCAAACATATTGGTCGCATATGATAATTAAATGTAACTTGTGTTGCGAGCTCAATCAAACCAATATCATTATACACAAATGCTGGATTGTATTCGGGATGAGGAATCAACCGGGCCACATCAAAATCTTCGGGGCAATCAGCCGTATTAATATCATTTAATAAATCGACCACACCTAATCGTACTTTTTGCACTGAACCAATACTCCGATCGGTCAAACAATGGCCCGCGGTGAGCACATATCGATTGCTGATCAATGATCCGCCACATTTCCATAATATTTCATGATGCGGTTTATAACCGAGGGCTGCCTATAAAATATAAAATTCTCAAATTTATTGGAGTGTAAGTAAAAAAAAATAAATTAGATTTACCATGTGAGGAAATTCACCAGGCTTGGCGATAATTCCACCAGCTACAGAAGTTTTAAGAAAACATCTGGATCGATTCACATATAAATTCATGGGCACCTCAACTTCTCCTTTCGCCAAATATTTGATGTATGAGTTGCACTCTAAAATTAAATGTTGCCGTAAATAAATAAATGTTCACATGACAAAGTCAGTCAACTCATATATACCTCTAAACGATATTGGTTGATTAACAGCGCCGAGATCGTCCGGACAACAATAGAAATCATTACAACAATATGATCCACAATTATCCAATGAATATACATCAGCATGATCACAATTAAAACTTCGTTTACATGTGCCTTTTTGTCCCGATTTGGAATCAACACATTTTGGGCCCACTAATGTTGCAGTTGAACTTACAATGTCATTAGCCGTGCACTCAAACTTGTCACCATCCTCGATTGGACAACAATACCAATCTTTACAAGTCTCATCGTTACACACTTTCTGCAGCATCGATTTCAAATTAGGATTTCGTGTCGCAAAATCACAAGTCTTCTGATATCTGCCCTTGATATTCAGCTCGCTTACAGTACACTCCAGATTTTGCAATAATCTCAATTCCAACGTTTCAATTGGATGATCTACATTCGCACACACTTTTTTCAATCGACTTGTCAATGTGGCTGGGCAACAAACCAGATCCGAACACACTGCATCCGTACACAATTGATTAACATCATTTTGATTGAGCTCAGGGCAATCGGACAAAAATTTTATAATTCCTTTTTCATTCGTATTGGCCAGGCCACATTCCAAATTTTCTTTTATATTTATTGCTGCCAATTGACGTAATTGTAACATGGGTAGGTTGTTTGTGACGGGGCAACAAACAATTTGTGATTTATCTTCGTATCCACACACAGTATGATTATATGAAGTCCGATTAAACACATCAGCCAAAATTGTAGGGCAATTTTGTACTGGTTGGCACACTCCACTCAAACTAACACCATCGCGCACTATAACACACGCGTCACCATTTTCTAATATCACATCATTTTCAAATTTTATTGTTGCCTCCAGGCAATGCACAATTGTTAACACTAATAAGATAATTGAGGTCGGCTTATACATGATGTTTATCGCCCGGCTGTTAACAACGAACTAGAGAAGATGAGCGCTGCTATTACATTAAAAATATTGTTTAAATAAAAATAAAAACCAAAAAACCGGAATAAATTAGCTATATACATATAGTCTTAAGAGTCACCGCGCGTGGTTTCAAGTCTGTTAACTTAATAAGTAAACAAATGAATGAATTGATAAGTTCACAGACATTTTTAATTTTTTTTTTTGGAAATTATACGTATGTTCGCATATACGAATTATGTCTTTAAATATAATTCGTCCAATCAGATGACTACCTTTGAATCATGCACGCGCTGATATAAGTTTTCTGATCAAGGACATAAACTACATTGAAGGACATTCTTGTTTGATTGACTGCGGCATACTACAATTACTTAACCATCAACATCAATGAATCACATTGGCACCACAAGTTTCCAATAACACATTACTTTCAATTGCTTTGTTTTGATTTTACTATATGTGTTGATATTATCACTCAAGCAATGAGACATTAATATACCTTCGAAGAAAATGTAGTAATGACTTACGTTAGATATAAAACTACCGCACAATGCCAACAATATAATTGGAAATCATTAAACTAATGTTAATTTAATCAAAATGTAAAAATTATCATTAAAATTAGAGTTCGTAAAAAATGTGATGGTGAGTGGCGGTTATAGTGAAGCCACACCAAGTGGTATTACTTTAATTTTACAAACGACGAATGAATATAAAAAATTCAAACCCTGTACTGGTTGCAAAAATTATTATTCGATAAATCTCTTTTACTTCAAATATCTTCTGATTTCTATCTAGGTCATCAACTACTACATTCTTGTGTTATTTATATTTTCATGTATTCGCTTGTGGTTCAATGTGCTACTTCTCATGTTTTGTAAACATAATGGTTAAAGAATCTTTGGCAGATCACTATAATTCGCTTAAATATATTAAATTTTCACAATCAATGTATGACGATGCGCTGCTACTGATGTTGCGAGATCCGTTAGGTTTATATCTGGTGGTACATCACCGCACAATTATCCAATTCGAAGCTATGGTGAAATCCGGTTAAGCCAAACATTTCTACATCTTGATATAGAACATAAGAAGCATTGATACAAAAAATACTGTATAGTGTATATTTTGTTCTAAGGTCGTGTGATAATATGTTAAAAATATTTCGTTAACAAATTGGTGAACAAAATTTTTTTATGATGACGTTTTTTTATTTTAACGTGGTGAATAAAAATTTATTCACAATCAAATATGGATTAAGAAATTTACTTTTCAATAATTATGATGGTTCTTTTAGTTCTTGAACAAGATCAATTATCAACTAATTTAAGAAAATGCAAAATGAACAGAGGTATGCTATAGCTGCCATTGACGGGTGTTACATTTCAATAAAATGTCCGGAGAAGAAACATGACGACTATAAAAGTTTCTATTCAATTCAATTGCAAGCTGTGTACACAGCAACTACATTTTTAAAAATGTTGGTTTTCCTGGATCAGCCCACGATACACGAGTTTTAAAAAACCGCCCCTTATATACGAAATGGCAAGCTATACAAATAATAACTCGTATTTGCTTGGAGATAGTGGCTATCCTTGCCAATTACAACTAGTAGCTGTATATTACTCCGTATAAAAATGCTGTTGGCCAACAGAAAAAATTCAATACACAGTGGGGCTCGCAATATTGTCGAATGCGCTTTTATGTATTTTGAAAATGAGATGGCATAATATTTTCATTCGGTCGCTTGAGATAAAAATTGATAACAGCATAGAAACTGTATTTGCAGCATGTATGTTTCACAATATATTTGTGACAGGTGATGATATCGGACCGACAACCGAAGTAAATGCAATTATATGAATGAAACTAATGTACGGAGCGATGAGTGGCTTTCTTCGTATGAGAGGGATTCAATAGAAGCGATTAATTTCCGCAATACACTTTTAGAACAATTAGTTTAACGTGAAAGATTTAATTCATATTTCATTAATTAATGTATTTCATATAAATTCATCACAGATTAATTCAGACATTTTAATTTGAATACATAAAAAAAAAAAAAATATTATTAAAAACAAAAATTGAATGCATTTATGCTGCCCAAAAACTCCCAACAGCCCATTAATTTTCTTTTCGAGTCGCCGATCTCGTTTTCGATAGTATTTTTCTTGGTTGTTTATTGTTGCTTTATTACGAATTGCAGCATGTCTCGAACCGTTCAGAAATTCAATTTTCCGAGATGTAGAAAGCGTGGAACTGAATGTCGGGGCTAAAGAGGAATCCCGAGATGTATAGAAGCCGTGGAATTGTATAATAAAGCATGACTTAACGCCAGATCAGTTGAAGCATCATGAGCTGCAGAATATGTTTAATACCCCTTTGATTAACAGTCTATATACTCCTCGATTACAAGAAAGTAAATAGGGATGATGGTAATTATCCTTCTTACCGTCATATTGATGGTTTATATCAAAATACGCGACAGTCCTCCCTATTAATTTTCCCTCGAGAGCTTCATCACCGGCAGCATCTCCCTGTTTATTTTAAAAAAATATATTTTTTCATTAGACCACTACACTGTTGTTTACCGTTTAAGTAGGTTTTATCTTGGCCGAAGTGACATTCCTCAAAAACTTCTCTAAAAAATTAATTAAATTATCATAAGAATATAAGCCAATATGGAATAAAAATAATTGATTATACCTTCAACCGGTGCTGGTATATGAATTGTTCCCAGTGAATAAATTATCTAATCTTGATCGTCTCTATCACGTTAAATTTTTTATTTTATTTTTGTGGTGAATATATCAGAATAATTTAATTCTTATGTCAAAATTATAATTTTTAACTGGTTTTTAACATATTCACACACGGCCTAGGTAAATAAATGGTACAACAATATTTGTTAATGTGATGAAAACAAAACCGGCTCGTACTATAAACATGAAGCAAGTATCAAGCTATTCTCACATCCCACCGTTGCAGATCGAGAAAAAAGATGTTCTAGACAAAGGATTATTAGTATTTTTACGTAGAACCAGAATTTGAAAAAAACCAAGTTGACCTTGGAGCGACCTTAAAACTGAGCTCAAGTTAAAACATTGAATTAGGCAGTTTTATTACACTTTTGAAATCAAATGTTAAAATATCGTTAAAAGACTGTTTCAAGTGAAAAATAAACGTTGTGTTAAAGCAAAGTATTTTTCACTGTTACTATTAGGTACTGGCTCGAAGCTCTACAAAATTTTTTTTTAGAATAATTGTTTTCTAAATAGATACATAGTTACAGAGGTTGAATTGAAAAATTGTATTAAATTTCAAATGATATTCACGTTATTTTAGAAACCCATTTCAAGAGTACATTTATCATTTGGATTTATCATTTCTAAATTTAAAAATGGTGATTATCATCATAAAAAATAGTTGTGTATATTTGATCGATGTATTGCTTGCCGTGAAACGGTTTCCATTTATCTATACCGAAGCAAAATAATTGAATTGAGCATTTAACTATAGTTGCCTCTGGTAAATTACAATCAATGGAGATTTTCAGTATACCTATAATGAATAAAAATTTAAAGTACTCTTTCCATGAAGATTTCGATGTGATACCACAGGATCTACTTCCCTATTACCCTTATGAGACTAACGTTTGAGCTACTTATGTAGCGTGATAAGTCTCGCACCTTACAGTTTTCGAGATCCCAGAGGCAGTCCATTGAGAATTTACCCAAATATTTATGTCTTTTGTGTGCTAAAGCCGGGCATGAGCATAGGAGGTGGACTACAGTCTCTTCCTCCTCCTCGTCCGCTCATTTTCTGCAAAAGTCATTTGCTTCCAGACCTAACCTCCTCGCATGTTCTCCAAGTAGGCAGTGTCCTGTGAGTATCCCCACGATCGTTTTTAGTTCACGACTTCGTAGGGAGATCAGTGTCTTAGAGCGTTTCAAGTTCAGCTTTGTCCAGACTTGCCTTGCTACACTACATGAGAGAGTGTTTGTCCACCTTTCATTCGCTGAGGCTACTGCCTCCTTTTTAAGCACATTCTTGAGTGTATTGATGGGCCTTCTCAGTTTTGCCCTTTCCGGTAGCAGTTGGAAAGTTGTACCATGCCTCGCTAGTTCATCCGCCCTGCAGTTCCCCATGAACTCCGAGTGGCCGGGGACCCAGACTATCTGGATGTTGAATTGCTCACTCATTTCATTCAGAGACCAGTGGCAACCCAACGCCACCCTAGACGTCAGAGAAACCGAGTCCAGCGACTTGATTGCCGCCTAACTGTCCACATAAATTGCGATATCAGTCGAGGATACCACATTATGTTTGAACCAACTCAGGACCTCCTCAATCGCTATTACCTCTGCCTGGTGCACGCTGCAGTGATCAAGGAGACGAACTGATATATTTACTTCTAGTTTATCACAGAAGACTCCAGCTCCTACTTCACCGTTTAGCTTGGAGCCATCCGTAAAGAATTGCAGTGCTTCTGGTTCCGCAACCAACCCGCTCCTCCAAGATTTCCTAGAAGGGCAGGAAGTTCGGAACCTTTTCTCGAAACACAAGGTTGGTGTAACGTAGTCTAAATTCGCCAGTTCCTTCCATAACGATCTAATTATCGTCGAGTGTCCTGTCTGAAGACACTTCCACTGAAATATGGCTGATAGTCGGGTGGCCGTAATCGCCGCCATCTGCTTACCATAAATATCGACGGGGGGAAGATGAAGCATAACCTCCAAGTTGCGTGTTGGTGTTGTCCTCAGCGCCCAGCTTATCAGCATGCAGGCCGTTCTTTGAACGATCTCGATCCCCTTTTTGTACGTTACTTTATCAAGAGCTGGTCACCACATACTCACCCCATACATAAGTACAGGTCTTACTACGGCAGTGAATAGCCGGTGTACCAGCTCCGGCTTCAGGTCCCATCTCTTTCCGATGGCGTTCCTGCACGAGTACATGGCTATATTAGCCTTGTTTACTCTTTCCAGAATGTTGGACTTCCAACTAAGCTTACTGTCCAAGATTATTCCTAGAAATCTTGCCTTGTCAGTAAAAGCTAGTCTCCTGCCATTTAGGAGAGGTGGATCTACTACCGGGATTTTATATTTCCTAGTAAATAGTACCAGTTCAGTTTTAGACGTGCTAATTGCCAGTCCACATCTGATGGCCCACCGTGTAATGATTAGGAGGGCATTTTGGATTACCTCCTTCACAGTGCTTAGATATTTGCCAGAGACAGGTATCGCTACGTCATTCACTCCTAGGAACGACAATCCCTCCAGAATTGCCTCCGTCTTAACATTGTTGAAGGGGCCCTCAATATCAAAGAGCGCCACCATACAAAACTCTTGCGAGAATATCGATTTCTCAATTGTACTTACCGGGGCGTGCAGAGAGCTGTGTCCACAGGTTTCCCTTTACAGTAAGCATGCTGAGACTGAGCACAGTCACTAGGCTTTATTTTTGAACGTATATAGATATCCATCAGTCTTTCCAAGGTTTTCAGTAGAAAGGATGGTAGAGTCATGGGTCTTAAGTCCTTTATGTAGCCATGTGAGCATTTACCCGCCTTCGGAATAAAGATCACTCTGACCTCTGCCCACCTCCGCGGAATACAGACCAGTTTTAGACACCCTTTGAAGATTACCTCCATCAAGGGGAAAATAATCAACGAGTTGTTCTGAATTTCCGCTGGAATAATTCGGTCAGGACCAGCGGATTTATATAGGGTTTAAACCCTTCAAGTGCCCATAGGATCCGTTTTTTGGTTACGATATCCTCTGTGCGCAGTGAATGTGCATCCGGATGAGTACTAGTCTCTGTCGAGTCGTCTGAGCTTCCAGGAAAGTGGGTTTCGATGAGAAGTTTCAAAGATTCCTCACTAGAAGCAGTTCAATCCATCCGGTTTAATTAAATAACTGGGACTGGTTGGATCAGTAGACAGTATCTTCCTAAGACGAGAGGTCTCGGAGTATTCTTCCATTTTATCACAGAAGAGTCCCCATGACCTCCTTTTTGCCTTCCTCAATACTTTTTTATAAACTTTGAGGTCCTCCTTATAGGAGTTCCAGTCTTGAACCTCCCTCGTGCTTTTGGCTCTATTAAAGGCTCTTCTACACGCCTTCCGGAAGGTCCCCAGTTCCTTGAACCACCATGCTGGTTTTTGCTTGCCCCTGGGCTTAATAATTGGGCAAGCAGCGTTAAAGGACCGATTGCAGGCTCTAGTGAAATTGTCCACTGAGCAATTCAGTTCCTCCAGTGTTGCTGTGTAGTTCCTTAACCGTTTCCCCATACTTGCTCCAGTTTGTCCTTTTAGGATTCCTAAAGGCTTGCCGGGTAGCAGAGGAAACGTCAAGACTAAAAATTTTATAACGATGGTCAGAGAAGGAGTGCTCCTCCGCCGCTCTCCATTCCTTGACCATAGGGTATATTTTTCTGAGGCGAAGGTTACGACTAGAACCTCCTGCCACATTTTGGTGAGAAATGTGGGTTCTTGCCCAATATTACACACCCAAAGGTTGGTATTTAATAGGTAATCAAAAAATAACTCACCCCTTTTGTTGATATCAGTGCTGCCCCAAATTGTGTGATGCGGATTGGCATCACACCCAAGGAGCATCCCAATATTCTTACTTTCCACTTCGAGAACCAGGTCCCCAGGTTATCCGGCGGAACTTGTTTGTCTCGGTCCATATAGGCTGAAACCAGCCAAACTAGGCTGACGGCAGTTATGTCACCATTGCTGTATTGGAAAAGTAGAAAAATATTTAAATTACTTTTTCCAAGAATGCAGGATCTGATTTTCCCTCAATTTCTTGAGTATAAAAGGTTATACCCCTTCATTCTAAGGCCACAGATCCTGTTACAGTTTATCCAAGGTTCTTGGATAAAGACCACGTGCTCTCTTGATCGAGTCAGTCTGAGGAGTAAGGCGGCTGACGCTGCCTTCGTATGGTGCAGGTTAATTTGTGTGAAATTTAGCATAACACCAAGTTGAGCCTATTTATCTATTACCACTCCCCGCTACCGCAGGCTAGTGCTCGCCGGTTCCATTGGAGTCGCTGGTGTCTCCCGTATCTTCTCCACGGAACTTACTTCCCGGATGCAGGCAGCCCCCTTGTCCCTCGATTCCGACAAGTCTTCCTCGTCCGACACCAGGGACAGGCGACTTCCCATCTCCTCCATTGGTTGGGCCGTTTCCCCCCTGGTGTGTCTGTTTCCTGTATGGACGGGCTGCCTTCCTCACCAGGTTCCTTGGCATCTTCTTGTCTCACAATCTTCCAATTTCTTGTCGGAAGATTAGGGTTGCTGATCCTTATTATCTCCAGGATCTTTTCTGGCCTAGCCGGTTCAGTTGGTAGCCAAACGCGCGCTCTTGGCCTGCTAGGAATCTGTTTCCTGCTTACAGACGCCATTCATATGCCTTGCAACACCTCACTTACCTCCACTATATACAGCCTTCTTATACAGATCAACTGTGCTCGGATACGCTGTTAGTTTGATGCGCCCTTGGTACCATCCCGCATCTCTGCAGAATGGAGGTAGCCTAATCTCCATTTATCCATGGTGATGCTCCCGTCTTCGTGACTCCTGTCAACGACGGCTAGCACCAAAACACACTCCTTCACAATGTCGCTGAAAACCTTGTGTTTCGGCATGACCTTGTGAGGAGTTTCCGTCTCCGCTTGCAGTTTGGCCCGCTTAGTGTCGACAGGCTCTAGCTCATCCTGAGACCGCTACCTTTTCGACACATGGTCTCTCTCCGAGCTATCGCCACCGATCGTTTTCCTGGCCCAAACCTCGGGTTCTCTTTGCTCAACAGTACACTGCTCCTCAGGGGTTGCAGCTCACCTTTGCAGAACCTTGAGCGCCGAGCGCCTTGCCCTGTAGCACAGTTTTGACTGAGAGACGTTAGTTGAACCTACTTCAGCAGCGCTAGATTTCCTCTGGGTTCCGCTAGTACCTGGCTTTGGTGCCCCGGAGTCGCTCCCCCCTGGTGTTTTTGAGGGAGCCCCATCTTTGAGGTTTGAGCTTCCTCCTGTTGCTTCCGGCCTTTGGTGAGTGCCGGTCTCGGTTTTGTTGATTTTGTTGTAATATTTATTAGGCATAATGATCCCACGAGTGTCGGAGAAAAAATGGTCCACCTGCGCAGAGATCCGTATACGCAGGTAAGGCTACTTTCAACTGGAGGTCGCCAGGTATCCAGAGGGCTCACCTTTTGCCCGTTCATAACGAATGAGGATCCGGAGGCGACGACATTATGAGGCCTGGAAACTGGTATAGTACATTATACATTTTTGATTTCTTCATGTTTCTAACTCAAAGTGAAATAAAATCTATATACGGTAAACGATACACTTCTATTATCGTGTTACTCATAGCAATAATTAATTTCTTCTGTTCAGATTTGCTTACTTCTTATATTGCAATTCACTAATACTTACTACAATATCAACATACCATATCTTCTCTACTAGAAAACATTCTGTTTTGAAATAACATAAATCGAATGGAATTTACAGACAGTTCAATGCCAAACAACATGTTACGTAACTAGCACACGATTTCAGACTCCATAAATTGACATGACCTACCACAATTTTGTTTTGATTATTTTCGCTTGTATACGCATATCTTTTACATTTTGCAAACGAATAAACGCCATGTCACTATCAATCTCTGTCAGAAGAGACCAAATACACGATTCAGTTTTCTTTTTGAAATAATTTTTTGGTACAGATTCAATCAATTCATTCAAGCATTTATCAAAACTTGGTAGAAATATTGAGATTGTAGTATAATATTCAAATTAACGATGGAATATTGTGACGTGGAAGGCCAGCACGGATTCCAGAAAATATAATTTGAATAAGGAAGGGGTTTACAGAAATACTACAACCTTATTCAACCATATATCCTCTATTTAAATCTGTATCAAATTTAATCTTGAATATGTGGTTATACTACAATAAAAATAAATGAATTAAAGGAGATGGTAAATGTACTTACATGTACATACTACATAAATGTATGTACACATGTACGAGTATGTAGGTTTTTGTATGCAAATTTTCTATTTATTCCAATTTCGATTATTTGATAAAATCTCGATAATATCTTATTATTATTCTAACGACTTCCTGCAAATACTCTGAACATATAAATATTTGGATCGATTAAAATAAAAAACATTGTTGAATGAACTGAAATAATATTGGATTTTAAAGTGAGATCTTATTAAATTTTGATTTAAAGTCGATAGATAGCTTCGAGGAATAAACGTCCGCAAGGAATTATAAAATATTCTAAGAAATTTAAATTAAATTTTACGTCGTCGTACCTAACTGTTTACCTTCCTGTGTATATAAACGTTAATTAAATAAGGTTAAGTATGTAAATACACGTTTGCCCAAAAAATAAAGAAAATGAACACGTTCCTAAAGAACTAGGTCATTAGGTATACGGGCAAAGGTGAAAAAAGCTATAGCTATAATTATAAATAATTATAATTAAAATTTTAATTAGATTGTAGAATTTCGTATATGTTTGTAAAACTATACTATAAGGGTACATAGACGTTAAACAATTTTTGTTTTCTAACTATCATAAACATATGTAATATGTACTGTAAAACGTTTTTTTTATCAGCATTACACTTGCTCTCAAAAACTATGTTTTTCTAATTTTTTGAAGAATTAATAAAATCATACTATCTTTCGTATTATCCTTACGACACAAATAACAATTTTCTCAAAAATATTGCAAAATACTAGATACATATAACTTATACTGAAAAAATCCTCCATTGAGCTGTGGTGGAATTGGGAATATACCAACCATTGTGTTCCCCAGTGTCTAGTCCTTTTCATATATGATTAGAAAAAGGAATAACTTGATTGGAGAGCTTGTGGTGATTATAGGAGATAAAACACCGTCACCGTTCCTAACCGTCACCCTATACCACACACACAAATTTTCTCTATGAACATAACCTGTTGTACTATAATCTCTAATATTGACCTAGGCAGGGCGTATCATTTAATATACCTGTTGCTATACAGAAGATATTGCTAAGACAGCAATTACTATTTCTTGGTTTACGGAACGCTGCTCAGACATTTCTAAGGTTCGTGAACGAGGTACTCTAATTGCCTCTTTTTCAAAATGCGTTTTTCGTGTTAATTCTCTTAACTTTCCAGGTCACAAAATTACCCCTCAGGAATCCTATCCCGCGAGGAAAGAGTTGAAGCGATATCGGCATTTCCAGTGCCTACATCCTTTCGACAAATTTAGCAATTTAGTGGCATAGTTAATTATTACCATCGCTTTGTACCAAAACTGGTTGAATTTGCTCGCCGATTCATGCACATCTAAGTATGGCAAAACTTATACGTGTTATGATAGAAAATTAGTTTAATGTTTGACATTTACGAAAGGGGTCGATTTACTCTTGAACAAAATTGTAAATTTTTGAAATCTTACTTTCAAAGTGGTGAGTCTTCTACCCAAACTGTAAGAACTATTTAAGTGGAAAATTCTGGAAAATGACATGTCTTATTTAATAAACCAAAACAATGCCGCTAGCAATCTCATCCGTCTTGCTGAAGAACTGAAGCTTTTACGGAGTTTATGTGATGAGAATCTTGTAAGACCTCGATATGAGAACGTACAAAGTTCAATTAGTGCAAGTGCTGAATCAAAATGACCATCAGCAACGTTTTCGGTCCGCTAATTGGGCTGTGGAACGCTTAGATTTAAATTAGCATTTTTATCGAAAAATCATCTTTTCCGACGAAGTTCATTTTCAGAATTCAAGAAGAGGACACACAATATTTGGTTTGAACAGGACTGAGCAACTTGCCACTCAGCAAACGAAACAATCGGTCTTTTGAACACTGTATTCGGGGTGCGAATAATCAGCTATAACGGAGATGTCATTTGGCTTCGTTGGAATTGTTTTTGTGAGGAGCCGGTAAGTATAAGTGTTTTATGCTATCCATCAAGAGACTATCCATGACTTGAAAGATCAAATCGAAGTTGCCTCGAAGTTGATTAGATATATAGGAGCCCATACAATCGAAAATATTCTGAAAAATTGGATGGAAGTCATTTGAATGAAATTGTGTTCCATACTTAATGACAATGTATGTCTTTGAATTTAGAGCTAAATTAAATTGAAAACGTTGATTTATTGTTGAAAATTAGTTAAAATATCTTTTCGCTAAGGTTGTTACTTTAATCTAAAATTTGAACGTAATATTGTGCGCCAGGTATAATGATAGTGTCCCTGTTAATCTCGTCAAGCAGTTAGTAGCAGTTATAACACAATTAGTATAGCAGTTATACAATTATACAATTTCTGACTACATCTATAAGTGTATGGATCGATCAATGCATATTCCCATCAATTTGTAAGCAGGCTCGTGTTACACCCATTTTTAAATCGGGCGATCGATCATTACTTACTATAACTACCACCCTATTTCAGTTCTTTATGTCTTCCGTAAAATATTTGAAATAATAATCCACAAACCACTCTTACATCATCTACATTACAATAGAATAATTCACAATCTTGAGTACGGTTTCACCAAGCGCAGTTCTAACACAATGTTGGCTACTCTAAATATCATCGAAACAGTGTACATATTTATCGATCGAACAGAACAACTTGCCTATTTCTCGATATAAAAAAATCAGCTGGCTGTGTTAATCACACATTCCTGTTAAATAAACTACTACGCTCTGCATAACATTTGACATCCTAGTGTCCGCGCATAATTTTAAAATTAAAATTTTGGAACACATTCATTTGGACATCGCTGTACCACTTCCTCCATCAAATGTATATGCATACATTTTAACTAATGAAGATCGTTTCACTAGATGGCCATAAGCTTACCTTATGCAGGAAGTAACCGTCGCAACATTTACAAAAGCTTTCGTTTGAAATTATATATCAAGAAAGGAAGATGAAAGAACCCAATTCCAATCAAAACTGCTCTCAGAATTAACGAAGCTTTTAGGCGCACAACAAATTCAGATAACTCATTATCACAATACAATAAATTGAAGTTTGCAGCTGCCAATAGTTCTTTTTAGCATAAGAGGGCTAAACCAAAAGAGTCCGCCTCCACAATATTTTCTACTCCTGATCGGGATGAATTTTATTAACACAAAAAAAGAGATAAATACATTGTCACAAAAATTCATTCGTCAATAAAAATGAGCATTCCAAAAATAAAAATATCAATATATAAGTTGTGTCTATCGTGCGAATAAGTGGCCTCATATAGGCATAACTAATGTTTTCCGGCAGAACTAGTTTATGAACAACCACTAAAATTATCAGGCGAATTTTTTTTTTGGAAGCACCGGTTCAACAACCTGAATACTCCAATCAGGGTTATTAAACATGTACAAAATACTACATATACGTAATCTAGTTCCAGCTACGTCTCAACATGCTCCAAAAATCGATATATTTATTCCAAAAACCCTGGATAAATGTGAATTTATTTTAGACAATGTCGATTAGTTCTAAACTACGGTGACCAAATTATTTTAGGATCAATGCGATACGGGTTGGTGACAAATTTCAAGAATTTTTTTCAAAGTATTTTAAGTTTTTCCAAAAGGAGCGGTCATATTTAAAAACAAATAAGAGTTGGGCGGATCACTCATCCAGGACTCAATGCCACAAATGGGTCCACGATGTAAGACCCGGGAGAACACACTTACTTATACACATTAAAAACACACAACCTTGATTTCACCATCGGGAATTGAACACGAGACGAGGGTCTCACGAGGGAATAGCAAACTACCAAAGCTAGGACACTATATATACTGCCAGAGGGTCATATCAATTTTTGAACCAAATTCGGTTAGACGAAACTCTCGCCACTTGAATTATATTAGTCAATTTAACACGGCTATCCAGCATTTTCAAAGTACCGATAACGTTGGTGCAGCTAAACAAGGAAACGACCATATATCCTGCCAAATATCAAAATTAAGTTTTCGAAACTTTTCTCAGAGTTAGTAATATTACTCGGCTAACATCGGGTACATTCAACGGCTTACCATACATCAAGGATATGTCATGGACGATCGCTCGCACCGACAGATCAAATCTACTCTCAAGGTTCGAGGCAACACAATTATTTGGATGTCAGAAGTACCAGCCGTTTTAATTGCTATCGGTAATCAAATCGATATTTTTGTTCCAAAATCACTCGACAACTGCGATTACGTCTTGGCCATAATAAAATTCGAACTGAATTAAAAACTTCATACGATGAATCATACAAGGTTAGACGCCGCATACGCAAGCATTTTATTATCTGAATTAGAGACAAACAACAATCAATCTCGAACGATACATTGAAACAACCATACGGTTTTGTCAATTCAGCTAACCAAATCTAACGGTCACGAAATGATATAAAACCGTTCGATTTGCATAGTATAATAGCTTTAATTTTATGGTTTTCCGTCTGCGAAGGGAGTCATGTCCAGCTCAAATATCACGACTTACTGATATTCGAAACTGTAACAAGAACTAAATTAGAGAAATTCAATGGCTGATTATACCTAATTTTTAATTAATTTACTTAATTTTTTCCTGAAATAGTAGTTGAGTTATCTGTGGAGTAAGAAATAATAAAAATTCTACACACCAAAATTGTATCGAACTTGCCAAGCCCTCACATAGTAAAACACACGAAAAATTGTCCAGCGCTGATTCAAGACAAAATTTCGTGTGATGGCATCGAAAATTTTTTTATTTTAAATATTATTTAAATTTTATTAAGAATAACATTTCGTTACCAAATTTTAGTCGACCTTGGCCATCACTCACTTAAAATACGCAAGATTATAACTTCCGTATTACCGAGTTATTAAAAAAGCCGTAAACCGTTCAGATAACCAGAACTTGTCCGCTAAATGTGCCGTGTGTGTGTCGGTGTTCTATTACCAAATTTTGACCAAATTTTGGGAATATGTTTTGATGGATGACAAAAGGTACGTGAACTTAGATTTGAAACAGGTTAACAGGTTAAAAACCATATAGTATATCTTACCAAAAATAGTGATAATGCTTCCGCAAAATATATAAGCACTTCAAGTTAGATAAATTTGAAAATAGAGTTATAATTGCAAGCGATTTGCAGTTGTGGACTCAAGAGAAAAGTCTTTGTCACATCCTTCATAGTTACGTCGAATATGTACGTTAAAGAATGACGACAGAAACGTATTTTGTCTCTAGTTCGTTGGCACGATTCAGCAGTAAAATGTTGGCCTGATTAAGCTATAGTTACACTACTCTTAAACATGGAACAGATTTTTTATCGTTCTGGTTTTGGATTCAGTTTTTGTTCTGGTTTAGTTCTTGGACGGAACCGGGTTGATACCAGTTAACATTTTTAGTTTCTTTGCTTTTTTAAATTAATAGAAATTAATCGATAGAAAGTTGAAAAGGATTTTGTTTATTAAATCTATTACAATTCGGAAAATATTTCGATTAATTACGGTTTAATGTTCCGGTTCAGTTCCTGTACGAAGCTCTGCTCTAAAGGCGCTAAAAAGGAAACTAATCAAATCAATGTTATCTGAGAAGATCTAAGCCGACCGGTTTCGACCTATCCAAAAATATTTGGAAATAGAGAAAAGATAAATGGCGGATGCGATACGAACGCATCCGCCATTCTTCTTTTGACGGCTCAACTGAATCGCCCTTTTACAAAATACAACTGCGCACTGGCGCATTTTATTTCAAATCGTTAAAATATCGTTGGTTGTTGACATTGACTTAATTGTCGATGTGGACAAAAAATATTGCCAAGTAATTATAGATGACACGGCGTAATCTACCTCGCCCATCCTCGCACAAAACCCATTCATATCTATCGTTCGTCAGAAACCAGCTTTTCGAGCCTCAGTTTTCAGTTTTGAAAAAAAATATTAATTAAGTTATTAAAAAATATTAATTCAAGTAACATTTACTTGAAGAGAAATTATCCAAGTTAACAAAAAACTCTGCCAAGTAATCTACGTAACGTTTTCCACTTCGACAAGCGGGTATATTACACGGCGTAATCTACTTCGCCCATCTCTGTTAACAATGTGCAAAATCGATGAGACGGCACTAAGTTGAAAGGTCCAAAAGGCCAAGTTTAAACCAAATTTTATTTAAGCTTTCTTTGAAGTTTGCAAGGCGGCACATTTATTTATATAGCGGCAATTCAAACAGTCGCAAAAATTATCAAAGCTGGCGTCGTAATGGTTGCTTAACTTAATCGTTGTGAGAAAAAAAAACGTTTTTTCAACTACTTGCCCTGAAGAATTTTTTTTCAAAAATAAATTGTACATATTAAAAAAGTCTGGAATGAGAATTTTGGTACCAACTGTATTTGTATTTTTAAAGTGTCTGAGAAGGAGTATTTACGCTGGTATTGGAGAGGTATTTTTAAAAAATCCTGGAATATATTCAACGAGATAAATTTTATAAGTATTAAGCATGTCCGCTAAATCATTTAAATAAAACTTCGCCTACTGCATTAAAAAATTATAATACTTTCCGGTTTCCCTTCAATTTTGTATTAATATATTCCTAATACAAAATTGAAGGGAAACCGGAAAGTATTTTAATTTTTTAATGCAGTAGGCGAAGTCTTATATAAATGATTTATAAGATGTTCTATATTAAGAAATCACTGAGATATTTTTTATTGCAACTTGTCTCCAATTTTTTATCTTCGACATTCAATATATAGTTTTACAGTTTCCGCCATCTGAAAACTAAACAGTTGATATTTTTTTTTTATTTTTTGTTAAGACAATTAAAAGTTTTACTTTTTGTCAGTAAGTATTTGAAAGTTTTGATAAACAGTTGAATGGGTTATAAATCGACACAAATCACTTTTTATAAAAAAATTCAATTCTTTGTTTGCAAATTTCCAAAGTAAAGTAATAAAATTAAAAATTTATTTAATTAAATTTGGAAAATTTTGATACATCAAAGAACGAGAAAATTTCTTCATCTTACTATTATGCACATATTTATATAAAAGTTGAATCATATTGCATACATTCCATTACATGCACAATATTATATTTATTGCATTTTTACTAAAGTTATGTTGCAGAAAAGCATAAAAATAGTTTCACAAAAAAAAAATCTACTTTGCAATTTGGGATGGAAAACTTTATATATGTATTTGGGATTTCCTACCATATCTCATACTTATATATGTATGTATGTATAAATATAAAGGTACCTAGCTACCTGCCTTATATATATTTTAATTAAAAATTTTCAAGTGAGAAAATGGATGAAACACAAAGAAATATATAATTTTTTTTAATAAAATTTATTTCAACTACACGATTTTTTTAGCATATAAGATATCTTGGCATAATGTTGTATTTTCATATATACAGCAAAGAACTATATACAGGTGACCTGTAGTTGGTTAATAGATTTTTAATCTATTACCCAGAAGTTCGACCTCTCAACATTGAGACACTTTTCCAGCTGTATTGAAAAGTGTTGGTGCCCTATTTATATTGAAAACTGCTCCTTTAAGTAACTATCGACGGCAGACCCCATCGCTTCATCGTTGGCAAATCTTTTAGCACCAAGCTATTTTTTGAACTTTATTAATTTCAAGAAACATCAATTAATCCTAGGGAGCTCAAATTGTGAACTGGTGCATTATCTTGAAAAAACAGCACTTCTTTCATCGCCAAATGCGGATGTTATGTTTTTTATTTCATCACTCAAACGCTGTAAAATTATGGTAACTTATATAGGCTGTTTTTTAGAGGTTCATAACTTTGAACTGGCAACACTGCTTTATTTGACAACCCATTAACCAGCTGATAGTTGCTGTTTGCTAAATTTGGTTTGACATTTCATTATGGATAGAATTTTTTATCAAAATAATTGTTCTGTCCGTCAAACTTATTGTGCACTTCGTCCATTTTATAGCGTACATAATCGTCCTTCAGAGCGGCTAATTCGAATAACAATAGATCGTTTTCGAACCACGTTTACTCTTAATGATAATTTGCATCCCGTGAGACCCCGAACCGTGCGCACTGAAGAAGCTGTAGCTACCGCACAAAAAAGCATTGAAGAAGATCCAAATCAATCAATTCGTCGCCGATCCCAGCAACTGGGGTTGTGTCCTTTCACTTTATGGAAGATTTTACGAAAGGATCTTGGCTTAAAAGCTTTTGAGATTCAACTTATGCAGGAATTAAAGCCCAACGACCATTGTGGTGTATTTATGTGCGTGTTATAATACGCGTATGAGTGTTAAGGTTGTATATGTGAAGTAGGAATTGGTCTACGCGGATGTGAGTTCGGTAGTGAAAATATTTACGAGATTATTGTATAAGTGTCGGAGATGGTTATAGTTGGAGTATTTGGTCTAATCCAAATACACTGGAGAAATGTAAAATAGAATGTTAGTTATTAGTCAGTTCTTTAGCGACACCTGCCATTAGGAAAGTTGGGCGCTGAAATACTCTTCTCTCTTCCTTCCTCCCTTTGCCGAGCAAGGTTCTTTCATCAATGTCGTAGAGAACGGTACCTTTGATTAGCAGGTTGGGTTATTATTATTGTTTTATCAATACCCGCTTACCTCTGGTGGGGGATATGACGGAATTGTTTTGTTTTTCAGAAATACTTACTTGTTGGTTTGATCCTTTTGCTAATTAATGAACAACACTGGATATTTACTTTTCGATGATTGTTTATTGATTATAATATGTTAATACGTTAAATAACTAGAATGAACTACTAAAATGATCTACTCTTATGGTAAAATTGTTTGGATTAATTGAACTTAAAAATGGGTCTTATAATTAATTTAACTAAATGTGCATTTTGAATTTTGTGACCTGGATAGCTATTCCAAAATTTATTTTCGGTTTTGCACCGTAAGTATTTTACTTCGATTTTGTTTTGATTTAGGTTTGAATCTTGTATTTCGAGTTGGTTCATATTCGTCTATGCTTGGTTTGATATTTGTTTTGTTTATTTCGTTTGTTTGGCAAGGGTCTGGGCTGGTTTGGTACGCGTCTCTTTGTGTTTCCTTGAATTCTAGTGTTTGCGTTGTGCGGCCAACGACTTGTGTTTGCTCAATGTGTATTTCCGGGTTCGTTGGGTTAATGTGAGTGGTTGTGCTCTGTCGGTTAACTTGAGAATCTCGGTTTGATGTCAGACTGGCGACTGTTTGCGTTTCCTTAATATCTATGTTTGGATTTGTTCGGTTAACGTGAGTGGTTGTGCTCTTCCGATTGCCTTGAGAATCTTGGTTTGGTGTCAGGCTGGTGGCTGTTTGTGGTTTATTAATATCTATGTTTGGATTCGTTCGGTTAACGTGAGTAGTTGTACTCTGTCGGTTAACTTGAGAAGTGTGTTTAGTCTTGTGTCTTTTGGTATATTGCTGGAATTATGCCCATTGGGAGAGAATGTCCGTTAGTTATTTCCGTTTGGTGTTCATGGTTATTTGTGGGTGGATCCAACTGTGGCGAATCTCCTACTGCTGGCTGAATCCTTGGTCGTTTCCCTGGTTGCTGTATTGTCTGTGTGTCGCAGTGTTTTCCATCGGCTGTTGGATGACTGTGTTGAGTTCCATTTCGGTGAATTTGTTTCGTAAGTTCTCGACTTGATCGCGGTTGGTTTCGATGTTGTCCCGCGTGTTGTAGTTTTTATTTAATTAGAATTTGCTTCTGCACTCGTCGAATTTATGTCCAATTGTAACTTTGCAGATTGAGTAGTATTTAGAAGGTATGTCTTGGCAATTTGGGATTGTAGGTTGTCGGTAATTTGTGAAATTATTTTGTTGAGGTGGAGTGTATGTGATTTGTCTTGTGGGAGTATTGATTTTGTGGGGAGTATTGGTTGTCCTGTGGTCTTTGGACTTGAGAGGTGCTTGGTGGAGTTTGGTAGTGTGGTTAGTTTGCTCGGTATTGGTTATTTTGGTATTTTATGTTTCTTGGCCTTTGTTCTTTAAATATTCTAGTGCGGCATACGTTCCACGTGTGGTTCGGTTTTTGACAATAGTTACATATTATTTGGTTTCTTCCAGTTAACGTTTCCATGTGATGATTTTGTGTCTGTTGGTGAATTTGTGGTTGTATTGGGATTATGTGTTGGGTTAGTTCGCCAGTTATTGTTATTAACATTTTCTCGATTCGTTCCGTTTCATCGATTATCTTGTCTATATTTGTTGCCGCAATTGTTGCTACCTTCTCTTTCAGTATTGTGTTTGTCAGGCCTCTTTTAAATATCTCTACACGAATTACGTCAAGATGTTTTGTGTATAGGTGTCGCCCGGTTTGCCAGTTCATACTTTGATATGTAGCCAATTTTGTTCAGGTCTAGGGCTTCGCTCAGTCTATAGCTGTATCTTTTGATGGGTTCTCCGGATTGATGTGGTATTCCCGTGTAATTGTTTTCGAGTTCCGTGAATGAGTATATGTTGGAGTGTACTTCTTTTTCAGTGTTGGGTAGTCCCTTATTTGCCATCTGTATATTCTGGTGAAGGCGGTTCGTGTCACCCGGTACTTGATGATTCCTTTGAATTCTTCCTTTTCTTCATTGGTTTGCGGTCTATTGTAGATATTATCTGATGCTCTAAGGAATTTCGCAAGGCTGGGTTGCGGTTTTTACCAGATCGGTCTCGTCACCACTGAATTTAGGTACGAAGCAAGTTATGCTTTGATGTATTTGATTTGGGTCCATTTTAATTGGTTGTTGTGTGTTACGCGTGTGGGTTGTAGGAGTGGTTGGTGTTTCGTCGTTAGGTTTGTGATAATTAAAATGTCGTCTGTCGGTTCGATTTATATCGGTCGGAGGACTTGTGCGTTAGGGGTTAGTCGTGCGGTTTTGCTGCGTTTGTTGTGTGCTGTTGGTGTGTCGAAGCGAACGGTGAATTGTCTTGCATGTGGGGGGTTTCTGTTGCTTAACTTTTATCTAACTATTTCGCCACAGGTGCGAATTTCAGCAGCGCCAATATTGTATTTTACGTTCTGTAATATAATATGAGTCTGAGTGTTAAGGTTGTATATGTGAAGTAGGAACTGTTCTATGCTGGAGTATTTGGTCTAATCCAAATATTTATATTTTTATATTATAGGGTGTTTACTTTTTATTTAATTTATATTTATAATGGGTGTTACAATTAAATGTATTACGTCATTAAATTACTTATATACAGGGGTGCACAATAATCGAATGCGCCGCCAAGTCGGCAAATGGGCTGAAGCACAAATTGGTATTGATGTTGAATTTCCATTCAAAATGTTATTCTCCGATGAAGCCCATTTTTGGTTGAATGGGTACGTAAATAAGTAAAATTGTCACATTTGTAGTGAAGATAATCTACAAGCATTTGTCGAAACACTGCCAATGTTGAGCGGTAGGAACATGATTAGAAAATTTTTCGTGCGTCAAAGAAACTTTTGATGAAAGAATAATTTCGCGTAATGGTCCAATTAATTGGCCATCAAGATCGAGTGATTTAACGCCATTGGATTATTTTCGCTGCGAGGTTATGTAAAGTCACATGTCTACGTCGATAAACCAGAGACAATTGAACACCGAGAAATCATCATTCGAATAGTTATTGGCGAAATACGGCCGCAAATGCTGCGAAAAGTTTGTGAAAATTGGTGTTCCAGATTGCACCGTGTACGCGCCAGCCGTGGCGGCCACATGGCCGAAATCATATTTAAACATTAATTTCATAAAATGTTCTATCCAATAAAGCCCGTTTCATTGATATTAAGAATGTATTTCTTTGTTTTATTATGATTTAAATTTGTGTAACTCTATAAAAAAAACACCCTTAATAACACTTATATAATACTCGCCATTGATTGTCTTTCCTTTTTGAAGATAACAAATTAAAATAAAACTACGCGCGTTACAAAAAATAGACGTCATGACAAATGGAAACACGTTCGCCTTCTTTGAAACCGATTCTCCCGTTTCGGTAGCGTCTTCAAACTTTAAACTTAAGCCTTATAAGGTTGGTGCTTTCGGCCATAGTAAATTTTAGAAACAACAATGTACACATCAGACAGGATGGTTTTAAAAAAATGTGGTCAACTTTAGTGTTACGTCATCAATTTTCGTGTATGCGTGATGACGTCAATAATTACTCCTGCCAAGTTTTGATTTAGCTAAAGGTATTAGAAAATTATTAAAACAAATCATCCAGTCAAAATTGTGTACAACAGCTCAAGTTGATTTATTTTATATGATTGTTCGCAAAAATTAGAAAACATGAAAAAACCGTTGGGAAAACATGCCATTAATAATGAACCCATTAAAATAATGGCTATTATAATACATAAATAAAACTTTGAGTACAAATTTTAATGTGTCATTTACAAAGGTATATAGCGATGTATATATATGTTCATGTATCACGAAATGAGCATCCCAATAAAAAAATTAGTTTATAACAAAATTAAGATATCTTTACAAGACTTCTTCTTATTAATTCGCATGGGATAGTCAAGAACCATGAAATTATATATTTAATTTGTGTTCGTTGAAAAAGAAAATTATTCTTTAAAGTAATCCATAAGAACAATTTTAATTTCCCATTTGGTTCGTATTCTAATTGCCTTTATGTACATTTTCAATTTAATTTTGAAAATGACAATAATTTAAATAAATTTTGTAACAAAAAATAGATGTGGGCTCCACAAACAGATTGGCAGTTATATAAAAATTTAACCTTTCTAACATCTTTACTAAACCAATAAACGATTTTTTATTGAAGTATAGGAATCACGTAATCTACCTTTGTATATATACCAAAAAATCCATTAACTACTGATCTGGTTTATTCAAATTAAATGGAAATTTATAAAATTGAAAATGGGAAGTCATCACCTAAACACGCAGGAGTAAATTTGTTAAATTTTATTTTTTACTATATACAGCTATCCCAAAAATCGTAAAAGAACCAAAATAAAAATTAAAAAATTTCCATCGTTAATTTATGTCAGTATTCATCTCATGTCTAACAAGAGATAATGATAAGGATCATATAATTATTAAAAATTTGTTGTGTTGACACGTCGAATTCTCTCTCTCTAATCAAATGGAAAATTTATACCAACGCTGGTGGAACAATAAAACTTAAAGAAATGTTAAACTTTTCATCATAAAATGTCTCAAGTTTTTTATATAAACGAAGGACACATTAGAATAGGACATACTATATCAACCATTTTAAAAATATATATTGTTATCGACTGGGATTTTGAAATTTATGTAACGAAAATATGTAACAAAATTGAACACCGTTATCTATACGGATTTCTGAAATTAAAATCCATCAGACTAGGTATAATTTTTATCAATTTTATAACTCCCTATAATTTGCTCTTTTTAAATATGAGATTTTTTTATTCCTCCGCTGTTGGCGTGTCTATATATGGAAAAATCATTTCAAAATACAAAATACCGGACAAATGCAAACATCCCATGCAAACATTGCACCTTCTCAAGACAGACAACACGGTACCCACACTTGATCCTAACTATAACATTAAATTATAATTATTTTTTTTGAATGCGTCGAGGCTCGTGTTCTTTTTGCGTTCAACAAGAAATACACCCAAGATTTTATTATTCTTGCTTGTTTTTTTTCACCTTCGTTTTAAAAAAAAATTTCCACAGGTGGTTTTGAACTTGTTTGCCAGTTAAGTTCAAACTTATGGGCACCGCTGTGTCCGACGTTGAGCTTCAAAACCGCGACACTCTAAGTGTCATCAACTACGAATTAACGTCGGGTTCTGAGGAAGCCCTACTTAATTCGGATGCTGAGGTGACCTTTGGGTTAACCCCATCCCAACGTGGAACTAGGCGAAAGGGAAAAACAAATCGCATGCGCGCGCCTACGTAACAGAATGGCACGTACGTTGCCTGACCCGATAGCCGAGGGGCCTGTCACTTCCTCTTCTGTGGCTACACCAAAACGTCCCCATGTCCAATCAAGCATTACCCCAGAAATGGAGGCTAAAAATCCACGTACGCTGGCTCTTGTTGTTGCTGAGTTCACGCTAAGGAAAGCCGCGATACGCGACAAGAATCCTGATATCATTCTGGATGAAACTAAATTTGACATCTTTCATTTGGAGCTCCACCGAAATGTACTAGCTACAGCTCAAACGGGTAATTTTATTCCACAACTGCTAGGGTGCTACCTTACTGAATGTCAAAGATATCTGGAGTGGTAAACCTTTGCCAATATACAGTTTGGTTCCCGGTCCTCCGGAGGATCCCAAAGTTGTATTGAAGGTTGTCCGATACAAGTGCGAGGCTAAGCGTCAAGCTATTGTATTTCGGGTTGACCTAAAATCATTTGAGACCTTTACTGGTTCCAGATACTCTTTGCAGTACGTACTGGACAGGATAATCTTTAAGATTATCTCTGGCCCGTAGAATATTCGCTTCTTCTCTCCTGTGGATCATAGTTATTGATGAATTACTTGTAAAAAAACAGCAATCCGGCTTCACTGATCAGTGTTATGATGATGACCTAGTCGTTCTGGTTCAGGGTACGCAACGCGCGCTCCAAGTTGTAGAAATATGGTGGCTAGAAAAGGGATTGTACGTTAATGCATCGAAAACTAGTCTGGTAGTCTTCACCAGACCTAGCAACACTGGAGAGCTGTCTGCTTCTTTTCTTTTTTGAGAAACGATCACTAGATCCAATAAAGTAAAGCATCGGATGGTCATTCTGGACAGTAAACTCTCCTGGAAATCTCATATTGAAATTAAACTGCAAAAGGTCACTTCCATTTTGGAACAATCAGTTTCTGTCATTGCGAAGCTTAATAGCATACAAGATATGGCTTGTCGACCTATTACGGATGCTATGTGGTGGTCTTCTATATACTTGCTTTGCAGACAATCTTATTTCGGCCCCCATTGCAGTCGATCATCCTCGGCACAACATGCTCCGCTGTCTTTCGCGTGGAACGCTCTTGGCCTTATCACAGGGCATAGACAAATCTACAGTTTATTCAGCTCACATATATATACCAGAAATTAATATGGTTAATTGCAAATTGTTGCCAGAATTCTGCTTCGATATCTCTTTCTCGGTGGTTTATCCAGTAAGGAACTCGTGGTTGTCTGAAGAATTCAATGACTGGGTGGCTCAGTCGCTCGTGTTTTTCGCTGACGGGTCTCACTCTAATTTTGGTGCAGGTATCGGAACATATTTGCGAAACTGATTGCACTCATACGTTGTGCGGATGATGCTTCTAAGCTCGCTGTTTCCGGAAAGACATTATTCTATGCAGTGATAGTAAACCTGTTCTCAATTCATTACGAAATCCTATGATGACTTGCAAACTGGCCAAGGACTGGAAACATTTTGTTATCGTCCTTTACCCTAATAATCGTGTCAGAGTTATGTGGGTTCCGGCTCATTGTGGCATTGAAGGTAATCAGATAGCTGATGTTTTAGCTAAAACAGACTCAAGTATGAAATTCATTTGACCTGAACCGGCAGTGCCCCTGACCTTTAATTGTGGTAAGAAAGATATTAAGAACTGCATGTTTTTGCACTTCATTTGTGAACATAATCAGAGGCTCACAAAGTTTGCTCTATTTTTGAAGAAAGACCAACTGAGAGTTCTGGTCGCTATTGTGACTAGCCATGGTCGTTTTAAACTACATTTACAAAGAATGGGACCTGTTCAAGATTCCTCGTTTAAGCTGTTACAGTTTGCCAGAGCAGCCAAGCGCATTTGCGATTGTGATAGAATCCTCGGTTGGCACCATGGGCCCAGAGTGGCATTGAGTGCGGAATCTGCTTGGGTTTCAGGCCACTTTAAAAAAAATAATAATACCATTGCAACAAATGAGGTTAATAAAATCCTCACAATTGTTGACCAGCTTGGGCAAAATCCAGCGAATACTGTCGAAAAAAAATGGAACTTATTGCTTAAAACTATGTGTTCAGCTTTATGTAAAGTCGGTCAGCCCTATGTAAGATCAAGGATAGATTTCTTTAAGTATGTATGTCTCTGTCAAGAATAGAAACAATTTTGAAAAACTTTTGTTTTAATCTTCATTATTATGGTCGCAACTAATAATTAACCAACAGTTTATGACTGCCTTCGAATTGCCAACCTCAAATTTGGGTTGTCTATTGAGAGTTCAAAATAAACCCTTTGCAACATTAGTCCGCAAGGGTGTGGAGGGACCGCTAGCATAATTAAAAATTAAATTATACAAGCAACGATGTTTAATTTACCATAATTTAAATGTTAAGACATCTTTACATTATTTTGTTAACTTAAGATTTACACAACTAATTTTATATCACCATAACAGACAGATTAAATTACAGATGATTTTCACTTCATTTCGATTTGTTTATAAATGGAAAGAACATTTTTTTTTTGTTAGATTGGAAAAAATTTACTGTTTTCAATCCAACCAATTTTCATCTCAAAGTTATTTCATTACAAAAAAATTATATATTTTTGTAAAATTGCATTCGAAAATATGCTTTTCAATTAAGAATTTTCCAGTTTTATTTTCATTTCACGGCACAAACAGTTTTCATATAATTGTTGGTCAAAACCAGGTATATACATTTTTCGAGAACGAAGTGCTTGATTATCGTGATTATTATTTGTTAGTAGGATTATCGGATTAATTTGTGCAATTAACTTGACGGTAGTTTGTATCCATACATTTTTTAACTATCCTTTTAGAACCTTAACATAATGAACATCAGGCATAGTATTGCAATATATTAAGTAGACTGTTAAGTAGACTGCGTGCTGCTTACCATAAAATGTGTAGATAGTCCTTGTACCATAGCTTTACATTCTCTTCTGTATCGAGTTTGACATTATATTCGAAACTATACACATTGAAAATAAACGATTTATTCGGCAGATTTAAAACTTTGTGATGTGATCGGAGTTAAAATCTCCACGTGGCGCCACAATAAAATGGCATGCAACGTGTGAACTACTTTTCAATGCGCGCGAAGTAACACCATTCAAGCCATGCACAATATAAAATGCACAATATGGAGAAATGCTGTTACGTTACTCTTGAATGTTAAATACTATTAAATAAATAAATAAAAATAAAATGTTTTTAATATCCACAAAGCTTACCCGAGTGATTATTTTATATTCGGAGTGAAAAGTGCTCGTACCAAAGGGTAATTGGTACAAAATTTTTTTTTTTTTTTTTTTTTTTTTTTTTTCAATTTTATTTAAATATTTTAAATAAACAATTATTACAATCTAGTCACCTGGACTAATGAGCAATTTTATTCTAACTTAATTTACTATGTTGTATTAATCTATGGCTTCTTCCCACTGGTGTTCCATAGTGTCTGATAAATTGAATTAAACCACGTCGTTATTGTGGGTTTTAGATCAGCATTACGCTGTTTACACTAGCAATTACACCAGCTCAAAAGGTTTAGTTCGTTTGAGCCTGCGTACAATATCTGTGTTGTTTAACAGCTTAGTTGCCTCAGTGTTAACATGTTGTTCGAGCCTTTGCCTATGTCTCAGTGCATTTTTTTGGATTTCCTTTGAAACAGTGTCCACTTTAAGGTCCCTATGGAGGTCTCTGTTTCTAACATACCATGGTGCATCAACGATGTTCCTTAATACTTTGTTTTGAAATCTTTGGATGATTTCCACGTTGCTCTGTTTGGTACAACCCCAAAGTTGGATACCATAAGTCCAAACCGGTTTTAATATTTGTTTATATAATAGAAGTTTGTTGTATGTTGATAGAGCGGAGCTCCTTCCTATCAGCCAATACATCTTTCTATATTTAAGCCCTAGTTCTTCACTTTTCTTTTTGACGTGTGCTTTCCATCGTAGTTTTGCATCTAGTGTCATGCCAAGGTACTTAGCCGTGTTGGCATACGGTATTATTTCTTGATTAATTGTAACCGGAATATGTTCGAGTCGTTTGTTTGTAAAATTGATGTGAACTGATTTAGTTTCGTTAAGTTTAATTCGCCATCTTTTGGTCCAGTTATGTATTTGAGTAATAGCCAACTGTAAACTCTGTGTTGATTCTTCGTTGCTATCTCCAACAGCTAAGATTGCCGTGTCATCAGCAAAGGTCGCCACAGTGTTGTTTTCTAATACAGGGAGATCATTAGTGTACAAAAGGTATAGGACCGGACCTAATACACTGCCCTGCGGTACTCCTGCCTTGATTTCTTTCAATTCAGAATAGGAATCGTCTAATTTTACTCTAAAGAATCTATCTTTCAAGTATGATTCTAATATTGTAGTGAATTGCATTGGTAGTACAGTTCTTAACTTATAGTTAAGTCCTTCATGCCAAACTTTATCAAAGGCCTGTGCAACGTCTAAGAATATCGTTGAGCAGACTTTTTTCTCCTCTAATGCTCCTTCAATAATATTAGTTATTCTGTGTACTTGATCTAATGTTGAGTGTTGGTTGCGAAAACCGAACTGATGATTTGGAATCAGGTTTTTCCTCTCAATTATCGGATTTAGCCTTTTCACTAATAACTTCTCAAAGAGTTTAGACATAACTGATAATAGTGATATTGGCATGTATGATCCAGTTTTGTGTGGTGGTTTCCCAGGTTTCGGAATCATAATTACTTCTGCAATTTTCCAGAGGCTGGGTACATATTTCAATCGAAAGGCGCCATTTATAATATTGGTGAGCTTTAATAGTGCTTTCCTTGGTAGTTCTTTTAAAATTTCTGCTGTGATAAGGTCATAACCCGGTGCTTTTCTCGGATTCATATTTGTTTTTATCTCATACATGACTTCTTTTGGTGTTGCTCGTAGGATTTCGTCACTTTCCTGTACAACCTCTTCAGTTATTATTTCAGCTTCCAATGATTGGTCATCATGTGGTTCAAATATTTTTTCCAGGTATTCAGCAAAATTTCGTACTTTATCTTCGTTATTTCTGGCCCATTTGTTATCTTCTGTTCTGATTGGAGGAATCTGCATTATTGGCCTTTTAATTCTTCTGGTTGCTCTCCAGAGAGAATAATCAGTACTAGTATCATTAGATAATTTTCTGAGGTAGTTACTGATAGATTCGTCTTTCAAATCTTTGATTTCCCTTTTAAGTAGCTGAGTCAGATTGTTTAGCTTAGTTTTATCTTGAGGGGCTCTAGTTTGTTGCCATATTCTCCTTGCCCTTCTTTTTTCTGCCAAGAGCTCTCTAATTTCTCTAGGGTAGTTGTTTCCCTTAATTTTCTTTTTAACTTGAGGTGTGTTTTCCCAAGCTGACTGCTGTATGTCACATATGAACTTGTGAACTTCGTTTTCTAATTGCTCCTCACTCCTTAGCGGAACCATTAAGTTAATTTTTCTTTCTAACGACAGTCTAAAGTATTCCCAATTTGTGTGCTTATTTACTAAACTGGGATAGCTTTCTTTTTGAATGATCCTTTCACTTAATGTCAAAAGTATTGGGGAGTGATCAGAGCTTAAGTCAATACTTTCATCTATATGTATATAATTTACAGATATATTTTTCACTATAAAGAAATCAATTAGATCTGGTATTTTATTTGGATCAGTTGGCCAGTAGGTCGGTTTACCATTTGATAAGGCTTCACAACCGTATTTTCTGATAGCATTGAGGAGTTCTTTCCCTTTGGTTGTTGTTAGTCTAGAACCCCAGTGGATATTTTTTGCATTAAAATCTCCTCCAATTACAAATCTTTTCCCTAGTTTACTGAAAAATTCAAGATAATCTTTTTCTTTTAGAGAGTATTTCGGTGGGCAGTAAATTCCAATAACACTAATAGAGTTATTTTTGGTTGTGATATTAACAGCTGTTGCTTGTATTTGTTCTGTTTCATATTTTAATTCCTCGAAGTGATTAATGCTATTTCTAATTATAACAGCACTACCTCCCTTGGCAGTATTTCCCGGGTGGATAGTGTGATATGTTTTATAATTTCTAAATTTGATAATTGATTGTCTAGTGAAGTGAGTTTCAGAGATGAGACAGACATCGATTTTCTCTGCGTCCAGAACCATTTGCAATTCCGGTTGGTGTTGCTGGAGTCCATTGGCATTCCAGCATAAAATTCTTAAGTCGTTAGACATGGCTTTGTTTAGGGATGGCTCCCTTAGTACTGTATTCTAGTTTCTGTAATCGCTGATCAAAAGTATTAAGTTTGCTTAATATCAGCTTAAGCGTTTGATTTATGTCGTCTGTTTGAGGAGTTTTTTGTTTGTTTTCGTTACTCATCATTACTTGAGCGTAAGTTTTTTTGCCCACTTCTCCGTGAGAGGCTATCAACGATTCACGCCTTAACTCTCCTTTAAATGATTCAGGCCTGTTTATTCTAACAGTTTGCTTCTTTATTACATTTGTATTTTTAGCATTTATGTTTTTATTTTTGATGTTTTGCAATTCAATAGCAACACTGCAACCTCTGTAGTTAGCTGGATGATTTTCTCCACAATGTACGCATCTAGGCTGTACATCTGTGGGTTTGACACAATCTCTAGTATGGTGTTTACCTACACATTTGACACACCTGGGGTCTTTGTTACAGTATTTTTGAGTATGTCCATATGCTTGACATTTTTTACATTGTGGTATAAGCCTAGATCTTCTTAGGGGCTCAATATTGACTTTGCATCCCAAGATGTACTTGATTTGATGTATTTTTTCAATATCATCATCTGCGCTGAATGTCAGCATATACATGTTCAGAGGCTCCTTACTTCTCCGTTTTAGCTTAATTGATGCTTCAGTTGCATTAAAACCTTTTCCTTTCAGGTCCTCAATTATTTTTTCTGGTTTACATGTAGAGTGCAGATTTTTAGCCATTACCCTAATTGGTCTGATTTGTTTGTTTTCAAACGTATGCCAAGAATGTCCCCCTTCGCTTAACATTTTTGTCATTTCTCTGTAGGTTTCACCATCTGCTAAGTTTACTTTGATGTTGTTTCCACTCATCAATTTTGTATTAAACTTATCTGTTTTAGTTACTGTTTTAATTTTCTCATACAGTAGATCATAGTTTTCAACTCCATCTATAACTATTGGGGGTGGTGGAGGTAATTTTTTTGGATTGTTTTGGATTATTTTAGGAATTGTCTCCTTTAGTTGAGGAGGAGTAGGTGTATCATTCCTTCTCCTTTTTTTTCTCTGGCTCTTGACTCTAATCCACTCAGTTTCGTGAGCTAATTCTTCTTCATCCGTATGGTATTCTTGTTCCATTACTTTTTGGGTAGGAGGAGAATCAACGTTTTCCTTTGCTTTAAGGGCTTTAACTTCGTCTTCAAGAATTCTTATATGTTCCTGCATCCAAGCAATTGCATCATTTAATTGCTTATTTATATTATTAGATTCAACCAATGCAGCATTGGCCTTACGCAATTCCTGATAGAGCATTTCTTCTTTTTTAGAATTTTTGTCCTCTGGAAAAGCATTTCTCGGTAACTCCACAAGTTCTGTAGGTATTATTTTGTTAATCTTCGCGGTGAACGTGCTACAGGCTCTCGTAGGAGACCTCGGTAGAATCTGACTCTTTTGGAAAGGATCGATATTATCCATTTCTGAATCACTCATTCTCGTGGATTTACCAATATAGTTATTGGTGTACCACCTTAATTTAAACTAACAAACACCTCATCGACCCAATACTTTTGGCCGGGAGTGTATTTTGAATAAAATAAAAAAAAAATAAAAAAGCTAACACTGCACTTTTAATTTTTTTTTTTTTTTCACTATGTTCAATATGCACTTATACAAAATAATTAAAAATAAACTAATATCACTGCACTTTTTTATTTCTATTTTTTCGATTACACTTCTCCGATTCCACGTCCAAACCTCACAACGATTTGAAAGAGAATTGGTACAAAATGAATATAAAGTTCAAGTGCGATTAAAAGTACAACTTCGACTAAGCAATGCTATACGGAGTCAATGGCTTATTGATAACCGTGGAACTCATCAGTATAATCTGGTAAGCGTATTTTGACAATTAATGTTCAAAGCCAATAAATCCCAAATCCAATAAAAATAGAGTAGCTTAGCAACTCACGAATTACCCTTCGGCTTATACAATTTTCCCTTCTCAAAAATTAACCGAAAATATTGACAAACTAACACACATTTTTAAAAATTTGGTAGTTTAAATCAATCATACTATTGAAAAATTAAAAATAATTGCAAAATGTCGATAAACGGTGATTACCATAATAATGGTGTAGATAATGATTGTCTTAATGATTACGCTTTAAAAGATCTACCGCGCTACGAAAGTAACAGGCATACTCGCTATGAGTTCAATGAGAATATTGAGAAAATACTCATATTATGCAACGATATCGATGGCCCAATGCTCGTAGATTTTTCTTCGAGCGATACGAAATTAAATAGTGGGAGAAGCGAACATATCCCGCTCGGATATCCGGAGCACAATAATTAATTACAACAAACCGAATGAAAATAGTGGAATAATCATAAGAGCCAAGAGGTAATTTTACGAGAAAATGTGGGTTAACAAATTCCTGGTTGGGTTAAAAGAACCCCTCGGATCTATTATTCGAGCCATACAGCCTCTCAGTTTGACTGAAGCAATCATAAATTGCATAAAAGAACAAAATATGGCATACATGAAAAAGGGTACAACTACAAAAAAAATATCCATTTCACAGAGGCCAGTACCACAACAACCAGAGAATAATTACCCTTCACGCATTTACTCCACCCATTCTTCAGAAAGTAACTCTCCCAAGACTTATGGAATTTGAAAAAAGGGAACCAATAGAATTCCTTCTGTTTAAGTTTCATAAATAGTTTAATGGTTTAATGGGATTGGAAACATTGTAAACTAAGAAAAAGAAGTAAACTTACCGCTGAACTTCCAGTTGATGGAGAAAATGGAGATGTGTATATCACTCCTACTATACTATACTATAATTCCTGAAGGAGAATCATCATATTATAAGTCACACACTTTCGTTATCGAACAACCAATTAAAGCCAAATTATTCAGGAAAATTTATCGAGCCGAATCCAACCATTGTAACATTCAAGATTGCGATGCATCAATTCTAGGCGAAAAAATATCGAACCTGATAAGAATTAAGCATCTCAGCTCTGAAGAAAAGACAGCTATCTTAAATTTATATCACCACAACACGAAATTAATCTTAAAGATGATAAATCTGTCTTCACAAAGAGCTATCGATACCCCCACATTCATAACGAAGAGGTAAAAAGGCAGATCGATAAAATGTTACAAGATGGAATCATACGTCCAACCTTCTGTTCTTGGTCGTCCCCGATTTGGATAGTGCCTAAGAAGGCCGATGCAATCGGAGAAGTCAAGTGGCTAGTAGTGATAGATTATCGCAAATTAAATGAGAAAACCGTTTTAGTTCACAACTATAATCATAACAATCAATCCTGAAATATACGAGGAAACAATCAATTGGTAAACATAGGGTAATAATATATGTAGCCTTCTATATCGCAGTAGCCTTCTATATACCATAGATGAAGCACCAGTAAAAAAGTTCAAAAGATATTTATTCAATATTTCAGTATCCATGAACACTTCTTCATTTTAAGCCTTTTTACAGGAGTACGACGTAGAATTACATCATATACGTTGTCATATTCATCTACTAGAAATTCCCCGGTTGAGCGATTACATTCAACCTTGCAAGAGCTCATGAATTGCATCCTCTCTTATATGTAATAACACCATACAAACGACGACAAAATTCACAATTCTTTCGAATTGTTAATAGGTCACTATACTATTTTAGGGCGATCTATCGACCCTGCATTTTCAAACGCGCAAGAGTCAAGATCAACCATTCGTTATCGTATGACGAACTGTGCAAACGTATTTACGAGGAAACTCACGCAAAGAAAACCAAGTTGAACAATAAACTCAACGTTGATCGAGTTAAACCAGAATTATAAGTTCGGTGCATCACGATTTTTTTTTTAATCGTCTCCATATTATTGTAGAGTATAGTATGTATCTCGATATAATAGTTAAAGCTTATTTCATAAAATGTTAAATACTTTTTTTGAAAGACCACCCAAAAAATTTGCATATTTCTGCTCCATAACATGCTATACATATGGGTTAACTTTATATAAATTGATTTCATATACGTACACATTACGCAAAACAATGAATTTTCAATTATGTTTTAGATTTTGATGTGGGCGAAAACCACATGAAATTAACAAAACATCTTGAGAAATGAACAGGAAATTAAATTTATTTTGTGTATTCAATGGAAACAAATGAAGTAAATTACTTGAAATTGGAACCAGCAGGAAAAACGAATCAAATTAAATTTTATTTAGGTACCCAACAGTACGTGGGTTCTGTATTTTTTGGTTTGCCCTGTTAAGAACAATCCCAGCATTATCGTTCCTTAATTGTTTTTTGTTCGTATGGCCATAATATTTCTAGTCCTGGTCGAACCTTTACCTCACTTTCTCCTCACAGAATTTGAGTCGGTATTTTTGATTTAGTGAAAAAAAATTATTTAGCCGGCTACACCGATTTTCGTAAGTTAACATTTAGTGACATAAGCAGTTTATGGATTGTCTCATTTCTTGGCTTTCATTTTTGTATTACAAGAGTAGTAATTGGGACTATTGAGACTATGAGAATGACCTTGAAGATAAAATCTGGATGTTTTCATTTTGTCTTTTGAATGAATGGTCAATTGGGCGTAAGAAGAGTGCGTCTCATGCAGCATCTGCATTTACTTTATGCAATTAAGGTGTAGTAAACGACGTATATATATTTAAGAATAGTCATTAAGTTTAAGTAAAATTGAATTTGTGCGATGCCTGTTATTGGAAAATTTGTCCAAAGCCCAAACACCACGAGTTGTAGTTTTATGCTATCCGTTGCTATTTAAATGATTCACCACAGCACGATTAAAGTTAGTTCCTGCACTAGAGTCATATTTCGGATAATATTATTTTGATTGAAATAATTTAAAAAAATTATGTTTTGAGGTATATACTCAACAATAATGCAGAACTGAACAACATCTCATATCATTAAAAAAAACTTTATTCAAATTCAAAATATATGGAATGGTCTTAAAATACAAAAACTTAAAAAAATTATAATTTAAAAGCATTATTTTTATGATCCGATATAATTATATGGTACATAAAAGCTTTCTAAATAATATCAATAAAGGTATATTGTATACATATACATAACATACAAGTATGCTCATGCTCTTGTGTATAAGTATGTGTATTTAAAATATGAAAATAAATTTTTGAAATATTTTATTTTAATATTTTTGGAAAAATACATAAAAATAAAATAAACTCATTATTATTTATTAAAAATAATAAGGATTATTTGCAATAATAAATGGAAAAGAAGATTATTACAAGTACGAGTATGTACATATATGTTTGTGCATACGTGCATATAATATTTAGATATGACTATTTTATGAAATTTTCGAGAAAAATGTATTGACAATGTATGTATATATGTATTTATGTAACTTCCTATCAATTATATACATTTCTATCCATAAAATATGTCATTTCGAATTCAAAAATATAGAATTTTTATTATTCATAATATTAGTTATGTATAAACATGGTCGAATATTAGCTCAGAACGGGGTATTCCGCTTAGATTAAAAATATTAAAAAATGCAAGTTGGTCCTTGGCCAATCCATCAATTCGAACAAAATTAATCCATTTATGCTCATCACATATTTAGGAAATATAATAAGAAAGTATTCTTATAAGCCCAACAAAAGAAGGACCATTTTACTGCATATAGTTTTAATGTGGTCATCCCAGGACATATATAATTCAAACCATACGCCTAAGTACTTAAAATATTCAACTCTATCAACTATATTATATTTTGTATTTTGAAAAATGATAAAATCATAGCTAAACACTTTTGTACGGTGAAAGAAATATCATAAATTTCGTAATTTGCGGGATAGTTAAGTAACTTTTGATTAACTTTTGTTTATGATACTCCACGAAATCCAAAACAGTATAATTTATGAAGAAGTAGCTTGTTACCAAAAAAGTTTCATATGCAAATTTTGAACCATGTAAGGAATTTGTTAAACGGGTGTTTATAACTTTCTCAAAGATTTTATCAAATACAAACAAAGTTGAGATGGGCCTGTAGTCAGAAATAATAATTTAATCATCTTTTTTAAAGACTGGTACGACTTTGGCAATTTTTAAATGATCTGGGTATATACCAGTTTCAAAAATATTGCTAATGAGTTTGGCAAGAATTTGCGAGAAGAAATAAAGATTTCTTTTCAACACCGTACTATACGAATGCTACCTGGCACACCATCCCTTACTAAATTTAAGTTGTGGGGGACAGAAACATTGTATCAGAATTCAAGAGCAATGGCTGAAATTGGAAGGTCTATAGCATATCTGTGCCAGAAACGTCTAGCGGATTAAAAACGCCAAAAATGGTATTTTCCGTTAACAATGCACAAAACCAATACGACGGCACTAAATCGAAAGGCCTATAGCATATCTGTGCCAAGTTTAAACCAAATCGGAAAACATAAATTTTTTCCCCTTTTTTTTAACCACGACACATTATCTATTGAGTTTTGAATTTTATGTAAGCCAACTAAGCTTTTGCACTAGAACATTTATAACTTTCGTTCTAATTAATGGATTTGAATAAGATGAATAAAAAAGGTCAGAATTCTTAGTAAATCTTAATTATGATTTTATGATGCACCTAATAGTAAATTTTAAAGTATTTTTTAAAAGATTCAAAATTATTTAGGCTAGACTACGTAATCACAAACACTAATAAATTAAAACCGTGTATCACAAATTCTATAATGAATCAGGGGCTCTACTACGACTTTCGACTACGATGTTTGATGACGATCGTTTTCCTATGGTAGGCAAAGGATGAAAAAGGAAAACAATATTATAAATATACTTATGAGGTATCAAGCCAGCAAGCTTCTTGCTAAATTCTGCTATAAAACCTTCCTGTGATTTTGATAATTTTTCTAAGTTTGACCTTCCTTAAAAACGGGAAATGAATCTTTAATTAACTAATGGAATTAGTTTCATTAAATTTTAATTGCAATCCAATTTTGCGACCAATATTGTGTTGCTTGAATAGAGCATATGCTTGTGTCAGATTCATGAGAATTAGTCGCCATTGCTTTGAAATCTTCACATTATTCTCATCGTTACTCGCATATTCTCTTTTTCCAGCAAATACACTGATATCGTCACTCACAAAAAATTCTTTCACAAGCTCTATAATCTCAGGATTGATGAAATTCGTGACCATGATCGTGGAAGTAATGACAGTATTTTTATGTTACACCCTTTATCGGTGGCTTCAGCAAATTTAACTTTTAACTGGTTTACCATCCCATTTTCACTACTATAGTTGTTTCAGTCTCAGTGGAGTCCAACGATATTTTAAAAATGTTGCTTGTCAGTTCCATTGATATTCGGTCAATTACACTGCGGCAGTACGATTGTGACTTTTGATTTTGTCGATAATAATCTGTGTAATTTCAATTAGTGGAAGAATTTTAATTTTTTAATTTATAAAATTCATTTTGTCCAAAAAATAAAATGCTGTTGATGCGATGCTAATGATATTGACGATGGTGAGGATGATAATTGAGGCTAGTTTTTGTTCAGTTTTAGACGAGCTAATTGTCAGTCCATATCTGATGGCCACCTCGTAATGATTTGGAGGGCATTTTAAATTACCTCCTTCACCGTGTTTATATATTTACCAGAGACAGCTACCGCTACGTCATCTGCATAAGCAATCACTCCGATCCCTTCTCTCTCCAGCTCTAACAGAAACCTATTGATTAGTATGTTCCAGTGAAGAGGGGACAGAACACCTCGCTGCGGGGTTCCCTTAGCCACACGGCTCCATAACGATGGATTCTCCCAGCTCCTAGTTAACCATCCTGCTCCCCAGAATATGATTGATTAACCGCACTTACATAGTAGCCTACCCCAAGGCGTGACAATCCCTCCAGGATTGCGTTACATATGCAACATCATAATGACCGAAGCTATAACAACTCAGTCACTAAAGGAAAATTATAGTTTTTAATTGGTATAATTGTACTGAAATGTTGAATGTCGCTTGTTGGAAAGGTATTTTCGGCGTGTAGATTATTTTTCAGCAATAGACTATTTAAATCTCAAATTCAAAGGATATATTGTATATTAACACCAATGTTTATACGCTTATTTGAAAGTATGTAAAATTGTCTTCCCCAGAGCTATATTACACGTGAAAATCTGACAAAAAATTCGTAAGGCACATTCTTACTCAATTTATAATATTTTTTTGATCCAGACTAACCATCTCCCTCAATTTCAAAATAATTGCACGCACCCTGCCCCCGTAAATATTTATGTTTTGTCTGATTTCGCATGGAATGGCTGCACAGTTTTATGTAACTGTTGTTGAGGCAGCACTAATGTGTCGACTCGATATCGTTATATGATACCAAATGAAAAATGACACAAGAACGCTGCGTCGGGGCGATTGTGGCTGGACACCATAATCTAATTGGGGTCATTGAGTCACTATTTCGTTTGATCCTATAACCAGGATCCACCAATACACAATAAGTTATATTTTAAACAAAAAAATTTAAAATTTACGTTTTATTCCCATTTTGTTCTTTTTGATTTTACTTGAAGCAGAAAATAAGTTAATTCAAAAGTGTCAACCCAACTCGTTTAATATTTATTTTATACATAGTATATACACATACTCTTCTTCCGGTTAAAGATCAACATTATAATTTAAGTTTTTTTTTTTCAACGAAAACATGAAAAAAAATATTTCCAACATGAAACATATAACATAAAAATATATAGAAATACATTTTAGATTATTAAATTGATGATGATGATGATGATGACGAGGAAGAAGAAGATGATGACAAAAAAAACTGTCTTGCCTTGTACATACAGTATGTACAAAACATATACGTACACACACACACACACACATTATACTAAATTCGTAATACGTAACGAGAGGATGAAGCTGTTTTATTATTTTCATTTTCAAAAATTTATATAGGATGTGGATAATGGTATAAAGTATATTTTGGAGGAGGATGGTTATATACAGTTCCGTCTTCTACTTCTGTTACATTTCAATTTTCAGTTTTTATTAACTCTATATATACATACATATCCATATATAGAGAACATCTATACATACATATATACATACATATACGACTTTATATACCATATAAATATTCTGGAGATAGAACAAATATTCAGAGATACATTCTTTTCCATTTATCCAAATCTTTTCCGGTTTTTCCTTTTATTTTTCGTTCATATACAAATAAATTTTTACTTAAAAATTTGCATACAGACAATTTTAAATTGTTGATGTCATTTTTTAGGTTATTTACCAGAGCACATAATAAAATACTAGAAAGTAAACTGTATATGTATGTGTGTGTGTGTGTGTTTACATATATTGTGTGTTTATGGGAACGCTTGGAACAGATTCAGCCTTTTATTTTTTTATTTATTTTTTGGTTGGCTTGAATTCGAAATTTTATTCCTGCAAATAGACATGTGCAAATATATGTATGTACACAAATTTGCATTTCGTATATATAAGTAAACACACTAACAACAACTTTGTATTTTTAAATAGTTTTTGTATAGAACTTTATTATTCTGTAGTTTTCTAGATCTATATTCACACTCGCAGAATTTACCATTTATACTGATTTACTGAACTAGAAATAAGAAAAATATTTCCGACAGTGCAGCTAAAACAATACGCAATTCCTGGATGAAGATAAAAATTAGGGCGTTGTTTTTTTTTTTAGTAGGACTTATTGAGCAAATCAATTAAATATAAAAAAATGATTATCTGATACACACTCGACGTCATTCGATTTATGAAATAAAAAAAACGCCCTAATTTTTTGTATCCATTAGAAAGAAAAATTAAAACTGGGTCAACTAATTATCAATTTTTAATTAATTAATACCAAAACATTCAATAATTTTGTTAATACATTCGTGCTGGTATTTGTCATAAAATTTTCTAAAACAGTTTACATATATTGTGTGTGCTTTGTATAATGAATGAAGTATTTCACCTCGGCACTAATCTCTCTATTTTATACTACAAGAAATTCAGAAAACTTTTAAGTTGTGGTTCAGTATTTCGTTATCTCATAAAGCGAAACTTTCAACCCCAGATCGTAGGGTAGGCGTACTTAGATTTTGAGCATTGCCATTTAAAGATTACTTAACCCAGTGTATTTTATGTTTTGTGAGTTGGCATGTTCAATATAAGGACTCATCCTCAGATTTAAAGTTTCATTTAAAACAACTTGTTTTGAATTCAGACATTCGTACATATAACACCGACCGAGATTTGTTACGAGGACGAGGCAATTCCTTGTTGGATATCTCAATAAATTAGAAGAGTCTCGACTGCCTGGTTTCAAATTATACACAAAAAACAATTTCATTAATTTATGAGGAATAATAAACCTCAAGCGCAATAGTTGGTTTCCTACCCTTTATTTACCGGTTTACAATATAGACTGTCAAAATTTTAAAATTTTCTTAAGAAATTGGACCAAATCATTTAAAATTTAATGAACTTGTAAATAACACGTTTACTTATTGCAAAAAGTAACAATTTTGAAAATAGTCAATAAATTTTTTGGCTCAATTTGACCGCTTCGTTGATGAATTGAAGCTTTTCCACATCGCTTAATCCAGCTCCCAAACCACGACAGATTTAGAATTCTGACAAAATACAGTTGGCCCCGAATCGCGGTTCAGTACCACTTGGCATCTTTCAGGTCATGTAAGCGTTATTTTGTTCTAGATTCTTGACTAATTACTCAGATTTTGATAAAGCCCGTAAACAATTTAAAATTTGAACTGCGGGTTTAAACAACCAATATATAGTGCGAATCGAGGAGGAACTAACATCGAACTCTAAAAGGTTCTGGCATTTTATGAACAGTAAGAGAAAACAAGTTTGTTTTCCACCACTAATCACCCCTCTGAAATATATAAATTATTTGCTACGTGTTTAGCATCAGAGTAAAGTAACTTGCAAAAAGGGGATCGAGAAGGTGTAAAGAACGGCCTGCATATTTATAAGCGGGGCGCTGAGGACAACATCAACACGTGCCTTGGAGGTTATGTTTCACTTTCTCCCCGTTTATATTTATGGGAAGCAGATGGTGGCGATTACAGCTACCCAACTATCAGCCATATCTCAGTGAAAATGTCTTCAGACAGGACACTCGATGATAATTAGATCGCTAAGAAAGGAAATGGCGAATCTAGATTACGTTATACCAATTTTATGGTATCCTCGACTGATATAGCAATTTATGTGGATAGTCAGGCGGCAATCAAGTCGCTGGGTTCAGTTTTTCCGACGTCTCGGGTGGCGTTGGGTTGCCACTTGTCTCTGAATGAGATGAGTGAGCATCTCAACATGCAGATAGTCTGGGTCCCCGGCCACTGGGGACCCAGACTATCTGAAACTGGACTTGAAACGCTCAAAGATAATGCGATCTCCCTACGTAGAAGAGAACTAAAAACGATCGTGGTGATACTGACAGGACACTGCCTACTTGGAGAACATGCGTTGAAACTAAGACTAGAAGCTAATGACTTTTGCAGATGCTGTATAGAAGGTAGTGATGGTGGTAGTCCATCTCCTATATGCTCATGCCCGGCTTTGGCACACAAAAGACATACATATTTGATATTTGGACAAATTCTTAATGGACTGCCTCTCTGATCTCGAAAACTGTAAGGTGCGAGACTTATCACGCTACATAAGTATTGTTATAGCTCAAACTGGTTCTCATAAGCGTAATAGGGAAGTAAGATCCTGTAGTATCACAACGTACCGTCGCCGGTCTAAGTGTGCTGTAGCAGCCACTTAACCTAACCTAACCTTGGCATCAGAGTTTGAACCAGCAGCTCCCGGCTCTGTTCGTTATAATCACTTCAAATTTATAGAGCAAGTAGTTCGAAACACATGCTCCTACTTGATGTCAATAAAGGTGCTACGAAATTCTATTTAATAATTTTTTCGTTAAGAATTGTGCGGTGAGTTTGGCTCTTCCGATCACTTTTATATTTAATGAAAGCCTACCCAGAGATTTTTTTCCTGAGCTTACCAAAATTTTCTGTATTCATCCAATTTTCAAAGCGAGTATAGAAGAAACGAGGAGCGTATTTATCGGGGGATCGCGATTCTCTCCATCATACCCAAGTTCTTTGAAACCATGATTCACAGAGTCCTGCTCTTTCATATTAACCAATTTATTTTTTCTGCCCAGCATGGTTTTTTCCCTGCGGGTCAACACTTGCTAATCTGGTTTCGTTTTGTGGTAATTTATTTAACAGTTTAAACTCGAGACAGCAACTCGGCGTTGTTAATACAGGCTTTGCTAAGGCTTTTGATAAGATTGATCGTTCAATCCATATCCACGAGTTAGAGAATTTAAACAGTCAATCTATTCTCGTTCTTATACCTGTCCGATCGGTGAGAATCCGTTACGATTTTTATGACTGCTAGTTTGCGAGTTGCCTGCTTTTCGCCGATGATCTTAAAATGTTTGCCCAAATTAGAAACATCTACGACTGCATAAAGCTGCAGGGAGACAAAAATAGATGTTGTTGGTCAATTATCAACAGATTAAGTTTGAGCAAGTGTAAGACTCTATCATTTTTTCGTATCCGCTCAACTATTTTGCTTCAATACCGTATATATACAACGAAGCTATTGGTATAGAGTCAACTACATGCCCGATAATGTTTTCGTTCACGCTAGCTTTACAAGACACATAAACGTTATTATCTAAAAGACATATATTATGGTATCGGTTTCATTAAGTGGAATTCAAAAGATTTCCGTGACCCCATTTCTCTAATTCCATTGTATGTTTCCTTCCTTCGGCCTACTCTAGAATACTCATCTATACGGTATAGTAACACAGTCACTCCAAGCGAATAGAGAGTGTTCAAAAGCAGTTTGTTTTGAATGCACGCCGATGTCTACCATCTTTAGGGATAACTATCTATATATATACTGCCACCTTACCAGGATCGCTGTAATTGTTTTAAACTACAACGCCTAAATTTGTATGCTGTCTTTCGGAACCAATAATGAGAGCCTCGCGGACAATCTGACATATCAAGATGCTGCGGAGCTGTAAAGTTATCGCTTTGAAGGCAGTTGAACGAGAAGGATGGCGTATTTTTTAGCGTATTTCCACCAGGTGAGATGAACGAATTCCATCACGGGTATATAAATCAACTAATTGAAAACAAAACAAAATCGAATAGCCCACATCAAAATGTCTATATAATTGGATACATAAAACTGAGTGAAGATGACAGTGAAGTTCATACTAAAAAAAAATAACAAGAAATTACACTGTTAAATTTGGTAATTTTTCCAATTGGAATTTTAGCTTAGAGCAACTGCCACCTTTGCGTCCATAGTAATTAATCAAGATTAAGCGATCATATATTTAATTCAATTTTCTTGATCATACAGATTTAAAGTAAACCAAACTATCTGAAAATATATGGCAGTACATGTGGCCATCTCTAAAATCGGTGGCACAAATTTTTAAAAATTCGGAAAAGTTTATTTACTATGAAAAATAGTAAAGTCCATCAAAATTTAGTCGCCTTGACCACACTAAGATACTAGAGGGTCTAAGCTATTTAAGCATTTCAATTGGAAAAAATAATAAAAAATCCAATTGGGAAAAATAATAAAATTATTCAAAACCCTGAAATTCTAAATGATGTAAAATAAATAGTAAGGTTCATCAGTCCTTAATTTTCTTGATCATACAGATCCAAAATAGTCTAAACTATTTGAAAAGATAGACTAGTACCTGCAGAATCTCTGGGATCGGTGGTACAAAATTTTAAAAATCAATCAAAATCAAGTAACTTGTATATTCTATAAACTAAAAGAAAAGTTCATCAGAATTTAATCTGATTGACCACAAAAATTACAGGTAGTCTTAACCATTCGGAAATACACATATGAGTACCCGTGGACATCTCTAGGAGAGGCAGTAAAAATTATTAGAACTGGTTTAAAATCACAAAACTTCAAAATTCTGTGAAAATCTAACCGCTTAATCTTATTTAATACCTATGGACGCAAAGGTGGCAGCTGTTACTCTAAGCTATCCGAATATGTAGTCGAGAGTATGTAATTATTTCTTGAATCGGCAGCATACAATTTACAAAACACCTCAAATTCAAAGTTTCGTATAAATAAAATTCCAATTGGAAAAATTACCAAATTTAACAGTGTAATTTTTTATTATTTTTTTTAGTATGAGCTTCACTGTCATTTGCTTATTCAACCTTCAAGATTAAGAAATATCCAAAATAATAATTAGCTGCATAACATCACTAAAAATATTAATAAACCAATAACAGACTTTTTATTTAAATAAAAACAATTAGGCAGTTACGTATGTATACCTCACCCGTAAAATTGCCCAACCAAAATAATACCATTACAGTATTAATCTAACATCCACCCTTACTTCCCACCACCCTAAAAAAAAAAAATAGATAAATTTTACCCAAATACACATTTCTTAATTTACCACAGATGAATAAAAATAATCATTATCTCTAATCATTATCATCGTCATCGTCATCATCTTCGGTATATTGTTTATGTCGAAAGTTTCGTTATTCATTCCGTTGTGGAGAATATTTGTATGAGGAAATCAGGGGAGTACATAAAGTTGCGCATCAATTTCCCCGCATTCGAATATCGAAAAAAATTCGAAACAAATTTTTTTGTTTTTTGCTTTGTTTGTTGCATTACTCGATTCTATATGTTAGTAGTCCCCGGCTATCTGCTCATTTAATATACGGACGCCGATATTTCCGGTTAAGTGCATTGTTTATACATTTTGTTTGGATTTTTGACAAAAACTTACGTATTAATCGTGAAAAATATATAGTTTTAGTGCGATTTTTTTCAACATGCGGATAAATAATCTGCTCGAGACCAAGGTAATTGTTTTATTTATTTTTTGAAAACTCGTTCGTGTATATCCTAAGCACAACATAAAATTTTAATTTAATTTATTTGGAAAATGTTATCATTCCGTGTATCGTTTGGGATGGGTATTTGCCGTATTATATACGAGTATGCATATGTATATTATACAAAACATATCGAATTTTCCATGTTACATAAATTATTGGTTGTAAATGAATTTTAGGGTTTTTTTTTTGCTATACATATAAATTCAACTACATAAATATGTGAAAGCATGACATGGTTAATGGATTGTTATGAGCTTAAATTTAATTATATATATGTACATCGAGGTTGGGTTCGTTTTTCGTTTTATGTTGCGGGAAAACTATTATATGTGTGTGTATGTATACATACGTATACAATAAATTGTTTTGTGTACGTGCAGGCTTAATCAATAAAAAGTGAATTCTATTATCGTGACGTTTCGTTTACATGTCAATTATTTTTTTAGGTATGTTCCATATTATTATGTACAATTTACTGGAATAGGGTTTGAACTCGGCCGAGTATACAATATCTATGTTCTATGACGCAAAAAATACTCCAAAGCATTTGATTTTATGTTTTAAAAATGTTTCTTTAATATTTCAGATAACTGCAGTGCAACACAATACGTATATCATTAGATGAGGCTGCAACGCTTATAATGAATTAATCTAAGAGGTAAGTTAATGTAAAGGGTGTTTTTTAAGCCCGATAGAACTTGAAATAGTAAAAAATAACACAAAAAATTAAATTGTAATTAAACATTTTTTTTATTCGAACATAGCATTAATATTTGAAAATGATTTCGGGCATATGAGCACCGCGGACGTTCTTGACGAAACGCATTGAAACAAGCACTGCTCGTCGTATGTCACGAATAACGCGTGAAGGCGTCAATTGTCTCTGGTTTTTCAGCATAAACCAGTGACTTCACGTAGCCCCACAGGAAAAAATCGAAAAGTATCAAACCGCACGACCTTGGAGGCCAATTGACAGGCCCAATTTCTCGAAATTAACTTATCGCCAAATTTGGATTTTAATAAGCCGATGATGTCATCCATATTTTCAAAAAAAAATCATTGATCATGGTGCGGTAACGATCTCCATTGACCGTAACGCGATCCCCGGCCCCATTTTTGAAGAAATAAGGTCCGATGATGCCACCAGCGTGTAAACCGCACCTTAAACGGTGCATTTTTCTGTAAGGTCTGTAGGAGTACATGGTACGAAATCTACCCACAGTTCGATGGATGGCTTGCTCAGATGGACGATTATGTGAGTCATAAAATTCACGAAGTCGTCTATAAGTTGGGCGAATCGCGACACTTGATTTTCAAAGTGAATTTTAATAATTTTGAAGCGTTGTTCATGCGTGAGACTATTCATGATTATTTGCCAGAGTATACTGAGATCTGCTAGAGTATATTGTATAATGTCAAGTTCTATCAGGCTTAAAAAAACACCCTTTATATATTCAAAACCAGAAAATTAAGTTAAAAGCCAATCATTGTGAATCCAGCTAATCTGACACTCATCTCTATATCCGCTATGCAATCACAAAATTTTCAAATATTTGCAAAATATGTGTAAAAATCCCAACAACAACAGCCAGATAAATTCAAACAGGACAAGTATTTTTATTTTATTTTAATTAAAAAATTATTTCCATAAAGAGTTTTCTCCCAAACATCCTTTTTCCTAATTATGTATATATGAATGAACCAGTCGTGTTGTTGTTCTTGTTTTTCTTTTTAAACATTTCCGTATCTATAGATTTTCCTCATTTTAGCGCTGCTTTATATAGAAACTTTGTGTTTATGTTCCAAATAAAATTTTCCAGTTTTCATTTTTATTGTTTTCAAAAATTTTTATCGTTACATGGTGCGCTAGTTATATTATATACTCGTACACAAGTATTATATCCTCGTAATATTATTATCTTTAGTACATACTTATACAATATGCTTTGAAAATTGAAAGCGATCTCATCTGTCGACTGGGGGGGTGGTGGTGGGAAAAAAATTAAAATATGCACAAAAGCTTTCATTGTTTTCAAAGTTCAAGGGTCAAATAAATACAAAAGAATTTATATAGAAACGTTTTATATCTCGATATAATCTCCAGAGATAAATATATTTTCAATAAATATATTTTTAAGATGCGACGTATATTATGTTGGATTATAATGTATCAGCACCCGATTTTATATTTGAACATGAGACACATTAATTTCCGTGACACCATACATTAAAATAAAACCAGCAAAAAATTGGACTTACTTAACATGAAATAAATTAGGTTTTGTGGCTGACAAAATGTAATTAATATATTTCGCCGTTTCGCGTCCTTTTTTGTCTCGTTTGTCATATACATGTGGAAGGAAAATTTAAATATGTTTACAGAGACGACCTGCAGTGTGTTTTGTATATTAATGATTCACAGGAACGAAATTTAATGAGAAAAACAGTGGCTTTTACTTTTTTTTTTTTTAAATAACACAACAGATTTATATGCTGCCTGGCTATGCGACGTAATAATATTCTCAAAGCGGTATACAATTAAACTAAATTGGTAATTAAAATTATGATGCAAGGTGTTATTTATCGCGGACCACCATCATTGGTTAAGCATTTGGGAATTTATTTAATACATTTTATGTTTAACTTTCCTTGTTACTAGGAACACAAGCGGATCTATATAAAAAAAATATTGTGTTGCCTCACCTTACTTTTCGGTAAATTTGTATACCTTTATACATACATATAATACCTAACCTACGAGTATATATAAAATCTCTTTCAAATCGATTTTTCATAAAAGCACTATATTCAACCTACATTCAACAACAAAAACCATTTTCTTAAGGTGAGACAAAGATGATTTATATATAACCTCATTTCTTTTGGGAGCAACCTTTTTTTTCGTGTACCTATATACGAGTACATACATAAATATATAATATCTATATAGAACTTTATGGCAAGCTTTTTTATACAATGCAAACAAAAAAAAACATTCTCAGAAGATTTACTTTTGAAATTTCGTTTGATGCTGCGCTACATAGTCTAAAACCTTTTTTATAAGTAGATTGTATCTGTATACACAAACAATATTTGATTTAAATAAAAGACATCGAAATGAATATAATCGAATAAAGGTGTAAATTGTGTACCAAATCTAGTGGATAAAATATAATTTTAGGTCAACGAGATAATGTTGACTTATATATTTTAATTATTTCAACCCGAATAGTATTTAAACTATGGATATACTTTTATAAAAGCTATCCCTTATCCAACACAACATATTTTGTGGAAATGATAATCCTGCCTTAAACCGCCCAATTCAATAAACAACAATCGCATTGAATCTTACCCTTAAACTCTTCCTAAATGTGATGTTTGACATTTTGGAAAGGTCTCCTGATTTCTAGGTCAACGTTACTATTTTCAGCTCTTCAAGTTGTGTCCTGAGGAGTGACGGACATTTTAATTTTCTAAGAGTATTATTGAATTTTGACGTTTAATTTTAATTTTTAAAAAATCAAAGTTATTCTTCGTAATAGCTTGCGCTTTTTAAAAAAACAAAACTTGAATTAATTTGACATGAATTTTCAAATGCAATTCACATTTTAGTGCAGCAGTTAACAGTCAGGTTATATAAGGGTAGGTTTAGTGGCTGATACGGCACACTTAGACCGGTGACGGTCCGTTGTGATACCACTGGACCTTACTTCCCTATTACCCTTATGTGAACCAGTTTGAACTACATACTTATGCAGCGTGATATATCCAGCAACTTACAGTTTTTGAGATCAGAGAGCCAGTCCATTAAGAATCTACCCATATATTTATGTCTTGTGTGAGCCAAAGCCGGACATGAGCAAAGGAGTTGGACTACCGTCTCTTGCTCCTCCTCGTCCATACAGCTTCGAGAAAAATCATTTGCTTCTAGACCTAGCTTCCTCGCTTGTTCTCCAAGTAGGCAGTATCCTGTGAGTATCCCCACGATCGTTCTTAGTTCACGTCTACGTAGGGAGATCAGTGTCTTTGGGCGTTTCAAAGTCCAACTATGGCCAGAACTGCCTGTCGGGTGGCCGTAATAGCCGCCATCTGCTTATACCATAAATATCGACGGGGAGAAGGTGAAACATAACTTCCAAGGCACGTGTTGGTGTTGTCCTCAGTACCCCGCTTACAGGCCGTTTTTTGCGCCTTCTTGATCCCTTTCTTGTAGTTTACTTTATGAAGAGTTGGCCACCACACGCTCACCCCATACATAAGTACACGTCTGACTACGGCAGTGAATTGCCAGTGTACCGGCTTCAGACCTCATCTCTTTCCGATGGCATTTCTGCACGAGTACATGGCTATATTAATTAGTCATGTTTACTCTTTCCAAAATGTGCCCCGTCTGAACCGTAGCAAATTCATCTGCTTATTAACGTAATCTGAATTACAAATCTAGTTGTACATTTTAAAATCGTCAGCTTTATGAATAATCTTGTGTCTAGTGTCTCAAATTAATTGAGTGGCGCATATCGACTACAATAATTCAATTTTGTGTAACCGGAAATTCATTAAGATAAAATTAAATAAATTAAATTTTCGTTATCGATCCTTCATCGAGGTCTCTCAGGCAATTCCACGCATTTTGATAACTGTCCGGGAGAGACATCTCTTGTCTCTTGAGACATCGTCTTGACATGTCGACCAACGCAAACCGTTTGCTTTCTATCTGTTAATTAACTTTCTAGTAACTTTAAAAACTGGCCAAAAACATCAAAAGTCTTTACCTTATCGATTAAAATAGCATGCATGATCCACACAGTCAACCGGTTTTGTAAAACCCAGAAATAGGCATGAAGCAAACTAATTTTTGACGATAAGATGATTGAACTCTATATGGTCTATATACTAAAGCTGTCTGAATAATTCGATGACGAATTTTTGAAAAGACGGGAAGAAAAGAGATTGGCCGGTAATTATTAATTGAATAACTATATCACCAGATTTCAGTATGGGTGTAACACGTTTCATAAGTTGAGCATTAAACCATGGCTTTATAGAAAAATACATTTTTACGTTGATGGTAGAGGTAGTAGTGTATGCATTTCATTTGCATTAAACGTTCATTTATATAATAAATTAAAATCAGGAACATAGTGATGACGGTGAAGACCCAAACTGTTAAATATCCCAGTACTTTTTTACAGTTAATGTGGTAGGTTTAGATCGAGTTAGTACACCGACTTTTTTGGTAATACACAAATTAAACTACCATGTATCGACGGTCACTGAGACTAGAATACCCATCGAATTCTGTTTTGTGGTTAGATAAAATGTGATCAATTGTTGTTCTATAGTTGAGCAGCAAACCCGAGTGGCAAGTAATTCGTTTTCATTCATTTATGATGAAATAATTATTTAAGAGCAATACAGAATTATAGTTGCTTATTGCGCCTGCGAACTTGTCCTGCATAAAATGTCTAAATCAAGATCACCTACAATGATTTGATTTTTATAAACCGACAGCATAATGATTCCATAAGAATAATGATATCTACTCGTACATATATGTATATTGGTTTAGAGAAGATACAAAAATGTCACGTTTGCTCATTTAGTTCATAAGCCTATAGATATTTACGTATAACAAATGCTTAAACTCAAGATACTGTTCAAGAGAAAAATTTCAATTGCATAAATTATTTACATAATACAAGCATTGCTGAAATTGAAGTGTTCCCCTGTCATTATTTCATTCGATTACACCCAGGCACGATCCGACATATTAAGCGCCCATCCCATTTTATTAACTGTCAACTCACCGTACATTGAAATAAATAAAATTTTAATACAATGGTTTATTAAAAAGGGTTTTCCAACTTGATAACTTTTTTTAAATAAAAAGCAAACCGTTTGAGATATCTCAAAGATTTTATTATTGGCTTAAATTACAACCAAAATATCCGAATTCGACATCGTTCATATGTCCACATAGGGCACGTTTGCAGGTGTCGATTCGTTGAACCCAATTTTCAATGACTTGGCCACACATCTCGACGGAAACGCCCGCTATCTCAAGATCAATATTGGCTCTAAGCTCTTCTAATAAGCTCTTCTTCATAAAAAAAAGTCTAGAGGTGTTAAATCACACGGGGACCATTTCTGGATATAACACGAATTTAGATATCAATAAGGCGTTTGGTAGACCCGCTGTGTGGCATGTCACACCGTCTTGCTGAAACTAAATATCATTAATGTCTAACTCTCTATTGACTGTAACGCGTGACGGTCATTTTCATCAACGCAGAAAAACGGTCCAATGACACCACCATCACGAAAACCACACCATACAGTTATTTGTTCATATGACCAATAACGCATATTCTGTTTGTTGAAGAAGCTGTTTAGCAAAAATACGCTAGACCAAAAATTGAAATTAGCGCTTTTGAAGTTGCAGTCACCGACTCGTAATTTTTGTAGTTTATTTTAATTATTTGTAAGCGTTGTTCTTTCGTGTACTTCATCATGATGAAAATGTTGTCTTTACTGAATGTTTTGACACTGACAGTTTGGTTATTTGTTTGCGTTCACAGTGAAAGTTCAAGGTTGTCAAATTTCAAACGGAAAACCCGATATAAATTCTTGGTAAGGCCGAAATTTTGTATCGAGAACATTTTTTTGTTTTATTTTTCATAAATTATAGTAAATGAAGCTAAAAAAAATTGAAACCAAATTTTATTCGTCGACCTTAAGTACTCGCATAGTAAAACATACGAAAATTTGTGTAGCACTGATCGAAGACAAGTTTTGGTGAGTTCTACTTTGTGGGAGCTTGGTAAGATCGATTAAAATTTGGTGCCGAGCGATTTTGATTTTGTTGAAACTTCGATATAATATCGTCATGTATTCCTAAATGTGTCCCTTCTTTGCCTGATATACCACTTTTGAGGCTTACCAAAACAAATAGCTTCAAACTTCAAGGCCTCGATGAAGGCAAAAACCTTATATTTTATCGTGTATATATACCTCACATATCAGACAACATAAACATCATCCGCATATTTACACCCATATATACATTAAAAACATTACCAGCAACATGGGAGTATATGTTCATTTATATACTTTTCGCCCAGTCAAGCTTTTTGTTTCATAAAAAAAGCTTTTATTTTACATTTACAATATAATAAACCGAAAATGATAGTAGTAATGTTGAAAAAAAAATGTTCGCAGGTTAAATATTTGTTGTGGGTGGCCTATTTATTTACTATATACAGATATGAGAACTCATTTTTGCGGTAAAAAAAAATCGATATATTCGGTACCATATGTGTTTTAGGTTTTTATGTGAACGAAAATATTTTGTATTATGAAATATGAGGTTATATCTACATATACGTATGTACATAATATTCTCATTTTAGTCGGGTTAATTTAATGTTTGGTCGACGTGGTATTCTTATATAGATTCGAGTGATGTTTGTTCAAAATTTGTCCTAAATTACAAAAACAACAATTATGATAAATATAGGACAAATTTCACGCGTCTGTTTAAAAGTATGAAGTTTGTCCCAATACTAAATAAATTTGTTTGTGTTAGTGACAATATTAAACAAAATTCGGATAAACCGGTAAAAAAAATGCAAAATTTTACTCAAGGTATAAACACGAGCCTGAACTTGTTTAAAGTAAATGAACGCGGAAACCTTAATGTTCCTATTAATAATAATAACAACCCTCTATCTAGTAGCTAACTGACTTCGGACAAGGGTGTATATACATTTATGGGTAGCTGAAAAGCTAACTAACTAAAAAGTATTAAAGCTTTCTTAAATCTAGAAGATAAGTATCTTAGGATAGGGGCGTTTTACCACGTTGTTTAGGATCGTACCGAGATAGTGATGTGTCAATCTGAAGCTAATGGTTAAATCTAACTAAAAAATATAACAGCCTTCTTAAATATTTAGGACAAGGGTTTTTATTTCATAGTTGGGTTCAACTGTGAATTCGACCTTATCGGTTTGACCGTAGATATCGACTATAATAATTACGATAATTTTAATTTGACATTTATTTTACCGTTATTCGGTTTCACCGCGTACATCGACTTAATTTCGATGTTGACATTGATTGAGTCTTTAATTTCAACTTTAAATTCAACCTTGACTTTCGTTTCACTGTTTCTTATCGACTTTACTTCGATTTTGACTTTGACTTCGATTCTGTATTTGGTTTCGACTATGAACTCCATATTGAAAGGTCGAACTTTGACTTGACTTGATTCATTTGTTTAAATTTATTTAAAGTATTCATAATTTCATTTTTCACTTATATCGAAATTAAATTTAAGTTAATTATCTTTTACAAAATATACATACACCACCTTCAATTTTGAAAAATTTGATATAACTTTTGTATACAGACCGTTTGCAAGATGGGCAATGCACAGTTTCATTGACATCTTCTAAATGTTTTTCAAAACAGGAGAAGCAATGGTTTTAAATATAATAATTTATGTGATGGTTTTTTATAAAATTCCAAAACTTCCTTAGCAAATTGTTTTACCTTTTTAGAAATTCTGTTTAGGATTTTGCCAGGAGCTATAATGGATCATATGTAATTGACACAAAATGATTGTTTTCGCAAATAGGGATAATTACATTCCGGCTACCTTGATCGGTGAGCATAACTCAATTTGTTTATTTGCATCTACCGCTTTATAAATTATTTCATCATCCATAATTTTTAAAATTTTAATTTTGCAAACACCCCTGTCCTAAGATAGTTATCTTCTAGACTTAAGAAAGCTTTAATATTTTTTAGTTAGATATAGCCCTCAGCTACCAAAAAATGTATGAGAAGCAGAAATTTTTCTCGTATATCTCTTATAAGTTACGATTCTTGGTTCAGCCCGCCATACAACACAACCCAAAATCTAAAAAATTTTAACAGAGCACTTGTGCTTTGCTCAAGGGTGCCACGTTGATGGCTATAGGCGTTAAATATATTTAATGCTTAAACATAAATTGTCCATGAATTTATTTAATTAATTGTCTTAAGAAATTGGATACATTTTTCAAAATTGTTACTATTAAGTCTAAGTGATAGAAAATTTATTGGCTTTACCCGCAGTATGAATTAATTAATTGTATTTAAATCTTTCTGTGATGTCTCTACCTCAGCTGAAAGATTATTATTAAAATTGGCTGGAACCCACGAAAAATCCGCACTCAATAGGATTCTATCCTAATTAGCAAACGTGCACTGCTGAATAAGAGCTGCATTGATATTATTGCCAATAATTATACACGGACGAGTTTTATTGAAAGAATTCTTACAGAAGATTCTCCTATTAAATAAGTTCAATCCAGAGACAGCATTATCAAGAAGATATGGTTCCTGGATTAGACAAATCAATAAAAGTTGTCTACGGGTCAAAGATAATTTTGAAAGAGATCCTCTCCAGAATGTACTGCGACAACAAACCGGAACCAGTTATACTCTCGAAGGATTTCTGGTTAACCCGGAAAACAATCGATTGGCTATTTGCCTCACGTTTACAATGGACTACCTTCCAATAACCTTCCAAAACCTCAATTACAATAGCTGGATAGGTTACTACACATGCTCAGGCAGGCCAGGAATCCATGTTAGTAAAAGAAGCGGTTTGGGGGGGGGGGGGGGGGGTCGCCAACCGATAGTTGACAATCACTCTAAACATCTTTCATTTTGGAGATTACCTCACAAAACCACTTGTAGGTTTCGTCATAATTGCATCTGCAAATGAGGACACCATCTGAGAGATAGCACTCAAATATCTGCGGTACAAACTCTGACGATTTCGCCGAGTCAAGAACTCGACGACTAAGTTCAAGCCAAAAAAAAAAAAAATTATTAAAAATTATGTTCTGCAATTTCAATGGGATTAATAAAATTTGGGTAATTATAGCTTCAAGTTTCTAAAGCATAGATTTCATCACTATAGTCTTCCTCATTCTATTCCAATAAGTATTTAAGACTTTTCTGGGATTTTCATTAAGATTATATTTACAATAAATTTAAATTTTCCCACCAAATCATAAACCAACCAACACAATTTATGTATACGTAAACCGTTTTAACCTTGAAGACATATACATCCAAAAAATTTATTAAACTTCTAGAAATTCCCAAAAGATTTCTTTTATTGCGTATTGCACAGAATAGCAACAACAAAAAAAACTCGGTCTTGTGTAATAATATATTGCCAGCAGAAAAGTAAAAACATCATTGGGACGAGAAATTAGTAGCAGACGCACACTAAAAATGGAAAAACAATACCGTAATATTTTACAAGCCGCCAGAAATCTAAAAAAAAAGGAAAAACTTAAATGATTTATGGTCGGAAAATCCAATAAAATAAATTCCAATGTCGTTATGGTATTTTCCAATAATATCTCATTTATAAATCGTGTTTTCAAAATAATTATATAGTGACAAGGTCATGGGAGTGAAATCATAAACCATACACACTTATTACGCACATGTGTGCCTACATATACATATATACGAGCATGTGTATGTATCTATAGAGAATTTCATTAGAAGTTCATTTCCAACCAAAATTTCGTTTTATCTCATTTCGCAATATATATTCTTCTATTAATCCTTTCTGTATATCGTAACAACATAAAACAAACAACAACAACAAAAATAGACAATAAGACATATCTAAATTCAGTCGCAGCAGAAGTTACTTGTCTGTCTTTTTCTCGTATACATATATGTACATACACAAAAATTCTTAATCATTTTTATCAGTCAATATAATCTTTTTGTTTTCGGGTTGGTAAAAATAAAAACCAAAAACCTTCTTATATTTATACGAGTATACATCTCAAAGTTCATTTCATTCTATGTACATATATAGAGCGATGGATTCATTGTTACTTAAGATGATTAGATTTTTTTTATTCTGGAAAACAACAACTATTTGCCCTATACATGTGAAAAAAAACTATACACACACATTTGTACACTAAAAATTTGTTGGTAGATTGGTAGCAGTATATGTATGTCTGTGTGTATATACAGTATGTATATTTAATCAATTTTAGTCTAAATTGAATTAAGTGGAAATGAAAATTTTCCTGATAAAATGAAAATAAATACTTGTGTAATGAGTGTGTGTATGCTGGTAGATTAATCTGCTAAAAGTGATTGGGATTTATATTTAATTGATTTAATTAAGAATGAAAGATTTATATGCGGCTGTCAGTTATATAATATAGATATATGTATATGTAGAAAACGATGTGTGGCTTAGCAGCTCAATTTAAATTGGTTGATAAAACCTGAGAATATCTCTATGTACTCGTAATTGTATACACATATAGAACAAATTATAGCAGTAAATTATAATCGCCTTATTATATCCCTTATGGCAGACGGTTGCAGCTTTCTAATTATTTTATATAACAAAATCCCACATCTGTGATGTTGCCAAATTATATTTTCTCTCTCGATGTAAAAATTTTCATCTCTATTTTTCCTTATCTGATTTTCAAATGCAACGAAGGAAGTTTGTGAATCAAAATAATTTTCGCCCTTCTATTCACAAGTATACAATTATTCTGTCTAGCTATATCCTATATATTTGAAACGGCCAATACCTTTAATTTTTGTTTTTCATGTGGTTGGTTCACGAAGACGGATATTTCCCCTGGCTATTTACACCAGACCATATAAAATAAAATTATTTTAACTTGAAAGATGGGAAATGGATTAACTTATTTGATTATTTTGGGCGATTTTATCGGTTGAGAGCTCAGATAGTGACGACAGCTTATCCCTCAGTTTTTAATAAGATTTTGTTTTCTTGATATATAAAGGTTAAAATTTTTAAAACAACTTTGAATACAAAATAGGCCAAATTTTTTGGAAAGGTGGTAGATTGTATGAGTCCCATAGTAATGCTTTTTGTCACATATCCATTATAGTAATCGATATAGTTACCAAAAAATAATCAACTGGTTTTTTAATTGGGCGTTTTACGTTGCACCAATGGTACGATTGCAAGATGTCCATGTTTTTCCGAAAAAAAAATGGAAAAATTGGAACACACATACAGTTGGCTGCTTGTTGGTTTCGTGCTCATATGCATAGATCTAAAATTCGTCACCTGCCACGATGTTATAGATATTTTTTGAAGCACCATTGACAATTGTCAAATTATGTGGAATCCAACGCGAACACATTTTTTGAACGGTCAAATGTTCATGAATATATGCTTATTGTATTTTGATGTCTGGTTATTATGTTGTGTGGATTAGGAACTATGTGTATACGAACTCTGCAGTGTCGATATTGTTTAAATGTTAATGTTATATTAATTGTGGAATGTCTTATGTATGCCTGGTACATTCGTTAATGAATTATGTTGTGTTAAGAGATGTAATGGAGAGAGAACATTGAGTCGGTATTCAATGCGTTAGTAAGAAAATTTAAAGAATGGTTTCTGGAGCATACTTTAAATTAAAGGAGTCTTCGCGCCCACCGACGCAGCGTATCTGACTCCGCCGTTGCTATGGCAAGTAACTAAGGAAACCTTCTTGGTGCCTTGAGTATTAGTAGAGTGAATATTAGTGTTTTATCAATACCCGCTTACTGGTGGGGGCTATGTCGGTATTGATTTATGTTTTTGTTAAATGTAGATACTTACTGATTGATGGAAACTCTTGATTATTATTAAGAACACTGGATATTTTAATTATTGACTTGGACTGACTTATTTACTTAAATGTGCATTTTGAATTTTTATAACTTGGATAGCTATTTCGAAAATTATTTTCGATTTTTTGCAGCGCAAGTATTTCGTGCGTGTGAGTTTATTTGGGTTCATAATTTTGCATTTTTGTAATCTTTTGCTATTCATGTTACTTGTCCAAAATGACATTTAGGCGATCTAGTTGTAAAATTTAATTTTGCTTTAATTGTTTTCGCCTAAATGTAGATTTTTAGTAGGCTCTAATATATTACTTTTTAATCAGGAGTGCACAACATGCTGGTCTCACTGATGCCCAAGGATGCGTCAATCTCTCGATATAAGTCAAATGACGATGTTGCAGTATCAGTGCATGCACAGTGTTTTACGGAACAACAGCCAATTTTGGACCACTTATCGATAAAAATATGTCCCAACTAGTACGAAACCAGATGGCAGTAGTACGGTGCCCAATCCCGAAATATAAATATAGGCAACCTATATGTAAATGATGTTCCAAAAACGCGGCGACCATAACAGTAATTTTGCAGAATTGGACAAAACAATGTTTCCTTTGAATTCCGTTAAAATTTACTTGTTGTACTGTCACGTGATTTTAGAGTTTTCGTCAAAATTAATTATGTCAATATAATCAAATCAAGCGGAATATGGTAGAAGTATTTGGTCCATTACTTTATGGAAATTTTCACCTTTAGGTGAAATGCAATTAAAATTGAGAATATTTGTCATTAAATCTTTTAATTAGGAATAAATACTCACACGTTATGTGAGAGCTGTAGAGGCTTTCCCTCAACTTAAAGGCCTAGTCCATCTCATATGTTGATGCAAAATCTTAAAATCGCCATTTGCTTTCACCACATAAGGACTAAAGAAGATTCCCATGTAAGATTTTATATTTTATTGAACATTTGTCATTGTTAAGCGATGTACTAGTCATAGTGGTTGAATTGCGATCTGTTTTAATGTTGTTACTTTGCTAGTTTGACATTTATTGCTTTAATATTCAGTACTTCACGCGTTGCAATTGCTGGTATTTGAGTGTTAAAAAATTTCGATCCGCAACGTTTAAGACCATACTTGTTCACCCGCCACACGACAATTAATAAGTTATGACCTTGTCCCATTTCCCCATATTTATTACAAGCTCTTCTTTAGTGTCTCAATCATTAATCTGGCTAATGATCCGTACCTTGCAGACGCAATTAACTATATACATTTAGTACAAAGAGGTTTAAACTGTTTGTTTTTGTTGTGTGGTGGTGTAATCTCAACTATAATTACCTATTAACCTCCGCATAGTCTCACCAAAATCGTATTTTTCCGTCTTAACCATATAACAAATCGATGAAACGATTAACTTCATTCAAATTTATGGTGCGAAACATGTTTGCAATTTTGACTGGAACATATCAAATACATATCACCTGGAAAAGCTCAATGAATTAATTGTTAATTAATACCATTTTCTGCACGTTGTGTTCGAGTTTCCCTGTGAGGTGGATTATCCTAACTGTTGCCATATAGCCACGTATTGTACTCTGGTGATGCTTATGCGAACAGTCAAACTTCCCTGTGATATAAAGCTATATCATTATTGTTGGCCAAGAGTTTCTTTGTTAATCAAATATCTTTTAGAGTGTGTCCTGATTTCACGTCCTGAATGTATAAGCCAGTTTCTAAACTGAAAAGTCTTAATCGAAAGTATGTGTTTGGTTTACAAGAGTTTCTGGATTGATTGAATGAAATCTGATCGAAGTGTTGGGACGCATAGAGGTGATTTCGAGAGTTCTATCTGTAATTCTTTAAGTGATGTTACAACCGTCTCGAAGATAAAAGGATCCAATATCGAACAAGCTGTATAGATACGCATAGATTTTGATATAAAATATATAGAGATAAATATTGACCAATATATCCAATTTCCATCTAATTCAAACAACTAACCACCATATATGCTTTTAACAAATAACGCGAGCATCCTCATATTCATCTGTACTGAGGAAATATCCATCTTTTAATTTTGTTTTCAAGCTTTTAACTTCCATATATGATAAAAATAATAATTTCTCCAACTGAGGTGAATAAACAACCAACAATTGAATTTAGTTGAAGACCGTAGTTGTAAATAATATTTTTTTAATATTCTTAATAGCTTTCCTATATAGGAATCCTATATATTTATCCAAACTGATTCGATCAATTCGATCTCTTAATGGAATACTAGCATATATGAAACAAGAACTTAATAAAATTCATTCAAAATTGACGTTAAATTTTTTGTTTATTTACAGATTTTACTCGATTGGAATGCAGAAGCACCAGTTTACATACAGTCATTACACGCTGATCGTACTGGGTTATTTACTGATTCTGTAACAAAAATGTGCTAGATATATAGTTTAAAGATTGTTATACTGAGTAAACCAATAATTTTATTTCCAAATAAATATTTTTAAAAATAAATTAGTTTAACAACTTATTAATCGAGCATAATCTCTAACAAACGTAAGTAACAATTATCAATTATAACTATATAAACGGGATACATAGAAAAACTATACTATATATGCGAAAGATTGATGATTGCAGTCAACTTCCCACCATGGTTAATAGATGCCTTCCCTTTCCCCGTTGCGTCATTAAGAAGGTAGGTGGAAGCAATGACAGTCATCACAAATCCCTATATTTCTAGCATATATACCAGTCCACATAAATTTACATAAGCGGATATTCCAAAAACGATTTAATACCAGAAAAAACATTGTAGCATATGGTTCATATCGCTGTACTGTAACAGATTTGATATCAAGCTATCAGCTGTTACCGAAAATTTATATTATTCCTTCAGAGGCTTTGGAGCGGTCTTATCTGGCCGGCTAGTGCTCAGGGTATAGGGGTGGGGTTTTCCAAAGCTTGAAGGAATCTTGCTAGACCGCAGAAATATGGCATACTCGGAGTTGAAACTGAAACAGGTGAGAACCAAGGACCAACTCACCTCTTTATCTTATTATCCCTTGAACTCATCCCACCACTGTTGCTTCTTATCTCATCCTGAAACTACAAATGCGAACTCAAGCGAAACAGAGGAAAATAAAAAAAAATTAATTTAATTAGCCGAAAAAAGAAAGAAGTAAATAAATTTATTACTAAACAAATTTAAGAAAAGTTTTCAACTAGATATAATATTAAAAAGGAAAAAGAAAATTCTTATAACTACCCCATAATTACCAAAAAAAAAATTAAATAAGATATGAATTATATAATTAATAAAAAAAAATTTTTGACATATCAAATTATTCTTATAAGTAATATTAAAAATAAAGTAGCCATACTATCCCAGAATATGAATTGGGAATAAAAAAAATTCATACATTCATCCATTTCAATTCACTTATTAGGTTTTGTTATAAAAAAAAAACAAAAGGAATTATAAAAATAATTTGATATGTACCTACATATAAAAGGAAATTATTAAAATTAAAAACTAATATATTTGTTATATAATATAATGAAATAAAATAAAATAAAATAAAAAAAAATCTTATCTTAAGAATTAATGTTTTTGTACATTGATGACGTGTTGATTGATGACATCATACATCCATATACAAATTATCATAATTGGTATATTTGTGATTCATACAAAAATTTATTTAAAATTTTAATCACGTTATTGTTTGTTTTTATTATACAGATATTTCACAACACTCATCTGTATCATTATAGAATGCGTTATTTAAAAAATATATATATTTTTTTTTTTTTTTTTTTTTTTTTTTAAAACACTGATAGTTTTTAGTTTCTTAATTTTAGATATGAATTAAATCTTTAAGAAAAATTATTATTTTTATTTGCACACTTTTAATTTTATTTTGTATAATTATATATACAAAACAATACACTATAAAGTATAAGTATACATATACATAAATATTTTTTTTTTTATACTCTAGGTTACAAAATGAAACGGTCACTCATAAAAGAAATGTTCTCCGTTTTCTCGTACGATAATCACATTATTTAATTTTCAGAGTTTTTTATTTTTTTATTTTTTTATTTGTTAACTATAGTTATACTATAGTATATATATATTATGATAAAGTGGTTTGCCAAAAACTTAGTTTTAAAGCATTTATAGATAGTATGATAGTATTTATAACTGAACTTATGTATTAAATATTCACAATTAACGATATTAAATTTTTAGTTGATAATGGGGAACAGATACCATTTTTCAGTTTAAATAAATTTATACAGTTTATTATCCACTATTTTATTAATTTACACTATTTATTACTAATTTTAGTTAATATTTTAAATTTAGGTAAATAACTTGAAAACAAAAAAAAAACTTCTCTTAAACCGAAATAAATTTAGACAAAAAAAAAACTTCACAGTCACAAGTTAAATTTTAGTGACTTTTTTTTTTTATATATATAATAACGAATCGAATTTCAATAAATAACTTTTCTTCATAATCACTCGTCGGATTTTAATAATCAACTCCAACTAAATTACTTAAAAATTCTGAACTGACTCAAGCCAAAAAAAAAAACTGCGAATTTATAGCCACCGAGGTAACGGGAATTACGAGTTAAAAAAAATTCCATCTCTCGGTAGAGGAAAGTAATATTAAAAATTATGTATTACGTCCCTTGATTGGAACGGTGGGTATTCAGCGTTACAGTACGTCTGATTTTCCCCTGCAATACCTTGACCTGGATGTTGTTTTGCGTTTTCTTTTTAACTCATCAATATATGTTCTTTGAAACGTTTGTCAAAAATTCGTCCCGTTTGGCCGATGTAAAACTTATTACATTCATTAATTTATTATGTATATATCGCTTTTAGGTGATTTATTATATTTAAATGACTTCGAAATTTTTGTTGTATTTTGTTGTTATAGTTTCATGAAACTCGCTGGCCTAAAAGTGGAGACAATGTGTCCCATGGCTATACGTTGCCCTACAGTGGAGATGACCTTGGAAATCTTGGAGCTGGATTTCTTCTTGGTTGGGCCGCAGATAAAAAAGACTGTTTTGGATTTCCAAGCAGTCAATAACCGATTGTGTAAGCTTCGCTTGCGCATGAAGTTAACCAACCTGTCGATAATTTGTGAGGAGGTGAGGAGGTTTAAATAGTTGGGTTCTCTTATCATTCACGATAACAGTGTGGGTAAAGATAATAAAGTGAGGCTGGCAGCTGGCAGTCGTTCTTTGTCTCCTCTAAGGCCATTGCTAAAATCTAAACACTTATCAAGTGCCGTGAAGCTGAAAGTTTACAACGCGCTGATCAGGCCCGTTGTTATGTTTGGATGTGCAAGTTGGGCGCTGACGGATGAGTACGAGAGATGGCTCCTTACATTTGAGAGAAGAATCATGCGTGTGATTTACGGCCCAAAACGCGAAATAGACGGTACATACCGAGCTCTGTACAATATCGAGATCAGAGATCTGATGAAGATCCCCGATATTGTACATGAAGTAAGATCTCAGCGAGTACGCTGGCTCAGCCACGTTCTGCGTGCAGATCCGGAACGGATTGTGCAGCGATCTCTGAAAGGAGAGCCACCATATGGTAGGCGCAGAGGTCGTTGCACGCGACGATGGCTCCACGATGTAGAGAATGACTTGACTTCTTCAGATTGTCTGAGACAGTATGATGATCATGCTCAGGATCGAAACCGTTGAAGCCTAATAGTTGACTCAGTAAGGGGCTCGTAATGGCCTTTAAAACTGTTTTAATTAATGAATTTGAAAAAGTATTATATTTTATATTCAAATTTTTCAAGAAAATGTGTAAGTATAAAAAGAAATGCATGAAAATTGAGATTTCAATATTTTAATGTATTATCCCGAGAAATAAATTGGCCACGAATTTTTTTCTATAAAGTACGAGTTTCGACGAAAATGATAAATGGCCATTAACACCCTTTGCCACAGATTTGAAGAGAACAAGAGTTAAAAGAATCCATTATTTCGAGAAATAAATTGCCCACCAATTTTTTTCTGGGAAGTTCGAGTTTGGTAAAAAAGGATAACTGGCTATTAACACCCATTGCCATTGATTTCCATAGTTCATGAAACAACTCGTTACATTTCTCATCCAACTAGCTCAAAAGTGAGCCCGAATAAAATAAATTGGCCCAAATTTTTTCCTGAAAAATTTACACTTGGCTGAAAATGGTAAATGGCCATAAACAACCCTTTCCAGAGATTTGGACTCAGGTTCCGATAACACATAAAATAGCTTAATCAAATCCTCGTTCAACATGCTCAAAAGGAATCTAGTTGCCAAAGAAATAAATAGGCCCTGAATTTATTTTTCTAAAAAAACGAACATGGCCAATAATACAAAACAGCCATTTACACCCCTTGCCAGAGATTTAATAGCTCAATAAAATCCTCGCCTAACTAGCCTTATAAAAATCCATTATTCCGAGAAACAAATTGGGCCCGAATTGTTTTCTGGAAAGTATGAATTTGGCCGAAAATGATAAATGGATATTAACTCCCTTTGCCGGAGATTTGGACTCGTGTTCCGATAGTTCATGAAACAGCTCATTTAATTTCTCGTCCAACTTGATTAAAAGGTATCAATTAAGCTGAGAAACAAATTTATGACGATTTTTTTCTGTGTGTTTTGACTTTGGTTGGGGTAAATGGCCATTAACACAGCTGTTCAGTTATGTTTACTCTTTTTCTAAATAGTAGTAAATGAAACAGCCCATTTGATTCCTTGTCTAACAAACTCATAGATATCGTTTACCCGAAAAAAAAATCTTTTAAATTCATAGGTTTTCTCTGAGTTCGCCTTATATTTTATATTTTAGTACTAAAAATTTCAATAGGAATCTTATTTTTTTTCCTATTGGAATCAACTTAACAGTATACTAAAACATTTATAAATCTGTGAATTTGTGAAAAACTTCACAAGCATGTAGACATATTGGTGTAAAACTCCTTTAATTGCGTTACAGGTAATGACGCATAGTTGTAAAAGGTATTTCATATCATATATTTCTTGGCATCGTCTTTATCGATGAATAGTGTTGATGAGTTTTTCATATATGCATTTGATTTTTGTATTTGAGTTTAGGCTGTCAGTGTTTATCTCATACTAACCGTTCTAATTTGGGATGTGTTTTATTGCGTTTAGCTAGCTCCTCATCACAATCTGTTTGAGACATTGAAACATTATTTAGTCGTTGTAACATCAAACGTATGCTACTGTTCTGTGTTGATATGAAAAATGAAAAAAATAGTTAGTACAAAATACTTAGTATATACAAACTTCACACGCCATATATGTATGTCCTATGAAGGGAATACTAAACCTAAAAATTTGTTAATGTATTAGTCAAATAGTATAGTCTAGTATAAAAGTCAGTCAACATTTAGGCAAAAAATAAAATATTTAAAAAGTAAAATATTTATCACAAATATCACTATGATTTTTTGATAGGCCTGAGGTTCGTGTTAATTTAGGCTTATCAAAAAACCAAGTGAGATTTGTGATAAATATTGAAAATCTTAAGATACGCACTTTCTTTAAAAAATCCTGAAATGTATAAGTATATACTTAAAGGGCAATTTGACCATGTGAAAGCCATTAATTTTACAAATGGTTGCGCACTTGCAACTATTGGAATATCTAATTTGTACATACTTTAATAAATACAGTAAATAGTTATATAAAAATATTTTAATGTTCGCCTAAAGTAATTTGTGTTCGATACTCACTAATGCTTATATGCATGACCATTTGTCTGTTGTAGTCGTTGTAGTACTCATTGTTGTGAATTGAAATTAATTTTGTCTCGTTATAGTGTTTAAGAGTTGTATGACCTGCGGTATAGTTTCACCATTTATGTTGTTTTTCAATTCCAAGTTATTTTTAACAGAATGATTGTTAAAATACATAAATACATATTTACATATAATTAACCATTTATTGTGGTATTATGCTATCGTGGTAACGTGGTGAAATTGATTAGAGGGAAAGGGATACCCAGTTAATTTATCTGGGGCAATCCGCACTATATATTGTTGTTGTTTATGTAGTCTTGAATTTTCTGGTTATATTTCGGTAGTTATAATATCACTACGGTGCTTCCTTTGTCGGGTTGTTTTCTGTTAATTTTCTCTTGATGTTGTTTATGGCCTATATATATGGGTTGCATTTTGGGTTTGTGTTTGGTTAATATTATTTGTACGAATGTTATTATTATTATTATTATTAAAGTTGGCTGGAACCTAAGCAGGTTCCGCACTCAATGCCACTCTGGGCCCATGGTGCAAACCGAGGATTCTATCACAATTCGCAAATGCGCTCGGCTGCTCTGGCAAACTGTAACAGCTTAAACCATGGCAGGGATGACAATTGACCTACATTTAAAGATCAATAATTAAGAAATCGGGACCTAACTATCTCGAAAGCGGGACAGCCGCAGACAAAGTGAATGCTGTCATCGTCATCTTCAAGACAGTTGTCACACAAGGAATCTTAGACAAGTCCCATTCTTTTTAAATGGAGTTTAAAACGACCATGGCCGGTCAGAATAGCGACCAGAACTCTCAGTTGGTCTTTCTTCAAGGATAGAGCAAACTTTGTGAGTCTCAGATTAGGTTCACAAATGAAGTACTTAGCCACTCGGCAAGTAGTAGAAGCTAGCCAATTACGCTTAGCCTGCAAAAACATATAGTTCCCAACAGCTTCCTTTCCACAATTAAAGGTCAGGGGCACTGCCGGTTCAGGTCCAATGAATTCCATCCTTGAACCTGTTTTAGCTAACACATCAGCTATCTGATTACCTTCAATGCCACAATGAGCCGGAACCCACATAACTCTGACACGATTATTAGAACAAAGGACGTTAATAAAATGTTTACAGTCCTTGACCAGTTTGGAAGTGATCATAGGATTTCGTAATGAATTCAGTACAGGTTTACTATCACTGCATAGAATAATGTCTTTTCCGGGAACAGCGAGGTTAGAAGCGTCAATCGCACAACGTGTTAGTGCAATCAGCTCCGCTTGGAATACAGTGCAGTTCCGGCCTAGACTCCCACATGATTGTAGGTCATGTTCAGGAGAATAGGTTCCAAAACCTATTGTGAAAAACAAAATTAGAGTGAGACCCGTCAGCAAAAGACACTAGCGACTGAGCCACCCAGTCCTTGAATTCTTCAGATGACCACGAGTTCCTTGTTGGATAAACCACCGAGAAAGAGATATCAAAGCAGAATTCTGTGATCATTTTGTCATTAACCATATTAATTTCTGGTATATATGAGCTGAATAAATTGTAGATTAGGATATGCCCTGTGATCAGGCCAAGAACGTTCCACGCACCAATACACCGCAGGCGAAAGGCAGCGGAGCAAGCCGAGCCTAGGATGACCGACTGCAGTGGGGGCAGAAATAAAATTGCCTGCAAAGCAAGTATAGAGGAAGAGGACATAGCACCCGTAATAGCTCGACAAGCCATACCTTGTATGCTATTAAGCTTCGCAATGACAGATACTGACTGAACCACAGGCCACCAAACAACAGACGCGTAAGATAGCATAGGTAAAGCTAGAGATTTGTAAATAAACATCAGCATTTTGGGGGTCAGACCCCAGGACCTCCCAAATGCTCTTCTACACTGCCAGAAAATGGTAGTGACCTTTTGCAGTTTTGTTTCAATATGAGATTTCCAGGAGAGTTTACTGTCCAGAATGACACCCAGATGCTTTACTGTGTCGGATCTAGCGATCGTTTCTCCAAAAAGAGAAGGAGCAGACAGCTCTCCGGTATTCCTACGTCTGGTGAAGACTATCAGACTAGTTGTCGATGCATTAACGTACAGCCCCTTCTCCAGACACCACATTTCTACAACTTGGAGAGCGCGTTGCGTTAAGTCTGATAGTACATTAAGGTATTTACCCTGAACCAGAACGACTAAGTCATCAGCATAACTCTGAGCAGTGAAGCCGGATTGCTGTAGTTTAACAAGTAATTCGTCGATAACTAAGAGCCACAGGAGAGGTGACAGAACACCTCCCTGGGGGCAACCTTTAGTAACTTTGACCGAAATGGACAGGGAGTCCAGCTCGGCCACGGCAATGCGCGACCGCAGCAAAGATCCAATCCAAGTAACAATGGTTTGGTCAATACCAAAGTTTGAGCAGGCTTCAGTGATGGAAGCGAAAGAAGTACTATCAAAGGCACCCGCAATATCGAGGAAAGTGCCCACAAGAAACTCCTTAATACTAAGCGATCTTTCAATCCTCGTAACAAGTTCATGCAGCGCAGTTTCACATGATCTCCCAACTCTGTAAGCATGTTGAGTGCTGCTGAGTGGGATGACAGATAAGTGATGATCCCTAATATATCTGTCAACAATTCTTTCCAGAGTTTTGAGGAAAGTTGAAGAAAGACTAATAGGGCGAAATGCCTTGGGATCGGTATAATCCGTCTTTCCAGCTTTCGGAATGAACACAACTCTACTCCTGCTCCAGGACTGCGGAATATATCCAAACGCAAAGCACGCTTGGCAGAGTCGAAGTAAATGTTCCTGAATTAAGGGAAACCCATGCTGTAATTCAGCAGGAAAAACTCCATCTGGACCACCTGATTTATAAGGTAAGAAGGAGAAAACGCTCCAGCGCAAGGTGTTGAGAGTGACTAGCCTGCAGGCTAAGTCCCAGTCAGGTGAATAATCAGTACCATTTGGCTGGGCGTCAGCAACGTAGTCATGATTGATAACATTGCACCCAGGGAAATGAACAGAAAGTAGTAGTTCGACAATTTCCTTTCCTTTCCAGCTTTCGGAATGAACACAACTCTACTCCTGCTCCAGGACTGCGGAACATATCCAAACGCAAAGCACGCTTGGCAGAGTCGAAGTAAATGTTCCTGAATTAAGGGAAACCCATGCTGTAATTCAGCAAGAAAAACTCCATCTGGACCACCTGATTTATAAGGTAAGAAGGAGAAAACGCTCCAGCGCAAGGTGTTGAGAGTGACTAGCCTGCAGGCTAAGTCCCAGTCAGGTGAATAATCAGTACCATTAGGCTGGGCGTCAGCAACGTAGTCATGATTGATAACATTGCACCCAGGGAAATGAACAGAAAGTAGTAGTTCGACAATTTCCTTCCTGGAAGAGGTTAAACTGCCATCAGGAAGTCGCAGCACATCGAGTCGGCAGGAATCATTTCTAACCAAGGACCTATTAAGTCTAGCGATCCCAGAGATACTATTAATTTCTTCGCAGAAGCTAATCCAAGAAGTCCTACGAGCGGATCTCAGCATTTTCTTATATTCTTTTTGAGCTGCCAGAAAGTTATCCCAATCAATCTGAAGGTCAGATCTTTTGGCTTTGTTTTTGAGTCTCCTAGCAGTTTTCCTCAGTTTTTTGAGATCAGAACACCAAAAAGGCTTATTCTGAGATTTTTGCTTGGTAACAAGAGGACAAGAGTTTTCGAAGGCTGAAGTGACGGCATGCGTCAAAGATGAGGCTAGCATTTCAATATCCTTAGTCGAACATATCTCACCCAACGAAACCATTCGAGGTTCCAACTCAAGAGAGAATAACTCCCAATTGGTAAGCTTCTTATTACGATAAGGTTTAAGAGTAGGTCTTCTCAGATTTAAATTAAACGAGATGCATCTATGGTCGGAGGTGAGAATGTCATTGGTTACCCTCCAATTACAGATCAAATCGATAATCGACATGGAGCACAAACTAATGTCAATCACTTCCCTCCTTACTGAATTTTTAAAGGTAGGCTCACAGCCTTTGTTAAGGATTTCAAGCTCAGATGTGCTCAGGTAATTAAGTAGAGATAAACCCCTATCATTAATATTCGTGCTGCCCCATAACGTGTGATGAGCATTAGCATCGCATCCTACCACTAAAGATAAATGATTTGTCCTGCTCCACGAAACAAGGTTGCTGAACTCCTCCGAGGGAGGAGGTGACACCGAATCGTAAGGCAGATAGACACCGAATCGTAAGGCAGATAAATCGTAAGGCAGATAGATCGTAAGGCAGATAAATCGTAAGGCAGATAAATCGTAAGGCAGATAAATCGTAAGGCAGATAGAACGAATGTTGTTAATGATAAGGGTTCTAATTTCTTCTTTTTAAATGGTTCTAATTGTTTTTTCAGAGTCAGCTTCAATTTTCGCTGATTCGTATTCTAAACAAAATAATTAACAATGTTTGCCCAAAAACTCAAATTTTTAAAATATGTGGAATGATAGAATTGAGATAGCGCAGTAAATATTCGGACACAGTCTTAGTATAGAACAATATCCCTATTTTGTTTTAGTAGTAATATTTTCATCTATCGTTTTTAACATAAACAAACCAGTAATTAATTTGCAAAGGTATCCTTTTCCACTGAGTGTTTGAATCGATTTGGAATATCAAATTATCGAGAAATTCTTCTATTTTTTTGGTGATCAGTGCAAGAAATCAGTGTAGAATACGAATCTGCAAGTTTCAAATGACCTTGAGTCTGTCTCTGACCACACCCTGGCGGCTATCTGAGAGCTTATTGATAGTTTAGTTCCACCAATTTTATATAAACGGTGTGGAGAAAACGGCCGTTTGGTTAGCCGCATGCTCATTTCTTTCATAGAAATTTAATTATTTCTTATCATGTTGTTTTAAAAACCGGTCATCAGTAGTATTTTTTAACGAGTGGAAGTTTCCTTTATGATAGGATCCCAACCAGGGGTCTAAATGAAAAGTGGTAAACTAACGTCGACCTTATTATATATACCAACAAAAAATACAGACAATTTTATATCGCAAGCCTTCGGTCAATTCGTAAAATTCGATAATGAATAATTTGTTTTTCATAAAAATATTAGGTTTAGAAGCACACAACAAAGGCAACTTTTCGACATATGCTTACGAGCTTAATTGTTGAGTGACATTAAAAAAACAGGATTCCATTTATTTTTTATATTTTCGAACTCGTCTTAATTTGTATATCTGTCCATTTTAATTATCGTTAATTGACATTTACGTCAACACAAACGAAAAGTTCAAAAATAAAAAATAAAATTCTTAGAAGTTATAACAAAATGAGTTTAAAAATTAAACGTTCACCTTTAATTAATGTACGAAAATATATCTCGTGAAATCAGTATAGTCGATATACCAATTATTCTACATAAATTGATGAAATAATTAATTATTATTGTTATTAATTATTACTGTTTTATATTCTTGTGAACATTTTTGTGCTATCAATTTTCAAAATCTCAAGTGATTTAGATGTATACAGGTTAATTTTTAATATTAATTTTCATGTTGTGGAACGAGTAACAAAATATTTACCCAAATCCTATATACCATACTACGTATCTACCTTTATATCTGTATATATTTGGATAACCTTATAATCTTTATTTTAAATAAAATGAATACATTATGCTGTGGTTGAGATTTGGTTATATGTACACCGAGAGAAATCTTTACAGTCTATTAACGAAGGCACGTTCCTTAAACAATTGATTAATAAATTGTTAATATAAAACAATATCGTTAATGCCCTGTAATTTTCTTTAATTATTCGTTTGATTCCTAATGAATTTTATGTTGGCCCAACGCAATTCATTTAAAAAAATTAAAATTTTGCGTTTAATCTAATTGGCTTTAATACAACGATTTTTCGTAAAAATGATTACAATTCTTCAATACTCTTTTTGATTTGGAACTGATTTTTATTAATAAAATAGTCGATTCTTAATTGTTAATGTAAAATATTGATAATAAAAAATATTATGTTGAGTTAACGAATTCGTATTTATTTGTAAAAGATTTAATTAACATTTCTAATTATGGATAACGAAAGAAATTATGTACTATTAATTATAATTTTCTTTAAAAATGAGACGAAATTGGTAAGAAAAACTGATTCTTACCGGAGTGAAGTTTCTAATTGGAAAAAATAGGGAATATTTCATAGAAGAAGATTTTTACAAATGGAGGATTTGAGATGAGTTTTCCAGCATTTGTTTACTTATATAGTTTGAGTTATTTCTAAAAATTTTAAAATAAAAATTTATGTTATCCGGTTTGGTTTAAACTTGGCACAGATATGCTATACACCTTCCAATTTAGTGCTGTCGTATTGGTTTTGCGCATTATTAACAGAATACACCATTTTTGGCGTTTTTAATCCGCTCCTTACACGTTTCAATCAGTTTCATTAAATTATTGTATAAATTCACTGGTGAGCCCTAAAATTTTGAAAATTCGTACAGAGACTAAGAATAAATGTAACATGTTGTAATAAATATAACACAAAACACTACATTAAAATTCATAAATTGGAACGAAAGTTATGAATGGTCTAGTGCAAAACTCTGGTTGGCTTAAAATGCAAAACACAATATCGGTCGGAGTAAAAAAAAATCAGAAAAATTTAGGTTTTCCGATTTGGTTTAAGCTTGGCACAGATATATGGTTCCGCCCCCTAGGGCCCCCCATAAGGCCCCCATAGCCCCCCCCTAGGCCCCCCCATTTCCTTTGGGCCCCCTTTTCCCTAGGGCCCCCTTCCATTTGCCCCCCCCCTTCCATATGCCCCCCTCCCATATGCCCCCCCCCCCCTCCCTTCCCTGGGGCCCCCACCTTCCCTAGGGTCCTTCCATCCCGTCTGAGAAACAGTCATATATACGGCGAGCCATCAAAATCGTGACAACTAAATAGTGTTATGTTTTAGTGTACAACCAACTTTTGAAGGCGATAGTACCATATGAGAAGCTTATTATGAGCGGCACCGGAATAGTGCCATTAATACAAACTGGATTGTATTTGGTTCTCCTGGCAGTGAAATTAACATGCACATAGATTTACCCTCGTTTAATTTTATACCCCATCTCTCAGTCTAGATATGTATTTGTGATATGGCGGTTTGCAGTGTCATTAACAAGTGTAGCGACAGTGCTATTTATAAATGTACACAAGATAAAGCACCTGTAGCGGTTCAAAATAATTTTAAAAATAACATTTTGAATCACTACAAAAATAATCATCACACATCACCGCGCACCATCTACTCAAGAGGCAAGATGACCTACACTATCAACAAAATTGCCAAACAACAAAAAAGTCTCATACAACATAAAAGCCTCAAACAACAAAAACAACAACAAAAATAACTTTTTTACGCTTCCGGCATTTTACCTTTTTTTAATCACTTATCAAAAAAACAAGTCATCGTGTATATACGTGTCATTACGTGGCATTGCTAAAATCTAAAAAATCAAAATTAAAATTTTATAATATTAAAATTAATAATAAATACCTATAATAAATTTAATACATCAAAATTATAATTTTATTGTGAATTAATTGTACATACATGGAATAATCCAATTAATATTAAATTATATTAAAATAATAAATTAATTAATGAAATCATATATTTTAAAATTAAATAAATTATCATTGCATTGTGTGTTTTTAATTATTCGAGAAGTCCGGACCGGACAGTATATTTTAAGGTTGAACAAAACCTAAACACCCTTCCAAATAAACTTCCTTAAGGAACTACTGGATTAATTTTCCTCAGTTCAGAATAGACATCACCCTGTTTGACGGTGACGTATCTTTCTAATAAGTATGAATGTAGTGTTTCTTTATAATGTATGCGGATAAGAGCATTTTAAGTTTGTGTATCAATTCCTCAAGCCATCGAGTAGGTTACTTCCTAATTTTAAGTTGTTCTTGGTGTACTGCTGCTTTATCTGTATTTGAATTGGGTGGTGTAAGCGTACTGTCGAGCCTTCTTTTTTAAACCTAAACCTTATAAACTCGGTTTTTTTAAACTCATTCTTCCGTTGAGTAAATCTCTGCTTCAGCTTGTTTATATATTTGTTCATTCAACTCATCGTAGCTTGATGTATTTTGTTGTAGATTTTTCCAGTTAAAGGGACTTTTGGGTCCCTCAGGAGATCTTTTGCTTCAGCAGTTCCCTCGGAAAGGTTTTTTTTTGCTATTAATTTCATTGATTGATTTATGCAATAAATGACCCTCCCAAGAACCCATTATAGCGCATAGAGTAACCAGTTCACTGTCTTGTATACCAACTGTGATATTACTTCCTTTTGGTTTGTTCATTGCCTGATAGTTCTTGGTTCACAGAAGGTATTTTATTTTTATCCTGCCCTCTGGTGTTATTCAGTGAGTTTCCCCTATACGCCTCACCTATTTATGATAGCAAACATCATTTAAAAATTTAAAACATGACAAATACAGGGAATTTCGCCCTGAAAATCACTCTGCACATATAGGTACATATACCATCCAATATATGAACTGACTGAGTCTCGCACACCCCAATATCTAAGAATGTGGATAGTACGAGACTAATATTTGGGATCAAACATTTCTGTTCATAATAAAGAACATTCTCACAGCAGTTCGAGCAAGGTACTAGCCAATAAACGGACTAGTTCAGACTAAAAGCATTATTCGTCAGTACATCAGATGTTTCCGAATGAAGCCAAAATTTCTATCTCAAATTATGTAATTTACCATCAGCACGACTCAATTATAAGGTTGCAAGGTACTGAAAAAAGTGTATGTGGCACTTTTCGTTTGCTTTTCCACAAAGGCAGTTCAAATGGAGTTCGTTGTTGACCTATCAACCTCACACCTTAATAAGGCATTTTGCGGCTATCATAAATTCCCGTCCCATCACTCCACTTTTGGCGGACCCGAATGACCTTAAGCTATTGACTCCGAGTTATTTATTGCATGGTGGCCCTCCTTCTGCTTTACCCGAGTTGCATATATTGGGAAATATCAACCGAGTAAAGATGTATCAGAAAATTAGCTATGGATGGTCCAAGAGTTTCGGCGACGATTTGCGACTGAATATTTAACCACGTTACAGCCGCGAGCGAAATGGTTTGCCAAACATGGTAATATTGCCTTCGGCACTTTAGTTCTAATCAAGGACGACACATTACCGCCGTTGAAATGGTCCCTAGGACGAGTTGAGAAATGTAAGCAGGATTTAAATTTCCGGGAACCTGTTTCCAATCTTCCATCTTTGTTTCTTGTTGAATTTTAGTTACGCGATGTGCAATAAAAATATTCCAGTTGTGGGGTTCTGCACTAATCCAATACAGCGTAATTGACAAGTCAGTCGAATAAAAGTAATTGTTAACATTCAACTCGTTGAAAACGTTACGTTTGAGACGAGTAACCAAATCGGTCATAAGTTTACCCGCAAGTAATTCGAGTCGAGCAATACTGATCGTTTTCGTTGGAGCCACCCTTGATTTCGCACAGACCAATTGACAAGAAATAGAATGATCTACATGAATGGCCCCATAGGCCTATTCACTGGCGTCTAAAAATGAATGAATTTCCACGATTTTAAAGGTTCTCTTCAATAAGGCGAATCGAGGAATACATATATCTTTCTTCGAATTCATTTGTGTTCGAAAATTAATCCATTCTGAACTCCTTATCCACTGGCGTATCCAAGTCGGCTTTCAGGTTCCAGAGCACTTGATTAAATATCTTAGCTAAAGTGATGAATGGACATACTAGTCCAAGTGGTTCGAAAAAACTTGCCATTTCAGACAATACCACTCTCTTGGTGACAGGCGCGGTTGTACCTATTGACCTATTGGTAAGTAAAGCGAAAAACATCTTGATCTGGTTGCCATATTAATCCCAATGTTTTGATAACATCTTAGTCGTCGATTTTCAAATATTTCAAACATTTCGCGATGTTGCGGCTCAATTAGGGACAATATTTTTTCGCTTTCGATATTTACTTAATTTGAAACCACCCTTCTTTAAAATCGCGATTGATTCTTCCAGAATTTGGCTTTCATAGGCAGAGTTCGCTCCAACCATCATGTCCGATGGGATATTCCGCCTGCTCATCATCTGCTAGACGATACATTGTTTTAATTGCCAGATACGAGCCAGCCGTAGTTTCATAAGTCACAGTGCATAGTCGGATAATTTTGATTGGATCGTTTTTATTGTCGCGCAACAGGATAATTTGAAAATTATTTTCCGGAAATGCAACACAAACCTGGCGGTACATTTTTTGAATGTCTGCCGTTAAATGAACTGAAAAACTGTGAACCGCAACAAAATAAAGAATAAGTCCTCTTGAATTTTAGGTCCAGAAGTTGAGAAAACGTTTCATAGCAATTCCCATCGACTGCCCTAGAACGACGTTTCTTTTGAAAATGGCAAACGAACGACATAAGATTCATCCAAGTTGCGACGAGTGTCATCAGACATCATTTGAAAATGAAAAACATGACAAATACAGGGAATTTCCCCCTGAAAATCACTCTCCATATAACCAACACGCTTTGTAAACCGTTAGTATATGTTTTAGCATAAACTTCCAACTATATGGATATAAAACCAAAAGTTATTTCATTCTACCTAATTATAAATATGAATAAAGCGATAAATTCATATACTCGTAGTTTTCAGGTACACGTATAATAAGAAAATCTTAATTATAGTTTTCATTAATAGAGCCACGTTAACAATAGAAACTTAATCTTATTTATATTTTCTTATATTTCGATATTCAAAATAATAATAATCTATACATTTTAATTAATTCTATTTTATTGTTTTTTAATTTAATATAGTTAAAATTATCCTTCTACTTATATGAAATTAAAAGTTCATTCCTTTGTTTTCAAAAGTATTCTCTAGCATTTTTCGAGTGAAAATTTGGGTGGCAAATTTATTAAAGCACCGGGGAGTTAATTAGCAATACGATAACAATATATTTTTTAACTAGCACTAAGTATTTGTAGAAAAGGATTATACAGGATAAAAAAGGATTGATTATTTGTTTATTGTTGTACTTTTGCTAGTATCTTGTATTGATTTTCAATTACTCATGTTATACATACATACATATACATGTATGTGTTTAATCTTCAATCTTGTGAAAGCTCTACATTGTCACGTAAACAATACATCTTCAATATATTATATTATATATGTATGGTATGTACACATAAACACAGATACACACAACATAATCCAGAGTGGAAGTAGACGTCATGGGAAGATATACAAACATTTATTTCGAAATGAAATATTTTTTCATTCTTAATGTTTGTTTTGTTATTGTTATATTGTTGTGCGCTATCTGATTTTTCTTTATTTTCCAGCTTCCTTATCAACACATATACACACACACATATATACTTCATATTATATATAGGAAGAGATGCTAAACAAAAAAAAACTAAACAAAATGTACGACAAAGATACGTGCACGAAATTTGAATCGTAATTATGGTAAATAATTTTTTTTTGTCTTCGTAAACATGCGCTACATATAGTGTATCGTCAAAGATTAATTCGTATTCAAATGAAAAATTAATATTTTATCGTGATGTACTAAACAAAACTTACATCTATTGGGATGAGAATTTCTAATGATGCGCGCTTTTTGCGGAGCAAGTAAAATTTTAATGTCATAAGCAATCTCTAATTTTGAATGAGATTCGATTTACCTATACAAAAATTAATTATTTATGATATATTTAAGTTATGTATTATGTTTGTATAGTAGACGCATGTTAATTATGCTCATGCAACATCTGTGACCAAAAGGAAACATTTAATTCGTAACCATTATTGCAAATTCAAAGATATCTTCTTAAACATATGGGAACGTATAAGTACGATAATTCAGGCAACTAGTGGGACATGAAATCAGACGTTGTATTAAAAAACCAGCAATCGATATTCTCTGCATGCAGGAACCGTACGAGGTAAAAAGTAAAATAGCTGGTTTGACAGGTGTAGCACACTTTAATACATATTTTAAAAGTATTAGTGATAAAAACCCAAACAGTTTGTTACGGAGCACGGAAATCCAGAAACAGAGTGTTTTATTTATAAATTTAGCACAGCCAAACAGGAAACAAATGAGGCATTAAGTGTCCTAGTATTCGGTGGTGTATAATCAAAAGTCTGTGAAGAAGATACCCCATTAGTACCCGCTGACAGTGGACAGGGTCTGAGATGTGTAATGAATAATCCGTACATATCGTAATACTGTACCAGCTATATATACACCAAAAGTAAACCATTTCAGTGATAAAGACGCCACTTTGGCGATAATGTCTATGAAAATTAATACAGTGCCAGGCCTAGATAACATTGAGCCTAACATGACACAATGTGCTTGGCCTAAGAAAAGCAGCTTTTCTTGAAGCTTGAAAGAATGGCAAAGTAGTTATTATTAGGAAAACCTTTAAACAGGGTATGGAAGAATACCATCCAATATATGCACTGACTGAGTCTCGCACACTCCAATATCTGAGAATGTGGATAGTATAAGGTGACACTTTCAAAATTTAATACAACGAAAGCATTATAATGACATTATCCATAATCGCTCTTATGCTGCCTAGAAGAATTTCTCTAACTAAGAGTAATCTAAATCCAAGAGTATTCCACCGAAAAAATTTAACTCAGAATGTGTAACTATTTCATCGAGAGTGATCATTGCAGATTATTGGTCCTTATTTTTTTTGTATAAAATGGTCGAGGAGAAACAGTGAACGGCGAGCGTCTTGTACCTAGAAACTACTGGTTTCTAAAAGCTGGAGCAGCATACCATACCACAACAAGGATAATTTCAAGGAATAGCGGTCTCCCGGAATTTCTTTAATATCTCGCTGGCCTCCCAGATCTCAAGACCTAATAGCTCCTGATTTATATTTCTAGGGATATTGTATGCAGAAAGGTTACAATTTAAAACCAATCACAAAACGATAATGTCATTAAAAGGTGCCAGCTATACTGAAGATGGAAGACATAAGAAATGAGTTTAAAAGAAAATGTAGATGAATTTTCTTTAATTTAAGATAAAATTTGAAATAAAATGTTTTTTTGGACTTTACTTTTTGTAGTTATTCGTACCCCACCCTGTATATAGTGAAACGGTTCATATAATAAATTATTTCAAAAGTACTTTTTCCAAAACATAATGTGACTTAATAGGATAAGATATGAAATGATGGATATATCAAAACGAGATAAATCATTAAAACAGTGGAACATAACTATATTGTTACGTTTTTGCCCTGTCAAACAAGATCACTGGATTGGGAATAAAACAAACGATGTAAATTCTAGAACACACTAAATTTATTTATCTCCGAATAATTACACTAAACACTAATTTAATTAATTCACTTTATAAACACTTACCTTCACAACTGATTTACTCTCAAATGTTTATCGCGTATTTATACCAAATATTCTAACCTTTCTAAAAATCTCCACAATATTCGATTAGTCTAGATTAGTCTAGATACATCTATCTACTTTATAACAGATTTACATTAACGATAGTGTAGCTACTCAAACAAAGATGTCGCCACGATCGTAACAATATGTTATTGTAAAATCGATTATGATATGAAATTGTGGTTATAGTTTTTCAATAGTTTTTGGCAGTGTGAGAGAGAGAGAAGATATTTTGATTTACTGGTTTGCTGTTTACTAGAGGAGGTTCTTACTTTTTGTTTCAATTTGAGTTTGGCGTTTGTCTGTGATTAAAGCAAATTTAATTATTTTGTTATTTTTGTAAATTCTATTTTTTTCTAATTTCTAATTTTTAAAAAATTCTGTTTTTTGTAATTTTTAACTTTGTGTTTTAATTTGTGTTATTTGCTCGTTTTGTTTGATTTGTGCATTAAATTTATTTGATTAAGTTTAGTTTATCGGCACCAAATATTATTTCTCTAACAAGAAAAAACGCAAGAGCTTTCTTAGTTAGAGAAAGAAAATCTCCGTCGCGTCGATCGCCGATTTGGTACCAACCCGGTCAACCATGACAGACAGAGGCAAGGTTACTATCACAACCTTGTCACTGAAATGGGGCCAAACGACAGCGGGACATTCATAAATTTTCATCGAATGACTCTTGCAGTATTCGATGAGTTGCTATCAATCTTTAATGCAACGGCTCGTTGTTGGGAAAAAGTCGATTATACTGTAGGTCAACGGTTATCGATAACCATTTGATCAATATTACAATAAATTTATTTATTTATTTAAATATATTAACTTACAATTCAATATTACGTTTAGTTATATCCAGTGAGGATAGTCATGGTCTATATTGAAGAATACTATATAAAAGCTATCTCTAGAACGAAGAGTGCCTCCAGAATGCCTTTAGAATTTTCGCAAGCAGATGGCGGATATACCGAAAATCAATTTTAGCTAGTAAAACCACCATGTTAGCAATAATCATTTGTGATTTTGTACAATCGTGAGAAAAAGATTATATAGAACCGCGTCGACCAGAAGTATGGCGAGATGCATAAAATACTGGTATGCAAGAAATCCGTTGAGTTGGGTCAAATAATTTCAGTGAAAATGCCATGGAAATCCGATACCAATTTATTTAAACGAAGGTGATGTATTTATTGTTGTGGTTTCCCGCCTATGGACAAGCTTTCGATTTTCTTCGATATTCCGATAACTTCTTTTAGTAGTAAGCTGAGCTGTAATTAATTTTTTTTGTGGTGGATCTTCTTTATAATTCCTTGTTGCTCAACTGATTCCTTGAATTGGTATACAACAATTTCCTGCCTACACAAAAATTCAGCGTGTGAATATTCTGTAATATATCATTTGCTGCCTGATTGAAGAAGAATTAATAAAAGCTAAATTTGTGTTAAGTGTTGACGAAACCTGTTGTATACGGATATGAAAATTGGGATTTGGGAACACTAAGGAATAAGTAAAAAAAGGTGGTTGCAGATAAACACAGAAAAAAATCAATTGACATATAGAAGTTACAATGAGCACAATTATAGCTGATATATTTTTTTTGTGTGATTAAGTTAAAAATATTTCAACACCAAAGTGGAGTATTTTTTAATCATTTGAGTTGATTTCATTGGCATAGAGAAACCGGATTTGATCTCCTAGGATTTGAATTCGATCTCGTGCGTACACTCGTGCACATAATTTGCTAAAAAAAGTTGAATTTTTTGTTTCTATGATCATTGCCACATTATTAAATTTAATTGATTAGTGCGTACCTATATATGCAATATTTAGCGTTGTTTCAATTTAATTTTATTGTTCAATTTTGGACACTATCTAGTATGAAAAGGTTTAAGTGTAGTAACTTCGAAATTGGTGTAATTTTCGAAATAAATAATTTTCAGAATATCTCTTATTGCTTCCAATCGGAAACTTTGTGCATTTTTAATGCAACCTAACCAAATGAAACTTGATTGGAAAAATTGTGATGAAATATGTTTGATATAATCATCAAAGATTCATCCTCTCTCTATACTTCCAAATTAAGAATTTTCTGTTTGTTTGTTAAAGCATCGGGTCATGAACGATTCTTGGCTATGGTTGATGTTTTACATGTGTATAAACCATTTGGAGACGCATGTCCAAATTTATTTGAATTTTTAATACATGTATAAATTGCGTTGGTCTGCAAATTTTCTAAATTCGGTTTATAGCCGCATCGGTTAAAGTTTTCATCATGCGTGTAAGGTTATTGAGCCAAACATAATGAATATAGTAAGTATAGTAATCCTATCAAATTTAATTCATCTTTGTTTAAATATATAAATTAAATTTGCTATTCTGTGTAATTAATTAAAGACTCAAAATATTCATATAAAAATTTGTTGCTATTGCGCGTATACAGTATAAGAGGCGTGAATTACACGATTTTTTGCTGTCGTAATGTACTATTTCAATCATTAAGGATTTAATACGGGTTGTAATCAAGTCAAGTGTATATATGTACAATACATATGTATATAAGATGAATATAATTTTTCAGACATTTCATGAACTTTTAAATAATTTATAAAGAATTTACCTTCGAGGTGGATACATTTCCGAGAATTATTCGCTATATTCTCAAAGGTAAATACACGGTCTATTGTGAAAAATATTCGTTAAGTATTCATTTTAATCTGTATGATATAAGTTCATTGTACCATGACCAAGACAATCAGATAAAATTTGTATCAAGAATTATTTAATGTTATGGATATTTTTCCAAGAATTTAAAATATTGTACCGCGTGCTTTTATATAGAATAGATAGACAAACTTTACTTGGAATACAGCATTATATTTATATATACGAAAAGCTATTATATTTAATATTTTCTAATTATACAGAATATTCCATCTCAACAACATGCTGTAAACATACTTCATTCAACAAATAATAAACAGAACATGAAGATTTTCAATACGAGATTTTACATTTTGTTGTGTAAATGCATATATGAATGTTTAATAGTACAAACAGAAAATTTCGTATAAGATGTGTACGGTTTGATATGAAACTCTTCTTGAGATTTTCATCAAGTAATTATAATGCTTCCAGCGTAATATTCAATTTTGAACGGGTTGAAAAACCATCGGCAAATAATAGAAATTTGTTCTCATCTTGTGTATCGCCGCAAACTATCACCTGGTTTAAATTTAAAGATTGTGTTCAGTTTTTCCTAAAATTACCTAACATCTCTGCAAAATGTTAGAAACAACGTTAAAAATTGACAAATAATAATTTGACAGTTGAAAGTTTTAATTTTATATCCTCTAGCTATGGTATAATATCAGAGCTTCGACAAACAGTATATATATACATAACAGATAATAATACAAAATTATGGAAATATAATACATAATTTAAAACTTTTCTAACCTAACTTAATTTTCTGAGAAGATAAGTCAGATTAAAATGCATTGAATGATATTTTTAAACCGTCATACTCCGCATCGTATTGTTATACTTAAGTAATCTATTCACCGTAGTTTAAAACTAGTTTACAAAATAAAAACTATGAATTTTCTACATTAGCGGCGTTGGCAATATTATCCATGTTGTGTATACGAGTTGTTGACGCAATTTTTCATCTATAATACCACACCAAATATCAACGCGGTCGCCGAGGGTTGTTTTTTAACTTGTCGTATAGCTACCAATAATTTACTTCTAACCAATCATGCAGGTTATGCCAATTTATCTCTCCGTATGCTTTGTAAAACCAGATTTGACAAGAACGTTAAAAAAGCTTGTGTTGAATCGCCCATTGGCAAACCCCATTCTAGAATTTTAGGTGGAATTTTGCTTCAGAAAATCCACTCAACATAGTTCAAAAGCTATTCAAACACAAATACGATTAACTATAATTTTAAATGCTTTCAACTTTGGTTCATATATTCCGCTGAAATATTAATTTATATCACTCGTTTAATTTAACTAAAGAGTTTGTTTGGAATTTACCTAGATTTCGCTCTAATGTGAAATCAAAATTTAAATTCTTATACCTTAAATTATAATTCAAATTCTATACGCAAAGTCATGATACGACAAAATATTTTTTTAAACTCAATGTTTGATTTTTCACTCAATTTAAAATTTAAAATGTTGTTCAAGTCAAAATGAAATATTTCTTTATTTCCACTCATACAATTCATCTAAAAAACCATTAAAGCATTTGGCTCAAATTCATACCAGAACTCTATTCTAGAATTTCACTTAAGCAAATCCACTCAAAAAATATATACTTTGAAGTCTATGCCAACTAGAATATGAGTAAATTTTTATAATCTAAATTGAACTCAAATAATCTATAAATCGCGTTTAAAATTTTACTCAACTTCATGGTACAAATTCTACCCTAAATTTAACTTAAAAAGTTCCACTCAAAATATATAACTCAAAGAAAAATAATTTTTTATTAATGTTTGAGTTTCAATTAATATTTAAATTTAATTCCAAAGTGCAATTCTACCATGAATTTCACTTAAAAAATCCACTCAATAATATAACATTTACTAAAATTTAAATTTGTATAAAAAAATGAAATTTTTAAAAGCGAGCATTTTTACCCCCACCCTCCGATTTCATTTTTCGTTTGCTAGTTTTCCTCGGTATCTCTTTTCATGGTATTCTGGGCCACCTTTATAGAGACATATGCATCTAGTTTAAGATTCTTTCGATATTATTTAAGTTTGGTCATTAACGCTAATTCATGAGATTATTATTTGAAGACTTCATCTTTTCCACTCCATTACAGTTTCAATACGATTTCTAAGCTAGTTTACTTCTAACTCATTCCAAATTCCAAATTTATTTAAATTAAGGAACTGCTCTTAATTTGTATCCTTGAATGAGAGGAGAACGAAAGGAAGAATGAATGAAGTTAATTGTGTAGTTTTTTTACAAGATTTTTGATAGTTTGCCAAATACTTTTTAGAGTTGTTAAAATCTTGCAATGAATCTTGTTTTTAGTATGAACCGATGATAAAATTGTCTTTTCTAGCCAAAGAGGAAACGGATCACTGTGAACAAACGTATAAGTCGCACGCAAAACGGTGACTTCGCAAACTATTTTAATCGGTAATGCCAAATTTTGAATATAGATTATTTGAGCGTCTCAGTTCTAATTTTATTTTCCCCATAGTTGTATAACAGATATAAAATATGTATAACAGATTAAGAGACAAAATTAATTTTTTGAACATTCAGATTACAATGTCCATAATTCTAAATTTCTTAATTGTAGATTATGGAAATATTTTAATCAAGAACAATTCTAACTTAACCTAAATTGAAAAGAGATTAAATTGCATCGAAAAATATTCTAGAACTATCCCGCTCGAATCGAAATTAAACCTAAAAAAAATTCTGGATATCGTAGTTTAGAACTAGTTCACTGAATCACTCTATCAATCGTTTATATTATCAACGTTTTCCAGAAATTGTCTACATTGCCTACAATATCTAGAAATTAATAGATGACGCGTAAATGCCCATCCCTGGTAATCGACGTCGAATCAATTTTTTTTTTAAATAATGGTGGAAAAACAAATAATACCTTTGAAAGGCCGATTAAAGGTTAAGCACTACATTTAAAAAAAAATAATAAATGGGGAATTAAATTGTTTGCCTCGTGTGGTAGTAGTGGTCAACCTTATGTTTTTTTTATATATATTATCAAGGTGTTTCTTCTGAGATTTCGGAGTATATTTAACAGTCTTTTGGTTTTGGCGCAGCTGCCGTGCTACATTTGGCGAGCAACGAATAAATCGATCAGATCATTAATTATTTTTTGACAATTACTTTACATACTATACACTGCTCGAGATACTCACGAAAAAAGGCATTAACGCCGCAGGACAGAACCGCTTTTTCAAACCTCCAGTTCCAAAAACGCCTCGTGGATCGTTTGAGTAGTGGAGGACAACTCGTGCCTACTAAAAAAGACTTGTTACACTTCCGAATGGGAATCGCATACTATCTCTAAAGTATAGCAGAAAATAACAAAAAACGTGGCCAACCCATAAATGAAGACGTACAAGTATCACTTAGTACTAGACAAAGAAAGGAAACACGCCCTATTATTGATATTCAATTAGATAACATAGCACATTTGCCAGATGTTGACAGTTACTAATTAATTCAATTTTTTCAATTAAAATTTATCTGTAGTTAAGTTAACATTGGAATAGTGTGGCACTGAGTTCTAGCCAATTAGTTCATTATAATGTACACCCTCATAGCACAGTAAGTAGGGTACTTGTTTTAGTTTTCGAGGGTCTCGGGTTCGATTCGCGATGGTGACCAAAAAATCACGGTTGGGTGTTTTTAATGTATATAAGTAGATGTGTGCTTGTCCCGGTATTGCTCCGTGTTTCTGGCATTGAGTGCTGAAGTGATCCGCTTATCTTAATTTATTTTTTAATGTTAACGATACATCTAACAACTTGGGCTAGGCCATGGCCCCATTCAGTGAAAGGTGAACTACGATCAGGGATGGGCGAGGTAGATTACTCCGTGTAATATAGATTACTTGACAATGTCAAACGTCAACAATTAAGACTATGTCAATAACATAATAACGATATTTAAACGATTTGAAAAAATTGCGCTAGTATTCAACTATAATTTGTATTTCGTAGATGTTTAATAACCTGATTGGATAGATCTTTGGGATAAAAGACAGGACTGTGCTCAGACGTTAACGTCTTTATTCATGTTAGTAACGATCCGTTTTTATTATTCTAGCTGTGAGACGAGTGGAACCAGAAAGCTATTTCTGAAACTCCTCGCTTTTTTTCTTTAATTCCGAAATAGATTTGAGATCCAGTGTTTTTTTCGATAGAAGCAATTTTGTTATCGCTTGTGCGTGAAAGACTGTCAACGACAACATCGACACACATCTTTGCCTATAATATATAAAAGGTCCGTTGAAAACTGTGAAATAAAATCCAAATGATGAGCTTTTCGTGAGCTTCTTTTTGTTTTGACGCTTATGATGGTTAGGTGTACATCGTAAGTTCTCAACCTTCTATCAAATGCCGAATATTTCGTTTCGGCTGGTTGTAACTTTTGGAAGAAATATGCTAGAGGTTCCCTACATCCATTTTTGAGTTGCTGCAAGACGCCTCCAACTGCGGTGTCCGATGCAACAGTGGTAATACTAAATACCATGCGTCATATAAAAAATGACCCAAAAGTGTAGCATGAGCAAGCGCACTTTTATTCGAAGCGAATATATGCTTCATTACACTCTTCTGACCAAGCAAAAATTTTTTGCAGTTTTTGTCTTTCTGCGATTAACAGCTACTTTTGGTACAAACCGATGGTAATAATTAACCATGCCAATAATTTGTTGTGTTTATCGAATGGATGTAGGCACTGGAAATTCCGATATAGGTTCAACTGTTTCATCGGATGGGAATATTGGCCTTATCGGTAATTTTATGACTTGGAAAGTTAAGAGACCACCAAAATTGCATTTTGATATCAAAATCGGCAAGCCTTTTAAACAGTAGTTGCAAATACGATTTGTGCTCTTCTTCTAATTTCGAAGCTACAAGAATATTTATATGTATATGCACAAAATTCAGACTTCTAACTATACCTTGTTCATTAGCCTTTGAAATGTCTGAGCAACGTTCCATAAACCAAATCGTGTTCGCGTGAATTTAAATAAGCCAAAAGGAATAGTAATTGTTACAGGTATTAAATTATATGCCCTGACTAAGTCAATTTTAGAGAATAAAGTACAACCGGTTAAGTTCATAGAGAAATGTTGTATGTTGGGTATACGGTAACGGTCAGGAACGGCAATGATTTAATCTTCTATAATCACCACAAAGTTTCCAATTAAGTTGCACCTTTTAGCCAACCATATATGCGTAAAGAACTAAACACTGGAGAACACAGTGGTTGGCATTTTCCCAATTCCATGTATTACAGCTCCTAATTGGAGACAACACTAGTCTTTAGATTACTGTAAACTGTAGCTATCTCAGTAAAGGATTTCTTTGCAGGTTTAGTATACAATCATTTGATTGTTTGATTTCATCTGAGCATTCAGCACTATTCTTAAAATTAATCGTTGATAGAATAAAACAACCAACTATAATGTATAGTTTAGCTTGCATAGAAGTAACGCCATTCAGGAGAATGTGACAAAACCAACTATATTGTTACTATTAAAACGAAGAAAAATGAAGATTAGTGTGATTTATTTTCTGGGGGTGGATAAAGGTTAAACACATCTGACACTAGGGTCAGAGTCAGCAGTCAACGAAAATATTTAAAAATATTTGAGTAATTTTTCTTTACACACACAATGGCGAAGAATTCATTTTAAATTTCAACACGTGTATGACATACTTTCATGTCTTAGAATGATTTACATTTATAGATTTGTGTTGTTGTTTTTTTAAGAATTCAGGATAGATTTTTTGCTGGCGTTTATAAATTTGGTATACCTAAACGAAAACATTTTTACCAATAAATAAATTCATAACTTTGCCATTAAATTCATGACCCTACTAACATCTCTTATAGATGGTTTGTTAGTATGAAAATGTTATATAGTTTTTGTTCAACTACACTTATGTATATACATATATAGAAAATTTATAAGTGGAAAACTTATTTTTTTGGAATATATGTATTAAAAATTTATATAAAGGTAAAATTGTTTTAGATAAGTATATTCATACGGTAGAAAATACCTGAGGATCAAGAGAAATGTGGAGATAAAACTAACTTTTATATACATTTTCTATAATTGAAAAATTTCATAAAATTTAGAACTAGAAAATCAAGTCTTTGGGTCTTTTGAAATTTTTGGAAATTAAATGAAAAAATTATGTCCAAAAATTATTATTTCCAAATATAAATTTTTCATTCTCTAATTCAATTAAAGTTTTTAGAAAATGACAAAAAAAAATAATAGAAATGTTGTTTTAATTAAAAGTTGGGAAAAGTTTATACATTTTTTTCTGCAAATCTACAAATGGAAAATATATAATAATTAATATTTTATTAAATTTTGATATTATATTTTTGAAAAGTACATGTATGAATAGTTATGTCTCCAATTGAATGTATTATACAGAATTATCATGTGTTATAAGTTATTTTCATGTGCACCAATTATATGTTGTTCCACACGATTGTTTTTGCGTGAATTTAGCAGCAATGTGGTATACTTATATACAAAACCAATAAATAGTTCGTGTACCGATTTATGGCCTAACCCCAATTTCCAGCTGCAATATTCCAACCTTAAAATTCCTTCCCAATATTAAATTGGGTGTAAGAAATGTAGAATTGCATTGTTTTCGTTTTACCATTTTACAGCAGTATACGAGTGGTTCCGGCATATACGGCATGAGCCGGGAGCCAAATGTAACGAAAATCTGCAAAACCAGTGTAGTATATACTGTATATAAAGATAGCCCAGGATTCATCCCAGAAAAATAGCAATAGCAATGGCAACACCATATAACTATAGCGACACTTTTATATTGTAATCAGCCCATAGGATTAACAATCATCCTATAATTTTGTCCCATCCCAAGAAAACTATGTCCTGGCAGTTTCATAAAACTATCATCCCAGGAAATCAATATAATCTTTAATTTCGTACCAAACCCTCTCAATATCACGAAAAAAAAACACAAAAAAGGATCATAAAAATCCTAAATCGAACCATTCAATGATTTGATTTATAAAGTCGGATTCAGAAAAGATTGTGATAAAGTGACGCACGAAGTCGAGTGTTTTTTTAACTTGACCAACAAAAACAACTGATTCGAAACACTAGAGCCAATGTCGGATTAGCTGCGGGTGTTTTTTAAGTTTGGCATACTAACACCAATTTATCCTGTCAAACCTGAGACGATAGGACTGGTGATATATATAATAATATTGAAAAATATCTGTTAATAGCTCAAAAATTCTGATGTCAGTTTATTTTGTCATTTCTATTTTTCAGTTTATTATGTCATTTAACTTGTCTTTCCTGATTTACTATTTATATGGAAGAACTATACATAGTTCTGTAGCAGCTCGAATATTCGACTCACCGATATTCGATACTGCCACAAACAAAATAATTAGTGAAATTCAAATATAAACCAACTTATTTGAATTAAGCGTTCACTAACCCCATCACATATCCATCTATCCAACCACCACTATCCAATAGCCGAACCATTACTATAAAACATTTATAGTAAAGCATGTCGCCATCTAACAACATCACCACACTCAAAAAAATATCGTAGGTGAAATTGAATAATCGATTTCATTAAACTTTGATTAAATTAATTTATTCAATTTGATAGCACAATTGTAGATTTAGTTATAAACAATATTCTTTCGAAGAATAAATCATCAACCTGTACTAAAATATTAAAATTGACTCGCATTTTATTCAAATTGAAGAACAATGTCTTCAAATTTTGTTAATTTATAGTAAAGCATTTATTGAACTAAATTTCTTCAATGAAAAGAATCGATAATCAAACAAATTTGTATTGCGTTTTCTTTAAATTGAATAAATTTTGTTAATTTAGTGCACATTTTCACAGCAATTACTATTTTATAAACAATTTTGTAAACCACATTTCGTTGAATTGATTAAATTGAAAAAATGTATAATAAATTGACGAAAGGATATCAAAAATGAAAGCGTCAGTCTAGTTCAACATACAACAAGTGTGCAAGTTATGGTGTTTGATTAAATAAATTTCAAAATGAAAATAATTTGTTAATTTAAAGTGAAATTATATAATTGTTAATTAAATATAAAATTAAATTAATTAATTGTTATTAATGTGTTTCAAAAAAGTACAGGTATTTTTAATATTAGATATTTTTAATAAATTTTGACCTTATAAGTCGTGTTTCATTTTAGGATTAAAATTAATCTTTAATGCTATAGAATGTTTAAGTGTTAAAATATTTCCATATATTTATTCCAAATGCGTACCATCATTCTAATGAACCCGAGCGGCAGCCATATGGTGATTTAACAAAATATTTTAACAACGTCCGTCAATTAAAACCAGTGATACTGAAACAAGGAGCTATATATATATACAACGAAATCATCCAGCTTGATTCTCACTTAGGTAACGTTAATTTAATAACGCTAATTTACAAATTATTCATTTTTAATTTTAATTATGTTTTATGTTTTTTCAAACCTTGTTGTAGAAACTATTGCGGCTCTAAAAGAATGCAACATAATTTGAACAACGTTGACAAGCGACCACAAATTACCGGTTAAAGAAATTTTAAATGCAATTTTGATTAATGGAAGCAGTATAAGAAATCAATGGGCTATAAATTGAGATATACACTTTTTTGAATTATAATATATTGTAAATTAAACTAAACATATCTTAATTTTTGCTTTGTAGATAAACATAAATTTAATTGAAGTTTAATATTAAACTGAGAAATTTTCACCGCCAAAATAGTGACATAATATACTTAGATAAGATAGAAGATCGTAGCAGTAAAATCTTGTTCAAGGACCTTGAACATGAACAGCTTGTTACTGAAAGTAAGTTCATTGATTACATTATTATAGCTAAGACAAAATATATTAATTTTTTCTTCGGTTTAGGTGTACATTATTTTAAATTCAACATAACCGACTCGCAAAGAAGTTATACTATTGTAGACTATTCTGTAGGAGATCGCGGAGGAGAAAAATTCGGCAATATTCCAACAAGACTCCGATTCAGCAGCTTATCCAAATCATAATTGGGCACTACGCTACCAAAATAAAATTTTAATTTTTTATTTGGTGACGTTCAATATGTTTTGAATAATTTTGTGAATATGGTTGATATTTGTGTTAAAATATTTAAAGTTTTAAATTTAAACCCAAATGAATCTCATTTAGTATAGACATTGAGTCAAAAATATTTTTATTCAATCAACACACCCATGTCATGTTAATGTAGATTGAATTTTAGCATTTTAATTTAAAGCTAAATTTAATTTTAAAATGATGTTAAATATCACCAATATCTGTAGTTCAAAATTTTTAAATAATTTAAATTAAATAAAGTTCATTTTTACTAAACACAAATAAACCTATTGTTATTTTTTATATACCAGCAATTACATATATATATATATATATATATATATATATATATATATATATATATATATATATATATATATATATATATATATATATATATGTATATATATATATATGTATATATATATATATATATATATATATATATATATATATATATATATATATATATATATATATATATATATATATACATATATATATATATATATATATATATGTATATATATATAATTGATTAAATATTTCATCCAATTGAAAAATAATAAGTTAATTTAGTTTGTTTATTTAATCGAATCAACAAAATAAATTCTTTAATTTTTATTTGATTTGACAAAGATTTATTTAAATCAACGAATTTTGTAAACAAATTTTGTATTGAATTGACGAAATATATTCAATTGGACAAATTAGTTTTGCAAAAATTTTAATCATATTGAAGAAATATAGTTAAATTTGTAATTTATTATTAAATTGTCAATTGTAATAAAACGTAATCATTTTGATCACCCACCTTCGTTGACGCTATTTTAAACGCTTTTTCTTCAATTTAGATACAAATTTTTTCAAATTCACTTCTTTATTTTTTTGAGTGCACGCAATAACAATTCGGTGATGCAACACTTAACAAAAGTGCAATGTCGACCGCCGCCGGCGCATCTGTTCCCTCTCCAAAATACGACATGTATTTTGGAAGACGAACACGACGTCACTCTTTCATTCCATCTTGAACACTCGAACGAAATACGCGTGGTATCAATTTAGTAATAATAAAATGGTGGTGTTAAATAAAAATATAAATAAAAATAATTAATAATTATAATTAGTGATAAAAAATAAATTTAATCAACAATTATACAAATTTATAAATAAAATCGAAAACAATAATTAGCATATACATCTATAAAATAATAAAAAAAGTTTATAGAATAAATTTTGTTTATAGTAAAAAAACTCATTGTGTAATTGTGTAATTCATTTGAGAAATTTTATAATTAGGAGCAATATCCTAAAGTTCTATCATGAGAGATAATAGATACAATCAGGTTTTACTTGTATTACCTGATGCCCATTTTCCATTTTCTGGAATAAAATTCTGGGATAACTTTTTATACGTTAGTATATATAGATAAATTGAGATCACTGACAATAAATTATTCTCTGGATTTGTGACGCTGCAATTGCATTGGTGTTGACTACTATACTCTGCATCGAAAAAACATTTAATTATTACGCCAGTTTTAGATATAGTGCATGAATGAAATTTGTTTCAAATAGCCGGGGACACAAATTGTGATAGTATTAGGTGGAGGGGGGAGTACTATGGCCAACGTGTATGAAACGGTAGTATTAAAGAATAATCGGTTTGGCTCAAAACAATATTCAATCCGTAATATAAAAATGTTTGTATCACCTCATTGTATTAAAATTCAGATGTGCCATCTCGTAGCAAAAACATAAAATAGACCTAAAAATAAACATATTTTATGTTTTTAGAAGCGATAAACCAGCACACTCACTTACCACGTAGTGAAGAGGAAGTTTATTCAGTGAGAAACATGAAACTTTAATTTTAACTATTTTAAATATCCAAATTGTAACTGGCTACCGCATGGTTCTTGCGAACCATGTAATAGCTCAAGTTAGCAGACTCCTTGGTAGTTATCCCATGCAGCATCTTTCAGCCAGCTAGCGGTCAGTGGTGTGGGGGGGTCCAATTTATGGGCTACCAAAAAGCTTGAAGTTGCTGCATTGTGAGCTTCGCTAACATTTTTCACACTATCACCCGCGAGCACCAGGTATATGCATCTCCAGCGAATCTGTTTTAATTCTACGCACTCATGCTACTATGTACCACCGTACATCAAAAATCGAGACACAACAAAAAAATTAAACAAACTTTATAGGACCTATGAATTAATATAAACTAAATCACTTCACAGAAAAATATTTTTATTCAATTTATATTTTTATTTTTATTTAGAAGAAATAAAACAAATTAATAAAAAAAATAATTATAATTAATCAATTAACTACCCGCCACCAAATAAAACTAACAAAATTGTTTGTTCTATAACTAAATTTATGCTTACTCACTAAAATAATTACGCGTCGTTGCGGATCCGAAATACAATCAAGCTTTTTCTTCTTATCTAAAGATATGTACATATCTTGAGATCCATCCCAAGTGGTCGATGATTTGATCGCCGATATTATATTGTGTTATTTTTATTTTTGGTAATTATTATTTTGGTTTGATGATAAAATGAAATTTTTTTATTAATAATTATTTTATTAATTTTATGGAAAATCCTTCCATTATATTTTTAATTGTTAATTTATTTTTATTAATTTTTAACCATCAATATTAGAGTATTTTTTAAAATTATCTTTATTAAATTTCATTTCTGGATTTTGATGTTTATTATATTTTTATTTTTGTCCCAAAAATTTGATCTTTTCGACACCAATTTTTAATCTCCTCTGTCTTGTCCATCTTCTTGGTTTTCTTTTCTTCTTTCTTTTTTGTACATTTTTGTTTTAATAAATTTCCCCTTATCTCTATATTTTAATTCTATTACAATAATTAGGTACTAAACTATTACTATGTATACTAGAACAAAAAAATAAAATTCATTAAAGTGATTTTAAAAAAAAAAATCCATAGATGTCAATAACATACGCTTCATTGATTTGATTTACAGTCCGTAATATAACAGACAACAGTGCGCAAAAAAATAAATTATCAATAATTAACCGACAAAATAATTATTTTCTATAAGTTTAAAGTTGCTGATCGGATATTCACCAATTCACTTAATCTGCGTCTATCTGTCTGTGCAAAACTTATACGTAAAAAAAAATAAGCGTAGCTACAAAATTATCAAGGTTCAATACCGGATAAAGGATTCCGTAAGCTATTACACATAATCAATACGACCTTTCGGTTAAAATATGTTACGTGGAAATCGAAAGTAGCAGAAATAATCATGATACCAAAACCTGATTACCACCTAATATATTATTTATCCAATAGACATTTTAATATGAAATATGAGGATGAACACTCCGAACTAAAGAAAATCTCTGCCGGGGTCCCGCATGGGAGTGTCTTAGGACCAATCCTATGTATTTACACAAATGAAGGAAGCATAGCCAACTTTGCTGATGACGCAGCAATTATGGCGATTGGAACTATATTCGCCGATGCAATGAGCAAACTCCAGAAGATTACCAATGCGATTTGTAACTGGACAAAACGTTGGCGAATTAAGCTTAATTAGACGAAATCTACGCATATTACACTTACCATCTACCGATAGAAATTAACACACGACAGGTACCATTTGCAAACACAGCTAAATACTTTGGCATGACCCCCGATGCCAAGCTTAAGAGGAGAAAGCTAATCAAAAAGAAAACAGAAGAACTTAACATAAAGTTCAGAAAAATGTATTGACTCATATAGGTAGAGGCTCGCTTACAATAACCAAGAGATCCAGATTAATTAGCTCAATTGAGGTTCAAGCCCAGGGATGGGGGTTTACGCGCTACCTATTATTTTCTACATTGACGTGTCGACAACTCGTATAGACAACGTCAGCAACGTAGTCTGCAACGTCGATAATGTAGACAATTCCTGAGTCGTTTTGTCAATTAGTTTCAAACTAGGGTCACAGTTTTATAGAATTTCACTTCATGCATTTTAATCTCTTTTCAAAAAGAGCGGAATTGAACACTAATTGTGCTCAAATACCATGAATCTACTTTAGCGTCATGTTTATCCATTACAAAATCATTAAACTGACACAAAACAGCGATATATATAGCGTTATATAGGAGGGGAAAAAACGGTGCAAATCAGAAACATGGCACAACTGATAGAAATCTTTACAAAAAGGGTATACATTTCATTAAAAATAATTCATGGAACTTTGACTATGACCGTGCCATAAAATTTAACACACCTTACTTTACACCATATTAAAACGATTTCGAGGTCAGGAAGGCTATATAAAAAGCCAAATCGTTCAGATAACCAACACTTGTTCGCTAAAAAATGTGCCAGACTGATGACCACGTTTTCACAAAATTTAGTGGATTGATTTTGAAATATTTAATTAGGTCAAAAATTGGATCTTACCAAAAACCGTGGCATGGGTCCTCCTAAGTATAGGCACTTCAAGTTAGATATATTTGCAAAAAAACGTATGAATGCGTTAAGTGCAAAAGTCATACCGGTAGTTGTGCTAGAAACAACGAGCATCAAACAAGTTGTGCGTGATTTTATCCGTAATAACGCAATTTATATAGAGATGATTTGTGCAATAATTCAATTTAATAGTATGGAAGCTTTATTACCATTTGAAAGAACATTTCTTGCCATTTATTTTGTAAAGATTACTTCATTCAAATGTTGGCCGCAACTGCGATTGTCCTTCCTCAAAGTTCAATTTTTTGATGACGCGTTCGAGCATATCGAGTGGTACCTGGTGAATAACACGCGTAATGTTGGCTTCAATGCCTCAAGGATAGCTGGTTTATACAAAAAAAACTTTCGACTTTAAGTAGTCCCAAAGAAAAAAGTCTAGGGGTGTGGTATCACACTATCTAAATAGCCAATTCATCGGTCCGAACAGCGAAATTAATTGCCCACCAACACGATTTTATTCCGTTACCATACGGTACGTCCCGCCAGTCACGATTTTTTTTTAAAATATGGAGCGATGACTTCACATGCGCCCATAAACCACACCAAACCGTCTATTTGGTCGTGCATCATCCAATGCTGTGTAATTGGAATTCAAACTTTCCGAAAGCTGAACAATTGGTAGACGCTGTGCCGGGCTCAGGCTTTCCATGATGAAATGACAAATAATACTGAATAAAAATACTTTTACAGTTTGACACTACTCGCATGCGCCATTTGTCAAAATGAAACAAATACAAAAATCGCACCCAGATGAACGCTATAACAATCGTTCAATTTCAAATCGCTAAAATATCGTTGGTTGTTATGACATTGTATAGAAACTTTAAATAAACTTTGAAACTCGTAGTTGTATTTCAATACAAGCAATAAAAGTACAACAAGACTTACGATGCCTACATACAAATGTTTCCCAACTGAAATATATTGTAAGTATGTAGTACTTATAGTTATAGAATCGTAAAATTACTTGTCACAGAAACAGCGATAACTTATACTTATGTCGTTCTCGTTTAATTTTTTTCCCCTCATTGGTAGAGTACACTAATTTAGTGCGTCAATCGAACATGAAACCGATTTACCCTCATTTATATTTGTGTTTGTGTTTTCTGAAAAAAAAAAAGAATGAATATTCACAAAAAAAACCGTCTATAGATAGACGGTTTTGTTCACAAATGTCAAAATGGCAGCACAGTGACAGATAGTTTATAGTATTGGTGTAAAAGTGGGGCAACTCTGTCGAAAAACCCAGAGTAGACAAAATTGCACTGAGTGCAAAAAATTTAGCTGTCAGGCAATTTTTTTTGGTTCAGTAAAAAATTATTTGCCTGCAAACAAAAAAAAAAAAAGTAAAAAGGAAAAACAGGCTCTTTTATTAAAATAAAAAACATGTGGTCCCTGTGGTCGGGGGGCACTCACATGTCTCGTAAATCTAAATTGCACGAACATGTTTCCTAAGAATACCACCACAGTATCCTTTGCTTGTCGTAGGAGGCGACTAAACGGTTGGATCGCTGGGCTGACGACCCGCATCCGTAAAAAAAAATCAACTGTTTATAAAATCAACAAAAAGAAAAATGGATACCGCCAAAACAACAGCGGACCACCGCTCAAGTACCCGGATACGAGATTTAGGATCGGCACGTGGAACGTGCAATCACTTAGAAAACCAGGAGCGTTGGAGGGTCTAATCACGTGCATGAAAGAGTATCGGCTGGAACTCGTTGCTCTTCAAGAAACTCGCTGGCCTCAAAGTGGAGACCATGTGTCCCAGGGCTATACGTTGTTCTACAGTGGAGATGACCTCGGAAATCTTGGAGCTGGATTTCTTCTTGGGCCGCAGGTAAAGAAGGCTGTTTTGGATTTTCAAGCAGTCAATAACCGATTGTGTATGCTTCGCATGCGCATGAAGTTAGCCAACCTGTCGATAATTTGTGTACATGCGCCCACAGAACTCAGCCAGCCCCAAGATAAAGACTCATTTTACAATGACTTGGACGATCTGATGGGATCTATACCCGAACACGATGTTAGAATGGTAATTGGGGACTTTAATGCTAGAGCTGGCAGAAATCAGGCCGACTTGTGTGAAAACATAGGTCCGTACTCCCGACACGAAACTGCGACCGATGATGGTGAGAGAATGATGTACTTTGCAATTGCTCATGATCTTAGAGTAGCAAGCACATTCTTCCCTCACAAACAAATACACCTAGAGACATGGACACATCCTCGCAAAACATCCCGGAGCCAAATTGACCACGTGTTAATTTCAAAAAGGCGAGCTCGGGTTGTGCAGGATGTGAGAACTTATCGGTCAGCAACCAAATACGTAGGCAGCGATCATTATTTGGTCGCTGCAAAGCTACGGTGGAAGTTTTCGTACAGGTCGGGGAACACAGCGAAACGGATGGAACGTTTCGACTGTGAAGGTCTGATAAATGAAGATCAAAAGAAACGATATCAGGATCTTGTCAGCGACAACATTGAGGGAGCTAATTACTAGTCTGACTGCGTGAACTCTGTCTGGGAGGTACTGAAAACTTCGGTTGTCAGTGCTGCTCAACACACATTAGGTATAGTGAAAGTCAGACCCAAGAATGATTGGTTTGATGACGAGTGTCGTCTTGCAGTTGAGCAACAAAATATAGCCCATAATGAAGTGCAACAACGTCTCACAATCGCGAGGAAAAACAAGGCAGCTCTTGCAAGAAGGGCAGCTAAGCGGATTTGTAGACGGAAGAAGCGAGAATGGTGGAAGGCCGAGGTTCTGAAAGTACAACAACTCAGCAATGAGCGTAGTTCACGTAATTTCTTTAAAGGAATTACTGGATTGCACCATACTTTCAGGCCTTCGTCAACCGCCATTCGGGACCGGGATGGAAACCTCTGTGTCAACATCGACGCAGTACTTGACGCATGGAGTGGACACTTTACTGAGCTGCTTGATGTTCATCATGCGTCACAGACTGTTGTTGAGCCACGTCTAAAACAGTCTGCGGAGATTTGCACTCAGGAGCCATCCCATGAGGAATTCGCTAAGGCCATGCAGAGAATGAAACGAAACCGCTCACCTGGAGTGGACTGCATTAATTCGGAGCTCTTGATATTCGGAGGGGATACTTTGTGGAACTGTCTTTACGACCTTATTCGATTAGTATGGCGAACCGAAGTTATGCCTGTTATGCCTATGATGAATGGAAAGTGGCCGCGATATGCCCCATCTTCAAGAAGGGAGACCACTTGAAGTGTGAGAATTATCGCGGTATAGCTCTCCTTTGCACAGCATACAAGTTACTGTCATACATTTTATTGGATAGAATCACTCCTCTGGCGGAGGGCTTGGTTGGTGACTATCAGGGAGGATTTCGTCCGAATCGATCAGTCACTGATCAGGTCTTTTCGCTGCGGATGATTCTATCTAAATATTATGAGACATCCATCTCCGTACATCAGGTTTTCCTGGATTTCCGGCAGGCCTACGACTCGATCAATCGAGAGAGTTTGTGGTCTGCCCTGGAATACTTAGGAATGCCAACAAAACTGGTACGACTGTGTAGGATGACAGTGACGCAGTCTCAATGCTGTGTTAAAGTTGAGAACAGGCTATCGACAATTTTTACAGTTAACTCGGGTGTTGGGCAGGGAGATGCTCTGTCCCCGATACTCTTTAATCTCATGTTGGAGTACATCTTTCGTAAAACTGAAACACCTCAGCGCAACATCTTATATCGCCAGTCCAATCAAGTGCTTGCATATGCAGATGACATATGCGTGATTGGACTGAATAGCAACGGAGTGAAAGAAATACTTGATCCGCTTGTAGAGTTTTCAGCTTCTGTTGGACTTCAGATCAATGAGTCCTAAACGAAATACCTGATCTCTGGTTTTAGAGACAATGGCACACCAGATTTTAGTAGTGGCCACCACACGTTTGAGGGAGTGAGGAGGTTCAAATATTTGGGCTCTCTTATCACTCACGATAACAGTGTGGGTGAGGATATTAAAGTGCGGCTGGCAGCTGGCAGTCGTTCTTTATATCCTCTAAGGCCACTGCTAAAATCTAAACACTTATCAAGTGCCGTGAAGCTGAAGCTTTACAAAGCGTTGATCAGGCCCGTTGTTATGTTTGGATGTGAAAGTTGGGCGCTGACGGATGAGTACGAGAGATGGCTCCTTACATTTGAGAGCCCTAAACGCGAAATAGATGGTACATACCGAGCTCTGTACAATTTCGAGATCAGAGATCTGATGAAGATCCCCGATATTGTACATGAAGTTAGATCTCAGCGAGTACGCTGGCTCGGTCACGTTCTGCGTGCTGATCCGGAACGAATTGTGCAGCGATCTCTGAAAGGAGAGCCACCATATGGTAGGCGCAGAGGTCGTTGCAGGCGACGATGGCTCCACGATGTAGAGAACGACTTGGCCTCTTCAGATTGTCAAAGACAGTATGAAGACCAAGCTCAGGATCGAAACCGTTGGAGCCTGATTTTTGATTCAGTAAGCGGCCAGTAATGGCCTTTAACACTGTTATTATATATGTACCCGCCTTAATTGTTTAGATAGTTTCCTTATTTCAAATCACAGTCATTAAAATTATATTTCTTGATATTTTCATTATATTGCTGCTTGCTGCGCTCCGCTGGAACTTGGAAGCAAATATATAGAGATCGATTCTGGAATAATAAAATGCATGCTGTTTTCTTATTTACCTGCGCTTTCTAAATGAATTTATTTCGAAAAAATTTGGTATATTCTACTCCTCAAACGACATTTCGAAAGCGTCATCTATTAAATCGAAACTCTAGCTATAGTCATCTATTAAAAATGTACATATTTATACATCATTAAAATAATCATTTGCATTAAACGCTGTAGTTTAAAAGAGGTCATTGGATTACTCAAGTGTGCCCAAATCCCATACAAAATCGACTATGTACTGTGCATTCTGGAAAAGGGCTAATTTCTCAAAAAAGGTCAACAATTTGGTTAATAAATTCAGGAAAAAGAGAAATTGACCACTTCAAACAAAATGGAGCTTATTTATAGTTAATAAAAGTATTTCTAATTATAAAAGCTATGTCCTTTTTCGAGGGAGACATGACTGCAAAGGCTAGCCAAATTATTTACAGTAAAAAATGGATTTTGAAAAATAGAATTTGTGGAAGAAAGGCGCTATTTGTGAGACCGAAAACACAAACAGTACAACAGCAAGGGATGAAATAAAAATGATGGAGGAAATTTTTCTTAAATAAATTGAATAAATTGGACCCTTCTGCACAAAATCTGTATATGTGAATTTCAACATTTTTGGTTTATTTTAAATATTTTGCGGTGAGATGAATTCTCAAAATTTGTATCCAAATTTTATTAAAATTTGGCATATATTTTTTTGAATTTTGCATTATTTTTTTAATAAAATCGAAATTAATTCCTTGTAAATATTTCGATTGATAAAATCTGCGCAGATCTCAAAACAAAGTTTTACTACATACAGTGCCAACAGTTCCACCATTCTAATGTTCACCAAAATTCTGAAGTGTTGTTCATTATAACAGATTTGAGGCTTTAAACTCATCCAGATTTGTGTATATAATTTTGTTTCTTAAATACAAAATTTGTTATAGAACCAGCGCAATTTACTCAAATATTCCTAACCAAATTTTGGTTTCGAAGCAACGCAATCGCTCACCTTAGACGGAATAAAAAATTGGTACTAAGTAAAAAAATATTATTAAAAAACTGAAATAAACACAAAATTTAAAAAACAAAAGATAAAAAATTTGTTTGTATAATTGTACCTTTGTAAGGCTATTTTGATTTTGTTTTTTTCGTTTCATTCTATGTACAATTCTATAGTCGATTGTCGCGCTCTACAATTCGAGCGAGGTAACATTGTAACTTTTATTTTATTATGGTAATCACTCTATATAAAAATACACAAAGGTAAAACTGACTTATCGTATTATTGGAAAGTGAAACATCATGCGCCGGAGGACTCATTTTAAAAAATGATTTAAACCGGATTGTACTACTTTGTCTGAACTATATGAAAATGCAATCATGCAATAACGCGATAAGCAGTACTTATATCATTATGTTGCACGCAGTTAGCGATTTGCACCCCGGCGGTAACTATAGCTTTGGTACATCCCTGCATACAGCAATTCAAAATGAAAATTGCATTAAATAATTTCATAAGCAAATAAGGGATATCAAACTTGCCTATAATTTCGCGATTAAATTTTCGAAATTTTTGCTTATAGACTGGATTTGCGTTAAATATAAATATTTTCCCCGCACATGAAATATTCGCGCCGTAATCTTTCCCGCAAATCATTTTCATATAAAGCGAAATGAGATGTTTTTTGTTCCTGTCGAATAAAACGGAATATGAAAAGGATTAATTGCCTATGGGGTTAATTTTTTTTTTGGTACATTGTTAATTATTGTAATTTTCTTTTCCGCTGATAAATCTGCGATATTATCCGCGTATAGAATTGCAAAAAACATATATTTTTATACAAAAGGGGTAATATTTCTTGTTTCATTATCTAAAGGCATTATATACATACAAACATACATAATACGAGGATTAATGGCGGAATGAGTCGAATTTTTTATGTAGATACCTAATTTTTCGTGAAATTGAAAACTTCTCATAATAATTTTCATCTCTATATACGTTATAAATAACACTTGGTGCGTATACACTATATACTGTATGTATGTACATATATACAGTTTTAAATAAACTGAAAAGTTGAAAACATGACGATGTTCACAAACAAAACCATAAATACAAATGGATTTTACAAAAAATCAAATCTATTTGTAAACTGGCAATGGAATTATTTTTGTATACGTGCATGTGATTACACACACTCAGAGCTTTTGTATATATACATATGTGGATGATAACACAATAAAATTCACGTAAATTCGACGAAATTTATCATGGATTTGAGGTTTTGGCTGTGAGTACAAGTATATGTACATAAAATGGGTTTACGCGACATAACTATATATTTTAGTATATGTCTAAAATACATTTACGGCTATAAGCTATAACTTATATGTTGCTGTAAAATTCATTGTTACTACCTTAGAGCTTTTTTAAGAGTTTGTGTACGTACGATTGTTGATTTATTAACTTTGAATAAGTGATTCAGTAATCGTAGCAGTTGTTCTCTATATGTCATGTATACAATTGGGGTAATCATTGCTTTCTTTCAAATTTATTTATTATCTTGTTTTTCGACGAAGGGTACTTTTTTGCAAAACTAATTTAACCGTCGTTTCGGTATAATAAGTGTTTCATTATTTGAAGCCGTCTTGGGGTCGTCTAACATATGACGTATCTCAGGATTTTGGTGGAAACTTAGACAATGTGTTTCTTCGAATGATTTTATTTCTTCACTATAAAAAGAGTCATTTTTATTATCATTTTATCTGCAGATGACGCCATTTTGGACAATCGAACTTATTGGAGTGAACTTTTTTATCTTCTCTCTGCCTGTAAGAACAGATGCTTTTTATATATGTATGTTCTGCCATCTTTTACAAGTTGAAATGCTTCCGTTCAGACTTTAATGTAACAGGGTGGTGCTGAATTTATGGTACACATCATGCGGAAAATCATCTTCCGAAAATCAGTGTCAGTGTTTTCGTCAGGGTCAGTGCCCATATCAGGATAAATTAGTTTCATCTCTTGGTTGCCTATATACTTTCGTAACATTATATTATTTATATATATTTGAAATTTAGATTATAGGTAAAAATTGTATCCTCATTATGCTATACTAAATCCCCTATATTTGGAACTATAAAGCCCGCTTTCGTCTCTTATTATAATCTCTTAAATTCGCTTGCTGAATTTTTAGAATCGCTACCTTCGCATTCTCCCTCATCGTGTCACGCTCATTGGTATAGAATTTTACAGACTCTTCTTCCTGTAGTATTTACAGTAGTTTTACGTCTTCAGAACAACTCATGTTTGTTCCAAACGGAGTCATCCATGTATTGTACCAATCTTCTGGCTTCTTTATAGTCGTCATCCGCGCTTAATACGCAGGTATTAATAATATGAACAGTTTTATAGGCCATTACTGGCCCCTTACTGAGTCAACTATATTAGGCTGCAACGGTTTCGATCCTGAGCATGGTCTTCATACTGTCTAAAACAATCTGAAGAATTGAAGTCGTTCTCTAAGTCGTGGCTCTCCTTTCAGAGATCGCTGCACAATTCGTTCCGGATCAGCACGCAGAAGACACTCGCTGAGATCTTACTTCATGCACAATATCGGGGAATTTCATCAGATCTCTGATCTCGAAATTGTACAGAGCTCGGTATGTACCATCTATTTCGCGTTTTGGGCCGTAAATCACACGCATGATTCTTCTCTCAAATGTAAAGAGCAATTTCTCGCCCTCATCCGTCAGCGCCCAACTTTCAAATCCAAACATAACAACGGGCCTGATCAACGCCTTGTAAAGCTTCAGCTTCACGGCACTTGATAAGTGTTTAGATTTTAGCAGTGGCCTTCGAGGATACAAAGAACGACTGCCATCGACACTGTTATCATGAGTGCTAAGAGAACCCAAATATTTGAACCTCCTCACTCCATCAAACGTGTGGTGGCCACTACTAAAATCTGGTGTGCCATTCTAAAACCAGAGATCAGTTATTTTGTTTTCGACTAATTGATCTGAAGTTCAACTAACGCTGAAAACTCTACAAGCGGATCAAGTATTTTTTTAACTCCGTTGCTATTCAGTCCAATCACGCATATGTCATCTGCATATATGCAAGCACCTGATTGGACTGGAGAATTAAGCTGCGATGTTTCAGTTTTACGAAAGATGTACTTCAACATGAGATTAAAGAGTATCGGGGACAGAGTATCTTCCTGCCGAACACCCGAGTTAACTGCAAAAATTAACGATAGCCTGTTTTTAACTTTAACACAGCATTGAGATAACACAGCATTCTGATCGATTTGGACGAAATCCTCCTTGATAGTAACCAACCAAGCTCTCCGCTAGAGGAGTGATTCTATCCAATATAATGTATGACAGTAAATTGTATGCTGTACAAAGGAGAGCTATACCGCGATAATTCTCACACTTCAAGCGGTCTCCCTTCTTGAAGATGGGCATATCTTGGCCACTTTCCATTCGTCAGGCATAACTTCGGTTCACCATACTACAGTTCCACAAAGTATCCCCTCCGAATATCAAGAGCTCCGAATTAATGCAGTCCACTCCAGGTGAGCGGTTTCGTTTCAATCTCTGCATGGCCTTAGTGAATTCCTAAAGGGATGGCTCCTCAGTGCAAATCACCGCAGTCTGTCTTAGAAGTGGCTCAACAAAAGTCTGTGACGAATGATGAACATCAATCAGCTCAGTAAAGTGTTCACTCCATGCGTCAAGTACTGCGTCGATGTTGACACAGAGGTTTCCATCCCAGTCCAGTAATTCCTTTAAAGAAATTACGCGAACTGCGCTCATTGCTGAGTTGTTGTACTTTCAGAACCTCGGCCTTCCACCATTCTGGCTTCTTCCGTCTACAAATCCGCGTAGCTGCCCTTCTTGCAAGAGCAGCCTTGTTTTTCCTCGCGATTGTGTGACATTGTTGCACTTCACTATGGGCTATATTTTGTTGCCCAACTGCAAGACAACACTCGTCATCAAACCAATCATTCTTGGATCTGACTTTCACTATACCTAATGTCTGTTGAGCAGCACTGACAACCGAAGTTTTCAGTACCTTCCAGACAGAGTTCACGCAGTTAGACTGGTAATTAGCTCCCTCAATGTTGTCGCTGACAAGTTCTGGATATCAATTATACTGCGGGAAGTTCCGCGAGGTTGTGTTAGTGTCTCTAGATGTATCTGTTTGTGAGGGAAGAACGTGCTTGCTACTTTAAGATCAATGCAGGTATTATTACACTATTAGTACGTTCGACTTAGCCATTTCCACTTGGCATACCTTCGCTTATAATAAAATATTGGATTCACTCTCTCGCATAATATTGCTGGAATTCTTCGGAAGTGAAGGCCACCCTTCTCTCTGAAATTATGCTTTAAGGGTTCCCGAATACCGACTTCTACTACTCTAATATCTGTATATGACTGTCTTTATTGCATATGGATACAGCCATACAAATTTTCTTATTCTCTTATTCTCTTATTCTTCACGATCTCATTAGCAAAGATAAACCTAACTTATAGAGGAGAATACCATTAGTTAATGAATATAAGCATCATACGTACCTGACTAATTCAATATGTGATATATATTGGCTTAATCCGACATCTTTGCGTCCAGTTACTCACTGTATTGCTGGCCCTTTGCAGTTTGGCTGTTACTTCATTTATATATTGTCACCAATTACGATTACAGTAACTTCCGCAAATGTTGCTATATTTTATTCTTCTGTATAGCTGGGTCTCTGGTATATATTATAGAGATTGGAAGAATATACTATAAAGCAAATCTTTTTATTTCCAACCCCATTTTCAATTATATGTTAGTAAATCTGGGCGCTAGCTGTATGGTGGAGATATATTTTACCTAAAACAAAATTGGTGAGGAGGAATAAAATATTTTTTGTATGATTGGTTTGAGCTTCCGCGCAGTAATTTTTCGAATATTTTTGATATTGTTGGAAGCAACGAAATCGGCCTATACAATTTTCGGTCGTGGTCAATTTGGTTTTTGGTATCATGATTACTTCAGCCACCTTCCGCATTGAAGTGAAACATGATTCAATCTGAAAACTATGCGTTGGTTATATATGAAGTAATTTTCATAGATCATTTTTAGGTAACGCTGTAAATATTTGCGCTGGGAACAAGGAGGGTTCCATCGTCATTTTAGATTAGAAGTACTTTCCAAAGAGATAAATTTGTGTCTTTTTGGCGAGTAAGGCTATTTAAGTATTTGCTAATTGATTTGATTGTAAATTCCTTTATTCCAAAATTTAACTTATTGCATATATAGTTGATTGGGTATCTTTTTACGAAGTGAAACACGATTACTATGTCAGGTTTTTCGTGTGTCTCATTTTTCTTTGACTAAGCCTCTAACTTTCGTGGATAGCTTCCATTTATGTTCATTTCCGTTTGGTCAACGTTTGGTCAATGGAAGAACTGTTTCACGCTGCACATTGAATAATAATGTTTAGAAGATCTAGTTCGTCTTTGAATTGTACTGACATTTTAATTGGAGCTTGTAAATTAGTGTTGTCTTCAATTAACTTCCGGAATTGTTCCCATTGTTCTTTACTAACAATCGTTGATTTGAGAGTCATGATGACAGGTGAGAATTCAACGATAGTCCATCGCTGTCTCCTATAGAGATGTGTATAACTTGCGGATATTCATTTGGTAACACGTAGAAGTCATCAGAGACCCCGTATTTTATTTGTATCCACACGCCAGTATGTTGGTTCTCTGGCCATAACCTAAATTGAGCGCGAGCATTTGTATCTGTTGGAGTGTGTTTGTTGATTGTTCGTGATTTAATTCTTTACTTCTAGTATTCTGCTTTCATTTTTTAATTCGACGATCTTTCCTTTATTACTTAAATGACCGGCATAATTCTATTCTTAGCTTTATGCGGTATTCATTGTTTTATAACATCCTCTAGAATCCATTGGGCCAGTCTCCATATAGAGCCGGGTCGATATCTCAGATTTTCGGCAAGTATACCACCTAGGATATTACTTTCCCATATTCGTTATACTCATTGTATGCTAATTTACTATAACTGTAATGATACACCTTCCACTCTTACCAGTACGAAGTATTTGTGGGTTTTCCCGCCAAATCGTGACCAATTCTCAATTGAATTGCGACCCCTTACCACCCTAACAAATAACGATTCAGTAGCAAACAGTTCGACTGTGCGCATAGCCAATAGTAATATGAGTCGAATTATTTTTATCATAAGATTTGAACGATAAAGCTATATATACATAAAAATAATATTTCATTCGTAATATAGAACCATCAGAAACATTTGATCCTAATTTCTTTTGATGAAGATTTGAACAGAAGAAAATATAAAGAAAGTAAATTGCCTTTCACAATCGATATTGGAATTAAACAGACACGAACAGAAAATTATTCGATTGGTTAAGCTTATATATTATAGTTTTGAATTTGTTTCGATATATTTTGTATTCATGGCAAATCGAAAATTGGTTTTCCTCATTTTCCATCCATCGATCAGCATGTCTCAAGCACAGCACGAGCTTTATATATTATGTATACCTATACGATAGGTAACAAATAAGAAATATGTATATGGTGTTTTTTTTTATTCTATTACATATTTTAGATTATGTATTTGAATGAAATCGACGAGTGGTTTATACATACATATATACATATATTATGCAAAGCTGCCGCAATAAAATTATTTTCTCAATCCACTATTAGATGAAAATCATAAAATATGTAAAAATAAATAAATATATTCGTCTGTTTTGGTTTAGTTAAAACATACGTTCATATACATATATTGTGTATAACGAACCAAAAAAAAATTTATGGTATACATTTTATGGTTTTTATGGCAAATAAAAACCATAAAAAAAACAGCGGGTGGAAAGCAATAACATATCCAAATAAAAACATAAAACATTTTTACAAGAATTTTTTTGTTTGTTATCATTTTTGTAAGCTTCAGATTTGATGGACTTTTAAATATTCCTCAGAATATGAGGACCGAAAAATGTATAAAGGTTTCCACCCGTATGCACAGCAATAAATCAAGAAATATTGAAAGATTATTACCCCATTATATGACTGAATGATATACTTTAATATGAATAAAGTACAAATATGCACCAGTCAGGGCGTAATGAGCCTAGTAATTCCGTGCATTGTTTGTCCATAAATACAAAAATAAATTCGACGAAAATGGCTGCATTGAAATGGCTGAATTTTATAACTAAATGTTATCTGTTCTAAAACATTCTTTGACATATGAAAAGTCAAAAATATTCTATGGATTTTGATTGTCCAAATTTATTATGAAAATAATGGTTCAAAAACAACAACATTTCGTAAATTAGGTGAGAATTTTGGTCGACATGGACGTCCTACTGAGCCTGCAAAATTATTGATCGTTTTGAAGAAATTGGTTCAGGAATTGGAATTGTAATGTTGTAAACCGTATACATGTTCATCCAGTTTGCACTACTGATGCAGTGGCAGCTGTTAGTGAAAGTGTTCGCGTAATAAACCAAGCACATCAACCATGCATCGTTCACAAGAACTAATTGACACCATTCTCGAACCACATTACGAGGCATTTTGCAAGATCAACTTCATTTGTATCTATACAAAATTCAACTAACTGAAAAATTGAATCCGTTTTGTTAATTGGATGGCTTCAATGAAGTAAAGGTTTTCATCAAAAATCATCTTTAGCGATGAAGCTTATTTTCATCTTAATCGGTACGTCATTAATCAAAATTGGCGAATTTGGGAAGGAAAGAATCCTCATGTTATTCAGGAAAATGCCCTTACAGTGAATAGGGAACGTTATAGCAATATGTCAACTGGTTTTCTGTGGCCCAAATTGAATGAATTGCGTGTCAACGACCTTTGGTTTCAACTAGACGGAACATCATGCCACGGAAATCTTGCAACAATCCATTTATTGTCAACAAAATTTACAGATCGCATAATTTCAAAAAATTGTGAAGAAGCCCGGGTTTAACAACACTTGATTAATTTTTGTGGAGTTAATGTTTGTTTATGCTATGTTAAGGTTTATGCTAATCATCTACAAAACAACTGAACAACTACAAAACATTGATCCGATTTTATTGGAAAAAGTCACAGGAAATTTCGTGTGGAAATTTTGTACCAGTTTGCTCGCATGTACCCCGATAATAAAATGTCCCGTTATAGCTCCGACAACCATACCAATAGAGTGCCGTAGAAGCGATATCAATTGGTCAGATCTGTATACCGGTCAAGCCCAGGCCAGATCTGCCTGGTTATTACACACGAATTAGCGTTACGCCATCTGCCGTTTGTTTCTTTTATGGCTTCTTCCTGAAGCAACAGTTTACATGAAGCAAGTGGTATCTTTATGTTCAACCTGAGTTGGGTTATATGGCGGACTGTGGGTGCCCTTGCGGGGCAGCTCAACTGCCTTTACATTTTCCTGCAATATTGAAGTGCCCTGGCACCCACGTCAAGCGGATGTTGAACTGATCATCCATCTCATTTAAAGATGCCAGACCGTTCTGGGCTACTTTCGACTTCAGGAAGTGTGATTGTAGCATTTTAATAGCAGCCTGCGGGTGTCCGTAAAATGCCAATATCTCTCGTATATATTATATTATACTTGAACCAGCCCATGACTTCCATTATCGCGATAAGTCCAGTTTGAAAAACACTGTAAAAGTCGGGAAAACGAAACGAGAGGTTGACTCCTAGTGCCTCACAGAATACTCCGCAACTAACCACTCTATCCTTTTTTGAGCCATCCATAAAGAAGCTTATCGCCAATGGACATTGGACAACCGTCTCATTGACTCAGTCCTCTCTGGTGGGAAATTCAATTTGGAATCTAACCGCAACAGATGGCGAAGGGATAGCGTAGCCGGTAGTTTCCGGAATGCCCCTGCTGCATATGATGGATGAGTGCTCGATATTGACACGGGTTCACATAGATATGAATTTGAGCCGAATGGTGCAAGATGCAATCTGCTCCGCCACAATTTCCAAGGAAGTGAGATGAAAGAGAGTCTCCAGAGCTTGAGAAGATGTGCTCCTGAGAGCCCCACTTATACACAAGAATGCCGGTCTTTGGACTTTCATCAACAGTTTTAGGTTGGCCATAATGGTTAACGATGGCCACCAAACGACAACCCCATACAGTAGTATAGGTTTGACCACTGAGATGTAGAGCCAGTGTACTATGTGGGGCTCCATACTATACCCGATCTATAGCTCTATCCGTAATGATCAAGCGAGTACCATTTAATACTGGTAAAGAGGACCAGCTTCGTCTTCTGCGGGTTTGAGTTCAGTCCACAACTGGTTGCCTACTCAGAAAGGTAGCCGAGTGCCCACTGCATGCGCTCACTCAGTACAAGGATACCTTGAAGCCTTGCGCTTCCAGGTTTAGTAACAGGTATCGCTCTGCTCACGTATCTTCCGGCAGACGTCTCACCCAGATGAGCTGTTACGATCCTGCCTCTAAACATTTGATCTATCCAGCATCTGAGTGTCCCCTCTACCCCTAGTCACGCAAGGGCCTAAGCGATTGCTCCCGTTCTGACGTTGCTAAAGGCCACCTCTATATCCAAGAATGTTACTACTGAATATTCCCTGTATTCAAGTGATTTCTCAATCGGGCAAACAAGGAAGTCAGATAACATCGCTTTGTTAAAAGCAACAGATAGTTTGGTTACTAGAACATCAAGCTCCTGTGTAGTGCAGGTGGGTTTGAAACCGATACCGGTAATGAATTACCAATAATGGTCCTAAAGAAATTCCAATCAGTTTTTTCCTATTTCTGAAGGATGGTTTGCTAGTGGGTTTTATATCCACTTCATACTGAACATAACAATGGTCAGAAAAGGAATGGTCTTCAGAAACTTTCCAGTTCAATACCTTCCCCTTAATAAAATCTAAGACAAGTGTGATGTCTAGCACTTCTTGTCTATTTTTAGTAACCTAGAGATTGTAACTAAGGCTGGATGTTACTCCGGCCCCAGCTACATAGAAGTTGTCCTAGACGTTGAGCACCGCGGCATTAACCTGTAGCTCAGGTCGGTAGGGGTATATTGGTTGTGGGTTTTGGTGTCAACGTAAAAGACCTAGATTAACCGCGTGTGTATGGATAAAGCATACAAAGGGAGATAGGTTTCTGGGAAATTTCGGACCCACAAATACTTTGTGGAGCCCATAGCGTGATCGACCATTGTCGTTCAATAGCGGCTTAGGCCAATCCATTACCATGATGGGTAATGGAGGAGAAAAAAAAAGAAGAGAAAGCAGGATTGTGTGAGTGGTAGACGCTACGTCTGCCCACTCAGTGGTTAGTAAGTATTTATATATTGGTAACGCGTTGCCAGCAGAAGGGAAGACGATGCTTACGCTATACTTTCTTCCGTCCTGTTAGGGACCACTAGCAGACCCGTCACCAATTAGGCCGTTTTAAGTTAGTAGTTGAAATGGCTTTGCATCCTATACTTACCGAAATTCTGCTTGTTTTACTCCAAAGAAAAAAAAACTTATGTTTCGTTTTTTTAATTTTAATTTACTATTTATTTTTAAGTTTCTTTTTTACTTAATTACCCGCCTAATTGTCAGACCAAAAGTCAACTCTCTAAACTGTATCTGTTCCGTACCACGGCCAAAACCGGATGGTTCTGACCCGTAGCACGGACAAAATTCAAATCTACTCACAAGTAAGAATATTTTTGGTATTAATACCAATTTGGTGGGTTGATAGAGTGAGAGGAAAAATAAAAGAAAACGCATAAAAAATTCACTCTATCCAAAACCACTTGACATCGTCACCGATTTTGCTGGGTGTATATATTTATAATAACACACTATAAATTAGCGTAATTCTATAGGTGAATAACACACTATGAATTTGTTTTAGTAACACAATATTTTGTCAACAAAGTAAAGTGGAGGTATTGGCCTCAAAATTGTGTTTGTAGGTTAGGTTGAATTGGACAGGGTGGTAACGGTTGTTGACAGGCGACCGTTACAAGATTTGGCCCACCCATCTCGATGCTAGCCACCACTCGATCAGCGTTGCTGTAATTTAGTAGTATACAAATATTCAAACTATTTATAGCGAGAATGCAGGAACTTATCTTAACTTTATTTTTCGAGTACAATATTTTGTATTTGGGAGTTCTGAGCCTTAGTACCTGGTCAACACAGATCCAAGGTTCCTGGACCAGAACCACATCAATGAAATCAGATTCCATTTTGAGCAGAAGGGCCGCTGTAGCGGCTTTACAATGATGAAGGTTGATCTGAAGGATCTTAAGCATGCATTAGATAGTGCTTACCTCCACCACTGTTGAGTCAGACTCCGCCTCTGACAGCGATTCGCCCATTTGGAGTGCTTAATGCAGCCGCAACGATCTCGACATATCCGAGTCTACGGATAGTGTCTCCTGAGCGTTTTCCAGGATGCTCTGGATTTCTAGATCACCAACAACAGGCGGGACTCCACAAGTGGTTCCCCCACCTGCTGCAGATGCCCTAGATCTGTCGGCTTCATCGAGCTTATAAACAATGAGCGTAATCGGTCCAAATCCATAATTGATTAAGCCTTCAGATTTTGCCAGAGCACCCAAGGAGTCTCTGTTGAGGATGATAACGGCCGATGTTATCTGCTTCCGCCTTCACTTCCTCTAACCTGGTAATTTTCCAATCGTAATGTAAGTTTCCCGATAAATTTATTCCTGGAGGTAATGATTTTTATTCTTGGTGGATTCGGACAATAGTCATCTATATACCTAGTGTTCTATTAGAATCTGAGTCCAAATCTCTGGCTATAGGTGTTAATGGCTCATTAATAATATTATTCGAAATCGCAAAATAATTTCCCCGATTAATTCATTCTTGAACGGAGGGGTTATATACGTTAATACAGTACATACATACAGTTATCATAAATCAATTGTTAGTTTTTCTCAATAAATATGATTTACTTAACCCCTTTCAATCCGCATACAGGCCGGACTTTAGTACAGAAACAGCTGTTTTGCATGTTGTAGATGATATAAGAAGAGAGCTGGATTCTGGTAAAACAACTATTTTAACTCTTTTTGATTTTAGTAAGGCATTCGATTGTATTAATCATACACTGCTTATTGAAAAACTCAAACAGATATTTTATTTCCATTCTTCTGCGTGTTCTCTAATTTTGAACTATCTATCAAATCGGTCGCAAATGGTTTGTAACGGATCAAAAAGCTCTGGAATGCTGGCAAAAACAGCAGGTGTACCTCAGGGGTCAGTGCTGGGGCCAATTCTATTTGCTTTATACATTAATGACATTTCTAAGCAGCTGGTTCATTGCAAATATCATTTGTATGCAGATGATTTGCAAATATACATAAGCTGTAATAGTAATGAACTTAATTCTTGTGTTCAAAAATTAAATGAAGATATATAGAGAGAATTACTAGGTGGTCTAAAGAGAATACTTTAAAATTAAATAGTAGGAAAACGCAGTGTATGCTTATAAGCAATAGACATATTAAACTAAATCTAACACCAATGGTCAAACTGGGGGATGAATTAATACCGTTCGTTCCAAATGCGAGAAACCTTGGTGTTATCATTAATAACCGTCTTGACTGGGAAGATCATATAAATTGGGTAAGTCAAAAAGTTAATATCATGTTACGGAAGTTATGGGCAACAACAAAATTTATGAGTACTAAATTAAGATTAAAATTCTTTGATACCTATTTAAGACCTCACTTCACATACTGTATGACAGCATTATATGGAATGCAGGAAAAATATTTCTATAGAATTCAATTACTTTTTAACGCTTGCATAAGGTATGTGTTCAGTCTACGTAAATTTGACCATATATCAGTATACTCTCGAGCCTTACTAGGATGCACATTAAGAGAATTTTATGACTTCCGAACATGTCTTTTCATATTTAATGTATTGAAAAATAAGCAGCCTGCATATCTGGCTAATAAGCTAATCAATCTAAGGTCCAGTCGCTTAAATAATTTACTTTTACCGAAAAACAAAACTAAACATTTTAACAAGTCATTGTTTAGTGGGGGACTATCACTTTGGAATTCTTTGCCGTTGGAGATTAAACTTTCGAAAACCTCTAGAAAATTCAAAAAACAATACAAGAACCATTTCAACTTCGCGAAAAGACATTAGAGTTGTAATTATTATCAAGTGATCTATGAAATCTGTTTTATTCTATTTTTTATTTTATTTTGTTATTTTATTATATCTTATTACTTTCTTTTGTTTTATTTTATTATTTTCTTTTATTTTATTTCATTCTTTTAATTTATTTTATTTTATTTTATAACATTTAACTTTTATTAGTCATATATGTATTGGGTAGCCATAATAATAATTTTTTAAATTTCATAAAAACTAACGAAATGTTTAATACTAAATATCTAAAATGAAATACTAAAACGCATATGTAAATGAGTTGTATAACTTAAATATGTTAATATGTTAATAAAGATTTATTTATAAAGATTTAATACAGGTTCTGATAGTACTTTAGGTAGATGACTATACTCCGAATCCATTAATTAAGCCTATAAACTACCACCAAGAATAAATTGATCGGGAAGCTTATATTATACGATTTCGAATAATATTATTAATGAGCTATTACCACCGTTTGCCAGATATTTGTATTCTAGTTCTCATAGTTAATAAATTAACTTTTTTCTTTTCTTGACTTTTGAACTGAAATAGCCTTATCTATCCTCAGAATTATTTTTTATTCGATTCTTTTTGTTCGATTTCGGATTTTAGTACTAAATATTTAAATTGGATTTATAATTTTTCCAATTGGATTTCATGTTAACAGTAGTCGTGTTTTTTAATTCAAAAATTTTCTTATTGGAATGAAATTCTGGATAAGAATTTTCTCGTTTTTTCAGTAAAATCCAAATGAATTTAATTTTTCATCAATAAATAAGATACATTTAATGTTAAACTACACATTTTAATTCACTATTATCGAAATAAAATCAAATTTAACTTTATTTTTCAATGTTCTGGATAAAACTTTGGTTTTTTCAAGTTAGCGATAAATTCATAGTACACGAACTCGAAAAAAGAGGGAAATTTTAAAAGGAAATATTTTAAACAAATATTTTTCATTGTTTTATGTTTGATACCTGTATTATTTCTCAATAGACGTCAAAAATTACAGTTAGAAGTTGAAATTTATTCAAATAAATAGAACTTAAATTAAATATATTGGTTAAACTAAAAAAAATTTCTCAGTATTATTCCCGATGTTCTTATAGAACTTGAAGTTCTGTTAATAAAAAAACGCACCTAGTGTGACACTAACACTTAAACTCGATTTAATAAAATTGATTGAAAATATGTATATGGCAGCATATAATTACAAAAGTAAAGTTCGTATTGGTCACCCAGAGCCCGAATTAAATTATTTCTTAATCGATAGGTAACATTTAATTTATTTATTAACAAAGACGTTGACTTGATTTTCGTTTATAAAATCAAGAAATAACAAAAATATAAATAAAAATCAATGATTATTATCCTTTATTATGTAGACGAACGAGTTTGGAAACTTTATTTTTTTAAGAAAAACATCCAGTAAAGTTCAATATTATTTATGTTTAAGATTTTAACTTCAAAACTTTTTCAGTTTTTATATGAAACTTAAGAATATTGTTAAAAAAATATTCGTCAGTTTGTTAAATGGAACATTATAAAATTTCTTAAGTTTAACTGTTCAATTCATTTAATTTTCACAAGAAATTTAATACTATTGAACAGACGAGCGCTTGCCAAATTGCATTTTGTGTATATGTATATATATATATATACATATGTATGTATGTCTAATTCAATATTATTTGTTTAACCGTAAATTTTATCGACTTATGATGACATAAACTGGTAGATGTCTTACATGAGCCATCAAATACCACCCTGAGCTTTGTGATGCTGCTGTGCTTAATCACAGCGTGGTGAGGTAAGTATTACGTGTCACTATCAGGTTTTGATCAGAGATGGGGATTTACGAGTCATTTATTAATTTCTACGTCGATGTGTCGACCACCCATAGACAACATAGACAATGTAGATATCGTAAACAACGTGGACAATTCGTTGAAAACGTCGATAATGTAGACGATTGATACAGGGAGTTAGTGAACTAGGTATAATTACGGTCGCCAGATTTGGGTTAGGTTTAATGCGATTCGGTGGGACAGTGTTAGAATTTTTTTTCGATTCATTTTAATCTCTTTTCAATTAAGGTTAGGTTAGAAAAGTTCTTAAATTAAAATATTTTCATAATCTATCTGTAGGAAATTTTGAATTAATCTGTTATATATACAAGGACAGAAATCGTTTTGAAACTGTAATCGATTGGAAAGTTCAAATCTATAAATAATAATCTTACGAGCTAACGTTAATGACCTACTCTGAAATAAAATTAATAATAAAAGATAATTCGGCAGCTCTAGAATAATGCTTGATGTTAGCGATACTTCTGAATTTTTAAATTAGCTTTAAAATATATTGGTAAATCAATGAGCATCTCCTAAACAACGAGGCTATAAATTTGCTCTATAATGGTTGCCCAGAATACCGTGCGCTTGCAAAGAGATACCGAGGAAAAATACCAAACGAAACACATTGGTTGAAATCGAAGGTGGTTGTAAAAATGCCCGCTTTTCAAAATTTAATTTACTTATACTTATTGGAATTTTAGTAGAAATTATAGTTTTGAGTGGATTTTATTAAGTGAAATTCCACGTACTATGGAGTTGTTTTAAATTTTAAACGCGTTTTGCAGACTTTTAACGAATAGATTTCAACAAAATTTGAGGCCTTTAATTAAAACTCAAACTTTGATTAGAAAACAGTTTTCTGTTATATTTGATTGTGATTGAGTAGAATTTGAATTATACATTTTGAGTGGAACGTTTTAAGTTAAAGTTAGGCAACAATTTATACTATGAAGTTGAGTTTTTTTAGATTATTTGAGTGCAATTTAAATTATAAATATTTACTCATATTTGAGTTTGCATAGACTTCGATGTATATATTTTTTGAGTGGAAATTCCAGAATAGAATCCTAAAATGAATTTTAAGAAAAATGAGTTGAAAATCAAACATTAAGTTGAAAAAAATATTTTGTGTTAGGTATTTGAGTTTGCGTGCAGCTTTTGAACTATAATTTAAGATACAAAAATTTAAGTCAAGTTTAAATTTAACCTTAGAGCGAAATTTGAGTAAATTTGAAACAAAATCGTCAGTTAAATTAATCGAGTGAATATAAATTAATATGTCAGCTGAATATGAACAAAAGTTGAGTGCAACTTTAAATTATGTTTAATCGTATTGGTATTTGAATAGCTTTTCAACTATGTTGAGTGGATTTTCTAGTAAAATCCCAGCGAAAATTTTAGTATGGGCTTGAATCAAATTTTAATTATAACTTAAAGAGTATTTCAATGGAGATTTGTTTAATATTTGAAAAAATTAGTGTTTGAACTTTTTAAAGAGTTTACTGGAAACGAATTTCAATGCATTTAGTTTTTAATATTATCCGAGGAGAGAGAGCAGAGTTATTGGTCAAGACCGTGAGGTTGACTAGTAAGGTGTCTCGTGAAATGGTTTATCTCTGTATATTACCAATGGGGTCGTGAGCAGACACGATTCCACAGAATTTTTTTTACGTTCTGCATTACTTTTTTGTAAAATCTGATTTAACCAAGCCTGCGGAAAGATATATCGGGATAACGCATGCATTATTGAGATAAGTAGATGTTTAGTGGCTACGACAAATTTAAAAACAACGACCTTTGACCGCGTTAATATTTGGTGTGTGATAAGAGATGATAAATTGGTTTGCCCTATAGAAAACATAGAAGAAATCGACAACATACCCTCGGTAATTTAGACAATTCATAGTGTGATAGGTAACAGATTCAAAATATCATTCAATGCTTTTGAATCTAACTTATATTCTCTCAGAAATTTAAGTTAGGTTAGAAAAGTTTTAAATTATTATGTTTCCATAATTTATCTGAAGAAATTTATAGAATATCCATAATGCAATGAAATCTGAATGGTTTAGTCGTTCTCTATACCATGGAACTATCGTCGCCTTCAACGTCTATGGCAATAAATATTTTTATATTAAAATAGCACTAACTTAGTAAAACTTTTCGAAAAGCTGTAATCGATAATAATTATAAAAATTATTTTATCTAAAAAATGGAAAAGTTTCAAATAACAGAATTGTATGTACATATCCATTTATTTATCCTTTATGTCCAATTCAGAAGCATAGAGCGTTTATTAGGCTGGACCATCTTACTCTGTTGGGGGCTATTCCTTTAATTTCCACCCATAATTTCCCAAGTTGTTTCGCCTCGGCTAGAATAGTTTTCTTCCACTGGTCTTCCTACTTTTCTTTTCAGCTGGTTTGTTTTCCTGTGTTAGTTATGGTGTTCGGCGAGAAGCATCTCAGTATTCTTCTGAGGCATTTGTGAGTAAACACCTGTAAATTTCTTGTGATTGTTCAGGTGGTATGTTGATAAATTTGCCTGTGGCCTTTCTTATAAATTGGTGTATTGCCCGCATGTTTTGGTTTGTTGCTGCTTCTTCTATCATTAGCTAACGACGTTCCTCAACAACCATAAGATATATTAAAGCAAAAATGAAATTTTACATTCAACCAATTACATTTTTTAGATAAATTGATTATCACAAATGAGTGATAAATTATAGCTTTCCGAAAAGCTCCATAATAATCTTAATAACATCTTTAAAAATATCAATAGTCATAGAAGGATTTTAACAAGCTTCCGAAAGCAATTTTCTTTTAAATTTTGGAATCTTAAAATATTTGTTCAATGTGGTAATTTAAATGTACTCGGGGTTTTAAAATTATTTTCTAGGTACAAGTGCTCGAAGCATCAGTTGTGTTTTTCAATAATATATGCCGCACCGGTCAATATGCGAAGGATAAATGATAAATGATGTAAACTTGTTTACCTTAAACCATTTCTCGACAAAGATGGCTTACTTCGAGTTGGAGGCAGAATAGCAAATGCATCAATCACCTACGATATCAAGCACCCATTGATATTGCAATCCAGAGATGAATTAACTGAGTTGATTGTCCGAGACCACCACTTGCGTTATCTACATGCAGGACCAACCCTAATGATGGCAACACTTCGAACTAGATATTGGATCGTGGGAGGCGAAAAGAGAAATTTAATAAGAAAAATAGTTCGCAACTGCGTAAAATGCGTGAAGCACAACGCCAAAACACTAAATCAAATCATGGGCGATTTACCTGGCACCCGTGTGGAGCTGATCCGTCCGTTTTATAAAATTGGGGTGGATTATGCAGGGCCATTTCAAATTCATCTGGCTATGGTTTATAGGTTAATTCATGGTTTCTCCATGATCAACCTGCATCAGTTTTCCACGAAGGATTTAACTGCATCAGCTCTAAAGTTCATCTCGGTTCGGAAGGACTTCCAACCGACGTAAAGTCATTAAGAAAACTTCTAGATGAATACAATTTGCGGTTCGACCTCTCATCGAAAGAAACTCAAGTTGACTTGGATGCTGTTCGCACACATTGCCAATCAATCAAAATTAATAATATTCAACGCGACAAGGAGAATTTCAACAAATTCTATCTGGGCAGTTCTATTGGCAATAAAAAGAAAAAATTTTAATAAGTTCGACAAGTCACTCAAATGATGACACTAAAATGAATAACTGTGATAGTAGGTTAAGTAGAATCCAAATTTTACAAAATAATGAAAATTTTAATTTAAATATTTTTTACTTTAATTGTGGTGTGGTATGCGTGGGAAAGTAAAAGAATTTTATATAAAAGTTAAATCATCTAATTATAATGTTATAATTTTAACAGAAACCTGGTTAAATTCCAGTTTCCTAAATAGTGAAATTTTAGATTCAAATTGGATTATCTATAGAAAAGACCGCGATTATAATGCAACCAAAACATCAAGAGGTGGGGGTGTTCTAATTGCGGTTCATATTTCTATTTCTAGTGAAGCAGTTGATGATGATACCACCTCTTCAACCGAAATTGTTTTTGCTAAGCTCAGTTTCTTTTCCAAAGTAATCTTTCTTTGTTCTTTATATATTCCCCCGTCATCTGTTGACGATGCATATCATAATATTTTTAATGCAGTTCTGCAGGTTTCTGAAATGCAGAACGAAAATGACAATATTTTAATATTCGGGGATTTCAATAAACCAAATTTAAATTTTATTTCTGACGAAGATAATCTTAAACTTTTAATTCCAATTAATATCACTTCTGACGTCGATCAAAATTGGTAGAAACATTTTATGGAAATAATATGTATCAAATTTTTAATATTAAAAACAATAACAATAAATGTTTAGACTTATGTTTTACCAATTTAGACCATAACTTTGACGTTCGCGAGGCTGGCGATAATTTTCATTTATTTTCTGATACAATCCACCACAAGGGTATAGTTGTAAATTTTGACTGCATGGAACATAAATGTTCTATGTTTAACAATAACAATTTTAAACTAAGTTATAATTTTTTTAAAGCTGATTATTTTAAAATTAATGAAAAACTATCATCTATTGGTTGGAATAGTTTATTCAATAATTCTGACTTAGAAAGTTGTATCAAGCATTTCGAATCAATTATTGTTTGGAAAAATTTGTTCCTAAAAAAATTATTAAGGAAAATAATGAACCTTGGCTCAATTACCATTTAAAAAATCTAAGGAACAAAAGAAATCGAGCCTACAAACTCTTTAACAAACATAAAGACACAAGATCTAAAAATACTTTTGAATCGTTGTCAAAAAATTTTGATTCTGAATCTATTTTAGCTTACAACAATTATTGTAAATCAACAGGGGAAAGCATTTTATACAACCCCAAGAAGTTTTTTAAATTTGTAGATATTAAGCGTAAATGTAGAGGTTTTCCATCTACAATGAAACTTGATGACTCTTCATCCTATATTCCACAAGACATTAGCAATCTGTTTGCTATTCATTTTCAAAATTCTTACAGTGTTGAGAAAAGCATTCCATTCAACCCCAATGACTTTACTATTCTGGAATATAAAACTGAACTTATATCAAGAATGTATCTAACTCAGGATGAAATTTTACAGCTATTTTAAAACTCAACTCGAACAAAGGACCTGGTCCTGATAAAATTCATCCATCATTTTTAATCAATTGTGCTTATGAAATTTCTACACCACTTTTGCATATTTTCAATTTATCACTCAATTCAGGTAAATTTCCACAAAATTGGAAATATTCATTTTTATCGCCAATTTTTAAAAGTGGAAATAGGAATAATATACAAAATTATAGAGGTATTGCAATTTTGTCAGCTATTCCTAAATTACTAGAAAAAATAGTTTGCAATAAACTTTCTGGCATTATATGTCCATCTCTTAATAATGAACAACATGGATTTCTTAGAAATAGGTCCACAATAACTAATTTGTCTATTTTTACCTCTTCAATATTTGCAAATATGGAAAACGGTGTCCAAACTGATGCTATATATACTGATTTTAGTAAAGCTTTTGACAGAGTCTGTCACAATACACTTATTTTAAAATTAAATTATTTTGGCATTAGGGGTTCGTTACTTAATTGGATTAAATGTTATCTCACCAATAGAATACAAAGAGTTAAATTCCTAGATGTGCTTTCTGATGAAGTATCAGTTTCTTCTGGAGTTCCTCAAGGCAGCCATCTTGGACCACTACTCTTCAATATTTTTATTTCTAACTTATCCATTAAATTATCTGGAATTAATCATCTATTTTTTGCTGACGATCTCAAAATTTTTCACACAATCCAAATAGTTAATGATGCCTCATTTCTACAATCCTTTCTCAATCGTCTGGATGAATGGTGTAAACTCAACAAGCTAAACTTGAATACAAAAAAAAAAAAAAAAACAAAAAAAAAATGTTCTGTCATCACTTACACTCGTAAAAAGGAATATAGTAGTTTTGATTATTTCATAAACAACGAGCCTCTACAAAGAGTTGATAATATCAAAGACCTCGGTATTTTATTGGGTACCAAACTTAATTTTAATCTTCATTATGACTCAATTATTTCAAAATCTCACGCCATGTTAGGGTTCATAAAACGTCGAGCATCTGAATTTAATAACGTTTGGGTTACTAAAACCTTATATTGCTCACTCGTACGCTCTATACTTGAGTATGGTAGCGTTGTATGGAACCCTTATCATGAAGTTCACAGTAAAAAAATTGAATCAATTCAAAAAAAATTTATATTATTCGCTTTAAATTATTTATTTTCTCCTCGCGATTTCGTTAACCTTCCAAGCTATTCATATAGATTAAATCTCCTTAATATGAAGACTCTTGAAGGAAGACGCGTTCTTCTTGATTCATGTTTCATTTTTGATATCTTAAAACGTAATATTAACATTCGCTTTTTTAATGAACGTGTTGTATTAAACAATGACGTAAGACAAACTCGCCATACAAATTTTTTAAAAGAAATTCAACATCGTACGGATTATGGTAAAAACGAACCAATTAATAGAGCGGTTATTACTTTTAACAAAAATTCAAAACATTTTGAAAATAATATGACTAAAATCAATTTTAAAAATAAGATATTTGACAAAATTACTTAAATAAAGTATTTTTTAATTTTATTATTTTATTTTAATGTATATTTTAAAAAACTTGTATTTTAATATTTTAACTTATATACATATATTCATATTCTTTAATATGGATTATTTTGACATAATAAAGTGGCCTTCTAGGCTTTTAAAAAAAAAAAAAAAAAAAAAAAAATGTATTGAATTAAATAAAAGAACACAGCAAGCTCCAATATTGTTACACTTCAGTTAATATATATTGTATAAAATTCAGTTTTGGTATTCCAGCCACTCAGTTCCTCCAAAACACAAGTTTTCAATCTAAATATAATTTTTAGTTTTTGTAATTTAAGTCAGTAGATATATATAGTAAACCATTCCTGCGGCTAATTGAACTTTTGATAAACCGAAATGATGAACCAACTTTTTAGCGTCGCGCGCATATTCCATCTTCAATTAGAACAGCCAATTTTTTTTTCATTAACCATATTTTAAATGGAAAACAATTAAATTAATTTTTGTTTCCACTGTGAACCAACATCATCTTCTCTTGTTCTATAAGATTTTATATTCTTCACATTTTGCGACATAAATTTACATAAAAAAATTTCGCGCGCGTATTTGATTATATAATGTCGCGATCCCGCTCAACTTATATCAATTGTATGTTCCCTTCCGCGTTATCGCTTAAACTTTATACCTTTCATTGTGCTATTACGGAAAATATTTTATATCTGGCTTTTTATCGCTTCAAACTTTGAAAGAATTTTTATGTTATTTTTACATACAATTTGAAAGTTTTTATTGTATATTATCCGGCAAGTTCATGAATTGAATACTAAATAAGACTATTCAGTTTTGAAATAATCAATATAATGTACACGATTTTATTCGAGTGTTCTATATCGAGTAATTTTATGTATGTTGCACAAGGAAAAGTTATAAAAATGCTGCAGAGAATTTAATTGTATGTCATGGAAACTGTTATAAAATCAAACAGTATCGCGAATGCATATAACTGAAACAGGAATTACGTGTATAAAGGTATACTTTAAGTGCACATACATAACATTTCAAGAAAAGTTTTATTTGTTTTTTTAGTATGTATTTAAAATTTAAAAAAAACTTTTATTTGCTTTCTCGCATAAAATTATGTAATTGCGATTCCGCTCTTAAAATACAAATAAAAAAAAAATTAATTTATCGAACATATTTAAATTTGACAAAAACAAAATCGCATGTCGGATAAAAAAGGTGAAAATGAAAATTTTTCAATGAAGTGGAAATTTTGAACATATTCACAAGCGCTCGGAAAAATAAAAATGTTTAAGCGAATAAAGATTTGTTTTTATAATAGCATATACATACATATATACATGTTCGTCGAAGAGAAATTGAAAAAAGCTTAATCTTTTGGAAAAAATAACTTTTTGTTCAACATTTAACTTAAATTTTTAATTTTGAAAGTTTCGTTTTGCTATACGGTAACATTTTTTTTGAAAAAGTTGTAGTTTTGATAATATCAATTTGAATCGCTGTTTTACTATCGAGATTATGGTTCTGTATATAGGAATGTGATTATTCGGCAACTGTTTTATTACAATTTTATTTATAGCGGCGATAAATAACTGAAATTAGTATATGTAATTGCTTTAAACTTATAACTAATAGTGCATTAAAAGTATATCGGTAATTTTTATTTATTGAATTCACCTCTTGATGAAACAAACTTGTTTTTTTTTATTACACATTATATTCAATATAATTTAAATTGTTTACAAGTTACTACGAATTTTTTCAAGACAATGTCCTTTAATTTTCTTTAGTTTAAAAATTATAAAAAGATATATATTCGAATTAGGAATCAGACTTTTAAGCAGATTATATTCTCCTTTCTCAATAATAATATTTCAGTTGTTACATACTCTGTAGACTTATATGTGTAACCGAACTGATATGAGATCAAAAATTTTCTATATATCGATTATCGGATTTCTTATAATAATAATAATCAGTTTCTAAAGGCCATTACTGACCCCTCACTGAGTCACCAATCCAAATCCAACGATTTCGATCCTGGGCATGGTCTTCATCTCTCGTACTCATCCATCAGAGTTCAACTTTCACAACCAAACATAACAACGGGCCTGATCAATGCTTTATGAAGCTTCAGCTTCACGGCACTGACAGGTGTTTAGATATTAGCAGTGGCCTTAGATGATACAAAGCACGGCTGCCAGCCGCCATAGGCGAACTTTTATATACTCACCCACACTGTTATCGTGAGAGATAAGAGAGCTCAAATTCATATATTTTGTATTGGGCTCATTGATCTGCAGTCAATTAAGACTGTGTGACTGTTACACAATCGCACCAATTTTGTTGGCATAAATCCAGGAACACCCGATGTACGGAGATGGAAGTTTCATAATATTTAGATAGAATCATCCGCAACAAAAAGACATAATCAGTGGCTAATCTATTCGGACGAAATCTTCCTTGATAGTCACCAACCACGCCCTCCTTTAGAGGGGTGATTCTATCCAATATAATGTAGAACACTAACTTGTATGCTGCGCAAAGGTGTGCCATACCGCGATAATTCTCACGATCAATTCTTCAAGTGGTCTACCTTCGGTTCGCCATAATAATCGAGTAAGGCCGAATAGATTCCATCGCGGTCCCGATTGGCAGTTGACGCAGGCCTGCAGTTTTGGTGCAATCCAGTTAGTTCTTTACAAAAATTACGCGAACTGCACTCAGTTGAGTTGTCGAATCTCTTATACAACTTCAGTTATTGTGGGGCATTCCCTAATATTCAATTTAAAAAATTGTACAAATGAAGTCAAATTCAAAAAGCTCATTCAAATTATATATTGAATGTCCGATACATAGTATAGTGATTTTAAAATTTAACATTATCTTAATTATTTCACCTGTCTTCATTTGTCAATCATTTTAAAACTTAAATCGAAATCATCCACAATATTTAAGTTTTAGTAAATTACAATATTTATACCCATCGGTTTATTCGAAAGCTTATATAAGTTCTATATTTGTAAAATGAAGATCAAAATTAGAAATCTTTCAGAAGTACGATAGGAATGGTTATGAAACAAATCAGACATCGGAACCTATTATTATCATAATTGAACTTATATGCTTTCCAAAATATTAAACATTATGCCACAAAATCCATATAAAACAATAAACAATGAAACTTTCGTAATTTAAAGCTTTTTGTTTAATGGTTTTTTAGATGAATTGTATGAGTGGACTGAACAAAATTTGAGTACATATTAAATTTTAAATTGAGTTAAAAATGAAACAATGAGTTGCAAAAAATATTTTAATTTAATACCTTAAAGAAATTTAAGTAGATTTGAAACAAAATCTTCAGATAAATTGAACAAGTGAATATAAATGAATTATATTCCAACTGAATATGAACCAAAGTTGAACAATTTTATTTTAATTACATGTACTACCCGGTAACGTGGATAATTAGAGAGCTCGATAACGTGAATTAAATTTTGTACACTCTCGCATGTCCAATTGTATACATATACAACTTACTATGTATGTACATATATTTTCGTGCGATTCGAGGATTCCCAATTTGTACTTTTTCATAATTTGAGTCGAGTAAAGGTGAAATGCATTAGTAAGAGAAAATACTATTTGTGAGCTAGTGCAGTTTATAAAAAGTTGTTTGTGCTTTGTGATAAATATAGTTCATATAGTGGAATAATCGGAAATTATTGAACAATTTCGTAAAGGGGCAAGTGTTACAAATGTATTGAAAAAAAACAATGTTGCTAAGGCCACTATTTGCACAATTAATAAAATAAGTGAAGAAATTTTAAATGCGGTGAACACCACTTTTATAGGGCCTGGTAAGAGAAATTGTCAGGATATCCTAAAATGGAGAAAATATTATATCGGTGGTTCCTTTCACAGCGCGCTAAAAATGTTCCTATAAGTGACGATATGCTTAAAGCAAAAGCTAAACTTTTGAATAGTCAAATAAATGAAAACGAAACTACTTACCATGCAAGTGATGGATGGCTACAACGTTTTAAAATTAGTTTTGGTGTGCGGTTTCTGAAAATTACTGGGGAAAAGTTGGGGAAAAGCAACCTGAGCTTGTGGAGCCATTTAACAGAATATTGCAAGCCAAAATGATTGAACTTGATCTGTCTATAAACCAAATTTACATAATGCACATGAAACGGGCTTGTACTGGAAACTTTTACCAGAAAAATCTTTAATTTTATCATTAGAAACTACGCCTATATGGAAGAAAAAGTGAAAAACAACGCATTATTTTTGTAGCATATACTAATTGCAAATGATCTGCATGAATTACAACCGTTGGTCAAAAAATGCGAAAAATTAGAAAAGCGAAAAATCCACGTTCCTTTAAAAATTTTAATTGTCAGGTCGACTATAAACATTCTAAAACTGCGTGGATGATAGCTGCAATATTAAAAGACTGGTTCTATAAATCATTTGTACCTAAAAAATATTTTTAAACCAATGAATGTAAATTAAACTCTTTATCAATTAGGTACAAACATTTTTGAAAAGCAAAAATCTGCCAGTAAAAGCTCTTTTATTGTTGGATTATGCTCCATCTCATCCGCCTGAAAACGAGTTAAAATCAGACGATGGATGCATAATATTAATAACATTGTTTATACCACCAAACGTCACACCAGCCAATGGACCAACATGTAATAAGAATAACAAAACTTTATTACCCTACTAGTTTAATAGCTTCAATAGTGGCTAATGAAAATGATATATCGGAGTCGCTAAAGATGCTGTTCTTTGGTTAACTGGTGCTTGGGAAAGACTTTAGCAAAGTACCATCGTAAAATGTTAGAAAAACATATGCAATATTGTTGGAGATAAGGAAGATCCAGATAACGATGTTCCTTTAAGTGTTTTGAGAAATCGGTGGAATGCTGAAATTACCTCAGCAATAGAGCAAACTATCGAAATTCTTCATTTTCATTTATCCTCTGGTTTGTGTAGCATTGATTTTTCTAATACTTTTTTTAAATTATGCTTACAAAATATAATAGGATAAGTGATAAGTGCACTGTTGCAGAAGTCATGGAATGCAGATATGCAAATTGAAGTAAATGATGAAAATATCGAGGGCAGCGATACCGACCGCGATAACGGCATTGACATTATTCCCGAGCCGAAAGAAAAAATTCGACCGAAGGAAGTGATTGAAATTTTCAATAAGGCCTTACAATGAGCAGAAGAAAAATATAACAGAAATAATAGTTTTGTGAAATTTGAGGCATAGAGCCGTTTTAAGAAGCTTGGAAACAAATAAACGCCAAATAAGAATTACTGAATTTTTTCCCTAATTAACGTTTTTTCCTAAATTAGTTCATAATACTAACGTATTATGAACTAATTTGTTTAAATACTTTTTTTAATATAGTTACTTATGTATGTAATAATTTAACTGCCGAACTGAATTTTGTATTGTAATATCTTTAAATGTAATGAATTGAATTTGAATTAAATAAAAGAATAATCTTTCATTTATACATTTGTTGTATTTTAATAATTATCAAAACCCAATCACTGTAACTTGTGAACATCGGAATTTCAAATGAATAAAATCAACTCCCGCAAACTTGAACAATCTCGTTAACATGAACTTGCTTGGTTTTAGTTTGTTCACGTTTCGCGAGTATACTGTATTCACAAAAGCTCACTGAATTTTTGGACTTAAAAAATAATTACTTAAAAGTTAGCAGAAATACCATGAAAATTCCCAATATCATATACTCGTAGATAAGCGTTTGATTTGGTTTTACTTATAGGAAAAATAATAAATATTTAAATAAAGTAACTTAAAAGCTCACTAAAATCTCGTAAAGGTGTTTTTTTTTGTTGTACTGCCAAATTTAAAAAAAGCTCGGACGGAAACTCGCAACATCAAACATAAATGAATACATCGTCGTAAAATATGTATGCTTTTTTCAAACGTATACATTGAACTTTACAAAATATAATATTTTGATGAAATCGTGTCTATGTAACCGCGACAGCCGTTTTAACCAAAAAACAATATACAACATAAAAATTTCAAGCTTTTTACTTAATGATAGTTAAAAAGCCTTAGTGTACCTTAGTGAAACCGAAAATGTGTGTAACTGGATATTTATCGTAGCTTCATTTTCGCTCAATTATTTTGATTAATAAGTGACTTGTAAAGTACGCCAATCAAATATCTTGGTTTAAGCGGATTGACCACTTTCATAAAACTTTTATCTTTTTCGTGCTTGCATTTAGTTGAAGTGGTTTAGGTCACAATGGAATATCCGATACCAGAACAAGCTAAAAGTAATGCGAGCTTGCTCAAAATATTAATAAAACTTTGTCTTAGGTTAAGTGTTGTAAGACGTTAGTAGAAACTAGTAATAGAAAGCTTGTGACGTGAAATTTTTAAGTTCATTTTTAGTGAATTTTAAATTACGTTTAATCGTGTTTGTATTTGAACTTTTGAATGTTGAGTGGATTTTCTTAAGTAAAATTCCGGTAAAATTCGAGTATGCGGGCTTCAATCAAATTTTAATTATTATTGTTTAGTAGTAAGTTTTTAGTTAATATTTTGATATGATATTATAGATGACAAATTGGTTTGTCTTACTGTAGGGCCGCTTCGATAACCCGTATATTGGAACATAGGCAATAATGAAAATGTAAACAACGTTGATTTGTAGACAGTTCATAATGTGCTTTTGTAAATGAGTTCGCGACTGCGTTGACCAAATTTCTTAAGGATATCAATGCGATACGGACGATGACAGTTTTAAATCCTTCAATGCATTTTAATCTGATTTACCCTTTCAGAAAATTACGTTAGGTTAGAAATTCAATTCAATGTAATCCGAATGATCTATTTTTTTATCTGTTACAAATACATATACGGTTTTTCGGAGCTATGATATTATTGTATAACTAGAGGAAATGAAACTAAAACTCAAACTATCAAATTATTATTTGTCAATTTCTGACGTTGTTTCTCACATTTTGCAAAGATGTGATAAATTTAAAAAATATATATCAATATAAAAAGTCTTACTTCTTTGCCACCGTCTTTTGGAACATTAATAATAATCAGTTAAAAAGGCCATTACTGGCCCCTTACTGAGTCAACAATCTGGCTCCAAAGGTTTCGATCCTGAGCATGGTCTTCATACTGTCTAAGACAATCTGAAGAGGCCAAGTCGTTCTCTACATCGTGGAGCTGTCCTTTCAGAGATCACTGCACAATTCGTTCCGGATCAGCACGCAGAACGTGACCGAGCCAGCGTACTCGCTGAGATCTTACTTCATGTACAATATCGGAGATCTTCATCAGATTTCTGATCTCGAAATTGTACGGAGCTCGGTATGTACCATCGCTTTCGCGTGTTGGGCCGTAAATCACACGCATGATTCTTTTCGCAAATGTAAGGAGCCATCTCTCGTACTCATCCGTCAGCGCCCAACTTTCACATCCAAACATAACAACGGGCCTGATCAACGCTTTGTAAAGCTTCAGCTTCACGGCACTTGATAAGTGATTAAATTTTAGCAGTGGCCTTAGAGGATCCAAAGAACGACTGCCAGCTGCCAGCCGCACTTTAATATCCTCATCCACACACTGTTATCGTGAGTGATAAGAGAACCCAAATATTTGAACCTCCTCACTCCCTCAAACGTGTGGTGGCCACTACTAAAATCTGGTGTGCCATTGTCCCTAAAACCAGAGATCAGGTATTTCGTTTTGGACTCATTGATCTGAAGTCCAACTGAAGCTGAAAACTCTACAAGCGGATCAAGTATTTCTTTCACTGCGTCGCTATTCAGTCCAATCACGCATATGTCATCTGCATATGCAAGCACCTGATTGGACTGGCGATATAAGATGTTGCGCTGTGGTGTTTCAGTTTTACGAAAGATATACTCCAACATGAGATTAAAGAGTAGCTTGGAGAGAGCATCTCCCTGCCGACCCCGAGTTAACTGCAAAAATTGTCGATAGCCTGTTCTCAACTTTAACACAGCATTGAGACTGCGTCACTGTCATCCTACACAGTCGTACCAATTTTATTGGCATTCCTAGGTATTCCAGGCCAGACCACAAACTCTCTCGATTGATCGAGTCATAGGCCTGCCGGAAATCCAGGAACATCTGTACCTCGATTTTGTTGCATTTTTGAGACTATGAGACTAATAGAGAAAAAATTACCGGAAAATAGTAATATTAGTGAGTATGTGTGTATTTGTGTGTTTGTGTGTTTGTGTTTTATTTTACCAAAAATTTAAAAGCTTTCGGATGCAAAAATATCGCAATTGGGTAATAAAGTAAACATAATAATTTATGTACTATACCATTGACATAAACGCCAATTCTCCGTCGCAATAGCAGGAGAAAACGGAGTGTAAGAACCAAAAATGTTTGTATTATTTTGGTTTTTTATACCGATTTATACCGATTCGATAATTGTTGATGCTTATTGTACACTCCAGCGCTGTCGAAAATGGAGCTTCGGCTCCAAAATGGAGCTCTAGAATATTTGCGGGAGCCCAGGAGCCCAGTGGAGCTCGTCAACTTTTAAATTGAAGCTTTCAAAATAGTTTCAATCAAGGTTTTTATGTGGAAAATTAAAATAAATTTTAAATTAAATAAGATTATGTTAAAAATAAAACACAATTTACCTGAAAAATTGCCTTAGATTTTCCTTCAAAACCCTGTTTGTACATCCAAAGCCACAACACGACGCCACCATTATTATTAAAATTTAAAACAAATAGTTCCGCGATATATTTCTAAAGCAAAACACAACAAATTTTAAAAAAATCGCTCTATTTAGAGTGATTGTTTTCCCTTTTTTTCAAATGGCGACAACAAATGTCAGACGGTACAAAAAAATCAAGTTTGCTATCTAATTATATAGTATATATCTAAGGATTCAACATTGGGAAAATTTCTAGCTTGCAAGGGTATAAATGTAGCAAAAGACGCGGAAATTTTAGAAGACGGTCCGATTTTACCATATATTTTGTAAGTAAACGAAATTTTTGTTTTGGAGTCCTATATGGTTACTCGATATTCCGCGAAGTCCACCGGAAGATTAGATTATCATAAATGCAATTTGCAATACCGTCAATCGAGGGCTAAACGAGTACCGAAAATATATTTGGCATATTATCTGGTCGCTGAATAACTAGAAACTAGAAACTTCAACATAATCTGCTATAACTGAATAATCTAATCAGCGGTGCGTGACTTCATCACTTTTGGTTCGATGGAGAAGGAAACATATGTTCATTACCAAAAAAAAAATACTGTACAAGTTCTTCGGTCGACCAATAAAATTTCAACGAAAATCAGATTCGACCTGGTGGCTGGAGAAAACACGGAGAGTTAACGCCACTATATCTGGATTAGGAAACTAAAATGCATCTACAGCTGCGATTCACACTAGAAATGTGCTCGCAGGGCACTTTATGACAGATGGCTATGTGCCTTGACAATAGGGATTTGTCTGAACCCTTATAACATATAATGGTGATGTGTATTTTTCTGCTGGGGTGAAACCACGTAAAATATATAGCTACCTGATCGCCAAATAGCTGCTCCATGTCTTTTTCGACAGTCATGTTGCTCTCATTATCAGCTAACCTATTGAGCAGTTGTACAAAGTTCAGCCGCAGAGGTAGATGGAGTTACCGATCGCATTGTTGAAGTTATAGACCTTCTTTTAATATTTGGGTTACCTTTATAAAAATACTAAATATTCCAGTTCCAACATTTCTAACTCTTCACAGATGTCGTCTGAATCGAACATTTTTAAATCTATTTTAAGATGGCTTATATTTCACTTTTAAATAAATTTTCACCAACTTAAACAAAAAACTCACAAAAATTTGGTCATAAACTAATATTCAATATAGGGTGATTCAATTAATTTCCTAGAAGAAATTTTATATTTTAGTACTAATGCAAAAATAACAAGTAAAAAACATTTACGCATTAGTACTTTTTGGTTGTAATTTTTAATGTTTTTTTAGGTAAAAAATTTTGTGTCGAGCGAGTCACACGTTATTTGTGTCTATGTCTACTATTCGTGTGAGCCGATTTGTAAAAACAAAAACGTATTTTGCGGTGGACATCATGTTTAATACTAAATTACTTTGTTTTTTTTCAAACTCCATAACACGGTTTTAGTAGAAAGATCCGTTATTTAAAAAAAATCAAAAATATCGTTGCTATAGTAACTATACACATAGAAAAATTTAAAATCAAACTTGTTTGTGTTTTTTTTTGTACCATCTGGAGTGTGTTCATAAACTCGACATTGTAACAATATTGTTAAGACTGTCATTTTGACGTATAGAAAGGCAGTACCGAGTAGAGTTGGTAATGACGTTTGTAACAATAAGGGGAAATTTTATCGTTATAATGTCGAGTTTATGAACACACTCCTGGCAAATTTCTAAAGCCATATGTTTACATGTATTTTCCTGTTGTTCAGGTTTTTCACACAGTAGCGCCCAAGATAAAGATAGCGCATATTTGCGAATACAGAGTAACTAGAGAAACAGATACTAAACCGTGCAAGGCGAAACCACCAAAACAATTTCGCTAGGCTGACTATTATATATCTATTCCCGATAAATAATTTAATTGGTTTTGGATTAATTTTCATTAATTTTCCACTCCAATATACATATGTTTTTGATAAATGAAGTTAATGACGTTAATACTGACATACAATATATATTATTATGAAGTGTTAAATGATGTTCTCCCTATATCTCTTTCTTGTCTGTATACCCAATTTGATTTATAATCGATATTAGTTTTCATTTGAATAGAAATTATAATTAAATTATCATTAATTTTGTGTGTACACATATAAGTATGTCAATCAAGAATTATATTTGATTAATGCCGTGCGTGTTGTGCGTATATACGCGCATATATGTATATGTAAACTATACACAGTTTTAAATGTAAATCGATATCCGAAACCTTGATTCATTGACCTATATAAAAGCGCAAATGCTTAATACATATTTATTCAAGACATTCGGTGTATGCGATATAATATAAAGATAGTGTATAAAGCTTAATTAAAGCACAACTCTTTTAAGATCATTTTATAGGACAATCTGGCTAGACACACAATAAAAAAAAATTTGTAAATACTGTCGCCCAATTATTCACAACATGTCACATGTCATTCATATACGCATATATAGATACATATATGTACATATATCTGTTGAATATGTCACAAAATTTCATTTTTATCATCGCATCATTTGAATAGGAAACTTGATGATTTTGTATCCAATATATAGTATGTATATGATATACAAAAGCTGTTCATGCAAGCTTTTGTTGTCGTATCATATATATATATAATTATTATTAATACTCATATAATGGTCATTGCTTTTAGGGTACATAAATATTTTGGTATATACATATATACGCATAATGTATATATATATAGGAAGAATTTCTTATCATAACTTCAAATCGTCCAAAAACCCATAAATATAACAATTATTGTATTATTATTTGTGTCTTATGTGTACACATAATGTTTATGTATACGACCATATATGCCATAATGTAATCTCGACAAAAATGTATACTCGTATATAGCCTATAAAGGATCTTTCAACAAAAGGAATGGAATTGATTGTAATAAAAGATAATTTTTCCAATTTTTGTGTACATTTATGGTATATAGAAATTTTATCAAAATGGGATTTATCGACTTTAAATAATTTAATTTTGGATGAATAAACTTGATGATAAGACATTATACCTATAATCCATGAAAAGGAAGTGTGTTCCATATATACATGTGTTCAGTATTGGACATATTGGTTTTTATACTATATGTCTAATATATGTGCATTCCTTTTATATTTGGCTGTTAAAATTATCAATCAGTTTGAAAATTTATATAAGCCAAAACGATATCCAAATCAATACAAACAATACAATTTAGCCGCGATCCTCCAAGCCTTATATAGAGTAAACACATGAAAATATATTTTGCATCCAATGTAAGATATTTTTTAGTTTGTTTTACTATGTGAGTGCCTGAAAAGGTCTACTAAAATTGGATAAACATTTAGCTTAGGTTTTTTGTGGGAATTGTAGGTCGAATTAGCTTCAAATTAGTCATTAAGATATAATAGAATTTGGCTTAGAATTCGTTGAGACGCAAAAGAAATAAAGAAGTATGCAATGGGAATAAACTGAATGCACAGATTTCAAACAGTGTTGTTTTGTGTAGCTTGGGGCGGATATTAATGATCAATATGGAGGACAAAGGTTTGGCCCACACGGAATGGCTAAATGCATAATATTTAATAAATCAATACAATAATTATTACTTGTGGGAAATTCTTCGGGCAAATCGTTGCTGGTGGGACTGATTGTGCTTAATATATGCTGAAGAACAGTCGGCCACAACATACAAATTCTTTGACAAAAGAATTCTAATGAACCTCTTCAATCAATTATAGGCTAAAACGGCTGGCATACAGGAAACGGTCTTCATCCTTTTTGGTCACCGGATGCCTGAAAGAACTGTGGGAATCTTGCCATAATGCATGTGCTTCGATGATCTATTGTTGAAATCGAATTCAATAGAGGAGCTTTATCTATAGTCTAGATGATCCTATAGTTTGTATAAATAATGAAATAGAGTAAACTATTTTCACGAGAGTAGCCAAACCAGATCGAATTGCTGATAAGGTTTATCAGATGCTATATCGAGTAGTTCTCCTACAAAAGCATCATTCCTCGTCTTTAATTGTGTGTGAATCTATGATCCGTCCAAATTAATTGAATTCTGGCAATCTTGAACTTCAAAGCCGGGATGTAGGGATATAGGGTTCAACGAATAAAACGAATTCGAGTTCAGGAAGGCTATAAGGGCTACCGAGTTATTAAAAAGCCAAATCGTTCAGATAACCAGCACTTGTTCGCTAAAAAATGTGCCAGACTGATGAAAAAATTTTCACAAAATTTAGTGGATGTGTTTTGATGGATGACGAAACGTACATGAAATTGGTTTTGAAACACTTCAAGTGAGATATACATTTGCAAAAAAATGTAAGATTTGGCCAGCAGTTGTGGAGCCAGGTTTTTGTGACACTTTTCATTATGATGTATTTTGTCGATAATTCTGCAGTGAAATTTTGGCCATTTAGCTCGTTCACAAGACTTTAAAGAAGCAATAAGTTTGTATGAAATTTATCAAATCTATAAGTTATCTCAAAGAAGCTGAGTCCACAGGTTTTCGTGCTATCGAAAAATATTGGACTATATGCTGCGATGGTCCTTCATCAAAATTCAATTTTTGATAACGCTTTCAAACATATTGAGTGGTATCTGGCGAATGACACGTGTACTGTTGGCTTCCAATGCCTCAAGTGTATAGCTGGTTTATCCACATAGAATCTCGACTGCTTTGCCGGGCTCCGTCTTTCCATGATGAAATGGCAAATAATACTGAATAAAAATACTATGACAGTTTGCCAGTATACTCATGCGTCACTTGTCAAAAAGAAACAAATGAAAAAATCTCCTCTATAGATGAACGCTTTTACAAAATACACCCGCGAACTGGCGCTAATTGACGTTGACAAAAAACACTACCAAGTAATCTACGCTATATTTTACGTGTCGACAACAGCTTACAACAACGGCGTAATCTACTTCGGCCATCCTTGCTGCAAAGTGAGTCGCACCAAATATATATATGTATATTGGACTGAATTTATTATAGTTCTATACTGGATCAAGTTTTCATCTGAAACTTGGACACATTTGTGTTGAATTAGAAGATTGGAATTCAGCAACTTTCAATTATGGATAATTGGCATCAAGTTGAATTAAAATGAATCCGGAAGACATTATTTCTCGTGACCTCATGCCCCGAGAATTCATAGAATCAATCGTTTGGTTAAATGAACCTAATTAAGATATTGATGACCGCGAGCCAAAGAAAAATAAGACTGTATACTTACGGTGACTATATTGGCCAATGTATCGCATTGATAATCTGTTTTTCAATAAATTTTATCCGACTTTCATCTGTCTGGTCACTTTTTAATTAGACGTCCTCTCACCACCATACCTGAACCATAGATTCATCCGCTAATGGTGTTTTATCCAGTAAATTGAAGGCCATTTTTAGTCGGCAGATGGACAAAGAATTACAAAATCATCGCAAGGTCACAATTCGAACTAAATCAACAGAAAATAGTACGAGCTACAATAAAATTATATCTGTTGGTCGTGAAACACCAGGGCGAAATTGCTGTTTTATCTTTTGTTACCATTAAAGTTTGCGGTAATCCTCGTGTAAAGTGGTTTTTCATAATTAAATTTGTGCGAATAGTACATAGATTTTTTTATATATGAGCGTATCGCTGCACGTTTAATGTTTTTGATCCAGAAATGAAATGGTTTTCAATGACGTTGCATAGTCCTCGAGAATTTAACCGTCAAACATTAACTATACGCGTCGCATTTGGCCGAAATTTTAACAGCTGCTTATTATTATTTACTTTTAAAACAGTTCTTAGCAAAAATATAAAAAAAAATAGAGATCCTCCTAAATTGAAGAGTATATACCATAAATAGTCGACTACATAGCATACAGATTTGTGTTTATGATGAATAAATAGTTAACTGACAGAATAGAGCCTGCGTTCCACGAAAAAAGCTACTGATTTCGAAGTAAATTAAAAAAACGTTTATTAGTCGCTAAGAGGCATTTAAACAACCCTCCAGAACTATATTGTGATAATATTAAATTTTGATACATCACATATCACTTTATTTCAAAACTCTAGAGGCTTGTTTCGAAATCAGTGTTTTTCTTCGTGGAACGAGCGCTGTCACCTCATGTTGTGAGTGTTGTGATTGTTTGGTAGCTTTCAGCCAGTTTGAAGGCAATTTTTGAAACATTTTCCATCGAATTAATCTTAATTTTTTTCACCACTTCACTAATAGTCAACTTATATGGTCGTCCAAATAAACGTTTAGATATTAGAATGTCTGTCTCGTTGTATAATTTTAAATTACTTCTGATTCTGACTTCATTGTCAGATTTAATTTTCTCTAAGAAACCAACATCCTTTTCACATTCAAACTTGGTTAGATGGTCCGATACTCATGCGAGTAAAAATGAATGTATCTGGCATTTTTTATATTCAGAAACGGACTAAATTATAAAACATAAATACTTCAACCTTTAAAAACATACAAAGCCTTGCAGAGCCACTATGAGGACTGGGTACGGAAGATTTTGGAAGTTTGCAAGAGTTAACTTAAAATTTCAACGAAATCCAGAAACATCGGCTACAGAAAATTACATGATTGGAGTGTGCTCATTTGGAGGCAAGGTAAAATTGAAAGGAGAACTTTTTGCACGCGGATTTCTAATGTTATTACAGCACATGAAACGTTTGATATAAATGGCCAAATTAGCTATTGTTGGAATGATTTAATTGACAGTTGGCCAGATTTCTTTCAAAAAATTATGGTTTCATTATACGAGAAGAAATATTAATGAGATTATAACAACAGTATTCACTACAGCTTTCCTAATAGTAAACATAAACACTATGTAAAACGGATCTCAAGGTACCATGTTAACAGTGCATCTGGTGATAAAAGGTAAAACTTTGAAATCAACGTGCTTCGCTATACTAGAATAACGGAGATCAAAGTCGACAGAGAGACAACCAAATCAGTAAGATCGGTGCAGTAAGCGGTGGAGAGTTCAAGACTTCCAACAATAAAGACATTTATCGAAAACAAAATCGAACACCTGTTGCGTGTTGGAATGAGACTGAATTTATGTTGGGTTTGTGGTTAATGAAGGAGTGAAGGGCTGACAACGCTATTTTTTACAGAAAAAAGGCAAAACACTGACGCATTTAATTTAAAGCTCTAATGAAACCAATAAATTACGTTAAAAATAGAAATTACAAAAGTTTGTAGAAATGTTTGCTATAAAAATTTATTTTATGGTTTTTGGGAACATTTTAAATTGGAGTAGTTTAGTTTAAATGATTTATAAATGAACACAAATGGGCAATATTTACGACAAGAACGAATTGTGGAAACGAAGGGCAGTTCTTCTCAGAATGAGACGTCTGGCAACCTTAATTATGGTAATTGAAAATAAAAATCTGAAGTTAAACGAAGTTCACTGAAAAGTTCATCTTTCTTTCAATCGATCATTCTTCTCCGAATTATCACTTTTAAAGAGACCTTCTGGCCACCCTATAATATATGTATGTATAGAAATTAATATTTAGTTATCTCGCTTTTGACAAGAACTCTAAATATATATGTAGTTACAATTAAGTAGTAGTTGTAGTTATAATTAAAAATGTTATATAAAATCGATTGCGCCTGAATGACGTTCCATACAAATGCTGTACAGATTTAAATATTTTGTTGTTGTCAAAATATAATATATGACGTATTGCGTTTAATATTTTTGTTGTTGTCAAAAAAGAATAATGATGAGATAGATTATCAAATTACGTGTAAATAATTATATTTTATATAATAGAGGCGAAAATTATAGCAGGCAAATTAATTCATTCAAATCAGTCGTGAAAATGCGTTTATAATTTTTTTGATTTCCATGAACAATACAGTTGTTATAACATCTTTGTTCTATAAGTTTATCAAACCAACAGCACAAGCATTATATGTTATATAGAAACGAACGAGTTTGTTGTAAACATTTATTCTTGTAAAATATAATCCCTTAGTTTGATGTGTTTATATCTTCTATATATACGGATTGTTTATAAACGAATTTTCCAATTTCAAAATTAACAAAAAATCTGATATAGAAACAAGAACATGTACATTATAGGTACATATATGTGTATACACAAAAATAAAAGTATGTTTCAAAAAAAATAATGATAATAGGAGATAAACAAGTTTCCAGACAACGAAAAAAAAACAAAAGAAAAACTGAAAAGCTCATTTAAAGCTTTAAACAGAATATAAAAATGATGTACCCGCAACCAAAGTAAATATTGTGTGTGTTTGTGTGTCTGTTGAGTGAGGTTATTGCCGCTATATGTATATACATAATATACAGCCATAAAATAAATGTCATGTGCGGTTAATAACGGTTAGGGTTTCGTAATTTTAATTAAATTTTAATTAAGACATTAAGAATCAGTATATATATGTATATATGTATGTATTCGCACCCACCTGGCGCGTCACATAGAGACATTTTCCGTTTTCCACGAATTTCGATTAAACATTTATTTTCCAAACATTAAAACAAAAATGTTTTTATGTTGTAATTGAAAAGCTTATTTCATGGGGTGCAAGGTGAAAAAATAAAACGTTTATTGCTCTTAACATTAAAAATTCGTACGATTTTATACTATTAATACCGCGTTGATATAAATAAACCAAGCGCTTGTGATTAAATCGGTTTTCGCACGGTATAAGTTTGTTTTGGAATTGAGTTTGGCGAATTCGTATATTTTTGGGGAATAAGAACAACGAAAACACAATCAGATCGAATCATTTTCCACTTTAGATGTTTTTTTTGTGTTTGCATTTCAATTCATCGGCTATATATGTATATACATATACATACAGAGAGCGAGGAATACAGATAAGTACAAGGAAAATATAACAAAATGGAAAGGAAGGAAAAGTTTTGAATACAAATGAATATCGCCGAGTAGATGGAAAAAGACGCTTTCATCTGAACAAACAGCACACAAACTTCTTGTCTTTTGTGTTGTTATTTTAGCTATCTACATTGAAAGGAAAATGAATTTTTTGTTTGTGCTGTCTTTGTTGTCATATTGTTGTTGTGCTGTCATTTCGAATTAAGGAAATGTTTTTTTGATTAATTATGCTTTATGCTTTTTATGTGTATGTGTGTGTGTGTGGGCTTATTTTGAGTTGATAAGTTTGATGCATATTTTGAATTGAAATTCATTTTCTTGCGTATTTTCGTCTGGTTGATTACATTAAAGATGAATAGAAAATGGAGATAGTATAAAGCATGCTACTCGTACTAACCAACCATGAAATCGAATTGAAAATTAAGCCTCTGCGAAACGGGAAATCTATATATCCTTGTATACCTATATATGTATAGAATACAGCAAATTGGTTAAATATTTATATACGTGTGCGACACAAGACAATTTTAAAATAACTTTTCCAGACATTTTCCATTAATATTAATTTTGTTTATCGTTTTCGATTTTTCAAGTATTTGCTTGTATTTTCCTCATGTTGCCTGTATACGAGTATATATAGAGAAAACTATGGAGATGAACATTTTTCACTTTTTATTGTGCGCTTATGTTCAGATTAAAATTTAATGAATCATTTAAAAGTTAATTCTAGTAATTTGCTATGTGAAGTAGTTGGCATTTAATATTTAATATCTTGATACAAAAGTGAAAATAATAAAATGGGAAATTCTAGATTAAGAAGAGATCTGGGGATTTAAAAAAAAAAAAAATGTAATAAAATCATTTATCATATCGAACATATATGCTCGCTCATCCCAATAGCGTTTTGTAATTCCGTACGTACAGTTAAATAACATATATATGTATATAGCAACAAATAATAATATTAACAAAAAAATCGTGACTTGAATCTCCAGTTTCATATATGTATATATCTACCAATTTCTAAATTTACTGATTATAATTTTTTCAAACCATTTTTTGTCCTCTGTTATCAATTTTTTGTGTGCGTGTGTCCCAAATAGTCCTTAATACCAAAATCTCTTAAATACCATAACCATATAATATTGTTAATCCAAAAAAATAAAAAAAATATTAAATTAAATAAATAAATAAAAAACAAAAAAATTATTCAATTTGCGTTAAAATTACGAGACAAATCTGGATTCCGAAAAAAAGTCCCAACAGACAGAATATAATTAACATTATACAGATATTTTTTGTTGTAGTTGCCATATACTGTGAGGGTTGGAATTTAAAATTCATGTCAAGTATTTTAATTTCCTAATCAGGATTACGGAAAAAAAATTATTTGAATGTCTATATAGGGGACCAATATTTCGGTTAAATATATATATAAATATGCATTATGCGCGGGGTTTTAGAAGAATTCGTTTTCCAAAAAATATTCGATAACGAAAATCAACTCCATGAGATTACAAATTATAGATGTTCTTCCACTTGAATTCTACTTATGCCACATGATTTAATTTGGGCCAACTGCACTTCGCTGTTTCAAATTGCCCATAAGCTTGTAACTCTGTGGTGGAAACATTCCCCATTCAATTGTTATTACGGTCTATTTCAATCCGAAATTTTGTTGGATTTGTATTTCGATTGGAATGAAATGAAAGCTTTTAGAAGATTTATCGAAAGTCCATACACCAGCTTCCTTCTTATTGTATAGGGGTTTTCGTTTTGTTGGAAACGAAATAACTTGAACGAGAAGCAAAATATCGAGCTGAACAATCCCGGTTTGTGCATATCTTATACTGTTGTCACTATATATGGACAAATAATTCGTAACCAAACAAATTTTGAAAATATATAATCTTTGGTTTTTAAGTAATTTCTAAAGTATCTAAATTATTATTAAATGATAATACCGTACTCTTTTTCCAACACAAGGAAGAGTTATACAAAATCGCGAAAGTACTTAACTAGGCGAGTGCAAAACCCGCGAGGAAAAAAGAAGTCCAAGGTGCAAAATTCCAAAGCTATATAAAATCCTCAGAGAACAAAATCCTGGTAACCTTAGAAACCGCATAATATTCTAAACATATTTGCTGAACCTCAGTGTTCCGTCCGCCAGATACTTAGAATTGAAACGGTTCAAATTCAAAACAATTATAGTATTACCACATCTACCACTATGAAGTCAAGGCAGTATAGCTCCTCGAACCAAGAAGATGGACGGGAGTTTAACTATACATCGTTTCGTATCAGTTTGCCCACAGACCAATTTGCAAATGCCACTAATTGTACATTGTAGCCGCCTGGAGGCCACGTGGTCAACATTTTCTAAAAATAAGCTCAATAAACACCTTCTTTCACCTATAATGAACCGCTTGTAATTTTAAATCAAATTACTTTCAAAACCATCTGTGAAAATAGTTCCACTATACAGAATGTCATCTAAAGCTGCCAAGTTTTACAACTATATCGTATATGTACGAGTATATATCGCATCTGTGAGACATCATTCGACCACAGATCTTGAGTTACGGAATTTCCCCCAACATTTATAATTGTATGGATCGATGTGACAGATCAGCACATATAGTACAAGCCTCAAATATTCAGGAGGATTAGTTCTAATTTCGGTGAAATCATCTATTCCAAACCGCACACTGTGGGTATTTCCATGGTTAGGATTGGGATTGATATATGTGTAATATTATGCTAATTGCCTAACATATTATAGAGAGTTTAGTGACAGCTTTTAAGCTGTGCCACCAAAGCATCCCATACCTACATTAATTACAATACGATACATCCGAACAGGAAATATATTTCATCGACTGTAATTGAGCATTTTAAATGAAAGTGATTGTAAGGTTCCATTCGTTACAAATGACGACCACCAGAGCTCAATGGACATTTCTTTGAACATAACTGAAATCTTGCCGCATGTTTACCTACCACTAAAGTGAAAATTCGCTTCAACTTCAGGAAAGCTGAAGTAACCAAGTGAAGAACTGCTTCAATAACATCATCTGGTATAGGACGAACGACCTTGATAGGAATGTCGAGAATTTTTAACACCTAATTTTTCGATCGTTTGAAAATCATCTTCCGGGAACATACATTAGATTTACAGACATCTCAACATTCAATATAAGCACATCGACATGATAATCGCCAAAGCCAACTATATATGTTATGATTTATGTTAACGGACATTAAATGACTATTCACTCTCTATTTTGCCTATGTTAGATCCCAAATTGAATTCGCTGTTCCATTATCGTCTCCGTAAGAGTAGCATCGAAAGAATATTCAAAAAATGTTTTTGCTATACGTGAACATCGCTCAGAAAGATGGCTAGAATTATGTTAACAATCTACCATTTCATGAAAATATTTCCCGGCTACCATCTTACACTGAAAAATGCCATTCTTCAAGGATATAAACGTGCTGCTGGGAGACATTGACTCTCCTGGTTTATGTACTGGAAAACATCTACCTTCATGTTCCAACGAAGATCAGATCGGAGAATAATAGTACTTCAACCTTCGTTTAAAATTTACCTTACAGTTAAGTCAAAGAAGTGATCAATTTGGTTGAAGCTTTTGTACATCATTTTCATCGGTTCATTATCACCGTAGTTTGTTCTATGTTGATTCTCGTGATGAACTCCAGGGCTTAACAAAACCATGTATGGTATTTGCTTATTACTTAGTAGAGCACATGTTTTCAACGAAAGTAACCCCAAGTCCTTGATTTCGAATACTTGTTGTAAAAGTATGCCATGGAACAAGAAGTCTTGTGCTTGTTAATATTGACATTATGCAGATTAGACTCACACCAAATCGTTAGCATGTCGATGTCTTCTTTCAGGTTGTTTGGATTACCAAGGGTCTGAACCGTTCTGTAAATTTTAGGATCAGTACCTTAGAATGCTGTATTACATCGGTAATACCATTGCTAAAGATTCTAATGATACAAGGGTCAACATGAGAACCTTGTGGTACTCCGCTCGTATTAATTTCGATCTTTTATTTCCTAGTTCAATATATTGACTATGAGGTTACACAAATACGATTTACAGGCTACGAAATGTTCAGAGAAGCCGAATTTATACAGGTGTACCATTGTTTTGTAATAACTGTAATGGAATCACAGGCTTTGGCAAAGTCCGTGTACACCACATCAACTTGCTTATGATTTTCAATTCCTTTAATGAAGTTGCTGGTAAATTTAATTAGGTTTGTTGATGTTGATGTCATTTCTTGCTCCAGTCTTAAAAATTGGCGTCATTTTGGTTAATTCCCATTTCTGAGGAAACTCTCCAAATTTTAATGATTAATTAAACAGTAAGAACAAAGGAAATCCCAAATTTTTGAAATCTTTCAATAATGGAGCTGGGATTCCATCAGGGTCGCATCCATCTACGTTGCTTACACCACTATTTAGTTTCTCATATACTTATTGATGTCTTCTAGCTTGTACACAGTTGAAAAACTCTGCAGCAATTATGTTTGATATAAGTTGCGGGTCGCACGATTTCTTTCCAGTATTCCTTGTATGGTCATACAAGCTGGGTAACCATTAATTTCACGTTTTGTTGCAGCTCCTAAAAAAAGCTCCAAAAGTCTTTAGGATCTTATCTTATATTATAGACGGAAGTTGGTTATATCTGGTTTTTTAAAATTGTAATAAGTCCTGTGATTTTGATGACTGATATTTTAATCGATTTGTTATTAATCACGAATGGCGATAATGATTCATTAATTTTAAATACAACCGGTTCATTTGTAAAAATCAGGTCTATACAATTCTATCACGGCTATTTTTTAGCTCGTAAATTTGACTCAATTTGAGATTATATCACAAACTGGATCAATGAAAAGTTATCTGTGAACACTATGTATCTCTAATATTTAGAGGCCCATGATTAAGATGATCTCAGATGGATCGGCAGCATTATTTATATCAATAATTGTGTCACAGCACGCCGTATATGATGATATTGGTGAGCCAGACGGAAGATATATAACGTATAGGAATACTGATTTATTGCTTATAGCTGGCTCAATGGATAGATTGGATATTTCAACATATCGTTTGGGATAGATGTATCGACGGCCATATGAATACACCACTTCCAGTTTTTTTAGTATACTTGTAAGAGGCGAACGGTGACATCTATAAACGATATATTGGCTTGGAACGAATTTAAAACTCTTTATATCTGTATGAAATGATGTGTCGCGGATGATGTAAACTGGAAAGAGCTTTTTTTAACACAAAATTGTTTGGGCAGCTTTCGAAGACATTTTATTTACATTTTGGAAATTAAATATTTATTAGACCAACATTGCACAGTGTATGCGGTGAAAATGAACCTGTCAAGCGAATGGCCAATCAGTTGATCGAAATAAGCAATGCTTTCGACATCGGATGTTTTGTGTTTTTTTCGTTCATTTTGGTATAGTTGCAAATAGCTCAGAAGTATGTCAATTAGACGTGGATGCAAGGTCATCGACATCGCCGAACTACCACTATATAGGGTCCCCAGTAAATTATTTAGTGCTTTTCCTCTTCTGTTCTTTGTTTTTGATTCAATAACAACCTTAGGTTGTGTTCTTACCCTGCTCTTTCTTGCCTACTATTTAACTTTTTTTTGAGTGTCTCACAGTTCTATATTCTTGAAGCCCTAGGGAACTACAGTTATTATATCCAAACAGACATATTTTTTTAATTTTATTAACTTTATGTCCGGCGAGCAATTTATAGTTAACTTCCAAACTATATATATATCAATTGCGGACAAAGTATGACCTTTCCCAAATCTAATATATTGTCGTGTAACTTATGTCTAGCTATTATACTCATTAAATATATATGTGTATGTATATAGAGATTGCCAAACTATTTCTGTAAAAACATGTTTGTTTAACCTTTTCCTCATCTAACCGAATACCAAAATTTCAATTTTCTATAAATATCATCAGGATACGCATACAATACACACATTGAAATTCGATTCATCCTGTTAACTCCCATTAAATTTTCGATACAATACACTTCATCACCTGTGTGTGTGTGTGGGTTTGTATGCACGATATGCGCTATATACTGTTTATTTTTCCTATTGAATTAACCCATTTGGTGTTCCATATAATAACAACAACAACAAGTTGAATTGAACAAGACCATTTTCATCTCATATTTTCGATATTTTTATTTGTTATCCCACCCAATCGTAAAAATTGTCATGGGACATTCGAAACGAAACCATATTTCAATCTGTATACCCACTCGTACATATATACCATTATACTACTGTGTACTCTAATATTATTGGAATTTTCCAATTTTCGGTATATCCGTTTTGGTTTTCTTCGTATTTTCTATATATGTACACCATTCATTGTTATTAGAGGTTCTATCGTTGTGCTGTTGAAATTTTTGGATATTTTTTTTATATCAATTCACACTCGCTTGTGCTATTTCATTATTTATGAAAATGGATTTTTGGCAACAACCAAAACAGAAAAAAAATTTTGGGAACATTATTTTGGTTAAACAAACGTTGGGCTGTTCTGTTTTGATTGTGTGGAATAATAAAAGAGTACAACGATTATTTAAACTATGTTTGAGGATGTTGTATGATGATTAGTTATGATCGTAACATAGAGCAATTACTAACTTGCAAGGAGCAAACCTAGAGGATCTATCGTAACCCGCAGAAGCGCACTGCAGCCTTAGTGTAAAAGTTTGATCCAAGAAATGGAAAATAACTGTTCTACGTTCAAAGATTCGTAACAAAACACATATTGGATCTAGCTCCGACAAAGGCCGGACAACGCAAAGGTAGTGTAGGCAGTCGTCCATTTTCTCCATCAGATACTCATCACAAAGATCATTCTGAGCAAGTTCCATGCGTTGGGAATCAACCTAGAAACATCTATGGCCCGTAATAAGTGCAACCAGAATTCTGAGTTGGATCTTTTTTTAAGGATAACACATATTTAGTGAATCGCACGTTGGGTTCCATGATGAACTGTTTCGCCTTTTGACAGCTTGGAGCAGAACGTGAGAACGCCACTTCAATCCCAGTTCTAAGTAAAGTGAACTTCTTAATTCGCTAAAATGTCAGCAACCTCATTTCCCACAAAAATGAGAAGGCACCAATATAATCCATACTCTCTTATTAGAGCAAAGGAGATTAATGTAGTGTTTGCAATCTTTGGCCAGTTTAGATGTAGTCAAAGGATTTTTAAGGGTTTATTGAGCACGCCTTTAGTATCTGTGCAGAAAATAGTATCCTACCCTAAATCACTAAATATAAACGCCTCAATCGCACTATGAGTAAGTGCTATTAATTCAGCTTGAAAAACCGTGCCGTGTTTACCCAGACTACCCGAGAATCTGAGCCCATACCTTGGACAATACGACGCTCGATTTGAAAGGCTCAAACAAGAAAATACTCTAGCGTAGAACATCAGTAGTGATCAGTCTACGGCCCAAGTCCCAATTCGGAGTACCGACAAAAAGGTAAGGAGGCTCGGAAGCAACCACACAAACTCTGTGATAGATCTAATCTGATTGGGCAAATCTAGTAGTGAAACGAGCTCAGAGGAGAATGAATCCCAATTCGTAAGTTTCCTATTAGGACATGGTTTAACCGGTGGTCTTTTAAAGTTAATATTAAAAGAGATGCTCTTACGATCAGAGGTGAGAATATCATCCATCACCTTCCAATTTAGAATCAAGTCAATGATAGTCATAGAGCAAATAGACAAACGTTGGCACACAACCAACATTGAGAATCTCTAACTCAGAAGAGTAAATATAATTGAACAGTGAGGATCCTCTATTATTGATATTCGAACTACCCCAAATGGTAGAATGAGCGTTATCGTCACAACCAATCAGGAGAGGTAGTTTATTGACCCTACACCACATTACAAGATTCACCAGTTCGTCTGAAGGAGGGGCGAGGTGGAATCATACGGTAAACAGGTTGCTGAAATGACAAGTTTGAAACATGGGTCATCATACACGAGAGTGATTAGCACCGCCGTAAGATCAGGCATGCTGCACTTCTAAATACGAGCGGCATTCTAATATATAAATATAAATGCACGCTCTGGTTTTGAGCACGATGGACTTTGGAAAAATCCTGCCAAACGAATTTAAACCAGAAACCGCACCATTAATGAGGTATGGTTCTAAGGTTAGACAAAAATCTGTATGCAATATATCAAGCAGCCTCTTCAACTCATAAGAGTCTGCCTTGCTATGCTGCATGTTGATCCGTTTATAATTGAGCATGGACGTCATCATGAGACCAACTGTGAACAAAATATAATAATAAAATAGAATTCTACGGCCCTAAGATAACCCTGAAAAGGATCCTCTCAAGGACGTATTGTAGCGACGCTCCGGACCCAGTAATGTATTTGAAGGATAACCAGAAAGAACCAGCACTGCACACAAAACCAACGTAAAAAGGGCGCAAAAACCTAAAACCACTATAAATTACACAAAGAAGATTGTGTTTACTTGCTTCCGCCCGCACTAGTTTACAATAACGAAAAAGTAATATCAATACTAAATTATAGTCGACCTTGCCAAGCACTCACATATTAAAACACCCGAAAAATTGTCTTGCATCAGCGCAAGACATTTTTTCGTGTGTTTTACTATGTGAGTGCTTGACTAGGTTGACTAAAACTTGGTATCGAAATTAAAGTTTTTTATGGAATTCACATACTCATACATACACTCACGCATTGTATGTCTCTTGCGTAATCTGTCAAATAAATTGTTTGTATTTGTGCGTGGACGTTATATAATTTGATAATGTTTATATAAACCAATATACAAAAAGCTTTCTTAAAGTTAATATTTTCTAGAATTATTTTAACTCGTATATACGAGTCTATACAACGAGAATAAATCTATTTGGCTGTACATCCCACGCATTTGTAAATTATTTCTGTTTATTTCATTTATATTTAATTTATTTATTTGCTTTAATAAATTCATCGAAAATAATGTCATGTCATTATTTATTGGGTGTGAAATCTACCACAATTTATATTCAATTGTGTTAAAATAATAATAAATTGACGCCTTTTCATTTTTCATCTACTATGTATGTAGCTATACACAGACGCATTTATAAATAAAAAGGAAATTTATTTGTTGCTTTTCAGTTACAGTAATTTATATTCTTCTATATACCAAAAAATTAAAATTAAATACAATATTATAATTAATTATCTTAGCAACAAAACACAATTAGATGATAAATTAGATATATTTAGTTGGGGATGTGAAGGATGCGCGCGTACGCGCCTAATCGATGATGAGCACAAACTTTAATGTTTGATGTGAAAATTTATTGTTTAGTTTAAATTCATTATTAGAAATAAGAACATTGCTTTTGATTATTACGCGCATTTATTTCAAATTCGATATCTTTCATTAAATTTGAGCTTTTATACAAATTGATCTTATATACATATATGTATACAAAGCTAATTCAAACAAATGCTACCTGATGTTCAAATCCAGAATACAAAACAAAAAAATACAAATTATTTTAATTTGAATACGACCCGAATTTACAATCTTTGTTCGTGATAAAATGAAAAACTTTATCCTAATTATAGGATTAAATGAGAAGACAAAGTGGAAAACGACGTGGATAAATTTAAAATCAAAATACCGATCCTATATAAGTATGTATGTCGAGTTTCGAAAACAAAGTATATTGGATAGAACCAGCATATTCTGAAGTGAAATGAAATACATCGCATGTTGTGGAAATTTTTTTTGAAAGCGTAAATTGCTTTTTTTTCCGCTGCTTGATAGATTCTCTCGCAAATTCAACGGCATGTTCAAGGTAATTACGATACACCATTGTATGAAAAGCACCCATATATATAGTCAATGTCACACAATGATACAAATCAACAAAAAAATATATGTATATGTATATACATACATATATTATGTATGCTTAAAAGCTAAAGACGTCTAACTGTGTGACAAGACGTCTTTGAATTTTCCATGGGAAATCTATCATCATTAATCACCTTCGTGATATATTAACTTTCGGTTGGAATTATTTTTTTGTATACACTAAATGTGAAATGTATGTATGTCTGTTGGATTTATGTATTTTTATACTGTGGTATAGTTGTTGCTGTTGATGATGGTTGATTTTCAAATGGTTTCCAACTTTTTCCTATTTTTTATTTTCTATTTCCTGTTTTTCATGTAAATTTTATTTAATTTCCTGTTTAAAGTTTACGCCATTTATAATGATTGTGGTTTATTTAAATTGAATAGATATATATTTATATGTTATATTATGTATATTGATGATGCGGTAAGCGATGTGGACGGATAGTAATTTGAAAAATATATTTAAATTGTTTTACTTTATATTTGGTCGAGGTGGGATTCCAATGATTATACCACCGTTAACCTATAATATTTTTAGTAAAGCTTTTATAAAGGATCTTCCATCTATATATACATACGGTAGCAGACTAGGCCCGCTTAAAAAATATGGGCCAAGTGTTTAAACTAATTCGTAGATTGGGTTTACATTCTTGGTTGAAATATTAAAAAAAAAAGAAAATTTTAAAACAAAAATTAATTTTGTTATTGGACGTTTTGGGTTTCGATCCTCTGAAATTATAATTTTACGATGTTCACATATAGACGATGGAATAATGAGAAGCAGGTTTGTGCCTGGGATGTACATATACATATGCACAAAATTTGGAAGAATAAATTAAATTAAGAAATGTTGGCCAATAAAAACTGGTGTCGCAGTAAATCTAGAAACAAATTAGTCCGTATAGCTATACCATATTTGAATTTTATTCTCCTTACTCGTCGAACCATCTTGAGCTTACCAAGAACGTTGAAAATCCCTGACGTTGATCTTACTAAGATCCGTTCGGTTGTCCAGGCGGGAAGTTCAAATACATTTCCCATAGATTCTCTCACGGCTTCCTCTTGAAACAGCAGTTTAAAGGAAGTATCTTGATATCCAGCCTGCTGTATGAGATAAAGCATGCTGTGCCCTGACGGGCAAACTCATCTGTCTTTACATTCCCAATAATTTTGTCATTTAAAGATGCCAGACAAATTTGAATGAATGTGGCGTTTTAATGGCAGCCTTTAGCAGGTATTACATTATACCTCAACCAGTCCATCACTGCCACTGCCGCGATAAGTTCGTTCTGAAAGATACTAAAATGTCGGAAAGGTAACAGAGGTTGACTCTTAACAGCTCACAGAATATCCCACAGCCGACCCCTGTATCCCTTTTTGAGGCATATCCGTGAAGAAGCTCAGTGCTTTATTGTCCCTAACCGTTTCATTCACCCAGTCGCCTCAGGTGGAAAACTGTAACGAGCGCATTGATCAGCTGTATATTCAAAATAAATTAAATTAAAATGTTAAGGTACGCACCTCTTTTCTACCAGTTTATTTCTATATGTTTTTGTTGTGATTTCATTCTATTTTTAATTTATTTTAATAGGTCAATGAACTCGAATTCGTCAAAATATTTATTTTTATTTTTGCTTTACCCATTTTCGCAACTGACCATCCTCGTCATAGTGGTGGTAATCGGTGTTATATGATACCGTTGCTCTTACCATGTTATGTATCGTACGATAATTGTGACTAATGGAATTTTCCAGATTGGAGTGTATATATGTATGTAGATATAATATGCTGCATAGGGAATGGGTGGGGTAAAATTATACAGCCAGATGAGTTGACAAAATTTAATTAGATATTTTCTTGAGGCCACCGCGGCTAGTTCAAAAACGAAATAAAATATTTATATATATATATATTAAAATAAAAATTGGTGATAATAGTAGTGTCGATTTGTAGTTAAAAAAAAAAAAAAAAAAAAAAATTACTAAAAATATAATTTTTTTATACACTTAAATATAATAGTGAACGCGATTGTAAAATTGCATTTCCGTTGGAAATCGTGCTAAAATTCATAAGAAAATCGTAAGAAACCTCATTACAGTTGTGTAAAATAATTAGTGGATTATCATTCTATTTTTTTTTATTCCCGCTTTCTAAATATTAATTTTCATAGTGGTTATATTACAAGTCATTTCGGTGAAATTGATGTCCAGGATTCTCTTTGGCAAAATATTATCCCGAATAGTCCAGAATTCGACCCAAAGCCTATATAGATAGCCGGACTTAAAAACATTATATAGTGACTAGTTAGCGGGTAAGTTCTCTAGCGTTATTTTTTGTTGTTGTGATTTTAGCCTAATGTGCAGTTTTGTTGTATCCAATATAGAGCCTCCACAAAAAAATTTGCGGAACCAAAAGAAAGGAATATAATATTTGCCATTGAATCACATATTAATTGTAGTGTTGTAGTGACGTAAGATATGATCCCAAGCATAATACGCGTTAGTGGTACCGCTGCATGATCAAAAACGCGCGAAAGTAAATCTTAAACAATTAATCAAAAACAATAGTGTATATAGTGTTTTCTTTATATTACATATGTGTATTTATATAATATGTATATATATATATATATATATATATATATATATATATATATATATATATATATATATATATATATATATATATATATATATATATATATCTATAATATATATATAAACTATTTATTTTCTTAAATAATTTTAAAATTACTGTTAATTAATATGTATTAGTTTAAAATTATTCAGTAAAGTTAACGTTTTGTGATATAGTAAGTGGTTAGGGATAATAAACATTTTGTTTTAGCGATTACCGGGGGAAGCCAGTGAGTACTCGTTGGAGACCTTAAGGGTGAGTGTTTATTTTGTTTTTATAATGTTTATTTGCTCTTCCACTTATTAAACTATATTAAATAGTTATAAGTAGTAAACACTGATTTTTTTTTTGTACTAAATAATGTTTACGTATGAAAAATATAATTTCTTGTGAAATATAGTTTCAAAATTGTAATGAAATAATAGTTTTCTTAAATGTTGGTGATGAGTGGATGCGTAGATCACGTGTGATTTTTTTCAGTTTGTTTGTTTGCAACACGAGTTTTTGTGGTGTCTCATAAAAATATGGCGGCAAAGGACCCCCCTCAAACCATTGAGTATCTCCCTACAAGATCGTGTTGGCCGCACATAGAGGCACGTTACAAAACTTAGTTAGGAACCTTACCTCGAAAGATGACGATGTATATAGGGTGGTCAGAATGGCTCTGTTGTATAAAATAGATGAGTGCACTATGTTGTTACAGGTCCATATAGATATAGATTTGACCCAAATGGCTGTGCAAGTTTCAAGTTGCGCTTTGCCGCAACATTCAACGGGGTGAGATGAAAGAAAGTCTATAAACAAGAAGGCAGTTCTTTGGATTTTCATTAAAAATTTTAGGTTGGCCACAATTTTAAACGCTTTCCACCAGACGACAACCCCTAGCAGTGTACTATATGGAGCTCCATACTCCATCTCGTCCCAATGGCATTTTTATAGGAGTAGAGCGCTATAGTATAGCTTTCCTTACTCTCTCCCTAAGATGTTTGGTTTCCAGCTTAGGTTGCTGTTCAAACGTAGCCCAAGGTATTTCGCTGTATCCTTAAAGATCAAGCGAGTAAAATTTAGTGTTGGCCGATCACACTGAGGAAAATTGTGCTTCCTTGTTACAAGGACCATGTCCGTTTTCTGTGAAATCGTGCTCAGTCCACTGTTGCTGGTCCAGTCAGAGCGCCAACCAAGTGCGCACTGCATACCCTCACTCGGCATACAAGAATATTTTCAGAAAATTACCCTGAAGCCTTGCCCTGCCAGGTTTCTTAGAAGAAATTTTTGATCAAATTGCAAAGACGGGGGAATAAAACCCTATATACCTTGCGGTGTGCCTTTACTCATAGTTGAATACTGACAGACGCCCCACCCCTATGAGCATTTACGATCCTACCTCTAAGCATATGATCTACCCCAGTCTCTGAGTGACTAGTCTACCCCCAGATATGGAAGTACCCGAGTGATTGCCTTCGGTTTGACGTTGTTCAAGGCCACCTCTATATCCAATAAAATGACCATAAAATATTCCTTATATTCAAGAGATTTTTCAATAAGTCCAATAAGAGAGTGGAAAGCAGTTTCCACCGATCATCCCTAAAAGTACGCTCGTTCGGCTTGATTGAGCCTCGGATGTAAGCTTATATTGGCCGATCTAGTGATTTTAATAGAAAAGAGGATAAGCTATAGGCAGTTTTTAAGTCTTTGAGAGTTTTTTCCCACATTAGGTTCATATAATAATATTATTTTTACTTCAGCCCATTTACTAGGAATGTGACAAAGTTCTAGGCCACCTTTGAAGATCACTTCCAGCCAAATTAGGGTTAAGTCAATAGTTCGCTGGACATTCGCAAGAATATTGCCATCAGGTCCTGCCGTCTTATATGGTTTGAAGCTGTTTATTGTCCACAGGATTTTCCGACTATTTACTATATGACTTAAAATTGTCCGACTATTTTCTATACACTTAAAATGGCTGGAGCGGTTCTCGCGTGACGTTTACGAGAGTCCAACTGAACCAACTAAAACAGCTTGCGGTGAGTTTAAACCAATTCAAAAAACAACAATCGAGCAACCAACAATCGAGTGCTAGATCCATTCTGAGAAAGAAATCGTATGGGAGGAGAGGGTCAATTTTTGCTAACCATCAGATAGATGTTCAAGAAAAAACTACACACATATACATATACTAAATTTCGTAACCGTAATGCATCGGGTGCTGATTTCCTTTAAATTCAATATGTGGTCATCAATATTTAATCAACAAAATAATTGTCATCCTTTTTTACCATCATTGCAATGAAAATGATTTTTGCATGAATTAAAGGATACCAAACTATAAAATTATTGTTTATTGTTGTAATGATGAAATGAGGAAACAATGAAAAAGCACTTTAAATGCGCTGTACTCTTTCCAATGCTGTTGTTACACAATACTCTTGATAGTTGTTGGTACTATATGTGCGCTTTCATGTTGTTTTTCCATAATAATTTTTGTAATTAGATTACTAACGTTTTGTTTATTTACTTTTTATGTGTATATGCTATAAGTAATTGAATTTTTTAATCACTTATGCATGAGCTGTGAATAATGTTGTTTTTATATGTGTATGTGTGTGCTATAAAGAAATCGTCTATATGCAGGTAATATACTACATATATAGTTTTTCACGTTAGAAAAGTTATTTTTTATTTTTTTTTTTGTGTATCAAAACTTTATTTAAAAGTTTAAAACTCAAATTTTTACCATAAGCGCATAATTTTATGTACATAATAGGTTTACATTTTTTTTTTTTATTTATTATGTGCATACGTTATATTTTTGGCATCATAAAAAGAAAACTTAATAAGAATTGGTGCGGTCTACAAATCCTTTTTCAAATATCAACTAGTGATAGAGATATATAACTTTAATTAAATTATAAATATTAATACTTACGCACATCCAAATAAATCACCTTCATTATAAATAAGAAAAACCTAAATGTCTATTCGCATTAGTGACAACAACAAACTTTTTTAATTGACAACAACAACATTCGTGTGTTTGATTTACTCGTGTCAACATTTAGGGGCAACGCAAATATTTTGTATATGGATGTTTGATTTTATTTTCGACCCTATAGGTGTATTAGCGGTATCGGCAACAATAAGATTTTAGGCCCCTTCACTTTAATATTTTCAACAGGATTAAAAATTATTGTTCGGTATAGTTGTTTTGAGATTAAGTGCAGTCATATGCTGAAAGTTGTAGCATATTTAGAGGTTAGGTATATATGGTTTATATATATATAGGGATATTGTTTCTTTATTATAGGTTTTAAATCATTGATGATTTTTTGAGTACACATTTAAATGTTAATCTTAACAGCATAAAAAGACAGCAAACCAATTAGAAAAAAATTTAATTTTTATGGCCTACATGCGATAAATTTAATATTAGGAGAAATCAAATATTGCAGAATAGCGACTTGTGTATGTAAACGGTCTTAAAATGGTTGGATGTAAATCTTCACTAAATAATTGTTTTTCAAGAAGTACCTTATACCTAGTTATTCGTAAACCCTTATAAAATTATATCACTTCATACATGTAAACCACTTATTAAGGTAATTTAATCGATATAATTAAAATCGAGAACCTTCTAAATTCAACACTTATACGCACATCTAAATACATACATATTAGCTCATCTTGATTTCTGTTCGTATTATATAAACAATAAAATCGACTTCGCACTAAATAGTGACAACAACAACATTTCTCAATTGACAACAACAATATTCGTGTATTTTATTACCTCAATCGACATTTAGGGGACGAAAAACCAAATATGTATACATTTTATTTGAGATTATAAGTATTTAAATTTAATGTGACATCTTTTAGGTTGGGAAAAAATATCCAATGATACTAAAGATAATTTGGCTCAAATTCATACTAGAATTCTACCTGAAATTTCACTTAAGTAAATTCACTCAAAATAGATAATTCGAAGTCTTCGCAAAATCAAATATGAGTAAATATTTATAATTTAAATTGCACTAACTTAACTCCATAATAGAATCCTACCTTGAATTTCACTTTAAAAAATCCACTCAAAAACATATAATTCAATATTTACGAAAATTCAAATAAACATAAAAATATGAAATTTTGAAAAGCAGGCATTTCTGCCTATTTGCTATAGTTTTGCTCGGTATCAGTTTTCATGTGCTCGGTATTCTGAACTACCTTTATCGAGCAAATCTAGCCTCATGTGCATCTAGTCCTTGATACGATACTTATAACGCCCTTGCTTAGGGGATGCTCGATAATTTCCCAATATATTTTAATATTTTAAATATAAATTTAAAAGTTCAGCAGTATTACTAACATCAAGCATTCTAAATCTGTCGAATTGTCTTGCAAAATTGATTGTTTTAGATTCTTTCGAATTTATTTAGGTTTATATAATCCTTCGAATCCATTATAGTTTCAATACAAATTCTAAATTAGTTTATTTTTAACTGATTCTAAATTCAAAATTTATTTAAGGACCTCCTCAAGATTTCTATGCTTGATAAAAAGAGGAAAACTCAATGAAGTTAATTGTGTAGTTCCTTACAAGATTTTTGATAGTTTGCGAGATTCTTTTTAGAATTGGTAAGATTTTGCAATGAATCTTGTATTTAGTTTGAACCGACGTTACTTATGCCTTTTAAATTATCAGGTTAAACTATCCGGGTTCAGACTTTGTAAGTTGATGAACCTTGCTCTTCTGGCAACCAATACAGGATTTCACCAATGTGTGATGCCTGCGTTCATTTTCGGCCAAACTTACCTACTGGAAATTAATTTACGTAATGCTCGTATATATTTGGATTATATAGACCATGCAGAGCATCGAACAATATACATGTCTATAAGATGTCGGAACAAATGGTCGCATTTACACCTGAAAATTTTAAATCTGGAAGGATAGTGAGCTCTTATTTTAATTCGGAACTCTCAGGGCGTGATGAATTATTCAATAGTTATAGAATAATTCATCATCAGACTGTTGTGTCTGAGCTAGATTTTTCACATCTAGATTGACGGAGTCTATTGTTGAAACGAGATCGCTAGTCCGTGACAATGCGACCACATTTTGTTTACCTTATATATTTTGAACGCCCATTGTGAACTGAACGCTCAGGGAGACTATTGCTTTGTTTAAAGGCTTATGGTCCGTGTAGACAGTAAATTGTCTACCTTCCAGGGAATAGCGGAAGTGTTTGATGGCTAAATAAATAGCGAGGAGTTCCCTGTCAAAGGCTGAGTATTTTATCTCTGTTTGAGAGCTTTCGTGACAAAAATCCCATAGGTTACCAACAATCTCTATTCCATTATTGGCCCATCCCCATAGCGTGATTCGCTATTAGGATGGGCCAATAATGTTGAGCTGGCAAGTGCTCTTTTAATTTGGGTGAATGACTCGTTGCACCCGTTGAGCCAAGAATTTTTTTTTTTTTTTTTTGGCATTTCGTTAAATGTTGCTAAATGAGCATAAATTGGGGACAGTGATTCGGCTGGCGTTGGAATGAATCGATGTTAGTAATTGACCATTCCGACGAATCGCTGAATTAGTTGAAGTTGGCGGGTAGAAATTTTCGATAGCTTCAACTCACCGTATAGCGAAGGTGTTATGCCATCTTGGTTAATTTAATGACTGAGGTATTCGACAGCAAACTGGTACAGACTTTGTGCAGGGTTCGTAAACTTCCATAAGTCATCATTATTGCTCTTACTGCAATGGGAGATAAGCCCATTGATGTACCAGATATAAGGTTTATGAAATCAAAATACCCAATAAGTTAAATAATCAGATTACTTGTCGTGCAGTCGCCGAGTGTTTTACATATTGTTTCGACCACTAGACGGTCAAACATGATTCGTGGTATAGTGAATTAATCGTTCGTTCTGAGGAAACCCGAAAACGATATCACTCGATAATTATAATATAAATTATGCCTCACGCGTTTCGTTTTCCTAGCCGAATTCAAATACACTGTAATCTGATTCTATACCAGTGTTTAGGTTAGGAGTACCTATAGTAACTTAAGGGCCTAACAAACATTTTGTTTCCTTTTTAGTACATTTTAATAAGGTTCATGAGATTAAAATCTATCATCTCCTATACACACGGTTCAGCAACAAAAACACTGGAAAAATTTTGTTTGAAAAAACATAAATGTTGTAATATAAATTCCATGGTTTTCTCGTAAATCAAATTCCTTTATAATTAAATTTAATTTTTTTTTTTCCAAAAATTACCGCAATAACCATTTATTTTGGTTATAAAACTTTTCCTTTTTTTTTCCTCCTATACAAATTTATATTCCTTCATCCAGTTTTCTCGTTTGTTTGTGTGTATATGTGCATAGTTGTATTGAAAAGCTCAATAATTCAATTTGTATTGTTTCCTTCTGGTTTGTGTTGGATATTTGCTGGAAAAAAAAATTTTGTTTTTGTTATAATAACCATAATTACGAGTATTATGACATCAATTTTAGATTCCAAATTTATTTTTATTGAATAATGGAATTTTATCTCTAAATCTACGTACCATACATTTATATAAAGGAATCAAGTATCCACTATATAGAGGGGAAACATATAAGATCATATTGTATGCGCCCAGTTGAAATCGAAGGACAAATAAAAGTGTGGAAAATTTATGACCAATAAAAACAAAAATGTTCAGCTTTTGTTTTGTTTGCGGTTGCAGAAATAAAATTTATTTTGTGGCTTTTCGATTCATATCCGTCCTGAATAATGGATTAATTATTTAAAAATGAAAGGATAGGAAATGTTTGCAAAAAAAGACTCAGCTTTCATCAATACCGCATTATTGGGGGTCGCCATAACACAACATTTGGGGTAAACCATTATTTATGACAATAAAGACTTTTTTAAAGATCAATCAAAAACTTTTTCTCATTTTTTGGCGAAGCAGTTTGTTTCTTTATGGCACTTTTATTCATTCTTAGAATGATATAAAAAAAAAACTCGAAAACAAAGTGAATAAAACTTTTTTGTGTCTGTTGTGCAAAATGTCATGTACATAGACTAGGATAAAACTTAACAATAAATATTTTGGTTCATTAAAAAAAGTTTTGCCAAAACCAAAACCCATATCATCAATGTTGATGCTTATGTATATACATATATAAAAAAAAAGAGATTTTCATCTAATCTTATTGCTAATGAAATATTAAGACGGATTATGACGAATAAAAATTGTTGCATAACGTTTCATAGTTGGTCGTCAACACAAAATCATATATGAGTGGATAAGACATATACGAGCATGTTGAGGCTTTGGTGTTAACCGTTTTATGTTTATTGTCATAAATCCAAAAATATTATGTTTTTTTTATATTTAATAATAAAACGGCTTCAGGGTGTAATCTTGTGAATTTCTTATCATAATCCTTAATCTATTTATATGGTCATATGTATATACGACAATTATCAAATTATTTGTGGATTATTTTGCCTTCTTAAATTGATGAAATTTATGGTGTTTTTTGTTCGTATGTATATGTAGAACTTTAAATTTAAATAAAACACAGAAAAGTGATTTTAATCGTCACTTTATTTCAAAGATAATTTTATGCCATTAATATTTGAATATGATTTCGGACATGTGGCGCGTACAAAGGATTTCTGGACGTATTTCGGCAATAACCAGCACCCGTCATCTATCATTTTCTGCATTGACGTGTCGACAACCCGTATAGATAACAACGTAGACAACGTCGATAATGTAGACAATTCCTAGAGTGGTTTTATCAATTAGTTCTAAACTAAAGGGTGACAAAATTTGTTTCGGAACAATGCGTTATTGGTGATAGTTTTAAAGAATGTCCGTCAATGAATTTAAATCTCTTTTCAAAAAGAGCGGAATTTAAAACTAATTGTGCTCAAATACCATCAATCTACTTCAGCGTCATGTTTATCCATTACAAAATTATTAAATTGACCGAGAACAACGATATATAGCGTTATATAGAGTGGGGCCCTCTTTATAACGGTGGAACGGTATAGAACAGCTCGCAGAAAAATTGGAAAAAACGGCTCACAAAAAATCAGACAAAAAGGTTATAACTTAAAAAAATAAAATTTAACACACCCACTCCATGGCAAAACGAATTCGAGTTCAGGAAGGCTATAAGTGCTACCGAGTTATTAAAAAGTAAAATTGTTCAGATAACCAACACTTGTTCATTTATATAAAAACCAACAAAACCAACAATAAAAACCAAGACATTCTATTAAAAACAAACAATATACTAAGAGTTCTTCAAGCGTCTGGGAAAAAGGTTCATAATGGTGACTTCAATGCGAAGAATACTCACTGGAGTTCCAGATTAACTACAACTAAAGAAAATGTGAATCCATTTCAACTGGAAAACCAACATATTGGCCATAACTGACCCAGGAAAAATACCTGACCTGATCGATTTTTTTATAACCAAAAGTATTTCTGGACTCTGCTTATTTGACCATCGCCGTACATTTTCATTCCTGATACATCCCTCTTTTATACTTGGCAATTAGATGGAAAAATTGGAAAAATTTGAAAACTTTAATAGAAGCTGAGTTGAACTAATCTGTAAGATGAAATTAAATTGAAAAAACGTTAGCCCGAATGCCGCTTGATTTACGGCCACTAATCAAACGCCCATTACTTTGCTTACTTGATCACTGCCGTACAATTTCATTACTGATAAATCCATCTTTTATACTCATCATTTGAATAGAGTAAAATGAAAATTTAACAGAATCTGAAATGAATTAATTTGTGAAATTAAATTTAATTTTTTTTTAGTTTTAATCGAAACTTAAACTCAGCTATACCTATTTGTTATACTTTGTATATAGGGAAATTTTTTATTCAGTACATACTTAAACTTAAAACTTGTATGGTCAGTGGTCATATTGTGGCCTGCCTAGAAAATCGCATCAAGCATCATTGACTGGAGCGGAAGTTTTATAATTTTTAAGAACAGAAGGAGGAATAGCTTGTCAGATTTTTATCTTCTTCGAAATACACTGCTTGGAATGTTATCGCATTAAATGTTGCACCTGGCACTGTGCAGTTCAGTTAAGTTTTAAAACGATATTAATGTTGGGACATTTTAGGTTCAACGAGCTTCTGTTAAAAAATTTCCCCATGTTTCTCAATTTCATAACAAAGATTTGCATAATATCAAATGTATATACGGTGGTGGGCGAGGTAGTAGACTTATTGACTTTGGATTCGTGGACCTAGGTTCGAGTCCCATTAGCGACGGTATATTATTTTAATTTAATTTCTTCTGTAAATTCCAATTGGTTCAACACATATCTTCTGTTAACGGTTATTGCCGAAATACGTCATATTTTTCAAGTAGTATGGCATGTGTACAAGATGGGTATATAACCATGGTAATATAAACGCAGAGTCCATTGCCTTTGCTAAAATTTTCAATATTTTCTATTCAAATGACAGATATAAAAGATATGTATAGCATAGAAGTATAGCATGAAATTTATAAGCGGCGGTGGTCCAGTAAGCAAAGTCAGTGAGTTTGGATTTATGGGTGTAAGTTCGATTCTCGATCGAGCCAAACATTTTTTGATTTAATTTCTCCTGTCAAATTGGTGATGGTGAAATAAAATTATTCAAATCCAATTCAATTCTGTTCAAAACTTCAATATTCTCCATGTATAAAAAAGCAACTATAAAAGGGTATGGGTATATAGAGCGGTAATGAAATTGTACGGCGATGGTCAAATAAGCAGAGTCCATTTCCGTTGTTGTTAATATTTTCAATTTTTTTTATTCAAATGGCAGCTATGAACGATAGGAATATCACTATTTATATGTATAGCGGTGGATCGGTGGTAAAAGAAGCTGTGTGATTGGATTGTAATCTTGACTAGTTCAAGCCTCAATATATATTTTTATTTTTATTGAACATTGGTCATTTTTAAATCAAAAAGTGATTTTTTTTAATTTAATGAGAAATGTGTGGATGCCCGCTAAAATTTTCTTACCCTTAACCGAGGTTCGAACACTGCACAACATCCACGAATCCAAATCCTATGATCCCGCTTACTTTACCACCTAATCATTTCCATATATAGATTTGCCGCTATACTCATCCTTTATATTTGCCAATTGAAGGCAGAAAATTAAATAAATTAAATTAAAAATTATTTAATGCCAAACCGAGGCTTGAACTCAAGTTCACAACTCCAAATGCAACGACTTTGTTTACTGGACCACCGGCGCATATAATTTTGATGCTATACAAATATTTTATGTTTGCCAATTCAATACAGAAAATTGAAAATTTTACCAACAGGAATGGATAATTCATTACGTTCATACACCAGAGATGGCTCTTACATTTTCATTACGGTCATATACACAAGAGATGGTATGGACGCTGGCGAGAATTGAACTCGAGTCCACGAATGCAAAAGCCATGACTCTGTTAACTGCACCACCGCCGATATACAGTATGCTATACAAATCTTTTATATTGGCCAATTCAATAGAGAAAATTAAAAGTGTTAGCAACAGGAATGGACTATGCTCATTTGACCATCACCGTATGTTTCCATTATGGTCATACACAAGAGATGGCTCTTATACTTGCAGAAATTGAATGTAAATTTCAACAAAAGCTGTGTTGTTAACCAATTTTACAGCAGAAATTAAATTAAAAAAATATTGGCACTGACGAGTCTTGAACCTAGAGTCCACAATTTCAAGAACATTGACTTTGCTTACTCGACCAACGGCATATTAAAAATTGGTGTTGAACAACGATAGAAATCTTTACATGGCACAACTGATAGAAATCTTTACAAATAGGTTATAACCTTTATTAAAAATAATCCGGGGAAATTTAAGTATGACCGTGCCATAAAATTTAACACACCCCACTCCATGGTAAAACAAATTCGAATTCAGGAAGGCTACGAATGATACCGGCCACCCTCGGTAGCACCGTAAGTAGCGTTCTTGCTTTGGTATTTGAGGGTCTCGGATTCGATATGAATACCATGCGCCTTTAGCACTTATACCTGAACAAACAATGTATCATTAGGAGCAAAGTTCCATTTTCTGACAGAAGTCCTTCAAAGCCGTATAATTTATTAAGACAAATTTCCATCGGCGATTCAAATTATGTTGGAGCGTTTCGTAAGATAGGGTCAAACGCCGCCACATTGGAAAGTTCTCAATGCATTTGACTCGAGATGCTGAATGCAGAGAAGTATGGTTGATTCATTTATTCGAAGAAAAGTTGGATGTTTGGACAATTTGACATGTTTTTCACCTTTTTCCCCTTTTTCAAACCGGCCCTTAATTGGAGATCAATCAAGTCATAATAAAGATTACCACCACCATTACAAAAGTTTACGTTATTTAATAATTTTTGTCGGGCGTCCCCAAATTTTAAAGCTTGCCAAAATGTTCAAATTTCAATGCTACCTTTCCAAGATTACCATAACTAATTTTATTTTGACGATTGACACCAACAACTAAACCACTCTTGTCGACTCATACAAAGTTGCATCTATTCTTGAACGTCCATTACATAAAGCAATCAGATTAGTAGATAAAACAGTAAATGCAAACACAATCCAATATTTGTTTTCAAAATCTAGAAAAAAAAGCTAACTCGTATTCTATCCGAAACGAACTAACGTCGTTCTCAAAAAACTACCTGATTTCAAAACTAACATTAAACTCTTTCATTTAATCAAGACATAAACTAAAAAGTAACATTAGAAAATTAAAAATTATACAAAAAAAATTTAAAACTTTAAAAATACTTTTTGTTGTACAATACGAATGCCAGTATGTATACGCTTTCTATAGTTTTAAACTGGCAAAACAAACAAAACTGACCAAATTACAAAAATTTCCCGTCTACCTTCCTATAGAGATATGTATCCACATATGTACATATACGATTATCCAACAATATAAATGAGGGAAACTTTATTCCTAGTTCGAAAAAAATTCCACCCAGTCGAATTTCACCCAATCTTCAAACCATCGTAAGAAACAAACTCATAAATTTAAAATTTTTATTTATTTCCACTCAAAAAAAAGGTACTGATTCTATCGTTCATGATACAAACCAGCGCCAAAATAATACATTATTGTGTCTATGATAAATAATTAATTCAACATTCCAGTATATAGTAGTAGTGACATCTATCGTACAATAGTGAAATAAACAAGTAATACATTTTTTTGAGTTATAATTAATAAAACTATACCTTTTAATCGCTAATAAGTAATAACTATAATTAATTAATTAATTAAATATATTTATTTTTTTATTTTCATGTTTGTTGACTAGAAAATTGTGCTAAATAACATTACATATCCATGTATATATGTATATACATATATTATATAATAATACATATGTCTAAAGTGAGTGAGTTTTGTGAGTAGTTTTTATTTAAATTAATTAGTATGTACGGAGTACGGAGGGATCACAGGTGTTTAGAAATTTGTAGTGTTCAGCAGGTTGGTGTATTTAGGATTGCACGTTGTCGAGTGATTTTGCACGCAAATATCTAAAAATTAAGCATATTGAATACAGATTCATATCAGAAACGAGAAAATTTTACCTTCGCCGTGCGATTCCCAATTCAACTGGACCTTCCTTTATATTTTTGAACAGTGAAATGGTCTCCGCGTGTGACATTCCTTTCAGTGAAGCATCATTGATGGATAGAATTTCATCACCTAGAAAATATACCAGATAGAAATATACCAGATACTTAGTTTAAGAAAAATGTTGTCCGTAATCCGGAACACATACCAGCCAATAAACTTCCATCGTCAGACGCTTGGCCACTGGGAAACACTGTTTTCACAAAAATTCCCATATTTCCTTTCGGCGAATCCCGTCCGCCAACTATACTAAATCCTAGTGATCTCATTCCATGACCCTTATAAAATATAACTCGCAACATACCACATTTCGACTCCTTGGTATTTTGGACCGGCAAATTATCGACCTTGTTCATCAAATGTTTTGCGACCATTTTCTGTGGCGACATATTCGGGCTCGTCTCACTGCTCGAATTATTCGAGCTTAAAAGCACCGGAGTCTCGGGTAAAAAGTCTTTTTGCTTTGAATCCAAACTCAAACCTCTCGATCGCTGGGGTATCACCAAATTTTCCATTACACCGGGCGGCGATTTAGTTCCTATCCGAATCGAGCGATACTCCAAATTTTCTGTACAAAACGATTTCTCATTCAATTGACATTTTTGTATATGACTTATGGTCTCGGTCAGTCCACTCGATGCTGGCGATGAATCAGCCGCGGCTTTTTGATCATCAAGCACGAGCCGCTTAGCTCCCAATACTTGAGTATAACCCGTCTTAGACAATGCCTCTACCCGTTTCTTACTCAACATTTGCCATTTTTCATCGTCCGAAATCGTATTGCTGATCGAAATACGATTCGCGTATACCGGAACATAAGAATTGCCTGGATCCATGAGTGGCGTTAGGACGAGCGGAAAAGATTTTCTACTCATTTTCGAGCTACATTTTAACTCATTAGTATTTGGTGTGGATGTACTTCGATTATTTGGTCGCCGCAGTATTGTCTGCAAATACTTAGCCGATTCGCCCTGATTGTCTTCGATCAGATCATCATCGATGTCGGTCACAATCAAATCGGGTACATGATCTTTTTGGGAAATCGTTGATAAGCGGCGCATGTCGTCATCGTTGGAGTGATCGATGCTAGTGTTTTTTGTCATTTTTGAACCCGCGTTGTTTGCCGAATTGTTGTGTTGTAATCCAAATGTAGCGAGCTCATCATGCGCAATGACAAGGTCTACAATGTTATCCATAAAATTTTCGAGCAGCTTTCGAACCGTGTTCAATGATTTAAGCCCACGTAAATGGTGTCCATTTACATTAACAATTTCGTCTCCTATACGGAGACGACCGTCACTGAAATAACAAAAAATGCAATGTTTAAATTTCGTCTTAAAATTTCATTGTATGTATGTACGTACCTGTGTGCCAAACCATTTCGCTCGATATCCGCAATAAAATATCGCATCTCCATATCGGTCTCATCCAAATTGATCGATTGAGACGTTAAAATAATTCCGATCGAATCATCAGTGCATTTCTTCTCCAGTTTTATTTGCCTGAATCGTCTTCGTATTGTGCCGCAATCATAATTAAAATTTGACGTTTGTATCGATCCAGACGAAGATAGACGACGCCGACGACTTTGGTCACCTTTTAAATATTCCGCCTGGCGGCCATCACTATCGTATCCCGACTCATTTGAACTCAGACAACTGCTCAATCTTTGGTAGAGTATTGGTTCGTAATCCTTTGAGGTTGTACTATTTTGTCGCGACACATTTAGTTGTATGCTGGACGCTGTATCATCGAATGCAGCGCTGCTTGTGCTGCTACTGCTGCTGCTACTACTACTGGTACTGCTGCTACTACTCATCCCGGTGATCGGGATTTGTGAAGTCTCACAAATTTCCGATTCAGTCATAAACGATGAGTCATTGAGTGAAATGGAATCGATATCGGTGCGCACGCTGGCCGTCGAGCCACGATCGCTTCGATCGCGTAACATCATATTCTCTTTAAGTCGTTTTTGATTAACAACCGATCCGCCATTTTCTTCGGGCAATACGGATAATTTGGAACGCAAAAATGCGTACGGAAAATGTCCTCGCTTCGGTTGATCAGAAACACGCGTTATATCATCACAACTCGAACTTTTCCCATTCGTATTCACACTGATCGGAGCGTTATGATATGTATTGGTACCATTTTTACCGGTTCCATTCGGCAGTGATGATGTTTTCGCTAAATTTAGTCCCTCAGTCGGATCATCACATTTTATGTAGGAGGATGTGTTTAGCTGACTCGTTGAACTCGATCGATACAGTGTTGCTGCCTCGATGGGATGCTTTGGGTTTGAACTGTGTTTACTGCTTAGCATACCGGTCGAACCGATTCGATGGAAAAACGATCGAATTGGGCTTTGATTACGGCCCAAGTTTGAATTTATTTTGGAAAAATTTTCATACGCCGAAATATATCCTTTCTCCGCGGCTGTGCCTCCATTCGTCGATTTAACTTTGCGTAGCGTCCCGGATGCCGTATAATTACTATTCCCCGACGACGGTGATGAAGGTGTTGACGATGATTGTTGGAGAGGTGCCGCTGACGATGATGATTTTGTTGTATCACCTCGTCGCAATAAATCAAATTTTTTGCCCATTTTACGCCCCCATGTAAAGACTGGAATAAACCACAACAAAAAGACAACATGAGTTTTATAAAAAAGGAATAATAATTTACGGTTATTTCTTAAGACATATAAATACAGATCTAATCCGCGATTTGTGTATATTTTTTTTTCTAAATCAAATTATGTACGATTTTAATCCCGTGATCGTCAGATAAATCTCATACATCATTCGCCAAAATGTCAACATTTAAAATTTCAATTATGTATTTATAATAAAACAACGTCTATTTGAGTGTTTAAGAGCAACACGGAAAAATATATTTTTTTTTTGTACCTCGAAGAAGATCAAAAGATCATAAACCGCATAAAATAACAATTTACTCATTTCTACTTTACTGGTGTTGTTGTATGCGCTTCTTATGTACACATTCTTACACCACAACTCAACGATGATAATAAGCAGTTGTCGTACAATTTCATCAAGATGGAAATGAAAATGAAAATTGAATTCTTCTGTGCACTATAATCTCGTCTGTGAAAGTGATATGAGCGCGCAAATAATTAAGGAATCTTGGATACTGCAATATATGCATATATGAACGTGAATAATGTGAAATCAGAGTAATAAGAATTACAGGAAGAAGTTTAAGAGAACCGATACAAATCAAGAGAGGGTAGAACAGAAAAATATTAGGTAAACGCAAACGGCACTTTTAAATTTTATTAAGTGAACGATTAAACCAAAATAAGGTGCTACCTGTCATTTGAAAGGCTATTGTTACTGTTTAGAGTTATTTGTAAAATAAGTTTTGTAAAATAAGTCGGGAATAAATAAATTTAGCGTTAGCTACAATTAAATTGGTGTTTTATTCACAATCCAGTGATCGAACCTTGTTTGACATGGTGAAAACGTAACAAATTGGTGACAATGGTGGGATTGTGAATAAAGAAATGTATCTACTAGACAAATTAAAGATTTCCGTATTAAAGAAGGGGTTGGCGCTGCGTGGTTTTGTCAACTGCTGCGGATGAAAAGGATGTAAATATGCAGTACAGGATGTTGAGGCGGTATTGGTACAATCTGGGAATTTAGAATTGGCCCAGTTAATGGCTCTTGCTATGGAAATAGATCAAGATTCGAAACAGTCTAGTAATCAATTAAACCAGAAAATGTCAGTCATCTGCTCGGCCAAATCAATACATGAAGAAAGTGAAAGAATATAATACGAAAGAGAAATTTCAAGAGATGAATAACACTCTATATGGAGAAGTAATGAAACTGCAACCAATGGTTCAACAGGTTCAACAGAAATTTCAAAAGGACTCGTTTTCTCTTTCTCTTATTCTCGTTTAATATAATCACGGGAAATGTACAACCAGGTGATGGGTCTAACTTAGGAACAGCCACAGGACAGGGTAAAGTCATAACAACCAATACTGATTGGCAATACTGAGTTCTAAGACGGAGTACTGGTTGCAAATATAGTGGATGAAGTTATTTTGGGTATGGACTTCACGATCGCGAATGGCTTCGTGATGGATGTTGGGCGAGTATAATGGCATCTCTATTTGAGTAGAGAAAGTACGGTATATGTATGTATCAAGACTATTCAGGAATTAAATTGGGTATTCCAAATCCAATGATCGAACCTTGTTTGACAAGGGTAAAACATAACACTATTATAGCCGATACATAAATCTAAAAATAGTTGTTTACAACTCCGCTTTACCCAAAATGGCGTCTCTATTAATGAGAGTGATACGCAGGCTGTTTCGTTATCGTGTATATATGTTGTAGGCAACATTTAGGCTGCTGTTATTAAATATGTTTTATTTGCCTATTTTGTAAATTTCATGCATTTTTTGAAAAGTGAAATCGGAAATTGTTGAAAATATGAAAACACAACATTTTTTAATTTACCCTGAATGTTGATTAAAACATGTACGTATATAAATCCGATTTTCCATTGACTTAAATTAGACCAGTTTTGAACCGAAAATCGAAAGATAATGATGCGATAAACTCTAAAAATATCGATCAATATTGATTATTGACAAATTGGAAGATGTACTCTAGTGGACAAAACTGAAATATGTGAAGCCATATTATAACAAAAGTGTCAAAAGTGATAACAATCCAAGAAAAACACGTACTGCTATTTAGTAATACTTTCCCAGAAGAGGCAGTGGCTGACTTTAAACTGTGCGGTACGTGTAGGAAATCACTGGACTTGAACAAAGTGCCCAAAGTCGGTTGCGTTACGACGGCAGCTACTTAATCCTGATTTGTCCTGGTCAACCTCATTGTATAAACAGTACAAAATAACAGTAAACTAGGATTCGTTTAATGCTAACATAGTAACCAGTTTTGTGGCAGCCAACACCGCCGCTGACGGTTGGATCGAGAATCTACAGTGCGACAGCGGTGCACCGGAGTCGAAGGTTCTACTTACAAGACAGCACACTATGCTGTGCAATGAAGAAAATTGTCTTGGCATTGCTCCAGGCTAAGTGTGTAGATAAGAACCTTACAATTCTCAAATTTTTCCAAATTCTGTGCAGTATATTGGATGAATCACAAATAGGATCTTTTCGTGATAATATATATGTATATATATATATATATATATATATATATATATATATATATATATATATATATATATATATATATATATATATATATATATTACGCCAGCTGGGCAAACCGTCGATGTTCCGTACACTGAGTGCTATAACGAAAAACATTGGTTGAATCGCCTTAAGATACTGCACGAGTTGAGTGATGCATTTTCCGATATAAGCGTAACCGATCCATTAGTAGATTTGACTGGTCAACGAAGATCCCGTTATGCGTTGCATCTGTTTCAATACATTGGTAGAATGTGTGATGGCACTGCTGCAAGCCAAGAGTAAGATGAATCTCTTTGGCAAATATCGTATTGTGGACAACTGTGCGGCTTATGTAGTTGAATACGTTAATAAGTCCAATCGAGGAGTTACACGATGAACACTCGGAGAAAGAATATCAACAGTTATTGACAGGCCTGCTAGTATTTGCTTCACCAAAAAAGGAGTATAGCCAGCATTGACATTGTTTACATTCCTACCGTTTGGCCACACGAAAAACAAAAGGTTAGCCCCTGGCCTTGATCTGAGATCATATCGTAACACCGCTAAGCGCAGAAATATTGCAACTGCATATAGTCGGTGGCGTCGCCATATACCGCAACATCAATAGTTTCACTTATTGTAACAGAGTTAACATTGACATTTCCGAGATGAATTTGCAGATCCAAGACCCAAAGGTTATTGATGTCTGTCTAGTAAACGTAACAGTCAATCGCATCTTCAAATTTAATTCAGATGTGTGTACAGCCATTCGGGCACAGCGTTAGCATAAACTGAGCTTTGGATGTTACGATCGCTTTAAAAGTAACTAAAAACATCGTTAAGATTATACCAGAATACGAGCCGGATCTCACTACATCAATCATGATGGTCGGAGACTTTAATGTTAATGTCTTAAACTGCTCAATTTGCCTTCAATCGAAAATTCTTCAACATCGCTAGGTAATACATGTATTGATTTAACGTTTACCAGAAATCTCGATGTATCGCGTAGGTATTCATGTCATATGTCAGTATACGTGGTACAGATACCCACATTTTTTGCAAAACTTGTTGGAATATGGAACGAAACAAGGCTGGACCCAGATTGTTTGTATACAACGTTTATATGCAATAAATATCGGTATATAGTGAACTTTACACAATCAATATTAAAGTCATTACCTTGTAAAGGGTTTTCCAATAAAAGGTTTCATTTGAGCTATTGGGGCAGATTAGTGATGTGAAGAATCGAAACCGTGCAGTGCGTCGCAAGAACAACTGAGAATATTGCTGCAGTAGCCCGTAGTTTCATTCCACAAACGACACTGTATTTTCAGACATAGGTCTTAAGGCTTTTAAAGTTCCTTTTAACACAAGAACTCAAACCGGTCGATCACCATAAACGTCGTATCTTCGCTGATTGGGTCCTTCAAATGCTTGATGCAACCGGATGTTTATCCGTATTTTCATCGAAAAATCATCTTCAGTGATTAGGGCCATTTTCATCTCGGAGGCTACGTTAATAAGCAGATCTCTCGCATTTGGGCTCAGAAAATCCAAGAGTGATTGTTGGAAAGCCTCTCCATCCTCAACGTGTCACTGTGATTGGACCTTACTTTTTCGAAAATAAGACAACTGTTACGGTGAATGGATTGCGCTACCAAGCTATGATTAATGATTTTTTTATGGCCGGAATTGGAAGATATTGATGTGGACGACGTTTGGTTTCAGCAAGATGGCGCTACGTGCCACACAAGCAACGAAACAATCTCAATTTTGAAAGAAAAGTTTCCTGACCGTGTTATTTCTCGACGAGGTGATCACAATTGGCCACCGAGATCTTGGGATTTAACACCATTAGGCTATACCATCAAGATGGAATTCGTGAAGTTATCGAGGACATACAGCGGCAAATGTGCGAATTGGTCATGAAAAATTTCATGAAAATGATATGGTGCTACAAGCGTAGCCGTGGCGGCCATTTGGCTGATATCGTTTTCAAATGTTAATGGCATGGCATACCTTCCTCTCTACAATGAAATAAACATTCATTGACTTCTCTTAAAGAATACTCGTTTTTTTTAATATCAAAATGAAACTTCTTATTGGAAAACTCTGTGTTTGTCCGCGTTAAATAGATGAAATGAAGAATGGTGGTATAGGTAACGATGAAAATCTGGATTTTTGAATTTTGAGAAATCATTACCGATCCATGACGGGGAACAACAAGTAATGATATTAATATTGATCTTGTAAAGTCCGCTTATGTTTGTTTTCGAACTCAAATTTGAAGTAGGATCAAGCCTCAAATGTGCTCCCGAATCCGAATTTAGTTTTAGATTTTGTCGCATTAATTGATTACTTGATTCGAAAAGTCAATATTTAATCTGAATTCCAAACGTTCTGAGCACGAAAAAACATTTGAGGAATTCAGCTTGACTTACTAATTCAGAGGTATTATTTATGAAAATCGTTATGATTCATTCTCTGCGGCTTCTTACGATTTCAGATGAATAAATTGTTTATATACATCACAGTAATTGTGTATATAATCAAAAGCAGCAAGAATACATTATGTAGAATATTTTATTAACAAGATCTAAACATAAATAAATCTAAATAATAACCCCAAGATTTGTATATCTCGTTTGCGATCTTGCAACAATATCTATGTATGTACGTATTTACTTACACGAGTCATTACAAATCCAAATGTTTACGAAACAAAATGTCGACAAACATTAAATTCCGCTTCGATCACAAATAATTATTGTCAAACTGTAAAATAATTACGATTATAAACTATGTATCTATCCATACATATATCGGACTCGTATATATACGCATAAAAGGCAACATGCGATCGCAACATATTTATATGATCGATCAATTGCAATAACAATAATAATATATCACAGTCAATAAAGAGTTCTTTGACATTTTGATTAGATAACATTTTTTATGTATGTATGTAGGTACATACATGTATGTATATGTTTGGCTATATAATATGGTTATTCTAACTTGATTCTTGTTTTTTGGTTTGATTGCTTCTTAAAGACATACATATTTTTGTGTTTTCTTTTATTATTACTAAATAAAAATAATAATAAAAAAAAATTTTAATATTAAGAATGGTGATCAATGATCACTTGTTTTGTTGTTGCGCGCGGTTGCTGTTATTTTATGCGATCATTATGTTCTCTGTAATAAAATATCTACGGAGGTACACAAATTGAATTTATAAGTAGATTAACAGTTAACTCTTTGTTTTTTTAATTATTAAGCCTAGATCACTTTTTGTTGATCATGATCGACGTTTGTACATTGTATGTATGTAGCATGCACATTTTTACTATTAATAATGTAAAATAATCGTTCCGTGAGTTTGTAAATTTGCACTGTTCTGATAAAATACATTATCTTTCACTTTTCTAATAAAAACGATGTGTAGGTATTTTGTTTAAAAGATCAAATGATCATATACATACTTATTTACATTCTCTTCACCTCTCACTTTTTAATAACAAAATTATCTTGGATACCTATGCAGTTTTTATTTTGGTATAGTTGTGCTTCTCGTTAATATAAAATCTGTGATCATATTTCAGAGATTTTATGTTGTTTTTGCATAAAAAGCAAAATGATTATGTTGTTGCCTTTTGTACAAAATTATGATCGTTCATCAAAACTGTATATACGTATAAATAATTTATTATAGTTTCATAAAATAAGATTAGATTACAGACAATTTTGTTGGTGTTGTTGTTGTTGTAGCTGTCCAGTGGAACTAACATCGAGATCATGAGTTTATTGATCATATATGATAGCGCTCACATTTTGTGGTATTTTAGTGGCAATTATTGTGATTTGAAAAAAAAATTGTTTTACTGGTTCAATGATGTTTGTTGATTAGATTTCGCGGTTGTGCTTTTGTTGAAATTTAATTTCAATTTACAATATACATACATTATTTTATGGTACTGAGCATAACGATGGCTCTAAGAATTCGAACTGATATTTTGTTGTGGTCTAGCAAAAAAATGCATGATTCATGATTAAATGCTATAATTTTGTGGCTAATTATTCCGAGCAGACAACGACCACCTCAATAACTAAAATATCAGTATATACACACTCATCGCAGGATTATCGCGGTACCCGGGGTACAGCCCGATCCAAGCGTTATAGCTTTAATCACTGTGATTGCTCGGTATAATTCGAGTAAAATTCCGAAACACTATAAATCATGTTAATTTCGATGGAAACTTCAAAATTTGAAAAATTTCGTGAACATTTAATTTTAAAATGTATGTAAGAAATTTAAAAACTGCTGTAAAATTGGTAAATTTCAAAAATTTATAATTTTTCAAAACAAATTCCGACAGACTATACGTCTGAATCATAAGTATGTGTACAGTATATCTTGGATTGATTGATTCAATAAATTGAAATAATAAAATAATTGTAACTGAATTTTAAAAACAAAGAAATTTTTAAAATTTTTAAAATTTAACGGTACTTCAGTTAATTTTAAATCATCAATAACAAATATTGAAATTTTCACCAAAATTATGAGAAATTTTGAAAAATATTGGAAGAATGAAATGATCAGCGCAGATAGATTTTTAACTATTTTGAGGAATTTCAGTTTTGTAATATTAAAATGAAAATTTGAATTTTTTTCTAAAATCCATGGAAATTTATAAATTTGAATAATTTTTTGGAAATTCGATGAACTTGATTCATCGAAGTTCTGGCACGGGAAAATTTCGGTATTGTTTTTCGAAAATTTTCTGAAAACTATTGGTCATTTTTAAAACTTTGCGGAATTTTGCGGAAAATTGCAAATCTCCAAAAATTTGTTTAAATCTTTTATACTTCGAGTGATATTCTGAAACTTGAAAATTATCTTAATTTTCAATGAAAACTCAAAATTTGAAAAATTGTAGTTAACTGCAAATTATGAATTTTGAATTCGCTAAAATTGGAGAAATTCACAAATTTAATTAAAAACAAACTACCTGTTTTATGTAGTTCTGAATATTTTGAACAAAGCTATGTTGTTTATAGATGTGATCGCAATCTTGAAATAAGCAATAGCCTGCATAGCTGCATGTCTCGATTCGATTGAAGAAGTAATTAATACATCAAATTCATTCTTCCACATGCAATATAAAGTCAGACGCAGAATCTCTATTCGTTGATGCCATGCTTGGATATAATTTAAAACCAAATTAACACCATTGCCAATTATCAGGAGAGGTTTTTAAATCTTGTCTTCACGAATGAAGTAGATGTGTTTAAAGTAACTGAGTTACCCAACCCATTTGTTGTTAATGATGTCAACCACAAACCTTTGGATATTGTATTTGAAACTAGCGACTGTACGCCTAAACCAAAACACCTCCAACAAATCAAATACAACTTTAAGAAGACAAATCACATTGGTCTGCAAATTTACTTAGAAGCGGTGAATTGGGAAGAAATTCTAAATGCAAAGGATGTGAATGAAAATGTCGACAAATTTTATGAGATCATACACCAAAGCTTTGAACCCCATGCTCACTCTCCTTGTTCGATGACCGGCTTATAAATCTAAAAAATCGTAAGTGTAAGGCTTATACTAATATGATGAAATCAAGTCTCGAGGCTGACAAGCGGCCCTTTTTACAACACAAGGAACTTGACGTGTATTTCAAATTAAAGTACAAGGCCTATTTGGATGGCGTCCAAGAAAAAATTGGAATAAATCCAAAACAGTTCTGGAAATACTTCAGATCTAAACGTGAAATCGAGGGGTACCCTTCCAACATGACATATAATAATATCAGCACCTTGAACGCCAAGGAAATAGCAGACATGTTTCCGGCATTTTTTCAATCTGTCTATCGACCAAACGTCAATACTGAGTACATCGTTCAATCAAGCAGTATCATATTAATCACTTCTCCAGCCATATCTGATGAAGACATTCTATCCGCATTGAAGTGCTTTGGAAACGGATGTGGGCCTGACGATATACCCTCATCTATATTAAAAACATTTGCAAGTATTTTGGTAAAACCATTATGCAAACTGCTCAATCAGTTATTAACCACTACTGTGTTTCCGGAAAAATGAAAAGTCTTTAGATAACATCATTAAATCCGGAAAATGCGATGATGTTACATGTTACAGAGGAATATCCATATCATCATCAATCCCGATATTATTTGAACTAATAGTTTGCAATGCTTTTAAATCCACAATAATACGTCATAAATCTGTCAACCAGCACGGGTTTATGCCTGGCAGATCAACATCTATTAACCTGGTTGAATTCATCAGCAAAGTAATGAATGAGATTGAAAAACATCATCAAGTGGACGTGGCTTATACGAACTTTAGTAAGGCATTTGAATCTACATGTCTTCATAAAGCACTCCAAAGTTTACATGCATTCGGATTTTCATTCGATTACATTAAACGGTTTAAGTCGTATTTAACAAACCGTCTGCAATGTGTAATAATTGACTATAAGAAATCCAACGTTATCAAAGTGACATCTGGTGTTCCCGAAGGATCACATATTGGACCCTCGATCTTTATTGTTTTTAGTCATCGGATAACCCAGATCATAAAAAACTCAAATGTTCTCATCTTTGCTGATGACGTAAAAATTTATCATACGATTGAAGAAATGGGTGATGCTGACAAACTGCAAGATGATCGCAATAGGCTAAGCGAGTGGTGTGATTAAAACTCATTACTCTTAAATATCAAGAAACGCAACATTATGTGTTTTCATCGTAAAGAGAATCTAATAATTAAAGCGTATTATATTAATGAAAATGAAGTTCAAAGAGTACAAGAGATTACTGATTTGGGAGTCGCGTTCGTCGAAAACGTTAGTTTTAACAGACACATCGATAACTGTCTTGCTAGGGCGATCAACTGCGGACTTCAAGGATATTCAAACATTATTTGCACTCTATTTCGCTTATGTAAGATCTCAAGTGGAATATCGTCTGGAATCCTTACTATGATGAAATATTTAAAAGTATTTATTTTCTTAGGGGCACACTATGCTTCGGCTCTGTAGAACACACTAGGAAAGCAATCCTTCTTGACAAATAAAGTATTTTAGAAATTCAAAATTTATTATTAAAAATGAAAGGTGGTTCTATACCATTTATGTATGTATGAAATACGATACGGTACTTTTTCCAATCAAAGCAGTCCACTAGCCTCAATTACAGCTCTTGTTCGTAAGATCTTGAATTGTTCGTGGATCACTACTATAGACTTAATTTTTCAACAAAACGTTTAACTCTTGAGAAGACGCCTCAAAGAGGTGCTTTGTCTTCACGAACATTTTCACTTAAAGCTGTTACTATTTTCACGAGTACGAACCGGACAATGGTGTTCATATGCTCTATGTAGGATCTGCTACTGATCCAGTTCCTTCATGACGTTCAAACATTTTGCGAATTCCGAGGAATGACAATTTTCGTAATAAGTTTATGGATAACCAAAACGCGATCTTGGTGAAACAATTTTCGGGTTGCCACCGCACAATAATTTTTTTTTCAGCTTTAAACAAACTAACAGATGGAACACCCTTTGTTTCACTAATCCGGTTAAACCAAAACAGTTGTTTAAACTATATACATATATTCACATAAAATTTCTAAATTCCATAGAATTTTCAAGGCCAAGGAATTTTCACATCGCTCAGAGTTAGTTATAGTTAAGTAAAATGTTTAAGAAATTTTCTTTGTTCAAACAATCGACTTACGGGCATAAATCTAGATTTGATTTTGAACCGCCTTTATTTTACAGAATGCATTTATACGAGGGACTGTTGAGTTATATCAAGTATTCAAGTTTTATGAATGTAAGTCAGTGATCCTTCCTTTATACCTTATTACAAATATTTAAATTTGTAATTTTTGTATCGGTGTGAAGTTTTTACAAAAAATACACAAATTTATGCGAGTGTACATATCTTAACAGTGTACAAATCGTATATAGGACATATATAAAAAGGAATGAACTTTCAATATTTATCAGGAGCCCCACGTTTTTAATAGTAATGTTTTATACCAATTTTGAAAGATTCAAGTGTCCATACAATTTAAAAAAGGCCTGGTCAAGCATGAATTTGAAATGGGCGCCGTAGGTTCCGTGAACAGTGTACTTTTCTATTGTAATAATAATAAATTTTGTTTTCAAATTATATTTGTTTTAAATTATAGACAACAATTCAGGTGAACTAAACTATATTAGGAATCTCAACCACAAATTCTTGTGATGACTAAAGAGCGATTTCCAATGTACCTGCTTGAATGTTCTCTATATTGGAAAGTATATACAATCTTCCGAGTTGTGCATCCAATGGAGTACCGTTTTTACATCTTTAAACCAAATTCCCTCAACACCCTGTACTTCAACAAATATTGAACATTTCATTTTATCAATAATACTCGTTAGTCTTTCCATCTAATACACGTTTCAGAATTTTTTCAAGTTTTGGACCTTGAACTTTCAGAGAATCATAAAATCTTTCAAAAAATTCTCTCTCAAAATTTCATCAAAAAAATTATTTAAAAATATTTTAGAATTCTTAAAGTGAGTTAGAATAAGATATCGCACATGCCATAGAAGAAAAATCTAAAATTTTTTGCTACCTACATTTAATTATTAAATAATTAATTTAATTAGTTTTTTTCTGAAACAATAGTTGAATTTTCTGTGGATTAAACTTAGTGTACATTCAAAATATCCACTCGTTACGAATGATAGTTCAAAAGTTATGAGTTTGTGACAGACTAGACAGACGGACTGAACGAAGTAAGACCATAAGGGTTCCGTTTTATATTTTATGTACTGAAAACTAATAATTATTCTCTGGAAATATTTCAAATTTTTGTCAAATTTATTGGTTGCCTAGTAAAATACGATAATTATAAATCGGCCTTGAGTATGTTCATAAATTCGCAGATTTCCAAATTTCTATTTGCCGAATTTTGAAATTTCATGGAAACAAAATTAGGGCGTTGTTTTAATTTCGTAATAAAGGTTAAGAATTGACAGTTTTCTTCCTATTTTAAATCGATATTGAAGTCACCGTATTCTTAATATTTATTCGTTTATTTTTTTTTTGTGCTATCGTTATAAGAAATAAAAATAACGCCCTAATTTTTATCATTTTTATATTTTCATATTGAAATACCACATTTCAAATGTAATTCTACATTAATAGATTTGGTGCAATTTGGTTAATTAAATGGTATTTGATTATCTTAATTAGATTTGAAAATATAAATCAAGAGTCCCACCCTATCTATACATATAAAACTATCTCACGGCACAATATTAAATTATCATATATAGCAATTTAATTTAATTTTTTTTTTTGCGGAAATTAAAAGTTCGATCACAATAAAAGTACAACAAAAAGTTGATTTGTTATTTAATCAAAAACCGTACACTCAAAAATTATCGGTTGAATGGTTATAATGTGTATAGCTAAAGCCATTACATAGACTTTTATATACATATGTATGTATGTAAATATAGTCGAAAGGTTTTTTGTTGTTAACCATACCACAAACAATAATACACAAAAAAAAATGGGTATGAATCTGATTTTAAAATTATAAAATATGAAAGTTTTCAATATTTAGTTACATGTATATAGTACAAATTATATACCTTAACGCTGTTATACACTTATCTTAGTTTATAAACTCACTACATTTTAAATCGAATACTATATGTTCGAGTAGTATGCACAACTGAAAATATTTGGGCAAATTACGTGCGAAAAAAGCTGACAAAAATTTGCAACGTTTTGTAAGTTGAATAACACAGTTTTTTGTTTTGTTGGATATAATTCGTATTTAGCGTAAAAAAAATGCCAATTTTTCTGTTATAAAGGCCTCTTACTGCCATCGTCGTCTGCAACGGTCTCTGCGCGTGTACCATATGGGGATTCTCCTTTCAGAGATCGCTGCACAATTCGTTCTGGATCAGATCTCATTTTCTTCAGATCTCTTCTCAGAGATTTTATTTCATGTACAATATCGGGGATCTTCATCAGATCTCTGCTACGGAAACGTGATAGTAGAAGGCCATCAGATTCGGCCAAACCTCATGGGCTCGCCCAAGAGGTAAATGGGACAAGCGTCTGTATCAATATGGCAAAATAGATTTGTATTCCGATTTGACGGTTTGTTTGCAAAATTATAGCTGCTAATGCATTATATTACAGAAATATATATACATACAAATTTATGTATACGTTCAGATAGCCTATCGTGTTATCTGCATACATCAGTTTAATATGGAGGTTGTTTCTTAAGCGGCATGATGGGTGATCATTAACATTCGAAAACAAATCAGCAGCCAATAAAATATTTTAATGACCACACGTTATACTTATGTACATATTTATAGACCTCATTATCGAGCTATTGAATCATGTTAGCAACAACAACAAAATCTTACTTATAATTCAATAAAATAGATGGTGATCCAGTTATATGTTATTTAATTATCATCGTAGTACATTAAAAATCTTCTAATCAAAATTAAATTAGAGAAATTGCAAATATAAAGCCCACAAAATAGTAATAATAATAAAATTAATTTAATTGGGATTGTAGAGAAAATAATTGTTAATTGCAATTATTAATTAAACCGAAATAAATGTATATGTATATATACATACATATGTATATAATCGTGCCTGCAATTGTAAACGCGAGTTCAACCATTAATTATGATCAAATAGGTATAATCGTCGAGTTGTAATTCATTTTATAAAACTTAAACATATCTTGTTATTTTTAATTATAAATTATCCATTATACCGATATAGGACCGGTTTAAATGTGCGCGGAATGCGCGCACTTACCATATCTATTTATAAACAAAACCATTTCATTAATTCTAATTTAGACATCTTTGTTCGATTACATTTGAACGTTATTTAAAAACTTCTTATTACTTTCAATAATTTTATTATTTGTATTCGACTCCATCTCCTGCGAGATCATATCAATCGCGCATATGTACATTGTATTTAAAATGAATCCTGTGATCTATCCGGCGTAAAAACAAATTAAAAATCGGTACTGTGATTTGTGAGAGAATGTAAAATAAATAATTAGGGCGTTATTTGTATTTCCTCATAATCTGACGTTGGTATTAGTTTGTGATACTTAAACTATGACCAAAAATATGTAAAATCATTTTTATATTTTATGTTAATATTGGTAATAGCGAAATAAAAAAACCGCTCTAATTTTTTTTCGCATTGTTCTAAAGAAAACCGCACCAAGATCACTTATCGAGTAGTATAGCCAGTAAATGCAATAGAGTTACAGAGTATTAATCAATTGTGGTTGCGGGATCACAAAAAAGATGTGGCTATGAAAGTCGCACGATGTTATAGATATAGTCTTTCCGTTACTAGGAGCTCCTGATTGTGGCAAATCTACATGGATTATAAACAACCATAAACTAGGTAGTGATCTTGTTCTATGCGCCTTTAAAGAAGGACGAGTGGATGTTAAATTAAAAGTTACTTCTCGTTGTGTTAAAGAAAATACGGATTACCAAATGTGATATGTGTAAGACCAAATCCGAAACCTCATGAATTATTTGACAGTGTGCCTCATGCTGGAGTTGTTATATCAAGACACACACGTTCTTTCAAATATTTTTCACCAGTTGAGAATGACAGACTACACTCACTTGTGGCGAAGGCTTGATCTTACACAATTATTATAAATCAACAATCTGCTATATCTACCATTATCCAGCCTTTAATTTCTATTCCGTCGGAAATTTGGCCAAATCAACAATCAGCTAAATCAGTAAAACATAAGAAATCCAGAACGTGAACAAAATGACATCAAAAGTTTCTAAATTTTTCAATTTGGTTCTAAAAACTAATTATTTAATTTATGTAATTGGTGAAAGCTCATTGAATCCTAACATTCACAACAACTGAAAAAAAAATCAGGAGGCGGTGTACTTATCGCAGTGCATTCAATGGTTTCCAGTATAACTATAAATTTAACTCCATCATCTATCGACCATTTCTGCGTAAAATTCAAAATAAATCAGACGAATCTGTTTATATTTATACAGCCTATATATAACACCGAGTTCGTATAGTGGAATATATGGCAGATACAGTGATGCAGTGGACGAATTAATTAATCTCACAAAACCAAATGACTTAGTCTTAGTACTGGGTGACTTTAACCTTCCAAATGTAATGTGGAATTATCATCAAGATATGGATTCCTTTCTACCATGCAATATCACATCAGAATCGGAATATGTCTTTCTTGATGCTATATGCTTGGTTTTAACCTAAAGCAAATCAACAACATAGTCAATGCTCTTGAGAGAATATTAGATTTATTCTTCACAAATGATGCAGAAATATTTAAAGTGCCAGAATCACTCAATCCATTTATTGTTAATGATGTTAACCATAAATCTATGGAAATAGTTTTTGATTCAAATGGAATTAAGTAAACAACATCCGGGCAAAAAATAAACCACACTGGACTTCAGCAGTACATAGAAAAGAAGATGCTAACAAATTCTACCAAATTTGTAATAACAAGGTTTTGAAACCCAGATTCCATTGTGCCCGAAAAAATCGAATATTCATCCTCCTTTTTTTGACGACCATCTGATTAATCTGAAGAACCGTAAATCTAAAGCCTATGTCAAGATGATTAAAAGTGGTTTAAAATCGGATAAGCACCTCTCATATATTGCTGATGTACAACAAACCATTACAACCAACCCTAAACAATTCTGGAAATACTTTAGATCCAAACGAGTAATTGATGGTTATCCAACTAATATGTAATTGAACGATATTAAGACATCAGATCCCAAAAAAATTGCTGACATGTTTGCGGATTTTTTTCAATATGTATACAAACCTAAAAACAGTAATTGGTTACCACTCAATCAACCGTAAATGATAATGTACTTATCACTTAACCGGTTATTTGTGATGAGGATATTTTATATGCACTTAATCAGTTTGGTGACGGAGGTATATCGAACTGATTGTATGCAACAGATTTAAAGGAATCCTAACTCAACATATATCACTCAATCAGCATGGGTTTATGCCTAAAATTTACCAACAAAGTTATTAATGAAATTGAAAACCGCAACCAAGTAGACGTAGTGTTTACTAATCTTAGTAAAGCATTTGACTCCATCAGGCATCACAAGGCTTTAGAAAGTCTTTCCAACTTTGGCTTTGCATCCAACTTCATTAAATGGTTCGACTCATACGCATCAGTAATTTGGAGCCCTTATTATGCTAACCACATCAAAAGGATTGAAAGCATTCAAAAGTAATTTATGATCATCATTTTAAAGAAAACTGACTGGGATTATGACCATAGCTTACCGTTTTATGAGAATATAGCCCGCCTACTACCATACACGACAAGATGTTTACAGAAAAAAAATGTGCACTCTGAAAAATGGACGTTTAGTTTTAGACTCAGCTTTCATCGGTAACATCCTTCTTGGCCATATTGATTCACCTTACATATTGGAAAATACTAGGCTATCCATGATCCAATCAAATCGCTGCGAAACCATCGATTTTTGGAGATAGTACGCCACTCAACTAATTATGGTGAAAATTGCCCAATCAATAGATTTGCAAAATCATTCAACATCGCTGAAGAAAACTTTGACTTTCATCTCACAAAGGACTACTTCAAAAGGAACTTGAAGAACTTGTTTTTAAATTTTAAAACTTAATTTATCCGAAATATATCCGATAACTTCTTTTCAATTTATTTTTTGTAAAAAATATACTTTTTATTTTAACGTTAGGTGAAATTTGTCCTAAATCTGGCCTAAAAAAGAACAAAAACAGTTTCAGCTTATATGTGTTAATGTACAAAGCAGAATGTCTCGATATAACGAATTTTATCACTAAGAAAATAAAACTTAGTACGATGATTGCATTATTTTTCGAAATTTCTTTGGGAAACCCAAGAAAGATACAAACATAACAATGAAACCACAAAGATGAATTTGGGTCTGAGCTTCCCGAGAAATATTTCAATTTTTGAAAATGCCCTACATTTAGATTAGAGGGTTTAGGACAATCACGTTTGGTATGACCTCATGTATGTCGATTTAATGATTTTCCGAATTTTCTTGGGAAAGCCCTAGGAAGCTAACACCATAATGACATATATTCCAAGATGTCATTAGGTCTAAGCTATCCGAAAAATTTGGAAAAATTGGGGATTGGGGGGTGGAGGTAATACCAAACATGGTTGTCCTAAGCCCCTTATCCCCTACTTTTTCCAAAATTGAAATATTTTTCAGGTAGCTTAGACCAGGTGAAATGACATCGTGAGCAATACGTCAATATGATGTTAGCTTTCTAGGGAGTTTTCAGGAAAATTTTAAAATGTATTTACCCGGCATATTAAAAAATTAACTTAATCGGGTAAATTATTAGATTTATCAGTCTATCCGAATAAAATATGATATTCTCACTTACACATGTAAACATTTTTAGGATTTAGGACAAAGTTCATCTGTGTATGACTATGTCCGAAACCTGTGATAAAAAATCGTGAATTCATTTTTTGACATTTACTTGAAAATACCGAATACACTCAAATTATTCGAGTCTATTACTATATGATAATTTTTGACAGCTATCGAATAATTTGTGTACGCATGTGCAACATATGATTTATACATACATAATATTATATTCTAAAATTACTAATACAATAATAATAACGTGACATTAAAAGGATTGTCCGATCCATTATTTTAATATTAATTATTTTAAATTTTCTGTGCAATTTATTAGTTGCTCCCAAAAATTTGAGGTTATGAAAACTAACATTGACATATATGACGTGGGGAAAAAACTTATGAGGTGGGGAGATTTATTACACATTTCGGACAGCATAATAAAAAATCCTGAATGTAGGGGAATAATTGTCAAACAAATGTCAAAAAATTAATTCACGATTTTTATCACAGGTTTCGGACACAGTCTATATAGAATTGTGAATGTTGTCCTAAAAAAATCCTAATTTTTGTTTTTTTAGTTTTTAGGACAGATTTAGCACAAAATTCACGTGAAATTATTTTAAATCTTTTTTTTTGACAACTTCTAATCTGAAGAACTTAACTTTTAATTTTTAAAATTGTAAAATTTAAATTTTAAATTTAAACTTTTTTAATCTTGTGTGTAATAATCAAAATTTGAATTGATTATTTGTTTTGAATATGAAATCATACTTGTAATGTACTAAATCGATTTCTTTAATATAAGTAAATAAATAATAAACACAAATGAGCCTATACGAGTATATACACACACATTCTGATCACCAAACATCAATGCAATCTATCTGAGCTCTTCTATTCAAAATATTTATTTTATCGACTCTCTTTGGCTGGATAAAATCATTCGGCTAACTTTAACAGGGTCATAAACTTTTCGATTGTAAACTTAATACATTGTACGCACAATGGTTATTTTTCACTTTTAAATTTTATATTATTCATCTATGTATATTGTACGTATTATTTGTAAATGCTTTAATTGTATTTTTATTACTATATTATTATTTTTCCAACTAATGATGTCTCTAAATTCAATTAATTTCCAATTGCTATAATATAATTTTTTATTTCTACATACTCGTATTTAAATAGTATTTATACTTTTGAAAATACATAAAAACACAAAGATGTAAAAGTTGTAAAATTTAATTGAGTTAATAAAATTGTATAAATAAATAAATTAAATAAATACGACATTTGAAACGTTCATTACGGTTTCAAATGTCGTATTATACTCAGTCGTGCCCCAGAACTAACACCAGATTTTAACATTGAAAATATTTATATCTGAGAGGAAGTGTGAAGAAAAATCTCTTTATTGATACTAGCGCGCGTCTCGGTGTACATTCAACCTAATCCAAGTTCTTTTTTCGATTCTTGCATTTTGTTGTCCTTCATTTCTACATTTACGTTTCTCATTAAATATTTGCATGTGATAGTGGTTTTACCTTTTAGTTGTAAATAATGGCTATACGAGAAGATGATGTTTCGTACGCAAATCACACGTTTGTATAAGAAAAACAGAATTTAACAAAGTTATTTTCTTAACTGAAATTTTATTTGACAAATTGGCCACTCAATCCATAACAACAAATTATATATCGGCACATATTTAACTCAAGCGAACAGCACATTTCTTAAAGCTTTAATTCAATTCAAGGCGCATATTTTTAGCCAAATTGGTATTCATTTCGAAATTGTGTCTCCGCTATAATTTGTTAAAAAAACTCAGCTAAATTTTCGAGTCATATTGATTTTTGTTATGTTTTGTTTTGTGAAACAGATTGAAACTGACGTGCATAGATTGCGTACATAGCACTATTGTAGTGAAGGGAATAAATATGTGCATTTTGAAATTTAGTGAATATTCTCAGGTTCTAACGACCCTGGTGTTAAACACAATAACTAAAATATATCTAGTAATTGGAATTTCAATACCACGCAGATACAGTAGGTATAAATGAACACCAAACTGGTATTGAATACATAAGATGAGTTCGAAATACAAACTTAAATGTACAATGTTTGTAATTTTCAGAATTCGATGTGTCTTGGCTAAATGAACTTGGAAAGAAAATGAACTTTTCGAATCGACCAATAGCATTTGGAACATTTCATTTGACTATTTACAACAATGATGCTCTGTTAAATACTATTTGGGTATTCATTTTGCCTATACTGCGGATGTGGAGACAAAATTCGGATAAACCATTTCCTATGATAAAAGTCGATTTTTAGTATTTTTGTTTTATAAAAGTTCGTGCTTTTCTCTATTTTAATCTCACGCAATCAGTTTGTGTATTTACTTTTACAGACTTTTAGCGTAAATTAATTTACCGCAAATTATAGTAAAAGTCGACTTTTACTTTAAATTTTCGCTTAATTTCATTTTGATAGTCCTAATGGTCATCGACACTGTCATATTATTGATATTCATTCTAATTCAATGTGGCCCCTGTGGTCGGGGGGCACTCACATGTCTCGTAAATCTAATTGCACGAACATGTTTCCTAAGAATACCACCACAGTATCCTTTGCTTGTCGTAGGAGGCGACTAAACGGTTGGATCGCTGGGCTGACGACCCGCATCCGTAAAAAAAAATCAACTGTTTATAAAATCAACAAAAAGAAAAATGGATACCGCCAAAACAACACCGGACCCCCGCTCAAGTACCCGGATACGAGATTTAGGATCGGCACGTGGAACGTGCAATCACTTAGAAAACCAGGAGCGTTGGAGGGTCTAATCACGTGCATGAAAGAGTATCGGCTGGAACTCGTTGCACTTCAAGAAACTCGCTGGCCTCAAATTGGAGACCATGTGTCCCAGGGCTATACGTTGTTCTACAGTGGAGATGACCTCGGAAATCTTGGAGCTGGATTTCTTCTTGGGCCGCAGGTAAAGAAGGCTGTTTTGGATTTTCAAGCAGTCAATAACCGATTGTGTATGCTTCGCCTGCGCATGAAGTTAGCCAACCTGTCGATAATTTGTGTACATGCGCCCACAGAAGTCAGCCAGCCCCAAGATAAAGACTCATTTTACAATGACTTGGACGATCTGATGGGATCTATACCCGAACACGATGTTAGAATGGTAATTGGGGACTTTAATGCTAGAGCTGGCAGAAATCAGGCCGACTTGTGTGAAAACATAGGTCCGTACTCCCGACACGAAACTGCGACCGATAATGGTGAGAGAATGATGTACTTTGCAATTGCTCATGATCTTAGAGTAGCAAGCACATTCTTCCCTCACAAACATATACACCTAGAGACATGGACACATCCTCGCAAAACATCCCGGAGCCAAATTGACCACGTGTTAATTTCAAAAGGGCGAGCTCGGGTTGTGCAGGATGTGAGAACTTATCGGTCAGCAACCAAATACGTAGGCAGCGATCATTATTTGGTCGCTGCAAAGCTACGGTGGAAGTTTTCGTACAGGTCGGGGAACACAGCGAAACGGATGGAACGTTTCGACTGTGAAGGTCTGATAAATGAAGATCAAAAGAAACGATATCAGGATCTTGTCAGCGACAACATTGAGGGAGCTAATTACCAGTCTGACTGCGTGAACTCTAACTGGGAGGTACTGAAAACTTCGGTTGTCAGTGCTGCTCAACAGACTTTAGGTATAGTGAAAGTCAGACCCAAGAATGATTGGTTTGATGACGAGTGTCGTCTTGCAGTTGAGCAACAAAATATAGCCCATAATGAAGTGCAACAACGTCTCACAATCGCAAGGAAAAATAAGGCAGCTCTTGCAAGAAGGGCAGCTAAGCGGATTTGTAGACGGAAGAAGCGAGAATGGTGGAAGGCCGAGGTTCTGAAAGTACAACAACTCAGCAATGAGCGTAGTTCACGTAATTTCTTTAAAGGAATTACTGGATTGCACCATACTTTCAGGCCTTCGTCAACCGCCATTCGGGACCGGGATGGAAACCTCTGTGTCAACATCGACGCAGTACTTGACGCATGGAGTGGACACTTTAGTGAGCTGCTTGATGTTCATCATGCGTCACAGACTGTTGTTGAGCCACCTCTAAAACAGTCTGCGGAGATTTGCACTGAGGAGCCATCCCATGAGGAATTCACTAAGGCCATGCAGAGAATGAAACGAAACCGCTCACCTGGAGTGGACTGCATTAATTCGGAGCTCTTGATATTCGGAGGGGATACTTTGTGGAACTGTCTTTTCGACCTTATTCGATTAGTATGGCGAACCGAAGTTATGCCTGATGAATGGAAAGTGGCCGCGATATGCCCCATCTTCAAGAAGGGAGACCGCTTGAAGTGTGAGAATTATCGCGGTATAGCTCTCCTTTGCACAGCATACAAGTTACTGTCATACATTTTATTGGATAGAATCACTCCTCTGGCGGAGGGCTTGGTTGGTGACTATCAGGGAGGATTTCGTCCGAATCGATCAGTCACTGATCAGGTCTTTTCGCTGCGGATGATTCTATCTAAATATTATGAGACATCCATCTCCGTACATCAGGTTTTCCTGGATTTCCGGCAGGCCTACGACTCGATCAATCGAGAGAGTTTGTGGTCTGCCCTGGAATACCTAGGGATGCCAACAAAATTGGTACGACTGTGTAGGATGACAGTGACGCAGTCTCAATGCTGTGTTAAAGTTGAGAACAGGCTATCGACAATTTTTGCAGTTAACTCGGGTGTTCGGCAGGGAGATGCTCTGTCCCCGATACTCTTTAATCTCATGTTGGAGTACATCTTTCGTAAAACTGAAACACCTCAGCGCAACATCGTATATCGCCAGTCCAATCAAGTGCTTGCATATGCAGATGATATATGCGTGATTGGACTGAATAGCAACGGAGTGAAAGAAATACTTGATCCGCTTGTAGAGTTTTCAGCTTCTGTTGGACTCCAGATCAATGAGTCCAAAACGAAATACCTGATCTCTGGTTTTAGAGACAATGGCACACCAGATTTTAGTAGTGGCCACCACACGTTTGAGGGAGTGAGGAGGTTCAAATATTTGGGCTCTCTTATCACTCACGATAACAGAATGGGTGAGGATATTAAAGTGCGGCTGGCAGCTGGCAGTTGTTCTTTGTATCCTCTAAGGCCACTGCTAAAATCTAAACACTTATCAAGTGCCGTGAAGCTGAAGCTTTACAAAGCGTTGATCAGGCCCGTTGTTATGTTTGGATGTGAAAGTTGGGCGCTGACGGATGAGTACGAGAGATGGCTCCTTACATTTGAGAGAAGAATCATGCGTGTGATTTACGGCCCTAAACGCGAAATAGATGGTACATACCGAGCTCTGTACAATTTCGAGATCAGAGATCTGATGAAGATCCCCGATATTGTACATGAAGTTAGATCTCAGCGAGTACGCTGGCTCGGTCACGTTCTGCGTGCTGATCCGGAACGAATTGTGCAGCGATCTCTGAAAGGAGAGCCACCATATGGTAGGCGCAGAGGTCGTTGCAGGCGACGATGGCTCCACGATGTAGAGAACGACTTGGCCTCTTCAGATTGTCTAAGACAGTATGAAGACCAAGCTCAGGATCGAAACCGTTGGAGCCAGATTGTTGATTCAGTAAGGGGCCAGTAATGGCCTTTAACACTGTTATTATTATTCTAATTCAACACTGTTTTTCAACTGTCTCAGTATTTTCACTATTGCCCGTTTCAATCTGCTATCAAATGTTTGTGCCAAACAACAATTCCAACAGAAAATTTAGCAGATTTTTTTTAACAAAATATAGCGGAGACGCAATTTAGAAATTAATACTAAACTGAGTTTGGTCAAATAAAATTCGCCTTCAATTAGATTCTATTTGTGATTTAAGTTTTACTTGATCTATAGTATTTTGACGAATGTGATATCTATAGGCAAGTAAGTTCCCAAAGTCATGTTAAAGTTACCGCAGACCATAATATAGGTATGAAACGACTGGTACATAAGTATGGAGATATTTTGCGTAGTTGTTGCGGAATGAACATAGATGGATCCGATGACGAAACTAAAGTTGATCTCGTCACTAGTCATGCCTTGGTTGCTAATGTTGACGTGTGGAATTTGATTTTTGGCGAACACGTGCTTGTAGATGGCCACTCCACCGGCTGCGTTTGTGGACGATGAGATGCAGGCTTTTTATTCGGGCAATACATTCATAGTTGTGAATAGGAATGGGCTTTTCATCGATATATACACACCCATGTTTCGCTTAGTTTCAGGTAGTCGTATCTCTAAATCACTGAATTTATATAAATGTCGCTTGCACATTAAAGTTAAAACACAAGTATCTAAGTGGGTGCGGCAGAGCTGTTACAAAATGTTTCCGCCATTGTTCAGTTTGATCAAATTTTTTAATGTGCATTCGCCTGAATGTATGCATAATTATGATGATAGTTATACCACAATGAACGTATTTTCCATTCGCCTGAATGCATGCATTATTCTCATAATGTACACGCATTGATATGAAAACAACAAAAACAAATTATCTATGCATATACTAGATCGGTCGAAACAGATTCGCGAGATGGTTTTACCCGCCGCCTGTTTACCTCAATGTGATAATATGATGAATAACCCTTCGAGATTAAGTACCAATCCTATGCAACCCCATGTATTTATATCAAATGTTATGCTTATAGCCAATTTCGTTCTATTTTCTGAACATGCTGCGTTAAAAACGTTATCACGTTAAAATACACATATAGGGTGTCGCGAGAGAAGTAATTTTGTTAAATGCCATCGTCAATAATAATCGAAATTTTTCAAACCAAAACATACATTATATTGTGGTGCTTGTTAAAATAACTTGAGAAAACTGGATCAGTGCAGCAAATCCACTTGGTAACGTACAACTATAAGTCTTTAAGCCTACTTAAAAAGAAGGAGAAATACAACATTCCATACAAACTTATGAAAGAACTCTGAGTCATATATGTAACATTTCAACTTCTATAATGGATAGTTTCGTACGTTTAATTAAGAATTTATAGATTATTAAAGTTAAGTATTGCACTTGAAAAAAAAATGTAACATAATCGATCAAGAGCATATCACAATACATTCTTTATAATGACGGCGATATTTATTTTGACGTCTGCGATAAATATTTTGTGTAAAATATATAAATTCAAGATTATGACGGTTCTTCCATCTTAATGTAAATCACTACAGAAATTTCTTATGTTGTTCTATATTAAATATTTTTATTAATCCACATTATATATATTGAAATGCATCCAAGTGAAATGAAAGGGAAACAATCGTCTATATCTACATATCTCTATCTACATACTTATACGCATATAAGATGAATAAATTAACATATAATGATCGTATTTTACAAAATTTATAATATAAGATTCGATTGAAGCCTGTATATACATAACAACGTATATAAGTATATATACACAAGTATCTATTAAGACGATGATGGAAAAGAAAATTTCACATCGACGCAACGCAACGATGAAATGCCAGACAATGACAAACGATGACATTCTTATTATTTGATGGCACGTTCTATTCGACAATAATATGATGATGATAATGTACATATGTATATAAACGTGATGTCTTTTCAATATCCCACATATGCTTTATAAATATAAATCCAAAGGTATTATATATTGTATTTTAAGAAAGAGTATATAAGGATTCAATAACAGCCGCATTATTGTTATATATTCATCTGTCTGGGAGTTATTATTACAAAAAGGTTTAGGAAAATTCAAAAAAAGTATTCAGGTTTTTGTAAATTTTATGCTCAATAAAGCACAATCCGACGATATCTCGACTTCCAACATTTTCATACTTTTCACCAAAATTCTTTATAATCAAAATTGAAATTTCGATTTTAAATTCAGAATTCGAAGCCTTTATGGCTGAAAAAGTAAAAAAATCGTTAAAGTAATTTAAATTTTGAAAATTTTAGAAATTCTGAAATCTCCAAATTCTTCAGAAAATTTCAATATCGTTTTATATCTAAAAGTTTCTCCAAATACTTAAAATTTATACGAATTTGAAAAATGTTGTTTCAAAAGAATACTTTAATAATAAAGAAAAGGTGGGAAATATCTTCAATATAAAGGCTATCCTTAATATGAGAGTTAAAATAGAGCCTAGATGCGTAAAACTTGATGTGAAAGAGCAGCGAAGGAGCAAGAAAAATTAAGAAAAATAACGCGTCAAATACCACAAAACCTAACAATATCACTAGAACGGAAACCTTTTAAAAACCAAGTAGAACTAAAACCGCTAGCAAACAAAATAGGTGAACGGAAACCATACTCGCAAATTGTATAACAGGAACCAGTGATTTTAAAGGGTAGTAATGAAAATAAATATTTCTATAAATATAGAGATAATATCAGCCATTTTACAAAAACCACATATGCTAAATTACACGGATAGTTTTGTTAGGACTCGATATACCCATCAGACAGGCCACGAGGAGGGTCAACATAATTGTAATATAAATATCAAAATATCTAGACCTCCTAAACAATAATACGCAATGCACAGCGTGGAACAGTTCTCCAATTAGCCAAAGAAAAATGAACAAAAATAGAAGCTATCCACTGGAAGTCAGAGAACTAGTCGAAGCAAAACGAAAAGCAAGACAAACCTGACTAAGAGTTAAAAATAAATCAATTAACCTAATTACCTAAGTATAGCCTTACTGACCAAAACGACACTGATTACTTCCTTTGAAAAGCGACATAAAACGACCTAAAACTGCACTACTTCCATTCAAAAATGACGATGGAACCGGGCGCTAGAAGTGGAAAACAAAAAGCTGCTTTATTTGCAGCTCACCTTGAAGATACCAGTAATTAAAGTAGATAAACATAATATTCTATACCTGTGTGACACTACAAAAGTTAAAATATATAATCAATAATAACCTAAGCACAAAAAAATCCCCAGGATCTGACTTAATTACAGAACGAAAACTACTTAATCAACGCAGTATTCAGATTCAAACATCAATGAAAGATAGCAGAAGTAATAATGATACCAAAACCAAATAAACCACCTAACGACAGAAAAGAGACCCAAACCAATAATAGAAAAAAGAAATCGTATTCCTCTTTAACAATTTGGCTATAGATAAAATCACTGCACTAGTCCACTATAGAGCAAGTGCACAGAATTATAAATATAATTAAAGATGCACTTGAAAATAAAAAGATATCCTCTAGTAACTTCTTGGATTTAGCTGAAGCATTTGACAAGTTATTGCATCAAGGACTAGAATATAAAACTACACAGAATTCTACTGAGGCAGTTTTATCAGATCTTAAAATTTTACATTGCTGATTGATACTTTCGGGTAATATACGAAGAAGAAAACTCTGAATTAAAGAAAATATCAGCAGGAATATAACATAAAGCTCAACGAGAAGAAATCAATACATGTACATAAATTTTACCAATCGAAAGATTAACTGGGGACCAGTTATGCTTAACACATGACAACCTTCATAAGCAATACCGATGGAAGACGTCAATGAAGAAATAAAGAATCATGCAAAGAAACGCTTAAATCGTCTAAATCAGCACCAAAATGCAGATATACGTCATATGTTGGACAACCCAAACACATTAAGACGGTTTCAAAGGAAGAATCCATTAGAAGTTTAGAACTCAGGGTTACTCAGGGTTACCCAGGGTTACTCAGGGCCCAAATAACTCTTAAATAGAGATCAATGTAAATTTGACTAAGACTAACCCCTACAAAAGCGAACAAATAAAATAAATTAACTCGGGAACTCGAGTTTATTTAAACTGAACTTAAATTTGAGTATAACGCAACAAATGGGGTTTATGTTTAATTTCGAGTCGGCCAATGGCGGAACTTCAAATGTTGGGCCCTCTCAACAGAATATAGGCTAGAGCCCTTGCTATTATTGAGAACACAAAACCATAAAATATGTGATTCGTTAAAGTTGATTCATGTAGATTTTGTAATCGAGACTAATTAAGTGATCAACATATTTTGTAGAGTTCCTTGGAAACCACAGTCATCGATGATACACATATTGTTAATGTTGAAATTAACTTTCTTTAAACGGTTAATAATTGTTGTCCACAGGTAGATTAATATCTAAGAGTTTAACATGTTTCCTCAACAAAGACTGAAATAAATTTTACATTTGCATTATTTTTTTGCCACAATCCAGGATAGAAGTTTTTAAGGATTATTTTCAAACTTAAAATGATAAAACTGTCAAATGACCAAAATATCGTAAGCACACTTTAAACTATATGTTGGATCCAGATGAATCTATAGATTTTCGATTTTCGAAAAGGCTTTCCTGAATATAGTCATATTCAAATTGATAAATCAATGATAAATAGCTTTCAATAGCAACATAAAACTTGGTGGTCGTAACTGTATACTTTTCTGGTTTACCGAAATTAAAATTTTTCTGATCAAAGCTATATGGTTTTGAGATGGGCATATCGACAACTTACTTCAAGAATTATTTTTTGAAAATCGTACCGTGACAATGTGCCTAAATAATCCCCGGGGCTGAGAATATTTTAACTCAACTTTTGTATTTCATAGTTTGGGTATATCACTCTTGCTGTAACACTACTTTCATTGCTATTTTTAAGCCAATCCGCCTCATCAAGGCTGTAATCACGTGTGGTTTGTTAGGGTTTGTAATATTATTAATACCTATTATGTATGAATATAATCATAAAGGTATAAGTAACTAAATAAAATCATACAAATCAAGCTTTCTATATTGAGACTGATGGTTCCATAAAAAAGAACTGGGCCATTCCTTTGAAATATGCTTCATAGCTGAATATGATTGTATTTAGATTTCTTGCCTTTGAAATTTGGTAATTTTTCTACGTTTGCTAATAAGACTAATAACTTTAAACAATTATGGGTTTATTCATTATTGTTACTAATACAAACAAATTTATTTAGTATTAAGACAAACTTCACACTTTTAAATAGACGCAAAAAATTTGTCCCATTTGCTGTTTTTGTAATTTAGGACAAATTTTGGACCAACTACACGCGAATTAATAATTAAAAATTGAAACTAAATAGACCATATTTCCATATAACAATTTTGTGTTCTATATGGTCTCACATATTTCATTTTTGCCCGCTTACGCGCTTTCCCAATTTTACAATTACTTTGTTAAAAAAATAAACAATAAATTACAGAAACTCACTAAAGCCAAAATAAAAATCTCGGCCTCTTTTCTATTTGGGCTTCTTCGCGGTTGCGGAGTTTTGCAGGTTTATTAGTTCTGCTACTAAATTCAGCTGCGAACGCACACAAATTTATTGGCTAGAGAAAGTATAATCAACAACTATTTGCGTTGCATTTAAAACAAAACGTGATCATGATTCGATTGATAAGCATGAAATAAAAACAGTTGAGAATAAGATTTTCTACCAAAAGTAAGGATTTGCGGACTTTAGCAGTTTTACAATTTCTAGCAGAATTGCAGAAAACTAAGAAATACAATATTATAAAATTTAACGTCAGAATTGGAATCTAAACTATGCTTATTATGTATGTATATTACCGTAGCGCTCTCGTCGCTCCGCTTCCTAATTAGAAAAATAACCCTCAGTATATAGAAAATTATAACTCGATAAAAGCGGGAATGCGATTTAATTACTTCGCAAGAATTTATAGAAATTTAAATAAATAAGTATATTTTCGAATTTCAAGGTTTGATTCTAAAAAATCTACTTTCAAGAAAAATTGTTAAATTACTTTCTCACCACCTCGATTTAATCGACTAATGAATGTCATTATAATATCACGACACCTTATCGCAAATGGAGATTATATTTCGTTTCTATATTAAATCTGCACGACATTTATATTTTTATAATAATACTAAACGACAACGACAAACGATATTATGTATATACATAAGTGTGTGTATAGTGAAAATTACAATTCATAATTACAAAACAATATCTATTGTTTTCATCGAACCGCATATATCATATCGCGCGCACACTAAAATCATTCGCGCGCGAAACATAAATCCGCATTACATGTTTAAAAAACGACACACCAATTAACAAGCCACCACCATATACTAATATACATATGTACATATAATCAACCTTCAAAAATGAACAAACACTAATCGAGAAATCGACATAAAAAATGTATGTTGTACAACATTAAGAAATCTATTTATATTCGCTTTTCTTATGGACGAAACCAACAAATTTATTTAAATCTGTGGCGTGTGCGATTTAATATACATAAAAGTACATGTAGACATATGTATATATGTATATATAGTTATGTGCATATGTGTGAGACCAAAATAAAATAAAATTATTTCAAAACTATCTATACACCTTACACATTGATTCAAGGTGAATTATTTTTTATGGTAGTTATACAAGAAATATTGAAGTTTTTTGATTTATCGACATATATATTACGTAAATGCAGACTGCAGACTTATATAGCTGTTCTGTATAGTTTTTTTATATTATTACGATTCACGACTAATTGATTAACCCACCAACTTATTGCAGGTTGAGATATTAAAGTAGATGGTGGATCTTGACAGAAATATATCAGTGTTTTCTTTATGTTGGATGATTTGATTTATAACCACAACAGACTATTCGAATTGTCTTAATAATAATTTATTGGGTTATTTCAAACCCTAAGTGATTTATTAATAAAAGCATCCAACCTGTTCCCAAAAATTACCTTCTATGGTAACTAGAACATTTTATGAATTTCAAAATTTTTCTTACAAAGAGATTTTCGAACACTTCGTACCATATCTATATACATCTGTCCGAGAAATTTTAAATATACCCGATAAATTAATCGAAGTTTGCCAACTTAAGACAAACTAGGTGGCAAAATATTATTAACGTTTTCAAAAAATATTTGAAATTTTCATCTCTTATTTAGAGTATATTGCTGCACCTTAAACGGACTGGTTGTATATAGATATAGTTATTGAATTAACTTAGTTTACCAGAACCATTTTATTAAATACTATTCTACACAAGCAACGTAGAGTGCTAACAGGCAGATTCAAACATTTGCCAGGATTCCTGTGGAAAATACAGAAGGAAATATAAATGAAAAAATTCATTTATATGCAATGCTCCTGCGCGTTCGAGTATTCTTGGTACTAAATGGTGATTGGAAGGTGGTTTTATAAAAAATAGAGTTACATTCCCCGCATTAATATAATAGCATGCAAGAGAACAAATAGCTCCTTTCGAAACAGGGAAAATGAAGAACAACCATGACTCTATATTGGAAGAGCTTCCTGTAAATATGACGAAGCAGTTCCCTTTAGATTATATGCATCTTGTTTGCATTGGTGTGATGAAAAATTATTTTTAAGAAGAAGTATGTTCTAAGACTATAAGAATTTACTGGAAAAATGAAGTAAATCTTGTTAAAACCGAGTAAATCTTCTAGAAAAGTGGCATTTGTCCACATAATATGCCTTTTTTTAAACCAAGTCGCAAACCTAATTATCAAAGACACGTCATAGTCAGCACGCATCGTTCCAAAATATAACTCCATAATTTTGTGGCGCCACTGAATTGTCAGCAAAAGATCTGGCTCAAGTAACGTCATACCTAATTAGAATTCTTCAATTATGGATTTGATATTTGATTTAAAAAATGTACTGCCAGCTGATAAATACAATAATTATTTACGCATTTCATACTGGAATTTTTATTTTGTGTCTCTTAGAATTTTCCAAAACTAAATCTAAAATTGCAAACGATAATTTTTAAGTATAATAGGCACAGTTTGTCTCATTTGGCAGAAAAAGTGGCATAGATTAACAAACACGCTAGGCAAAAGAAAGTATAAAATAGAAAATTTTAATGGAAATTTCGACCAGCCATTATCCAAAGCAGTTATGCTAGAATGCGCAAACTACTCTAAAATAGGATCTCCAGAATTGCCACCTTTAATCTGCTGCTGGAAAACCAAACAAGACCGTTATAAAAACTGTTTAGAATAATAAGGCTTCAATGCACTAGTCTCGACAGAATACTCTCGCGAAAGGTAAACAAATCAAATAATAAAAATTACTTCTGTAATAGAAATAACTTTAGCTTCCTTACTTTTCCCACCAATAAAATCTTTCCCATCGATAAAATTAAACTAAGTGTGAAAGATTAAAAGAAGCAACTTTCGTTACTAATGTAGAACAAATTAATAATAATACTTAAGGCTACGGTTGGTCAGTCTTTCGAGATCGTGGCCATTATCCCTTGAATTTAGCCAAACTGAACCTTCTCTTCTGAATGAAATTTGTTTGGTTTGGGCTTCACTATCTAATTTAATGCTTCTACACGTTCAGGCTCAATTTTCACAAATTCGAGAAAAAGCCATTGCACTACTTTATAGTAGTTTTATTTGGTTTTAGAGTCCCTGAAAAACCGATTAAAAACTACAACATCTTCCAATTAAACGTCTCTTGATTGTCAATACTAAAGTTTATCGTCAATACATACAGAAAGACGCTTTTGTTATGCGAAAAAAATAACTTTCATTTCCAAGTGAATGGAATGATCCGTAAAATCCTGCATATTAAGAAGGACCACCCAAAGTGTTCGATAATCCGGTTATTTTATTATATACTTGAGAAAATCAAAAACTGTTAAAAATCCGATCGGTCCCTCAGTCCCCCCAGTTACCTTTCAGTAGTAAATTTACATATTACGTTGTGCGATTGATGCTTTAAGCTCACTGTTCCCGGAAAGGACATTATTCTATGCAGTAATAGTAAATCTGTGCTCAATTCATTACGAAATCCTATGATCACTTCCAAACTATGGTTAACGACTGTAAACATTTTATTTACAGTCTTTTGCTCTAATAATTGTGTGAGATTTATGTGGGTTCCGGCTTATTGTGGCATTGAAGGTATAATCAGATATCTGATGTTTTAGCTAAACAGGCTCAAGTATGAAATACAGTGGACCTGAACCGGCAGTGGCTCCTGACCTTTAATTGTGGTAAGAAAGCTATTAAGAACTACATGTGTTGGCAGGCTAAGAGTAATTGGCTATAGCTTTCACTACATGCCGAGTGGCTAAGTACTCCATTTGTGAACCTAATCTGAGGCTCACAAAGTTTGCTCTATCTTTGAAGAAACACCAACTGAGAGTTCTGGTCGCTATTTTGACCGGCCATGGCAGTTTTAAACTCCATTTACACAAAATGGGACTTATTCAAGATTCCTTGGGTGACAACTGTCTTGAAGATGACGATGACAGCATTTACTTTGTTTGTGGCTGTCCCGCTTAGGGAGGTAGTTAGGTACCGACTTTAATCATAGATCTTTAAATGTAGGTCAATTGTCATCCCTACCCTGGTTTAACCTGTTACAGTTTGCTAGAGCAGCCAAGCGCATTTGCGAATTGTGATAGAATCCTCGATTTGCACCATGGGCCCAGAGTGGCATTCAGTGCGGAACCTGCTTGGGTTCCAGCAAACTTTAATAATAATACTATTCGGAAAACTCTAGAGCATTGAAGGATGTAAATCAATCTAAAGTGATAAGGTAAAGGTTGTTTTTCTTCCACCAAATGCAATCTCCATTATACAGTTGATGGACCAAGCGGTTATCGATGTATTATCCAAGAAAACTTACTATTAAATCATCCGAAGAAAACGAAATAAAAAGCGTAATTGCAGAAAATGATACTCCGACAGCCGCTATAGCTTGATGAGACGAAAGACGAAAAATACTTGGTTAAGAATTTAAACCATTATAAATTTCAAAACACGTGTTGGTTTTTATAGAATGATTTAAAGTTTCTATTTATACATATGTATAAGTCGGTATTTATGTATATGTACATATTGAGTTTTTACTTATTTTTCAATTTTTGTTACTTACTTCGTTTAACTTACGTCACGTTTTCATGAACCTATCTACGACGTAAGTCGAGGAAGACCTGTAGTTTTAGAGAAAAATAAACCTTCCGCCAACCAACTTAATTGTGCGCTACGGAACCTCGACCGATATTTTTATTTAAAAATTATATCGGTGCGATGGACAGTGGCTTAACTAGCCGCACGCAGTGAAAGGGTTACAACTAGTGGCACCGGAAAGAAAAACTCATATACAGAAATCAAAAAATGCTCTACTCTTAATAACCAACGATAGATATTAAATTTTCTCGATACACGATTTCTCGTGTTTTGTGAAGGTTCCCAAAATTTAAATTAAACCTAAATTAAAATTACAATTCTTGCTACGAAATATTAGTCGACCTATCCATGCACTCATATAGAAACACAAGAAAAATTGTCTTGCGCTAATGCTAGAAAATTTTTCGTGTGTTTTACTATGAGTGCTTGGCGAAGTCGACTAAAATTTAGTGTCAAAATTAAATTATTTTTATAAACTTCCATCTACTATAATTTATGAAGACTAATGTGTACATGATGTCGATGGATTTATGTTTTTGTAAATACAATTTTGCTTGGATGGTGAAATGAACTTTGTAGATGCTAAATAATGGTCTCTTTGCGCAGATGAAACACTTCTCAGAATGGCGCCATTTTGCAGAAGTTTACGTTTCAAGTCTAAATATTAGATTACACCACGGCAGCTGTTAACCATAATAAAAAATTACAATACTTTCATTTGTGCGGTATATAATTTAATACTAAAAAAGAATATTTTATTATTTTTGTATAATTGGCCATCACATATTTTTGATGTTACCAGTTTCTGTAAAGTATATATAGGAGTATCGAAAGGAGCAATTAAGACGAACAATATAAACTGGTAAAAAACATAAAATATACATATATATTGGACCAAAATCACCCATACATTATGTATTCCATTCGACTCTTAAATAATCCTCTATACACACACACACCAATACTATCTAAAGCTAAAAGCGTTTTGCTTAAACTGTCACACATAAATTTATAAAAACCGCAATTACTACAAATAAAATAAATATTAATCCGTAATATTACAATTTAAATAATTGTATATATAAAATAAAATTCCAATTACATCACATTCATGTCTCAAGGAATATTTATACATACTGAACATACGAAAACAAAAAAAACTAAGTGCCAGTGTAAACCTACACTGAAAAATTGATCGTACAAAAATATGCATAATTGCACAATTTAATAATTTTGTATGTTTTTTTTTATTTATTTATTTACTCTTACACCTGACCGTTTATTATTATTATTAATAATAATTTTGTTTTCATAAACCTGCATTATAGATTTTAATCATGGTTTGTAGAATACTAAAAAAAATAGTTATAAAACTATATATGATCGATCAATCCAAATGTTGCTGACACAGAATCAAAATATCTAGCGTACGTAGGGTTACACACAGCATACAACATTGTATCGAATCTAGATCCATACGTACAACACTATGTATACGGCAAAAATTGTAATAAACTATAATAGTTTATGGTTGATTATTATTGTTATTACATTTTGTGGTTTATTTTATATTATTTTATGCGTTCATTCATCTATAATTCGTATATCTGTATATACATATATATATATGTATATATAGATACCTACATATGCATTATTACTGTTAGTATATTATTATGGTTATGATCACATTGGCGTAATTGTAAATGTAATCAAATAACTATAACTATGTATATTTATATGTATGTACGTATGTAGGTATATTTAGACGAACGCGAGAAGAAACGGTTAAAGTCGTTAATTAAAATAAACCATATAGAAAAATGTTTAAACTAAATACAGTAGTCTCGATTTTATTATGATCGTCTCATAAAAAACAAAATACGATCATCATTTCCGAAACTGTTATAACCTCCATTTAAAAAAGAAACACACTAAAACCTTGAATACATAATTTGAATGCGGAAACAAACAATTAGCAATATGCATGTTTAATGTTTTTTTATTTTTTTTGTTTTGGTAAAAATACCATCATGTTGTTAAACATAATTCTTGTATGTTGCATGCACGATCAACAATACGGCTATTACATTATTTAAACTTACATATTCCAAAAAAACATAAAATAGAATTACCATTATACCAATTGTTGTTGTAATTTTGTAAACACCGAAAATAAAAGCTAAACTATTTATGATAATAGTTTATTCATTATTGTTACAATTACAAAAGAAAACGACGACAAGCAAAACGAATATGTATAAATATATAAAATGATGTTTTAGCATTTAACACGTATGAAAAATATATAAAAAATACTTTCCAGTAGCGATTTGATCATTATATTATTATCATTATTAAAATGCGATTAAACGTCATCGTAAACTATTATGCTGTCATCGTAAACTATTATTTTTAAAAAAGGTTTTAAAATATTTGTTTCAACTAGCACATTTCAATGCGCGTAAAGTTTTCCCTAAACATCTCCTAAACATAACAATTTCTCAGTACCATGAACCTGCCGCAGCCTATGATCAGCCCGCCACAACTATACCTATCACGTAATTTATTATAATTTTATTACAATTTATTACACCAGGTCTCAATTTTATTACACTTGCCGTTCGCGAAAAAATCGACTTTATTGGTATTTTTCGTTGACTTGAAATTGATTTTACCCAAAATAGGTAAATAACACTACTTTACAAGGTAGATATATACCAAATAGTGTAAACAATGGCCAATTCTACCCAAAATATGGTGGCGGTCTGGTGTAATAAATTATTACAGGTGATAAAATCGACTTTTTATGTATTTTTCGTTGACTTGAAATGGATTTTACCCAAAATAAGTAAATTACACCATTTTACAAGGTAGTTTTATACCTTATAGTGTAAACAATAGCAAATTCTATAACAAGTATGGGGCGGTCTGGTTTAATAAATTATTACAGGAGATAAAATCGACTTTCTGGGTATATTTCGTTGACTTGAAATGGATTTCATCCAAAATAAGTAAATTACACCACTTTACAAGGTAGTTTAATACCGTATAGTGTAAACAATAGCAAGTTATATCATAAATATGGTGGCAGTCTGGTGTAATAAATCATTACAGGTGATAAAATCGACTTTATTGGTATTTTTCGTTGACTTGATACGAATTTACCCAAAATATGTAAATTACACCACTTTACAAGGTAGTTTTATACCGTATAGTGTAAACAATAGCAAGTTCTATAACAAGTATGGGGCGATCTGGTGTAATAAATTATTACAGGTGATAAAATCGACTTTTTATGAATTTTTCGTTGACTTGAAATGAATTTTACCCAAAATAAGTAAATTACACAACTTTACAAGGTAGAAATATACTGTATAGTGTAAACAATGGCAAGATCTATCAAAAATATAGTAGCAGTCTGGTGTAATAAATCATTATAGGTGATAAAATCGACTTTATTGGTATTTTTCGTTGACTTGAAACGAAATTTACCCAAAATAAGTAAATTATGCCACTTTAACAGGTTGTTTTATACCGTATAGTATAAACAATAGCAAGTTCTATCCCAAATATGGGGCGGTTCGGTGTAATAAATTATTACAGGTGATAAAATCGACTTTTTTGATATATTTCGTTGACTTGAAATGAATTTTGCCTAAAAAAATTAAATTGCACCACTTTATAAGGTAGTTTTATACCGTATAGTGTTAACAATAGCAAGTTATATCACAAATATGTTGGCAGTCTGGAGTAATAAATCATTATAGGTGATAAAATCGACTTTATTGGTATTTTTCGTTGACTTGAAACGAATTTTACCCAAAATAAGTAAATTACACCAATTTACAAGGTAGTTTTATACCCTATAGTGTAAACAAGAGCAAGTTCTATAACAAGTATGGGGCGGTCTGGTTTAATAAATTATTACAGGTGATAAAATCGACTTTCTGAGTATATTTCGTTGACTTGAAATGGATTTCATCCAAAATAAGTAAACAACACCTCTTAATAAGGTAGATATATACCGTATAGTGTAAATAATGGCCAGTTCTACCCAAAATATGGTGGCGGCCTGCTGTAATAGCTTATTACAGGTGATAAAATCGATTTTTTAGGTATTTATCGTTGACTTGAAATGGATTTTACCCAAAATAAGTAAATTAAACAACTTTACATGGTATATGATATATACCGTATAATGTAAACAATGGCCAGTTCTACCCAAAATATGATGGCGGTCGGGTGTAATAAATTATGATAAGTGATAAAATCGTGTTTTTGGTATTTTTCGTTGACTTGAAATGGCTTTTACCCATAATAAATCAATTACGCCATTTTACAAGGTATATAAATAGTGACCCAAAATTAACGCAACATTTGAATTTGCCACTATTTAGTGCAGTAAAGTGTTGGCAACCCCAAAAAAAAAATATTTGACAGCTGAGAGGTTAGGGTTAGTAAAAATGTGGCGTTACACGATATAGAACAACGTATTTTCATTATTGAAGAATATCTTAAAAATAATGAAAGTTTGGCAGCCATAGTTCGAAAATTTCATACAAAATATGGTCGGAATAGTGTTTTAACTTCGTCAACTGTTAAGAGATTAATTGAAAAACCTACATGTGATTGTCGAAAAATTAAATGCATCCACAGCCTGTCACTGTTTGGTGCGGATTTTGGGCTGGAGGCATCATTGGACCATATTTATTTGAAGTCAAACGTCTATGTCAACAAGCCCACAACCACCCGTGCATTACAGGAGGAAATTAAACGCTGCATCAACGAAATTCAGCCGTGGAGGCCATTTGCCCGATGTGATATTCCATAAATAACCCTATATCCTATGTATTTTATGATTCAATAAAAAAAATCACAGTCTGAAGACTAAAAACTAGATTTTCTATTTAATTCAAATCTTGCGTTAATTTTGGGACACCCTTTATATACCGTATAGTGTAATAAATGGCCAGTTCTACCCAAACTATGATGGTGGTCTAAGGTGTACTAAGTTATTACAGGTGATTTTAATCGAAATTTTGGTATTTTTCTTTGAATTTCAGTGTAGATTTCTATTAAACTAAGTTGATTTTTATACAAAATAATTACATTTTTTTCGTCTTACCACCAATGAACTGTAATTAATTTGTAATAAATTCTGGCCTAAGTTTTGTCTCGATATCATAATTATATCAAAAAGTTACAAAGAGATAAAATAGTAGGTTCAATTTGAAGTTACACCGCCAATGATTTTCAAAATGTTGAAAGCATTTTAAAAGTTTCATTGTATATATGTGAGTCTTTCTGTTTTTTTAAACGATTGATAGCGTGCATCAAAGCGATCTATATCGCCATAATAGACAAATCTTCAGAACCATCTCTCCAAATGGACTTTTATGACATGGATCTTGTATTCATGGACTTCTTGTGTTATAACCAAAGTTTCGAACCAAATAAGAAAAATCACTGTCATATGCATTTGTATTTGATCTTTTATATTCGCCTTGACTAAATTCATCCATCTCAGGACAAATTATCTGATTTTTATGGTGCGAGCAGTGCTTTTTAAAGATGCATTAAGAGTCTCAAGTGTATTCGATGAACTGGTATATGGTGGTAAATTTTTTGATTCAAAACATATATATAAGATAATCCAAAGGTCTCATTTCAAAATATTTATAAAACCATAAATTCATAATTATTTATAATTTATAGAAAACGAAATTTTATAAAAAACGAAAATTTCGATACCAAATTTCAGTAGACTTTGGTAAGCACTCGCATAGTAAAACACACGAAAATATGTCTAGCACTGATAGCAAGAGAATTTATCGTTTGTTTTACTGTGTGAGTCGCTTGGAAAGGTCAACTAAAATTTAAAAGTTAATTTTTGTGATTTTGAAAACTTTTTTAATGTGATTAGCCGGCAAACTTTTAATTTGTAAAATGTTCACCCACGAGTCGTCCAGTCGTCAATTGAAATTACACATTTTAATATACTGAATATTAAAATCCAAAAATGAAAATATGTATCAGTATATCGATTGTTTAACATCCAATTTTAAAGTTAAGTGAAGTTTAAGAACCACGGGTTGCAAGTTAAGTTGTCTTGATGAGAGTTTCTCTATATAGAAAGAGCTTCAATAGTATAAATTAGTTCCCTGATATACCAACCATATACATACGCACTTTAAGCAGCTTAAGAGCAATTGTGTGGTAGATCTGTTGCAAAATCGACTCTGGCACAATTAGTTAGTATTCTTGATGAGTTTCAGTCAAACAGCAAAACTCACAAGCTGAGAGGAATGTTTACTATAAACAGTAAGCGAACTAATTTCAAGACAAAAAGCAATGATGTTTTCTCGAAAATGATGTTGAGTTGGATAAAAACACCGGTGACAATGGTGAACGGCGACCATCTTCAGAAAAATATTTACTTAAACCGTTAGTGTTGAGGATGCGATTAGAAAATCAAAATGGCGATAAGAAAATCAAAAATATGATTTTAAATGTACTCGTACATGTTAAAGCTTAAAAGCTTTCTTCTGATTCCGATTGTGTATATTTATTAACCCATTATCAATCGGTATTCTATATACTAGGTTTTAAGTGGCTTTTTATCGGAAAACCTTTCGTCAGACCTCATCTGTCACGTCAGAAAGTGCCATAAATTCCAATCAAAAAGTGGATACATGGATTCATTTAATATAACAATTTAATGGTTTACAGCCACTTGGATATAGTTAAGCCTTCAGTTTAAATACAATATTTGTATTCCAATTCAAACTTAGAAATTGTTATAAACGAAGGGGAGCTTTCACGATTCTTCCTTAAAACATTAAAATTGTGCGAAAAATATGTATCCTTATACTTACAATATTTGCGGGTCGCATTGAACCTTACAACAGTCTTACCTGCAAAAAAATTAATATTTGTTAATAAAATGCGTTACATTTCATCATAAATCGTGTCTTCTACATAACTTCCCATGACCTCTCAAAATATTCATCTAAAAATTCCGAAAGCCAAGTTTTGTTAAAAATAAGCAACCGTATAGTTCAGCCTGTAATTATATTTTAATTTTTTTTGTAAATTGTTCATATACACGTTTCTTTATCAAGTTAAAAAGATCGTCACGCAAAATACCAACAACAATATAGTAGATTTATGTATCCACTTTGGTAAAGAATTCCAACTAACATGTACCTCTACATTAGAAGATGTATATAATAATAATTATCATGTCAAATTGTATAATTGGCGCACATACACAAAAAAAATTATATATTTTGCAATACAATCAATAGTTAAGTTGAAAACCTTGACATTTCCATTGTACCTATGTATATAGTGTATATATACGTACGTAATGGATTTATAATTACAACATTTTAGAAAAAAAAAAACACAAACTATTTAATGATAGTTTTTTTTATCTATAAGCTATAAAGTCAAGTCGATGATCATCAATTAATTTGAGTATCGATAATTTCTATATATAAATTATAGTGACTTGATCAACTTATTTATTTTATATGCATGTGCTCGTAAATTTCTTCTTATGCAACAAACTTAAATTGATTTTCCTTTCATTAACAACATTTATATATAGTGTGTGCGGTGGTATACACTGCGGAGTGTGTTATAAGTGGCACATGACTTGAAGGGATTTTTTTTTTTCATTTCATTATGAAATCTTTTCAAAATCGTATTGACATATATTTAATGATTAATTAAGGTTTAATATAAATGAAATATTGCACCAACTGGATGTTTATGAAAACTTGAAGAGTGAAAGTTGTTGTATCGATCATCTAAATTCCAATGTTTCAAAATACCTTATTGGACTTTAGTTAATCCATCATCGGAATGATGAAAAATAATTTTTCAAATCCATATAAGTACGTTAGAAAACTATATACTCGTATGTATACATACTTATCTATAATCTTTATATAAATATATCCATAACTGTACCAACCATAGGGAAATTTTAACAAATTTTCAGTTATCACAAATCGTATATATACAACAATCAACTTTTCCTTTTTCAATTTAATAATTATCGATATGACCTAGAAAATCGATATACGATCGATGATCATGTATAAAACCGCTTTTAAAAAACTATATAAAACGAAAATCGTGCAATAAATGTGCGCCGGCACAAGTTGTATGCTTACGGCGAGCAATCATTTCAAAATATTGATTATTGATCGAAAATCCGTCTTGTTGTTGTTTTTGTTGCTATATTACATTAAAATGATAATCATTAAAAAATATATAAAGTGCCTCGCCTTTATTTTCATAAACAAATTATAGCTTATTATTGTATTGCTGTGTTTTCGCGCGATCTTCATTTGATCATCACAAATATATACGTATGTGTATGCATATATACATATCATAAATGACGATGATGATAGTGATGAGACAAGAAAGCAGAATAGCATTTCTATTTTTTTTTTTTTAGAAAATAATCACAATTGGTGGTTTCTTAGACTTTCGCTAGGTTGCTTCACGTGCACGCGCGTTTATTACTCTTTAATAAGTCTTCACTCATATATTATGAAATTATAGACGAGCATTAAATTACAATTTTGAAAATTATTAAAATTAAAGGTAAAATTCAATTAAAACAAAATAATTTCTACTATAGAAGGTATTATAAATCTCACGGCTTGATTCACGGCGCGCATTTATATAACGGAAAGTAAAATTAAACTTGTAATTTGGATAATTCTACTATTATTGTCAATTTCTCTATTAAACTGAAAATTAGAGAATTAATTTGGAGGAGAAAATTTATGTTTTGATCAGTGGTTTGTTACAATGTACATATATTATATGTACAATAGCTGGAATTCAGCGACTTTACCATTGCTAACATTGTGAAAATGCCATAAAAGCGATAATATCTCTTTGATCTGTGCTTGCAAGGTTGACGAAGCGTTTTCTAGAATCAGAAATAATCAACGGGTAAATCAAATTTTTTTATCTAAAAATTGAATGAGCACTCGCGGCTCATCTTACCTGCGTTAGACAATTTTTAAGCAACAGCTTTGAGTAAAAAAATACATAGATCTATCAGGGCATTTATGTCAAAACAATAAACCGACCAAAGGGTGTTTCAGTGGAAAAATTTAACAGAAAAATAAATTTAGTCAAACTGTTTTCTATATTCGAAGTAAAAATTTGATTTTCAAATCGTAACCTGATTTTTGGTTAAGAGATCTGCCACTGTCGTAGCAAATTGATAACACTGACACATTTTGTTGCTTCAAAAAATAAAACCAAACTAAATTTAAAAATTATTTTCGAAAAGTTGGTATTGAATTATTTAGAGAAAATAACGTACACTGCGCCACTAAAATTTGTTATGAATCTTGTTCAACACAAACCATAATGACAATACCTTTATCAAATCCTAGCCTAATTCCTAACATTTTTTTACAAAAGCAATATAATTCATGAACAGGTCTGGTAGGTAATCCTGGTTTCAGAATCCTTATTTCGAATGCCAGCATTTAAAAATCCTGATTTTTAAACAAATAAACAGGTTTTCCAAAACCAGGATTTTGAAAGTCATGATGATTCAATTAGTGAAAATGCATGGCATAAAGTTTCTAAGGAGTTTTTATGGAACTTTATATTCATTAAAAAAAAATTTTAATTAAATAGTAAATTTGCAGAGACAGCCACCATATAGACAATGACCATAAGTCTCTAGTCAGACAGAAAATTACTGAAACGGCTGAAAAAATAGACCCTGAAGATTCTCATCCCTTACCAAAAATCTCGAAAAATATATATGTGAAAATATGACGTGGCTCATAACCTGATAATTTCTACTAAAACTCATTTTACAGAAATGACCATAAGGCTCTAGTCTATCAAAAAAATGCCAAAGTAATGAAATATGTAGGCCCGCAAGTATGTCATCCGTTCCTGAAAGTCTCGTATAATTTTAGGAACGGATGACACACTTTCGGGCCTACATTTTGTATTACTGCTGCATTTTTTTGATTATAGACCAGAGCCTTATGGTCAACCCCAATATGGTGGCTATTTCTGTAAAATGAGTTTAATAGAAATTATCAAGTTGTGAGCCGCGCCATATTTTCACTTTTTTGAGATTTTTGGGAAGGGATCAGAATCTTCAGGGTCTATATTTTCAGCCGTTTCAGTAATTTTCTGTCTGATTAGAGCCTTATGGTCATTGTCTATATGGTGGCTGTTTCTGTAAAATGAGTTTAATAGAAATTATCAAGTTGTGAGTCGCGATTGATTTTTTAAACAAAATGTTGGTATTTTGTTGAAAATTGGTATTAACAGTGGGATAATACATTTATGTAATTAGAACCTTGCTTTTTGTGACATGCATTTAAATTATTATGTTCAGCGCAGGCTGCAAGTTTTCGCTAAACAGTTTTTGGTAGTAACGCTGAAAATTGGATGTTTCAACTAGCGAACGCTAGTTCCGGATTTCGGAATACGAGAATTCCGGAATTCCGCCGCCTTTTCCAAATTTAAAAATTTAGAAAATTGAAAATTTGGTATGGATTTATTTTTTAAAGCTTTGAAGATATCTTGGGGATGTATTGTCATGGGAACATCTGTCCCAATTCCCACACTCCACGATAACAACAAAAATAATAATAATGATTTACACAATCACACAATCAAATCGATCATAAAAACCGTTCTCTGTGCATCAAGGACCGTCATAATTGTCGACGACAAACGAAACGAGTTGCCATCCTGACGCAATAAAAAATAAAGACATAAAAAAATAGAAGTATACGATCGTGGAGTGGGAAAAAAGAGATCGAAGAAGAGGGGAGTTCAAAACAAATAAAAGCGGATCAAATTTATAAGCCAATAGAATTCAGAATAAAAGAGAAATGGCGATGAAGATTCTAAAAATAAAAAGTATAAAAGGACAAAAGACTCTTGTTAAGGTCTCTTGTCAATTTATACTCTGATAAAAAAATATCTGAAATAAATTCTTTACCTTCCTTATTAAGCGGAATTAACGTTTGTTTTTATTGGGTAAAGAAAAAGAAACGACACGTGGAACTGGATCATTCTTGGTAAGTAACGTGTCACTAATAAAAACTCACAAAATCGTTGCTTCTCTATAAGCAGTTATCTAAAGAACGATCTCGTGTATTTTCAAGAGCCTAGTACTCTTATTAGTTTTTTTGATTCAGACTGGTCTGTGAATCAAAATTGTAATTCGAAGACTAGTTAGGCCTCAGTTAGGTTACTACTAACAACATTATAACCAGCCTCAATTCTCATAATATAAAACTGTTGTTCTAACAACTAAAAAACACACCTAAAAATAGGCTTAACAGTATGATTCCACTGCACAAGCATCTCCGTACGTAATACAATAAAATTTTATATAAGCGGGAAAGCACTAGTACCATCGCTGTTTCCACCATGGCCCTTTGTGGCATTGAATGCGGAATCTTTGTGGATTCCAACCAATTTTAGATGACTTTTCTACCGCTGTTTTATCTCGGATGGTTTCATTAGAATTAGTTACCATCTAGCTTTTTTCGTTGTTCTATAGATTTAAGAAAATGTCTTCGAACACGATTTGATAACATTCCATCATCACCAAACCAAATAGACTATACCGAAACAATCAAAGGTAGATTTGTTTCAGAAAACTGTATGAATTAATTGGATAACACATGTTCTTCGTTCAAATTGAATATTTAAAAAGATATTTCCTACATAATTATACTGACATGGTGCAAGAGATGGGCAATTTGCTACCATGTGAACAAAATTTATGTTTTGCACATACAATCCAACTAGCAACTGTGAATGTTTTATACAAAAAGCAGATGATTATCAACGAACTCGGATAAAGATTTCATCAGTCACAGTGATGATGGTGATGGAATGCGGCATGAAAAAGAAGATGTTAATGAAACCATTGAAGAAACGCAGAATTTTAATTCACAAACAATAATTACGAATGTTCGTAGAGTACTGAACATGTTTAGACGATCTCCACTAAAAAACAATTTAGTTCAATTCCGGCATTTTTCAGGAATTGATATTTTTTTATTTAATGATTCTTCTCTCAAATGTAAGGAGCCAACTCTCGTACTCATCCATCAGCGCCCAACTTTTACATCCAAACATAACAACGGGCGTGATCAACGCTATGTAAAGCTTCAGCCTCACGGCGCTTGATAAGTGTTCAGATTTTAGCAATGGCCTTAGAGGAAGCAAGGCACGACTGTTATCGTGAGTGATAAGAGAACCCAACTATTTACCCTCAAACGTGTGGTGGCCACTACTAAAATCTGGGGTTGGCATTCCTAGGTATTCCAGGGCAAACCGCAAACTCTCTCGATTAATCGAGTCATAGGCCTGCCGGAAATCCAGGAACACCCGATGTACGGGGATGACTAGTGATAATACATGTTGTAGAGTCTAGAATTTGGAACTTTAAAGAATTTATAGAGTTCTGTTACATTAGTTCTGGTCTCTCTTTTCAGAGATCGAAATAAATTAGTTTTGCTTGGCGGTTTTTCAGAAATTCAGTTTTAGTAAAACTATTGACTCAACCAAAAGGTTAGCACGCACGAAAAACAAAAATGTTGACAAATACATTTATTAGCCGGGGCTTTGCGATAATGGTAAAGACAAAGTATTTTTTTAGGAATTCAAATAAATGTTACATAACAAAATGGAGAAAAAGAGAAAGTGAGATGGCAATAGGAAAAGCGATTGTTGTTTAATATCAGCCATTTAGAATAATATAAGACGTAAAGTAGTTTTTCATTTGCTCCATATTCGTAGAGTAAGTTGTTTCTAGAAAACAGACGAACACACGTGTCTCGTCGTTTGTAAATAAAACCAGCACCTAGCGGGTAAAAGTAACTAATAAATTGAAGTCTTTTGAGATTTTGGTTATATTACTCGATAAGCAGGTCGGGAAAATTTATTTAACAATAATACAATTTTTAAGGAAGGATGTTTCTCGCATATCGTGATTTATGACAAAATGAGCACGAACCGCACAGTATGCATTTATCGTTGATAAATCAGACTGGAACCGTTGAATCAAACTTTTATGTGATAATAAAATTTAACTTGAAATTATCATCAAAACAAGTTCCGATTTAGATAAGGCTTTTGGGTCTATAAAAATTGGATTGTTCAACATTCTTGAACTTTGAGTTTGAATTTAAATATTCCCAAATTTTCATGACAAAACTGAACAATAAAAATATCAATATTGGATGACACCCGTTAACGAATTTCAAAAGCAATTATAAAAGATCGTAAAATTTTATTACGGTTGCGAGGAATAAATATTTAATATAAAAAATTATTATTTGCAATATTTCATCCAAATATAAAGTTCGGCGACACTATTGTTGGTAAAATGCCAAATAAATTAATTTAATTCTCGCACAAAATCTATTCAACCACAATAGTCGCTAATCTTCCAAAAAGATTTAAAGATTATAATTTTTTTATTATGATTACTAAAAGATCCAAAGAAATTAAGAAATTCACAAAAAATATTCAATTACAGATTACACCCAAACTATGTTTCAAACAAACAAAAAAATAATTAAATATTCAACATTTCTTAGAATCATGCTTTGAATAGCGCCAGCATAACAATCACGGTCTTATATATACTTTAACCGGTTTTGTCGTAAAAATTTCTTGTTTATTATATATAGAAATCATAAAATCGAGATTAATCGATTTTCAGCAGCACGTTTGTATCATTCCATACGTATGTATATAGCTAACTCAATTATAAACACACCTAATCTTAATTATAACGAAACACCGGAAATAACTCGAATTTGTATACGCAGACGTATATATATGTATATGTATAGTTAATTTTGGGCATCCATATAAATATTTAGTGCGGGGGACATGAACGTATAGATCGTTAAAAACGTATAACCAAACTATATGTAGCATCAATGTCAAGTTTAAATTTGGTATGCCGTCGCCGTCGCCGCCACCGCCATCGCCACCGTTCATTAAATGCTTATTAAGTTATTATACAATCGCGCGACGCCACAATATTTATATACTCGTAATATGTATAATATACGTTATGTAGTGATGTGTGAATTTTATGATTAATCCTACTTAATTAAAAAGTTGCACACGATTTCTGTAAATATCTTAATTACATCGTATATATCGTATATACATTATACACTTCAGACAATTAAATGATTTAATTTTACGTGCGCCAGCAAATCATATATAAATATATATGAACATTGTTACACAATAAGGAAGTTAGGAAATTACATTTGAAAATCTCATAAAAAGTGCTGGTAATTGCGCTTACCTTTGCTTTCCTATTTTCAATTAACATTTTTTTTTCTGTTTATGTGATTTTCTTAATTCAATCGTATTCTTGTAATTGTAAAAAATATTTTCTCTTCTCAATATCTTTTTTAATTTACTTAATAGTCGTTCGCTTGAAGTCTTTATTATATAATCCAGACTTGTCCACCCACCTCAAATTATTATACGGTTGTTATTTATAATATGATTTAAAATATTTCTATATATACCTATATGGGTATCTTGATATATACACAGAAAAATATGTGACCGAATTTTTAACATTTCAAAAGTAAAATCTGGTTTGGATCTCTCGCTCGTATTAGTATGGCATAGTTTTAAATAGGAATGGAATTTTGATTGTTCCTTATGTATACCACAATATGTACCTTGTCACTTTTATCCATGACACTTTAAATTTTGTTTTATGTATGTACTCAATGGCTTTTTGTGTATAAATCCCACCATGTCGAATTCTATTTTTGATTTGTTTGGAATATTTGGTTACAAATTTTATGTGTTTGGTTTTTGTGTTGCAGGTTGACCAGGTTTATAGTTTTTAAGACGTTCAATAAAAAATATATAATCACTATTAAATCAATTGAATATGTGTATAAATAAAATGTTTTTAATTAAAAAATTCCGAATTTGTTACAGAAACCAGTGCTTGCGAGAGGAAAAGTTGTTTTGGGCGATAAAAGTTGTAGTACCATACATTTACTATTTTCAGATAAATTTATTGGTTGCTAAAAATAAACTATATCGAATTTAATTATTTAATCAATAAGCAAATAATTTCAATTCAAACGTTATTGGATATCCAACTTAGCAGCAAAAGAGGCCACCCCTACCTAATATTAACAACTTTGAAAAAGTTATTAAGCCTTCTCCTAATATATACTGCAGTTAATCCAAGAAAAATGGACAATATGCCAGCTATGGCAGCAGCAAAAATCTCCATTAATAAAAGGGAAATTGAATAGGGCTATTAAAGCCCTTAAACGAGGATTGAGAGAAGAAGAAGGCTCAGGAATCCACAATTACCTTACTGAACCCTCGGCGCGCGAGAAGACAGATTATTCACTATGAAAGGCAACCAAAAAACTAAAGAGGCCAACATTATCGAATCTACCAATTAGGCAACCAGTTGGACATTGGGCCAGAAGTGACGTAGACAAGGCTACTGCTTTCTCTAACCACTTGAAAAAAGTATTCACACCAAACGAAAAAACTAACAACAGTGAACTACGGAGGACGCTTTGGAACCAATTCCTTAAATTATTTTAAGTGGAAAAAACTTAAAAATACAATTAAAAATTGTATAAAACGACAGAAAGATCAAGGACACGATTTTATTACTGGACAAATGATCAGAGAATTACCTGATTAATGCATAAAACTCATAACTTATATCTTTAATGCGATTATGAGATGTGGGTATTTCCCTAAAAAATGGAAAATATCGCAAATCACAATGATTCCAAAGCCTGGAAAACCGAAACACAAGTCGCATCGTACAGGCCAATAAGTATACTTCCGATGATTTCTAAACTATTTGAAAAAATGGTATTACAAAAATTAAAACCAATATTATCTGAAGGACAGATTATACCAGACCACCAATTTGGGTTTCGAGACCACCATGGGGCACTGTAGAGCAGGTGCACAGAGTTGTTAACACAATTAAATTTGCATTAGAAGAAAAGAAATATTTTTCAGTTGTGTTCCTAGACATTGCGCAAGCTTTCGACAAAGTATGGCATGTAGGCCTTATATATAAAATTAAAACTCGTCTGCCAAAAAAATTGCATGCAGTCCTTGAAAGCTACTTGTTTCAAAGAAAATACCAGGTTAAACACAATTCAGCCATTACTGAACTAAATGATATAAACCCTGGAGTTCTACAAGGCAGCGTACTGGGGCCAGTATTGTATTTGCTGTATACTGCCGATCTACCAACAACTGATAAGGTTGTCACATCAACATTTTCAGATGACACTGTCATCATGTTTTCACACAAAAATCCTCAAACTGCATGAAGAGAATTGCAAGATCATTTATACAAAATTGAAAAATGGCAAAGAACGTGGCGGATAAAACCGAATGAAAACGTAAACCGGCGGTTAAATTACACAATGTCACCATCCTTCGACAAACAAATGTCAAATACTTGGGTCTTGATAGAAGATTGACATGGAGAAAACACATCGAATCAAAGCTCATACAAATAAAAATAAGATTCTCAAAAATGTACTGGCTGATTGGAAGAAAATCAAAACTTTCCCTCGAATGCAAGGTTCTACTATACAAAATTATCCTAATTCCTATATGGACATATGGAATTCAACTATGGAGCGGTACAAGCACATCAAATATATCCGAAATTGCAACATATATTTAACATAGGTTAAGGACTTAGATAATAAATTTTGTAGATTGTAAGCTTTTGCACACTTCTGGTTAGTTTCGTATAAAGAAAGATTCAAGAATAAAGCCACTGTCCAATCAAACAGTATTCAAACTTTAATCAAAATGTCAAATTTAATTTAATCCAAAACATATTACAAATTTCAACAAATTTTAAATAATCTTCTAGTTTGACCTTAATTTGAATGAACAATTGAAACGAATTTCATCAATATTTGAAATGAAACTTGACATCGGATGTTAAGATTAACAATATCACGCCTAATTCCACAAATTCCACTATTTGCAAATTCCAGACTTCGCATTCTCCAATCTCTAAAATCAAGAAGATTTCTAAAACGAAACGGTAGAGTTTTATTTAACTTGCGTTTGTCAAATTTCATCTATTCAAAATCAAATTTAACTATTTCCAAACCAAAACCTCATTTTTCCAGGCCGAATTCAATCTTTTTTCAAATCAAATTCAATTGCAATATATTTACAATCCTCGTTTTCTACGCTCAAAATCCAAATTTTTCTATAGATTCTAAATTCTAATTTCCAGAAATTTTTCCCAAATTCTAAAATTTCTTAACTGCATGAAATTCTAATCTCCAGAATTTATTTCAATGTGGAAAAACTTGAATTTGGTTCGAGAAAGTTGAATTTAATTTGGAAACTTCAAATTTAACCAATCCAATTCCAATTTTTCCAAATCCATATCACTTTTTTTTTAAATTCAAAGCTATTTCTACAAACTCTAGAATTTTGAATTTCTTGACTGCAAGCTTCAAACTCCAAATTAGCAAATTTAAGTACACTCCAAAATTCCCACTGTTTACTACAAATTCTGATGTTTAGACATAAAATGATTTCTAAAATTTTTTTGGTAAGAGTTGAAATTAATTTTGAAAAATATACATTTGATTTGAAAAAGTTTGATTTTGATTTTTAATTTCAAATACAACTTTTCAAATTGACTATGTTAAAATTTCGAAATTAAATTCAACTATCGAACTTAAATTCAATTGATATTTTCACCTCTGATCATATAGGTGCATCTCTTTTAATATTAACTTTAAAAGACCACCGGTTAAACTATATCGTAATAGGAAACTTACAAATTGGGATTCATTCTCCAGTGAGCTCGTTCCACTACTAGATTTGCCTAATCAGATTAGATATATCACAGATCTCGATTTGCAGGCAACTGTATTTAGTACGTAGTTAAACTGTAGTTAGTTAGTAAGCAATCTCGACCGCTTTTGAAAAGTCGTGCCCTCTTATTTACAACCAGAAGAAGCTTAACAAACCCTTCTGGTGTTCTGAACTTAAAATATTAAGGAAGAGTGTGCGTAAAATTAAAAATAAAGCCAAAAATACGAATCTCATTTCTGATTGGAATCGATTTTGGGTAGCTCAAAAAGCCTATAAAAAAAGCCTGCAGTCCAAAAATTGGTGAGCTACTGTTGTCTGTCCATTTTCCTGGGTGTGACACTGTTGATTCGAATGTGGTTGCTTCCCATGGTTGCTTTAGCCAAAGGCTACCCGCAAGGAGGAGTACTCTCACCGTTGTTGTGGCTCATGCGGTTATCGATGAATTACTTGTTAAATTGCAGTGATCTGGGTTCATCGCGCAAAGCTACGCTGAAGATCTCGTTTTGACAGTTTCTGGAAAATACCTAAACGTCTTATCTGATCTGATGTATAACGCCCGTAACATAGTGGAAGTTTGGTGTCTTGAAAATGGGTTGCACGTCAATCCCTCTAAAACTGATCTGATTGTGTTTTTCAGACGTAGGGACAGTGCTAATATATCTGTTCCCACTCTATTTGGTAGAGCAATTACAAGGACAGAGCACGTCAAACACCTAGGCGTTATTCTAGATAGTAAACTCTTCTGGAAATTTCACCTTGATTATAAGCTATAAAAGGGCATTGCTATCTTTTGGCAATGCAGAAGGGCCTTTGGCAATTCCTGGGGTCTGACTCCCAAAACGATGTTATTCATCTACAAATCACTGGTTTTACCTTTACTGCCGTATACAGCAGTTGTATTGTGGCCAGTCGTTAAACTGACGTCTTCTGTAGCCAGACTGGATGGACTGTGACAGCTTGTAAGGCTATTACCGGGGCTCTGTCGTCTACCCCTCTTCTTACATTCTTGGTAAGGCGTGCTCTGCTGCGTTTCGACTGAGGTGCATTGGGGCATGAAATGCCTTCGGGACTTCTACGAGGCATATAAAGATTTTTAATAAGTTTAAGTCACATATTCCTGAGGTTGAAATGGTGAATGACTGCCCGGGTACTGCCCGAATTTAACTTCACCCATTCATTCTCCGTCGTTTTCCCTTCGAGAGAACTGTGGCTCTCTTAGGATAGACAGTTGTCCGAGTCGATAACTTTTTTCGCGGATGATGTGTGTTATCCTTTAAAATGAGCCAACTCAGAATTCTGGTTGCACTTATTACGGATCAAGAACGTTTCAAGGTTCATCTCCAACGCATGGGACTAGCTCAGGATGACCTTTGTGACGACTGTCTGGGGAAAGTGGACGACTGTCTAGACGACAGTCTGTTATTATCCATCTCTTGCTTCAAACTTTTAAAGTTTGGTAAGGCTGCAGTGCGTTTATGCGAGTTAGAATAGATCCTAAATGTCACCATGGGCCCATTGTGGCGTTGAGTGCGGAACCTCTGTAGGTTCCAACCGTTTCAATAAATAAAAATTAAAAAATTCAATTATTTTCAAAATCAAATTTAATTAACTCGAAATACCAATCTCTTTATGGTCTAACTCCTTATCTACAGTCAGCAAATTTAATTCTCCAGTCAATATTTGTTCTCCAAATATTAAAGTTAAGTTTTAAATACTTATTTTCAGAATTCGAATTTTATTAATCTTCAATTTTCAAATTCCAATATGCAAACTAAAAGTTGTAATCTGCAGACCAAAAATGTTAGTCTTAATTCCCAACTTTAGACAACAAAAACTAAAACTCAAAACGAAATCCGATTTTCTAAATTCTATTTTCCAGACACCAAATTTTAATTTCCGGTCTAAAGTAATTCTATGCATACTCAAAATTATATTTATTAGCTGCAATCTGCAGAATCAAAATTTTTAACTTGGGGCTCTCAAATTCTAAAATGGTGACAACAAATTCATGTCTCCAGATTATACATATTTTAAACTTGTTTTGCAAAAAGGTTGGATATGATTTGGATAATGTTCAGTTTAACCTTTAACTTCAAAACTATAGTTAACTGAATCTCTATAGACTCTAAATTTTAATCTTCAGATACTAAATTATGTTCCCTAGATTCACGCTACCTAGTCCCAAATTTAATTCTGTTGTGTTCAATTTGACAAAACTCATTATTAGATCAAATTCAATAAAGCTCTTCCTCAAATTCCAGATTTTAAACCCTTGACAACAAGTTTCTATGTATGAGACTAAAGATAGTTTTCAAAATGAATTTTGATTACAAAAACGTTGGATTGGTAAGAGTTAAAATTGAAAAGTTTTAAGAATTCCAAATTCAATTAAATTTGAAATTCCAAAGTAGAACACAAAGTTGAATCTTTGAGAAGCAATTTTGAAATAAAATCGAGCTTTCAAATACACAATTTGTGGATGCCTGACGTATTCAAATATCGCGCGAAATAATCAAATTATTAGTTGTCAGAATATTTCAAAGTAATGCCACGATTTCGACACTTAAGATTAATTTTCGAAACGGCAGATGTTTGAATCATACAAACCTGACTTTGTGTGGGAACCAAAAATTATTTCATAAAATTTAATTCTTAATAAAAAAGCAAATACTTATCATCAAGTTTGATTAGCAATTATGCCAGAGAAACAAAAAACAATAAAAAACAAAATTATTAAATAAATTCCAATTAAATTGGCAAATTTTTAAGTACTCTCGATCCAACTTTACACTTCTTAAGAGCTCTAGCATATTGAAATTATATTGTTTAAATAATTACTTAACGCTTTTCAATTACTTATTATTTCAGATTAGGTTTACGTCTATTTAAATTATAAACAAAAGACGTATGTATTTCTCCACATATTTAAGTAAACACACACACATATACATAAACCGTTTTACATATAATTAAAATTTTAGTGTTTTTTTTTTTTTAATTTTATGATTAGAACAATTATAATAATAATATTTTTATTAAGTTTCAAGAATTATAATTAGAGTCAATGACTTGATAGTTTTTTTTTTATGATCTTCGTATATACATGAATTTATCTCTTGCGGTAATGTTCAATCGAACATAAAAAAATATTTTTTTTTTACAATAAATTTACATAAATCGAAATTTTTGTATTTTTAATTAAATCTTTTCCTCAAATACATAAAAAAATTATTTTATGTTCTTTTATATCATTGTGAGTTTCTGACATATAAGACATAATAATAATTATGATTCATTTCATGTATATATACATAATATACATATATGTATACAAAGTGAAAAAAAAAAAAAAGATTGTCTTTGGTAATAATTCTTATATGGGTTTTTAAAACGCGCGCGTATTTAACAAATAATAAAAAATTCTTTGGAGTTGGATGTCTTCCAGAATCTTATATGGAAAAAGTAAAACGACATTAAATTGGAATCTATATGTGTAACAAACATCATAATTATTCCATATGACGATCATTGTACTGACATGAATTCTTTCATTTTTCTTGTTGTTGGTATATATGGTAGGAATCAAATAACACAAAACTACGCATATCTCAAGCGAAATATTTATATACAAAATATAAATAACATCTCGTCTTAAAAACTTAACTATTATCATCTTATATAGTAAATAATGGAATAGGGACCTTGAACTATGTTTAAAGAGGCACGCGATTTATGATAATCGTGATCATCAAGCACAAAAACAAATCGAATTACAAGGTATGTATACAGATCTTATCTGTATACGACAGTAGCATATATTTTATTTTTAAGAGAAGACCACTTAATACGTGTGCCATAATTATACGCATATACATAATTACATGCAAGAATTTTGTATACAACAATGCGTATATAGCAATGTGATAATAATTTACATGATTTCCGTTTAAATGGGCATATGGGCCTCTAGATGGGACTATAATATATAGCATATATAGAAATTGAACTGTTATCGAACTATATGATCATAACGTCACGTAACTAGCACCAGACCTGAGATGATTAGCACTTTTGATTATACAGGTTGATTGGTATTCTAATGTTGAATGTATATAGACGCGTAAATAAACTCACGTTTATTTATTTTATATACATACATATAGGGACGTGATAAATAGATGAAAGAAATAGACAAAGCACGTTTATTTAACTTGCAGCGGTTGACTCCATTTATTTTTAAATATATTATGCAGTCAGATATGAATTTTTGGTGCATATACAAGTTGATTCACCTCGGCGAGTCGTATATATACCACATATTTTCTAATTCAAATGGAAGCATAAACACAGACTGTTTCGTAGTTGTACCACATATATATAAGATTTCTTCTTCACTACTCTTCGAACAATCCTAAGCTTTCCATAAGAAGCGTTGAATATCCATGACGTTGGTCTCCCCAAGATCCGTCAGGTGATTCAGATGGAGGGGCTGCAGTATTTTTAATTCTGCTTTGCGTTCGACGTGGCCTGGTGCAATGCAGGTGAATTACTGTTTCTTCCTCCACCTCATATTATTTATTGAAGTTGGTAAAGTAATTCTTGTACGGTGTACCAATGGAAGATGAAAACGTTCAAAAACCATATCAGTTACCAGTAGTTTAACCTCAAATTTCCTAGAATTACAATTAATGTTTAAAAACTATGAACCAGCGATAGTACTTCTCAGTGAAGCACGAACAACCGTCGATATGTATGAATCAGAGTTTTATATTGAAAATTTCAAATATGCCCGATACGACCCGGATAGTCTAATTTCTAATTATGAAAGGGCCGGACTTAGTTTTTAGCGATTCAGATCATGAAAGAATAGCATGAAATATTTGAAGTAGTATATATAGATCATCCCAAACAACAAACGCAGTATTTTTAAATAATCCATAAATAAAAGTGAGAAATTTATATAAGCAAACGTTAAGGAAGCAGTAATCTGAGTACTTGTCGCCCTCGTTAGCACAGTAAGTAGCGTGCTTGGTTTGTTATTCGAGAGTCTCGGGTTCGATTCTCGGTGGTGGCCAAAAATCACGGTTGGGTGTTTTTAATGTGTAAGTATATGTGTTTGTTCGGGTATTGCACCGTGGGCCCGTTAGTGGCATTGAGTGCTGGAGCAATCCGCCCAATTTTAATTCTTTTTTTTTTTTTAAATTTGAGTACTTCAAGAACAAGTTTATTGCAAACCAGTCCAATCCGAAGGAGCTGTTGAAAACCCTCAGATACATGTACAAATCCAAAAACTCAACGCAGTGTAGTAGTCAATGTAACACTCACCGACAAGCTAGAACCAGCAGAAGTGCTGGAGTAATCCACTCAACTTTCATATTATTTTTTTTTAACGTAACCAAATTCGTATAGTATGCTTTAAGATAGCTCAATCACTAATACCCATATTATGGTTCTCACCTCACCAAACGACTCACCGCTCCACTTCAAGTCGTATGAGTTCAAATTTAGTATTACGATTCTCGCTTTAATTTTGGTGAGAGTTGTGCGCTGTTTATATGATTTTGATAGATTCCATCTAATAGATGTTTATAATAATATGGCGATTTTTTGTTGGCCAAATATACATAAAACAATGAATAATTCAAAAGTAAGTTTCGGCTCATTATACAGGAGCATGTGTGTTATACCTAAATATATCGCCAATACAAAATGTCTTAGGTTTTACCATTGGTTGATTTCATTATCGATCGAATCAAGAATGAAATATTTTTTTGTTTCGTCCTATTGAAACTCGAACCTCCGATCAAAGCGCCATAACTAAGTCACCACCAAATTGTCGGTGAGTATTTTTGATACTAGACTCACCGCACCGCGAGAACGATAATACCAAAATTTTAAAGTGGTGAGTTCAAGTCATATTTATGACGTATTTTTCGGTGTGGTGAAAACCATAATAGGGGCAAAGATAAAAAAATTAAAATAGCGAGTTTGCAATTAGTGAAAGATACTTAATTTGATAATTAATCATTGTTCCATCGATGCAATCAGCTACCTCAACTTCAGTGGGGTATCCTGGACATTTTCGGGCCAACATACGGTTTCCGCCATTATTTTATCGATGATGGTATCTGCTACCCGATGAATGACCCTACACACAAACCAATGCAGTTTTGTTAGTAGCTGCTGTAAAGGACTGAACGCGTAGTTTCGGTCGCTTCCATGTTGCAAATTTGCTCATATTTTTAATAACACGTGGTCAATTTGTTCATGTGACAAACGAAAATTTTCTAACACTCCGGAGTCCAGAGAATAATTGGTTCTGGCTTTCGCTACATGATTTCTTCTTTCGTTTTTATCTTCGAATAATCTTTCGAATCGACGCATTATTTTATAGAAATTATTTTTTCCTTTAATAAATTTAAGTTTTTGTTCACTAAAGTTGCTATATTTACTTAAAAACAGGTTAAAAAAAGGTACTTAAAAACTCATTGTTACATGTCTTGTCATTATCATTTATAGTAATTTGAATAACAAATAATTTTACTGAATAATGTGTTTGCATTTTTCTAAAATTGAACACAAGTTCTCATCTTACAATAACAGCAAAAAAAATAACGTTTTGAACAGACTCATGCCGGTACAATTTAAAGCTTTTATCAATTTATTTGAGTAGTGAAATTATTCTTATTGATGTTTTGGATAATTTATCATTAAAGTAGTCGATTTTTGTTTTTGATTTCAAAAGTTTTGGTGCAACAGAACTACGAAAAATTTATCAGAAACGTAAAACCTCAAAGTTGTTGGTGCAATAGAGCCCTGGTGTAATAAATTGTAATAAATTATGGGGTAGGTTTCAATGTGACGGGTTGATTTGGCTGGTGGTAATTTATAATTTGGAAAATAGTTTTTGTTAAATTTTTGTTTTACATATATAGTGCATACACATCGTGTTCCAAAACAACGCACTTAAATTTTAGATTCTGCGATAGAAGGCATAGTCCAGAACAAAAATTAATCGTAGGTCGAACATTATAATTCTAAAAATGTTTGTAAATAATATTACATAGAAAAGTACTACAAGTTTGCTACAATATGATCTCTATTTTCGCAAGCTTTTCAACAAATATTGATTGACATATGCGTGACTTTATATAAAAATGTGTTCAGTATTCTCGTATAATGGAAGCTAATATAAGTTTAATTTCGTCTAAAACGCGGCGAACAATATTTTAGTCATAAATTCTATGATTTTAACTGTATAGGTTTATCAATAATATTAATCAAACTAACTGATTGTCTATATGTATCAGCGAGATGCGCGCTACCTACGGTAAAATTACCTAATTTACTACTGAAAATATTTAAATAAAACAAGAAAAATACTTTTTATCTCACCTAATTTTCGTGTGTGTATATCAACGTGAATTTGGATTAGAATTTCTAATCAACTTCTTCGATATGCATAAATTATTGTATCTCTCTAAATATCTAAGATAGTTTTAGTTGTTTACATATATAATATAATCCCGTGGTCTATATATATGTATATACATATATAATTTTCTCATGACTATTTATGTAATACAAAGAACCGCGCGATTCATCTTATCATCAAACAAACAAAAAATATTTAAATTTATGCACTTTAAGACCTAATTAATCGATTTATTGTATATATAATAGCGCTCGCCTTATTGTTATTCTATATATGATGTGCCTGTGTTCTGCTACTCTTAGTACGCGAAGCATAAAAATGTATTAATCTTATATTTTATTCAATTTAATCAACCGTAACTGTTCCATTTTCAATGGCGATAGTCTCAACTATAAAAAAAAAAATTAAAAATTAAAAATCACATCACACACAATTAAATTAAAATAAATTCATATAATATATATTATAATAGCTGGTGTGTCTTAGATCTAGAATCTAGATTTACCAAATTCTGTTTTCTTCGATTTATTTCGAAATTCATTTGCTTCGGTTTAAATTTTCGACTACTAATAATAGGTCAATCACTTGGAAATATGTATACGTATATACATATACATATATACATGCGAGTCAAATACTTGACGGTTTAAAATGTTTGAAGTATACCTAAGCAATATTGAAATTTTTGACGGATTTTAAATGTTTTCGGTTCGCTGAAGCTTTTGTTCTCTTGCGGTTTGAGTTTTTTTTTTTTACATTTTGACAACCATAACATTGGTTATAAGGTTTCAATAAAATATTTTTTTTTTTAGATGACTTATTACATAATATACATTATAGTGTACACCTACAAATGCAGACACCCTCTATATGCTCGTATATATACATATATTATTTCTTTAACACTTGAAATAACCTAAAAATCATTTTCGCTATTTGAGCGGTTTACAATTAATATTTGAAAATTACTAAAAGTATCGTGTTGGAAGGTCGACGCTTGATTTATAAGTTCTATGCAACATTTTTGCTTTTATAATTTATTTATTAATCATCAATCATGATGAAACGACCCACAATATGAATTATTCGGTCGTTCACATTATTAATATTCTTTTGGTATTAAATACCGAAAACTATACCTATAGAATAAAAATTTTAAACAGAAATGCTTTTTAGGATCGTATATTAATGGTATTTTGAAGCTTGAAAGGAAATGAGGCCAATTCGAAACATTTAAATATAACACACATTTTAACTCGCCAAAATTTTCGATGACATGAAAAATGTAGTGTCTAAGTTGTTGCACGTCTTGCTTGAGAAATTGATGTGAAAATATCCGAACGTTAACAGTTCAATATGTGGTTTTCTGAAAATGTTAAAAAGACAAGACACATGTGTTTTTAGGCGTACAAAGTATTACACTAAAACGAAGATTTGAACTTTAAACAAACTTCCTAATTATGATAATCTGCAATTTGCCAAATTGGAGAGTTTCTTAATTATCTAATCACTAGCTAACATTTTATACCTATACATTATAATCATCGTAGGAAGAATAGAAGCATGACTGGATGAATTACTTAACCGAATATACGAAAACAAATGTGAAACATAGTCGTTTAAGTTTTGAAGTCTTAATTTCTAGCCTTGTTGCTTACAGCTGAATTAATTTTCAAACACCATCCATAGCATGTCCCATTTACATGTCCCATTTACTATTAAAAAAATTTCGTATCGTCATTGCTAACCGAGATAAACCAAGCGGGACCGGTTTGTAGAAAGTTATAGCTTTAACAATTAACATGCTGAAATGTGGCTCATTTTGGCTAATTCTGTGGTTAGCGTATATTTATCATATGGAACTATGATATGTTGATTAATTGAAAAACAACGCCAACCAGTATTCCCATCTATTATTTTTGGTGGGTGCCACATTGATGTCAAGATATAGTGCTAGATTGACAGTATATAGTGCTAAATAATTTCGATTCTTAAACTTAGGTCCTGGTTCATTCACAAAAGGTATAAATTCTATATCCCTGATTTCACTGAAATTGTTTATGGATAAAACGTTACTATGTACTTACCTTCCCATGTTTAACGCACATTTTTCAAAAATAAGTGAAACGCACATTTTTCAAAAATAAGTGAAACTATATTTCCAAATTGCTCGAACCCTTTCACAAATTGAATGAAACATTTTTCGAATTCGAATTATATTTGAGAATTTTATTAGATTGCCATTGCCATGTAAATTGTTAGATAGTAATTATAAATTGAATATTTTGCAATTAGAATAAGACATTTTTCGGAATGAATATAACTTCTTTCACCAAAATTTAAATGAAGTGCTCATTTTTAGACACAATGCGAATGTAGAAAGAGTTTCTTCGCTTATAACTAGCTACTAGCCGCTATAATATATATATACCTCCTCGTAGCATAAAACTATTTTTAGAGCTGATTTATAAACTTTTCGTTATCACGATTTTGAACCCCAAACAGTTGAGAAATCATTAAAAAAAAATCTTTGAAATGCCCATATAGCAACACTTTCACCAATTAATAAACTTTTCGTAATACATTTTTGATTTTAAATTTTTAATCACACGCCAAGATAAACCTTATGATTTTTGCATCATAAAACAGAACTTTTCAAAATATAAAAATAAACATTTGATCTTAAATTAAAGAAGCCAATGATTACAAGTATTACAACTTTAATATTCAGTTTAAAGGATATAATAATTCATAAAGCTCATCTTTTCATAGAAGGACTTTTAAGTCACATCACACATTATAGATAATTACAAAAATCAAGAATTTAATGCCCCATTCCAATGAAAATATTGTGAAGATTATTTTGAAAAAGCTCGGCTTTTCATAAAATAGCTTTTAAAGGAAATCAGGGATAAATAAAATATTTTCATTTTTAATTAAAGAACCAGCTAAGTGATTACAAATATCAAAATGTGTGTACTTCTAATGGAACAATATTGTAAAACCATTTTTCGAAAAACTTAATTTGTCGGATTGGAATTTATTTAACAAACTATTTTTATTTATTCTTTAATAAAAAAAGCTTGTAACTTAAAAAGCTCATATTTTCACAATAGGACGTGCGTGTTGGATCGGAATCACTTAAAATGTTTACCGTTATACTTTAATTAAAATTTCCAATTGGAAGAGACTGTGAAACCTATATTCTTAAAAAGCTTAGGTTTTCATAAAAAAAAACTTTTATGTCGAATTGGAATCAATAAAAATTAAATAAATACACTTATCATTTAATTTAGAGAAACAGATAATTACAAAATAGAAACACTGCAAAGTATAAGTGCTTTTTTCATATAGGAACTTTTTTGTTGGATCATAATTGAATAAAGAATGTATACGTGTTATTTAATTACAAAAACAAATGATCAGAAAATATTAAATTATTAATTTCCAATAGGACAATTCTGAAACTTTTTAACAAAAAGCCCATCTGTTATAAATGAAGTTTTTGTTTGATTGTAGTCAATTGGAATATTAATACTTTGTGCTTTAACTAAATAATTTCGACTTTTTCAAAAGCTCTGCTTTTAATAAATATTTTTTATGTTGCAGCGGAATCAATTAGAATAATTACGCTTGTTCTTTAATTTAGAAGCAAATCATTATGATTATTAAACATTTAATTTTCAATTTGAAGGGCAGACATGAAACTTTTTTCAAAAAGCTCATTGTTTCATAAGATAACTTTTATGTTGGATCGGAAACAAATATTTGTTCTCTTTAAATAAACAGTTAATTGAAAAATCTAAAAGTTGATTTCCAATTCGAAGAACAATAATGTGAAACTTATTTTCAAAAGCTTAATTTTTCAAAAAATAGCTTTTATGTCAGATCAGAGTGAAATAAAATATTTACACTCTTTTTTTAATACCTAAACTTTAAGAACAATTGTATGTAAAACCTTTCTTAAAAAGTTCATTTTATCATTAGTAAAACGTTCAACGACAATCGAAAGTTTTTTCAAAAAAAAAAAAAGCTCGACTTTTCATAAAATGAGATTTTTGTCATCAAATAAAATATTTACGATAAATATTCTCTAATTAAAGTCGCAGTTAGTTATAAATATCAAAAATATAATTTCCAATTGTGAATGTTATTTGCCAAAAGCTCAATTTTTCATAATAGAACTTTTATGTCAGATCAGAATCTAATAAAATGCTTTATTCAACTCTATTCAAATATTTTAATAAATAAAGCACTCACATAGCAAAACACACGAGAAATTTTAAATCTCAATCAAATTCCAAAACTTTAACTGAACCGAATTCCATATTTGCACTTTTCACAATCACGCCAATTTCAGATACTTTATAGCGTGGAGTCTACATTTTCCAGAATTTTATGTCGTGAACTCTACATATACATATAATGAAATTCTATTACAATTGCTCCTTGTAAGTATGCAGGGATGGGCGTTTACGCGTCATCTATTATTTTCTACGTCGACGTGTCGACTAACCGTAGACAAAGTCAATAATGTAGACAATTCGTAGAGTGATTTTGTGAATTAGGGCAGCTCATACAAATCAGAAAAATCTTACAGGAAGATTATAACTTACATTAAAATTAATTCGAAGATCTTTGAGGGTAACACGAATTCGAGTTCAGGAAGGCTATGAGCTGCAGAGTTATAAAAAAATCAAATCGTTCGCGGATAAACAGAACTTTGTCCGTTAAACGAACCATCCTGTTCTATGACCAAGGATTGACAAAATTTAATGAATGTGTTTTGATGGATGAGAAAACGTGCGATAAAGAGGATTTGAAACAGGTTAGCAGGTCAAAATATATATTTATTGCCACAAATAGTGGCAATCTGCTTCCACTAAATATAAGCACTTCATCTTAGGTAAATTTGCAAAACGAGTTAATACAGCAAGCGATTTACAGTTGTCGACTCATGGTCTTGGCCAGGTTTTTGTGACATTCTCCACAGTATAGCGTCAAATGTGTACATTAAAAAAATGGCTACAAAGAAACGTAATTTGATTATAATTCGTTAACACGATTCACCAGTAAACTTTTGGTATCCGGCCGATTTATAGCAAGCAATTTATCCTATGAAATTCATTATAAAAAAATTCATCGCAATCAATTCATCGCGGCAGGAATTCATTGCAAGCAATTCATCGCGAATCGTGATGGCAATTCAACGCGGCAATTGATTATTAAATTATTATGAATTGGACATGCTGGATGGAAACTGGGCCACGGAACAAGGTTATTTCATTTTATTTTATTTTACTATGATGAAACTCGCTGCTTGATGTTCATCATGCGTCACAGACTGTTGTTGAGCCACCTCTAAAACAGTCTGCGGAGATTTGCACTGAGGAGCCATCCCATGAGGAATTCACTAAGGCCATGCAGAGAATGAAACGAAACCGCTCACCTGGAGTGGACTGCATTAATTCGGAGCTCTTGATATTCGGAGGGGATACTTTGTGGAACTGTCTTTTCGACCTTATTCGATTAGTATGGCGAACCGAAGTTATGCCTGATGAATGGAAAGTGGCCGCGATATGCCCCATCTTCAAGAAGGGAGACCGCTTGAAGTGTGAGAATTATCGCGGTATAGCTCTCCTTTGCACAGCATACAAGTTATACTGTCATACATTTTATTGGATAGAATCACTCCTCTGGCGGAGGGCTTGGTTGGTGACTATCAAGGAGGCTTTCGTCCGAATCGATCAGTCACTAATCAGGTCTTTTCGCTGCGGATGATTCTATCTAAATATTATGAGACATCCATCTCCGTACATCAGGTTTTCCTGGATTTCCGGCAGGCCTACGACTCGATCAATCGAGAGAGTTTGTGGTCTGCCCTGGAATACCTAGGAATGCCAACAAAATTGGTATGACTGTGTAGGATGACAGTGACGCAGTCTCAATGCTGTGTTAAAGTTGAGAACAGGCTATCGACAATTTTTGCAGTTAACTCGGGTGTTCGGCAGGGAGATGCTCTGTCCCCGATACTCTTTAATCTCATGTTGGAGTACATCTTTCGTAAAACTGAAACACCTCAGCGCAACATCTTATATCGCCAGTCCAATCAAGTGCTTGCATATGCAGATGACATATGCGTGATTGGACTGAATAGCAACGGAGTGAAAGAAATACTTGATCCGCTTGTAGAGTTTTCAGCTTCTGTTGGACTCCAGATCAATGAGTCCAAAACGAAATACCTGATCTCTGGTTTTAGAGACAATGGCACACCAGATTTTAGTAGTGGCCACCACACGTTTGAGGGAGTGAGGAGGTTCAAATATTTGGGCTCTCTTATCACTCACGATAACAGTGTGGGTGAGGATATTAAAGTGCGGCTGGCAGCTGGCAGTCGTTCTTTATATCCTCTAAGGCCACTGCTAAAATCTAAACACTTATCAAGTGCCGTGAAGCTGAAGCTTTACAAAGCGTTGATCAGGCCCGTTGTTATGTTTGGATGTGAAAGTTGGGCGCTGACGGATGAGTACGAGAGATGGCTCCTTACATTTGAGAGAAGAATCATGCGTGTGATTTACGGCCCTAAACGCGAAATAGATGGTACATACCGAGCTCTGTACAATTTCGAGATCAGAGATCTGATGAAGATCCCCGATATTGTACATGAAGTTAGATCTCAGCGAGTACGCTGGCTCGGTCACGTTCTGCGTGCTGATCCGGAACGAATTGTGCAGCGATCTCTGAAAGGAGAGCCACCATATGGTAAACGCAGAGGTCGTTGCAGGCGACGATGGCTCCACGATGTAGAGAACGACTTGGCCTCTTCAGATTGTCTAAGACACTATGAAGACCAAGCTCAGGATCGAAACCGTTGGAGCCAGATTGTTGATTCAGTAAGGGGCCAGTAATGGCCTTTAACACTGTTATTATTATTATTATGATGAAACTCGACATGTTGGATATGAGTTTTTAAAGGTATGGAAAATAACCAACTTGAACGGAACTATAGGATAATCCTTGACCGATTATAATGAAACCCGACATGTTGGATGGAAATAGGAATCAAGTTATTTTTGATTTGAAAAAAGTGGAACTAATTATTTTTTGAAAACAATTCTTGAATATGCCCCACTAGAATAGAGCTAGTCCATTTCTCGGCCGATTATGATGACTTTATCTGTTCGATAGAAACAGGATTAACAAATGAATTTTGAGATTATTCGTTAATCGATTATATATGGTGTAATGCTCGGTTGAAATTAAAATTCTAACATGATTATTATGAGATAAGTTTTAGAATATGAATAGATTAATTTTGGTATGTGGCTTTCACTGAAATTTCTTCACTTATAAAAAAAAATGCATTCACTTAATGTCAAAATATGCCCTCTTTCTCATAATTTGGCCATATTCCGCCATATATGAGACAAAAATTATTTTTTATTCCCCAGAGTTAATAATATTCTAGAACTTTATCCAAAAATCAATTTACAATCCATTTCAATTCGACATGTCAGATTTCATTAGAATCTATATTAAGAAAGAGCTCAGTTAAGTTTCAGTATATAGGTGAGCCAGAACTTCATTCTAAAATCATTTTATAATCCCATTGCTCTTCAACATGATGAGTTTCATCAAAATTGGTCATCCAGAACTTTATTCAAAAATCAATTAAAAATCGCATTTCGAGCCAGTGTGTTGAGATTTATCATAATCGAACAAATATCAGAACATTATCGTGTTTGTTTACCGTATTTTGAAATGGTAACGATAAATTGCTTGCGATGGCGGATGCGATAAGATTGCCGAAAATATGCGTTTTAAATTGAACAATAATGCAGGCAAAGTAACATCAGAAATTGTGTAGAATCTTATGGGGAGCATTGAACAACATGTGCTTAACTTGTATCCGTCATAACAAAATTTGAAATTTAGACCAATCAGAACGATTAGTGCACAAGTATAGTATAGTATATGGTGTGTGGTTCCCGATTTAATTTGAACCTTTTCTTTCATTTCTTCTTACGGCTCAAATGAATCGCCCTTTTACAAAATACCGCGTATTATTTCATATCGCTTAAAAATTGTAAGTTGTTGTCATTGTCTTGATTGTCGACATTGACAAAAAATATTGCCTAATCTACGTAATATTTTACGTTTGGAAAAGTAATTTAATTAAAATTTTCACCATCTATATATGACGATTTAACATGTAAGCTCGAGAGAAAATGTCTTGATCAAATGTTTAATATCAAATTGTAATTATGAAAATTTCTGGAGACTAGGCTATTCCAACTCTTCCGCAGTTCACTGCTTTCATACTTTATGGCCTTTTTACGGAAATGCATTTGACTACACATCCATTTTACATAACCAACTTCATCTGGTACAGTTACATGCAAGCCTTTCAGAAAAACATTTAACAGTTTGGTCTCCAATCTATAACTTTGTATCTGAACTCAATAAGTGCTTACATAATCATATATGTTAATAGTAACAAGTGTTTTTCCCCGCACATATACCATACCAAACTTAAGATAGCCTTCAACTTTGTAACATGATCTATACAAAAAACCAAATCAGCAACACAAAAAATTATTGCATTATGTGCATTCATAATGGAAAACACGAACAATATAAAAAAAACACACACGACCTTGATAATGACATTCATATTCAAATTGAAATTAACAAGACACACGTCATATCGTACATATAGAAGTAATATATCTCAAAGTAAATAAAGCCGCGCACGATGATGAAGTCATCTAGTAAAAATTTTGTGACTACCAAATTCTGCTCTACATATACGTATTATATGTGTATATAGATCTCATCGTGCATGATTTACAATTTAGTTGAAACAAAACTATAGCGGACATACGGTAGCTAACAAAAATTTAAACCATTTATGCTTATCTGATCGCGCACCGTTGATTAATTTAAGACAATATTAAATCAAAAAAAAAAAAATTTAGCATGCAAAAAACGATATGTCTTATATACTTATATACATATATAGCATATATATTTCAATCTCACTTTCTTATAAAAAAAAATTCTTGTAGCAAGATGTAACAAATTATAAAGAAAAAAAAAATGTATAATAACACCAAACATAAAAAAGCTTAATCCAAACGTCTTACCATTTTTTGTTGTTGTATTTGCAGTTGTTTGTGTTCCCTGCGCTGCTGCTGCTGCTTCCGTTGATGTTATATCATTTTTTATCGTTTGTATTAACGCTGACGATGGTTCATCTTCTAAAATCATTGCGGGTACGGCAGTTACTAATTTGTATCCCGGTAGATGACCTTAAAGTATATTTAAAAAAACATAAGAATTAATCAAAAAATAAAAATCGAAAGACTGTGTATTTATGTATATGTATATGCATATACAAAAATAATTGTTAAGACACCAAACACTACCACACAACATAGTAAATAATAATAATCAACCGCCTATAACAGTACTAACCTTGAACTCTCCTCTTATTTAAATTGATTTTTAAAAATAATTTTTTATGTTTTTTGATTTCGTCTTTTCAAAATGATATGAAAAAAATAACGATGGGAGATGAGCTTGTAACGCGATGAGATTATATATAGCTATGTATAAAGGTACATGATGATCCACTCGATTCGAGTCTCCGGGCGTATAGAAACGAAGCGCCAGAAATTATCATTCAAACAAAACATAACAAAAATTTCCCATTAATTCTTAATCACAATAATTCATTAATTTTCTTTTCGTATATCTGTACATGCGTATATACATATGTACATATCTATATAATACCAATAAAGAAAGATCAAACGCTTTTTTCTTAAATTTATCTCTTTAATTCTTATATATGTATACATTTTGTTAGTTTGTTATATACGTGAAGATCGATAAAACCAAAACCCAAACTCTATAATAATTTTTGACTTCCGTAAGTTATTAAATTTAAATTTTTCTTTGGTTTTCTTATTCATCGAAATCTTATTCTTACAAATATATTACTATCATCTTATTGTATCTCTTCTCGACTCGACTGTAAAACCAGTTTTTTTTATTATTTTTGATTGGTTTGGTTTTTTTTTTTTTTTGTTATGTTTTGGTTTGGTGGATTGATCTTGATATTTTTAAGAATAGAATATATGTATAAGACAATAAAAAATGTATATACTTTGGAGTTATATAAAGAGATGAGATCGTCAGGAATTTGTTTTGAATTAAGGCTATTCGAGGGTAAATTAATAATATGTCAGTGTACAAGAATAATGAGATCAATTGTTTTATTCATTAATTAACCGTGTATATACAAAAATAATTGTGGATTGATCTACAGAGTGTGATTAAATATGTAAGTATATGGATGCGCTTGCTTAGTACGATAACTTTCACTTGAACCATTTCGTGTTCGTGGCGATGGTCCTTTAAATTGTTTTGAATTTATTTCTTATAAAATTAAACGGCAGTTAAATTTTTAATGTATTAGAAGTAGATCTATCGAAATAAAATAACTGATAGGTGCCATTTAAGAGCTAGACTGAGGCATCTTGATCTAATTTCAGTTATCTATACCTAAATAAAATTTAAATTAAAGTTAAATTTTAAATTGATATTTTTTAATCCGATTGTTTAAAAAAGTACCTAAATTCATTTCATATATCAGATGACATAATTTAACATTTTCAACCATAACAGATTTTCTTGGGTATATTCCTACCAAAATTCATTTGACTAACTATTCATTACCGAGTGGTTAAAGCTGCGACGTTTGAATCGGGAGGTACCGGGTTCGAATCCCAACAGAGGCGGGATGCAAAAGGGATTTTTCATCTCCATTACGATCGGTGATTAAATTAAAAACATCTAAGACCCTCCTGTTGGAATGTAGAACTCATGGGCCGACCCATCTTCCATGTCACTGTACAGGGTGACATGTAACTATGCAATGCGCAGGTGGTATACTGTACTTGTGTGAATGGGATGAATGACTGAATGGATTGAATGAATGTTGTGTGAATGTTATTATGTATTAGTGGCATTGAGTGCTGGAGTAAAATCCGCCCAATCTTAATTAAAAAAAAAAAAAAAAAAATTAAAACTATTCATTGCAACACATAATGCACAAGATTGTTATATAAATAAATGTGGCATTTGTCAAAACATTTTCAAATCGAGTTTAAGGAAATGAATGCATGTGAAAAAGATACTGTACCAACCAACTAATTCATTACAATTCTAATCGATCTTTTCGCAGAGCCAGCTGTCACAGGTAGGGTAAAAAAACAAATTTTCGAACGAAGGTAACCGTGAAACCGGCTTAAGTACAATATGCTGTCTATGCTAATATGGCGATTTGGCCGATATTGTATTGTAGTTTTTTGTTACATGTGCCTGGACCTAAGCAACATTGACCTAACTCCAAAAGAAAGTTCAGCCCAAAAAAAGGAAATTAAGTTCATATTTTTTGAGACCAATGTACTTTGATTTTAGGCTCTATGAATTTAGGTAACCTAATTTGGGAATAAGGTCAAAATTCCAGACTCATTTTTTCGTATGCTTGAATACGTGAAATGGAGTTTTAAAAAATTTTAATTCCATCCAAAGCTTTTAAGAAGCATTCATTTCATTTCAAACGTTTTTGTACAGTATTTTTAAACCCATATGATGCTAATCATGCTTTAATAGAAAAATGCGATTTTAGTTGTCTAAAGCTTATGTTACATTACATGATGTAAACTTTGTTTTTTGCCAAAACTGTTTTAATCATACAATATTATCTCATTAATGAAACTTTATAAAGATTAAGTTTTAAAAAAAACTCTTTACACATGAATCGAATACAATCGTTCTTACACCGCAAAAATTTTTAAATCAGAGTGTTTTTCCAAGCTTCAACTTTAATCTCAAAATTTTCAGAATTTTAAGCTTTAATTTCAGTATAATAATAATATAATAATTTTTTTTTGAATTGTGAACATGTGGATAAAAATTGATTAATTTAAATGATTTGTACGTAATATATCAATCTCGAACATCACTATCTTTCATATTAGGGATTGAGTTTCTCAATCTCAATCAGGTCGAGCTGTTTTAAAAAGACCGTAAAACTAAATAGTTTTAGTTCGAAAGCCGTCCAGTAGTAAATTCTTATAGTAATTTAGCTTTAAAAAATTGTTCTGCCTAATACCATTCTCCGTTAAGCTTCCAACATCAGCAGCTTTAAAATCAATGCTTACTTTGAAAGCTAGATTTTTGCTTTTTAAATAAGCCGAAGCATTCTGTGTGGACTAAATTATTGTTGCTTTATCAAGTATATTGAAATTGGGCCCACAATTCAACAGGGCCTCTAAGCATTTTCACCGATTTTTAATCCACATTATAGACATTTTTCGGCTGAAATCTTTAACATTATCCGATTATGATGTATACTAGAAGGCTTGACTTAAATTAGCCAAAATAGTATAAGATTTTTCAGTTCATTCTATGTGGGCTCTATAATATTGAGCCTAATAAAATGCGATCTAATTTCCGGCAAAGAAAAAGAAAATTAAGCCTAATTTTTCTAGAACCAAATTCATTTATTTTGGAACTTCCACGTAAAGAAATTCAACCTAAAAGCTACACTATGATTCCTTTTATTTTAGATCAAATTTGCAAATAATAAGTTGGTTTACGCTTCTATAATTCTATAGTTAGAAAAATAACCATCAATGTAGAAATTTGTTGATCTCGGGAGGAGCAGGAGCATATGGACAGGTTGTCTCTGCTTTATTCTTTTATTACCAATTACATAAAATAAAAGTTAAATTTCATATTTAGAAAATTTACCGCTATTTCTCAGAATTTTCAGTCAAATTTCCTTTACAGGAATTTCTTGATTTCTTAGATTCAAATTTCCTTTTTTCTGGAATTTTGACCTAAATGAAAAGTAAATTCGGAAAATTATATTTTAAATTGAAAAAATAAACAAATCGTTCCGAAATTAGTTAAGAACACGTTAGGACGAATTTTCGGATACCGGCCAAATTGTTGCCAAAGCATTCGGAAGCTTTATATACATACATAGTGCAGACGTTGATATTCTATCAAAACCACTTTAATCCTAATATTTACAACATTTTAAATGAATATTTAGATTTTAGATGAACCCTTTTAAAAGCACAGTTATCACAGCTTTCGGTAATAAAACTTACACATAACGAACAGTATCGTGTCTACATGAAGAATGCGCAGTTAAGTAATATATCATCTGCCTCATTAATGAAGCTTTAGTTTAAAAAAAACTCTTGACGCATGAACTCAATTAAGTTTCATTATACCGTCGATAACAGTTTTTAATCTTCATTAATCGTTCTGACACCGCAAAAGCTTTTAAATCGTTGTTTCCTCTTAAAAGCTCTCAGAACTAATTAATTATTTCGATATGCTTTTTTCAAATCGAAATATCTTCCTTAAAATAGTTTTTTAAAGTTTCAACTTTGATCAAAAGCTTTAAAGGCTCGCAAGCTTTAATTTGAATGCAAAATTTTAAAATTATGTAATTACATTTCATCATTTTCAAAATAATTTGAAAATTTCGAAGCATTATAGTGCGAGCTTTTTAAAAGCATTCCAATATAGTAAAATGTCCAGTAGTAATATAGCTTTAAAATGTTGATTTCTTTGAAAAATGTTTGCGTTTTAACTATAAGCCAAACCATTCGAAAGCTTTTCACAATAAATTAATTAGTATGGGTCCCTAATTCATCAGGATCTCTAAGCAACACTTACACTGGCTCAGGGTAGCTAATAAATTATATTGTCGCTTGAAACTACCAGACTTTTGATGGGACATTTCTCTTTCAATTAGTCAATAATTTATTCGAGGTGTCATACCTGCATGCCGAAATTGCTATGCTTGTTCCAAGTTAGAAACGAAAAATATTTGGCAGAATGAACGAATAACAATTAGAATAAATTTCAAAACTACGCTTGAGATGAAAATTCGATTCGATAACAGTACATTGCTGTAGCTTTCATGCGTACATAAATTCATTGGCCCGTACATACTCTCTACAAGGGCCCATAAAGTTGGGTCTAAGGAAATTCGACCTTATTTCAAAAAAAGCTCGGTCTAAAAAGGGAGTTAAACGTATTTTATTTAGATCAAACCTCCTTTTATTTTGGAACCTAAACAATTCGGCCAAACAGCCAAGCCGAATTACCTATTTTAGTTTGTATCGGATTCCTTAAAAAATTCATATTACGCCTAACAAAATTTATTTTATTTTGTTTTAGACCGAATTTGTAAATAATAAGGAATTTGAACCTAAACACTGTGACAGTATTAGTTTTTGTATTGTTTTCGCGATGAAAGATCCTTTTAATAAATAAAATTAGTTTGACCCAAGTTAAAAAAATAACCATCTGTCTGTAGAAATTTATTGCACGCGAAAGGAGTGGAAACATAAGGTTGCCATATACTAAATATAAATTTAGTAATTAATTAACTTGTTTGTGTACCAATTCCAATGACCCAAATGTTTGTAAAAGTGCCAAAATAATGGTACAAAAGAAATCCAAATGAATAATGAAAAGAATTATAAATAAATAAATTGAATCCATTATTTAGCCAAAATATAATTAATAATTATCGCAATGAACCGATCGTATATTGAATCGGAAGAAATCTATTGAATGGTTTTGCTGAATGAATTAAATTAGGCTATTTCAATCATATATGTATTACGTTATTGGAACTAACATTCATTTTTACACAGCAGCCGGCACTTTATGACGAAAATGAACGGGGATCATATTACTATATGCGTTTAAAATGAAAGATCAACCAAGTTCAATGCGAATAGGATAAATCTTCAAATATGATGAACAAAATTACAAATTTGATTAACATTTGCGAGTACACTTGTCTAAGTCGATAAACCAGAGATAATTGAACACCTGGAAATCAACATTCGAAGAGTTATTGGCGAAATACGGTTGCAAATGCTTCGAAAAGTTTGTGAAAATTGGTGTTCCAGATTGCGCCTTGTACGCGCCAGCCGTGGCGGCTACATGACCATCAATTTAAAAATCATATTTAAACATTAATGTCATAAAATTTTCTATCCAATAATGCCCCTTTCATTGATATTAAAAATATATTTCTTTGTTTTGTTATGATTTAAACTTGTGTAACCCTTTAAAACTCCCTTTATTATAAAACGATAGATGGAAGGTTTAAACTACCCACAATATTAACTTCCCACAATATAAGTGACATTCTGCGAGAAAAGGTCTACAAATCTACATAGCAGAATGTGCTGAGTGTAACTTGCCAAGTGTGGCTAGGTATACGAAAACGATCATCAACGAACAAGAATAATTATCATATTATAATTAAGGGTTGCACTAAAAGACGGATAACAGCGGTAACAACAGGATAAAATGCAACATATCACCATAGAAAAAACAGTATATAGATTTCTCATATTTCTATTTGCACTGCGTATGAGCGAGAAAAAATATTATCAAAGTGATCGTGGTGTTGTTGATATTCCATAGTGTATACAGTGTACACACCAACACAACGATGACATAGGAAAAATGAGAAGTTTGTTGTACTCCTCTGATTTTGTACACATGAGAAATCTAGTATGATTGTCTATGATATCACCTTACAAGTAATTTCCGTGGAGTCCGAGAAGGTAATGGTTGGAGTTGGAACATATTCCAACTGATATAACGCCGAGTCTGACATGGAGCTAACAATGGGCAGAATTGTAGATGGTCAATTAAAAATAAGCTTTTGACTGGTACGGTTGGGTGCTAAAAGCTATATAAAAGAGTTAGGAAGAGCCTCCAGGCCAAGTAATTAATTTTTTAGGAAAAAAGGAACCGAATATAGGAGAAAGTTGTATATTACATTCCTACACTAGAAAAAACTATATTCAAGGGAAATATTTAGGCAGCTTTACTATACCATAAATTTGAACAAATCTGCATGGTTACAAACCATAAATTGAAAAGTTTAAAATAAAATTGGTAGTAATCAAGGAGCGGCATATCACGACCAGTTCCGTCCAACATCTCGGTTTAACCATGAATGCGTATGTGGGAGATATAGCTCAATTTAACTGAAACTGAATTTATGAGCACTTGAATCAATTCTTTGTGATTAAAATTATTTGTAGAGTATTGGAAAATTGGAACTGTATTTTATATTTCCATAACTATACCAGATTGAAAAATATGTAGTTCAAACAATAATTATTTTGATTTATTCTTGTTTCCAGTGGAAGAAACCAATAACAAATCATAAACTAAATTACAAAATCATTTTCTTAAAACCCATAAAGAACAAGTTTACCGTTGCGTGTTTATCTATTTTATATCCATATATGTATAACGGATTTTAAACACATCATCAATGTAAAACGAAACATTTAATATATATATATATATATATATATATATATATATATATATATATATATATATATATATATATATATATATATATATATACATATAGAGTATATAGCTATAATTAATATTCACTTACCATTCCGTCCAATTATCGCTAAATTCTTCGCTCCATCATATTTTCCATTTTCATTTACCGCCGATAAATCATTTCCAATTAAATCGCTACCATCAATACTAGCACGATTATTAAGATGATTAAAATTGTTGTTGTTGTTGGTGTTGCTGCAACAATTATTATTAATTTTCTCGAGATGATAATTTATTGCGAGATCACACGATTGTATCGATGATCGTGGCGTACTTGGCGCTGATAGTGATGTTGATGGTAACGCTATATGATGATTACCACCGCCCGCACCCGGTGTTGATGAGCCAGATGATCCATTTAGTTGAACCGGCGCTAATATACTTTCGCTCGATTTACGAGCCTTAAATAGACGCATGTTTGATGCAAATATTCTTGGTTTTCAAATCGGTTGATTTTTTTTTTTTTTTTTATAATATTCAATTCACGGCATATGTAATCGGCTTGGATGATTAATGGCTTACGGGGTAATAAAAATAATTCCACTGAAATTAAAAAAAACAAAACAAATAATTTACATAAAATTTATAGTTAAAATGGGTATAAGATTATATAAAGTTTTATATCCACCTACAATTCGTGTGTTTATGTACATATAGAAAGAGATATTTTAATTAACGGATTAATTTCATATACGTTTAGTATTCATGTGTAAGGTGTTACGAGATTTCATTTTTGGCGTTTAGTAATGGAATGTTGTTTCGGCACACACATTAAAGGTCATATAATTTTTGGTCCGCGTCTACTTTTTTTGAAAACAATAGATTCATGTTCAATAGTTTCAATTACAACTAAATTATGGAAACATGAACAAGTATATATGTATGTACATACAAACAAATCTAATTAAAATTAATTGTTTTGTTGTAAGTATATTTCTCTCTTGGCTGAGTTAAGGTTTCGTTTGGCAATGACATTCTTAACAATAAAAAATGTTTTGTTTTTTTTCGATTTAACCTAGTTTTTCGATAATTGTATTTATAAAACATACTTTATAAAACATTAATAAAAATGAATTTCCGCATAGTTAGGTATAACTAACAAAAAAAAAATTGTTGTCAAATTTTATTGTAATTTATTTTGATTTATTTCCTTCCTTGGCTACATACAATAACTTTAAAATTTCACTGCGATTAGAACTATCCGCATGTTAATGGGTAAATACTTTCTACCAATTACCGACGTTCATTATAATATTGCAAAAATTTTTTTTTTATAAACAATATGATCGTGCGATCATAAGTCGCGCACACACAACATTTTGTTAAAGTTTAAGATCGCGACAAATTGTCGCCCGATTATAAATTATATTATTATTTACTAATAGACATTAGACTTGACATAGATATAACAACAACAACAACAACAATTCAAACAATACAGTAGATTTATAAATTTTGCAAATAGCAAAAAAAAACAAAAAAATTATTTAATTAAATCGAGATATGTGCGACATTTCTTATATATACGTACGATACGATAGAAAGTTATCAATAACAGAAATCGATAGACATTTTATTTATTTATTCGTATATATGAATGCATAATTGTTATGTTTTTTATGTATGTACATAAATTAAGCAAAATTTTATTTTTATTTTTATTTTTTGAGATTATGCAAGTTCTTGAATATCGTGTGTGTATGGAGAAGAATGAGTTTATTGTTATTTATTAAAATGAATTTCAATATTTGTGATCCTGCTACTGACACGATGCGGTTACCTAATTTTACGCAGATTTGCGATATATATACGGTTAACTAGCTCAATTGTTTAATTTTCACAATTGATTTGTACAGATTGATTTGCAATTTTTTTCTTGAATAGTATACACAAATTACGAAGATTTTTTTTAAATAATGTTTCACTGGAATTTATGATTGACATACATAAGTTTGTGCTGATTATGTCAAATATACTGATGACCGATTGCATAATGTTGTTCGCCACAATAAGTTGCGATGAGTGAAATACACTCTACATACTACATATATACCTATATGAACTTTGTGGAACCTTGAATTGATCTTGGAACTTGAGAAACCACAATTAAATTCACAACTTGATACAACTTAAATATATAACTTTAAAGTAAAGTCTGAAAGGAATAATAATTTTTTTTTATTTTATAAATTGGTTGGAACCAATACGGATTCCGCACTCAATCAAACCCAGGATTCTATTTTAATTCGCAGAAGCGCACTGCAGCGCTAGCAAGCTGTACAAGTTTTAACCAAGGTATGGAGGACAACTGGTGTACATTACTAGAACTACAGGTGAAAACCTGAAGCCGAATAATATTGAAAGCTGGACAACTGTACATAAAGTGCAAGCTTTCATCATCTTCCTCAAGACAGTCATCACAAATAACATTCTGAGATAAACCCATTCGATGGAGATGCCCCTTAAATCGACCATGACTAGTAAGAATCGCAACCAAAATTCTTAGCTGCGGTCCTTTTTCAAAGATAGAGCATATTTACTTGATTTCAAATTGGGCTCGCTAATGATGTACTTCGCCAAACCACAACTAAAAGTGACAAGCCACTGTAGTCTTAGATCTTTTAAAGCGTAGTTCTTTATAACTTTCTTGGCGTAGTTAAAAGATAATGGAGCCGCGGGTTCAGGTCCAATTATAGTTAGCACAATGTGCTGGCACCCACATTACCATAACGGTATTGTTGGAGCAAAAATGATTAATGAAGCGTTTGCACTCCTTGACAAGTTTGGAGACAGTCAATGGATTTTTCAATGAATTGAGCACAACTTTGCTATCAGTACATAGAATAATGTTTTTGTTTTTAACAGCAAAGTTCAAAGCTTCCATAACACTATACCTCAGCGATATGAGTTCCGCTTGGAAAACAGTGCAATGCGAACCAAGACTGCCAAAAGATCTCTGACTGGACCAAGGACAGTAGATTCCAAATCTAGCACTGAGGCTAGAACGAGAGCTTTCTTTTTTCAGATAAGTCCTAGCCTCAGTGCTAAGTAGTCGTCTAATTTTTGGAGAAAATCCTCCGAAAACCACAAATCCCTTGAAGGATAAACCACTTTGAATACAAGCCGTGTTTTGAAGACTATTAAGTTTATCAGTAGAAGACTTTAGATTAACTTCTGGCCACCACACAACAGACGCGTAAGATAACATCGGTAAGACCAGCGATTTATAAATAAAAAACAACATCATGGGTGTTAGACCCCAGCATTTCCCAAAAGCCCTTCTATATAATTTATAATTAATTTAGTAATATATTTTATCAAATTTTGCTTCAGCATTTAGGTTCAGCATTCCCATTCCAAATTTTGGAACACTTTCAATGTTTGTTTGAATCGCCTTTTGAGACTTTTTTTATCCAATCGGGGTTGAAAGGTCTATTAAAATTGCCAAATGATCGGGCCTATGGTCTAAGGGGCTTCCATATAAATTGTTCGGCTCTTTTCTAACAAACAAGTACACACAATAGGCAGAGAGCTTTAATTTGATCTCGTTGAACGATTCAATTGATTTAGGGTTTCCATACCAATTTTCGAAACACTTTAAGTTTATGTTTGGATCAATTTTTATCAATTTCTGCAGGATTTATAAAAATTACAAGAAGGAATTCCTATACTGAACTGAAATTAAAAAAAACAAAACAAATAATTTACATAAAATTTATAGTTAAAATGGGTATAAGATTATATAAAGTTTTATATCCACCTACAATTCGTGTGTTTATGTACATATAGAAAGAGATATTTTAATTAACGGATTAATTTCATATACGTTTAGTATTCATGTGTAAGGTGTTACGAGATTTCATTTTTGGCGTTTAGTAATGGAATGTTGTTTCGGCACACACATTAAAGGTCATATAATTTTTGGTCCGCGTCTACTTTTTTTGAAAACAATAGATTCATGTTCAATAGTTTCAATTACAACTAAATTATGGAAACATGAACAAGTATATATGTATGTACATACAAACAAATCTAATTAAAATTAATTGTTTTGTTGTAAGTATATTTCTCTCTTGGCTGAGTTAAGGTTTCGTTTGGCAATGACATTCTTAACAATAAAAAATGTTTTGTTTTTTTTCGATTTAACCTAGTTTTTCGATAATTGTATTTATAAAACATACTTTATAAAACATTAATAAAAATGAATTTCCGCATAGTTAGGTATAACTAACAAAAAAAAAATTGTTGTCAAATTTTATTGTAATTTATTTTGATTTATTTCCTTCCTTGGCTACATACAATAACTTTAAAATTTCACTGCGATTAGAACTATCCGCATGTTAATGGGTAAATACTTTCTACCAATTACCGACGTTCATTATAATATTGCAAAAATTTTTTTTTTATAAACAATATGATCGTGCGATCATAAGTCGCGCACACACAACATTTTGTTAAAGTTTAAGATCGCGACAAATTGTCGCCCGATTATAAATTATATTATTATTTACTAATAGACATTAGACTTGACATAGATATAACAACAACAACAACAACAATTCAAACAATACAGTAGATTTATAAATTTTGCAAATAGCAAAAAAAAACAAAAAAATTATTTAATTAAATCGAGATATGTGCGACATTTCTTATATATACGTACGATACGATAGAAAGTTATCAATAACAGAAATCGATAGACATTTTATTTATTTATTCGTATATATGAATGCATAATTGTTATGTTTTTTATGTATGTACATAAATTAAGCAAAATTTTATTTTTATTTTTATTTTTTGAGATTATGCAAGTTCTTGAATATCGTGTGTGTATGGAGAAGAATGAGTTTATTGTTATTTATTAAAATGAATTTCAATATTTGTGATCCTGCTACTGACACGATGCGGTTACCTAATTTTACGCAGATTTGCGATATATATACGGTTAACTAGCTCAATTGTTTAATTTTCACAATTGATTTGTACAGATTGATTTGCAATTTTTTTCTTGAATAGTATACACAAATTACGAAGATTTTTTTTAAATAATGTTTCACTGGAATTTATGATTGACATACATAAGTTTGTGCTGATTATGTCAAATATACTGATGACCGATTGCATAATGTTGTTCGCCACAATAAGTTGCGATGAGTGAAATACACTCTACATACTACATATATACCTATATGAACTTTGTGGAACCTTGAATTGATCTTGGAACTTGAGAAACCACAATTAAATTCACAACTTGATACAACTTAAATATATAACTTTAAAGTAAAGTCTGAAAGGAATAATAATTTTTTTTTATTTTATAAATTGGTTGGAACCAATACGGATTCCGCACTCAATCAAACCCAGGATTCTATTTTAATTCGCAGAAGCGCACTGCAGCGCTAGCAAGCTGTACAAGTTTTAACCAAGGTATGGAGGACAACTGGTGTACATTACTAGAACTACAGGTGAAAACCTGAAGCCGAATAATATTGAAAGCTGGACAACTGTACATAAAGTGCAAGCTTTCATCATCTTCCTCAAGACAGTCATCACAAATAACATTCTGAGATAAACCCATTCGATGGAGATGCCCCTTAAATCGACCATGACTAGTAAGAATCGCAACCAAAATTCTTAGCTGCGGTCCTTTTTCAAAGATAGAGCATATTTACTTGATTTCAAATTGGGCTCGCTAATGATGTACTTCGCCAAACCACAACTAAAAGTGACAAGCCACTGTAGTCTTAGATCTTTTAAAGCGTAGTTCTTTATAACTTTCTTGGCGTAGTTAAAAGATAATGGAGCCGCGGGTTCAGGTCCAATTATAGTTAGCACAATGTGCTGGCACCCACATTACCATAACGGTATTGTTGGAGCAAAAATGATTAATGAAGCGTTTGCACTCCTTGACAAGTTTGGAGACAGTCAATGGATTTTTCAATGAATTGAGCACAACTTTGCTATCAGTACATAGAATAATGTTTTTGTTTTTAACAGCAAAGTTCAAAGCTTCCATAACACTATACCTCAGCGATATGAGTTCCGCTTGGAAAACAGTGCAATGCGAACCAAGACTGCCAAAAGATCTCTGACTGGACCAAGGACAGTAGATTCCAAATCTAGCACTGAGGCTAGAACGAGAGCTTTCTTTTTTCAGATAAGTCCTAGCCTCAGTGCTAAGTAGTCGTCTAATTTTTGGAGAAAATCCTCCGAAAACCACAAATCCCTTGAAGGATAAACCACTTTGAATACAAGCCGTGTTTTGAAGACTATTAAGTTTATCAGTAGAAGACTTTAGATTAACTTCTGGCCACCACACAACAGACGCGTAAGATAACATCGGTAAGACCAGCGATTTATAAATAAAAAACAACATCATGGGTGTTAGACCCCAGCATTTCCCAAAAGCCCTTCTATATAATTTATAATTAATTTAGTAATATATTTTATCAAATTTTGCTTCAGCATTTAGGTTCAGCATTCCCATTCCAAATTTTGGAACACTTTCAATGTTTGTTTGAATCGCCTTTTGAGACTTTTTTTATCCAATCGGGGTTGAAAGGTCTATTAAAATTGCCAAATGATCGGGCCTATGGTCTAAGGGGCTTCCATATAAATTGTTCGGCTCTTTTCTAACAAACAAGTACACACAATAGGCAGAGAGCTTTAATTTGATCTCGTTGAACGATTCAATTGATTTAGGGTTTCCATACCAATTTTCGAAACACTTTAAGTTTATGTTTGGATCAATTTTTATCAATTTCTGCAGGATTTATAAAAATTACAAGAAGGAATTCCTATACCAATTGTTGGGCTCTTTTCTAACTAACTTTTAGAATTTGAATTAAATTTGGTATACATATAGCTTCAGCTCGCTGAGCATACTGATCTTTTGTTCCTCTAAAGGCGCGGCGGCCAGCCATATTAGCCCCATCGCCAAAAAAATTGAAATAAATCGTCAAAATGAAGCAAATTGTATCAGCAGTGTGTAATTCCAAGTAAATCGAAAAAAGGTTATGTTGATGGAATTGATTATTTGGCCTATGTCTTTGGTAACCGCATACGATGAGCAAATAGAGCAAATTCAAAATAATGCGGAGTATATGTTGAGCTTAATAAAAAACCAAACAACAATATGTGATGCAACAGTAAATTTGTTCAACAGAAGCCAGGAAAATGTAAATGTGCAACTCAACCCCTTTAATTAAATTGAGCATGAGCATTTAATAATGTTAGAGGGCCTCATAATTGCAAAAGAATTGGCCAATGAAGAAAAAACACAATCACATTGCACATAATATTAATTCTGCTTAGGTACCAGCAAACAGAAAACACCTTGATAAATCTAATCATGCGTAGGCTTACAGCGGGAAAATTAGTCCAGTGCTACTGAGTCCAGCCCAGTTACAATAAGAACTAAATAAAATCCAGTAGCACATTTCAAGTGATGTGGTCTGTCTGGGAGTGAAGTTGTCATACTTGAAGGAAGCTATGGACATATGTACAATCTCGTAAAGGCTCAAACTATCATACAAAAACAAAGATAAACTACTTGGACGCCGATAAAATCTATCATCCTATTGGCAGAATGTCAAAACACGCAATAATGACTTAAGCCAATAACGAAACCATGAATATTGAGATACATTTGCAGCCGTCGAAAGAGACATCATAGATATCTCTTAACGTAGATATGCAGGCAAGATTAAATAATCTGGTAAAAGTTCCAGAAGACCTAAATAAATTGGGCCCGCATTCCAAGAAGAATTGGAGCGTAAAATTGATAGTTATCTAAAGAAGCATCAAACCGGCAATGAACTTTTCAACTTCAAAGGGCTTCAAAAAATACAAGCAAGGATTCAATCTTTATGGCTGGAGTTTGAAGACATGCATTCCAAAATAATCGAGAAAAAATAGTGTTCGATACGGTAATGGAACGATATGAAATATTCGAAAAAGAAATCTATAGCCAAATTAAAGATACAAAGCAAAATAGCAATTCCACAAAACGAAATAGGAAGCCATCAGGAAGTGAAAAAATAGAACCAATCACCATTACATCAGACGACGCATTCGGATTCAGAGTTTAATGTAAATCCAGCAGATAACTGCATAAAAGTTACAAATAGATGAGCGACATGAGGACATCGTAATCAACGCTGCACATGACGAATTTAAAATGGAATATTTAAACAACCACATCTACGAGTTAGTAATTCAAAGGTACCAACGAATACTTAATTCAATGCAAACATCAAATATCCAGATGAAACTGTACTAGCAACAAAAGGGAGGTAACATAAAATTACATAAAATTCCTGTGTCAGTGTTTAATGGAAAATATCATGAATAGACCTAGACATTTCACGACATATGATGAACGTTTGATTCATAAAAACAATTTACTTTTGATATCAGAAAATGGAGTATCCAAAAAGTTACACTGCGGATAATGCAGCTCGACTATTGAGGCATCAACGGAATATTCGGAAGTTAATTAGCACACAGTCTGTAACAGTCAATAACATAAGAAAATTAGTGAATACTCAGTAACAAACTCTGGTAGCTCTTCATGGACAAACTGCCATGGAAAGCAGGAGATGAAATTATCAAACAAAAAAAAGCTTATATGTCATAGAAATTCTGGGCACTAATATTTACAGCTGGGCACCTTGTGAAGTTTTCATCACTCTTCAAAAACTGGATACAGAAAGCCATATGTTATTTGAACAGGCACTATCCAATTTGAAAACGATCGCCCTCAAACAAATGTGTTTAGTAATGGTGTAAAGCTGGAAATCGCAATATAATGAATTTTATCATTAGGACAACAAAATTGTTGAGGCACGACCTCATATACCGGGTAAAAAAAAAATTTTGTGTAATCCTAGGCAGCTAACCCCGCATAACGACGTATAAACCAAGATTTCTTTGGGTTCCAAGCTATCCGAAAAAGGTTTCAATCGTGGAAAAAGTAGGGGTTTAGGACAACCAAGTTTGGTATGCACTTATGTATGTCGATTATATGAATTTTCTAAATTTTCTTTGAAAAATCCTACCACCACAATAACGTATATACCAAGATATCTTATAGTTTAAGGTCTTAAGGGCTCCGAACAATATTTCAAATTTATAAAAAACGTGGTTGTCCTAAACCTCCTAATTCCCTACTTTTTCCAAAGTTGAACTAGTTTTCGGATAGCTTAGATCCAAAGACAACGTGGTATATACGTTACTATGGTGTTAGCTTCCTAGGATTTCCACAAGGAAATTCGGAAAAGCGATATAACTGGCTTATATAAGGGCATACCAAACTTGGTTGTTCTAAACCCCTAATCCCCTACTTTTCAGAAATTGAAATATTTGTCTTTTGTTATATTTTTTGAAATATTTGTCGGATAGCTTAGCCCCAATGACATCTTCAAATATACTTCATTAAGGTGTTTTACAGCTCAAGATAAATTTAGAAATTAATTTTAGAATTTAGGACACGTTTCACCCGTCTATATAGAATTGTGAATATTGTCCTAAAAAAAACCTACATATTTTTGTTTGGGACAGATTTAGGACTTAATTCGGGCATCAGTATACTGTCATAGAAACTCATCTTAATCTCGAATTTCTGCACTATACACCCATCCTTCGCTTGACGAAAATTCTTTTTACGAAATTTCGCTATAACGTAATTTCAAAATTCGACTGGACATCCCATTAACTTACCAGACTCATCTGGTGTTGTAAAAATCGAATATTTGCCAAAAAATGTTACAGCTCTGATTCAGCCGATGGATCAGAAAGCAATTTCAACGATCAAAGCGTATTATTATACGAATAACATTTAAGTAATTAATAGCTGTTGCCGATGAGCCAGCTCGCGGATCTATTAGGGAGTTTTGGAAAGCATACAATAGAAAGGATGCTTTGAAAAATATTGAAGAAATCTGGGCTGTAATGATGCAATCCACAATGAAAAATGTTAAAAAATGGAAAAATATTTGGCCGGAAAACGTCAAAACGAAATGCATGAATGGTGTAACTGCTGAAGTTCTACCAGTAATTCTTCAAAACATTGTGAGTCTATAGGTAATCAACTTGGTGTTGATGATTTCGAAGATTCTGACTCTTTAGATTCTTTTCTTTATAAAAACTCATGGCAGTAGTCTTGCCGATGAAGATTTGTTTCACGTGGAACAAACTCGTTCATCCGAGGTCGAGGAGCAGTAAAATCAAAAAAGTATCGAAAATATAGCCCGCCAATTTACTACAAAGAACCTGTGTCAAATTTCGAAGAAGGAATGATGAATGATCATTCGGGAAAAAAATCCGATAGATGAACGAAGTTTAAAGGTTTCTCGAGGCATCAGCAAGGCTATCGATTGCTACAAACAGCTTTACAGAGAACAACAAAACGCGGCTAAGCAACAAACGTTAGACTCTTTTTTCCAGTCAGTTGCTTTGATATCTGAAACATATTATATACAAAGGTGAACTGAATTGCAACATGTAGTTATGTACATGAACAGTTCGATGTAATTCTATTGTATATGCTCGGTGAATTTGGGAATTAAAAAAATCACGAATATCCTTAATAAGTTTTAAAACTGAATCATCGTTAACCTAAAAACATACGGTAGCGTTCATTATAAAAACCTATTTAAGGGTTGGCAGCTTATAGTAAATCCGCAATTTATCAATACTATATAGAGACTGACTTACTCTAACACAAAATACATACCAAACACAAGCTTAAATCAAATTAATCCATAATTAAATGTCTAAATTAAAGTCAGAAAATTGATTTCTGTTTTGATTTTCAACTAAAGCTTAAATGTATTAACAATTGATTTTATGATTTTAACACAAAATGCGACAAATACTTTAAACTTGAGATTGAAATAAAAAATTTAATCTTAATTGATGATTTGATTTTAAATCTCATGTTAGTCCTGAGTTTCGACATTTATATTGTGTCAAGGTTTGGTTTTAGTCGTGATTATTGAATTAAGATTAAACATGAATCTTAATACCAAAATCAAGGGTAAAATGAATTTGACACCAAATATATTGGTTTGATTTAATTATCTGTTTCAGTAATGTAATTTTTATGGCTAACTTATAAGTGTAGATCGAGCGGAAAATAAAAAATTTTATTTTAATTTTAAAAATAAATCAAATATATAAATAACAATAAATTAATATAATCACCGTATCGCAAAAAAAATAAAAAGCTCGCGTATTTTAACAATTTAAGCCGATTTGGCTTAAAATTAACACATAAAAAATGCAACTTTCTTTCATACCCCTATAACCTGATAACGACAAAAAATTACCATAATCAACTTTTAAAACAAAAACACACACACAACATTTATTAATCGTATACACTTTCGTGTCGAAAAACTCAAAATTAATAATAAATTTATTCACAATAAGGCGTCTCAAGAATTAAAAAGGGAATTAAATTTTTGTGTATATATATAAGAATTAATCATTCAATCTGTATTGTAAACGAAAAACAAAAATTTAAAAATTATTTATTTCTTATAAATAAATTGACATATTTGAATAAATAATTAATTTTTGTGGTTTTTTGAAAGTTCTTATATATGATTAATTAATTAATTAAGATTTATTTTTGGTCTTTAGTTAGTTTTCTGTATACATAAATATTAAAAGAATAAGGTTATTAGTGTTAACAGGTGACCTTAAAAAAGAAATTGTGAATGTATTCTTATATATAAATTTATATAACCCGCCTACTCGACTATAACACATTAATTTAATTTATAATTAACATTTTTATTTAAATTATGTTTACTATTCAAGCGAGACGTGTAGCCTCATTATACCTACTTAGTATATAGAATATATCTCTGTATATCGATTACATTGTTATGTGAAAATGAATTTGTCAGTTGACGGATTTTTAATATCCGGAGGAGTGTTTGCAGATTGTTCATATTTTATGAATGTTACATAAAACATGTATACATAAATAGAAAAGGTTTTACATTATGTATTACATTAATTTGAGAAAGTATTTTCCGTATTCCGTTGAATTTAATCAGATAGCATATATGATTAATGAAATGCGATGACATGAAACAATATATGAATGTGACACAATTTTCAATTTAACTTTTAAAACTATAATTATATAATAATAAAATACAAATATATTTCCAAATAAATCCATAAATTAAGATTACCGACTACAAATATATCGATAAGATAACCACAAAATTGTGTATAGAGAATAAATATAAATTATTCGATAAATCCCTAACCACATGTGCTTTCGTTGAAAACAATTCGAATGTGTTAAGATTTAACTATATATATCAAGCATGCCTCTAATTCGAGATTATATCAGACGAAATCAGTACATACATACATTTATACATGTTCGAAAGTGACTCGCTTTTAAAAAACCTTAACTTTAAAACCAGCAGGTGAATACTCGTATAGAAGTAATAAATATTCAGTTCCTTTTTAAATTAAAATCTATACACATTTTTTCTTCGTTTTGTATTCATTGTTGTTCTCCAAATCAAAGCCAAACCAGCCTACCCAACACAAATCAAATTTAGAAATAAACCTTGATAATAAATTAGATCGTAAGTCTACATAAAACAAGAAGTTTAATTGCCTCCACAATCAATTATTATAAATTATCATAAAATACAGAAAATATTTAGTCACATAAATTAAATATCGATATTTAAAAAATTTAAATAAACAACAATTTATTACCGTGGTGCTGTGTATTTAGAATTTACATAATATTCAGAATTTATCTCGAGTCTTGGACTTTTTTTTTTAAACAAGAAAACTAAATATAGTCATAGTATGAATCCAGCAGGTAATCATTTCAGACGATCAAAAGAAATAACTGTCTCAAAATAAATGCCAAATTAACTAATTATATACACTGCGTTCCAAAAGTATAGTACTATTTTTAATTCAATTTTCAAATGAAAAGTGAAAAAGAAAATCAAACAGTATATCCGGTTAAAACTTTGAGTGAATTTTGAAATGGTCTGCTGAAGATTTTCACGAATAACGCAATTATATTATGTGTTACAAAATATGGGGCAGTCACGCAAACAAACATTGTCCTTTAGTTTCCATGAAAAAAAAACACTTTTTGCACACCACGCGTCGACGACGGGCCTCACAGTTAACCCGCTTAATTCATAAAAACATTTCCAAATATTAAATTATTAACGCGTAAAGAATAAAGTTGCATCAAATGCAGTGAAATTATGTTCCACACTCAGCAGTAATAAAAAAAAATCCGTCCAACACCGCAAATCGCAATACATAATCGAAAAATATTGCCATCCTCTGAATAAGTTGCATCCGATTGTGTAGAATTTACGCGCCGTGTTTATAGTGTGTCTAATTTATTAAATTTTATTTTTATTTTTTATTTGATATTTCATAACAGAAATATATTATTATGGACTTATGGTTCCCCACCGCAAAGTTGTTATTTGTCCAAACTTTCAAAAATATAGCAATGCACTATTTAAATATAAATATGTTCCATAAATTATTCATGTAGTTCTAAAATAGGTAAACCGCGTTTTATGGAAATGTCGAAATATGTTCCACAAAGTGGTATATGTATTTTACTCTAAAAGGCTACATATCCATGTAACACACACAGTACGTGTAACATTACTTTTATAGAACCTAAATTCAAAATACAAAATTCATCTTACTATCGAAAAATCACATTATTTCATTTAAATCAAAAACATTTATACATTATAGGTAATGTTAAAAAATTGCACATATACCCACTTTCAAAAATAAATTATCAAAAAAATACTAATGGTTTAATTCAATTCGCTGCTGTTTCAAAAAAATCGGTAATTTTCCTTTGTACCATTTTATTAATAATGTTTTCCTTCAAAAAATTTTCCAAGTCATTAAGAATGTTGTACACTTTTTCTCCATCTGGTTCGGCTTCGGCAAATCGACGAAAATCCACTATGCACTTACGAACGGTTTCAACTGAAGTTATCGGAACTGGAGCATCATCTTCAAGCTCTTTACCGCTATCCCCGTTTTCTTGTACAGTTGCAGATTTTATAAAGTCACAAATTTCGTGATCACTTATAAGTGGCATGGATTCAATAAATATTATCCAAACTCAGAAATACGATCGAAAATATTATGCACGTTATCGTTTACATTAGTGTTACAAATTATCTATGGTTGATCGTCGTCGGAATACGTTTGAATTGTAAACCCCTCATGGCGTAGGCAATTTTCAATAGTTACAGGCGTAACAAGTTTCCATGCGAAGCGTAACATGTACAAAGCATCAAAGACCGATACCTGTTTCATATTTTCCTTAAGCTCGTCACATGCTAAATATTTTTTAAGAATTTTTTTTTTGTAAAAATTTGGAGGTAAAAAAATTAATTTGATGCTTTCTAGCTGGATCTTCGGATATGCTGGACAATTAATTATCTACAATTAGGACTGCCTTTCTCTTTCCCTTTATAAATGTTTTATCTAACGATTTCAACCAACCTGAAAATAAGTCGGTTGTCATCCAGGCTTTTTTATTTGCCGTGTATTGAAGTGGTAGATTTTTGACGTTTTTAAAACATCTCGGATTTTCCGATAACAAAAAGAGGAAGTTTTTCTGTTCAATCGGAATTACATCCAACAAGCACTGTCAAACGTTCCTTAGATTTTTTTCCACCAGAACAAGTTTCTGCTTTAAATATTAATGTTTTGTCCGGCATACAACGAAAAAATAAACCGAATTCATCCGCATTAAAAATATCTTTTTTGTCGTAATCCTTCAGAGGATTGGAACGCTATGGACCGTAAAAGTGTCTATGCCAAGTCCAAAAAAAAAAAAAAAAAAATCCTTCAGAATTGTAGGTAAAGTTGAAGATATCAAATCTGATGTCATATCCGCTGATACTTGTCTCGCCTCTCCACTAATACACTTAACGACAATTCCGTGTCTTGTTTTGCAACGTTCTAGGCTTCCAGGGTTAGATTTAAAGGTAATTCCCATTTCGATGGCTATTTTATCAGCCTTTTCCATTAGTGAGGTCCAGTGAGGAGCATTTTGAGATCGGGCTTGCTTAAACCAAAGCAGCAAACCCGAATCTAAATCTTCATATTTTGGTAGGCGCAAACGTTTCCTGTTTCCTTCGAAATCACCCGTTTCATATGAAGGTTGAATTTTTATACGATTTTTTATAATGGTTGATAAAGTAGAGTTTGGAATCCCAAATTCTTTACAATTTTCAGTTTTAGATCGACCGCCTCGATCCACATTTTCGAAAATTTCAATTTTTTTTTAATCTAATTATGGCTTTTTCTTTAAAACAAAAATATTTTTTTAGAATTTAACACAATAAGAACAATTTTATATCTCACTCACCACACCTAAGGTAACACCCCTCAAACGACTGCAATAAATTTAATTTAAAGATTTCAAACAGAAACAATTTTACATTTAACGACAATTAATGTACTCACCACTACCAAACAATACAAACTAAAACACTTTCTCTCTAACAAAACAAAATTTAATTTGAATAAATTTAATTTCGGGGAATTCCCTAAAACTGAACGATATGTATGTATATATACAGAAGTAAAGATAGAAAGGAGATTCATTTTAGGTTTTTCAAAACCTGTTTTACAAATTTAAAATCTTTTCTTTATTTTCTGTTAATACAAACAAACTAATGAAAACCAAAACAAATGTCTATACATAGTCTATACGTATACCACAAATATTTGTGTTGGTTTTGACTAATCGAAAACCGTCTATAGAAATGGTTTCTATAGACGGTTTTGACTAATCACATACATATTTATGCATTTTTTGTTTTACGAAAACGTAGGTGTTCGATAATAAATTTCGTGTTAAGCGAATATTTCTGTACTAATTTTGTATAAAGGGACTGAAAAATTTGTTCACATTAAACGAAAATTCGTGTTAATAGTTTCGTCTTAATCGAACAATTTCATACTAAAATAATATGAAAAAACTGGGGACAAATTGTGTACACATATATCGAATATAATAAGTTTTCTTCTAGGATAACAACCAAACTATCTGTCCAGGTTTAAATAATTTTCAATAGTTGTGCACGAAAGGAGAATTTACGTCTGCTTCTGATATACTTATAGGTAAACATTACAGTAACATTTCACTCTTTCAATTCATTATTCGACTTTATTACAATCAGTTGCGTAAACACAGTAAAGAGACATAATACAACGACCTAAAACGTAAATCTTTTGTAATAGGATTTTTAAAACAAAATGAGTATGGAACGTACATTATATTTCAGAACTACATATCTCCATGAGAGTAACACGAGAATTCACCGAAAAACAATTCATCGAAAACGAAAATTCATCGAAAAGTAATTCACCGAAAACACAAATCACTGACCACGACAACTCACCGGAAACGAGATTTCACCGAAAACGAAAACACACTGATACGACCGTACACCGATTATAATAAATTGAAATTATTTGATGGAAATGGGATAATTAAATCATTTTTGGCAAAAGTTGATATATTGGAGGGAAATGGGATTCCAAAATGTTTATTCGACTTAGTATACTGTATAATGGTGATTATTAGACACGGAAGTAGACCTGTCCTTGGCCGATTATGATGAAACTCAGATTATTGGATGGAAAAGATTTTTATAATTTCATTGCTACACCGATCTTGATGAAATAGGGTTATAAAATGATTTTTAGCAGCCATTTTCCAGAACATCGCCAAACATAATTTTATAATCCTATTTCCAACTAAAATACCGAGTCTCATCATAATAAGTCAAAACAGCCTAGTACTATGCTTGTTGGTCATATTTCGAAGCTTTCGATCCGAGAAAAGATGGTTTTCGATTTCAGTTGGCCATTATTCAGAACTTTATTCATAAATAATTTTATATTTTCATTTGTATCCGCAACATACCGAGTTTCACCTCAATTGGCCAAGGAATGGCCTATGTCCATTCCTGATGTCCATTATCCAAAACTGTATTCAAAAAACATTTTAGAATTCCATTTCCATCTAACATACCGAGTTTCATCGTAGTAGGCGAAGGAATGGTCTACTTCCCTATCCTGTTGGCCATATTCCAGGATTACTGCCAAATATAATTTTATGGGATACCATTTATTATTATCGGGATATGGTTACACTTTACGTTGCGGGCATTCGCGTCCTTGTACTTCATAAGATGTTTAAAAATGGATTATTCTTGATATCATGAAGAAATCAAACTGAAACTGCGATCATATATTCTAGGTTATACAAAGACTCTGCTTTTATTCTTGAAAACATCACAACAGAGCGCCCGCCGCACATATTTAGCGCCATGCAGCTGCACCAGTCAATCAGCCCGCTACACCGACACCCAGCCCATAATTTATTACAATTTTATTTAATTGTGATATCGAGATAAAACTTGGGCCAGAATTTATTACAGCTCACTAATCACTGGTAAGACGTATGTGAAAACAAAACTGATATACAATTAAAAATTAAAAAATGTCGATTAAAATTACCTGTAATGATTTATTACACCAGACCGCCTCCAATTTTTGGTTAGTATTAAATAAAATAAATAATAATAATAATTAAATAATTTTTTTCGTCGTCTTACCATCAGTGAACTGTAATTAATATGTATAACCAATTCTGGCCCAAGTTTTATCTCGATATTACAATTATATCAAAAGTTACAAAGTAGCGATGTAGGTTCAATTTGAAGTTACACCGCCCATGGTTTTCACATTGTAATAAATTATGGGCCAGGTTTCTTGTGGCGTGCTGATTTGGCTGGCGCAGCTCCAAGGCACTCACAGTTTTCTAAGGCGAGAAAAGTGAGAATTATCGCACACACTACGGAGAGAATGAACCAATAAATAGGATGATATCAAAAGTATTTCATGTTTACCTATAGTACGACATATAAAGAAAAAATTAGGGCTTTTTTCACATTTTATTTCCATCGAAATGGCTTAATTTAATTGGCGTAATTTAATCGAAAAATTTGTAGGGTGGTCGATTTACAGCACATATCGCTTTCTCCACGATATTCATTTTTATTACTTATTAATTAAGAATTTAATTCATAGCAAAAAAAATTATCTAACTTAACTCAACTTTTATAATTGAACAGTTAAAAAGATTTATTACTTGTAAAATTTGACATTGCTTTGCAGTATACACTAAATATCGAAAGATTTTATGATCATGAGGTCAATATATTAACTATGAAAGTCCCTTTCTATATATATAATATAAACTGATTTATTTAAGTATGTTCATATAGGTATGTATTTTGTAATCCAGACCAATATAATTAATTTGAACGGTCCGGTATATTTATTATCGTGGTACATAAAAAAGGGAAAGCGTTTGTTACTTATAGCTATAAATATGTATATATATATATATATATATATATATATATATATATATATATATATATATATATATATATATATATATATATATATATATATATATATATGTTCAAGTACTTATAGTACACACTAACTATACATATATTATGTATATCTACATATAATTAAAATTTTGACATAATTAGCCAGTCAATGGTATAGAATTTATGCTTTCTAATTAAAAAAAAAATTACCTTAAACTATGTTAAAACAATTTTTAATTATTTTTTCTTTTTTTTTTATTATTTATGCATTTAACAACACGAAAGATTACTTTAGGAAAATATTTTAATGGATGAGTTATTGAATTTAGAGTTTTAAAAATAAAATGTAATTAAATATTTGCATTTTAATGGAAAAGAAAAATTAATTAAAAATGCATCTCTCTAACTGAACCTATAATTTATATTTACATATTATATGTACAATACTCGCATATATGTATGTATGTGCATATTAGTTCTAGGATTACCATAATATATAATATTTTACCGTCTATTTACTGTTTTATAATAATATGTGCATAGTGTACATTACTTTGATGAGTAACATCTATTCATAATAAATATTTAAATGGGATACTTGTGGTATGGTAAATTATAAAAAAATGTATTACGATTGGTTCGCCGAACGATTGTTCAATATTAGATTTTATCGTTTTATCTAGAAGGTTAACACTATTATACAATTAAAATGGTTAACCGAAAAATATTTTTTTATTAATAATTGCGCTGAATTAATGATATGTGCGAGACATAAAACGTATATATAAACGTACATATGTATCGCCCAAATTTCAAAACACGAATTAAGTATTAATACAACATAAAGCTTCGAAACTTCGTAATTTATAAATTAATAATTCTTTTCGTGGTTTTCTGTTACTGCTGATTTATCAAAGACTATTCTATAAAAATTCGGAAGTCGATTGAGCTAATTGAATATTCATTCCAATGAAGCTTTCAACAGATTACGAAACTCTCAAAACAATTCCTGATATATATCTAATGATACACAGCACATTCTTTCGATATTTTCAATCATGCTATAGCAACATTCCAAATCAACTTCAAAAACAAGTGATTTGTATGGAAGACAGATGGAAAACAGAACACTTAAAAAAATACCATGTGGTCAATGAATTATCTATATTATGCTATTTTTAGCTTCAATTCATCACCACGGGAAGAGATAAAAAATACCATCGTAGCCGAGCTTTTTTTTTAGGGGTGACTTTTATATACTATGAACAATTATATTTTGATCTTGCTAAAGAATGCTTTCCGGATTTACCTTACCACATCTAATCTATATATACAATTATACACATCCTGAATATAGTGGTAATAGATGAGCTACTCAAACTAAAAATAAGCTTTTTAATTTTAGCAATTTCGATACGAAATTACGAACGATTATAAAAATAAACGCTTCTAATCATCGCGTTTATATGAATATAAATTTAATCAAATTTTACAATCAATGATGGTATTTACAGAACTTTATGAGATTAAAAACAAAAAAAATTTAACGTTTTTTATAACATAACAAACTTATTATACAATTATAAATACATTGACGAATCTGTCGAAACTGACCAAATAGTTCCTCATCCTTACGAATTGTATATCAATAATAAAAAAAAAGTAGGACGTTGTTCTTATTCATTATTACCATAAAGACGTAGAAACCGTACCAAACAAATTTATTATTAAATTTTATTTATATAATTTGTTATTTCAATATAAAAGAATATTTTTGGTTACTTTTAAATGTTGGCTATTAACAACGCCCTAGTTTTTATCTTCATACATTTGTAATTGTTTATATTTTCATAATGTTTTCATATTATTATTTATAATCAATATTTCTCATACTTTGTGTTGAAATCTTAAATTTTCATAGTCATGCCAGTTTTCAATATCAAGAGGGTTTCTTGGGCCCGAGTTCGAATCCCTTTGAAATTTAAATTTATCAAAATGTGCAGCGGGATGAACGTGTATGCACCAAATTTTAACTCACCATAATTTGTTAAAGTTAGATAGAAAGGGTGATTCCCCAAAACTTGCGTACATACTCATACATTATGAACCCAGTGCTAATCATTTTGAAATTTGCAAAAATTCAAACGTTTAGCTATATAAAGTACAGGTTTCCCTCGATTTACGTAAGGAATCGGTTCCTGAAAAACCATACGTAAATCGAAATTCATATGAATAACAGGATGTATGTACACACCAAATAGAGGAAAATTGATAGTTTTAATATCTAATGTAAACATTTCCGCTCTAACTAAGGGATTTCCAGATTAAAAACTCTTATTTAATTTCTTATGTACATACATATATTTTAATTTATAAACACGTTATAAAACTTATTTATCCAGTTTTATAAACTTAACTTTTAAAGAAAATTTAAAAAAAAATTCACATGAAATTCATTGGACTAAATAAAATAAAAATTCAGACAAATTGGCAAATTAATTTAAATTCAAGTTAACAACAATCGGTGTTAATTGTAATTTATATTTACTCCGCTGGTTTTTCTACCGATTTATTTTTTAAAAAAAGTTCATTTCGGAGCTGTTTCCGCTCTTAGGATTTAGCATCATAAAGTTCTTTATAGCAGTTTATAGCCTGATTAACTCCTCGTGACACATTGTACTGCTACGTTTTGCATCCGGATCATTTAAAGTTAATATTTTCAATGCTGACTCAATATACTCTAGTGCTTCCCCACCAACCTAAATCTTATGTAGTTCGTGTCTTTTTTTAAATTTTTTTAGTCACTCTTTACTTGCTGTAAAGGTTTCCTCGTTTGAGCTTTCCCCAATTTTTTTTTTTTAATTTTCGTGTAAACTTACAACTTTTTCACATATAACGAAGCTACTTAATTGAGATTGGAAGGTAATTTTGTCGGAATTAGCAATTATAGTTTGTACTGTTGATACAGCAAACCCAAATTCATATGCAATTTCACTTAATGTCGCTCCATTTTTGAAACGCTTAATTATGTCGGTTTTTTGTTTCAAAGAAATAATTTGACGTATTTTTTTTATTAGTTTTAACTTAGCATTTGATGACATTTTGATAACAAAAAAGTATACTAACAAAGAACTTCAATCTAAACAAAATCAAACTACATACATCAACTAAAAAGGTATATTTAAATTAATTGTGTAAATCCCCGTGCACTATACAATACTGCTTGTATTCATACAAATCTAAAAATGTTAACAGTACATAAGTACATTAGTTTCGTTTTTACATGTTTTTAGGACGTTTCCTCTTTTTCACGTAAATCGAAATTTTTACGCAATTTAAAAAACCGCAATTTGTGATTTACGTAAAATCGAATTTACGTAATTCGATGTTACGTAAATCGAGGGATAAAATGGGCTCGAAATGGTTGATTCATATACCTCCAAAATTTATCGCTCCCTGTTATTTGTGGACAACGCCAGGCTTAGTTGTGTACGAATTTTGTAAATTCAGCTGATAACCTCTAGAAATCAATAGGAAAAATACCAAAGCCACACCTTCGAGCTATATAACTGAAGTATCAAAAGCGGCAAAACCAAATTGTATTTAAAGATATGAAAACTATTCAAGTTAAAGCTCATATAAAGCATAGTTTCTTAAATTTTTCCATTTCCCAAAAATTAACAAAAATTAAGAAATTATAAAGGGAACATCGCTCTGCAACAATAACCAATACAAAGTGAAAGAGAAAAATTAATAGAAAAAAAGAAAAATTCACGATCGATCCGAAGTTAAAATGATAAATCCGAAAAATAAAAATGTTAGAGATGAAATACTAATTTAGAGCGATTTATGTTTGTGATTTTAATTTTTGCACAGTTATTCACTTTAGACACACATAATTAATAAATTATCAACTCTTCATATTTCATATGTTTTTGTTGAAATTACTATACATACATATACACACATTCAACAGACTTAAGACCTCTTGTCAAATAAAGCAAATTTAAAATAAACAGTTCAAACAAAATTGGAGCGTTTTTTATTATTTCAAAATATCCAATTATTACTTTTCTGTTTTTTAATTTATTATTTCAACGTATCTCAAAAATATCATATCAATCGATAGCTGGATAATTTAACTATATTTTCTGTTGTTTTAAAAACAACGTCCTAATTTATATTTTCCTCCAGTTTACATTCACTAGAAAAGCGTACTATACGTCAATATTTATTTAAAAATGATTGGGAACCGTTCTTGATCTAACTTGCCTAACTGTCTTATATACACAACTAAAATCGCCATACAATTGAAGCAATTTTGATTTACTTTGTAAAATGAATGGTAAATTTCAGAAAATGGATGCTATTTGTCTCTTCGGTCCTATCATTAGCCAAAAAGGATATATATATATATATATATATATATATATATATATATATATATATATATATATATATATATATATATATATATATATATATATATATATGTATATATATATAATGTAGATAATAGATTTCATTGCTTTAGGTTATTTAGTTTATATGTTAGAAAACTAGTCAGACAATTTAACAAAATTATTTTATTTGTACTCGGAATTTTATAAAATTTCATTCTGCAAAAGTTTACTAAAAGAGGTCTCCCGTTATTTATGTTAACTTTTAATAACAAACAAAAGATAGAAGCTATTTTTAATATAAGAGCTATTTTAAACATGAGGGGTAAAATAGAAGCACTACGGAAATCCACTGGGCTTATAGTGCAATGCAAGAAGTGTTAAGGTTTTAACCATACGCAAAAATACTGCAATAGAGAGCCAAGATGTGTAAAATGCCTTGGAAGGCACTCTGCTCAGGCGTGTTCACTAAATAGAAATTCCCCTCCAACATGTGTGAACTGCAAAGAGCAACATCCTGCAAACTACAGAGGCTGCATAGTAGCTAAAGAACTACAAAAAATTAGCGACAAATCATGGCAAGGTCCATCATATTATAAAACGCCGGTAGACAATAGCGTTAACACCGACCTAGGAAACTTTACCACATCTATATCGAGTAAAGTAACCGATCGCAAATCGTTTTCGCAAGTGGTGGCATCCGGTCTACAAAGTACGACCCCACACAAATCAGTAAATTTCAAAGACTCCAAATATACATCTATGCTATCTAAATACACGGCTTATAAAACAAGAAAGATCCATAGATACTTTAAACAGGCTACTAGATAGCCGAGAAACAGTGGATGAAATAACATCCATATTAAACTAAACTAATATGATAAATAAAACATTAAGAATTGTAATCTGGAATGCAAACGGAATAATCCAACATATTCCAGAGTTAGAAATCTTTTTAAATACTAAAAAAATTGATATATGTTTAATATCAGAAAGCCATCTTACTAAAACCGCATATACCAAAATACGTGGTTATGTTTCTTATCACGCTTTACATCCAGCAGAAAGAGCAAGAGGAGGATCAACAATATTTGTGAAAGAAAATATTCAACATCACGAGGGAATAAAAATTGAAGAAGAAAGTATGCAGGTAGCTACTATCAGCTGTATACAGATAGCTACTATCAAAAAATACTTTCTGGAGTCAAGATTAACTACTCTAGAGTAGAGAACTATACGCCGGAGGCCGAGCTTACAATTGTGAATTTCTTTCAGGAAGAAAACCAACGTACTGGGCTACTGACACAAGGAAAACTCCGGAACTAATTGATTTCTACATTACAAAAGGTATATCCGAAAACCACATTTTTCTAGAAAATAGTGAATTATTTAGGAAATTGGTTGAAGACAGCACCGATCTTCTTTCAATAATACACAACAAGCAGCATGGGATAGCACCCCCGTAATCCAACCCAAGGAGCGCAATAATTTCATTTATCCAGTCGAGAGAGGGAGTTGGTTAATAAAAAACGGAAAGCAAGGAAAACATGGCAGAGAAACCGAGCACCACAAAGCAAAAGAATTTTTAATTATCTCTGCAATAAGATTAAGCAAAGAATTAGAGAACTAAAAAATTAATCGGTCACCCGTTATCTTTGTAGTCTTATACTTTGTAGTTTGGCACTTGTTACCCAATTTCCCTCATCATTTTTTTTGGCGGTATTTGGTAATTTGCTCTTTTGTAGCTTTCCCTAGAGAATACTCAGTTTCTTTATTGTCTATAAAGAAACTGAGTATTCTCTAGGGAAAGCTACAAAAGAGCAAATTACCAAATACCGCCAATAAAAAATGATGAGGGAAATTGGGTAACAAGTGCCAAACAGGAAGCAGCACTGTTCGCATCTCATCTTGAAGAAACGTTCCAACCATATGCTAGATAATCAGTAGATGAAAATATAATACCAGTTCACAAGGAGGATTGTAGAGAAATACCACCTGTAACTCTACGAGAGTTGAAAGATGAAATTAACCATAATATAAATACGAACAAATCTCTTGGCTATGATTTAACTACAGGTGAAATAGTGAAGGCATTTCCTGAGAAAGGGGTGCGAAATATGTACCTCTGCAATGGAAAGTAGCAGAAATAATTATGATACCAGAGCCGAACCAACCATCTTATCTTAAAAAGTCATATAGGCCAATTTCTCTGCTTCCAGTACTTTCGAAAAAATTTGAGAAACTGTTATACAAAAGGATGAAACCTATACTTGAGGGAAAGCTAATACCACCACTTCAGTTCGGATTTAGAGAAAACCACTCCACCATAGAGCAAATTAACAGAATTACAAGTATTATTGAAGATGCACTGCATTGAAAATAAGAAAATATGCTCAACAATATTTCTGGATGTAGCACAGGCCTTCGATAAAGTATGGCATCCTGGATTGGAATATAAACTGCATCGAGATTTGCCAAAAGAATACTTTCAGATATTGAAATCTTACATTGATAACAGATATTTTCGCGTTAGATGTGAAGTAGAATTTTCCGAGCTAAAGAGGGTATTTGCAGGGGCTCCCCAAGGTAGCGTACTGAGGCCAGTCTTGTATTTACTTTACACAAGCGACTTACCAAACACAAGCGGGACAACAATAGCAACATTCGCGGACGATACTACAATTTTTGCTACTGGTTATAAAGTATCACTATCACAGTCAAGTATCTTGGCATGACTCTCGATTCTAAGTTAAAATGGAAAGAGCACTTTAAAAAGAAAGGGTGACTACACATTAAATATAGAAATATATGTATTGGCTAATAGGAAGAAATTCAGAGCTGTCAATTACCTATAATAAGTTGCTACTATACCAACAAGTTTTAAAACCTATATGGACTTATGGTATTCAGCTTTGGGGCTGTACTAAGAAAACCAATATTAAAATAATACAAGCTTTTCAAAATAAAGTGTTATGTGGAACAGTGAACGCTCCTTAGTACATAAGAAACGATAACCTACATAGGGACCTCCGGATGGAAAACGTCAGCGAAGAGAAAAATTCATGCGAAGAAACACATACAACGGCTTGGTCAACATCAAAATGTTGAGTTACGTGGTATGCTGAGTAACACAAATGGAGTACGAAGGCTCTAAAGAAAGAAACCACTGGAATTGGGAAGACCACAATAGGGCGGCCAAATTTTTACAAACTAACTAATGGGTTATATCTCTGCAAAATGAACATAAGAAAGATAGACAAATTACTAGATGATATGTGAAATCAGTTGTAATATTTAAAATAATTAAAAATTTCAATCAATTAAAAATTTACCTAAAAACAAACCTGTGCTGGACAATTTTTAACTATTTTGTAATGAAGCCACCACTTACAAATCGAGTACTTTGTGGGAAAATTCCGAAAAGTTATTTATAAAATTATTTTCAAACTATTCTAAAAGCAATAAAAAAAATGTTGGATTTGTTGGTTGAACGACTGAACGTCATACTGCGAATTTTAATGTGTCTAGTAGTTGAGCAATAAAAATAACATCCGCTAGTTTTACCTTTAAAAAATATTTATATTTCGATCATTAAACCAATGATTTCACAGCTTTATACAGGTTTCACTTATAGTATGTATTTGACCTGCCTCCATGAATACACCAAGAATAAATTAAAATAAAAGCTTTTCATTTTTTTAAAAAAATTTTAATTATCACTTTTATTGTATGTGTCTGTCAGTCACAGATATAGCAAAACGCTATTTATATATTTTCTATTTCATTCAAACAAATTTATAGATCTCCATTTGTCATCGTCAATTAATAAAATTCAAACGAATTTCATGTAAAAGTTGTAAATCTCATATTTATGTGTATCGCGCGGGGTGTTAAACGATGGTGTGCGCACGAGACGGTGAGACATAAAATTACAACAATGTGTTCGATATCTAGGTACAACAAAAAGGTGGACATATTTATTAAGTTAATAATAATAAATAAGAATTGAAATAGAAATAAATAAATAACGAATTAATAATTATATTGTTATAAATATAATATTATTGATCTGGTTAAGTTGTGCGTTATATACGCGAAGGTTGAGATCGAGATCAGACTCAGGATAAAGTATGTATATGAAATTATATATTTCTCTTGTCATGTTGGAATCTGTTTTTGTTATTCCAATTTTTTTTTATTATTATTTATTGATTCCTCCTACTACATAATATGCGAGTATATACAAAATATCGATCGCGCTAATTTATTTATCCAACTTATAATGTTTAATCATTCACATATGTACATAAGAAAATTCCTCAGGGTCACTATACTCGATATAGAAATGGCGCATCGTCGGATTATACTCCCACCGGCATTTATCTATATATGTGTGTATTGTAAACTTTTGAATTAAGAAGTTTTATTACGAAATTTTTTTCACTTTTTTATTTTTTAATGGAGTTTTAGATAAATGTTTAACATTTCAAAAAACTTTTTTTTGCGACTGACACAAATTGATAAAGCGAGAGATGCTTCATAATTATATATTCAAGAAAAAAAAAATAAACGTATTTAGAAATTCTGGGAAACGAAATTGAAAAATATACATTTTGTACAATAGACGCAATGATGATGACGTATCAACAGAATGTGAAAAAAGATTTCTTGCGATAAACGAGATAACAGATAATATTATTGATTGAAATTAATCCGCATATAAAAATCATCTGGATATAAAAATGGCCAATATAATAAAAATTTAACAGTTCATAAATTAAAACCACTTAAATAATAAAAGAAAAATTATAATTAGGCGATAATTAATCGCTAAAACTTGAATATTATATACTTATATAGTTGTTTAATGTGTGCACAGGTTCAATTAACTTTTATTTTATCAAAAACTAAAAGAACAAAATTTATTAACATACATATTTAATTAAAATAAAATAAAAAATAAAAACTTGGATTTATAATTAATTTTTATATTATCGAATTTTATTATCTCGAGGTTTCGAATGTTTTTTCGCATGCCAATAAAACCCGTGAACACGATTAAATTTAAATGAATACAAATATTATTGTTACATGTTGGATATTATGTAAACAAGTTTTATGCAATTTAACAAAAATTTAATGGTAATAGCCATTATTTACATTATTTAACATAATATGATAAGAGACACCGTCAAACGAGAGTATCACAAAAATTTGGACAAAAAAACAGAGTGCACCAAAATCTACACTTTATAAAATGTAGGAGCAATTTTCATTTTTTGAAGCTGCACCAGCAAATCAGCCCGCCATAACGAAAGCTAGCCCATAATTTATTACAATTTATTACACCAAGGACCAATTTTATTACACTTGCCGTACGCGAGAAAAGCGTGGGTGGAGTAACATCAAATTGAACCTATACACGGCTACTTTGTAACTTTTGATGCAATTGTGAGTGATATCGAGATAAAAGTTGGGCTAGAATTTATTACAAATTAGTTACAGTTCACTGATAGGACGCCGAAAAATAAAATGTAATTATTTTGTGTAAAAATCAACTTATTTTAATAGAAACCTACTGCAATTCAAAAATCATCTGTAATAATTTATTACACCAGAATTTATTACATTTTACACGTAAAAAATGTAAAATACTGTGTAAATTATATAGACAAATTACATGTTAAAAATGAATTGAATTCGCAAAATAACAGAAAATTAGAAAAAAATAACAGAATATCTAAATTTTAAAGTTAATAAAAATATTGTGCAACAAATAAAACTAAACCCTTTTTTAGTTATTTTAGTTTTTACATGCAAAATTTACCATTTTATTTTGATATTGCAGTGCCACCTTGAAAATGTTAGAAATTCCACGATTTAAAAAATTATATTCAATAAGACTTGGCTAACTGACATCTATTTAATATTATTTTAAAGAAATTATTGAAATAACACTTCAAAGAATTTAGAATGTAAATATTTTATTCTAATTCGAATTTTACATTGTCTGTATTTTGTTGATGCCTCTACAACAACAATTACATTGGATAATTCCCCAGAGAATTAAATAATTCTAAAGAAATAATTGGAATTAAGTATTTTTATACCTAGTTTTAGTTCTGATACCTAACGCCAACTGCAAGTGATTCTTATTTTAGTTTTTTCCTAATTGCTTTCATGGTTTATTAAAATTTACTGATGATAAAAATGACACACGATCTACCACATTGGGCCCTTTCAGGTCTCCCAACATGTTGGCATCGAAAATACGATCTAACACATTACCATGAAATTTTCGATAAATCGGATGCATTCAAAACTTATCATGTTGAATTTACTCAACATGTTGCCAACTGTTGGCGGAACGGAAAGAGCCCAATGTTTTAGTTTTAAACAAAAAAATAATAATTCCTGGCTTTTTTGTTAGGGAAAAGTTCATTGTTAAGAAGAAAATTTTTCTTTTTAAATTGGTTGTCTACAATTTTTGATCTAGAATTTATGATTCTTTAAACAATTACTGAACTGTTTGTCATGATTTTGCTAATATCATAGTGTAATAATAAACGACCAATTAGTATTTTAAATTATTACGAAGGACGTAACTTTCTAAAATTTTAAGCAATGAATTAAAATAGTGACAAAATAAAATGGTATAACCATTTCACATATGATTTTAGATATGTTTGGTAATGGTTAAACCCATAGAATACCTAGATAATTGAACAATTTGTTACACTAGGATTATTCAAAATTTGTAGTTCCAAAATAATTAAAACATCTTCTAATCTACCAGCTAACTTCAACTTTTGCATTGACAAATCATCACCAGATTAAATATTAAGGTATTTTGTTTTACAAAATTTATGTTTAAGTTTGTATTATTCATATTAGGTTTGAAATTCTTTTTAATATTTATTGAGGTTAGAAATTCAACAATTTTATTTTAAGATCGTATAAATTTTACAGATTGAAATCGTTTGACATAACTTTCGAAACGCTCCGAATTCAAACTTAAACATATATTTAGATAAGTAAAATAATTTAAATCGAGGAACAAAAAAGTAAACAATAAATTGCACAGAGCAAAAATAGAATATTCCGCGATAAGTATGAACATGATAATAACCAGATTTGATAAGAGATGGCGTAGTTTAAATAATAAATTTTGGTTTTTTACATTTTATACATAATAATAATGAACAGTTTTAAAGGCCATTACTGGCCCCTTACTAAGTCAACTATCTGGCTCAAACGGTTTCGATCCTGAGCATGGTCGTCATACTGCCTAAGGCAATCTGAAGATGCCAAGTCGTTCTCTACATCGTGGAGCCATCGTCGCCTGGAACGACTTCTGCGCCTACCATATGGTGGCTCCCCTTTCAGACATCGCAGCACAATTCGTTCCGGATCAGCACGCAGAACGTGACCGGGCCAGCGTACTCGCTGAGATCTTACTTCATGTACAATGTCGGGGTTCTTCATCAGATCTCTGATCATATTCTTTATGTGGTTTCAACAAGATGGTGCCACATGCCATACAGCCCGTGAAACAATTCAATTACTGCATGAGCCATTTCCTAATCGTTTACTCTCTCGTTTCGGTGATCAGAATTGGCCCCCACATCTTGTGATTTAACACCACAAGGTCTATGTGAACAAGCCCACAACAACCCGTGCATTACAGGTGGAAATTAAACGTTGCATCAACGAAAATCAGCCACATTTATTCGAAAAGGTCATCGACAATTTCGATAAAAGAGTGCGTATGTGCCAGCAAAGTTGTGGAAGCCATTTGCCCGTTGTGATATTCCATAAATAACCCTATACTATATGTACATTTGGGTGGAAATTCACAAACAGCAATAGTTCGTCAGCTCCAGCATATGAATGTGAATAAAATGTTTGTGTATCGAACCATAACTCGATACAACGAAACTGGTAGCATCGCTAAACGCAACAGAGGCGGTCCTAAAAAGACAGCAACATCAAAAGAAATGATACGAAAGGTGAAGAAACGAATCCAACGAAATCCTCGGCAAAGTGCCAATCAATTAGCCGCACGTCTACATGTTTCACGATACAGCATTCAAACCATATTGAAAAATGAACTACACTTGAAGCCTTACAAGATACAAAAAGTTCAAGATCTTACGGAGGCACAAAAAAAAGTTAGGCTTGAAAGAACACGAGCATTGAAGGCCTTGGCCGAACGTGATGAGATTCCAAAAATTGTCTTTTCTGATGAGAAAATTTTCACCATTCAACAGTATGTGAATAAACAAAATGATCGTGTTTGGTTAGAGCACAAGTCCAACGATGATTTGGACACAAGAGTTGCCATGCGCAAGCAATCACCAGCTTATGTTATGGTTTGGGCTGCAGTTACTGCAGATGGACGCACTCCTCTGGTTTTCATCGAACATGGAGTCAAGGTAAACCAAGAGATGTACCGCCAAAAGATCCTTAACGATGCTTTGCTACCTTGGGCACGTAAACACTTTGGTACGAACCGTTGGACATTCCAACAGGACTCGGCACCGTCACACAAAGCTCGAAAAAAAAGCGTTCCGCGGCTGATTTCATCGAAAGAATGGCCACCATATTCACCAGACTTGAATCCCATGGATTTCTCCATATGGTCCATTTTGGAGAGTAAGGTGTCCACTAAAAAATACGAAAGTGTTGATGCATTGAAGTCAGCTCTTGTTCGAGAATGGAATAAAATTCCGCAAGCCCACGTTCGGTCAGCATGCAATGCTTTCTATGGAAGACTGAATCAAATAATCAGAGCCAAAGGAGGTTATATCGAGCAGTAACATGTTTTTCATGATATGTAATATGTTTTCAACATATTCCACGAAATTTCAATAAAAAATTATCAAAATTAAAAAAATTACAGCGTTTTCATTTGGTAACACTTGGTCTCAGCCACCCTGTATTTTATGATTCAATAAAAAAAATCACAATCTGGAGACTACTCTTCTATTTCATTCAAATCTTGCGTTAATTTTAGGACACCCTTTACTAACCAAAGGCAGGTTTAGATTGCTTCTACTTAAAAAACATCTACTTAAAAACCATCATGACACGGTAAAGTTAGCGAGGTCTATAGATCAAGAAATCAAGCTACGACGAAACTTACTTAAGGTTGGCCAAAACTGTAACGCCTATATATGGATGCAAAGACTGCATGCAAATTTTTCAATCGCAAAGATACATCATTTTTATTGCTAATCGTAACGAATAATAACGAATAACCTCCACCATACAAACTAACGAAACGGTGAGAACCGATCGGTTCAGATGGTTAAGTAAATTTTCAAGAAATCTTAGGTAGATTTTAAATCAACGATAGCTGATCTGAAAGAAGCATGAGTGCAGAACATTTTTTTACTTATCCTTTTCGTGGCCGGAAAATAGTCAGCGATATTGATATATTGACTGCAATAAATAAATAAAAAATCAATACCGAGTGTTAGAATATTTGTGCAGCCATTGGTAAAAGCGTTGTCTCGTTGTCAGTAAAGGCTGCTGGTGTCCATTTTTTTAATTTCCGTAGCCTCACATGTGCTCCAATCAAATGACTGCGATAATACGATAATATATTTAATGTTTTTCGGATCATGTTTCGTACACCGCCAACGATTGTTAACGATATCAAAATTATAAATCGGCATAAGTGCAAAATCGTTTAATATCAAATCACTATTTTCTATGGTGCCCTAAGATCAAGCAAATCATTCAGTATTTACTATATTTTGGAATATAAATTTGTCCTAATCTATTATTTTGATATGTGGTATAAACTGTGGAACTTATGTTTAGCACTCGAATTTATCCACGATGTTGTGTAAAACTGAAAATATTCGGAATTTTTAGGGTAAAAATTATATTTTAGTCGATACTAATCCGGAACTTTAACAACTTGTGGAACTTGTTTGTTTATTTAACTCAATTAATCATGAATATGATCCAATTTTATTAAATACCAAATACCAAATATTAAGGTGGACGTTATTAAATAAAACTCTTTGGTATGGAATCTATCACTATATTTTTTAATGATACTCACCATAATAAACTATTAAATTTTTTCCAAAGTTTGGAATTTATTTGTGTGGAACTTATGTTCAGCATTTTAATGCTTTTACAATTATTAAGTGAACACAAACCTGTATTATTAAATTGCAGTAGAGAAGTGTGGAACGTGTGTGATGAACCAGTCTCTCAATATCTTTTGTTTAAATAGATAGATACAATTTAGACCACATTTTTCGAAATAATTCGCCGCCAGCTTGAATAAGTCATTAGCATTGATTACACATACATACTTATTTTGACAGCAAAACAAAACATTTTTGTAAATAATTAAATTCGGTAAATCGTTATAATCGTTATAAAATAATATAAGCCCGGTGAATATAGGTTGCTGGAATAAAATTGTGGAACATAAATTCATTTAGTTTAATACAAAATTAAATGTGGAACATATATTACTATATAGTACAGACATTCTGTTTTTTTTACTAATCTATTACTTTGATATGAGATATAAGAGTTGTGGAACTATAAGATGCTAAGAATTGCGGAAGTAGTTTATAGGAGTAGAATGCTTTTCCCTCGTTCATGATTAGTATATTTTGGTCGAAATAAATGTGGAACTTATGTTCGATTGACTCAATAATTTTAACTACTTTTTTTTATTGGAAATAAACTTTACCTTAAAGTATTAGTAAGTAGTCGTGAATTATTTGATTAAAATTATGTATTTTTTAAATGTGTCTGTGGACATTGTTTTGGTGAAATTTATTAGGTGACAAATCTCTTTGGTATTCCTGGAACTATCACTATCGCTAACGATGTCAAAATTATAAATCGGCATAAGTACAAAATTCTTGTATTCATTCTCCTCATTGTATCGTTGTAGACGATAGAAAAGTTCATATGTTTCCAATATTTACATTTTGATTTAATATCGTAAAAATTATCACCATCTTAACTTAAATGTGTACACATAGCTTCAAGTAATTCAGGCTTTAGTCTATTAGCACTTTTTGGCGTAATAGATAATCGAACGTACCATATACATAGGTATCTTTATCACCAGCACTACTGCCAACTATATTGTTGCTTTCCGCTAGATTTCGCTTTGGCCTGTTTTTTCATACTGCCGTGGAAATAAAAAAAAATGTTTTTATGTATGATTAAGGTCGAAAATAAATTGCTTGTAATTGTAGACAGAACTCGAAAGGGATATCGTTATACACGCGTCACACGTGTTTAAATTTCCCAACATTTCATAAACAGCTAACTGATTCAATAGTCTTGATTTGCGATCACTCGCAAGTGATCTCAAATCTATACCAGTTTTGGAGTCCGCATCCTAAGATCCTCAGGCTCAATTATAAATCGTGACATTAGTGAAACACTAAATAGAAAAAGCTGGATTTAAAGGCTATACAATGATAAACAGACGATCAAGTACTCAGGAAGTACGCAGAAAGTAAATAATTTTGAGTTGCCCTCATTAACTTTGTAAGTCATCACAAATTTATAACGAATATATTATATACTACTAACCTCAATCCCATCAAAATTAAAATCCACTGCCTCACACTTTTTTGATTCTGTGACTGCGATGTAACTGCGTTCAAACTCTGAAAACAATAAAAAATAAATAAACAATTTTATTAATAAATCTGCGGCCCATTTCGTACAATATCAAATGCGGTATAATGTCATCAAAACATCAAATTCTACTTTCAAATATAAAGACAACATCACATTATATATAGTCTAGTCTGGTTTCACTCGTATATGTATGTATGTATGTATTGTATACTGATGAAACTTATGACGAAATCGGTACTAGTATATATATAGTTTTGTTTATAGTGCTACATCAGAAACAAGTTTAAAAATCGATTTCTATACTCTATACAGCTCGTATATTACGTACAACATATACTGGTATATACAACAACAATAACTTTTATATTGTCTGTCGTTAAAATTAAAAGTTTTTTTTATGTCGAATTGTTATTTCTTAAAACTTGATTAGTTATTATTAATAATTGTTTGTATATACGAGTATGTATGTATATAGAGTTAGATGACTTTAAAAACAATAAAACAAAAACTGGAACAAATCATGATAACCCATTTCTTCTCAAACTAACTACTATATACGAACGAGTAGTAAAAAATTTATTAAATCCTAGCAAATTCTTGGGAACTACATTTCAACATGGCATTGAAACTAAATGGTATTGACATTTTAGACAAAACTGTTATGTGTATATCTTATCTATATCTTTCATTCGATTTAATTAGTTCGATTAATTAATGGAATTCAGTTTGCTTAATTAACCGGCGAGGTATGCCAAATCGTAAATTTAATAAAAAAAATTATTGATACTGTCGGTCCATGTGCAAGTGTTCTCGACACTATATTGTACCGTATAGTTTTTGCAAAACTATAATTAAATTTTATATTTTTTTTATTGATTTAATAGAATTTTTCCTGTTTTAGTTGTTATTGCAATTCTGTGTAACGTTTGTAATTTAATTAAATTTAATTTTTTTTTGTTTCTGTTTGGAATTGAGCTGCCTGAATTGGATGGAATCAATTGCAACTGTTACATTACGTGCTGTATATATAAAATCGATATTTACGAGTATTATTACATTTTATTTGTATGTTGGCATAATACATTTTTATAAATTACAGGAAATTACGGTTATAATTGTATATCATGAAAGCTATCTTAAATACTCTACATTGGCTAGAATCGGCCATAGAGTATCCAGAATATATTAAATTTACGGTTTTCTGGAAGAGTTATATGGCTGGATATATGGAAAATCCAACTTTTATCAAGGAACTAATTGGAACAAACTATAATACACCGAAAACTGTAAATTTCATATATTCTAGTTACTCTATGGCCGATTCTAGCCAATGTAGAGTATGCACAAACGCGATACTGGACCAAAATGTGCTACATAGTTTGTTCCAATTAGTTTCTTAATAAAAGTTGGGTTTTCCAGAAATCAAACAGACAACTATTCCAGAAAACCAACAATCTGATATATTCTGGATGCTATCTGGCCTAGTTTATGCACAAACTCAATACTGGATAACTAAATGTGTATTCAGGTTTGTTATACAATTAGTTCCTTGATCAAACTGTGGTTTTCTGGAAATCGTCCATACAACTATTCCAAAAAACCGAAAATCTTATATATTCTGGATACTCTATGGCCGATTCTAGCCAATGTATAGAGTATGCACAAAGGCGATACTAGGCCAAAATATGTATTATTTCGATCGTATTAGTTCCTTGATAAAAGTTGGGGTTTCCGAAAATCTTTTATATGACCTGATCATAGAATAAGTATATTGAGATATGTTGCGTTTACAGTTGGCCGATTTTAGCCTATTCTAGTCATAGTAGAGTGTGTGGCAAAAGAATTTAATTATGCATAAGGTGGCACAACCGAAATATATTTAAAAATGTGTCCATTACTTAAAGGGAATATATGGGATTTCTGGTGTGATAATCACGATTTCTTAAAGATTGCAAAAAATTGTTTGCTAAAGGCACAAATTGGCACAATCAAATCCAAGTATAATAAATATAAAATATTTCGGGTTACTAAAATGGGATTTCTGGTGATGCTCGATATTCAAAATCCTTTTCTTTCCAAAATGTCTTAAGTTTTTAAAAAAATTAATCAAAGTCTATACAATAATTTTTAGAACTAAATAACATTTTGAATCGTGATAAATTTTAAATTCTTAATGGATTATATAGAGTTCTAATGTTCTTAAAATTCTAAAAAAAATACACTAAAGTTAAACTAAAATGATGAATATAGTTTATGTCAGTCATTCATAGGTTACCCCAGTATCAGTAAAACGTGTTGTGTCTGCAATTATAATGCAGTCACTTAATAGACACACAGACTAACGGACTAACAGCAAGTCAGTAAGAAAATTAAGTAACAAAGCCACATCTGTAATATGCAGGTTAAATGTGATATTACTGATCAGTAACTCTTTTCGAAACGTCAAAATATTGTGAACTGTCAAAATTTCTGAAGGACAAAACAATTCGTCAAATTCCTTAAAGTTCAAATCAGTAAGAATTTGTTATGTAGAATCGTGGGTTGGCCTTAAGTCAGTTAGTTTTTAGTAAAACTAACTCGTTCATATGGCCAACTTTTAAAAAAATACTAGGCAGACAGCACCAATATGATTGAAACAATGACAACTAAAACTCAAGCAATCTTTAAATAAAAAAAGCCGGATTGTTAAAAGCGTAACTAAAGTCATTTCATTTAGTTTAGTCAGAGATTTAGTCATAAAAATCGGCATCACATGCAAGTAGTAAATTTATGTTAATTTATATTTTTAACGTATTAAGGCCATCGAATAATAAAATTGAAATTCTTAAGCAAGTTCTAAAATTCACCTCCATGTAACAATCAATATTTTAGGAAACTTGAAGGTACAACGTCAAGTAAAAATCGTGTACGATACCCCAGTCAACGAGTATTGCCATTCTGTTTAATCTGCAAAAGGACCACTGACACGCATCCCCTTGATTTCAGAACGGATAAATTAACTCATACAGTGATATACATCAATCGACGCAGATTGAAGGCTAATTGTTTTTCAGTTCGTTTCTTTGGGCCAATTCAATCATGAACTCTTGGACTGTATATCGACAACTGAATATCACTGATGTCGAGAGTGCCATTATAGAAAAGAAATTTGTTCAATCTCACCAGCGCCCGAAAAGTTTTTCGTTTCTGCTACAGATTAGTTTGCAGAAATCGTCCTAATATTGGACATCCTTAAATCGTTATGTTTATTTTTTAACTATTGATTATACATTCAGAAAACATATTTGTATTTTTACATATATGTAGAATCTCTCTGAATGAATGAACATCATGTTTTTAAAATATTAACTCCAAACCCATTGATATCAGATAGAGGAGTACTATGGCTATATCCAATATTGCCAAGCCGCTGACCCAGCAAAAGAGGTTGGTTCAATAAATCCGAGGCAGTTGGTTCGGTTTAGTCACGATACAATTATGTTGATAGATGTAATTTTACCAGTATGCTTGGGATATTGAATAATGCGATAACTGCACGAAAATAATGACAGGTCTACCAGATCTTTAGAAAGCAAAAAGATATAAAATATGAAATCACTCAAAATTCTTAAATTTAATGGCGGAAAGCTTATTTTTAAATAACGGGAAAACGTTTATATCTTATATTCATGGTGGTCAATACTAAATGTTTATTCTTAAATTATCATTGTGTAATTGTACTGCAACAAATAAATATAAAAAAAAACATAAAAAACATAAATATAGCCATAAGTAATAATAATAAAATTAGTGATAGTTAAGCTACATTTATTACTAAAATGCGCTGTTTAGCATAATTCCGTCGAGTTTAATATGATTGTCATATGATCATATACTTTGCCGTTCTATTTGTTCGCCATTATTTTCGAAAGTTGGTAATCTGTCTATGCCTATAGGCGGTTTCCAACATATAGCTGACATCTATGAAAAAAAATATAAACAAAATTTTACCATCAAACGCAGGAGCAACAATTGGATTTGACAATTCTCATCTCCTTTATATAGATATAGGCAGCAGTGCCATCTACAGTTGATGGGAATTGTCTGTAACACAATTTTTCAACCGATTGATTTCATTGGACTTTCTGTATTGTTTATTCAGTGCAATACTGGCAATAAAATAAACTAGATTTGTGGTAGATGCTTAGATATTTGTAATTATAATTAAGTTAGCCCTATTTAGTAAACCAAATCCAAGTATAATTCTTAATAAATTTATGTCATCTTCTTGGCCTCCAGGTGTATTGATTAATTTTTGTATAGGCAATCATCAAGTTAGTTTTTAACACCATATAGATAGATAGGATTTGAAATCAACTTCGACCGCCATAGATGAGAATGAAGTTTAGTTAATTTTTCTTAAACATCACGAAAATCAAATGTTTGTATTTGTAGCAGCTCGAATATACGACTCACCGATATTCGATTCTGCCACATACAAAACAATTAGTGAAATTCAAATATAAACCAACTTATTTGAATTAAGCGTTCACTAACCCCATCACATATCCATCTATCCAACCACCACTATCTAATAACCGAACCATTACTATAAAACATTTATAGTAAAACCATCGCCATCTAACAACATCACCACGAACAACAATGTTCGGTGATGCAACACTTATGCGTAAGTGCAATATTCACCGTCGCCGGCGCATGTTTTCCTTCATCACAAAACGAAGACGAAGGCGACGTCACAACACAATAAAACAAACAAGCAAAAAGGCAACACGCGACTGACAACAAGTCAGCGATCTCCATTTTTTCTAACTCGTTTTTGGGTGCAAGTGCAACGCGCTTAAATATATTCTGTGGTGGTGAAATATAATAATAATAATTAAAATTAAATAAATAAATAATAATAATAAAATTAAATATAATAAAAAGTTATAAATAAATTATATAAAAATAAATAAATTATTGTGTGTGTGTTTATTTATTTGAGAAGTCCGGACCGGACGAGAATTTTAAATTAGGAGCAACCTCCTAAAGTGGTGATCACGTCGGGGTCACCAATTTGTAGGATGTAGCTCCTAATTCAATATTTGTATATGATCCGGATTGGACTTCTCAACAAAACACAATAATAACTTTTTAATTTTCACAATATTTCAAATTTTATTTTTACAATTTAAATTATATTATTTGTTGAGTTTAACTAATAAAATTAACTTTATTTATTTTTGTATTAATTATTATAATTTATTTTAATTTGTTTATAATTTTAGTTAATAAAATTAATTTGATTTAATTTTATTTTCACCACCACGTTGTTCCTAAAATCATTTTTCATTGTACAATTTTTTTATATATATTTTTCATCACCACTTCGTTTACCATCCATAATTTCATACACACCCTGGTCGAATCTCGCTGCAAGTCCTCCCGCCATCACCGCTGTGGTTAAATAAAAAGAATAATAAAACGGTTTTTCTTAAAACCACAACCACAACGGTGACATAAAACCCGCCGTTTCAAATTAATCGCATGGCCTAAAATTTTGTTTGTCACTATTAAAAATTGTAAAAGAATTGCCGACAAAAAATGTATGATGTCATTAACATCCATCAACCGAGCGTCAGTAGCGTCAATGTACCATACCGGCAATAAAGGGAACGCAGTGGAGACAGAACTCCCCGTTCCACAACAACAACAACAAACTCACTCGAAGCAAGACTATCGAGAATCGAGTCTAGACTCGACGGGCTACTCCGAGGTCGAAGCCGTTCGCGTGGGCGACGAGCTCCCTCACAGAATAGAACCCGCAGTCCCAGCAATAACACATACCGACATGGTAAATGCTGGTATCATAACAAGTTTAGTAGAGCCGCGCAAAAATGCACGCCACCGTGCAACTTCAACACGTCGCAACCATCGACGTCCGCGGCGCCGATTTTCTAAGCAAATTCGGACTTCTTGTTGATGTTAAGAACAAACGGCACCCGAATGCCATTTGGATTACGCAATGCCGCACAAACGTTTCAGCGCTTCATGAACGAAGTCGTTCGAGATCTCGACTTCGTTTTCGTCTACATAGACGACATTCTTGTGGCATCTCAAACTGAGGAACAACACAAACTCCATCTGGAAACACTTTTCCAACGACTTGTCGAGTTTGATGTTCACATCAAGAGCTCAAAATGCGTCTTCGGCGCATCCACTCTTGATTTCCTCAGCCACAAGATCACCGCTAATGGCATCCTTCCGTCACAAGACCGAATCAATGCCATTAAAGAATTTCCAGCTCCAACCTCAATCAAAAGTATTCAGCGATTCATCGGCATGGTCAACTACTACCACCGATTCATACCAAAGCTCGCTGAAATACTCAACCCAATTCACAGCCACCTGGCAGTACTACTACGTAAGCCCAAAACCGCCAAGAACTTCTCTTGGCCTGACGAATGTCAACACGCATTCACGTCACTAAAGGCTGAATTGGCACGCACAACACTCTTGTCACATCCACTGAGCGACTCAAAGCTCAGCATTACTACTGATGCATCAAACACTGCCGTCGGAGCAGTCATGCAACAGTACAACGACAAGTGTTGGGAGCCCCTGGGATTCTTCTCAAAGAAGCTCTCGGATGCCGAAAAGAAATACTCTGCATTCGATCGGGAATTACTCGCAATATATCTAGCAATAAAACACTTCAGATATTTTGTCGAGGGTCGGGACTTCACAATTTACACCGACCACAAGCCTCGCACTCGAGCAATTCAGTCTAAAACTGAACGCAATCCAAGGCAAGCACGCCACTTGGATTATATTAGTCAATTTACCACGGACATCCAGCATGTTCAAGGTACCGACAACGTTGTCGCGGATACACTTTCGCGCACAACATCAAACGAAACGGCCACAGTCGAGACTCACTTCGACTGCAACAAGATCGCACAAGCGCAAAAAGCAGACTTGGAACTTCAGAATTTACTTTCTGGTTCCGCTTGTCACGCCAGTTCATCACTGAAACTGGAGCTTTTCACACTACCTGGCCTCGAAATCTACTGCGAAACATCTACGGGTGCAAATCGCCCGTACATCGCAGAGCAACTACGTCGAACCATCTTCGACACACTACACGGTATCTCACATCCTGGTGTCCGCGCAACTCGTAAATTGATTACTGCTCGATACTTTTGGCCAAGCATAAACAAAGACGTGACCCATTGGGCACAATCCTGTTTATCCTGCCAAAAATCAAAAGTCCAGCGGCACACAAAATCGCCTCTTGGACAATTCGTCATTCCACCTGGTTGATTTGAGCACATTCATTTGGATGTCGTAGGACCACTTCCTCCATCCAATGGATACTCATATCTACTCACCTGTGTCGATCGTTTCACTCGATGGCCAGAAGCGTACTGCATGAGCGACATGTTTGCAGCAACCATTGCCACCACAATCGTACAAAACTACGTATCACGATTTGGCGTTCCACTTGACATCACAACTGATCAAGGAACCCAATTCGAGTCGAAGCTTTTCTCGGAGTTAACGAAACTCCTCGGCTCGCATCGGATACGTACAACGGCTTACCACCTACAAGCCAATGGCATGGTCGAACGCTTCCACCGCCAGCTCAAAGCTGCTCTCAAGGCCCGAGGCAACACAATGCACTGGAGCTCCGAAGTACCAATCGTTCTACTTGGTATTCGAGCAACGGTTAAAGAAGATCTGAAGTGCTCACCAGCCGAAATGGTTTACGGTCAAACCATCAAGCTACCCGGTGAGTTCTTCGTCGAACATCCTCTACCGTCTCCATCCACAACCGACACAGTCATCGACCAACTCCGCACCACCATGCAAAATCTTATCCCCACGGCAACAAGACCAACGAATGAAAGCAACATATTCGTTCCTAAATCGCTCAACAATTGCGATTACGTCTTTGTCCGGGTTGATAAGGTTCGAACTGGATTACAATCTCCATACGATGGGCCATACCATTGTCTCAATCAAAGACAAGCATCACTCAATCTCCATAGACAGATTGAAACCGTCCTACGGTATTCTCAACACGGCTGATCAAATATCAGCCAGCAAACGATATAAAACCGTCCGGTTCACCGTATAACGTCTCAAAACCTATGGTTTCTCATCTGGAGAGGGGGTACTGTAGCAGCTCGAATATACGACTCACCGATATTCGATTCTGCCACATACAAAACAATTAGTGAAATTCAAATATAAACCAACTTATTTGAATTAAGCGTTCACTAACCCCATCACATATCCATCTATCCAACCACCACTATCTAATAACCGAACCATTACTATAAAACATTTATAGTAAAACCATCGCCATCTAACAACATCACCACGAACAACAATGTTCGGTGATGCAACACTTATGCGTAAGTGCAATATTCACCGTCGCCGGCGCATGTGTTCCTTCATCACAAAAAGAAGACGAAGGCGACGTCACAACACAATAAAACAAACAAGCAAAAAGGCAACACGCGACTGACAACAAGTCAGCGATCTCCATTTTTTCTAACTCGTTTTTGGGTGCAAGTGCAACGCGCTTAAATATATTCTGTGGTGGTGAAATATAATAATAATAATTAAAATTAAATAAATAAATAATAATAATAAAATTAAATATAATAAAAAGTTATAAATAAATTATTGTGTGTGTGTTTATTTATTTGAGAAGTCCGGACCGGACGAGAATTTTAAATTAGGAGCAACCTCCTAAATATTAGTATAGCTTAAAACTACAGAAATTATTTATAATATTGTAAATATTTGATCACAGAAACACATACATATATTACGTTAGCATTAACATCATGGATACCCATTGCAATTAGGTCTCGAACAACATTTTTAAAAAATTTCATGAATTTCTAATGGGTCTGACAGGATGAGCTTTCAGCCAGAAAAGTTATAATATTGAATTCGGCCGAAGATATACATTCCTCAATACTAACTACTTTCTACGTCTTATAGCATCAACTGGTACTGTCAAATTGCTTAAGTCTCAAAGAATATCTATAAACCGTCTCATAAATTTCTAATGGGTCTGACATGGTGAGCTTTCAGCCAGAAAAGTTATAATGTTTAATTCGTCCAAAGATGTATTTCTCATCCATGCTAACTACTTTGTAGGTCGTTAGTATCATCTTCATGGGTACTGCAGCAATTTCTAACAGTTGTTTTGTTGATAGATTTGTTCATAAATATCCAAAATCTTACATTCTGTGAAGTTTTTGTGTTTTGTGAACAAATGTTTACAACATTTACAATACAAATATTTACACTAATAAGCATAAGTATTACATATTTTATTGTGTTCGCCTAAATCATTTTTCACCTATACTAATACAAAAATTTAGTTTCTGTAATTTTTAAGAAAAATTAACATAAACTTCACTCGCATCTGCCATAGTAACTTTTTCGTAAATTTATCAGTAACATACAACCATATACAAGAAATAAAATTATGTTTCTAACATTTGACCACAGACATCAAAAAAACTTAAAAAAAGATGTCAGCCATGTATATCTAAAATGAAATTGGGATGTGGTTCTGATTCTGATAATATAATAGATCATTATCACTATAATTTTTAATGCATCTCTGGGGAGCGGTGTATTTCCGTTGATATGATGATGGAAGAAGTCAAATAAAATTCCCATTTTTAAATCTGAAAAACGAAGCGACATTAAATATTACAATATATCGGCATATAAATACCAATACCGCTTCCAAAATTATTCGAGCTCATTATATCGCCTCAGAGTTTGAGCATCTTCTTGCCAAACTAAATAAATTCAGAGTTTACGATTTAGACGTGGTTTAGGCATGGCAAGCTATAAAATAAAATTTATGCTTTTGCAAATTTTAACATCACTTTCTAAAAATTCTACGAGATTTACACTTGACGTTTATAATTCTGAATTTATACTCGAAATAATAACTCGGTTTTGAAATTCCGACATTTTTTAAAGCTTTTAAATTTGGAAAATTTTGTAAACTAATTTTCACGTATACGATTCTGAAGACAAAATTTAATGTTTGAGTTATTGAATTTTAATAATTTGAATATTATAAATGAAAATGTACTAAATGTACTAATGCTCATCTCCAATTTTTGCAATTGTTGGCATATTTTTCAAAATTTAAATGTTCATTGGCAATTAAGATTATTTATCGAATTTCGGAATATCACTCGAAATATTTAAAATTAACACAAAGTCACCAATAAATTTATTATTCAAGCCAGTACAACAATGAATCAAGTTTCATTTCTCAGAATTTTGACGGATTCAATTTGTAAAACACTTTTTATATGATTTATAAAATTGATTGAATTATACTTAAATTTTAAAATTTAGGCAAATTTCTATAATTTTAAGTTGATTTTGCAAAATCTTTGTATAAAACTGTCTCTGAAATCACAAGTGATCTAAACGACATTTTTAGAGGAAGCATTTTATTGAAGTGGCTATATGCCATACAAAATCTTTAGCCAAGAATTTTGAATAGGTGAGAAAGGTCTTAGGGCTGCCGATAAATATATTCCACTACAGGCAGTCTATATATGTGAAGGATTCTAGCTATCTAAATGGGACACTTATTATAGAACAGTGCGAAATGAGTTATGATTTCAAAACATTTTCATTTCTTTATCTAAATAGGTAATCCAACACCCAAGTACATTAGTAAAATTCTTGTCTTAATTACAAAATTAAGTTGTAAGCTTTGAACAGAACTTGAGTTTTAGTTCAATTTTCGGTGAGAATTAAATCCACAATATTTAATTTAATAAAACGTTCCAAACCTCGTCAATTTGAAAATTATTCCATATTTCGAAAAAAATTAAATAAAATCCAGAATTTTCAAAACTGGTTTTCGAATATATTGAGTATTTTAATTACATATGTTGATTCAATCGACCTAAGATGAACCGAATGTATACTTATGATTAAAATTTACAATTCTGAATTTTGACTCGGAAAGTTTAAAAATTATTGATATTTACCAATTCACAGTAGTTTTTAAATTTCTTAAATAAATTTTAAAATTCGACAAATTTCGTAACCGAATTTCACCATTTTGAAAATAAAATTTCAATTGTAGAATTTTGAAAATTTGATTGCAAACGTTCCATGAAAATCTCAAATTAATGCTGGATATTTTTTTTGAATTTTAGAATATTCCTTCGATTTTTCCAATAATCGAATTTCATAAATTTAGAGAAAGTTAAGTAGGAAGATTTTAGCGTATTTTTTAATTTTGAATTTTCAATCCAACAGAAATCATGGGACAAACCATCGCTTATGTCGGTACAGACTGATATGGGGCTATAAAATGTGCCAATTAAATCGTGCCTGTATAGTAGTGCGTCCTCGGTTTGGCTGGTAATGGCAAGGAACCAAATAAGCAAACTGCGAAAGACGTGAGGGAGCCTTGGGTCACAGAACATGTAGAAAATAAATTTAAGAAAATAATTAAAATATTTGATATGTTGATTGAACATGCAAATCGAAATGATTTTTGATAAAAATAATGCTTTTTATTTAATACTGGCCATAGGGCCCAAAATACCTTTAATCCGGCACAGTGTATATCGATAAATTTGAACGGACATAGAAGCAATTTATTATATAATTTCTTCATAAAATGTATTGGCCCGTTGATCCAACTCATCCAATGTGGATGAACATATCTACCGAACACTGTAAAGTCCTGATATTCTAAATATTTCTATTGATTTCCCTGAACTACTTGCAGATTTAGACATTCATGTACCCTTCTGTTACGATTATTGAAAACAATATCCGAGTACCAGCCAAGATGCATTAGGATCAATTTCGTATGACACTTCAAATAATCCTGTATAGTTCATCACGACTAACAAAGCCAAATTGATTGTTATTTGATTTAAAGTTGCAATAAAAATGACCAGCTTAAATAAAGTAGGTAGATTTATAATTCAAACTTTCAAATTCACCAGAATCCAATACTTGAATGGTGCTTTTCAGAAACGAATTCGATAATCAGCGCTAAGATTAACTGGATCATAAAAAAATTGATCGACCTTCACTCAGCATCATTTGAAGTTCATACACGATATTAAATTGATTAAGTATAGTTATGTTTTATGTATACAATTAATCACAGACCTCGAACATAAAAAAATTGAAACATTACACACGCATTTAGCAATCGCGGATATTAATTCCAAAATTTGAACGTCGAATTCGATCGATCTTAATCATTAACCTTGAAATATTATTTTATTAGTACCATAATTTGTCTGTATGTACATATATACGTACAGCTAGGTATAGTTAAAATCTTAAAAACAAACTTAATCATTCAAACCGCATTGGCACCTGCCAAGCTATTGTTTTACTTAAACCACAATTAAGAAATAAAATTGTTTATTTAGTCTTTCTTATAAATGGTATTTCTTATACGAAGTCACGTGGCATATGAAATATATGGAAATCCTTACAAATGCAACAAACAATACGATAACAATTGGATTTAGAAAAAAATTAAATAAATAAACTATTTCTATATATTTACAAGATAATTAACTGAAGACGCTTATAATAATGACGATACACGGATCCAAACAAGTGCTTCTTACATTTATATTATATTTAAAAACCTTGACATATTGAAACGTGAGTTGTGTTTAATGGTAGTAGTATGTATGTACACAAAATTATTCATCCTGACACAACACCGCAGACTCTCGGCATTGATTAATTTATAATTTATTAATATTTTCAACTTGCTTCTCGTAAATAAATTGTAATTTATTGCCGTAAATATTTTAAGACTTTCAATACTGACTGTATATATGTACGATCGTGTAAATATAATGTATATATAACAAAGATCTTGATTGTCAAAAATTGTTGTGTTGATTTTATTGATATCGGATTTAAAATCATAACAAGTGATTTTGAAATTGTAAAGTGACGGGAATCTACATATATATATATATATATATATATATATATATATATATATATATATATATATATATATATATATATATATATATATATATATATATATAAATATGTATATATACATAAGATATAATCCAGATTAATTAAATATAATTAATCGACCTATAAACAAATATATTGAATCGTTCGAATCTATCGCGCACGCGTAGATTGATTACAATATTTCATAATTCATATAATCGTTTCAAGGTTATGTTCACATAATTAATTATGTTTAAATCACCAGAGATTTTAAATTGAATTTTGATTACTTGTTTTAATAGCCTTGATGATTATCATGTTAATTTTATCTATAAGATGCGGTATTTCAAAATACCAGAACATGCCAATCAAGTTTAAAGTAAAATGTATCTGTATAAACATAAGAAACCAGGAAAAGACCGCGAAAAGTATTACCTAATGTTTATATAGATGAAATGAAAGCAAGTGTATATCAATATACATATATGTATATATCAACTGTTTATCTGCTAAACCAATCTAAATTACATTAATTTTATGCAGGTGGCCTTCATAATAACTTAATAGTTGTTAGTTATCATACTGTTGGTCTTATTAAAATTGTTGTCTAGACGAGTTTACAGTTTTGAGAAGAACCAAAATAGAGCAAATTAGCTCGCTATAACACAATTTTAAATTATTCGTATTCGAGCTAAGACGATTTGTGGAATATACATTACGTCATAGAAGCTTCCAGTTTGTTTTAAACTAAATTTTCTGTGAATTCCACAATAGGTTTTATAATGGTATATCTATTATTTTTTAAATGCTTCCGAATAATAAAAAGATGTGGGCCGTTTTGGGAAAAATCAAAATATAATAAATTAAAATCGAAAAAATATCGTATCACCAAGCTTTTGTAGGGATGGTAATTTTCTCAATTGACCCTTCAATTTGGGACGCTGCTGGCCAACACTAACTATGCCACGGCATATATTTATGTCTACTCTCGCGAATTATTCAATTTAAAATAATGGAAGAAAAAATCTAACATCCAAGCTTTCATGATTGCGGATATGTAACGACAATTCGAACTATTAACATATTTTGAGCGCTAGCATAGTTTCCTAAACCGCTATGAGAAAATAGCCGTCACTACAAAAGCTTGGACATACGAGTTTTCATCAATTTAATTTTGATATTCTTTGTAAACTACTCATTTATTTATATAGCGGCAATTTCAACGGTCAACAAACTATCAGCGCTGGCTTAGTGGTGAACAAAAGGGTTTAAAACGTTCAACGATTTGGTCAGAAGAATGCGGTTTTACAAATAAATTTTACATTTACATATTAAAAAATCTGGGATGAGTATTTTTGTACCAAAAATCTGGAATAGTGTAAATGTAAAAAATTAGGGAATGAACCAACTACATATATGAATTATATATTTTGAAAAAGACTTGGATAGACTTTGTATACGCTCGAATTGTTAGAGGCTATTTTAAATTTTCCTGGAATGAAGGTCTGGGTTAACTTTAAGATGGTGCTTTATCTTATAAGTTAGTGTAGCAAACCTTCTTAATTTTATAGTATGCCAAATCGTATTAAGACCTAGTGTATCATATGCCACGAATGCATAATGCTAAAATCAAGTTTATTTTCCGCTGAATATACACATTCAATATGTCAATGAAATTTTCCCATGTGCGCGATATATGAATTGCAAAAACCACGCTTAATCAATTTGTCCTCTCAATTGTGGACATATACATATATGTATAAGCCTAATAAAAATTTCATTATACGCGGCAGATAATTATCTGGTAAAATAAGAATTAATTAACATTTCACCTCCTTCAATATAAGTCGTCTGCCCGTATATCTAAAATCCATATAATTACTAACGACAGTAATTAAAATAAAATAAAAAAAGACAATTTTCACAGAACCCACCATGATATTTTGTTAAACACCTACATCATAATTGTATTTGCTTTCCACTATAATAATAATAAAACAAAATTCAATTATTCATGTACACCCACACTACATATACTCTTAGCTATGTATAGTTATCATATTATTCGTTGCTAAACAACTTATCAATTTAATTATGATTTTCTGCATCAATAACTTCTTTTCTCAGAACAAACTGGACATATAAAGTATAATACATAATTAACGAGCAAATAAATGTTATGATTTTATGGAAACTGACTACTCGTCTATATGTATGGCTATGAAAGCAGAAGAAATTCCTTATCGTGATATGATACTAAAGTGCCAATTCGGGAGGTGGTCCACGATTGAGTATAACCCATTAAAACAATTAGGCCTTAACGCGTCTCTAACGAAATTCGTCTATCCTTTTTAGCTATAAAAATAGCATTTAAATGTCATGATAATGACATACAAAAATTGTTTTCTACATATGTAGGTTTTATCACGACTTTTACTAAATCTTTCCAACCATATTTATGCATTGTGAAAAGTTGCAAGCATGGTAGGCCGAAATATTTTGTAAACGCGCTAAAAAATAAATTATGTTCTACAAAAATATTATGTTTCACACAATAAAATATGTTTTACACATACGATTTCGTTTTAAATACATGATACAGTATGTACCTTCAATGTGCGGATGAAGTTTTTCCTCAATTTGTCCTAAATTACGTCATTTAAAGTTAGGACACTTTTAGTACAAAATTCACTCGTCTATATAGGCGAAGGAAGTTCTTCCTAAAACTGTGTTAATTTTTATTTATGTTCCAAATATGTGATAAACTCCGAAAAAGTACGAATTTCGTAAAAAGTGGGCAGTTTATGGAATAATTTTCAACGAAAATGGCCATAACCGCACTTGGGCTGATACTTTTGTGCTAAGCCATTGTGTTTTCCATGTTCTGGCCGCACAACAGATTTTTATCTTGGATATTTCATATCCAAATATGTAAAAAAGTCCGAAAAAGTACAAATTGCGTAAGAAGTGGGCAGTTTATGGAATAATTTAGGCCATGGTGTTCTCCATTTTCTGGCCGCACAACAAATTATTATCTTGGATATTTCATAACCAAATAAGTAAAAAAGTACGAATTTCGTAAGAAGTGAGCGTTTATGGAATAATTTTTAATGAAAATGGCCGTGACCGCACTTGGGCTGATATTTTTTTGCATAACAGATTTTTATCTTGGGTATCATTTTCATTAAAAGTTTTTCCATAAACTGCCCACTCCTTACGAAATTCGTACTTATTATGTACGTATGATTTGGTTGGTTTAGTATTATTTTACACACCATACTTTCATTTAGTACACACAGACAGGTAATTCAATAATAATTATTAGCTTGGTAAAGCGCAAATTGCTAAACGAAACGAAAACAATTTAACTTGTCAATAATAATGAAAAAAAAAATGTGACTTTCAATCTGGTGGCCCAACTTAACTTACTGGCCAACAAATATAAACAAATCACCGGATCTTATAGACCTTTATGTGACAAAAGATATATCAGATAACTATATTCGTTTGTAAAATAATGAAGAGGTTACATCGGACCACTCTCCTGTTATTATGACGGTCAGTGAAACAATAATTGAAAAAGAAACCACAGCGAGACTGTCCAATAAGAATACCAATTGGAAAATTTTTCGAGAATTATTAGAACAAAACATCAATCTTCAAGCACCAATAAGGAACATGATATAAGTCGAAGAGGAAGTAGAAAGGATGATAGAAAACATACAACAAGCTGCGTGGCAAAGTACATCTTTCAAATACGCAAATAACAACAACTGTAAAAACTACCCACTTGAAGTAGAAGAGCTTGTGGTAAAGAAACATAAAGCTCGAAAATATTGGCAAATAAATCGAACCAAGGAAAATAAGACCGTCCTTAATAACCTATGCAACAAGTTGAAATCTCTGATCAGAACAGTTAAGAATGAATCAATAACTACATATTTGTCGTCACTTACTAGCCAAAAAGATACCGAATATTCCTTATGGAAAGCAACGAAAATACTTAAGAGACCAACAAATTCGACGGCACCAATTAGAAGTGAGGATGGAAGCTGAGCTCGAAGCGCTAAACAAAAAGCTGACTTGTTTGCGAGACACCTAGAAGAAATGTTTCAACCATTACCCAGGCAAACAGCGAATGAGAATGTTAACCTACTGAAACGATCTGATGAGCTTGAAATACAAAGTGTATCTCTACGCAGGTGCTAAAAGAGGAAATTCAAAATTTAAACATGAAAAAATCTGTTGGGTACGACCTCATAACCAGACAAATCATTAAACAATTTCCAAATAAAGCGATACGTAAATTTCTCCATATAATCAACGCTGTGTTTAGACTAAGATACGTTCCAAGGAAATGGAAGATGACAGAGGTAATCATGATCCTGAAGAGAATGAATCCCATAATGGTTGACAGAAATCTCATTCCTTACCACCAGTTTGGATTCAGAGAAAACCGATAAACACTTCCGTGTAAAATATGAAAACGAATACTCGGACCTAAAGAAAATTTCAGCTGGAGTACCACAAGGTAGCGTTTTGGGCCGTCTTATATCTCTTGTATACTCGGGATATACCAACAATGGCAGAAGCAACTATAGCAACATATGCTGATGATACTGCGATTTTGGCAGTTGGGAACAATGTAGAAGAAGCTAGTAACAAATTGCAAAAATCGACAAATTTAGTCTACAATTGGATGAAAAAATGGAGGGACGAAACTAAATCTGTGCATGTGAACTTTACTAATAAAAATATTTCTAATAGAATCCCAATCATAATCAACTCTAAACAAGCTGCCTATGCAGATACGGCGAAATATTTAGGTATGACGCTGGATGCCAAGTTTAGGTGGTAAGAACATGTCAAAAGGAAAAAGGAAGACCTGAACATGAAGTATAGGAGATGTATTGGCTCTCAGGTAGACATTCTGAACTATATCTATACACAATAAATTGCTTTTATACCGGCAAATACTGAAACCGGTATGGACCTATGGTATACAGCTTTGGGGCGGTACCAAGAAAACGAACATCAATATGATACAGACGTTTCAAAACAAAGTACTTCGGAATATTGTAAATTCTCCATGGTACATTAGAAATGAAGACGTCCACCGATATTTAAAGATGGAATAAATCGAAGAAGTTATTACGTACCATGCTCTCAAGCATGATTCACGCCTCCGACAGCACGAAAACATCGGGATATGCAATATGCGGGACAGACCGTTGGCAATATGACGTCTCTAAAGGACCAAACCAATTGATCTAGTAAATGGAACATAAAACTACTATTATAGGAAAAAATTATATAATTAAATAATTTTAATTTCAGGGACTAGCCGTTGGGCTATATCTCAACAACTGTTAATATAATTATGATAGAGAAGTTACTGGATGACTTAGACTAAAGTCAGTTGTAATATTATATAAATTTTAAAAAAATAATAATGAGCTTCCTAAATGATTCGTAATTCAATCATTTATTTGTTGAGTTTTGTATACATATTTTAATTGATTTCCGGTTGATTTGCCAAACATCATGCTGATGTAAATTCGTTCGTCTATTTTTAACTAAACACGTATATGTTACGCAATTATCGCGTACTCCACGTGAACAAATCTCAGCTTTTTCATTCTTAGGGCAATTTATCTCAAAATAAATAACAATCCAAGGTTGCGTTTTGAAATATGTGATTTTCTACATCCCACATCTCGACATATATATTTTTCTCGTGTAGGTTGAAAATTTTCATATCTGACGTTACATTTCCTTCTTGTCTATAAAGTTAGATTTGTATATGTATACATAAATGTATATTTGTACATATACATATATACAATTCTTATCGATATGGATAAATTTAGCATTTTTGCTTTTTCGGGATTTTTAGATTTGTGCTTTGTGATTTACAAGCTTCTTTTTTGTTTAAAGCAGATGATTCTTATGAATATAAACACAAGTAGCCGGCTAATTTAAAAATCAAACACAAAGGTATAAATATAAATAAGTACATAAGCTGTCAATCCTGTTGAAAAATTTATCACAGTCACGTCAGTCGGTCGTATTATTTATTTATCTTATGTTTGTATGTACAACCAAAATTCAGTTGAATTTCCGGTACGCGTACGATTAAAAGATGAGATCTTGAATTCTTTTGTTGTATTATACACAATGTTTCATTGAATTATAGACGGTTGCACGTCTTGTGTGTGTGTGCTTTTTTTCGAACCGGACATACACCAAAATACCCCAAAAACAAAAAAATATTCATGCCGAATTTATTTTAATTTAACAAAAGTAAATTTATTAAAAAAAAATGTTTATTCATCTTCGTGATACCATATACTCGTATAAATAATAGTATGTATTATACAAAGAGACCACCAAAAGTACTTAATTAGGCAACAATGTCGCGGATATATGTATATACTTATCTGTATGTACATGACCATTGCGATTATACATATCGCGAGATAATAATTATATACTCTTGTCCATGGATATTTTTGAGGTTTTAAACACGTTTTACAGTTGTTCGCGGTTGTTGTTATTGTCACAATCATATACATATACCTGAGATGCGACATGACTATGTTATTTAAATTAATTAATTAGTATATGCACAAAAATAAAAATAAATAGTTTTGAATTATATGGTGTCGAATTGAGTAATTTAATTTCAGATTTCCATAGGCAGAAGAATAAATCTTGTGGTTTCTTATGTTGTATAGGCGATATTCTTTGTATGTATATACATATATCTTAATTCCACGAAGCAAAATGTAAATCTTATATACATAATGGAACCTTTTTTATTTTTAGGTCGATATTTAATAAAACAAAAATATGTTTTTTAACCCTTGTGATGTTGAACGACGTATAAATCCCACTTTGGTTTATCAGAGAGTAAACATTCTAAGCGAAGTATAAGCTAAATTTAACTGTATAAATTATAAAAATATGAACGAGAATAAAACCTACACGGATACGGTCTTTACCTACATATATGGGTTATGTTGAATGTTACTTTTATATGCAATAATCTTCATCAAACTAAATTTTAAGAGGGTTTTTTGTTTATCAAACGAAGACTATTTGGTCTGGAGACTATTTTAACAACCTTGGCATTAAGATTCTAGCAGCAGACGATTACAATGCTAAACATCAGTAAAGGGGTTCAGGATTGACCACACCTAAAAACATAAATAGAAAGAAAATCCCTCACCAATAATAACAACTCTGAGTAGCCGAGCTTTAAAAGCAGAACCACCTTAATATTTAACAAATAAATTACGTAATGCTCTCTATATAGAAAAATAATTGAACAAAATTGCCAATTTAATACTCAACTCTGCCCACCAGATGATATTGATGCGGAGACCAATAATTTAACAAATATAATGGAAATAGCAGCTCTGAAAATGTTAATAATACTATGCAGTTAATCCAACAGCAGCATCAAAAATCTACATTACTAAAATGGAAATTAAAACGGGCTATTAAAGCTGTGAAAGCATTGAGAAAAAAAGAAGACCAAGGAATTCAGATTTATCTTAATGAACTCTCGGCGACCGTGAAAAAAGTTTATTTTTTATGGAAGGCAACAATAAACTATATATAGATGCCAGCATTATCGAGCTAATCTATCAGGCAACCGACATTGGGCCAGAAGTGACATAGTGACGATTTTGTTACTTAGAATCAGAGAATTACGTTAAATGCATAAAACTCGAAACTTTTTGAAAAAAAATGAATGTACAAAACTTAAAACCAATGTTAACTGAAGAACATATACCAGACCACCAATTCAGGTTTCGGGACTAGCATGGTGGTACTATAGAGCAGGTGCACAGAGTTGTGAACATATAGTTCAACTCGCCTTAGAAAAAAAGAAATATTCTTCGACGGTTTTCCTAGATATATAGCAAGCTTTCACTAAGTAACGCATGAGGGCCTTAAGTTACTTATTTCAAAGAAAATAACATAAGGTGTATTTTGTTGAGAACAATTTAACTCTAATCCGTGCGGAGTTAATTTTTTTCATCAAAATAACTTTATTTTGAGTTAATTTTTTTTATCAGTTGGTAGTATGATTTGCTGTCAAGACATTACATCTATAACATTTCCAAAACAGAAACTGGATATGCAATTGAACCATACAAGGATCTCGAAGAGCTATTTGATACGTATAGATATTTATTAATTTATTTATTAGTTTTTTTATAAGATTATTATCACTTTATTTAAAATTTGATGAAACAAAAATAATTAAAACTTAAAAAAAAAAAAATTGACGCTTACGAAATGTCATTTAATTACCAAAATGACAACCTTCGAAAGTAAAATTGAAGAAAAAATTTAAAAATGTACATCTGGTGTCAGGTATCATAATTAAAATCGGAATAGAGTTAAATAACTCAAGAAATATTTTGGAGTTATTTAACTCATGTCAGATATAACATCAATAAAATAAGCTTTGGAAAGCACCCAAAACAGAGCACTTTTTATCAATTATAAATTTTCACCAAAATGTATCGATTTATTTGTTTAGGTTTTCTGCATTGTGTCTACTATCTAAAGTTTACTCATTCCACAGAGAACTTCGATGGAAATGAACTTATCGAATCAAATATAAATTAATTAAGTTTTCAAATCAGAACTTATATAGTAACGAATTTTTGTTAAACATTTTCTTTTTCTATTTTTGCAACAAAAATAATTCTTTATTTAATTCTGCCTGTAACCTTTACCTTTAGCATATTCAAAAATTGAAAATTAAATATTCATAACTGATTCTTGTAAACCATATACATAATTCAATACAATTCATATCTTTAAAAAATCAAAATTACAATGAAGAAGGTTACACGGCAACAAATTGATTCCCATACATCGGTTCGCATAAACCACACACCGATTATTTAACAAAACCCAAATCCCACAATTTTTGTATACATAATTATCTCATATATGATGATGAAAACTTGAATCATTAATGAATTGGAAAAATTCGATTTTTCCAAAAATAATGATGTGTTACTCCTCATGAAAAGAGACCTAATTTTCCTACCTCCCCGCCCGTTATAGATTGAAGACGATTAACACACAATAAAAAAAAAAGTTCCAAAACGTTTTTTTTTTCATTTTGTTTGTTATCGGGAAAATCGATTTTCATTTTTTTTTGTATTCTGTGTTATTTTTAAGGAGTTCACCCTTGTGTAATTATGTCGATAAAAAATTAATTTTAAACTCTTCTCACACAAGGACGTATATGTAATGTACGTATATGATATGTATGTGTACCATAAGGAATAGTATAAGGAATTAATTAACCGGAAACCTTTAATTTGTTTTTTTTTTGCATTTTAAAATAAATCGAATGGACATGATTGAAATGACCTGATTGAAAGAGGAAAAATAAAACTATCTCGTTTGCTTCCTCTTCAGGCGTAGGCGGTTACTAGGAATAAATAAGTAAATAAACACTGATATGTACACATATAACCCGATACAGTATATTAAAACTATTCCAGAACGGATAATTAATAAACCTATTCCAGAACGGATATAAATATTAAAAATTTGCGCCAGATTATAAATGAATAAACGTTTCCTGTAGTAAATCAAATTAAATTCATACGGATTTGTTGAAATATTTAAAATTTATTGGTATTCCTCAGATTACATCATAAATTTATTTATTAACGTGGTTTGACACGACGTAACAGTTTTGGAATTTAATTGGTGAAACTACCTTATTGATTTATGCAAATAGTTTATCAGTTTTTTCGTGTGTGGTTGTGGGTTTGTTATTCGGAAGAAGGTCAGGTTTAATCAGGTTATATTATTATTATTAAAGCTTGATCGTGATCATATAATATTCACATTAATTTTAAATAGATCACGATCATTCGATCTGCTATCTAATTACAAATAAAATGTCTACATATATCTTTCATTTAGCTCCCAAGCGATTAAAAAACCTGCACCGACGTCATATACTATATATAACTAATCATACCAGACCGGTTATGATCTTCATGAGATCTTGCTACTGCGATCTTCTATATATTTTTCCACATTAAATCTAAAGAAATTTTTCTATAATTATTTCCACTTCACATAAATTACCGACTCCTATATATAATAATACCGTGCAAATTAATAGAATTCGAACCAAAGGGTTAAGTTTCACATACAAGTATACTCGTATATATAAGGTAAAATGTAATTTAAATCTAAATTCAATTAAAATTCTCTCTTAAAAATACATAAAAAAAAATTAATATTATATTTTCTATATTTAGACAATAAATAAATAAAAAGCTTAAATAACAAATAGAAGATAATCTACATACAAGTTGTGTAGTTAAATATAATACATTTTTTGCCGAATCATGATCATTAGGCATGGACCGCTCGCGTCTCGTGAGAATAAAATTAATTAAAAAAAACGAATATAATTTAAAAGTATTAATTTAATCTTTTGGTTCAACATGGTGTGTGCTTTTAAATATGCTAATATACGCATCTATATGTTTATGATATATTGAAATTGAAAGTTTTAGCATAGTATATGTACGCACACAAAAAAAATGCACGACTTAAGTGAATATAAGAAAGTCGGATGTAAGAATTGAATGGAAATATAACATAAAACTCGTACGCAGACTTCATCATTTGATTTACCTAAGATCGTGAAGACATGATTTACGTACCATGAAATTTTTTGTTGTTGTTTCTGATCACTTATATTAATATTAATTATCACACGTAGAGTATAAATTACATTTACTTTTTTTAATTTTTGCTGGTTTATGATCACTCACGGATTGTTGTTGTCTATATAGAAAGTAAAATTAAAACAACAATTTGTTCAAAATCATGCGCACACGTGGTATATTTGAACAAAAGTTTAATAAACTCTGTTAGAAATTTCTATAGAATGATTGCCATTCACGATAATGAATTTATAAATCAAAGTTATATCTGACCCGGAAAGATCATACAACGATCATGAAGCTTGCTCTGTTGATTATAGTAATTTAAAAAAATTAAAAATATCATGTATTGAATACGATTGAAACATTCACTACCCAAAATATAATTTTATCTGTGTGGCCTTTGTTAATAACGAAAATATTATGACTTTTGAGTGAAATTTTTGTTTAACTATACTCAAGTCAAATTTATGCATTCCATTGGCTGCTGCAAAATAAGCCAATCAAAACTCGCCATTTCGTAAACAAATTTACGGATCCAAATTAAAATAATTTCAAATCGATGCAAAATGTGCAGAAGACAGCCAACCGCTATACAAATTAAAATATGCTCAAATTTTTGCTCATTATGCCAATTTTGCTCCTTTTCTATTTTTTTCTATTTTTTTACTATATCTTGGCGAAATGTCACTGTCGGCTTGACGTTGTCAAAATAATGACATAAAAAATACAAATATTTTATGTATTTATTATGTATTTAATGGTAACTTTAATTTTAATTTTAATTTGTTATTACCTAATTATATTGTGTTTTAATTTGTTTCAAGGGAAAATTAAAACTGAACTAGAAATAAGCCTGGATGACAATTTAGAAGAATTTGAATGAAGTTGATGACCCGATAATGGAGAACGAGTATGATATATTTAGTGATAACGATATTGTTTGAATATGCAGCACAATATCATTAAAAATTCAGGCATTCCACCGGAATTAGTTCGACTATAAGAGTTGGAATTGAGTTGGATTATCACACAACCGACTGAAAGAAGTGCCCATTGGACTAGAAAAGGCGAAGGGTTTGCTTGTGATAAACCTAAGCGATAATCAGTAAGTTTATATCTGGTTTTAGTGTAATTGTAGGTCTAATTATTTTCATAATTTCAGAATCGAAATAATAAATCAAACTTCCTATATTCATCCATTTAATCGATTTGCTATTCCTGGACCTATCACACAATAAACTCGAAATGTTCATCATAAACACGGCGCCTGACAAATCTACAAACACTTAACCTAAGTAATAATCCGCTAGACTTATTCCAGATGCGGGAATTACCATCACTCCAGAATTGTTTTAAATAGCTGAGCTAGCATTTAGCGTTGAATTCTGGCAAAATTTGGAGACTCTAAATTTGGCCCGAAACAAATTTAAATCACTTGCAACGACACTGTGTAAACTGCAAAAATTACGACGGTCATACCTAAGCGATATCCAATTAAATTTTGATGGAATTCCATCTGGAATTGGAAATATGTGTAGTTTAGAAATATTTTCTGCGTTGAGTAATAGTTTTGAAATGATACCAGAGACACGTCTATTTGCCAACAAGATAAATAAAAACGAATCGAAAAATAAAACTTATATCGTGACCGAACCTCAATGGGATGAGAATAAGGAATTCCTTAAAATATTGTGGATACCAAACTCGAAGTCGACGAAGAGGGTGATGAAGATCGATCGTTCCCGGAAGATTGCATGTGAGATTCAATCGATTTTTTTGTTTTAATTTTTAAAATTGTAATATTTTATATATATGTATTTTACTTACAAATTATATAATTTAATAAATTAATTAAAATTAAAATAATTCTGCAAAATAACAACTATATTACTATAGTTGTACTATAAATATGAGTATAGTGGTACTATAAATATGAGTATATAGTAACATTTGGAGGTGGCTTTACGAATTCCGTTTTCCTCTCGAAGATTTTCAACTATCTCGAAATGAAGTTTTATGCAACGGAATTTCCAACAGAAACAGTAGTATTGTATGTTGTATCACAATTTTATGTGACACTCGTATATTATCATAGTTGCTTTGAAAATAACATCAATTTATTTATATTTTTGACATAATTTTATTTACTTTTATGACAACAACAAATTGAGTAAAATACCATGTACTAGAATTACATTACTAAAAATTCCTTTAAAAGCGGCTAACTTCACCCAGTTCTGCAGATAATTTTATTAGAGTTGAGAATAGTTCAGCTCATATATACTTGTAGCTAACTTCATAGTGAATTTTTATGCACCAAGTAACACACCTAGGTTGACATGTTCTATCATCACTTCGATTCGCTTCGATAGTGAACATCGCATCGAAAAAAGTGATAGTCGGTATGTTGTACCATTTTCGATGGATACTATAAAGGAACATATTTTCGAAAATGAAATGACGTTTGATATCTATTTTTAATAGGTATTTCAACTGTTCAATCTGTCAATTATCTTGTAAACATAATAAATGTAAGTACGTTATTTATAAATCTCTACAATTGTTGACTTTAATTGTTTAATTATAGTAATGAATATGATGAATCCTAATTTATTTATTGGTGCTATATCGACTTCACACGATGTTGATAGGGAGGATGGAGATAATTATGTATACATAATATATACAATATTATATTGAACATTTGGAAATTTTTATATGTACTTTCATTATAATATAAAAATAAAAATAAATAATATTATTTTTAACGTAATTTAATTCAAATAAATTCAAATAAAAGTCAGTAATTTTCGCTTATTATGTGTATCACAAGCAAAAAATTCAGTGATAGATTGTCGAAAATTGTGATGGTCGAAAATGATACAACATACCATTTTATCGAAATCAGTGATATTTCATCGAATATCGAAAATTGTGATGGTAGAACATGTCACCCCTATAGTTTCTGTTTACTCCTATAGTTTCTGTGTACTCAGTTCATTCCCACCAAATTATTATCACGCGAAAACAGCATATAGTATAGCGTGTCTTTTGGCTTACAAAACATGGTTCTTCCTAAAACAAGAGGTTATTTAGACCACAACATACCAAACGCATTTTAGACACATCCCTTTCTTCATCGATTAGCCTATAGATGATTTTTTATCGTGTATGGATTCATAATCCGTTTAAGGAGAATGTATTGTCGGCAACAAAACAAAGTCAATGTATCATTACCCACCGGAAGGTTCTTAGGAAACAGCAATAAATTATTCAATGTCCCTTACCCTCAAAAAGTCATATCCTCGATCTAGACGAAAATAAGCAATTTCTATATGAAAAGAATGCTTGCGACTCAATTTTTATCTTTTGTGTGACTTCAAAATTGCATCCACAGTATTTTACGTCCGAAAAGGAATGTCTCCAAAAAACAGTACAATAACAATTTACTGATGAATAAAGATATATATAAAAATAATTGGCAGGATGATGTTATAAATAAGTGGAAACTGCTGTAGATAGTTGAAGGCTGCTCTGTAGATACATATGTAGCTCTTGAACCAACTTTTAAGTAAAAGAAGGCAGAGGTTTTTTATTCGATTCTCAGAAATGATTATAAAAACTGATTGCGATTTCCCACAGCTTACATAATGTAGAACATTTGCATATAGGATATTTTGTAAACAGTTGTGACGAATTTGAAAATGAAGGCAATTATCTTTTATATATACATATATACATACTTACATAGATTAAAACCAACAATAAGCAAATAGCAACTAAACGGGTATAATATGATATGTGCAGATATATACAACAACAACTAGAACAACTAGTAGAACAACTTTTAACTAATAATAAATAAAATTAATTAGAGGCAGCAAATAAGTTATCTCGCAGGAATACTTTTTTGAATAAAGAAGTCTCCACAAATAAGTATTTTGTTTCGGAAACAACCTAAGCTTAACATATTTAATAAATAAAAAAGTATTATTGAAAATTTTAATTTTTCGTTCTTAGATTGTAGTCTAATTCACGACTTATTTTGTGTAGACTGACTTATTTAAAAGACTACAATCAGTCTGCTCGCGAGGACTTATTTGGGATATTTTCCACAAATATGACTTTTCATAAATGCATTGTCTTTGAAATTTATTTTGATTTGAACAAAATTGACGCTTACTTTACTATTTTAATAATTATTTTAAAACTCCCAAAACGCAAAAACTAAACTAAACTAAGATCATTTAAAGCTGTAAACTGCTAACTAATCAAATGAGAGGTTATATGTTGAAATAAGTCTCGGAAGTAATTTTTTCCGCGAGAGGAGCTTTGCCTTCTTTTACAATCGTCAGTTGAACAAAACAATTTTCCGATAAAATCAATAAATAAATATGAATAAATATGGAAAACAAGGGCAATTACTTGTCAAACACAATGTGTGAAGAATTTATTAATAGTATTGGGGCAGTGAAAAATATTTAGTTTAATAAATTATTTAGTAATTATGTTTTGCAGATCGAAATGCAAACCTCAAACCCGAGAAATTTTTGGAAACTCATGAACATGAAAAAGGAAGGTGGTTAGTTTCTCGTCACCTACGTCTAATTAGAATTGTTACGCCGATGTGATGTCCCTAAAATATATAGTTTTATAAGGTAAAATTTTTTTATTAAATTTGTCCATACATCTATGAGAGCCGTAACCTCATCAAAATCACACACTTGTCATAAATGAGTTGGAATTGGAACTGTTAAATCATCTAGACAGATGGTTATAGTCTTACGTTCATGGAGGTAGGAGTTAGCAGTATAATCACATTGGTTTACTACTTTCCTCGCTATTATTGCCAACGATGTGATTCGGTGTACCGATTAATACTGTATGTCAGAAGATCATGCCAATATAGATTAACATCTTCATGTAAAAGAAGTATTTTGAACTAATATATAAATTATATTGCGACACTGCAAGATAATATCAATAATGATTCTAAGTGCTTCTGGAACTTTTTTATTTGTTACTCCTTTTAATTAAGTTATTTGGTACTCCTTTTAAAACGACTATATACCACTTAATTTATTGGTGCATCAACACTGCTTCCTCTCAGAAAGGTCTGCCACGACTAATCTGACTGACTCTATTAGCCAAACTATAAAAGCCAACGAACAACACCGGCAAGTCGACATTATATATACAAATTTCAGCAAAGCTTTCGACTCAATCGATCATATCAAAGTAATTCAAAGCTTGTGGAAGTTTGGGTTCAATGAGTTTCCATCGTTTTCATTAAGCATATATATCAAATGTTAACCAAAATGCGGATGTGCTGATATAATATCGACAAAATAATCACCAAAGCCAATTCTAAATGTTGGGTATTATTAAGCATAGTTGTCCTTAACATGTAGGCTGATCAGATATTTTCGAGCGCAAACGTGTATGTTTTACAAAATTTAAACTTAAAAAAATTAAAAATGTAACTGTCAAAAAGAATGTCATTTTAAATTTTAGAACCGCGGCAATAAAAAATTGTTTTTAAAAATTCAATATATCATTAAAACTGCATCGAACTGTCGAATTTGGAAATTGGATTCAAATTTTAAATTCAGAGGTTGGTTTTCTAAAAATCCACTTCGATTTTTTATATAACAGATCACATTAAATTTGACATTTTACTACGTTAATAAAATCTAATATGATTGTAGAAATTGAAAACCAACCTTAGATATACATAGAGTATATAGGTATATGTAGATTTAGCAAACCAGATAGAATTTGACAGAATTAGGAATTTAAAGAATCTGCACATTTGACTAAAGTTGTGGTTTGATAATTTTTACAGCGAAAGCTGATGATGTATCCGTTATCAATTTCTATTAGATTCTCTATTATAAATTCGTTTGAACGCGTTCAGCTACAAATATTTTAATACAGCACAGCACAAATACAATGAGTTTCTAGTTTAACTTTCAATGCTGTCCAGCCCCACACCTAGTTAGGCATTATACTGGTTTTACCGAAATGACTATATAAATTCTCAAAAAGTTGGTGTTTGCCAAATTCCGAGTTGCTATAAGACTCCATAAAATAGAATTAAAACTCTTAGACTGTGTCCGAATGGTGTGATAAAAAATCGTGAATTAATTTTTTGATATTTACTTGAAAATACCGAACACACCCAAATTATTCGAGTCTATTACCATGATAATTTTTGACAGCTATCGAATAATTTGTGTACGCATGTGCAACTTGTGATTTATATATACATAATAATTTAATCTAAAATTATTAATACTTATAATAATAATAACGTGAGATTAAAAGGATTATCGCAATTTTTTAAATTTCTTGTGCAATTTATTAGTTATCACAGAAAATTTGAGGTTATGAAAACTAAAATTGACATATATGACATGCGGAAAAAACTTATCGGGTGGGGATATTTATTACACATTTCGGACAGCATAATAAAAAATCGTGAATTTAGGGGAATAAATATCAAGCAAATGTCAAAAAATTAATTCACGATTTTTTATCACACGATTCGGACACAGTCTTAGTAAAAAGTTAAAAAGTTATTAAAGTTGTGCATAAGCGAATACCCTGCATTTGCATATATTAATTAACGTTTGAAGCTAAAGCTATGTAGACATAAATGCATAACTTAGGTTGGCGATAGTCTGTCGTGAATTGTGAGGCTTAGCTGCAAAAATCTCAATACTACGAGTATATAGGCGAATACGTATAATTGACTTAATGTAAGCGATATGCCAAATTAAATCTTCAAGATCGCGTATATTGATAGCACATTTTTGATTTATTGCTTAAAACGTATCTAATTACAAGCATATAAGGTATAGGAACAAATTAAAATTAATTTAGTCCGCGTTCCGTTACCAATTTTTGATCAAATGTGCAAGATAGTCCGCACAAGTCATAAAAAGAATATTAATTTTAATAAATTTTAGATCATCAAACCGCAACGAACATCGGTAGCGCGTTACCAAATATAATTAATTAATTGGCCTATAATATACAAACATATGTAATAAAATTTCACATCGATTGTCGACATATCTACAAGTTTCTGGAGGTTAAATTCTTGGTTTGTCTTTTCTATAAGCGATACCTAGCCCTGAAACTAGATACGACTTTTTAATTTGATATTCTACGATCATAAACTAGAAAATGTTTAATTTTTTTTTTTAGACATTCAAAAATAGAAAGCATTTATCGAGATTCATTCATGATGACCATTGACCAATCATTTAACCTCGAAATATTGAAAAGTATCAAATTTCTATTTCTAATCAACAACAATAACAAAATTAGGCATTAGAAAATGAAACCAAATTATACAAATTATGTATTCTATAATAAAGTGAATTTGTTCGTGATCGTTTATTCATAAAATATGTTGTATATACAAAAAACTATCTCGTTACACCTCATTCATTATTTTTCGAGTGTACCTAAATTATAATGACAATATAAGCCCTACAGACATACTATATATTATAATTTACTATATAAAGTGTATTGTTTTCAGGTTTCACTTTCTCTCGTTGGTAAATTTTTAGTAGGGCATTAGAAATGTAAATTTTTATTACCATAAATGAATAAAGGTGTGTTCGGACAAAAACATTGCCCAAGATAGGGTTAAACATACATAGCAGGAAAAGCTAAAAGAAAATACAGATTTTTTTTTTTATGTGCGCTGATGTATTGATGATCAACATCATCTCATGATGATAATTACAATATAAGTACGTATATGTCTATACATATATGTATGAAATAACTTTCCATTTTTAAAAAGAAAATTATTAATAGTAATTTCACTTAAATAAAAGTAACAACAGAGCGAACAGCAAAAAATAATATTAATAACAAATCACCATAATTCGATCTTCACCTTTTTGTTGATCTTAAGAAATTAAAACAATTTTTTGTTCCAACTCACCTCTCTTCTTTTGATTTGGTTCATATAAAAACATAAAAAAAAGAAAATATGTAGACTTTGTTAAACTCTCAGTTTTTTGTTTTTTAACTTTTGTTTTTTATGTATACATATATACATGTATATATTAAAGATCTTGTTGAATGTCTTAAAGATCGATTATCGTGAGAATGGATTTTTTTTTATTACATGCATACATTTTGGAATTGAAATGAAATGCTCACATGGATATTATGCAAACGTAGCGCTAAATAGAAAAATGAAATATATATAGTTGCAAAGTTGATTTTACCACGCCAATATTTTTTGTGTTTTTCTGTCACGATCTACTATATTATATTCGGTTGTTTATATTGTTCGATCAGTGGATCATATATCATATATAACCGAATTATATAATATGTTTGACAATATCACACGTCGTATCACATATGTGTAGATACAGATATTCATTTTAATGAGATTATGATACATAACAATATACATATTTTATAGATGGTGAAACCTAAATATATATCTCTATCGAATCAAATTGAACAAAACAAAATAATTTCGCCATTTTTGCTGTTTAATACTGGGTCGTTGATCTTGTGTAACACAATATTTTTTTTGTGTATATGTTATTAATGAAGCAATATTATAGTTTCATATATGACTTAAACCTACCTTAATATTTGTCAAGTTATTAGTTGAATGAACTTGGAGAATATGTATGTATATGCTACAGATTCTTTACTATTTTATAATTAGAAGCAGTGATGAGAAACCTATACACCGTAGGCTACATGCAAAACAATCAAAGTTCAGTTTTCCTCGGAAATGTGTTTTAATTCAAGCAGGAATGATCACTCATGAATAATATTATTTAGTTTAAAATAACAACTGTTTGACAGATACATAACGAAATGGTTACGCTCAAAATAATCCGTGAACAGGCCAACAGGTCAAAACAAAATTGATCGATATGCAATTGCCTTAGACTTAGTGTTACTAAGCTGGCTGTATACAGTTATGAAGCTTTGATAGTGAATAATCGAGAATTAGTAGGAAAACTAGTTCAGTGCTTTCTAAACAATATTACGAGGAGTGATGGTGTTAGACCAATTTCATTTTCGTATTTTTCTCATAATAAACTGGGGCCTTACTATGACTTTCGCCTACTATTTTCGACGGCTATCGTTTTCCTATAGTAGGCAATGTATATAAAGTTAGATTATAAACACCATATGTTAGTTTATAACTAATGTTAGTTTATAAACACCATGACTATAGCGACATTTTTATATCAACTATCCCAGGAATATTATGTCCTAATGTCGCGACAGTTTCATAAAACTATCATCCCAGGAAATACTATAATCTTGAATTTCGTACCAAACCATCTCAATTTCACGAAAAAAAAGATACACAAAAAAATATCATAAAAAAACGTAAATCGAACCATTCAATGATTTGATTTATTAAGTTGGTTTCAGAAAAGATTGTTATAAAATGACTGACGAAGTGTTGGCAGTTAAAACGGGCGAACGCGGTGGCCAGTTAAAATCAGAAAAAACGCAATATTATTCGGTCGTCAAAAATTTCACGCAGGACAGCCATAGTTGGACGGACGAGCTGTGTTAGCTGCGGCCCCATCTTGTTGGAATTATTAATTCATAATTATTCTATTGCTATAATATATGCCGAGAGACTCTAAATTGGCTTGCATCACGACCGTGGAAGTTTTTTGAAACGAACAGGAAAATTTTTTGTTAGTATGCCAAACTTTAAAAACACCCGAGCTAATCCGACACTTTTACCTAATTGGCTCTCTAGACGATGGGACTGGTGAAATAATTAAAAATAATGAAAAATATGTGTTATTTTGAAAAGCTCAAAAGTTTTGTAAACAATTTAATTATTTATGTTGAATGTATTCAATAAACACAAATAAATGTACAAATAAAACTGCTGTTCTTTATTGAGAAAACCCAAAAAACTGGCGTGTCTGGACTCTGAGCATTTAACAGAACAGTAGCGAGCGAATTTTTGGAAAATTTAAAATCGTATAACCGAATTTTATTTTAGTGTATAAGATATATACATAAATGTTAAATAAAATTATTAACCAATGTTTTGGTATTTTTTAATACACTAATCATTTAATCAGGTACAGCCCGCCGCCATATTGCACCCGGTAACCGCTCATTTAGTATACAAAAACATAAATCCATAATTTCGACACCAAATTTTAGTCCACTTTCCCAAGCACCCACATAATTCTGTTGCAAGACAATTTTTCAAATTTGAGATCAAGAATATTTATTTTAATTAAAAATGAGATTTTATAACAAAAACAAAATGTCGCTACTAAATTTAAGTCAACGTTGCCAAACTTTCGCAAGGTAAAACACGCAAAAAATTGTACGGCACCGCTCTAAGATAACTTTTTGTGCGTTTTACTATGTGAGTGCTTCAAACGATCAATTAAATTTTGGTATCGAGAAATTTTAATATTTTTGTTTAGTAAAATTTCATTATTGTGTTGATTGTTGTATATCGTTTTGGCTGCTGTATGTTATACGCACTCTGGTTTAAAGAATCTCTTTGGTGAACGGTGAATATCTAGGGTGTATAAAAAATTAAATCTATATAAGGGTGGAAAATTGTAGAACTAAGAGTGGTGATGCTAAACCTTTGCCAATTATTTATGTATATAAAATTAAAATTTTTTTTTTAATATTAGCATGAATGGCACACGAACGTTTACTTGAAATGGACTGGTGGCTCGTCCAGATGCCACTAATTATGCCAAAGTGGCATATTTAAGACAAAAACCAATAGCGATAAAATGACTAAAAACCTAATATTTCATATGCCGGTACCTTCTGATTCAACTTTTGATTTTTCAAAAGATCATCTAATCAAGATATTCCAGAAATTCTTCTCATCAAAATTGAATAACTGCAATCTTTCATTTTGAAAATCAGAAAAAGGATAAATTTTAGAAAACTTAGTATATGACAGTGAGGACTTCGTCAAAAGTGAATTTTTTAAGAGTTTAGGTTAGGTTTTATTTCATAGCTGTTATATTCAGGTAAAGTCATTATAATATGTTTAAAAACGATGCCATAATCAAATGCCAGGTGGTTCCTGCGCCACTGTTATTACTGACAAAGGCAAAGTCAAATTTTATTAGTATTTAAATATTACTAAATTATCCATAACACGATTAAACTATGAAAGAAAATTCATAGAAAATGAAAGCAACTTTATACCATTCAAAGACTTCGTACAACTCAGCCGAATAATTATATTTTTAAATTATCAGCAGACTAACCAAAATCAAGCAAGCCCGTATCAGGGAAATAAACTGAACTTATGGCTTAACATCTACACAGACTAAACTAAAAATAAGTTAACATTTTATTGCTAATTAAATCAGTCTCTGGCATTTGAATTGGTGCAGGTATGAAAAAAAAATTTTATCGCTGTAAATTTTGTATTCTGTTTGTAATTTAAATAATTATATTAGAAATTCAAAAGCTTAGGCAATAATCAGCTATATACACGGGAAATTAATTTAAAAAATTCCATGATAATTGTAAAACCCAATAATAATAATTTCAATATGTACATAATTAAATACATTTATCGAACTTTTCACACTACCATGTTAAAAATTCTTGATTGATCGTATAAATATATCAGTCATCGCCATATTCGCCATAATAATTTCGATTTCAAATTTAACTTAATTTTATTACTCAAATTCGTATCGTTTTCGGTAAGACGGACAAATTTGGTAACCTCGAATTTAATATGCAATTTACAAATTAGGACTTCGCGACTATATAGGTAACTTCTTTCCAAATATATATAAAACAAATGATAAACGGAAACCATTTAATCGACGATGAATTAAGTGTTAGAATTAGATGTGTACATAAATTATTTATAATATGATTCATATATACAAATACCATTGGAATTAAATAACAAATATGTATACTTATGTGAAACCTTTAAAAGTGTTGTCGCTCGATACGGATCACATAACTTCATTAAATTATTAAAAATATAAAAACGTATCGAATTTCTCGCGGGCTTGTCGCAGGACACAAAATGCAATTGAATCAATAACTAGATCATATATATAGTAAAGAGATAAAATTTTATTTGATAGCTCTACCTACTTCTTCTACAATATCAAATATGTACATTCAATTATTTTTATTAAAATATTAAATTTTATGTTCACTTTCTCTAAAAAAAACACTTTATACGCATAAGTACATAAATGTACATTTTCTATTTTCGAGTTGCATTTCTAACAATTCAATTAAATTTTTTTGTTTAATTCTGGGCTTACCAAATAATTATACATTTTCCATATTCAAATTACTAAATAGAGGAACATACCTAAATATTGTTAAGTGAACTTGCGTATATATACATACAACGCTGCAGTGATTCAGAACCTACCTACAGAAATTTTCTGCCTTGTTATGTATATAATTGAGTAATTTTCGCCCTTTTTTGTCAGCTCACTAAAATGAATAAAAATTGAACACAATAGACGTAAATTTTCAATGATCTTGATTTATCTTATATACACGAATATATAATATGTTTCGATACCTATAAACAGACATACATGAAGAATTTCTTTTGAAAATCCAATTATCATGCAATTCCTTCTTTACAGGCACAACTTTCCTTTGTCGTTCGCTTATATTAAATTCTATATATATGTTTAGTTATACCTATACATCGGCATCTCTATAAGTATACAAACAAATTAGCTAGTAACGATTTCTTCATCGTTTTTACTTTTCTTTGAAATTTACATCAAATCATGATTGAAATGGGAAAACTCTATGTCTGTGCTATATAACACCGCACATTTTATCTGTATATAAACATAAGCCGAAAGCAATCATATATTGTTACGGCTACTTGAGACGATTTAATGTTGAAATTCCGAGTAAAATATGATGCTGATTGCAGACGTCATATATGTACTACTTATATATGTATAAGTACTATGAATTTCATAGGTTTATTCCTTATTAATCTGAGAGATTTTGGCAATTCAACATTTTACTAATATTTAGTGGCCATGTAAAAATCGGATCAGTTTAAAAACCAACAACGATATAATGGTTAATAAGACAAAGACAACAGCAAAAATAAAAACTTTCAGAACAAAGATCGTCTAACCCGATATATTGCAGAGATTCTGCTCAACAAAATTAAATACGAGGGCGGAGTGAAACTGGTAAAAATAAAACAAGGAATAATATTTTCGGCCAAAAAAAAATTTATTTTTAACGTAGTCGTCTTTTAGCTCGATACACTTATGTCGTTTTCGTTTGAACATAAAAACTTGCACTGAGTGCAAAAAATTACACGAAAACCGTTCGTTTGAACCAAAAAAAATTGCCTGACAGCTAAATTTTTTGCACTCAGTGCAAAACTCTGGTTTTTTCGACCGAGTTACCCCTATTTTACACCAATACTATAATTTTATCTGTCACTGTGCTGCCATTTTGACTTTTGTGAACAAAACCGTCTATCTATAAACGGTTTTGTTTGTGAATATTCATTTTTTTTTCAGAAAACACAAATATAAATGAGGGTAAATCGGTTTCATGTTCGATTGATGCACAAAATCAGTGTACTCTGCCAATGAGGGGAAAAAAATCAAACGAAAACGACATTAGTCCAACGTTTTTCCAAGTTTTCGTTTGTTGCATCGATAATCTCCTCATTAGAGCCGAATCTCTTTCCGCCAAGCCATTTTTACAAGTTACGAAACAGGAAATAGTCGCAAACAGCTAAGTCTTGAGAATATCGCGGATGTGGAAGCAATTCGACGCGTAATTCGTGGATTTTGACCATGGCAACCCGTGTAATAATACTTGATGGAAGAGAACTTTTTTCTTCACCAAAAGCGGACTTTTTTCTTTCAAAACGTCGTTGAAACGGTCCAATAAGTTGCAGTAGCATTCGCCGTTGACTCTTCTAATTCCCTTTAGAAGGTAATCGATGTGGATTATACCGCGTGCATCCCAAAAAACTGTGGCCATGACCCTGTTGGCCGATAAAACCGCCTTAGCCTTTAGACTGTTTAGACTGTTTTTGATGGTGATGGATCCATATTTCATCCACAGTTATAAAACGACGCAAAAACTCCTTTTTATTTCGCTTGAACATCGCCAAACCTGTCTCTGACGTTGTCACACGTGTGTGGTTTTGGTCGATTTATCGACTGCCGATTGATCGAAACAGCAAAGTGAGAGATAAGTTTTGAAAATTAGGAAAAAAGTAAATTTTGGAAAACATAGATTTTTGCAATGGGTTTTATCAAGTGATTGTTTCTTTTTTTATTTTTAAGAGTTAAGAGTATTAAAATGAAAGTGTTGAGGTGGCTCCAATAGTTACTTCAAATGTTGTATAATATTAGTGAACAACTGTTTCAAAATATTATTAAAAAATAAAAATGATTAGACATAACTAAAAAAAATGTTAAGACCAATCATCTGAATATAAATCACCTGTCTACGATTTATGAAAAGAGTATGGAGTCAACCATTTAAGAAAATTATATATATAATTTTAATTTGTGCCAGGAGCTTCGCAGTAGTAATCGTCTGAAACGCTTAACCGTCGCATTCAGTTGAAATCCTATTAAACAAAACACATGTTTTTTAATATACGTGCCTTAAGCACGCGTTAAGCTAAGCGAGAAAACATATCTTAGTCCAGCTTAGTTTAGCTCACTAGTTCGCCGCGTTGAACTTGAGCTGATAAATTGGTTCACACATTGCCGTTCCTATAGACGTTTTATTTTTAATTAAAGTAAAAAAAGACTGCAAAAGTTAGAAAGGCTGACTTAAAAATGGTATTGTTGTATGAAAAACTAGGACATTTTTTATAAATTTTCTGACTAGAAAGACTTTTGTGAAGTTTTTTATTTCATTTTCATTCCAGATTTTAACTAACGTTATTTTTAAAATAAAATAAAAAATTACCTTTTAAAAATTTGTTAAGTTCTACTGCGCTTCTGGAAAAACATATCGAGCAATTCCAAGTAAAATTTTAATTCTTAGAACGAGAAAACGCTAAATTCTACATAATAACATAGCATGATTAAGCGCTTTATCGCTTTAGTTTCACTTGTTTTACAGGGTTACATAATTTTTTTAAAATAATTTAAGGCCAAGGAAATTCAGCCGTTTTACTAAAAAGAATTAGTTCAAACCAAAAATCAAAAAGATCTACAATTATATCTTTGATTACTTCGTTCATTAAGAAGTAAACAAAACAAATTGGTCTGATTGGCTTGAAATTATTTTTTTTTGGTCTGGTAGAATTTTGACTTGAATTTCCTCGAGCAAAAATATAGTGGAAATTTTAATGATGACCAGCTCTATAAGGAGCCAAATTGATTGAAAACAGCTCAGTAACTAAAATGTAAATTTGAGGGTTGTCAGAATTTTTCCGAATGACTGAGGTTAAAGACCCCCAATTTATTAAAACTGAACGCAACTAAGAAGCATATAGTCCTCAAAAATTATACATTTCTATAGCCACACCAACATCAGCGATCGACCAGCACCATACTGATCAAAACCAATTGATGAATTCATCGATTTCTACCAAGATGCAGGCAAAGAGAGCAATGGCAGCCAAATTAATTAAAATGTATGTATAAATAAAAAAAATTCGAGAATATAAAATTGTGAGTTGTAAGTATTTTTATGCCAACTGCTATCTATTTATCCAGCTTCAACTACATATGAAATAATTTAACAATATGTAATTTATTCATAAAATGTTCTCCAAATTATCCAAACAAATTTAATCGAGTATTCTTCATAAGACTATAATTGTCCTTGATTAAAATACATAATATGAGCTTGCCAAGAGCACATCCCATTTTCTTAAAAGTTTATTGAAGTGTTATTAGTTTTATGTTATACCATCCCTTTAGCTTAACATAATTATAAAAGTTCGCAGCGAAGCATTGAGCATAAATCATGAAACTACACACACCCTTCGTCGCACATAAAGATAAGTGTTACATAAAATAAAACACAAAATTTCATTTAAATTTGCAAACTTGAGCAAGATGTTAAAGAAACTTATATAAACAGAAATACAACTAGCCGTTATTGAATAAAATTCGATTGAAAGCTTTTAAAACTTGTGTTAGTTCCGAAACTTTAATCAAATTATGTTCGAAATTCAATAAGCAGAGGCACCCATCACTGTCGGAAACCAACTACCGACACTCTTAATTTCTCATGCAAAAATTATTGATTTTATTTGGGACCAATCACCGACTTAGGAATTACGAGTTGTGACTAAATACTTGACAAAAATGTAGTGTAGATGAATGAAGTTTGATTATGTCGGTGAAAGGCCGTAAGGTCGACCGGACTTTATCCCTGTAATCCCATAATGCCATTCAGGACGATAAGTTATTAAAACAGGTCCAGTCGCCTAACAGTGTTCCAACCACAACTATCAAAGAACTTGAAAGTTTGTTTGTTTTGGTAAATTATCCTTAAGTTATTAAATGAATGTTTTTTTACATATATCTTAATTTCAGACCAAAGTTTCTTGAAAAGTATGGCAGGTGAAGTTCTGTCGAGTTTGCTGGCAGATTTTAGAATTTCAGCTTGTAATTGGGAAGGTGAAATTCAACATAAAAGTCTATTTAGATTGTAGTATAACACCAAATACAATAAAAATGTAGATTTGGAAAAAAGATATTTAAATGATGTCACTGTCGCCACTTTAAATGAGAGTTTATGGTTCAGAGGCGGCGAAGTAGTGGACATACACGTTTTACATAATGGGTCTGTACAAATTACCAATAACCAAGAACAATTAACTGCAACAACTCAATTAATACTAACTATACAACACCTTTCAAACAGGATTTGCATTGGCCAGAGCTTCCTCAAAGAACTACTAACACCAAAATACATAAAGAGGTTATACCCGATGTGATCTCAAGTGTTTTCATGGATCATCTTCGGAAAGGAAAAGCTAAAAAAGATAGGAAATTGCTGCAAGAAAACACAAAAGATTGCTTAAATTCAAGCACAATGAAGTTAAAAATAATGGTTGTGCACAAACTAAACCCATAAGCCAATAAGCATTTGAATGTGGGGATTATGCTGTAGTTAACTACGAAGAGGAATTGTTTCCTGGTCTGGTATAGGAAAGTGTCCCATTAATTGACGAAATAAAGGTTAAAACAATGTCAATGGCAGGAATAATTGGAAATGGCTGAAAAAGACAACGTGCTTAGCTACCCTGTAATTAATGCTGTGCCTGAAATTAATTATATTTAACACCTAGTTATATATATATTTAATAAGTTCGTGTTAAATTTTCCCTTAACGAATGTGTTTTAGTTGCCAATTTACTTGTACTTATTATTCAGTTTTAATTACTTATTTACTTGTTTTAATTAATTATTTATTTGACCAAATTCAGCTTAATTATAAATAATGTTTCACTGATAATTGATGTTTTATCTCAAAAAAGTATAAAGCTTTGATTTTTGTACTCAAATTATAAGAATTCTTGCATATTTGTTGAGGCGTGCTACTAAACTGTTGGTAGTAGGGTATTACTTTATTAATTTAATGTAAATGTTTGACAAATATATTGGTATAACATATCGTTCACTATATAAACTAATTAAGGGCCTAAATTTGTTTAATGGTGAAATGGTATTCGAACCGATAGTGGAATCATTGGTTCTCTTAAGGATTTAACCTTATATTTATCTGAATAGAAGCGCTCTATATACATAATCCAGTTGGGAATAATACAATCTGAAAACTTACCGCACAAAGTTCACTTGATATCTTTAGTTGATATCAAACTGTTAGCACAACATCTGACTTTCTTTAATTTTTTTTAATTTTAAAAATTATTTTTGAAATTTAGAGTTTAATAAACTTTCAGGATTTACAAAAATATTCGAAATTTAAGAATACCATAAAATTGGAAAAATTTTAATAATTCTGTGACTTAAAGTACATATTATAGTTACAAATACATCATTTTAGCAATTTCAGAAATCGTATTTTATAGATTGCTTGAATTTCCCGCTAGAACTCGACTACTGAAAATGTTGTATTTTGTTTGTTTTCGACGTCTTACCGAGCAACATCTGCGTATTTATCTAAATTCTGAAAAAAGCGTTTTGAGATCAGAAAACTATAAATATATCGTAGGTATTTATCGAGAATATTACGGAATACGAGAAACAAACAAACGGTTCATAATTCGGTGGAAACAAAATAACAGTACATAAATACTGTAATCTTTCTAATTATCAATAATTCATAAAAACAAATTTTAAAATTATTAATTATTAACCTCTTCTTCTAAGATGCATGTAACACATAACCAAATTTCAATCAGTATAAGCGCATTTCCTCATAAAACCGCATATATTTTTAAATTTCTATAAAACATTAAACTATAATCATCAAAGAATCGGCCGTAATCAACTATATATACGTATTGTAGTAAATAAAAACATCTCTGACCATAAATAATTGAATTCGACAAACGATTTTAATTTTCCACTTTGAAACTCTATAAAAGTAAATCACTGACCTAGACTTTAATTAAGAAAAGCTCTCTGTTTTTAAATAAAATTTATTTTTAAATTATTATTCGGATTATTTACCTTTTATATATTTTATTTTTGTACACTAATCACACTATAAATAAATAGAAAACTACACTGAACACAATAGGAAAATTAACAAAATTTGCATTTAATTGTTCTTCGGCACTTTCACAAAACAATAAATTATAAAAATCATATATATTTAACACTGCACGCGCATTGCCCAAAAATTCCACTCAAATTCCGCACAAGCACATACAAAAACACAAATTCTTGTATTTTCGATTTGATTTATTAATAATGAATAAATTTTAACGGAATTTATTAATTTCCAACATTTTTACAAATTTATGTAAAAATTCACTTAAAGTAAATCACAATATAATTTATAAGACAATCAACTCTTTTTTTTTATTTTTTATTTTTTAAATCATCACACCATATAAGCATTAAAACAAGTGGCAACTTGAACTCCACTCGAAATAATATGAAAACAAACAAACACTTACAAATCACACTAAAAATTACTACACACTAAATTATTTAATTCACTAATTTATAAATATTTCACTCAAAAAAATAAATTGTTTATTTTATTCATTTAATTCGAAAATCCAGTAATAACTAATTTTTTATATGCTTTTCATGGAAATTTAATTAGGAAAAAAAAATGACAAAATTGTGATAGTAAATTTTTCTACTTTTCAACAGGTGTTTACGATCGAACACGAAATAAAAGACTAAACTTTAAAACAACAAAAAAAAGGTAAATAAATATAATATTTTGAACAGAAAAGCTTAACATGGTGCAAACCAGTGTGTTTTATGTATGCGCGGTCGAAAATCCTCACCCGATGTGCTCCAATGAACTATTTGATTTAGAAAGTTTCGCTCCAATTTGAAAGGACTACAGTGTTCAACGTTAATATGCGATTGAAGCAATATTGAAATTTAATTTGTATAATATGTATAACTTGCTTCACCTTACCAGGCGCGTCCCATCATTTTGAGCCCACTCAATTCATGAAAACCTTGAATCCATCGACATCAAATAAATAAATCAAATTAATATTATTTTTTTGTTAATATTAAATTTTATAAAAATTTCGATACATTTAGTTGATCTTGCCAAGCACTCACATAGTAAACCACAAAAATATTGTTAGGGAAAATTGATGCTGGGAAAAGTGAAATTAAATTTAATATCGAAAAATTCTAAAATATTTTATTTTTTGGCTACTGTAATCCTTCTACTTAGGCAAAGTAAGACCAGAGTAGTTTTTGGTATATAATTGATAATTTATCACAAAAGTTTTAATGATTTATTTTTGAAATATAGTTTCTGTATTTTTGAAATTTTGTATCAACGGCTGTTAAATGGTAATTAGTTTTGCTTTCAAATGTTTGATTGCACATCTGTAGGCATTTTGTGCAATACCGCTTGGAACAGTTACTGTAATTTATTAGGTGATGCTAGAGTGGCCAGAAAACTTTTATATTTCGAATTCCGGATATGCTAAATTTAAAAAAAACCGAAATCTTATAATATTGTACTTGGTATAGAAAATATGGATTAATTTGAGAAGATTTGGTGTATGGTCCTTACTGAGAAAGTAAACCCTCAACCGAAGATTTGCCGTTCAGGCTCTGAAACACGGAATTTAAATACGAAACATCGGCGTGTAATTTATCCGGAACAGAGATATAGATTTGAATGGTGCTATTAACCATATAAATGGTGAAATGCTCAGCTCTGATGGAGTGGATTTGGATGCTGTTCCAGTTCTACCAAGAAACGAAAGAAAATCGACCGAACAGCCTTCACATCGCTCTACTACCACAACGCCTCAACCATCTGCGGTAAGTCCAAATCATTTATTTTGGGCGTACTTGACAACAACTTCGACGTTATTATTATTTCTGAGACGTGGTTTACCGAATGTATTAAGTCTGAAGAATATTTCCCGTCGGATTACATCGTTCATAGAAAGGACAGGCATTGCTTCAGCACCTATTTCAAAGGCGCTAATGATCGCAGTTCAAAATACAATTAATTGCATGTCAGCCTAGCCTCGACGTGATAGATGCTCGTGTAAAAATTGCACGGTCCTCCATTCTCATCGTCGCACTGTATACTCCGTTTGGCTCAAACCTGGACCTCTACCTCGAGATCTTCAAGTTCATCGATTTGGAGGTGCTGATAGCAATACGTGACGATGACCAATTACTGATTATTGGCGATTTTAATCTTCCGAGTACTACTTGGTTGGATATTGATGGTATTTTTACGGCATTTTCTGACGAGGACAAGGCCTTGGCTACGATGGATTACTTCGCAAGCATTTCTGCAACACAAGTTAACCGTACGTGTAACAGTCGAGGGAAATTTCTGGATCTTGTATTCACAACTGACCATAGATTCTCAGAAGTTTTGGCATGCGAGGATTTTACCGGCTGCTCGAGCATCTACCACACTCCATTAATGATAAATATATTTCACGAAGAATGCCTCATTCCTTCCAGTAATAATTTGATTTTTGATTTTAGAAATGCAGACTACGCTGCTCTGAATGAATATTTCTACAATTCGGATAGAGATTTGAATGACATATAGTTTCACAATTCAATGGACGACTCAAGATAGGTATCGAAAGGTATGTTCCGTCGAGGGCTACTAAACCGCGATTTCGAGAACCATGGTATAATGTTAGGTTGACACGCCTTGAGAATCATCGTAATAAGCTCCCCACGCTACACAGGTTGCATGGCAAACAGTATGATCCTGCTTTCACTAAAGCTCGTAAGGAATTCAAAATGTTAAACAGTTTCTTATATCATAATTACGTTCTGCAGATTGAAATGTAGTTATCTTCCAATCCACGAGGTTTTTGGCAGTTCATCAACACTAGAAGGAAGGTTGTCGAAGTCGCGTCTTCTATGACCTTTCAGAGCTACTCTGCTAGGCTTCCCGCTGATATGGACAATTTATTTGCTAATTTATTCGAATTAGTTTATGAACCGTGTCAGATGCCAAATGTCAAACCTTTTGAGCTTGGAAATAATCAGGAATTCATTCAACTATCGTTTATCTCAGAAGAAGTCTTTGATTGTATATGCAACATTGACTGTTATCTTTAACGAAAGCCTTCGAACGCAAGTTTTTCCAGATCAGTGGAAAATATCCTTCATACGTCCCATATTCAAAACGGGTAAACGAAGCGAGGTCATCAACTATCGCGTGATTGCCATAATTTCTATCATTCCAAAGCTCTTTGAATCAATGATTGATCGATTTTTCATTTTCCATACTAAAAGGTATATTTCGCCTGTGCAACATGGTTTTTTTGCGGGAAGGTCGACAGTCACAAACCTAGTGTCTTTCAACGGCCATCTTCACAGTACGATTGATTCCAGACTACAGCTGGACATGGTCTATACTGATTTTTCAAAAGCCTTTGATAAAATTAATCACGCAATTCTGATCGACAAGCTAATGAAATTAAACTACAACTTCATCCCAATCAGATGGTTGCACTATTACCTGTCAGATCGTTGGCAATTTGTCAAGTTATATGATTCACGTTCTCATTTTTTCCATGCTACATCCGGGGTTCTTCAAGGCAGCCATTGTTGCCACTCGGAACCATTGTTGTTTTCACTCTTCGTAAACGATGTGGTAAACTGTTTCAAATTTGTAAGATGTCTGCTATACGCTGATGACATGAAAATGTTTGCTACAGTTTCCAATTTATCTGACTGTATGATGTTGAAAAGTGATTTAAACAACTTTTATTGTTGGATTATCAGCAACAACTTACGGTTAAATGTAAGCAAATGTAAGACTCTTTCGTTTTATAGAATCCGGTTCATTATTTAATCAGTATTTCTTATATGATATGCCAATTGATCGAGTTGAATTTATGACTGATCTTGGAGTGACGTTCTCTTCGGATCTAACATTTAACAGGCACATCGACTCTGCTATTTCTAAAGCTTACCTAATGCTGGGTTTTATCAAGCGAAATTGTTACGACTTTACTGATCCGCTAACATTAAAATCTTTGTATTATATGTGTCATTTGTTCGTCCGGTTCTGGTATACGCCTCTCAGGTTTGGTCGCCTTCATATTTGTGCCACTCGGCCAGGATCGAGTTCGTTCAAAAGCTGTCCTGTTTGCCCTCCAACATCTACCATCCACACGTACTAACGTATACGAACTCCTACCATATCTCCATCGCTGCAATTTATTGGGATTGTCACAACTCAATCATCGACGAATAGTAGCTGCAGCGCTCTTCGTACGTGATCTTTTAATGTCGCTTTTTGATTGCTCCGAGTTACTTGCTCGTGTAAATTTGTATGCTCCCGAGCGCCTTTTGCGTCATCGTGATGGATTTTTAATTTTTATACATCGATAGTGCATCTACGAACCTCAGTCAATCGGAACCTGTCTTGAACACGTCGCGTTGTTTCAATTGCGCCTTTGATTTTTTTGATTTTAATATATCTAGGAATTCATTCAGTGTCGAGTTTAATAAATTTCTTAGACCTACTTGACTTGCGTCTTGATTTCTTTTATATTTTTGTGTATTTTCTATTTTTTATTTAATACTGTAACTTTTATATTTTAGATGTCAGATTTTTGTTCTTTTTTTTTATTACCGATTGTGATCTATTTGTACTGTAGGTAATAATAATAAATAGATATATCCAAAACTTCCTTCAAAATTTGCTAAAGTTCGATGTTTGCTAAAGTCAACGGTACACATTTTTGGTACGGTAAATTTTCAAAGGGAGACGATTTTCTAAATAAATAATAGCCCTATCTTAATTATTTAAGGCTTGATTTTTCAATTTATTAAATTAGTGGATTTATCATCGCGTCCTATCTGATTTTCTTGGCCGTGTACAGCAGTCGATCGTTTGTTACTTTGCTGGAAACTACTTAAGCAATATTCGAATGCTCAAGGAGCTGAAAACTATGCTGCTGTTATTTGAAAAGCGTTTCAAATAACAGCAGCATAGTTTTCAGCCCCTTGAGCACTCGAATATTGCTTAAGTAGTTTCCAGCAAAGTAACAAACGATCGACTGCTTTGTATAAACTCTACCGGTTTATACTCTACCGGTGATATTCTCTGCTATAATATTCAAAACAATCTTTTAAAGTATCCTTTCTATTATTTCTATTTGCTGAGTTGAAAAATTGCAAAAATTATTTTATAACAAACGACAAACTGCAGAGCTTTTAGTGCGTATTTTGCACAATCGAGTAATATTTAATATCTAAGTATGTGCATTACAATGATGCGATCGATTACATTTTCGTATTCTTCTAAAATTCTTTGAAACATCGATTTGTTAATGCCGAAATTAACAGGGGGCAAGAAACTCAGCCTTTATGTGAGCGGAAAAAGCGATAGTTTTAACGGAGAGAGAATCCTCTTGTGTAAGATTTAAAACTTTCGGCCTCCATCCCGAGTAAAATACGAAGCTACTACGGAGTGTACCTGCCTTTAAATCAGTTATTAAAATCTGCAAGATAAATTTAAATCAAATATGGTATAACACATTCTTTATGATTGACGACGTTTGACATTTCACATTTCACTTGACCTTTTCTTTAAAATTTCTGAGTCGTTAGTACATTTTTGTTATAGTCCATAATATTAATATATGTAATTTTTTAATGTTTTATTTAAATTTGATATAAAAAATATTTTAAACAGAAGAAGTAACTATGATATCATTATATATTTACCGAGAATATTTTGCAAAGCTTGATCAGCTCTTTATTTACATTTGCAAAATCCTCAATAAAACAATTAGTAAGCATAAAACCACGTTCAACTGTTGAAAATCTTTAATTCATGACTGATCATAATTCGATTCTTAAATAATTCTTGACATACCAGATTTATAGATATACGTAGAAGTCTGATAAAGCATTATGGTGTGCAACATGTTAACGCACAAAACGAAGAAAAAATCACTCAACATGAAACTTCAGTACACAAAGCATAAAATAAAAACAACAAAATACGAAAGTTGAGTTGAATTTAAAGCCGCTTGTTGAATGTCCGGAGAGGCGAGAGTAAAATCGATGGAAAAGAGAAACGACACATTATTTCAATAATAAAAAATAAATTTAAAAAAAAAAGTTGATTGAGAGTATTCTCGACAACTAAAAAATAACAAAAATAAATTTGTTTTGATTTACATGAAATAAAACGAAAAAATAAAAAACAAATGAAACAAGAATTTAATGCCAGTGGAGTCGGTAAGGTCGTATAATGGCATTCCAATAATAATATATAGGATGCATTACTGCAGTTCTTATATTATACATCATAAACTGGATAATTTATTTCAGATTTTAATTTTTTTTTTCTGTTATTGCTGGATTATCGAAATTCAATGCTACATATATCTATAATATTGTATCTATATACAACATGCATTATATTTGCCAAGCCATGAACTTCTAGACACGTCGATTTAAATCTTATTATATTTTTTTGAACAACAATTTGCAATGTCAGAATATTTATTTATCTGCGCTTGTAAATACTGTTTTATTTTTTTAAATTTATTGAATTGAATAATAAGTATAATAATACAAATTGTCTGGGAAACAAAATTAGAAAGTGAATTATCTTATAAAAGAATAAGAGTGTGTGCTGGGTAGTTATTTAACATACTATGTATACTAGACTGTAGAACCGTGAAAAAGATTACTTTAACCTTCTTTACTTTAAAAAAAGTCAATCCATCTATACCAATTTTTTGCGGTTCACTCACATAGCAAAACACACGAAAAGTTGTCTTGCAGCAATGCTATACAATCTTTCGTGAGTTTTACTATGTGTGTGCTTGGCAAGGTCGACTGAAATTAGGTATCGAAATATTATTTGTTTATAAAATTTATCGATTTACTATAACTTATAAATAATAATAATAAATGTGTGTATTAATTATAGAGCAATTCATCTCACTATCAATTCGGAAGTCTAAATTATTTACGTTTGATATAAATATTGAATTATGGAAAATTTGGATTAAATACTTTAGCTAACGCTCTCTATAGAGTATACGGTTCACAAGTATATTTGGCCGCCCTCGTTGGCACTGTAAGTAACTGTAAGCACCTTGCTTTGTTATTTGAGGGGTCTCGATTTCGATTCCTGGTGGTGACCATAAATCACGGTTGGGTGTTTTCAATGTGTAAGTATATGTGTTTATCCGGGTATTGCACCGTGGGCCCATTAGTGGCATTGAGTGATGAAGTAATCCGCCCAACTTTAATTTTAAAATATGGTTCACCTAAAATGACTTATTAGTAATAATGTTGTTTTAAGGGAACTTTAAAGCATAGAGTTGCAAATTATATTTGGAAGTTTCAATCACTCACAGCCTTCATTACGATAATTGGGTGTGGAAATAGATGCGAGTTTAGACTTTAAGGAGCATCTAAGGATAGTAAGCAGGAAAGCTGCCAGTGTATCTGCAGCTCGCTCCCGTATCATGCCCAACACTCGAGAGTTTAGACAGTGTCATAGAAGTGCTGCTGGCAAACGTCGTAACCTCCATCATTCTCTATGAATCGCCTGTATTGGGTCATGCGATGGACTTCGAAACATATAGAGGCAAATTGGTATCGGTATACGGTCTAAGTGCTCTAAGAGTGACTTGTGGCTTCCGCAAAAAAAAGGTTGTGTACTATCACCACTACTGTACCTCATAGTACTCGATAGTGTCATGTGCAAGCAAGAGATCCCATTATAGAAGACTCAATGATATTGACTACGTATAGATTATATATGCTAGCTAGCACCCAAGCACGCCGAGATGCAGCAGAAACTAGAGAAGTTATCAGACTTAGCACTAGCAATGACCTGGAAAAAATGGTGTTAGCTGAAGTAAAACATCTCGGAAAATATGAGGGCTCTAAAGGCAAAAGCCTCAAATAGAGTCTAGTAGACTGTAGACTCTATTATATACACGCCCTATGCTGCTAAATTGAGATAAATGATAAAAAAGGTGGAATTTTTAAAGTAATTTTGCAATTTTTTTCGAATGAGGGTACTAATAGTACAAAGAAAGATTATAGGTATGTAAAATATTATAGAGAGCGGCGAGGTGGCTCGTTTACTCCTAATAAAAAGTTTAAAAAAATTAACATACACAATAGATGTATGTATTAAAGAATTCGAATTGAATTTTTCCCATTTTCTGAGAAAATGGGGTAACTAACTACTTAAGTTGCAGTTCTAAGATTTCTTTCTCAGGTTTCGTCAGTAGTATTATATCACTTATACACATATATTTTACTGAATGAATATTCGATATTAAATGTTCCACTACTACAACACAAGAGCCCCGTCACATATACGTACACATGTATATCCCTAGACGAATTTATGATAATAAATTATATAATATAAGTCTATATAATTATAATTAAACAAATTTCAAAAACTTATTCTAATTACTCTAATTTTCAAAACATTTTGTTAATACATACATAACTATATACTTTTGGTTTTTAATACTTTTTACCGTTATTATAATTACAATTATTTGTAAACAACCGACAATTAAAATTGTCAAATTATAAAACCGACAATAACGAATAAAAAAATGTAGTAATCTTCTAATTATAATTGGTAATTAGATTTTTTAATTACAGTAGACGTAATGTATATGATTTTCAATTTATTTTTTTGTTATACATATACATAATTCTTAAAGGTCTAATTAATCCGCATACGCATATATTTCAATCGTGTTAAGACAACAACATAGTACATATATATTTATAAGAAAATACGCTGACCGCAACACAAAATGAAAAATTAATTATAAATTACAAATTATAATTAATAGTTTAAGAGAAAATGTACATGAAAATTTCTAAAACTCTGAAATAAATCACTCAGCCAGCGCCTTATATATGTAGTGTACATATATGTATATGCATAGTGTTGAGATACTCGCGGTTTTTGCATATAATTATCTCGTTATATACATACGTACATATGTGCGTATAATTAAGTGGTAATTAGTATCTCGGTAAATTAATAACTTTAATATTTAAATTATATACAAGATCGACTTCTATGGGAATTTGTGTTATTTTATGTGAAGCATCATGTACAAAACATAAATTTCACCAAAATATACATACGCGTGTATAATGTAATTGTTGCATGTCCGACTGTTGAAAATGTTTATATAATTATTGTGGTGGTGTTCGAATATTTCTGGACTATTAATCACGCGTGATCGTACATGAGTTTAATAATGGCCAAGCACCTAATGCGTACAAAATGTCCAACATGTTCTAATTTTATATTAAACTATATTCATGTTTTATGTCTAATCAGTATAGGCACGTTCAGAATATCAACAGTTTTTGACCTAATATAAAACCATAAGTTGTAAATATTTTGGAATTAGAAGAGAATAAATTTTCATGATTTCAGAATATTTAAAATTTTCAGAGCTGCAACTTTCAGTTTTGAATTGTGTACGTACAATTCGGTTTCGAAGTGCGACAAACTACAATGAAATTTCATTTTCTCAAAAATTTAAAAATTTACTAAAATTCGTAAATTTTAATAAAATTATTGTTAAATTAAAAAAATAAGTATAGATACATATTTCAAAGCATTATTTTGATTATATACACAATCAAAAGAAAATAATAAGACATTTTTGCGCTTGTTCCTTAAAATAAAACGGTTTGTTCTTGAAAAAATGCATGTGGAGCGATAAAGTTGTAAATTAAACCTGAACATTTTATGAAAAAAAATCCTTGGAAGAATAAATAATTTTATTTCCAGACGTATTAAAGTACGAGCACACATAAATCTCACGAAAAAAAATTAAATATTTTTATTTATGTATGTATGTACGTATATGTATGCATTTATTGAAACTCTCCACAGTCTAGACTTAACTCATAAATTCAATATTGATATGTCTATACGCACGAGTATATAAGAAATCACTTGTTTATATAAAGTACGAACTATGAAATATAAATTTCCACCGTTCATATATAGGGTTAATCATTTGTTTATATATATTTTAAGGAAAATCCCCGATTATTTTCAAAAACGTGAAGGGATGATATTTGTTTGTTCGATAAAATATAAAAACACAATACATACTTATTTTAAATTCCTATCACGATCCTATATTCGGTCTCACCCCTCAAATTTTGAAAGACAATTTTCGTCTTTTCGTATAATATTTAGGTACATTATAAAAATCAAGGGGTGAAAATTTATTTAATTTATCATTTTTTGCAAAGTGGAAAATCGCACAATGCGCAAGAACAGCATAGTTTTTTCCCATTCATTTTAGTCTTTTTGGCTGTCAAAGCAGCATAGTTTCATTATGTTGTTTTCATTTTGAGTTGTTTTTGTTTGCGTAAAAAAGGAAAATAGAAAATTGTTTAACTCAAAAATTTGGAATTTAAATATTGTTGTCGAATAAATATATTAAATAGTGTAGAACTATTATGGCAGATGAAGGTAAAGCCGAGCAGGAAACTGATAAAAAAATTGTTCATGTATATCCGTTAGTAAAGGTAGGAATTTTATTTTATTTTTGAATATTTAAATGAGTATTTAACCCTCGATATATGCGTTTCCCTATATGTATACAGCATTCAGATATGATTGAGGAAATGCGTGGCGAAGCAATCGAGCTGAGTATAACGGCATGCGAAAAATTCGCTAACAACTATGAATTGGCTGCCAAGTCGATCAAAGAAACAATGGATAAGAAATTTGGCACATATTGGCATGTGGTGGTGGGTGAATATTTTGGTTTTGAGGTCACCTACGAAACGAAAAATATTCTCTATTTATTTTTTGGTGGAAATCTCGCGATATGTATGTGGAAGTGTTCTTAAACTAACAAATTTAAATTACGCCGAGTTTATAATTATATTGTGTGAGGGAGCGCGTAGAATAGTTCAATTCTCCTCGTTCCCACAGCTGAACGGTTTCAGTGCGTATTTTAATTTTTAGTGAATATTTTTTAACAAATCAATGAATTTATTAAACGAAAGCTTAAATCCATCCATTATTTTTATAACACATACACACACAATTTTGTACAAATACGTGAACGAATGACTTATAATATAATTTATATAATATTTATTTATGTAAATAAATTTTTAATATTAAATAAAATATATTTATATTTATTTACCAATAAATAAATTGTGATTATTGCTATTTTGTGATACAATGATGTGCAATAGGATGATTAACTTGGACAGTAATCCATAGTTTCGTTTCAGCATGAAAATTGTTAAAATATTATTATATAATCGCTATCTGTCAGATTGGCCGAGCGGTCTAAGGCGCCAGATTTAAGCTCTGGTTCCCGCGAGGGAGCGTGGGTTCGAACCCCACATCTGACATTACGTTTTGTTATGGATGTAATTATTTACATCTATTTTAGCCGCCAACATAGTTTATTATTATTTCTGTCATGTATCTACTAACTCCCAGTATAGGACCTGTTTTGTTTCGTGTGAATGATGATGCCGATCTAAGGACCCCATCAACTTTTAATTAAAGGTTACCTTTCGGTTTTATTAAGTAGTATGTATAAATTTCATATTTTGAATTTTTAATTGAATCACATTGGTCAGTTACGACAAGCCTTTACTTTTAACCTATACACATAACTTAAAATTTCGAAAATTTGTAAAATAACACCTAAGTACATATATACATAAAATTTAGTTTATAGTTTATAATCTAAGGTATATAATTCTATATACATATCGCTAGATTACGGACCCTGCTACTACTACACCCTATATAAATATAAGTTTCCTGTATTGACTATTCTATAATGTGTGTATGTGGCTCCACAAGGATTATCTTATAGTCTCGACATTTTCCAATTTTTTTTTAAATGTTATTTTCCTCATCCTAACTGCATTTGTCATACACAGATAAACTAGACTCATTCACACTTTTTGCGCAACCCAAAAATGAATAATAGACTGATTCAAAAGTAAAAATCATTTTTTCTCGTCATAAAACTTTGAAACTCATGTACATACGAGTATGTAAGGAACAATTTTTTTGAAAGCGAAACGTGTAAAATGTGTCACTAAATAGCAAGGGTTATTCCCATGTATGTATACTATGAACTACAAAATATGGAATAATCTAATATATAAGCATCATTTTCATAATTCTGGAGGAAATTCTTCACAATGATTCTGGACACAATCCATAAAGAAGTGAAAATGACACAGAAACTGCCGTCAGAACTTTATCAAATGAAGGAATTGGGCTTGAGGAAAACAAAAACTGTAACCGAGCAATACACAACTCTGGAAGTTTTTTCCATCGTGATTAAGTTTTATCAGCAGAGTGGCGCAGAGGAAGCGTGCTGGGCCCATAACCCAGAGGTCCGTGGATCGAAACCACGTTCTGCTAAAAATTTGCTTTTTATATAGCATATTGTCTAGCAGTTTATTCCAATTGAGGTGATTATTAAAACAATGTATGGAAAGATATAGATTATGTCGTCGGTTTTGTTGTGTCGATGTCACGAGGTATCATCCTTAAATAAACTTTTCAGTTCATAAAATAATTCTAAGCTTGGTTTTACAATACATGATCCTAATTGGTCAAACTAATTGCCCAATTTAATGTTCTTATGAGTTTTCCATAAAACTATCAAACATATTTATTTAATTACAAATGGAATAACTTAAAAAATATGATCGCGACGGCCTTCAGTTCTTAACCACATTTTTAAAAAGTCAGTTTTATTATTAATAGAATAGTTGGTCGAGGTGGGCGTTGTTTACATGACTATATGAGACGAAAAAGAGTTTATCAGCAGAGTGGCGCAGTGGAAGTGTGTTGGGTCAGAGGTCAATGGATCGACACCATGCTCTGCGAGAAATTGTTGTTAAACGAATATTTTAGGTCAGTTACCATCCAAAAATGGAACATGTCAACCGTGATACGATACATTGGGTTCCGATCAATTGTATTTAAAGAATATATAACAGTGTTCATGTTATTCCCCTTAATGTATGCATGTAAATTAAGAATTAAAATATTTTTTATTTTTAAGTTTTTAGTTAACATAAGCACAAAGAGAACAGAACAGTCTTTGTGTGTTCCGCTGGGCATTGCATTGATGCACTCAATTACATTGGTGGCTACTATAAAATCCCGAAATATAAATCGTATTTATTTTAAATAAAAAAGAGGCTGTCAGATGTGGGGTTCGAACCCACGCTCCCTCTCGGGAACCAGAGCTTAAATCTGGCGCCTTAGACCGCTCGGCCAACCTGACTGATAAACCTGATGTGATAAATGACTTTCTTAATATACTTATTGGTTTATTTAAATTAAATCATTAATATTAATTTGTTAACTCTGATGCAATTACCATTAATTCACAACAAAAACAATTGATATATACGTTAAATTAAATTTTTATTATTGTTTAAACCATTTCGTGAAAATCCAAATTCAGCAATACCTCATTGATTCGTACCAAATGATCTTTTCCACATGACGCCAGCTGTATAGTATTCCCCACCGGCCGAAATTGTAACTTGGTCACAGTCAAATGATGCGAATAGTTCTCATTAATAGAGTCCCACTTTTGGAAATGTTTATCGATTATTGTATACAAAATAATTTCTCCTGTTTCGGTACCGATCGCCACCAAATACGTTCCACTTTGGTTGTTCAGATTTTTTTGATAGAAGGCCACGGCAGTCGCACAATTATTGACCAGCTCAATTTTATCTAGATACTCAACTTGTGTGCGATCGGCATAGTGACGCAATTGCCACAACATAGTTTTACCATCGCGTGAACCAGTTAAAAATAGATTTGAATCATGGGACCAGTCACACGACCAAATAATACGAGAATGTGCACCTTTAGCGGGCGATTGTTGAATTAATTGGAAATTGGCCTCGTGTAGCCCATCGTTGGCATTTTGGTTTTCGAATAGACACCAACGACGATCCCGAGATACTGATAGCAGATATTTATTATTCGGCGAAAATTTGAGTTGCGATATAGTTAATGTATTGCCAGACAACTTTTGTATCTGCTTCCAGGTTTTGGGATTCCATATGATAATTTGTGCATGTTCGGCAGTAGATGCACGACAGGCAGACGCTAAAAACTTTTCATTTTGACTTGAGGTAATCGCATATATCTCATTTCCATGTCCATATAACTTTTGTGTTTCCGGCCAGAGTGTGTTTTGCATTAGATTCTCTTCAAATGGCGGATCTGGAATTGTAAAAAAACATGTTCAAAGTTGTATTGAGATAAATAGAAGTCCAACATACTTTCTAAAGTTAATGGCGTGAAATGTGATTCAATCTCTCCACTTGCATTTTGCTCGTTTACGTTAGAAACAGCGCGATTCGATAGTCCGAGGGACGGAACTGAAGCTCCTTTTTGTGATGATGATAATATTGTAGCCCCTTCTTCATCGACTGCTGGAATACTTGAAAGCCTAATGAAATTTTCTACAAAATTTATCGGCGCTTGAAACGTCCGAATAATCTTTTCATCGGCCCCAGAGGCAAATCGGTAACGAGATAAGCATGTAACACATTGAATATCATATCCATGGATTTGTGGTCGTGCTATTTCGTGCCAGGTTTTTTCTAATTGTTTATCTGGTCGCGACCAATACGAATGGCAACGGGTGGTTTGATCCGTTGATCCCGAAAGCAGAAATTCTCCATTTGGCTCCCAACACAAATGATTCACTTCTTTATAATGACCTCCGCTTATGACCGATGGCTGCCAGAGATTTTTAGCGGCATCGACCAAGTTCCATAAATGAAAACTACCATGATAACTATGTCCCATTATTGATTTGCCGTCTGAAGAGAATTTCCCGCCATAGAATCCTAATGAATTACCGCCCATATCGCCAACACGAATTTTTTCGTTCCAAATCTCGTTCATTTCCTCGTTTTTCTCACACGACCATATTATTAAGGTTTTATCGATTGAGCTTGATAATAGTAGAACTTCACCAGTCTCTGAACTTTTAATTAAATGAACACCGTACACCCATCCTTCGTGCGATTGAAGCACCGAATCCAGCGTGATCGAAAACATTTTTGCGCCAACATTAAATAGTATCTCCTCAATCTCCAATTCTTCGTGTTCCTTAAAGGTTTTACCCAATTTTATTATTTCTTTATTTTCGTCGCGTACGTTTATCTTCCAAAGCCGAATAAACGTATCCTGAGACGATGATGCAATCAGAAGTTCAGTTGGAGAAATTTGGATAGCATCAATACCTCGCACCCAATCTTCATGCCCAATCAATTCGTTTGAATATATATAATTATGCTCCTCATTTTCAGCGTATAGCCTAATTTTACAATCGTCTGTCGAGTACACTAACAAGTTCCGATCATTTTGGGGTAGTTGAATAACACGGATGGAGAATGAGAATCCAGTTTTAAGTGATATGGTTTGGATTAATTCAAGATTTCGCCATATTTTTACCGTCGAATCAGTTGATGTTGTAACTATTGTAAGGTCTGGCCCATTGTATATACCATCTACTGCAGTAATTCCAGATGTGTGACCGCTCAATACAACTTTTTGATGCGATGCTGACTTTAAATTCCAATAAATACAAAGACCATCATCGGCACCCGATATAAATTCATGTTCATCTTGCTTATCACAGTTTTCAGTGCATTGTGCTTTAATCCATTTAACACAAACCACCCGCTTTTTGTGGCCCACAAATGTTCTGACTATTTTACTTGAGCCGCCGTCGTAATTCGGTTGGAGTAGTGATACTGAATTACAAACACCAAATATAACAAGACCATTTTTACCCCAATCGGCCGCGCCGGGAGTACTATTACACCCAGCGGATGTATAAATATTATTAAAGTTAACCATTTGAATTTTAATTTGAATAAAATAAATAATTGTTTTTTGTTTATTATCGTCTCTAAACAGCACGTGGGCAATAATATTATGACCAATGACAGATGTCAAAATTCGTAAGAGATGGATACACATTTGCTAGCTGAACTGCTGAATAAAAATGACAGTATTTCTAGTATCAATTTTCATTATATATGTTGCACAACATCAATAGTTGTTTGAGCTGGGATGCACAAACCACAAATCTGTTGTTGCAATTGCAACATTTATTTGTTGCAAGCCAAATGTAGTTAAAAGGGCTGGGGCCCACCGCAGTGATGGTCAACAAGATATTTTATGACTACACAAGTTTTCGATTAAACGTACTATTTTGATAGATTTCAATACTAATTATGTATTCATGTAAAAATGTAGACAAATTACATGACTTTTGGATGCTCTTACTAACACAAAGTCCAAATGATGATCTAATGTTCTCCGAACAATACATCGTATGATTCAATGGTAGATATAATCTAATACAGTAATAAATCAATTACTTCAGCTCGTTTACCAACTTTGTGGGATAAGATTTGAGAACTACTACATATGGTCTTCATATATCTTTTTCATCAGCGTACCAAATTTGGAACAAGTCTCCGTAAATTCCCCAATTTATTAATCTCACTGAAGCTTGAGAAATGAAAAGAGAAACTTTATAGACAAATTTTAATGGAGAACAATTGAAGAAATGTTTTTAATAAAACTAGTAATTTAATAAGGGTTGATTATGTTTCGGTTCGTTGACCTGATTTTCGGCACCGTCTGCTCTTGCAGGTTACTCAAACATTACTGCATGCAATGTTGCACCGCAAGTTTACAAGTCGCTACACAATATTTAAAGTTTTTATAGCAGTTGACATATTAATTTGAAATTTATCTGACTAAACTTGAAAGCTATGAAATAATTTTCAATGGCTTTTTAATAAAACGAACTTTACGCATTTATTTAAGTTTAATTTCTGAAAATAATATTATTATTATAATTATTAAGCGTTTTTATAAGAATTTTCCGAGCTCGCCCAAAATTAAATACACAGCAGACAGCAGTGTAAAAATTTCCTTGTCACCCGTTTTTTACACAGTTTTATCCGCACACTAAAAAAATTTACTCATTCTCTAGCTGCAAATGGAAAATGGTTGTCATAAATTCGTAGACAAAAATTAATTAAAGTCATCGCAGTCGAAAAGAAAAATCGAAAATCTGTAAAAAAGAAATTTTTTTCTGGAATAATATAATCTTTAATTTTCTATAATTTTATGCAACATCGCAATGAATGAATAATTACATTTACAGTCAATTTGGAATTTTTAATTACGATTCGATTGCTTACAACACGGCGACCAAGTCTCGTCGTCCTGTGTGTAATCTACAATGGAAAAAATTCGCGTATTTTAATTTTGCGTTAAAAATTTGCGTTTAATTTAAAACAATTATAATAAATAATGTGAAATATAATTACAAAAAGTGAATTGTGAATTGTAGTGATTACCAAAAGTACGTTTTGTAGTTAAAAAAAAAAATTGAAGTACAGTGAATTTTTTAAAAATGGCGAATTTACAAATGTAAAATATGAAATAAAAGATGGAGAATAAAAGTCATATGTGTTTGTGTGGTGATTTATTTTTAATACAAAAATTTAAATTTAAGAAATAATTGCCTACCGAAATATATATAATAAATAAATAAGTGATTATTTATGTTTGTTAAATTCATAATTTAGTCATTTTTATCATTTAATTTTGAATTAATTAATTGAAAAATTTGAAAAATAATTGTGTCAAAATTTAACCTATACACTTGTATATTTTATGCGTATATATACACGATTCTTCTTTTTTTTTGTGGAAAATGACATTTTGAGAGTTGCATAGCGAGAATTTTTTATCATCATCATCCAGAAAAACTCGGTAGTACGAATCCACAATAAAAAAGTGTTAGAATGTTTTCTTTATTATCGTGATCTTGTGAAATAAGATTTGTGTGCTAAGTAGTTTTTAAGTGAAATATTGTATAAATAAATAAAAATAAAAATGGAACGTGAATTATCTTTAAAACACAAGAAACATTCGAAAAAGAGTAAAACTAAATCAAAAGAAAGATGGCGTTCCCGTGAGAGGCACACTACAACTACTAGCAATACAAGTACTCCTCGTGATGATAGTGTTGGGGATGGCGATGAAATCGAAAGCCCAAGTGAGAATTCAATCAATTACAAGAATGCGGTAAATAAATCGGCTTATTCATCAAGCACGTCTGGTACAAAAATCGTTGAATACTCGGATGTTAGTTCTGAAGAATTTTCTGAAGTTGATGATTTTGCCGATGAGCCTGACATCGGACCTCCGGGTGATGAATTTAATATAAATGAACCATCATCGCTTGCAGCGACAACACCTCCTCCGTACATTAATAAAAATAACCATATAAGTAAAGTGAATCAAATTGGGGTCATTATCGGAAGTGGTAGTTTAAATCGTTCGCATGGATCACAATCTGCAAGTTTAACACCGCGCCATCATAATACACATCGTATTAGTAATTCCCACTATATACCTTCACCTCAACATAATAATGTGAAATTATCTAGTGGTGGTGTACCACCTCCAACCAACTCGTCATCATCATCGATCTCATCGCTAAAGCAACAACCAAGGTCACCACCTCTAGAAGAAGATGACGAAGAAGAACCATACAATTCGAATATCGAAAGTGATGAATTGGAATTAGCGGCCACAATAAAACGATCTAAGAAGAAGAAAGACAAAAAACATAAAAAATCGAAAAAGGCCAAAAAGAAAAAGAAAAAACTACGTGCTAAATCGCCCGGATCAAGTATTGAAAGCTTATCTGATATTGGATCTGATATGATGTATGAAGAGGAGACTGGCGCAACAACACCGCCTATAAAATCACCCCTATACAAATCATCGAAATATCCGGAGACTATTAAAGAAGTTAGCCCATTTTCACCGGGTAAGTTCTAGTTTACCAATTTTTTTAATTTTGCTAACTGGTTTCTATATTTGTCTCAAAATAACAAACTCATTGATCGAACGATGTGATAACTTCTAATGATTACGTCATTATGGTTTTATCAACACATTTTTCGTCTCAAATGTAGGTTATAAGTACGTCTTATATTCTATTTTGAGTACAAAATTTAATCACATTTGTATTGATTCGCTGGATCAAACTAACTTTTGGTTAGAAAAGCTTTGTTTCAGTCGGGGGTAAAAGGTTTATTTCACTTCAAATGTTGTAAGCTGAATTTGCTTCTTTCTCATCATGTAAACAAATACAGATACGTAATCGTAAATAATATCAAATTTCTATGTCCGCTTCGTTTCTGAATTATAATTTATATTGTGTTCTATACTTTGAGATAATTGTATGCTGCCTTCTTGAACTTTAGAACAAGTGCAAGCTAAAAGAAACAAGTTGAATTAGGTAAACAAGTAAACCTAACAAGGGGAATTATTAATGGTATAAGTCGGAAATATAGTGCATAGGTACAGGATTAATAGAAAAGTCACACTTGAGATTATGAAATATCATGGTAATCTAGTTGAGCAGCTAGACAACTAGAGTAACTAACTAATCATGTCGATCTAATTATCTAATAGTTTGTATTCATCTCGTTTGTGATCCCCGTTAGCTTATTTATGTTAATTTAGATTAAATGATTGGCCGTAGAATAATTTTCGTGACGCCAACATATGTGTTCGGGTACTGTTATTGTTTGCATATTGGCTGTTTCTATTATTCTTAAAGCAGTTCTAGAAGTGGTAAGCTAGTCAAATAATTTAAATTGATCGTGCCCCTGATACTGAATAATTTGCCCTATTTACCAACAATTGTTAAGTGTTGGTTCGCTTACCCAAAGTGTTATGTTAACTAACAAACAATTCAGTGTAAGTGGTACTCTTATTTCTGAGCAATACACTTTTTATAGTACATACTTAAGATGACTTTAACTGAAATATCAAGTTAAATATTGATAATCAATTCTCATTGAAGTATTGTGGAAAGTTTATTGGAATTAGATTAATAAGATAACATGCTGGCATACCAATCGAATTAAATTTCGCACGTAGGTATAATTAAAGGTCGATATCGTTAAGTTCAATACTATTATCATCTTCTATAATTTATTATTTTAAAGCTTAATGCATTATTCGATAATAATTTTGGAATGGGAAATAATTTGTTGATAATTAAAGTTTCTTTAAATGGAGGTTTGAACCTATCTAGTAATGAGTAATTAACCACTTTTATCTATTTCAAAATAACCATTATAGTTGTTTGCATGAATTCCCACATACATGTCAATTGGTTTCATATGTAGACTGTCGCGCAACAAAATTAGCACGTCATTTCTACATCTGGAAGTATTTCCTAGATCGGAATGGATTCTAATTGGATGGATATCAATTTACAAAGATATTCTTACACACATTGATTTTGAAAATTAGTTAAATAAAATTGCACCGACTCTTGGTGATTATTAAAACTCAATACGGTATATAATCGAATGTGGACCTGCGGTTACACTTACATATAATCAACCTGTCTATATCCGAGCAACTCTTCCTTATACCGTAGCCAGACACAAACTAGATAATCGCATAGTCTAGATTATTAAGTTCGTTTTGCCAGAGGTCATTAAGCGACTTTCGCAAAACAGGATCATTTAGTTTTCGTAACGACATAATTGTATTCGGGTTGTAAAAGCGCGATAAATATGAAAGAAACTTGTCGATATAATGCCAACATAACTTTTATATAGCGTTTTTGATTTGCAATCGCGATCATTTTTGTATCTATCAACCGTATTAAACTCAGTTAAATGCAAACGCATGCTATCAAAATTTATTAGCATACATAACATTTAGTTCGGCAATAGTATGCAGACGATTATCTGTATGATTGGAATACTATGGTAATTAATACATAGTTAAAAAATTACGTGTCCTTTACAAAATACAATTTTGACTATGAAATTATTATAATTCAAATGCAATAGTTAAAGATAAAAATTTGTATCATCCGTTACAGTTTACAATGAGGGGATTTACCATATTACAAAGTTAATGTATTAAAAGATCTTATCATTTGTTTATGACCTCAAAGTTCTCACTAATAAGTATGTATTGCTAAAAATGATTATACATTTATTGATTCGATTATGGAAATTGATAATTTTATGTAGCTCATTCAAAAACGAAATAACGGACCATTCTAGTATCACAGGACAACACTGCAAATTTTTTAGTTATAAACACGCCCCAGCTATTTTGCCGAAGGGTCAAATAAAGATTTCATAGAAAATTTTAAATCCGGGAATATGGACATTCCAAAGGATTCAAGAAATTGATTATTAGGATGTAGTGTTAGGTAGTAAATGTCTGGTGAATATTATTTATTTCCTCATTCTCAAAAGGTTGCCTCACAAACCACGCTTAACTTATAATGACTAACTATAGTCCACAGTTCAAGCTGGTTGGAAAGGTGCAAAATATACTTTGTTTTCCAAAAAATTTTGAGGATGCCGCTTTATTATACAGGCATAATTGCATTTTTGTTTTAGTTCTTGGTCAGACGTCATACTAGAACCCATGAGTTTTTTATTTTTATTTTAATTTGAGCGTATGAACTTTATTTTAACTAAACCAATAAAATTCCGTTCCGTTAAATATCAATTTCTTCAGCTTGTTAGGAGGGAATACGTAGTGGTAGTTAACTAGTTATTACTTTTTGCTTTAATCAATCGATTGTGATTACGTTATAATAGCTTAAAATGAATCTAATTGACTAAATGTACTAATTTAATTTTTTTTTAGGTACACCACCTCCAAGGCCAGTTAGTTCGCTTAGTAATTATTCAAATTTAGCACGTCGTACACCGTCACAAACAAGAAACACGAGTACGAAGAAAAGAGATTTCATATCTTCACCTCATACGCCACCAATGCCTACTAAAAAGTACCATAGTCCTAGTTCTAGTGAATTTATTGAAACAATACCGCGATATTCATCGTCGCGCCATCATCACTTTCGACATGAAAACGCTGATGTTGTTTACAAGGGCACCACATCACCAGGTAAATGTAAATAATCCCCGAGTCTAATTTTATTCAAGATTATCTATACTGATTTATTGATGTTTTCCTATTTCAGTCCCCAAACATGGACCATATAGTCCGCCAGCATCAAAAAGACTTAAAATACGTGATAGATCTTATGAACGAGTTGAACGGAATGATAGGGAATATAGTAGTAATAACAGTAATAAAATGCATTACCCAAATAAGACATTAGATTATCGTGAAAAATTAGAAATAAGGGATAAAGATTATGGTGGAGGTGGGGGTGGAGGAAGCCGTGGTGACAACAAAGATTATATATCTTCAAAACGTTATTCCCGGACACCGAGTCCACCGCCATCTTCATCATCGCACCATCATCATCATCAACATCATCATCATAAAATGAATCGTGCATCACGTAAAAGATATTACAGTCCGTTGTCTGAAAAATCACGATCGATGAAATCCCAATCTCGACATTCACGTAGTAAAACGCCTTTACGTAATTATCGTGGCATAGCATCACCATCGAATGGCAGCAGTAGTGGCGGTGGTGGTGGTAATCGACGTAGTAATAGTTCACGGCGAAGCCGAACACGAAGTCGAACACGTTCTCCGTCCACATCGACGCGACGCATTGATTTCAAAGAGAAAATTAACGATACTAGTCTATTTGCTGAATTAGTGAAAGGTATAAAAGATAGGGAGAAACGCGAGAAGGCAATGAAGATACTCGATAAGGCGGATGACAATAATTCGAGTAATTCTTCGCCAAAACATATTAGACTTAATAATAATAACAATGACGCTAATAGTAAAAATAATCATAGTAATGATAAATTTGACGAATCAAACTCAAATAATGGAATTATATCGAACGAGAATCCTCGATCGAAGTATAATTCGCAGTCGATGGACGTGATTGATATTCCCGTACCGGATACAAATACAATGTTTTCCATCGACAAGAATATGCTGCATTCCTTTAATGCTAATAAAACGCTATTATCTGGTGCTGCTGATTTTGGGAGCTATGTTTTTGATAAACATCCACCACCTCCGCCACCAGCCCAATCAAACGATAGTCTGTTTGGTGAAATGGGCCAACCAATTCCAACTATAACCAATAATAGTAGTAGTACCATAAATAGTAGTAATTTAATAAATTGCAATACTAGTAGTAGTAATAATAATAATGATGTTGGTAAGAAAACATCATTTTCAATTAAATCACACAGTTTAATAAAGCTACCATTACCGCCTGGGACAAATCCAGCCGATTTAATGGATGCCAAAAGTCCTACGCCACCAAAAACTATTAGTCCTATACATATAAAATCGAATAAGAAATTAAATAATTCCGCTTTGGATTTTAATTCTTCGAGTAAGAAAAAAGGTTTACTCGATCTACCATTACCGTCACAAGTACCTGGCTTTGAGGGGTTGAGCGGTGATGAGGACACTATCGATACAACGCCACCCAGTGGTAAATCAAGAGGAGGCAAAAATAAGGTACGGCCAAGAATATTACATCGAAAATCATCAATTAGCGGAAATTTAATACGAGACTGGGGTGAACGATGTGTGGACGTATTCGAAGTGATTGCTCAAATTGGTGAAGGAACATATGGTCAAGTAAGTATACCGTTTGTTTTTTAATCAGTCAACAAATTAAATGAATTTCTATATACAGGTTTATAAAGCTCGTGATAATCATGCCAATGAAATGGTAGCATTGAAAAAAGTTCGCTTGGAACACGAAAAGGAGGGATTCCCGATTACAGCGGTGCGGGAAATTAAAATTCTGCGACAATTGAATCACAAAAATATTGTGAATTTACGTGAGATTGTGACCGATAAACAGGATGCGCTTGAATTTCGCAAAGACAAGGGATCATTTTATTTGGTGTTCGAGTATATGGACCACGATTTAATGGGGCTGCTCGAAAGTGGCATGGTTGATTTTACCGAGGAGAATAACGCTAGTATAATGAAACAATTGTTAGACGGATTAAATTATTGCCATAAGAAAAATTTTTTACATCGTGATATTAAATGTTCAAATATTTTAATGAATAATAAGTGAGTATTGAAAAATTTGTACGAAAAAATGTAATAATAATTTACATATTTTAATTTTATGTTTCCCAGGGGTCAAGTCAAATTAGCCGATTTCGGTTTAGCTAGGTTATACAATGCGGACGATCGACAAAGGCCTTATACCAATAAAGTTATAACATTGTGGTATCGTCCGCCGGAATTGCTGCTGGGCGAAGAACGATATGGTCCCTCAATTGATGTATGGAGTTGTGGTTGTATATTAGGTGAATTATTTTGGAAGAAACCGCTGTTTCAAGCGAATGCTGAATTAGCGCAGCTGGAAACAATATCGCGTATGTGTGGTACCCCATGCCCGTCTGTATGGCCAAATGTTGTTAAATTACCACTTTATAATACGATAAAACCGAAGAAACAGCATAGGCGACGAATAAGAGAAGACTTTGAATTTATGCCATCAGCAGCCTTAGATCTATTAGATAAAATGTTAGAATTAGACCCAGATAAAAGAATTACAGCCGACGATGCATTGAAATCGAATTGGCTGAAAAATGTTAATCCTGACGTGTAAGTAAATTTTAATTATAATTATTAAATTTAAAAGATTTTTAGATTATTTATAACAATTATGTAGTCTTATGTAACCTTGAAAAATGTATGACTTGTATATAACTTGTAATACATGAAACTAAAATTTGAAAACTATTGATATAATGACCAGCCGTATAATCAGGCCATGGTAATTGGTTTGGTACTAATCAACTAACTTTTACTTATAATTTACACACCGTTTCATTCGCACGATTTTATTCTATTCTAACTCATGTTTGAGCACTAAAATCTTCATCATATATTCTTATAAATTTCATTGGAATTCGGTTTAAATTGTAGTCATTGTAAGTTCTGATTTCTATTCTGATATAATCCCAATTTAAATAAAATTCGTTCCCAATTTTCCATGTTGTAGTTCTCTCTGTAATATATATTTTCTAGTTTTTTAAGTTTCAATAGTTCCAATTTTAATTTGTAATATCGAATTTTATAAAATTCATTATTTGACGAATTGTACACATAAGTTCAGTTTCGAAGTACCATCCTATTCAAAATTATTTGTGCAAACTAAATTTTTATTGCAACGTAACACAAACCACTTTAAAAATTATATAAATAATAAACAAAAGATTTTTTGAAACTGATTTTAATTTAATTGACTTAATCAATCGACTTTACATTCCAATAAAAAAAAAATAAATTTTATTTCTAGGAAAAAATACAGTTCATTTAGTTGTATACAAAATCGTTTATAATATTCCAATAATTTAGGTTTTAATTAAAATTAGGCAAAAACACATTAGAAAATCATATGATGTTTCCTCCTTTTGCGTTTAGACGCCTCGGCAAGGCGTCTGGGCATAGAATTAAATAAATTCTACTCGGAATGGTGCTCCACGCATCGATTATGGCATTCCAAGTTGCTTCTTCAGTACTTCCAATATCAAAATTTCTCTTTTTAAATACGCCTATACTTAATCAGAATTCTTGAGATCAGGGCACTGAGACGGCCATTCTAATAAAGATTGATCCAAATCTTTTAAAAATTGTAGAATCATTCTGCCTCTATGACTTGGACCATTATCTTGCTGCAGCATTAAATGTTTATTTTAAATAAAAAACTTTTATTTTTGATTTTATAGTTTAATTCTTCCTTATTGTGACAATTTTTATTTTTGATTTTTTTCGGTAAATCGATTTCGACTTGCGTATTCCTCAGTACCTTGTTAACTATTCTGTGCATAAATAAAATACAAAATAAAATGTGCATAAAGGTACTGAGGAAGACGCAAGTCGAAATCGATTTACCGAAAAAAATCAAAAATAAAAATTGTCACAATAAGGAAGAATTAAACTATAAAATCAAAAATAAAAGTTTTTTATTTAAAATAAGTTATATAGTGACAAAAGATTACACAAAAACATTAAAATGAACAACATTCATTTAAACTCAATTAAATGTTTGCCAATTAATCTGCATCCAACCACTAATTCCACATCATTAAGAAGCTCCAGAAACTTTTTTTAACCAAATTTCCCTGTTAATAAAGTAATCGGACAACACTGTCATACGATATCATAAGTGGCATCCACTAGAAGGATGTGTTGGTAAACACGTTTTAATTTATCTGACGGTTTCTGAACCGTCTAAAATATTTCTCCAAAACTATAACACCTTATTAAGGTGTTCCCAGGCTAATTTTAATATTTTTAGTTTATTCGCTTAATGAATAAATAAATGGCTTTTTCCGAGTGGTGAATTTATTAATCTTCTGTTCCTTTAAACCCCTGTGTACGGTTGGAGGGCTGGTGTGCTTATTTCTAGGAGAACTTATTCAGTTCTGGATGTTTTTTTTGCGATGTTGCTTTATTTATTTGCACACCTCTAGCAATTAGTGCGTCTCCTTTTGCAGATGTTGCAAGAGATACCATATTTTTAGATAATTCGTTAGCCGAATTGAAAAATTGAATTTTTGAAAACAGCGACCATTGTGCTCTGTCTTCAACATTAAATTCAGCTTTATAAGGCATTTTTAGTGAGTAATTCACTAATATTTTATTGAATAATTAACTAACTATGAATTAGATTCATTTTAAATTATGATGATTTTTGATCTGAACAAATAAGTGGTTTGTGTTACGTTACAATTAAAATGTAGCTTGCATGAATAATTTTAAATAGGATAGTATACGGCTGAAATTTAAAGCACAAATAAATGTGCATAAAGGTGCTAATTCTATGGACTTAGAAAAGTAATCTATACTTCTATTAGGGTGAAAAGGATAGATTTTTGTTTATTTGAATTTCATTATTAATGCTATAGCAACGCTACAACAACACTTTAAAATTAAAATAAACAAAAATATATCCTTTTCATCCTATAAAATTTTAGATTGCTTTTCTAGTTTCGTTTTTCCAATAAATCAGTAACCCAGGCCATGGAATAGCACCTTAATTCAAAATTACATGGATTTAGTTTCATTCGGATTATTCGATATTTCAAAATTGTCTATTTTTCTTAAATTTATAAATTATAAAATTATATTTCAAAATCATTAAAATAATAATTTAATTAATTCGATTGAATATTAATTCACTTAACAATTAAAGAATATCTAAATATTCTTAAATTAGATGAGAACAATGGGTATTTCGAGTAATATAGAATTTAATGAATTTGTGTTTGGGCAAACTGGAAAATTTAAAGAGAGTTTAAAATTGCAATAGAATATTTTATGTACTTATAATGTTAAATGCAAGTTTCTGAAAAAATGTAGACTTTTGCAAACTATTACAGATACAATTAATCAATAAACTATTTTATCACTTTCTTCTTTCGCAATTACTACAAATAAATATTTAATTTTTTTTATTTCAGAATGCCTGCACCAGAATTACCAACATGGCAGGATTGCCATGAGCTATGGAGTAAAAAACGAAGGCGTCAATTAAGAGAGCAGCAAGATCCTCAACCTCCAGGTATGGCACCCGGCATGATGATGGGCGGACCAAATATTCAACCAAATCTTCCTCCTTCTGTTGTTAGTAATAAATTATATAGTAAAGATAATGAAAATATTTAGAAATTAATTAAATTTTATTATTAATTATAAATAAATAAAAAAAAATAGTTATAACAATTTTTTTTGTTTCTTTTGTTTTTTTATCTAAGTTTAATTTTTATTTTTGCGCGAACTCGTGTGTAATTATTTTATTTTATAATTTTATTATTCATTGTTCTGCTGCACCACTTAGTGGATATAAAAATAAAAATTCTATTATAAATAATAAAATTAAAAATATTTTGCGAGAAACAATTTTTTTACAAATTAAAAAAAACATTTTTTTTCTGTTGATTAGTAATTATTTTATATATAAATTTTTAATTATTTCACGTACAGCAAAACAACATAAAATTTATAAGTATATAATTATATATATACATATGTGTATTTTAATATAATTTATCTATCGTATATTTTTATGATATGACTTTTAATTAAATTACAATAAAACAAAAAAATTATATACATATAGTACATAAAAAAATCAAATTAATTTGTTTTTATGATTTTTGTTTTTTAGTTATTTTTAGTCTACTAATTAATATACATATATATTATAAATTATAATAATAATGGTAATAAAAAATATTGCAAGTCTCAAATATTTTAAAAAAAAAATTATTAATTTTTGTTAAAAATAAATTTAAAGAAATAAAATACGTTATTTTGTTATTTATATTTAAAAAAAAAATAGCATAAAAATTAAATTATAAAAATGGAAAAACATAAAAATCTATCAAAAAATAAATTAAATAATAACATGAACTTAATTTAATGATATAATTATATTATATTATATGGAAATTTAAGCAAAAAATTAAATTGGTTTTTTATTTTTTGATTTAAACTTTAAAATAAATAAAAAAATATTGTAAATTTTGTAACAAAATATAAAATTAAAAAAAAAAATTAATAAATTTAAAAAATGAAAATAAATTTAAAGCAAAAAAATGGAAAAATTAATATTGTACAAATAATTGGATACAGTTTTTTTTATTATTTATTTTGATGTGAAAATGTTTCGCCAAAAACCCAACACGTTCTCTAGAATTTTTTCCATTAACGTTTGGAGAATTCATTGAAAGGACACAAATGCTTAAACACAATAAACCAAACCAGAGACAGCCGATCAATTTTAACGTAATGCAGCGGTTCCCTAGCGGTTCTCCTTCTTCTACAGTTCTTATTTCTTTTCTAAATTAGAAAGCGCTATTGGACGACGATTACAGATTTTTGATGTCACAGCTACCAAACGAAGAGAAAACAAACTGCCCAATTATTTTGCGTCACTCGTACTTTAATGAATGAAACTTTTAATCAATAAATCCGAAGCGAAATTACTCGACTTTAACGTGAAATTATGTTAATGCTCAATTTAATAAAGTTGATCGAAACCAGACCGTGTTGAAAAATGCGAATGAACCCTGAATTTCTTTTAAAATTATTTGTGAAAATAGAAAATGAACACAACTAAATAATTAATAATCCTTTAATATTTTCTGGCCACGTAATCTAAGTCTTAAAACAATTTTCTATCTATCTCAGATATGTCCTTTTTGTATTGTGTTTTCACTAAATGTTAAATAATAACATTCTAATTTACTTGGAAGTCTTGGATTGCGTGCCAAATATCTGATTAAATCCACTAATTTTCTAGCATCCTAAATTGTCACAATTCTATACATTTTTTATAATCATATAAGCAGAATTTTTAAGGAGATGGTGTCAGCATTACCTTAATTGGGATCGCCGCATTTTTGAAATAATCAAGCTCACTAAAAGTTCTAAACGAGCTTTTTATACACTGATGCTGTAAAAAAAAAGATGATTCCACTGTGTACCTTTTTTTATACAAATTAAAATTTCGAAGCCTGCGACAAAACAATTTTATTTAATCACATACAATTATGTTAAAATCTTTATTTCTAATCATTATACAAAAAAGCAAAGTTACAAAATAGTCTTATGCATACAAATCCTCTCGATCCGCACCATTACCATCGCCACCATCTTCCAAATTGGAAAATAATAAAAAGTGTGACGGCCGATGAATTTCATGATAAAATTCTTTAGGATTTGCTAATTGTAGTTCATACTTCATATTGGGATCGTGACGCACGCCCATAAAATTATAATTCCAACTTCCTTGAGCGGGGATCATATAAAATCCTAAAAACTTATTTGATAACAACATTTGTACCCGTTCATAGTGACTCGGTAAATATCCTTTAGGATTATTTCCCTTATCAGTATTTTTCGAACCCCATTCGAATCCAGATGGTGTTAATTTATATGCGGTTAGAGAACATGATCCCGGTGTGAATGAACATGTGATTATAATTGTTTTTTCACCATCCCAGGCTGGATTTTCAGCCATTACCTTTGCATGCGTTGTAATATCCTGTGGAGATAATTGTGGTAATTCATTTGGCTGTGTATGTATCCATCCTAATGGTTCCATGTCTTTGAGATACTGATGGTTTGGTAATTGATTTGGTAGGTTTATAGTTTGATGTGTTCCCCATTGTGGCGGCATTACAATGCAACGAATTTCTTTGACTTGTGGATTATCGGGCGGACTAACACCGTACAAATAACCAGCGATTTGTGCTCTTAAATCAGATATTGTGACAAATTTTTTCAATATATTCTTGGGTAAAATATACGTGTATCCTGTCTCCTTAATATCATCGGAACTGACATAAATATGATTTGTACGTAAATGCAAGTTTGTTGCCGAAATTGCTCGAACACGCCATTCCGTTTTCGAACTAAACGTTAGCGTCTCGTAGTTCGAAGTTGTTGACGTAATAATTTCGTCACCATGCTTATTTGTAGTGCGAGTAGTTGTGGCTGTAAGCTGTGATTGTTCTTTTGTTTGTTTCTCAATTTCCGCGATTTGTTGACGTTGTGCCGATGGTGCTGAAATCTCCATACCCAGAATAATATCACGAATTTCCGATTGTGTTAACGATGCTACATTGACGTTATTCTTTTTACCGTAATCAGCTAGAATTAAATCTTTTAGCTGTACTTCAACCTTTATCCATTCCTCGTCGGTAAGCGTCGGCCAAATATGATGAGCTTCGGTGATTGTAGTTTTGTCCGGTTTCAGAATAACTTTTGTACGTTCGGTGTTGACATGGAGTGCTCGTAGTATTAAAATTAAACGTGAGAATGCTGTGTACGAAGAGATCGTTTTTAGCCAATCATCGTACAAATTGAACAGCACCATTTGAGGTTCGGTCGCTTTGAGAATTAAGTCACCGAATTTTTCAACTTTCAAACACGCTTGGAACGGAAGTTGAAGTTCACTGCCCTTGATCACAATATTCGGGAAATCGAGTAAATGTACTTCAAGTGGATCCAACATACCTTTTCTGGTAACAATGATTTGTTTCGGCTGTTCTTCTACCGGAAGTGATCGAATCAAGGCTGCAACTTCTTCAGCAGTTTTCCACTTGGCCAATTGGCCTAGACGTTTCTGTCCGGCCCATACAGATGTATGAATAATTTTCAAGAATAACTGCCCAGTTCTTGGATTAAAGATGAAAATGGCGCCATTGATAGGTTTCGTAGTTAAATTACCTTCGAATGTCTTATGGATTGTGACGCGATATACATTGGTGTCATCGACGAACCAAATAATTTGATTCGAGAATAATTCACCATAGTTTTGTGACGATAGATAAGGTTCAGTCGGTTCTGAGCTGTATAGCTGCAGAGCTTTTCTGATACGTTCCCTTAATACGTACAGAGCTGGATTAGCTTTCATAATTTTAGCCATAGCTTGCTGAATCAATGGTTTGCATCCCGGGAACCAATTACCGTATGCCGAATGCAAATTATACGCCAAGTCAATGGCAATCAGGACGCCGGTTGGTGAAGGATATATAGACATGTTATCGGTTGTATAATCCAAGAACTTGGCTCTCGCGTACCTTTCAATATCGTGCGAATCATAATCACCCCATCTCAATTGAACATCTAACCAGTATTTTTGGGTCGTTGTATTGTCCATCGTATCTTTCGAATCGGCCAACAGTGATGGTCTTGATACATTCCATTTATAAGCCGGGAAAAGTAGAATATCCGCACACGATGAATTCATTTTGTAAGATTTCCTAGGATGAATCGTTTCCTTTTGCACCGTTTCAATTTCAAGTGCATCTAATTCCTGATCAAACACCTGACACAAATCCATGACAATTGATTCATGAATTTTTTGCCATAAATGAGCACGGAAAATTTGAATCAATGAAATTTTTAGTGTTGGAATCTTACCGTGCATGAAAATACCCGTCAAATCAAGTTGGACTTGGAAACCAACGTAGACGTTGGCCCGATTAATGGTAGGCGACCACCATAATGTAAAACGACGATTCGGAATTTGATTCAACCCCGATCGCTGAGCGTTTGTCAATTTTTTGTATTTCATCGATTCTTCAAATCCGGATGCTTTTTCCCAGAACAAACCTTCCCATGTGGGAAAATATGTTCCTTTGAATAATGTGTGCTCTAAAATACCTTCTACACCGCCCAGTGCTTGTATCATATCAGTACGGTAATTATTGAGATTCCATAATTTACCATCGTGCCGTTGATGTGTCCACCAGAAAGGATTTTGTTTCAAGACTTGATACTGTTTGAATTCAGTTCGAATACGCCATCCTTTATCGTAGGCTAGAGTGTGGCGATCCTTTTGGAAAAGTGTATTAATACGCGGAATACCACGATCCCAACTATCTTCCAAATCTTCCAGGGTTAGGCGACGATTTTGTGCATTGGCTTCTTGCCGTTTGAGTGCATATTCGGCCCAAACACGTTGCGAGTCGATAAATTCACTTTCCCAAGGCTGAATGTAACGATATAAATTCGGAATCAATTGATCTTCATCGTGCGACATACCCGAACGGAAATGAGTAATTCCAACGTCAGTCTGTTTTGACCATCGTAAATCTGATTGTGGAATTAACACGTGTCCCATACTTAACATACCCAAACCGCCCAATTCTTTTGGTGTATAAAATACGACCGGCGGAAATCTCGAGGGCATTTTAGAATTCAACCCAATTTTGATACGAGTTTGAATTTTATTTTCGCACTTGACTAGCAAATCGAGCAGTTCTTGTGTGTTTACAACAGCTTCGCGGAAATATGTCATCAACCCAATAAGAGCTGTATTCCATTTATTAACAATTTTGGTGAATGTTGTTGAGCCAGATGCCATCAAAATTTGACGAACACGGTTATGGAATCGATTTAGTGACTCATCGTCCACACGCAAGAAACATTGAGCTGTACGTTCTTTAGTCACTTCATTTTGCAAATTCCAAACGCCATCACGATGTGTAAATTCCTCGTGGGTTGTTCGACATTTTGGCATAATTCGACATTCAAATCCACTCATATTAAATAACAAATTTGGATTGTCTTTCGAGTAGACCGAGACGAATGTGTTCTCCCATTGAATTGTGGTGACGGATCGTGGTAATCGATTTTTGATATCCCAAAATACAGCTCGCCCCAAATTCACGTCATGTTTCATAAGACGCATTCGAGCATCACGTGGCCAACACTTTTTGTTATTATAGCCAACAATATTCTCGTTATTTGGATCTGGATGTTCGGTTAGATATCTTTGAATCAAGTCTCGTGCTTCTTCGGCAGTGAATCTCAAGAATATATGGATTCGATCGATATATCGACAATACAATCGAATTGGATGCCCAATTTCGGTTGGAGTGTCTTGAAATGTTAGAAAATCGTTTGGCATTTGTGGAGGCCCAGCCATTTCACTGCTTCGCTGAAGGCCAAGAACCAGAAGATCGAGTACAAGCCCATAGTATTGAACCACAAATGAGGCAAATTGTAACCCACGAATTATACCGTAACTATTCGTGTGATTCATATCCTTGTAATTAATAACCACATTATTTTTGGCTGTCATGTAATCCGCAATATTGTGATCGACTATTAAACGCAACAGACGATTGAGAAGAGTTAAATCAATTTTTTCATATAGTTTTTCGAACCGGGACTCAAGTAATACGTTACATTCGCCTTCTGATACATCCCAAACGTCCTGCAGATTGTTGATGCCTGTGTAAATAATATTACTAATTTTAACAAAATGGATAGCAAATTCAGTAAACTAAAAAATAATAAAAAGTTATCGGATGACTGTCGACTATCGTAACCGTGAGGTTTGCAACAAGGGGATATTTCATAACAAATCTCATTGCTACAAATCACACGATCAAAATAGCCACTAGTGGCGAATAATTTCCTATAAAGCTCGCTAACTCACCTTGGCACCATTTATAAACTAACAGTGGTGGCGGCTCTGTATCGCTAGGTTTAATCCATGGCGGGAATAAACGTCTCTTATCGGCTTCATACCACAAATATTGATCTAAATATGCGTCTGTAATTTTTTCAAGCGGTTCAACATCATACACTGGAATCAAGTGACTATACAAATCCATAAATTCGATCCCGACTTCTTTAAATGCACGCTGTGTAAGCAAATGCCGCTTAATCCTAGATAATGCTTCATGCGGATTATCATACGCCTGTTCGATTAATCCCAGCTCTTCTCGTTGACTTTGGTTCAAACGAGATTTTACACTGTACGCTTCCTTCAATCGTTCTAATGCCAAAATCAGCAATTTTGTATCGTGCTTATATGAGAGCGGTGGGAATGGAATTGGTGCGAATCGCCGTGATTCTAACCAATGTACTGTTGTTGTGTAAATAGCAACGGCTTCCTCGGGTGAAATATACGGACCATCTTTTAGATAGTTGTGCTGACGTTCCTGTTCCGCTTTTAAATATAAACGGGTCAAGCGTCCTAAATTCTTTTTGCATACGGTTTTATCGACGGTCGCGCCACGACGTATTCTTTCTCTATTATAATGAGCCGTATTAGTCCACCAATCGGCCTTCATTTTAACATAGCGTAAAATCATGTTCTCAATTGGGATTGGCAGTCCTGGTACTTTCCACGGAATATTAGCTTTCCAGCACCGCCATGCTTCTGATAAATGTTGCAATATAGTTCTTGCTTTATTCTGTTTAATACCCTCGGGCATCATATCAACTATATCGTGCATAACGGATGCTCTCAACTCCAAATCGAAATGGGATTCAACACGCTGTTTCGTTACAGTTTTAGCGACACCTTTTGAATGACGTCCCTCGAATTGACGAGACAATAAATTTCCTAACCAACGTTCCAGCAATGGAGTAATACCGCGCATAAAAAATAACCAAACTCTCCATCCGGGTGCCCAAAATCCACATCCAGGTCCTTTTCCTACAGGCCCCGTATTAAATCGATAATAAATCAAATGTTTCAAATCTTTGCACATTCGAATCTGTCTCATCAGTTTGTACTTATAACGATACATGCCAGTTAACTGACCAACATGGGCAAATATGTATTGCAACCCGTCGGCCAATTGAAACGCGTCAACATTATTCAGTCGATATTGAACGTGCGAATCCACGATTAGTTTAGTAAGTCGCAAAATTTCACGACATAAATGGAATGCATTGCCGAAACGGGATTTTTTACGTTCCTTGGTGGTTAATGTCTTGACCGGTTTTAAATTAAAATTGTAATCCAAATGAAGATAGTTCAAATTTTTACGATGAATCAGGAGATTTAACATGTTATAACCTTGTCGGCATACTTGTAGGCCGGCTTCGACCCAATCCAAGGTGGTGGTTTGGAAGAATTTTGTCGCCTTAAATGAGCGGAATAGATAACGTTTCTTCTGTGGTTTAGGATGGCGATGCTTTAATGCGTTCAGCACGTAGTATTTTAATAGTTTTTGGTAACTGACACGAACTTTGACTGGATGTCCCGGTGGACAATGTTCTTTGTACCAACTTTTTACAAGTGGAATGTCGATTGCACGTCGAGAACGGCCAGACCGTAAATTAAACGGCCTAGGTGCCCACAATAGTGATATGCCGTTTGCAGTATTATCTGTATATAGTGGTGTATCCTGAAGGAATGGTTGAATTTCATCAGGCAATATGAATTCCTCATCATCTTCTGGAAGTGGTTCGAATGATTTGATTGCATGCCGATGCGATATCGGATTGATTAACGGATCAAAGTAAAACGCTGGCAAATCTGGATCCTCTGTTTTAATAAATACAACGTTTGGTGTGTGGTACCTAAAAAATACGAATACTGGTTATTTCGGGATTCATCCATTTGTAAGAAAATGTATGTGAAAGTCAGCAAGTGCAACAAAAAATTTTAATTCGTAAACTTATATTCTCTTCCATACCCAGAAAAATGTTTTGATTTAAATCGCATTAAGTAGTAACAAATTTCTTATGGTATATTGATCTATCCACCCAATTCTATAGCAGCATTTAGGTTCTTAAAATACACCTGCACTGATTTAATAGTGGACCTATTCTAATTACATACAAATAAAACAAAATACTAACCATGATAAATGGACAAAATGTGGCATATTATTGTAAAGATACGGAAATGCAATTCGATATTCCGTCCGAACTGGTTGTCTGATAATAATTTTGTTTATGTCATTGAATTCATTCCAGTCCTCATCTCCAATGTTATGATCCTTGATGAGCGGTTCGAATTTTGGTCCACCTGGTATAGCCATATTAAGAGCTTTTGCGGTGAAAAAACTTTTGGGATCAAATAAGTAGAAAAAATTTTCATCGACTAAATCGGTTAGTAGCTGATTCGCTAGACGATATAGCGTCGCCATTTGTGGCAGTGTTAAATTCCATTTACGGTATGTTGATCCATTTACTAATCCGCCTATTAATGGCTTATGCTCATAAAACCATTTAACCACAGGTGCATCTTCTTCACCATCTAGCTCAATTTGTATAGCTTCCAATGGTTCAACATCTAATACATTGTCAGCATAATCTAGTGGCGGTTCTTCATCATCGAATGGTGGAAATCTCATTCGCTTGAAATGCCGACGATCGCGTTTTTCACGTCGCATCATAATCCACATGGTACCCCATTGAGCAATATATACAGGTTCAATAACCCATGGTATTTCATTTACGAATGTGATTGCGCCAGTGATGTGGTATAAAATTTTAACATCCCGAATTTGTTCCCAGGGCATGGGCATGTTTTCTAGCAATTTCATCACAGCATGTGGCATGTATTTAAGTGCTCCCAAATATACACGTTTATCATGTCGGTATTTACGACTGGTCATATCACCATGATCTCGTATAATTTTACGGATATGTTCTGGTGGCATATCCTCCTTTTGTGTATCGACAAAGCCGAATTTACGTTTTTCGGCAAAACGTTTGGTTTGAAATTGTTGCCATTTTTGAGCTGAAATATATTAAATAAATTAGTTTCTGAAATCTGTGTGAGAAAATATTTTGTTGTGCTAACATTTTTCTTGTAATTTTTCCTCAGTCATTATATCAGGTTTTGGGATCTGATATTGACTAATTTGAGGCTGTTGCGGTATACCCGGTGGTAGCTGCATTTGGGATGCCATTTGTTGTCCCAACATTTGTTGTTGCTGCTGCTGTGCAGCCTGTTGTGCCTGGATAAAAGCCTGCTGCTGAGCCATAACATGTGCCCAATTTGGGGGCAACATATACGGCGGTATAGCCATTTTTATTTTCCTAAAAACAATAACGTCGTTTGAAATTAGAAATAAAAATGGAATTTTCACATCAAACACAATGGCGGCGTACCATATTTTTTGTGACGTTTTTAAACGTACTATAAAAGATCATAATTTACGATATAAAATCTATGTTTTACTTACTTTTTCTTTTACAAGTAAATTAATTAATTATTTAACTAAACTAATGTAGCTGAACCGGTACGGAAAATATAATTTTTAATAAATTTTGACTGCGCTTTCATCACGTACAGTTCACTTCATCGCCATTTGTAAATTGGCGAAATTGAGCGAAATAAATTAGGTTCAGTGTTAACCGATGTAAAACAAAAAAAATGTAATTTGCTCAATTATTTTATTTTTCAAAATTTTTTTATTCATTTCAAATTTATACAAATTAAAAAGACTAGAAATATCATATCTTATGCTATATTCTTGACATTATTTAGTTTTTCTTCAAAATATCGTTTGCGCACGGTAAGCGGAAGGCTTTTCTGCCGGATAATATAGTTCATGTTGCCTCTGGCCGTGTATTGTGTATCGCCGGTTAGTTGACGTATCGCGATATTGCGTTGCAACAATTTATTGTAAAATGATACACCAACCTCAATAAATTTCGGATTTAATTCGCACAATTTCTTATCCACTTCAGTTTCATATTGTATTTCACTAAAATCTTTCATGAAACTCCATAGCCCGTATCCAAAAGAGCCCAGAATTGCGTAAAGTATTCCGCGGAGCATAAATGGACGGTTCAATAGGCTTAGTTTCGTATTCAAACTACTTGCTACTGAATACACAAAAAATATCGAAACAACCGGAAATATTGAATTAAAGTGAACTCTATATGAATCAGCCTCTAGAATTCCTCGTAATATTCCGAATAATTTTTCATCGTCCGTTAGTAATAAGGCCTCTTCTAAGAGTTTGCCTTGTTTTGATTTCCAATCGATTTTCTTGTTGCGTATCACAATCTCATTTCTTTCAATGTCTTCAGATTTCTCATATGCATAATTTACTGGGATACCGAGTAGCACGCCTTGTTTAAAATTTGTTGAACCGAGTGGAATCACATCGAATCCATAGGCAGTAAAGTTTTTTACGAATTTTTTATAGAAGTCATCAACTATTGCCATATCTAGGGCTTTCGTGAACAATGCATCTGTTTTTTCGGTTACAACCCGCGGTTCACCATTTCTGTAAATGAAAATTTAAGTAAAATTATGCCATATCATAATAATATTAAAACGGTAGAGATTTACTTGTAAGCCTGAAGGAAATCCCGATACTTCTTGATGCCGACGTTATGAGGTAAGAAATGACCACCACTCAAACCAAGCGACACGGCAAGCGCGGCTCCCATTCCATATTGCCGATTTTTGTGTAAAAACGAAATAAACGATTGAAACCGAGCCATTATTAATATCGAACTATATCGATTATCACCACAAAAATGTGCCGACTGCCGATCCGTCAAACTGACATTTGAAGTTTCTTGTGCACTGCTTACATAAACTCGACGTGACTTTAGTCAGGGTGTAGAACTATTGTAGAAATGAAATTATTTTTATGTCCCAGTATAATTCATATATGTACATACAATTAATTTTCGAGTGTTGTTTAATATATTACATCAAACTGAATATATACTATCTCAAATTTCCGCGGTACATTAAACAAGGTTTGGGTGGTGACTGATTGCAAAATGAAGACGCTATTATGTAGCCTTGCTTGTCATTTTCTCGATGTTCATTGGGTCGGGTGCGAGTACTGTTTATCCACATCACTTCAAACAAGTACAATCCGTAATCAGTAAATTCCTTCTATTGTTATGTAGACTAGAATTATCCACGTAAATAGTTGCGACCTATAGCCAAATTATTTACCGTGGTATGAGAACTGTTAGAACTATTTAGTAATAATGCTGGCTAAATTTAATAGACTCCTCAATACTCTGGATCGTTAAAGCTACATCTTAGTCAATATGAGTATGGAAGTCTGAAAATTTCTATTACTGACATATGTGGATTTACAAACCTATTTGAAGCAGATAAAAATTCACCTAATGGTTGGGTCCATTGTTTCCAGTTTATCAAAGTGGATCTCTGTTTATTTAGACATTCCAGAATCTTTTAAATTAGATAAGGCAAATCTAAATGGTATGATAACCATGAGAAATGAATAATTGTGACTCAATTCGGTTCATTCAACAATTCAAAATCAATTTACAATTGGGTTAGTTCAGACTAAAATCTGGTGTACATCCCATACATTGTGGACACATGTTTGTACAACCATATTTTTATTGTTACCTATTTGTATTTCAAATCAACCTTAAATGTATCAATTATTTAATAAATTTATATATATACTTATAAATTCTAATATAAAATAAATTGAATCATTTTTAACCGCTTGAAATATAGTATGCGTTCAGTAAGTTGCTCAAAATTTTATATAAAAATGAGCAAATTCTCAATCTTGGGGTCGATTATGTATCTCTCGTATTACGAGTTACGAGTTACGACAACTCGTAATCCATGAAGTCGTAATTGCGACATAGCGCGATTATGTAAGCAAGTACGAGATACAATTTTTTCGAAAAAAAGGAGTTGCCCGATATGCTCATTTTCGGACACATATTTTGTTTTGGTTTTTATTTTGTTTACAAATATTTTGTGGTTATGTCAAAATAAAATTGGCGCGCTTGAAAATTGTTTGTGTTTTAATCAAAATTATTTGTTTTAAACAAAAAAAAATTAAATTAAAATAAAATAAATAAAAATAAAATTATTTTGTGTCTTTAAAACTTTATTTGAAAGTAAGTAATCTTTTGGTGTTTTAATATTATAACCAAGCTAATTTGACATATCATAATTCTATTTAAAGGAAAACATTGTAATGGATCCTGTTGTTGAATTCATTCACCCTTGGCAAAATCGGGATGGTCTGCCATCATTTGTTCGGTTGGCCCTAAATAATAGTTTTTGAACACAAAATAAAAATTATATTAATTATTTATTTATATTTAAAATACAAAATAAAGTATTAAATTATGATTAGTATAAACACATATATTTTCATTTTATGTAATAGATTGGAAATTTTTATTATTTTTATTAAAAAAATTGTAATCACTTCTTCAACAACACTTAAACGATTTTTGACAATTAAATCGTTCTTCGCAAAATCACCACACTACTATGGTTGTTGCACTTTTCAAAATGGAATGAACATAGCAATAAATCACACTATTAAATTCAAATTTAATAGTAATTTATTAATAAAAAATCATATGTTCGACTATTGAATTACTACTAAATGTCTAAAAACATTATTTCAACAGTTATTTTGACAAATTTTCCTTTAAAACAATCATTTCAACCATTACGAGTTGCTTGTCGTACTCAAAAACTTGTACGAGTAAAACAACAACAACATGTCGCAATTACGAGAACTCGAAATGTCTTACATAATCGCGTTTGGTCGTAATTTCGAAAAAAAACTCGTAACTCGTAACTCGTAATGCTTACATAATCGACCCCCTTGTACAATTTGGGGTTGGTCATTTTTCCATTTATTTCATTCAACATTCATCAAACATCATACAATTTTCATCCGTGGTAGACAATAGACAACAAAATACTGTCTAGAGGTGGAATATAAAATTTATTTTTGGTTACTTTTTATTTCCTTAACTTTAGTTTTATATTAGTTAAATGTAATTTAATAGTTTTATTCTTTTTGGTTAATAATTATATTCTTTGAATTAAATGAATTAATTTTTTTATTTAAAACTTTGTTGTGCACAAACTAGAAAGTGATGTTATGTTTTTTTGTGTGGTATAAACCTGTTGAATCTCATTTTGTTTGATACAAATTTAACGAGTTTTGTTACAATTATTATTGTTTTAAAATCTTAGTTATTTAACTTATATTATAAAATAGTGTTTTATAAAGTTTAAAATATATAAAAAAATATTAATTGGCTATTAAATAAAACAAATTTCTATGAATTGAAATTATTTTTGTTGTTGTTTTTAAAATTTTTATGTGCATATAAATAATGGAGATACTCCAGAGAAGAGTACCGAAACCGATTTGTAATAATATACGACGAGTATCAGTGTATTAGTAAAATAATTTTGTTGATTTTGAGTTTTGGTGCCTGTGTATGTGTACAGTGCTTGAAAAAGACAACACAAAATATTTCTTCTGTCTATCCATATGAGTCACCGAATTAACATAAAATAAATTTATTAATTGATAAAATTATTAATTAAAAAATATATATTAATTTACAAATGAATGATTTATTAATATTACAAGATGCGAATAAACAAAATAAATATTCAGTTGTGTGAATAATAATAATAATGTGTTAATGGTAATTGGTAATGAATAACCGCGGTGTTGAGTGATCATCATCCAACTTTTGTATTTTTATTTGTGAAAAATAAAAATATTCAAAAGAAAATTACCAAGTATATAGATAACTACATAAGTAATAAATAAATAAAAAAATAACAACAACAAAATGGGTGTAATAGCATCGCGTAGTTGTAATAATAGCAAAGATGATGATACAATATCATCATTACCACGGACAAATACAAAGAATTTAACTGTAAATAACGAGAATAATATACCAGGATTACATCTGTCTGAGATCCAACATCTAAAACAAATAACTGGAAGTGGCGATCACATGCGCCAGGGTAGTATACGAAGTCGGCTAAATCATCCGATGCCCGATCCAAATGAAGTGGATAAACGTTTCGCTAAAGTTTTGGTAAGTATCTGAATTCATTGATGTACTACATAATATACTTGTTTTACATGATCTGTGAGACCTGCATTTCATTAATGACCTCGCGTAATTTATTATTCAATTATAGAGCAAGATCCGATAGTAAACAAATTGCAACGGTCAGATACGTATGCAACATAGTATATTTTTTTATTGTTTGTTTGGAAACTAGAAGCCTTTATGTGTTCCACTATAATTTGAAATACCATGTTTATGAAACTAAAATAAATTAAGATGTGCATTACTGAAACCAAAAGTTCGCATTGAATAACTTATTATTTTGGACAGCTCATCATACTCATGATACTCATCATACTTTACATACACACGATTAAGCTTTTACGATACACACGATTAAGCTTTTCAGTAACTGATATTTTTTATTCATATTATTTGTATAATAATTAATTAATTCAAGGTCAGATAAATAAAATAGCATTTCTAAGCCCTTCATAATTTTATGTATGTTAAAATCGTCATTCCAAAGTATTTTCCCACACAAGAATTTTTTGAATTTCTTATTGGCATTTTTAATTTCAAGTTTTATTGGATTAAGTCATTCATTTATTTAAGAATTGCCATTCGATTAACGAATCCGATCAATAAATTCAAGATTTATCATAACTACTAACAACTACTAAATAATGCAAAGGGATTCTCGGTATCTTACTACATACGTAGTTTAAACAATTTTGTTCTTAACATTAACCACTTACTTATGTTCTATCAAAATGAACCAAACAAGTGCCAATTTGTGGGCCTCGGCAATATTAAATCGAAAACCTTTATTTTTTAAAGTCCGCCATAATTACCATATTTTTCACTTTTCATATCTTCCAATTCCAGAATTTAAGTTTATATTCCAACTTTATTTTTACATACTTATACAGTTTAAACATAATTGAACGTAAACACAAATTTTAAAAAATATCTTCCAACCTACTTGCTTAGTATTTCTAAATAAACTTGTTTAGTATTTCTATATAAAACTCCATAAGAAACTCATTTACTCGAATGAAACGTTGAATACAAAATTTAGTGTTACAGATTGACCGAAATTTTACGAAATATTTGCATATTTACATAATTATTTTATTAAACTCTGAAATTAGTTTTCAACATTTTGCAATGTATTGTCAGTTTTCAAAATTTTAAATGATTTTTAAGTCTAAATGTCGAAAGTAATATTAAATCTTCTAATGAACTAAGATCAAACCGAGCTCCTTACATAGATTTTATAACTCTCTATAGTATTTGCTTAATGTTGGCGATATGTTTTGCGGGTTCAAAATTTGTCATAGAATAAGCTAACATTAACTTTAGATGGAAGCGTGAAATCGAAAGTAGAAGTTCTTTTTAAGCAATATATTCCTTACCTTTCAAATAATATTCAATAGTCAATTGATTATTTTGTTGAAATAGTAGCATTGTAAGGAAAGGTAAATAATGCGAAAATATGAAACTAGAATCACTGAGATGTATAATAAAGAAATGGTAATTCCAATCTGGCATATCTTGTTCGGCATCCTATCCATGTTTTGTATTTTATCGTATGTTGAGTAGTTCATGAGATATTAAATATTTTAGATGATGAAAGTGTGAAATCGTGGTTTGTTTTTAACATGTCCGTCATTTATGAAATGTGCAAGATTATCCGATGATTGTTTTTTTTAAACTTGTACCCATATTCTTCACCTTTTAAACAATGTATCGGTCACTGTTCTAGCCATCGTAGGAGCAGAACACTGTGAGCAAACATAGGTAACGCGAAAATCTGGCATAGCTAACTATGAGGTGACCCTGATACTCAATTATAAGACTTTTTACGTCAAAAATACTCAAATACCAATTGCAATTTAGGAACTATACTAGTTTGGATTAATTATACTAGAACTGTCCAAAAACGTCTAGGCTAACTGATGAAAGGCTACTGAACTATCTTTTGTGTATCTCATTGTTGCATTATTTGGTATCAGCTCTTGGACAGTAGAAATATACGTTTTATATACGAAAATTCAATTATTTATTTATTTATTTATATAGACAGACACACCACGTCTTTATATGTACTACATTACAATAATATTCTGTTTGAACAGATGGATATTGGGAATAAGAAAATAAATTAGCTTTTGGGGCAAAAACGATTTCTATAATAAATTTGTGTTGTGTAGTTTTTAATTTAAAAAAATTCATTTTGCAAAACGAAAATATTTCCTGGCGACAGTCGCTCTCGCCTACTGTATAGGTTTTGCAATAGAGATAGATGCTGTTGTCTGTTCTTTAACATCTGTTTGAACTTTCGCAATAGTTTTATGCAGGATCAAGCTGTGGGCAATCTAATTCTTTCGGCCAAGTTCAAAAATTAAAAGTGACTAACGAATAAAATTTAGAAATATTCTTCAAAATTACATAATTTATTTATGTTTACTCAACGAGTAGATAAAAATTAATATCTGAAATAATCGACTACTATATACTTGTGTATTACACGCATTTAAAGTGCTTAACAATAAATCAGGTTTACCTGATAACAAATCGGATTAATCAACTCGTTATCTTTCATTAATAATTTATAAATATGTACTTACTCACCCGAGCTTCGAGTCGAGTATTTGCATTTATTAATTGTATCAAGTACATGTATAAAAATAGTATTGCATTGGGAACATATTTTGTTATATATTTACGCAATGTCTCAGAGCCTTTCTCTTTAAACACAAATCATAATAATTCAATGTGAAATATAACATTTGGTTACACACATGCAGTTGTATAGCATAAAAAAATTGCATAAAAAATCAAATTACTCATCGCTGTCCTATAGAGATATGTATAATGTGTATGTATGTACATTTATATACTTACATATTTTAATAGTGCGGGTAATTGACCTAAAATTATTTCAGCTCCATTTGGTTCCATGATCAAGTGTTATAGGGGCTATATAAACAAAATCGCAAAGTTAAATCAGCAGATTAAATTTAGCTGGGTATATCAATGACACCCATATGTTCAATGAAAAATAAATTAATTTCAAAGTCTTGAATGGAAAATGTAATGAAAGATGTGAATAATTACGATATAATGACAAATAGATATCGTAAATCATTCATTAATCATATGTACATCTAATAATTAAGTGTATGGAACTTTTGACGAGACATATCATGAACCGTACTAGACAGGTTAATCTAGATGCAGTGTTATGTTTTGAAATTACTAACATATCAGTTATTTATATAAAATTACATAATATTAAATATAGCAATCGTCAAGTCTTTTAGTCAAGTCTTCGTCATGTCTTTTTTTCGATTCAAACACGCAAACGTAAGGTCATTTAATGAGGAATATATAAATATACTAAAATGTTTTAACCAATTCACAATAAATTACGAAATTATGATTGGTGGCATGTTTTGTTTTAAAATTTTGTATTACTTACATATCACTATAAAAAAGAAATAAATCGAACAAACTATACTAAGAAATTTCATCCGGAACTAGGAAAAATTGTATTCAGAGGAAACGGAAAACTAAAAAATTAAACCATTACATAATTTATCTATGCGTACATATTTATATTATAACCAAACCGACTTTGCCATCCCGGGCGATAATTCGATTATATGTATAACACCCCCGTACTAAATAAAAATATAAACAAATTTTTTTTTTGTCAAAATAACAAAAACCCAAAAATAAACAATTAGTGGTTCTTGATAAATTAACACTCAACATCAAAATATCTTTATATCAAAATCATCATAACACATATTTCGTTTTTATCTTCCCGAAAGTAGTAGTACGTAAGACGAAAAAATCCCACGCTTCCGTATTAGATGTAAATAAAACATAAAATCTTAGACATAAATAAAATGAAATATTTTTTTAATGAACATTTTATCAAAATTTTTGTTTGATAAATTTGTAATTTAAGAAATTGTGTGTACTTATGTGTTCCAAGAAGAAATTCAAGCCGGAAATAAAGAAAATTTAAAAACTGATAAAGAAATAGTCGTAATATAATTAATTTTTGATTTTCAAAATAAAATATTTCGTTATACTTAAAAACAATAAACTCTTTATGTATTTATGGCTCGTAATCGTTTAAAATGAATGTCCACAAATATTTCGGGAAGTCAATAACCGCCGATTGTGTTACCAAATGCATCAATAAGAAGATAATATTTTCTTTTATTTACTTATTATAGTTCGCTAAACCTATATATGCACCTACATACTTACATTTCACAAGTTGTTAATTTTCTTCATACGCCAACGTCAATTCTATATTAAATTTATTGAAGAAAGGAGGTGATACTGAAAACTAAAGGCTGGTTGCAATGTTTAATTTAAATCAAGAAATAAATTAGAAACTAAAGATATATGGGCTTTTCACCTATTTGCTCACTCTCCTGACTCCTGATGGAAATGCACCTTTAATAATTGAAAATTAGAAATAGCCCATTTGAGATTAAACTTTGAGAAATTGTATCAAAATACTATTCATTTTCGGTGCATTTTTTTTGGTAAACTATCATTTTTGTATTTCTAATAAAGTAAAGAGATGAATATACATTTCGGTATAAATTTAAAAACACCGCTGGGATTAAACAAGGAAATACGGTTTCTACTTAGATAAGAAAAATTCGAGACATCTCATAGTAATTCTAGATTCATATTATGTTTTATAATCCAAAATCAATTCTAAATACGACAATCAGATTACTTGCCCACCCATTAAGATCTAAGAATACTAATAAATAATAAAAAAACAATAAAAAGGTTAGTGCGCGCGTAAGATAAGAAAGAAGTAAAGATCTATGCGTTGTTTACATAAAATGATCATTTTATAAATAAAATATAAAATCAATTGAAGTCTATAAATACAAAACTACTAAATTTGATATCCATAATAAAAATACAAATTTTCAATGTCATGTGTGTGGATTAAAATAAATACGAGAATGAATTTAATGATTTTAATATTTTTAATCTTTTACAGCACATCGCGCGAGAGGTTTTGAAAATATTTGATTATAAAAAAAAATATAAATTTAGAATTAAATGAAATTGCCGCGAAATATAGTTTTGCGTTGAAATTGTGTAACATTTAAAATTGTATATTATTATCAATGGAATATATTGTTTTGTATATGATACTTAAATAATTGATTATTATATATGTATATATGTACATACTTGTTGTATGGTAATTATTACGTCTGAGATATAATTTTATAACTTGAACATGTAAGTAATAGCACTTGGTTATAACGTCTTGCTTTGTACTAAAGTAATTCGTATAAATCAAAAAGCACTTACTTAAACAGTAAACTTATGCGTATAGCCATGTCTTAACGCTTATAAATTAGTTGTCATTTTTTTGATTTGTTGTAATAAACATAACAATATATTTTTTTGAAAGTGTAAATATTTTACAAGAAATGTAGAGGTTTTTCTTGGAAATTGGCGATTTTTATAAATAAAAATAAAATTGAATTTTAATAATACTTAATCCTATGTCGTTCTATCAATAATAACGATCTCTTTATATAAATTTGCTTATTTCTATGAAAGCTGACGAATATTAAAATGCATCTAATAAATGGAATTTAATACAATGTGGCAAATGATAATTGCGTCGTAATAGTGTTTTTTCTAGTTGTGCTTAAATTGGTTACAATTTCTCCATTAATTCTGTAGTTCTGTTTCATTTTTTCAAGACGTACAAATATGCAACGAAATATTCTATTATAAATATTCATCATTTTTGTAGTTTGATAATTTTTTAATTATTCTAAAATCGTAACAAAATCTTTGGAAATATACATTTCACATGTAAATGAAATATATTCAAAATTTGAAATTCCTAAAAAATATATATTACATTTTTCGATTTTAACAAATTAATGAGCATTATCTAAGTCAGTGATGCACAAATCTCAAATATCCTCTAAAAATACAAATTTCGCTTGAAAAATATAGATGAATGTGAATTACATAAAATTGTTAACTTAGACGTGGATTACATAAAATTGTTAACTTATCGGCAACTTAAACAGTTCCTTGAGCAAATTAAGGCCAAATACAATTATTTAGTACTATTGTAAAATACGCTGGTGAAATAATAACATTTTTACGGGCTTAACATATGCTGGACAGTTTAATTGAGAATCCCCAGGGGCAGTGTGATATGGGATGTTTATCACGTATCACTTAATACTTAAAGAATTTCAATATAAAATTGCAAGATACACTAGTTGATATCAGTATTCAAATTATTGAAAATTTTACAAGATTAATGTGTAAACCGAGCAAATAGTGCAGTGGTTAAAGCTGCGATGTTTGGATCGGGAGGTACCGGGTTCGAATCCCAACAGAGGCGGAATGCAAAAGGGATTTTTCATCTCCCGATTACGATCGGCGATTAAATTGAAAACATCTATGACCCTCTGTTGGAATGTAGAACTCATGGGCCGACCCATCTTCCATGTCACTGTACATGGAGCTATGCAATGCGCAGGTGGGGTATACTGTACTTGTGTGAATGGGATGAATGAATGGATTGAATGAATGTTGTGTGAATGTAAGGTAAGACTATGGACCGTAAAAGTGTCTATGCAAGTCCTTTAAAAAAATAAAAAAAAAAAATGTGTAAAATAAGTTTATTCGCCAATCTCTAAAATGCAGGTATAACAAATCGATATTAAAAGCTGCGATTGTTCGGCAGCACCTATATATGTGAGCACGTTACCTGAATTATGTAAGCACATTAATTTATTAAATATTAATTATTAAAACAGAAACCGATTAAAAAATGAAAATCGCAAAAATATTTTGCAACTTACAAAACATCTTTAATTTTGTGAGAAATCTGATAAAAATTCCTTTATTTTGTTCCACTCGCAAAGATTGGCCCGCATCAATTTCAAAATTGTTAAATTTGTCCCACTAACGGATAAGGTAATGCATCGCTGATCTAAATTCTAATATATATTCTAAACATTTAATCGGTACATCATTATTGTGAAATCGTACAGCTGATTTATGAAATTGTGAAATTTTGTATTGAGTAAAGCTTCTACCATTAATTTAATCAATTTTTTTAATAATATAAACCGTAGCTGAAATTAATTAATGTTCTGTCAGTGCAATTGCAGAAGTTTATTAGGTTGAACATTAAAAACCCTCTTAGACTGTTGAACTGCGTTAAATACTTAATTTGTCAACATTTCGTATTGTGTAAACTATTGGTTAAAAATATATTTGTGTATGTGTACAAGAATTGGTGTTATATCGTTAAACTGGTTAATTATACAAACTCTGAAATGGTTTCGATTGATAAGAATCGTGAATTCGTGCCAAATTAAGTATTCTTAAATTGTTTTGTGAAACGACATTTAAATTTTATAGTAGTGAATATTTTTCACTGAAGTCAATATATCAAATAATAACGTAAACATTTTGTTCTGTTATTTTTTTGTTATTTCCGTACTTATATTGAATTGCTCATAAATACTAAAGTTAATTGTTTTCTATAAAAATGTGAAATATAAAATATTCATATAGGTATTGATAAGTTCGGTATTGATATTGGAAAAATAACGTACTTTTAAATTAAAACAATTTTCAGATTATGGAATGAAATTTTCAATGAGTTGCAATTTTGCAATTTGGGACCCAGAAAATACAGTGGACTTGTCCTAAAAAAAGATCTAAATTCTACACATCTAGTTCAGAATTTATTTATTTACAGGAGAAGCCTTGTAAGATGTCAATGCAAATAATTCTAAATAACAACTAGAAATACGAGGTCTGATGATGGTACTATTCGATTTTGAAATTTCATGTTTGTTTCTAAATGTATAGAATATATTTTGAGATTTGCAAAATTCTTGAATTTTCTAAGATGTTCTTCGCAGCATGGGTTTAGCGAAATAATTACATTGACATTTTTTTAATTAGTCGGTACAAATAGATAAATCAGAGTTTTCATTAGATACCCTCCCCGCTCGAAACCTTTGAAACTATCAAATGTTGCAGCATCTGCCCTTATTGTGTCGTGTTAAAGTTCTGCCAGCTGCAAATTTTCTCCGCAATTCAATTAACATTCTAAATGTACTAAATTATACCAGCTCGAGCTCATGTGATTCCAAAAATAATACGAATATAAATCGATTTTACTTTAGAAAACTATTTGCAAATGTACTAACCTTTATTTCTAGGAATCTGGAACACCAAAACAACACTTTGAATTATAATTGCTAAAATGGCCCAATATTGAAATTTAAAACATTGAAATCGTATTTCGATTTAGAAATAATTCTGTTCGTGGGCTTCAAGTGATTATATATGTAGTTATATTGTAACCTTTAAAAATATTAGTTCGCGGCCTATCTGTTCGCATACTCTGGCGAAGAGACAGAAATAGTTTATAACCATAAACTTAAAAATGAATAAACGACACAATACATAAAGGGAAATTTTTTTACGATTTTTAATTTTGTTTTCTTCGGAAAATTGGGGGATCGTCTCTCATATGTATATACGTTAATATTTCCATATCACTACTGAAATTAGATCCTATATATGCGTTCACAGTTATTTATAAATGTTTTATGAAATGGAAAATAAAAATAAAATGAAGGAAAAATAATTATTGAAATCTGTCTGTTACAATATTTTAATGTTCATTGAAGTTAAGTCAATAAGACGCGCGAGGGTTTTTCTTTTATATTACATATTATATGCTATAACAGTATATAATATATGTATAAGAAGTGATTATAATGTACATTGTATATATATATAGTATTATTTCTTCTTAATTTTGTTTTTAAACTTTAAATTGATTGATCTTATCTATGTTATGGAATTTTTATGTCGGTTGTATTTATGAGGTTTTTGTTATATTTTCAAATCGTATTTATGTACATTGGCCCCTGTGGTCGGGGGGCACTCACATGTCTCGTAAATCTAAATTGCACGAACATGTTTCCTAAGAATACCACCACAGTAACCTTTGCTTGTCGTAGGAGGCGACTAAACGGTTGGATCGCTGGGCTGACGACCCGCATCCGTAAAAAAATCAACTGTTTATAAAATCAACAAAAAGAAAAATGGATACCGCCAAAACAACACCGGACCCCCGCTCAAGTACCCGGATACGAGATTTAGGATCGGCACGTGGAACGTGCAATCACTTAGAAAACCAGGAGCGTTGGAGGGTCTAATCACGTGCATGAAAGAGTATCGGCTGGAACTCGTTGCTCTTCAAGAAACTCGCTGGCCTCAAAGTGGAGACCATGTGTCCCAGGGCTATACGTTGTTCTACAGTGGAGATGACCTCGGAAATCTTGGAGCTGGATTTCTTCTTGGGCCGCAGGTAAAGAAGGCTGTTTTGGATTTTCAAGCAGTCAATAACCGATTGTGTATGCTTCGCCTGCGCATGAAGTTAGCCAACCTGTCGATAATTTGTGTACATGCGCCCACAGAAGTAAGCCAGCCCCAAGATAAAGACTCATTTTACAATGACTTGGACGATCTGATGGGATCTATACCCGAACACGATGTTAGAATGGTAATTGGGGACTTTAATGCTAGAGCTGGCAGAAATCAGGCCGACTTGTGTGAAAACATAGGTCCGTACTCCCGACACGAAACTGCGACCGATAATGGTGAGAGAATGATGTACTTTGCAATTGCTCATGATCTTAGAGTAGCAAGCACATTCTTCCCTCACAAACAGATACACCTAGAGACATGGACACATCCTCGCAAAACATCCCGGAGCCAAATTGACCACGTGTTAATTTCAAAAGGGCGAGCTCGGGTTGTGCAGGATGTGAGAACTTATCGGTCAGCAACCAAATACGTAGGCAGCGATCATTATTTGGTCGCTGCAAAGCTACGGTGGAAGTTTTCGTACAGGTCGGGGAACACAGCGAAACGGATGGAACGTTTCGACTGTGAAGGTCTGATAAATGAAGATCAAAAGAAACGATATCAGGATCTTGTCAGCGACAACATTGAAGGAGCTAATTACCAGTCTGACTGCGTGAACTCTGTCTGGGAGGTACTGAAAACTTCGGTTGTCAGTGCTGCTCAACAGACTTTAGGTATAGTGAAAGTCAGACCCAAGAATGATTGGTTTGATGACGAGTGTCGTCTTGCAGTTGAGCAACAAAATATAGCCCATAATGAAGTGCAACAACGTCTCACAATCGCAAGGAAAAACAAGGCAGCTCTTGCAAGAAGGGCAGCTAAGCGGATTTGTAGACGGAAGAAGCGAGAATGGTGGAAGGCCGAGGTTCTGAAAGTACAACAACTCAGCAATGAGCGTAGTTCACGTAATTTCTTTAAAGGAATTACTGGATTGCACCATACTTTCAGGCCTTCGTCAACCGCCATTCGGGACCGGGATGGAAACCTCTGTGTCAACATCGACGCAGTACTTGACGCATGGAGTGGACACTTTACTGAGCTGCTTGATGTTCATCATGCATCACAGACTGTTGTTGAGCCACCTCTAGAACAGTCTGCGGAGATTTGCACTGAGGAGCCATCCCATGAGGAATTCACTAAGGCCATGCAGAGAATGAAACGAAACCGCTCACCTGGAGTGGACTGCATTAATTCGGAGCTCTTGATATTCGGAGGGGATACTTTGTGGAACTGTCTTTTCGACCTTATTCGATTAGTATGGCGAACCGAAGTTATGCCTGATGAATGGAAAGTGGCCGCGATATGCCCCATCTTCAAGAAGGGAGACCGCTTGAAGTGTGAGAATTATCGCGGTATAGCTCTCCTTTGCACAGCATACAAGTTACTGTCATACATTTTATTGGATAGAATCACTCCTCTGGCGGAAGGCTTGGTTGGTGACTATCAGGGAGGATTTCGTCCGAATCGATCAGTCACTGATCAGGTCTTTTCGCTGCGGATGATTCTATCTAAATATTATGAGACATCCATCTCCGTACATCAGGTTTTCCTGGATTTCCGGCAGGCCTACGACTCGATCAATCGAGAGAGTTTGTGGTCTGCCCTGGAATACCTAGGAATGCCAACAAAATTGGTACGACTGTGTAGGATGACAGTGACGCAGTCTCAATGCTGTGTTAAAGTTGAGAACAGGCTATCGACAATTTTTGCAGTTAACTCGGGTGTTCGGCAGGGAGATGCTCTGTCCCCGATACTCTTTAATCTCATGTTGGAGTACATCTTTCGTAAAACTGAAACACCTCAGCGTAACATCTTATATCGCCAGTCCAATCAAGTGCTTGCATATGCAGATGACATATGCGTGATTGGACTGAATAACAACGGAGTGAAAGAAATACTTGATCCGCTTGTAGAGTTTTCAGCTTCTGTTGGACTCCAGATCAATGAGTCCAAAACGAAATACCTGATCTCTGGTTTTAGAGACAATGGCACACCAGATTTTAGTAGTGGCCACCACACGTTTGAGGGAGTGAGGAGGTTCAAATATTTGGGCTCTCTTATCACTCACGATAACAGTGTGGGTGAGGATATTAAAGTGCGGCTGGCAGCTGGCAGTCGTTCTTTGTATCCTCTAAGGCCACTGCTAAAATCTAAACACTTATCAAGTGCCGTGAAGCTGAAGCTTTACAAAGCGTTGATCAGGCCCGTTGTTGTGTTTGGATGTGAAAGTTGGGCGCTGACGGATGAGTACGAGAGATGGCTCCTTACATTTGAGAGAAGAATCATGCGTGTGATTTACGGCCCTAAACGCGAAATAGATGGTACATACCGAGCTCTATACAATTTCGAGATCAGAGATCTGATGAAGATCCCCGATATTGTGCATGAAGTTAGATCTCAGCGAGTACGCTGGCTCGGTCACGTTCTGCGTGCTGATCCGGAACGAATTGTGCAGCGATCTCTGAAAGGAGAGCCACCATATGGTAGGCGCAGAGGTCGTTGCAGGCAACGATGGCTCCACGATGTAGAGAACGACTTGGCCTCTTAAGATTGTCTAAGACAGTATGAAGACCAAGCTCAGGATCGAAACCGTTGGAGCCAGATTGTTGATTCAGTAAGGGGCCAGTAATGGCTTTTAACACTGTTATTATTATTATTATTATTATGTACATATTAATGGTGTTATTGTTATATGTTATATTATGTTTTTGTTTAAGTTTTTTTTTATAAATTAGACGACATTATGTCTATAGAACATAACTGAAAACATAAAACCAAAATGTTATATGTTCTGTACAATTTTGTTTTTTGGACTTGATATAGAAACTATATGTAACCAAAACAGTTTTTTGGTTTTTGGCATAAACCCAATTTCGATTGATATCTCTTGTATTTGAAAACATACATCATGTGTGTTCTAAATGCATATTCCAGGAAATTGAATTAAAAAAGAGTATTTTTTTTAAATGTATTGTGTCTTTGTGATTTTTTAACTGTTTATTAAACCATGCGTTAATTATATGGATGCATTTGAATTAATAAAATATAATTGTTGCGAGATTGATTTGTAAGTAAAAACTTTGTTGATTTATAAAGAATTCCATTAACCACGTGTAAAATAAGGGGAACATTCAAAAATAGCACTGATTTTCTGAGGCGTTAATCTGCTTATGGCTATAAATTCGTAAATTAGCTTTTTATCCGTAGATTTCAATTTCAACCTCGCTATTTTAAAGGTCAAATATTTAATTGTTTTACATATTTTCAAATGTAATATAGAATCTTGAATATTATTTTTGTGTAGAAAATCTTTTTAAATCAGAAATTTTGAAGTTATATTTTAACCTGAAACTAATAAATCAATTTGATTGGAAAGAGTGAATGAGATTCTAAACCAAAAACAATACCAAATTTTCAAACCACCAAGCACTGTAAGGTGAAACTTAAATATAAAAAGCCTATAGACATGACATATCAATCGTTTCTAGGAAAATATAGCTGAATTAAAAAAGTCTTCTGTCTGGTCTGTATGTAACGTAAGCCCCGATGATTTGAACCTGGAATATAATATTAACAGTTATTATGTTTTTTAAATCTCTTAAACCTACTTATTTTATATATGAGAAAACTATGAGAAAAATTCAACTACTTAAATCAGAATTATGCGTCAAAACCAAGAATTTCTGTTATTCCTTAGTTACTCCTTTATTTAAAATCTTCCTAATTTAATTTAAATTTTATTTAAAATTTGTTGTGAATTAATATTCTCTAATTTGTACGACTTGAATAAATTTTAAGCAAACTCTGAGGAATATGGTTTGTTCAGGATTAGGTTTTACCAATTAAAAATGTTGAATATTTTAAACTATCATGTGATCATCAAACGTAAAAAAGTTAATTATGTTACGAGTACTTACTTAAGTAGAACTTGGAAATTAAAAAAAACATCATGTTTTTCGTAAATTGAAACTGACAGCGGAACCACTATTATTTGGTACAGACAATTTGTTGATTATACTACTAATTATAGAATTAAAAAGTAAATAAAACGAGTTTAACTTTTAACTTCACACAATTCCGATCATCTAAATTGCATACGTTACAAGAAACCAAGAAATGGTTATAAATGCTGAATTGTCAGATTATAGTGAATTAATCTCTTATTTTGACTTCCAGATTATGTTCTAATTCTTACATACTACACTTCTCTAAAAGTCAAATATTAGTTTTTAGTATTTTCTTTACTAAATTAAACTTTCTGGTTTGATATGTGCCCTTCCACTTTGATACAATATTCAACGAGACGCACCATTTTAAGAACCCCTGAATAATTTTCGTCTACTACAAATTAATTATGTACATACAACATATTATGTTATGTATATATGCTTTTCTATCTAAAGAAAAGAATTCAAATTAAAATGTACATAAAACAATTGTAGGAAACAGATGCATTTTAGTGTTGTTTATTTGTTTTTTAATGTTCAATGTTTTCTAATTCTTATATAAATTCTATACAATAATAAAGTAAAAAAAAGAAAAATCTGTGCGTGGAAAAATAAGTAATACATAATCACTATCTTCTACATAAAATTTATACATGTATTATGTACATAAGTAAAATACATGCATATATACCACAAACATATATCATGTATACATATTTTACATGTAATGTGTACATTTTATTGTCGTTGGTTTCGTTTTTTTTTTACATAATACATAATAATTTTATATGCTTTCCATTTATTTATTAAATAATAAATATTATGTGTGTGTAGGCGAAATTTTTTAGAAATTTAAAACTTTATATGAAAAACTAAACCGAAAACCGTATTATGTGCATTTTTAAGTGGATAAATACGGTAATAATAGTAATATTTATGGTGGTGGATTTATGTATATAAGTATATAATTAATCGATATAGAATTCTTAATAATAAACTTGCAATTTTGTTATTTTTTAAAACGCAGCAGACATATTATTGTGTGTATGAATTATTGTATTCTTTGTGTGAGAAATATGGTTAAGTACTCGTAAGTTAGTGTAAATTAATCAATATAGGTATACATATATAAAAAGGTAACATTATAATAAAACATTAGGCAACTTAACAGTCGAAACATCAATTTATTTTAAAGCATTTTGACTTTAATTTAATTCAAAATATGAGGGCGTAAGTATATACATATATGATTTGCGATAAGAATAAGAATATTATCAACCGAATTGCGGGCTAATATAATTTTGGTTTATTGCATGTTATAACTTACAACATACTATAAATAATTTGCATTATTTACTAACTATTCATTAAAATTTATGCAAAAATGTTTGTATAATACTTATACCAAAAATGTAAATATCAAGGTAAATACTATCACTTTTCGAAATTTTAAAAATAGAATTAGTCCCACGAATACGTGTGTAAAAAGTTTATGCGAATTCGCACACCTGTACCGGTTCACTAATCAAATTTTTAAATTAATTTAGTTGTATTCATTCATTTCCAGCGGAATACAATTTAATGGATAAAAGTCTTCAAAGTCACCAAACTATAATCTCTATTAATATGTACTAGATTATCTAGGTTCTAGGCCAACATTTCTCAAAGTTATTCATTTGGTAAACCAACGATATGTATAAAATTGTTGCGTTTATTTTCCACCACAAACAAATGAATTTGAAAAACATATTGATGTTCAATAAGCTGATTTAAGTTACTGCACAGGAGTTTTTCTCAGTTCCTCCAATTGGTCAAAAATAGTTCGTACTTTTCGGATCTATAAGTTTTTTAATGTCAAAAATTTAAAAAGGTGATTGATTATTCATTAGCACTCTGAGACGGCAGTATTCGAAAATTTCAGTAAAATTAGGCAAATTGTAAAACTGGAATATCGCATCAGACAAAAGTAGGTACAGTGAGTGGATTTGAAATTCAGACAAAACCCGATTTTGTTTTTAATGTGAAAATAAGATACAGTTAAATAGATTTTTATTTCAATATTCATTTATAGTATAATTCATTGATGTAACTAACAGGTACAAAATTCATTAATTAATTAAATAAAATCATACTTAAAATTATTTTAAATTCAATAATTATTTATTTCAGTCCTGAATTTACGCTGATTAAATATTCGGACAAGGTCAGATACCAATTTAAAATTAGTCTGATATTTAAAATTTAATATTTAGTTGGATTACCTTTTTGCTTCAGTCCGCTTGTAATCGTCTCGGCATTGAGTTAACTAAGTTTTGGGTAAAATTCGGTTCAATTTTCCCCATTCTTCTTCTAGTATCCGGTTATTGAGGTGGTGTCTCCGAGCAGTTGTATAATAAATAGCACTTTACTATGTGAGCTTTATGTTTGGGATCGTTCCTGGTAAAAACTAAAACAATCAGACATTCCTAGTTTTTCAGTGCTGTTCTTCAAACTATCATGTAAAATTCCTAAATATTTTTATCTATTATGCCATCAATAAAAATAAGATTTAAGGTAATCCAACTAAATATTAAATTTTTAATATGAGACTAATTTTAAATTGGTATCTGACCTTGTGGCGTAAATTCAGGACTGAAATAAATAATTATTGAATTTAAAAGTTTTAAGTATTTATTTAATTAATTAATGAATTTTGTATCTGTTACATCAATGAATTATACTATAAATGAAAATTGAAATAAAAATCTATTTAACTGTATCTTATTTTCATATCAAAAACAAAATCGGGTTTTGTCCGAATTTCAAATCCACATACATATATGCTAATGCATAGATATTGAATAACACTGGTTGATAATTAATATATCGAGCATTTTGTGCTAATTACAGTATTACTTAAATTAATGTCTTTTTAAAATTGCATAACCAAATTGGGCCAACGGGAAATAATATATGTTTAGCATAATGTATAGCTATGGATTGAGATAAATAAATTACGATCTTGTTTGAGTTTGAATGAATGTTATCCATTTTGGTGTGTTGTGTGTAATCTTTTGCCACTGAATTAATTTTATAATTTTTGTGTTTTAATATATTATACCTTATATTCCTTATAGCGAATAGTGAATTAATCAATATAGGTATATATAAATAGGTAAAATAGTTGTTAAGGTACTGAGGATAAAGTCGAAATCGATCTACCAAAAAAAAATTTCAAAATATTGTCACTAATAATAATAATACAGTGTTTAAAGGCCATTACTGGCCCCTTACTGCGACAACAATCTGGCTCCAACGGTTTCCATCCTGGGCTTGGTCTTCATACTGTCCTAGACAACCTGAAGAAGCCAAGTCATTCTCTACACCGTGGAGCCATTGTCGCCTGCAACGACCTCTGCGCCTACCATATGGTGGCTCTCCTTTCAGAGATCGCTGCACAATTCGTTCCGGATCAGCACGCAGAACGTGACCGAGCCAGCGTACTCGCTGAGATTTTATTCCATGCACAATATCAGGGATCTTCATCAGATCTCTGATCTCGATATTGTACAGAGCTCGGTATGTGCCATCTATTTCGCGTTTTGGGCCGTAAATCACACGCATGAAATATTGTCACTATAAGGAATATAAGCTATAATTTATTGTATAAATAAAAATAATTAAAAATTATGAGTTAAAAACGACTCTTGTTATGCTTTATAATACAATAATAGCCTAATGTCTATTTAAAATGGTTTAGCCTTGTAAGTGAATTTTAAATATGCTAAACAAGTTATAGGTTAACTTCGTTAGTAAATTATCACATTAAAGGAATATGGTAATACTATTAACATCACTATTAAATTTGGATAAGAGCTAAATTTGTTATGTTTTATATCACATAACTATACATATTTAGTTTAATTAAAAGTTAAAACAACAGACTGCTCAAATAAAGATCACATGATATGGCGCGTAACACATGGCAAATAATAATATGTTCTACATCCGGCTATAAACCAACAACGAAATAGTCAAATTGCATGCAAAAACATATTGTTCTATACATAAAATTATCTCATCTACATAACAAAAATAATCCAACAACACCAGCGTGTGTATTGTTTTGAAATGTTTTTATAAATTACTACATTATGAGAATATACAACCTAGAATTTATTATCACGTTTTGTACGGTAATTGCCTCAAATTGTACAAACCCACCATCATTCCTAAAAAAAACAAATTATTGTAAATGATAATAAAAAATGAAAGTTTTTTGAGTTACGACGAGTAAATATAGTGTTGTTTTTTTTTGGGTAATAATTTATTTAAAATATTTTGTGTGTTGAGATTTCATTAAAAAAACCACTACTTAAAATAAGAAAATAATTTAATTTCATTAATTCCAATTGTGTGTTGGTATTTTGGTGACATTTTTAGTTTTCCATTCCATTATGAAAATTAAAAAAGCAAAAAAATGGTTTAAGCCATTTATCAATTCGCTGTTTTAATAAAGTAGCAGTTTTTTTTGTTATTTGTTAAATATGTATAACAATTAACAATATACTACAAGCACGTAAATATGTAGGAAAAAAACAGGGCTAGGCTTTTGTATGGTGTGTGGATATGGATTAGAAATTAAATGAAAAGTGGGTCTTTATTTTGACGAGATAATTGGATATTTAAAAAATTACCATGTGTCAAATATTGGTTAGGTATAAGAGTCTTATGTTACATTTGTAACATAAATGTCGAACAAAAGGCGTTTTATTGTTAAATTGGAATAACATTTCCAAATTATCCACTTTCATTTAAATTTAATTAATTTTATTTATTTTAAATCCATTTCATGAGGATACATTTTCAATTTTAATATTTAAACTAAGTGTAAATCAGAGTCTTTTTAAATTAAGTTTTAGTTGAGTAAATTAAATTTTTTTTTTACTTCAATCGTAATAGTGAATATATGTATGTATGTAGTTGAAAAACTGGAATAATTAAATTTTTTGCTAAAATAAATTTGATTAGAATTTAAATATAACTCGTAATATTCACAATTTAAAATGTTAAATTTTCGATCAAACTTGTACTTAAATCCGATTTTCTAGTAAATTATTTTTATTAAATTTTGTTAGAATTCTACGCAATTTTATTACCAGCTTTAGTACATTCATTTAGCTTATTTACATTCATTTGGAAAGAAAATTATGCTTGGTCATTATAAAATGATTAATAAATTTGAATTAATGGTTAAGTTCCTTCTGTGGGACTTACAAAATTTTCTTGGCAAGGTATTCTTTCTGCACGTTTGTCTTCTGGAACTTCAAATACTTGAGGCTAATTTAAAATGTTAGTATATATAGGTTGATGTCTAGTTTAGCTAACTTAGTAAATTAGCTCTTAACTTATCTAATATAATGAGGAAAATACATTAACAAGAGGATAAGATTACAATTTTTTACTTTTATAGGTTGAAATTCCGATGATTGATGCTATAATAAACACCAAATTTGTGGTTTCATATCATTTTTTTTTTTAACTGCCAATGGCTTTATTCTAGAATCTTTCTTTATACGAAACTAACAAGAAGTGTGCAAAGCTTACAATCTACAAAATTTATTATCTAAGTCCTTCACCTATGTTAAATACTTATTATTAGTATGCATGAATAATAATTAATTAATTTAAATGTGCGTTAGCTTAAGTATGTAGTTAAATTAAATTTATCAATGTATTAGATCTAGTGGATCTATACTACAGCGAAGCTGTCTATATTTCGGTTGCCTTGCTAACTCATTGGGGTGAGTTTACAGATTCGAAAGGTACTTCAAACTGTGTGCTTGGATCATATCTTTGACCGTTTTAATCCCAAGGTATACCACGCAGCATTTGTAATTTGCGAAGAATTTTTGATTACGTACGTTGTAAAAGATCTAAGTTTGATGCGCTTGTACAGCCCCATAGTTGAATTCCATTTGTCCACATAGGAATTAGGAACATTTTGTATATCAGAACCGTGCATTCTAGGAAAAGTTTTGATTTTCTTCCAATCAGCCAGTATATTTTTGAGAATTTTATTTTTATTTGGTTGCGCTTTAATTCAATGTGTTTTGTCCATGTGAATCTTCTATCAATCATATACCCAAGTATTTGACATTTGTTTGTTGAGGGATGGTGACATTGTTTAATTTAACCGCTGGACATGTAATCTTATTCAACGTAAATGTTATGTGTGTTGATTTCTTTTCATTCGCTTTTATCCGCCACGTTCTTTGCCAATTCTCAAATTTGTATAAGTGATCTTGCAATTCTCTTGATGCAGTTTGAGGATCTTTGTGTGAAAACATGATAGCAGTGTCATCTGCAAATGTTGATGTGACAACCTTATCAGTTGTTGGTAGATCGGCAGTATACAGCAAATACAATACTGGCCTCAGTACGCTGCCTTGTGGAACTCCTGCCGTTATATCATTCAGTTCAATAATGGCTGAATTGTGCTTAACCTGGTATTTTCTTTAAAACAAATAACTTTTAAGGACTGCATGAAATTTTTTTGGCAGAGGAGTTTTAATTTTATATATATGTCATACTTTGTCCACAGCTTGCGCAATGTCTAGGAAAAGTGCCAAACAATATTTCTTTTTTTCTAATGCGAATTTAACTGTGTTAACAATTCTGTACACCTGCTCTTCAGTGCCATGTTGGTCTCGGATCCCAAATTGATGGTCTGGTATAATCTGTCCTTCAGATAATATTGGTTTTAATTTTTGTAATACCATCTTTTCAAAAAGTTTATAAATCATTGGAAGTATACTTATTGGCTTGTACGATGGAGCTTTCTTTGGGTTTTTACAATTTTTAATGGCATTTTTTAACTTTTTTCCGTTTTATACGTGATTACTAATACAAATATACTAATATGTAATTTAGACATAAGACACACGTCCACAACTCATATAAATTTTCAAAATCAAAATCCTAAAGTCATTTACTGGATGAAGTGAATTGCCCTGCATTAAGGATTTGATAAAGTCCCACAATTACTTCCGTTAAGTCCTAAGGTTGCCATTTTAGATCTATTTACGCTAAATAGTTGTAGCTTGAATAATATATATTGTCTTAAGTTAAATGTTATAAAAATATTTCCGGTTTTATCCAAACTGGGTTAAATTAAGCGACACAAATCCGAGAATATTAGGAAATTAGAGAATTTATGAATTTTAGAAGCAAGTAAGCAAATTGTTTTGAAATTAAGGAATTTGCAAGTAATCCAATTTGACAAATGAATTTAATTATATTTAAGTCGGGCTAAAATTCTCAATCTAGTTGTGATCAATTTCTGACTTATTGCCCTGCCACCAACCACCCAATTTAACATTGAGACGACATTTCAACGAATTGTCATGTAGAATACAAACTAAATGTTATATGCATTATGTGCATGTGCATGTTAATTCATCATATTCATTTCCTTCCAGGATTGAAAATTAAATAAACAAAATTTTTATTAAGAATTTTTAATTTTTAATTCAATGACAAATTTTTTATTTATAAATAAATAACAATTTGGTTTTTTGCTAACACAATAAAATAGTTTTGTGTGTGTGTCTTTGGACTTATCGGAATTACACTCATATGAAGTCCGTATGCTTTTTTTTAATCAGTTTACACAAAATTTCCAAAACTATGAGTAGACCGAAGAGAACAACATATTATTGTTGTTGATAAAATTTTGTACTTTTTTTAAGTAAAGTTGTAAAATTTTATTACGATTTCTTCCGCATAACAAATTTATTATTAAACAAATAAAAGCATAACATTTTGTTTATACATTGTTTGTTGGTTACCAAAATAAATAAATATGTGTATAAACATTATATGTATGTATTTACAAAAACCTGATAGTTCTACCGTAACGTGATGTTCTATTATATTTTATTTTTACTAAATTTGTACTATAGGTTTCAATGACTCTCGAGCCGATATATAAAACTATAAAAATGACGTTTCAGGGATTGTAAATTAATTGTGTACTACTATAATATATCATCGATATATACGGTGGAATAAATAGCGCGTGCCGCATAATATTACAAAATTGTAGCCTTGGTATGAAATTGGGTTGATGTTTTTTGTTAGGCACGAAAAGGAAATCCCAGTACTATACGACCATCATACTGCGATTAACTTTAATCGTTTAAAGTGTATCGATAATATTGCACGAACAATATTTGCATTTTAAATTAAGTTTATGAAACGTGTGTAAAATTTTAAGCAATTGCACTTTGGTTTATATTTTATGCCTACTATGGTTAAATGTATTGATATTTTGAAATCGAATGTGACTCAGCCCTGTTTTTAAATGATTTGTTATTTCAACAGAAATGTTATTTTCTAAATGTTGTATTAGCTAAAAATATTTTTTTCAGAGTAAACACAAAAGTAAGCACAACTAGAAATTCACCCAAAATTTGCATAGGGCTAGTTAGTAATTTAAGCACAATACTTTTGTCACTTTTAATTTGTACAGTATTACTGCTAATATTAATTGATCGCCGGTTCCAACTTTATTAATTTTAGTAGTCTTACTGGGGAACCTGTTTGGACTTTTGTTTTTATTTCCGAATTTCTATATATTATATTACTGTCATACATTTCCATCAAATTTTATCATGTTACATTATTGAATGTTTTTTCCAGTATATTCGATTTTCTATTAATATTGATAATTGTATATTTAGTTATACAATTAAATTGATAACCTTATTACTAATGTGTCAACTATATAATAGATTACAATTTTATAGTTTAAATCAAATATATATTTTTGATAGTTTATTTTGAGCACAAAAAAAAATTAAAAATAATTGATTTGGAATAAGATGTGATAATGTGATACATATATGTTTTTGTGTGCATGAAAGTTCATTGTATTGTGTTACAGATAGTTTATAATTGATGTGAAAATGGGCCAGACAGTCATTTGTCATATACATTCCAATTTTACGAAAGTTGCCTTTCAATTTATAATTTCCTTCCAAAAAATTCTTCAAATTATGATAACATTTATATTAGATTCATTGCTCTAAATATATGTACACATTTAAAACCAAACCTCCCTCAAATTACACCATTACACATTAATTTCAAATTATGTTCCATTACAAAATGATCCATTAAATAAAAATATTTATTACCGCATTTAAAGGCCTTCCCATTTATATATATATATAATATATATAAATATATATATATATATATATATATATATATATATATATATATATATATATATATATATATATATTATATATATATGTATATATATATATATATATTATATATATATATATATATATATATATATATATATATATATAAATATATATATATATATATATATATATATATATATATATATATATATATATATATATTTATATATATTTATTTATATATATATATATATATATATATATATATATATATATATATATATATATATATATATATATATATACTTTGATTTGCTTGTCACTCATCAAAACCATTGCGATGAATTAATTTCATTTAACTTACGACGTTTTCCATTTCATATGTAAGTATGTATACATACACATAATACTTAAAATCCAATTTAATACAGTCATCAATCAACCTCTTTATTATAGTACAAATTATTCTTTATGGTACGAGAACGAGTATGTACATATGTACATATACTTTTTAGGGTACATAATATGTACTTATGTATGTACATAAAACTATTTTTTTTTATATACATATGTACATATATACAAATACAACAAACAACTCTAAATTAGAGCAATAAAATTGCGCTAAAATTGATAAGATTCTTGAACTCTGACTGAATTCTATTTAAATCGAGTGTGTTAATTTATATAATAATGGGTTTCTTTTGAAAAGTTGAAACGGTCTTTTAAATGGTCATAAATTATTCTATTGAATAAAAAAACAGTGTTAACAAGACTAAAATAGAAATTACAATTATCGTTTTAACTTAAATGATTAATAATTTTGATAAAAATAAATATTTGCTAAATAATAGTTTATTACGAATACTGGGCACCAAAATAGCAAAAATTATCACTGACTTCGATCGACAAGTTTTATTATTATAGTTTAGCTACGCTGCTAATGTGGACAGAAGTAAATTGTATTTTACATTCCTTCTAGAAACGAATTCTTAATTGGTCTTGAACCGCTATATATGTTTTCTTTGAACCAGACGCTTTGTCATTTGAATGCTATCTATAAATTGTTGTTAAAACTTAATGAATTTTGCACTAACTGTTCGGGGTTGAAAATAGTTGAAAATTCGTTCATGAAATCCAATAAAGGAAAATGTTCAGTTTTCTTCAAAATTTGAAAATTCATCTGCATCCAATTATTTTGTTAATGTGAACATTTAAAATAAAGGTTCTTTTTTAGTCTAAATAAAATTAATGAAATAATATTTCCAATTGATCAAATGTGAACAGTCCCATCGAAGAATATTGATATTATCGCACATAAAACAAAAATTACCCTTTCTATCTCTGTATATAGTACATTGCTTAGACGATTGCGCTTTCTCTCATAAGTCATAACATTTCATGTGGAACTATGTAAAATTTATAAATTTCATAGAAAATAATTGGCCATGAATATTGTCCGGATAAAGTAAAAATTCATAAACAATTTATGGGTGACTAAATTGCAAAGTCATAGCATAGCACAGGTCACATAATATAGTTGTGGCTTATATAATTTCTGTATTTCGATTTCGCAAATATTTCTTCAAATATTTACTCATTTTAGCTTTAGGCATTATACCTTAGTTAATTTTAATTCCAATCATTTTTAAATCAATAATTAATTAATTTTTCCTGTGTATGTATGTATGTATGTATATCACGATGAAGGAATCGCGACATCAATAATAAAAAATACATTAAAAATAAAATAAAATAAAAACTTTCGCTAACTCCACACAAACACAGAGTGACCCAGTAATAAAATCATAGTAATGGGTATAATATAATAAAGCAAATGACAATAATTAAAATTAATTCAAGAAATACATTAAATGGTTATAAATCGTTTATATACTCGTACAACATGAAAAACATAAAATTTATGTAATAAAAATAATCAAAAAGCATTAAATTAACATTTCCAAGTCGAGCATGACTATTCATAGTCATCATCATTCAATTTATCATATGTATGACATATTATTATAGTAAAGTACTGTTGTGTATGCAAATAACCGATACTAAAACTATTTATATGCTTATAATTATCAATTGAACTATTATTTTATTTATCTCATTAGTCGTCTCCGCATGCATGTATTACACATACATATATATAGAGACCGTGAGAAAATTTCAAAGTGTTTTTTTTTTGTATTTTATCTTAACTGAAATACTTGAGAGTCACCAATAGAAAATTATCTATTTGTTTTCAATTACATACATTGAGTATCAAACAACAGATATTTGTCAATTACATATTAGAATAGTGATATTCAACTTTTAGTTTCAACTATATTGAGAAATTTATCCATATACAATTGAAATATCCGTGTAAGAGAAAGGGAAATTATTTGGTCCAAATTCGTTAATACGATATATAAAATAAATGTTTTGGTCAATATTAAAATATTTATTTACGTTTGTACCAAGTAGTAAATATTTGTAGTGTAATAAATTATAGTTTTATACGGGTGGTATAATTATAAACTAAGTAGAAAATACTCGTATTTACGGTCGCACAGTTGGAGTTATTTTTAATGCAGGTGAATGGTTTTAGTATATATTGTTTAATTAAAACAATTGTAAATATGAATTAATAGCTGCCACCAATATAATAATAATAATAAAACAGTGTTTAAGGGCCATTACTAACCCCTTACTGCCTTAACAATCTGGCTCCAACGTTTTCGATCCTGTCTTAGACAACCTGAAGAAGCCAAGTCATTCTCTACACCGTGAAGCCATCGTTGCCTGCAACGTCCTCTGCGCCTACCATATGTTCTTTTCAGAGATCGCCCGCACAATTCGTTCCGAATCAGCACGCAGAACGTGACCGAGCCAGCGTACTCGCTGAGATCTTATTTCATGTACAATGTCGCGGATCTTCATCAGATCTCTGATGTCACTATTGTACAGAGCTCAGTATGTGCTATCTATTTCGCGTTTTGGGCCGTAAATCGTACGCATGACTTTTCTCTCAAATGTAAGGAGACATCTCTCGTACTAATCCGTCAGTGCCCAACTTTCACATCCAAACATAACAACGGGCCTGATCACCGCTTTGTAAAGCTTCAGCTTCACGGCACTTGATATAAGTGTTTAGATTTTAGCAGTGGCCTTAGAGGATACAAAGCACGCCTGCCAGCAGCCAGCCGCACTTTAATATTCTCACCCACACTGTTATCGTGAGTGATAAGAGAGCCCATATATTTGAACCTCCTCACTCCTTCAAACGTGTAGTAGGCACTACTAAAATCAGGTGTGCCATTGTCCCTATAACCAGAGATCATGTATTTCGTTTTGGACTCATTGATCTGAAGTCCAACAGAAGCTGAAAACTCTACAAGCGGATCAAGTATTTCCTTCACTCCGTTGCTATTCAGTCCAATCACGCATATGTCATCCGCATGTGCAAGCACCTGATTGGACTGGCAATATAAGATGTTGCGCTGAGGTGTTTCAGATTTACGAAAGATGTACTCCAACATGAGATTAAAGAGTATCGGGGACAGAGCATCTCCCTGCCGAACACCCGAGCTAACTTAGAAATTATTGATAGCCTTTTCTAAATATAAAATGTAAGGCAATTATGTTTTCCATTGCGCGAAATCACATATCCAGAAAATGGTGAGCCCATTAATGTAATTATCTCGCGAGTTGCGTTGTATGTTGTAGCGCCGTCCTGTTGCAAATAAAAATTATCCAAGTCCAAAGAATCAACTTCAGGTCAAAAAATTGCTGTGAACGTGTTTCTGTTAAACTTGTTAAATAATTACAGAATAAAATATGATTGATAAAAAATAGCGCCCATTTTAAAATAACACCTCGTGTTGAAACACCCTTTATGTGAGCGGGGCTTCAATATATCGATATGAATATGAAAAACGTAGATTTTTAACAAAATTAAATTTTTATTTTTCAGCGTAGGTTAGGTTAAGTTGAGTGGCTGCTACGGCACACTTAGACCGGTGACGGTCCGTTGTGACTCCACAGGATGTTACTTCCCTATTACTCTTATGTGAATCAGTTTGAGTTACCTATGTAGCGTGATATATCTCGCACCTTTATGAGATCATAAAAGGCAGTCCATTAAGAATTTACCCATATATTTATGTGTTTTGTGTGCCAAAGCCGGACAAGAACAGAGGAGGTGGACTACCGTCTCTTCCTCCTCTTCGTCTATACAGCTTCTGCAAAAATCATTTGCTTCTAGACCTAGCCTCCGCGCATGTTCTCCAAGTAGGCAGTGTCCTGTGAGTATCCCCACGATCGTTTTTAATTCACGTCTACGTAGGGAGAAGGAATTTTCAGCGTAACCCTCTCCAACTTTAATTCATTTATACCACATCTTTCTAATGAATTATTGTAACCGTTTAAAAAAAAATTTCTGAGTCAAGAGTCAAACCTCCTACAAAGGATAGATGAGGCATTTTTCAAAGCCGCTCTCTTCTACCTGAGAGCATTTGAGAGCAGCTTGAGCATTTCTTCTTATCAATCTTGCAATCATTTTTGACAAACACAGATATTCATAGAAAATTGTAAATCCACTTCTAACAGGAAACTTAAAAGCCTTCTACCTAACTCTACAATACTCATCAGACAGTTCTCCAATACAAGAGAAAAAAAATAAGGATTTTTCTGCTAACGTTACATTTTCGTAAGTTCCGTGCGCGTCCTTCCACGTTTGATTAATTTTTGCCATTTGATTACTGATATTCCACAGTGGCCCAGATTCCAATAGAATTTAATAATTGTCCAATATTATGAACCCTAGCACTATATTCTATGCAATACAGAATTGAAACTTAAACTTTCTGTTGATAGGGTATATTCAGAATTCTAGATGATCGATTTTCTTTATTTGTTAAAATTGATTGTAAGATGCATAACACGTTTGCTTATTCCACACCACCAACAAATATGAGTGAAAATATAGTTTCTTATATCAATACTACGATTATATTGAAACCGTCTCGTTTACTAGCAATGTAGCACATCCAATTCAACATTCAAATATCAGATTTTAATTTTTTAATAAACCGTACAAATTTCTTATGGCTTAAAATAAATGGTTGCGTATGGCGTCATGTAAATCCAGATTCCAACTACATAATAAAAATTCACATGTATTTATAATTATGTAACTATTTCCGATCACAAAGCGACGTGCTTTCCTTCGATATTTATTATCACGTATTGGTTATTTATGAGCTTGGATGACTAATACATACCGGTAACTTTGTATACATAATTAAATTTTTTGATTGTTTTCTAAATATCTGTCAATAACCCATCCATAAAATAAAATGTAACTCGAATAAGCTTTTTTAAGATGAAACCGAGTTTCTATATATCAACGTATTTACAAAAGTTCACCTCAATATGTTATGATGATAACCTGAAACACTTTTACTGATACAAGTTTTTGATTTAAAACTTTTAAAAAATATGTTAATACATATAAATATTATAGCCTCCGATGAAGAATGCTTTGAGACATTAAATTAAGATCTTATATGTATATACAACATTTTTTGGTGAGATTAAAAAATTAATCAAATTTATTTTTATTTTTGATTTACAGGCATCCATGGATTTACCACCAGACAAAGCCAAATTACTAAAAAATTATGATGATGAAAAGAAATGGAGTATTATTTGTGATCAGGTAAGCCCGTCTTCAGTTATTTTGTGTGTAACATTTTAACAGATTAGGGAAAAAACTTATTTTAATCTTGTGGCCAAACAATAAAGATCATATTGTACAGATTTGATCATGCGTTTTATTAATGACGAAAAGGTGACTCATTATATTATACTTGATTTAAGAGTATGTTGTCATAATTTTGTATGTTATTAAATTGGCCTTGGTGTAAATATAATTTTGTTACTTATGTGAAGATATGTACGTATCTACATACATATGTATATCTGTTTTTATTAAGATGATGATGACTAATTAATCAAATTAATGATTATAATAAATTATTTACGATATTATTAGTGATTCAAGATGTATTTTAATGCTGTATTAAATAGGTCCAGTAATCTTAACATGTTATACCGTTAGTTGATCTATAATGCAAAACTTAGGTTTTGATAAACAAGAAAAAATTGTAAAAATAACAATATTAAAACAAGAAAAATTGCTTTTACTAGTTAAACCTAAAAAAAATAATAATTTTTAAAAATTTAGAAAGAAGCTTCGCCAAACTCTTTTGAAACTGTTATAACTTGAAATTCAACTTAAAATTGTAAAATTAGAGTTTTTGCTGAAGTTAGTCTTTGATAAATTAAAATGAAATTGATCATCGGCGATGATCGTTACCAATAAATGCAGTTTCCAAAAGAAGTCTTTTATTTACGAGAGTGGAAACCTTATAATCCTAGCACCCAGTCTTGTATGGAGGTAATCGAGCCACATTTTCATGGAAAGGTATATTTCGGTCGTAATCCCATTCAGATTTGTGCAACAGGAATATAAAAAACTTTTTTTCGAATGGTATCTTTTGATCTGCACATTATATCATATAGCGTTTACTTTAGCAATACAAATATCAATATGCCGGTTAAAATTAACGTTTTCAATGAAAGTGACCCCTAAATCAGTAACCGCTTGAACTCTTTGTTATTGATTCTTAAAGGATTCTTTTTATGAGAAAATACATGATTGCACTTTTCTCTGACTCGTTTGTTTCATGATTTTTCAGTTAGTGCGTCCTGTATAGCTTTCTTGATTGTCTTTCTGGGCGATTTTTCAATAGATTTAATGATTGACTGTATGTTTTGGATATCAACCGGAAAAGGCAAATTTAAGTTGATGGTCTTGTGATCTCGGACAAAAAAAATTCTTTGAATTCGAATTGCCGCTTTACAAATATACCGGTTAGCCAGTTTTTGGGTTTCATTAAAATTTTAAATATCACGTCATCAAAAGTGATGCGGTATGATATATAATTATACTGACCACCATTTTTTCTTTATGTGTGAATCTAATAGCTGAACTGTAGATGAATTTGTAACTCCCGAAGATGTTGAAGTCGATATTGTCCATTTTGATTTATATAGGGTGATATTTTGTGTATTTCCTATATTTGAATTTTAGATGTTACAAATAATTGTTACAAATAAGTTGATGGTATCGGCTGATAGTCCAGTGTGGGAAGTTGAGCGTGTTATTTCTGAATTCTTTTAATCATATTGTCTAATTTGGATTGTGAATCTTTAAAATCTTTCATAGACAACATATAATCAGGACAGAATCAACTAAGACCGGGCACACCATCAATTCAAATTTGCAATGCTGACAGCACAGTTATAACTGATTATAATAACGGAGCATTCTAATCATTTTCCTTTTTTCAATAGACATATTTTATTTTATTTCTACACTAGTAAATATGTTAAGAAAAATGTTTTATATATAATTCGAATCAGAGCACATTTCATCACAATTATACAAAAAATTAAAGGTGCTCATAATGATGCCAGCTCATTAATTGAAATGGAAAGAGAAACTACCTACTCACATTGTTAATTTATAATAAGTTATTCAAATATTATTATTTTTTGAACACGTGAATGCTTTGAAGAAATTTGAAGGCATGCTCGTCTAAGTCAGTAGGTGTAGGTTTTTAATATGGTTTTGACTTCACTTCATTGAAAAAGGCAGCTGTAGTATATCTCTACTTTAAATCAGAGTTGGAAGCAGAAATAAATTACTCGCATCGAAGTTGGTGAACGAGGTCGCTGTGGCCATTTCTTAATATTCAAGAAGTCTCCAAAATCTGCAAATTAGACTTGAAATAATTTTCACAATTCGAAAATTGTAAGATTCTAAATAGTTCAGGGGGGCTCTTAAATTAAATTTAAATATTACATACTAAATTTGGTTTTGGTAAATAATTAATCATTGTTCAATAAATTAGATTATTAAAATTATTCGACTAAGTTGCATTAAAAGAATTGGCCAGAATTATATTGATGGTTTGCATTGCGAATTCAAATGAATTGGATGGATTATAATATATGCACTTATCAAAATAATTAGAAATTTTGAACCAACTCAAGATGAAATCCCAAATGTCGCTCGATTAACAAAATTGAATGATTTGAATGAAATTGTGTTTCGAACGCAGCTATATAAATTTTAAGTAGATATTACAACAATTTGGCCCCTGTGGTCGGGGGGCACTCACATATCTCATAAATCTAAATTGCACGAACCTGTTTCCCAAGAATACCACCACCACTACCACCACTTGTCGTAGGAGGCGACTAAACGGTTGGCTCGCTGGGCTGACGATCCGCATCCGTAAAAAAAATAAACTGTTTATAAAGTCAACAAAAAGAAAAATGGATACCGCCAAAAAAACACCGGAACGTAAAACCCCGGTTTCGTAAAACTGAAACACCTCAGCGCAACATCTTATATCGCCAGTCCAATCAGGTGCTTGCAATTCAGATGACATATGCATGATTGGACTAAAGTTTTCAGCTTCAGTTGGACTTCAGATCAATGAGTCCAAAACGAAATACCTGATCTCTGGTTTTAGGGACAATGGCACACCAGATTTTAGTAGTGGCCACCACACGTTTGAGGGAGTGAGGAGGTTCAAATATTTGGGTTCTCTTATTACTCACGATAACAGTGTGGGTGAGGATATTAAAGTGCGGCTGGCAGCTGGCAGTCGTTCTTTGTATCCTGTAAGGCCACTGCTAAAATCTAAACACTTATCAAGTGCCGTGAAGCTGAAGCTTTACAAAGCGGTGATCAGGCCCGTTGTTATGTTTGGATGTGAAAGTTGGGCGCTGACGGATGAGTACGAGAGATGGCTCCTTACATTTGAGAGAAGAATCAGGCGTGTGATATCCGGCCTAAAACGCGAAATAGATGGTACACACCGATCTCTGTACAATTTTGAGATCAGAGATCTGATGAAGATCCACGATATTGTAGATGAAGTAAGATCTCAGTGAGTGCGCTGGCTCGGTCACGTTCTGCGTGCTGATCCGGAACGAATTGTGCAGCGATCTCTAAAAGGAGAGCCACCATATGGTAGGCGCAGAGGTTGTTGCAGGCGACGATGGCTCCACGATGTAGAGAACGACTTGGCCTCTTCAGATTATCTTAGACAGTATGAAGACCATGCTCAGAATCGAAACCATTGGAGCCTAATAGTTGAATCAGTAAGGAGCCAGTAATGGCCTTTAAAACTGTTCATTATTAGATATTACAACATTGTTTCAATTTAATTGTACACTGTTCCACGAATTACTTTTTTTTTTTAAATGTAAATTTCTGTTTCACTTGCGCTCGTTAAATATACGGATTATAGTGTGAAAATATTAATTCGCGAAATTAATCATAATATCTTTTTAAACCTACTTATACACAGTATTTTCAGTGGCTTCTCATAAAATAATTTCTTTTTGATCCATATTTTTACATTTCTTGTTTTTTATATATCTACTGTGATATGATGGATATACCTTATACATATAATAAGGTCATTTATTATGCGCGATAAAATTTCTTCATAAATTAAATTATAAACTGATTATGTATGTATATTGGATGAATAGTTGTCGTCGTCGTCGTCGGTGTGGTGTATAATTTTAAATTCCATATCATAGCATTTAATTCTCAAAATAGTTGGAAAAATATTAAATTTTTTATTATTATTAGTATTTGTTACTCAAAGTGTGAGGGTCAGTTAATTGAACTTCATTAGATTTTTCCAAAGATAATTTCAAATTTCCGGACGATATCAACGTTAATTATAATTTATTGTATTTATAAATCGGTTGTTAAATTATAAATATCTGTTCAAGGGTATAAAACTATATAGAAATATAAAAAACGTACCAACCTCCATTATACCGTCACAATCTATCTTCGACTATTTTTATACATATAAAACTGTACAATTTCTAATAAGTTTCATAATCGCACGAAATGGCAAATAACTACAAAAAAAATTGAATATTTTTATTTTGTTTTTGGATCGTGTAAAAAATTATTCGAAATAATCACGATACAATAACTAAAATATTAAATTGAATGAATACCATCGATTATTGTGTCGCATTTAAATTTTAACCTTATATGTACATATATTGTTATAAATACCGTTATAAAAATGTAAGAATTTTAAATTATGTACTTAATGTTATTACAAAGCGCGCGATGATGTAATGACACTTTCGATAAAATTTTTGTCCTATAATTAGTTATTGTAATATATACCAAAACTACTGATTTCAAACACAATACAGCGGGCTGCCATATTATTAGAGACACAATGAGAACTTTAAAACATGTTACTGTAATTGTTCACAAACGATGATTTGTAGACTAACATTTCTCAAGAGTCGACTTATCTGAGAAACAAACCTACTAATACTGGTTAAAAAGCGTAGTTTATCACGAAAAATATTAAACACCTGCTAAATTAAACTGAGAGAACGCCGTTTTGTAGCTATATACGGTTGGGTTAAATTACCGATGGAATTTATACATTTTTATTGTCCAAGTAAAGGGTTTTCCAATAAGGACTTGATTTTTTTTTTAAATAAAACGCAAACCATTTGAGATATCTCGAAAATTTAATTATTGGCTTGAAGTACATCGACAATCGACATCGTACATATGTCCACCACGGGCACGTTTGCAGGTGTCAGTCAATTCGTTGAACCCAATTTTCGATGACTCGGCCACACATTTCGACGACAACGGCCGCTATTTCTCGTTCTATATTGAGGACCATTTCTGGACATAATACGTTCATCGAATTTATATTTCAATAAGTCGATTGTTAGACGCGTTGTATGGCATCGCATCGTCTTGTTGAAACCACATATCATAGATGTCTAGCTCATGCAATAGATCAAAGAAATAACGTTGCAACATATCTCTGTAGCGATCTCCATTTTCTGTAACGTGACGGTCATTTTCATCAATATAATAAACGGTCCAATGACACCACCAAGTTTTCAAGTCCCAAATTAAAAACCCGATATATACTTAATTTGTTAAACTTAGTTTTAGACATGTTGAAATTAGTAAGGTTCGCAACAAATTAATCATACAAGTTTGTGAATTTAATTTATAATTTATGTTAGCTGAATTACGAGAATTATCGTTTAAGTTTAAATGCATTGAATGCATTGAATATAATCAAGAGGGTCCATATTGCTAGAAATTGAGTTGAATACGGGTTTAAAGAGGTTTAAAATTTTAAATACAACTACAACTATTCAAACCATTTACAAATTCTACTCCAAGTTTATTTTCACGTGAATTAGAACATAAATGTCCAGTGTTGTAAGTATAAATACGAAATATAATATTGCGATATAAATCAATATAATGAAATTCAATCAATATTATCTGATTTTATGGTTAAATCGGAAACTTATTGGATTATAGCCGAAATAATTTTAATCAAAAATCGTAAAGTTAAGTAACTTGAATCCGAAGTTGAACTCAATGAATTCGAACAATAGAATTTCCCAACTGATTGTACTGTAATATTTTGTATTTATTTAAGAAACATCTTTGTATTATATTTGTAGAGGAGGTCTTATCAATTGATGAAGTTAATTCATCTATCTTTCTTAGAAATTTATATAAATATGTATGTACATATGTTCAAGTATCTTAACAAATATTTTTTTGTATGTGGTATTAGTAATGCAAATACCATTTTTTTAATGCCCCAACAAATAATTACATAGGGTTTTCCAATAAGAGGTTTCATTTTGAATAGCCTGCTATTTGGGCAGCTGTCAAGTTTGAAGCTGTCATCTTTTGACATTTAACAAGTAAAAACTACGCCATTACTAAAAATATTACGATACACGCTTCAACAACACATTGAAATTGTTAAAATTCCCTACAAAAATGGTGAAAATTTTGCAGACACAGTTCGCGAAACTAAAGCACCTTCTCGGCCGGCAATAGTGAAACTGGTGGAAACATTTGAGCTGTTGAGCCAAGTTAGTGATGTGAAGAATTGAAACCGTGTGCGTCGCTCCAGAACAACTGAGAATATTGCTGCTGTAACCCGTAGTGTTGAAGCTTGAAGCAGACCCAGGTTTGTCGATTCCTGGAATTAGACATTCCACAAACGACATTACACCGTATTTTGACTTCGGTCTTAAGACTTTTAAAGTTCAGTTAACACAAGAACTCAAGCCGGTCGATCACCATAAACGTCGTATCTTCGCTGATTGGGTCCTTCAAATTCATCAAAATGATCCGGATTTTCATCGAAAAATCATCTTTATTGATGTGGCCCATTTTCACCTCGGAAGCTACTTTAATAACCAGAATTGTCGCATTTGAGGCTCAGAAAATCCAAGAATGATTGTTGAAAAGCCTCTCCATCCTCAACGTGTCACTGTTTGGTGCAGTTTTTGGGCAGGCGGTGTGATTGGACCTTACTTTTTCGAAAATGAGGCTGGTGCATCTGTTACGGTGAATGGATTGCGCTGCCGAGCTATGATTAATGATTTTTTATGGCGGGATTTGGAAGATATTGATGTGGACGACGTTTATTTTGGACATACAGCCGCAAATATGCAAATTGGTTATGGAAAATTTCATGAAAATGATATGGTGCTGCAAGCGTAGCCGTCGTGGCCATTTGGCTGATATCATTTTCAAATGTTAATGGCATACCTTCCTCTTTAAAATGAAATAAACATTCATTGATTTCTCTTAAACAATACTCGTTTTTTTAATATCAAAATGCAACCTCTTATTGGGAAACCCTTTACAATAAACAAAAATTTGTTATATTGATAATTTCTCGTTGTCATTATGTTATCATATTAAAGTTCAAAGTTAATCTTCAAAATTTATTCTGTGTTATTATAAAATTGGCAATAATAGTATGATGTCATCTAGTTTAGTAGTTTTTTTTATGTTGTATTTGTGTTTTTTTAGGTCTGCGTCTTTATACTATTGGGACATCGCCATTCTCTAAAAATTGTTATAATGATTCATAATGGACGACTAAAATGAAACCATATGTGTTCAAAAATTATTATTTTACACCCGCATATTAATTGAATATTCTCACAGGAAAAGGGATGCAATAATTGTTTTGTGTTGCTGGTTAAAGTATTAATTTTTTAAAAGCTTGGCTTATGGGGTGCGAAACCAATTAAATTTCAAATATGTATTACAATTGGTACTAACGTAAACTGAGCTGAACAAAATTTTTGATATTGTATGATTAAATTTGAAATAAGGCCAATCCAAGTGTTAAATCAGGTTGGCTTAGTAAGTATGTATATCGATTATTCGTCAAATTTCAATTAAGAATATTTAATATTGATTGAGGTTAAAAATATCAAAGATGTTAAAATTGGCAAAATGTACCTTGAATAAATAAGCGAAAATTATTAATTTAACAAAATTGAAGCTTGTAAATTGCTATTGACATAATTAAGAAAACTTGAATAAAACCATTTAACGAAAATATCCTTTATTTTGAATCAAAATTTTTTTTGAAAGGTTCAACTAAAATTGCGTTACTCAAGGAAAGGTAAATAAATTATATTTACTTTGAATATTTTATATTCCTCCAGGTAACTGAATTGCAATTGTGCAATAAGTACGAGTAATGTTGAATGATTTAGATCTGTAAACTATGTTTGCTTTCTATACTGTATAAAACTTATATTGTCTTTATAATTTTATATACATAAATACAAAACAATAATAATATTTCCCTTAAATATAATATGAGATCACTAAATCTTGATTTTGGATAAAAAAAACAAACGAATTAAATATAAAATAGACGATGACTAATGAGCTAGATTGTTTGTAAGATATTTGAAATAATTTATTTTATTTCTACTCAACATATAAAGAAATTAATAATTCTTTAGAGTTTGTTGTTGTTATTTATATTGAAGATATACTTGAACGAAATTACGAAAAGATCATTTGATGGCAATGAAATTATAGCTGTTTGTTAGGTACACAAAGGATCACTATGCTATTTCGAAGGCGTGCAATTTTGTAAAGTGCAATAAACTATTAAAAGAAAAATGCGAGAAAATTCCTTATTCTTTATTTTTATTATTTACAACTTCTTAAGAAAAGGATAATACAAAAAAAAAAGAGAATAAAAAACTGAATATAATTTAAAGATCGTAAAGCTATAAACAAATTCGATATTTTAGTTAATTTATATTGAGTGCGAGTGGTTTGAATTTTAATTAGATAAAGTTATGGTGGTATTTTTATAACTATTAGTGTTTTGAATGTATATATTGCAGGCAACCTCCCTCACATTGCTTATATTATGATAGTTTCTCACACAGAGGTTTAAAACTGTTATTTTTTAGTTTTATTTACCGATGACAAAAATTTATTCCATATCCGCTTCCATCCCTTCCTTTGTCAAATTTTAATATATAGAGACATTTAAAATAACATGGCCCTAAACAAATACCTGTGTTTATTTCAAATAAACGAATGTTTTATCCATATAGTGATGAGACTTACGCAAGCATAATATAGTAATCGAAATTTTTATTTAATAAATATTTTTTGTTAATTTACCAATTTAATTAATATTTCGACTATATGTAGTTTGATAATAAACTAAAAATTTCAAAGAAAAGTCTCAAATTCATATTATTGTACGATCACACCATACACAAAAACGACGTAAACATCCCTCGACTGAATCTAGCATTTCAGATTTGGTCGATCTTTAAATTTAAATTGTGAAATATAATAGTTGAGTGAAACACAATAAAACAACGATCTTTGATAGCATTTCTCATTCATTTTTAACATTCATCAATGTTAAAATTGTTAAACTTAGACAAGGAAGAAAGCCTTTCAAACGGCCATTGTTTATTTTGTGTCTAAAAATTGAAATATTTCAAGGGATCTACAACTTTGTCTATGAAAATGGTTTATATGTGGACTGCATACAACATCTAAAAGGACAATTCTGAAAGCTACGCTGATTTAAATTTAGAGCGATAGACTCAATTTGTTAACCGTTTTTCGTATATTTGACTATTAAGTTTAAATATCGCTCGAAGTATGCTAACATTTGGTTCACGAAATCGGATATTTACTCTAGGTATTTAGTATTTATATCCGAGCATAAGGTAAAAATATTTTAACTTGAAAGAGGGGATGTGGATTTTTGTTTTTTTTTTGTTTTTAGAGCTAGGATGAAATATCTAGGGTAAATATCCGTTCTCGTGAATCAACCATGAAATCCAGCTACCATACTGTCCATAATAGAACCCCATTCGTTTTAGAACACTAAATGGCTGGCTAAAAACAAGATCAAGAAAAAAAATGTAAATAGATTGAGAGTCTATAGTGAATCGAGAATATAAATTTGATTAGAATTGAGGAAATAGTCAATGAAGTTTGAAATCGACTAAAACAGATTTAAATCAAACTCTCGTTGAATTTAAATAAAATTTGGTATAATTTGAAGTAAAATTTAGTAGAAATTCCAAGCTTTCGAATTTTCAAAATGTTTAGTATCAAACGAATTTTAAATTTTGAAATCGTAATTTGCTTGTGTCGAATTGTTTTAATTTAAGATGAGTTAATGGAGAATAAAATTTGACTCATGCAGAGAACATATAGTTTCTCACTTATGCCATATTGAAAAAGTTGTAAATAATCGATTGCCATATCGATGAATCATTTTCTACTTTTATTGTTAAAAGAGATATTTGATAAATTTATTTATCTGAATTTTTTTTAAATGCAATATTTAAAATTGAATATTGCGTAATTTAGTCGACCCAAAAACACTAAATTGGATCAGAGCAAATCGCCTTCAATAGTATAACGAATAGCACAATTAAGTGCAACTTGGGATCAGATCCCAATCACGGAGGAATTAAAAAAGTCGCGACTGGTTGTTGTTGATGCGCCTTAAAAAACTCTATTAATGGTAGTTTCTCCATCACGACATCTCCACTTAAAAGTTATATCGCTCTTATAATGGGAGGGTATTTCTAAATACATACATGGATCGCTCAACCAGTTAGATCCAACATAATCTAAAACATCAGGTGCTTGCATATGCAGATTACATATGATTAATTGGACTAAATAGCAACGAAGTGAAGTAAATACTTGATCCGATTTTTGAGTTTTCAGCTTCTGTTGAACTCCAGATCAATCAGTCCGAAACAAAATACAGGCTCTCTGGTTATAATGGCACAAGAGATCTTAGTAGTTCTACACTTTTGAGAAAATGAGAAGGTTCAAATAGTTGGGCTCTCTTATCGCTCACGATAACAGTGTAGGTAAGGATATTAAAGTGCGGCCGGCAACTTGCAGTTGTTTGTTTGTATACTCTAAGCTCACTACTAAAATCTAAACAAGAAAATCAAGTGATGTGAACCTGAAGCTTTATAAAGCGTTGATCAGGTCCGTTGTTATGTATGGATGTGAAAGTTGGACGCTGACGGTAGGCGCAAAGGTCGTTACAGGTGGCGATGGCTCCACGGTGTAGAATACGATTTAGCTTCTTCAGATTGTCTAAGACAGTATAAATATCAAGCTCAGGATCAAAACCGTTGGAGCCATAATGTTGGCACAGTAAGGGCCAGTAATAGCCTTTAAACACTGTTAATAATAATAGTAATCTAAAATATAATAAATGAAACTTACCAAATTGGTAATTTTGTTTATTCAACTCTTCTTGGGTTTTGTTATAATTCAATGACTCAAGTCAGAATAGACAAGGTTTCCAAATTTCGATATTCAAGCATATTCTATATCCAGGCAAAAATTTAAGTAATGTCAAAACGTGTTTAGTACAGTTGGTTAATTTGCGTAAAATGATTTTGTATTTAGGCCATGATCAATAAGAAATAAACACTAGGCATTGTTATGTCAATACCGAGCTCCCGTCTTCTTTGTATGCATCTATATAATAATAAAACCGCAATTTGCTAAACATGTAAATTTAATTATTAATTAGCTAATCCGCTATAAAAGAAAATTCAATTAATCTCAAGGCGCATCTTTTGTATAGCTTATATAGAAAAAATACAGATTAGAATTTCTGTAATTCAAAACTATTTATAATTACACTATTATTTCTCTTTATTTTATTGGTATGCTGTATATATTAGGTATGTATATATAGTAAGAAAGAAGATAGATTGGAATTTTATTGCTGCCCTTAAACTAATCATAACAGAACATCAACAAAAAAAAAATGCTACGGTTTCTTTTTGTTGTTTGGCTGGCTGCGGCTGCTGCTACCGCTGCATGTAGGTGTACATAAATTTCCACTCAGTATTAACTAGTTCTAAACTAGTATAGTATATTTTTTTTATTAAAAGAAAGTTAAATGTGACATTCACAATAAAGCTAAGTTTTGTACATAAGTATTTAATATTTATAGATTTTGTATATAAAATTCTATTTTATTGTTGTTATTTTTATTAACAACGAGGTGGATTACAAATCAAAAATTTATACAGTATATAGATTCGTTATATGATGTAATCCATCGTATATGGTAACTTGTGTATATTGTATATTACGCGCGAGTAATCGAAAACAACAACAAATCAATTGTCTATGTATGTATTAATATACTCACACACAATATACATAGATTACAACTATATGCACTTAACTATGATTCAACTAACCAATTATTACAAACCTCACGTATTAGTGTATATGCAGTTAGACTTGTATATTTGTTGTTTTGCGGCTTGTTATTCTGTATATAGAGGAGAAATTCAATTGAATATAATTTTTGTATCTAGTTTTTCTATTGTGTCCCCCATATGTTTACGTTTTTATCTAATGCAAATCTAACATTAATACATTCCTAATTTAAATCTTATTTATAAATTATTCTTAATTATATTTAATTTTCTGGAAATTATTTTTAGTTGTAGCGGATATTGACAATTTACTATTTTATTCATGCATACCAATGTGTGCTGTTAAGCTGGAGTTGCATTTCTATATAGTTTTTGAGTACATAGCTATATACATATATACTTAGTTGAAAATACCGCTTGTTGTTTTATTTTATTTTTTTGAATTTCAATGGCAAGTTTTTTTTTTTAATCACGTGGGATTCATACGTGTTTAAACTAAGGTAATAAAATTTCTGCATCCCATGGCAACCTGCGAGAATCACATAAATATTTCTAGCAAATAAGTAGAAGTTCTGGCCTGAGTATTTTGTTAAATCTACACTCGAAATCTACATATATAGATTCTCGTATATAGCAATAAGCAAACATTTTTTGCAAAATTATCATATTCGGAAAATTTAAATTTAAAATTTTTTTTTTTTTTTTTTTTTCAATTTTATTTAAATATTTTAAATAAACAATTATTACAATCTAGTCACCTGGACTAATGAGCAATTTTATTCTAACTTAATTTACTATGTTGTATTAATCTATGGCTTCTTCCCACTGGTGTTCCATAGTGTCTGATAAATTGAATTAAACCACGTCGTTATTGTGGGTTTTGGATCAGCATTACGCTGTTTACACTAGCAATTACACCAGCTCAAAAGGTTTAGTTCGTTTGAGCCTGCGTACAATATCTGTGTTGTTTAACAGCTTAGTTGCCTCAGTGTTAACATGTTGTTCGAGCCTTTGCCTATGTCTCAGTGCAGTTTTTTGGATTTCCTTTGAAACAGTGTCCACTTTAAGGTCCCTATGGAGGTCTCTGTTTCTAACATACCATGGTGCATCAACGATGTTCCTTAATACTTTGTTTTGAAATCTTTGGATGATTTCCACGTTGCTCTGTTTGGTACAACCCCAAAGTTGGATACCATAAGTCCAAACCGGTTTTAAAATTTGTTTATATAATAGAAGTTTGTTGTATGTTGATAGACCGGAGCTCCTTCCTATCAGCCAATACATCTTTCTATATTTAAGCCCTAGTTCTTCACTTTTCTTTTTGACGTGTGCTTTCCATCGTAGTTTTGCATCTAGTGTCATGCCAAGGTACTTAGCCGTGTTGGCATACGGTATTATTTCTTGATTAATTGTAACCGGAATATGTTCGAGTCGTTTGTTTGTAAAATTGATGTGAACTGATTTAGTTTCGTTAAGTTTAATTCGCCATCTTTTGGTCCAGTTATGTATTTGAGTAATAGCCAACTGTAAATTCTGTGTTGATTCTTCGTTGCTATCTCCAACAGCTAGGATTGCCGTGTCATCAGCAAAGGTCGCCACAGTGTTGTTTTCTAATACAGGGAGATCATTAGTGTACAAAAGGTATAGGACCGGACCTAATACACTGCCCTGCGGTACTCCTGCCTTGATTTCTTTCAATTCAGAATAGGAATCATCTAATTTTACTCTAAAGAATCTATCTTTCAAGTATGATTCTAATATTGTAGTGAATTGCATTGGTAGTACAGTTCTTAACTTATAGTTAAGTCCTTCATGCCAAACTTTATCAAAGGCCTGTGCAACGTCTAAGAATATCGTTGAGCAGACTTTTTTCTCCTCTAATGCTCCTTCAATAATATTAGTTATTCTGTGTACTTGATCTAATGTTGAGTGTTGGTTGCGAAAACCGAACTGATGATTTGGAATCAGGTTTTTCCTCTCAATTATCGGATTTAGCCTTTTCACTAATAACTTCTCAAAGAGTTTAGACATAACTGGTAATAGTGATATTGGCCTGTATGATCCAGTTTTGTGTGGTGGTTTCCCAGGTTTCGGAATCATAATTACTTCTGCAATTTTCCAGAGGCTGGGTACATATTTCAATCGAAAGGCGCCATTTATAATATTGGTGAGCTTTAATAGTGCTTTCCTTGGTAGTTCTTTTAAAATTTCTGCTGTGATAAGGTCATAACCCGGCGCTTTTCTCGGATTCATATTTGTTTTTATCTCATACATGACTTCTTTTGGTGTTGCTCGTAGGATTTCGTCACTTTCCTGTACAACCTCTTCAGTTATTATTTCAGCTTCCAATGATTGGTCATCATGTGGTTCAAATATTTTTTCCAGGTATTCAGCAAAATTTCGTACTTTATCTTCGTTATTTCTGGCCCATTTGTTATCTTCTGTTCTGATTGGAGGAATCTGCATTATTGGCCTTTTAATTCTTCTGGTTGCTCTCCAGAGAGAATAATCAGTACTAGTATCATTAGATAATTTTCTGAGGTAGTTACTGATAGATTCGTCTTTCAAATCTTTGATTTCCCTTTTAAGTAGCTGAGTTAGATTGTTTAGCTTAGTTTTATCTTGAGGGGCTCTAGTTTGTTGCCATATTCTCCTTGCCCTTCTTTTTTCTGCCAAGAGCTCTCTAATTTCTCTAGGGTAGTTGTTTCCCTTAATTTTCTTTTTAACTTGAGGTGTGTTTTCCCAAGCTGACTGCTGTATGTCACATATGAACTTGTGAACTTCGTTTTCTAATTGCTCCTCACTCCTTAGCGGAACCATTAAGTTAATTTTTCTTTCTAACGATAGTCTAAAGTATTCCCAATTTGTGTGCTTATTTACTAAACTGGGATAGCTTTCTTTTTGAATGATCCTTTCACTTAATGTCAAAAGTATTGGGGAGTGATCAGAGCTTAAGTCAATACTTTCATCTATATGTATATAATTTACAGATATATTTTTCACTATAAAGAAATCAATTAGATCTGGTATTTTATTTGGATCAGTTGGCCAGTAGGTCGGTTTACCATTTGATAAGGCTTCACAACCGTATTTTCTGATAGCATTGAGGAGTTCTTTCCCTTTGGTTGTTGTTAGTCTAGAACCCCAGTGGATATTTTTTGCATTAAAATCTCCTCCAATTACAAATCTTTTCCCTAGTTTACTGAAAAATTCAAGATAATCTTTTTCTTTTAGAGAGTATTTCGGTGGGCAGTAAATTCCAATAACACTAATAGAGTTATTTTTGGTCTTGATATTAACAGCTGTTGCTTGTATTTGTTCTGTTTCATATTTTAATTCCTCGAAGTGATTAATGCTATTTCTAATTATAACAGCACTACCTCCCTTGGCAGTATTTCCCGGGTGAATAGTGTGATATGTTTTATAATTTCTAAATTTGATAATTGATTGTCTAGTGAAGTGAGTTTCAGAGATGAGACAGACATCGATTTTCTCTGCGTCCAGAACCATTTGCAATTCCTGTTGGTGTTGCTGGAGTCCATTGGCATTCCAGCATAAAATTCTTAAGTCGTTAGACATGGCTTTGTTTAGGGATGGCTCCCTTAGTACTGTATTCTAGTTTCTGTAATCGCTGATCAAAAGTATTAAGTTTGCTTAATATCAGCTTAAGCGTTTGATTTATGTCGTCTGTTTGAGGAGTTTTTTGTTTGTTTTCGTTACTCATCATTACTTGAGCGTAAGTTTTTTTGCCCACTTCTCCTTGAGAGGCTATCAACGATTCACGCCTTAACTCTCCTTTAAATGATTCAGGCCTGTTTATTCTAACAGTTTGCTTCTTTATTACATTTGTATTTTTAGCATGCATGTTTTTATTTTTGATGTTTTGCAATTCAATAGCAACACTGCATCCTCTGTAGTTAGCTGGATGGTTTTCTCCACAATGTACGCATCTAGGCTGTACATCTGTGGGTTTGACACAATCTCTAGTATGGTGTTTACCTAGACATTTGACACACCTGGGGTCTTTGTTACAGTATTTTTGAGTATGTCCATATGCTTGACTTTTTTTAAATTTAAAATGAAATTCTAATAGTGCGAACAGCTCTTGAAGTAATAAATTACTACTATTGGTGATTTTAATATCAAAACGACCTCACTGTGTTAACAAAGTCCAAAGTGTTCCAGTCTTTTTTTAGAAGTACTAATGGAGCGTGGATTACTGGTTCGAAGAATATTGGAATTTTTATAATTTTCTTAATCTGCTAATTTTACACGATGTAGTTAAATAAAGTTTGCACTGAATCTTTCATTCACAATTTAATATTTAAATTAAAATTTTGTAATAACGAGTGTCGTCTTGCAGTCGAGCAACAAAATATAGCCCATAGTAAAGTACAACAACGTCTCACAATCACGAGGAACAAGGGTGCTCTTGCTAGGAGGGCAGCTAAGCGGATTAGTAGACGGAAGAAGCGAGGATGGTGGAAAGCCCAGGTTCTGAAAGTACAACAGCTCAGCAATGAGCGCAGTTCGCTTAATTTCTTTAAAGGAATTACCGGATTGCCACCATACTTTCTCTCTGTGTCAATATCGACGCAGTACTCGACGCATAGAGTGAACATTTTACCGACTTGCTTGGTGTTCATCATGATCACAGACTGTTGTTGAGTCACCTCTAAAACAGACTGCTATGATTCGGAGTGAGTTTCAGCGAGCCGAGTTGTTAACTCAGTGAGAGGCCAATAATGCCCTATATACTGTTTATTATTATTAAATGTTTAAAATTTGTGGAATTTTAAAATTTAAAACATGCTTGAGAATTTCATTGAGTTGCGATTCGATTGATCAAATTTCAAATTATACCGATCACAATTCAAAATTAAAATGTTGAATTAAAATGTTTAAAATGCACTCATCATTATCGTTTCTGCTTTCTTTACCTTCGTCATATCCGGCCTCTTCATCCATCTCTCCCCCTCCATTCTCATAATTTCCCATTATTACTACTTACAAAAAAATATTACATTAGCATAATTTTAAAATTTATACAGGGATGAGTTCTATACATGATCTACTCTAGTACAAAAACAAAATTATAGCAAAAATACAAAAATCAGTGGTTAATAAACACATTGGTCCAAATAATTAATTCTGTAGATGGAACAACAATATTTTTGTTACATTCGTGGGGACGTACCCATCGATCCCTGAGGTCTAATCCAACTGGGCAACAACTAACAAAAATAATCCGATTATTTATTTATTTAAAAAAAATGTATTGAATTTGAAAATTTGGTATAGGTAAATGCGAAATTAAGTTTTAACATCTTTGAAATGGTAGATTCCAAGAATATGGCCCTGATCATCAGCTACCTCGCATGACACATTTCCAATAATATGTGTTATTTTAGCTTTTATGACTTTCGGAGCCAATTTTGCCGAATAAGAAGCTGCATTGCTTAGTGAAAAAATGTTCACAAAAATATTCTGCCCAACATGAAACTTAGGTGGACGACTTTGTAAATTGTCCGGAGTATGGGCTTTAAACTGTGCTTTAGCAAAATTCTCACGAACCTTTTCGGACAACCTATATAATTCATCGGATTTATGCTCGAGTAGCATATAATTGCCTGTGGATGAGTACACATCACAACTCATACAAAGAACCTTGCATTATAGGATGTTGTCGGAATACTGCGAAACCTGTCGATTCATGAATAGTAAGGCCTGTGTAACTGCAGTGAGATGATTGTCCCAGGTTTTATGGTCCTCGCCAATATTCGCGCGTATTGAAGCCAACACGGTTCTGTTAACCCGTTCCGAGGCATTATTCTGAGAAGAATACTTGGCTGTAAATATGTGGGATACACCATATTTTTTTAGTAAATTTTGAATGGTATGACAAACAAATAGTAGTCGCCCGTTATCAGTTACAATTGTTTCTAGAACTCCGAACATCAAAAATATGTTCTTTTCTAGAAACGCACCGCTCGAGTTATCATGATCTTAGAGTAGTGGTCTACAGCTATCAAAATAGACGAGTTTCTCACGTGCGTCCTAGGGTATGGTCCCAGAAAGTCTAAATAGACTCTTTGAAAAGGTCTAAATGTATTAGGCAGAGAACTAAGGGGTGGTCGTAGAACGTGATTAGGAGCCTTAATACACTTACATGTATTGCATGCTGCTATTCATTTACGAATATCTTTTGCCATGTTAGGTCAAAAGAAATAACGCTTCAACAGTTCCGCCGTCTTGTGGCTGCCTAAATGTGCAGATGTGGGAGGGGAATGGACCGATTCAATCAAGGCTTGTTGAAGCAGTTCCGGAATAACCAACTTCCACTCTGGTGTATCCGATTCTCCATCCAAGCAGTTGTTTTCCGTTGATTACGATAGCTGAGTTGAGTTTGTGTGACATATATTCAATTGGCCTATCTTGTCCATCATCAGTTTTTTTAAATAATACAGAACCTACCCGGGTTGAACTAACGTCGCATTGAATAAAAAACCGTTTACTAATGTCGGCTGTTGTAAGCGTTCGTTTTAAATTTTCGAATGCTCAGACCATACGAATTTTTGATTCTTCTTAAGCAAATTTGTTAACAGCGTAGAAAGTGAGGAATATTGGTCAATAAATCGCTTGTACCAACCACAGATACCTAAAAATCTCCTCACCTGACGTACCGTTTTTGGCACTGGATATAATGGCTCTTACCTTCTCCGGATTGGGTCGCAAAGTGCCCCCACCCACCACATGACCAAGATAATCAGTTTCTCTCAGTAAAAATTTACTCTTTTGCACATTAATGGTGAGACCCACTGCGACTAACCGAGATGCTACATCGGCTAGAAGAGACAGATGCTCCTCAAATGTGGAGGTTGCACTGAGAAAATCAGCGAGATATACGAAAACTCGGTCATGCAAATGGTGTGGGATCACTCTGTTCATCAAACGGCATAAGATGATAAAGCGGGCATCCTAGCACGGTAAAAACTGTTTTTTCCATTGACTCGGGGTCTAGTGGAACCTGCCAGAACGCATCCTTTAAGTCAATACTGGACATGAACTGCGTTCTATCCAGTCGACTGAGCAAACCATCTATGAGCGGTAAAGGCTAAGTTTAAGAACGTCTAGGCATAGTCGTACTTTCCCATTGGATCTTAGAACTCTAGTAATGAGCGAACACCATGGACTGTTACTCTCCTTAATTACCCCTAAAACCAACATACGATCCAATTCCAAATATATTTGGTTTTGACCGCAGGCGACACAGAGAAAACAGGCTGTTTGATTGGGGTAGCGTCATCCGTGTCTATTTAATGTGTAATTGATGTTCTTCCAAGTCCAAGTTCCTCCGAGCTAGGAAACAGATTAATTATATGTTGAGCTCTTGCTAGTTGATTATTATTCAATACGTGATATTTGGGATTCGTAGTAACCATCTTATCCGAATTAGTATCTGTTATTTCTGCGATTAGTGTAGGTCTTAAATTAAACATAGTCCAAAAATCATATACCAGATATAATTCCGGCACTACAAATAACTGTATTTTGAGGGATTTCCTGTTATATATGATGGGTATATAAAGTATCCAAACACCGACTGTTTTCCACCGTTTGCCGTTTGTACACATGTAGATAGAGGATAGAACCGAAGTTTATGCTGCTCAATAAACTCGATACAATATCGAGTAAACCTCGCATTTCAGTTCCGGTGACATTTACCAATGCGTAAGGACGGTTATCTGAAAGATCCTCTGCACTCGTCACTGAGGCAAACGTGGATTTGGCTAATTTTTTATTCAGTAGTTTCTTAATACGGAAATACTTAATGGATCTACGCTTATGATTATATATGGGGATAGTTTCAGAATATGTTAACGAATTTGAAATTTTTGAAGTATTTATTGGCGCTGTAACATCTCATAAAAATGTTGTATTCGGCCTGGGTGGTACTGGTGCTGGCAGCTGGAAATGAGGATTCCCAGGGATTCTCATTCCCGACTGGGGGTTTTCCGGCCTCCAATTACACTTAGCACAGAATGGTATATTATTTTGAAGCGGTTGACCACAGTACCAGCAAACTACCGGTTGTCTCATGTTTGATGAATAGTTTTGATACAGGTATGGTACAGAGTTCTGTGCTCCGCTATGGTGGAGGCATATTGTAGTATCCTGACGTAGTAGGATAATTGAATGATTGAGGTTCTGATTGAACTGAGATTCCATTGATCGGGATTTACAAAATTTTTAATTTAACTTCTACAAATTTGTGAAATACAAAATTGTGATAACATTCTCTATCATGAAATGCTCTTATCGCCTAATTATTCTGGTTCCTCTACAATTTCATCATACATAGAGTTCGCTGTAGACGAGGATTGTCTTTCCACATATATTGGCCTAACAGACATAGTTGTAAATTCAAACGATTAGTAAAGAGAATGAAAGAGTGGGTACTCTTACAACTCTTACTCTTAGTAACTTACAATAAAGTGGCTAGCACTTATAGCTCTATTTGTTGCACACAAATATCAAGATTAATATTGCATTCCGATCGACAGTGTAGGCTGATCAAATTGTTTTTAAGAGGATAAGCTGATTTCAATCGATGGAGCAACATGTATTTTGACAACGGGGTGTTAGTGTGAGTCTAATTTGTTGACGACATTCCAATATCATTTGGCCTTATTGATACAGTCAAAAATTTAGAATATTGTAACTAACTTGAAGGGACAGAATATATTCAAATAAACTTAAATTCAACCAAATATGATTGAATTTTATTAGTGATTGAAATTACATTTCAATTTAAATTTAGAAATTTAGATGACCTAACTATAAATTGAATAAGTTGAAAAAACTGTAATGTATAGATTTATATAATTCCTGGCAATTTTATAAAATGGTAAATTTCTAATGGTTTGGCATAAGAAGTTCACAAAATATACAGGCTCTAGAATTTGTATAAAAATTAAGTCGGAATTTGTATTTAATGGTGAATAATTTATGTCCTTCACTTATTGTTTTCATTCAATTAAATTCACTAACGCCAACTCTCATAGTCTCATCAGACTTAGTTGTACTGTTCATGTGGACCATTTCTGGATGGATGAATTCCAAAATTCAAGCTTTCAAAATTTTAATATATTTCAAATTGTGTTAGATATTTTCAAATCACATTGCTCACACAAAACTAATAATTAAAATTGTAAAGTAATGAATGGATGATTTATTTTTCACGACTTCCGTAGTACTTAATAATATTCAAAATAAAATTTGTGACTGAGTTTATAACTCTTGAATTATATGTATATTGAGACAATCGCCCTGTTTTGTTCAAATCGGCTGATTGAATAATTGAGACTCTTAATATACATACATACATATATGTATGTCACAATAGGCCGCATCTTTAAATTAATATGCAAATTATTGTTTCTTTATTAAACACACACACACACACCTACATCGTTTTGATATTAGTCACACGTATAAAATCACAAGAATGTGACTAATCCAGAATATGGAACCGCACAAAATTAATTTATCAAGATTTTATGTCGCCGTTGTTTTTGGATTGTGGTGTATATATGTATATTACATATAAATACGCCACTTGAGTGAAACACTTAACACCAACACACACAGTACGTATTATTACGTTATTTTTGCTACGCAGTAGGACTGGAATGTTATGAAATCGCGTTGGGAGGTGGTCGTCTCTAAGGTTAAAATAGTTTTAATAGATAAATTTAGAAACAATTGATGGGAATCAAAATTGAATGATTTGCACGAAAAAAACGGCAGTTACGAGGAGACAACGAAATTGATACGCTCAAAAGATTTTCATGTATTTCCAAAGTCGTACACAGCAATTTATGATTCATTTCATGAATGTACGATAAATCATTTAACGATTAAATTATTAAATTGAAATGTTATTGTCGAAAATGAAAAAAAAAATGACGGAAGTTGTAATTTTAATTAATTTAATTAAACAATTAAAAGTTATAAATATTTATTTTTTTTTATTTTTAGGAAATGGTAACAGCAAAAGATCCGCCATTACACTATCTTACAAAATTGAGAACGTATTTAGATCCAAAGGCATCGCGAAGTCATAGGGTAAGTAAACAATTTATATTAAATTATAGAGCAGTAGAGTTTCTAACTTGATGGCATTATGAAGGAACATGTGTCATAGTTACATTCGTAACTGATACTGAAAATAAAATTTAATCATATCTGCCGAGCTACATACATGTGTTCGAAAGAATATGACCTAGTTCCATTAATCCCACTATTTCGTATTCGTAATCTTAGCGTAAAATCAAAATCTTATTCTAATGGTTTGCTGAAGATCAAACATACATACAGGAATAATCGAATGACTTCATACTTCATCAAACGGAATTCAATTCAATTTTGAAATACGAGTACATACATATTTCTTTTAATTTAAAGCTAATGGATTGTTAAATCATTACGCGAATAATGTGTACTATAATAATGCTAACTATTAATTCGTCTTTGGTTTAACAGCGAACGAAATTGTCATCGAATAATAACAATAATAATTCAGTATTTAAAGGCCATTACTGGCCCCTTACTGCATCAACAATCTGGCCCCAACTGTTTCGATCCTGGGCTAAGTCTTCATACTGTCCTAGACAATCTGAAGAAGGCAAGTCATTCTCTACACCGTGGAGCCATCGTCGCTTGCAACGACCTCTGCGCCTACCATATGGTGGCTCTCCTTTCAGAGATCGCTGCACAATTCGTTCCGGATCAGCACGCAGAACGTGACCGAGCCAGCGTACTCGCTGAGTTCTTATTTCATGCACAATATCGGGGATCTTCATCAGATCTCTGATCTCGAAATTGTACAGAGCTCGGTATGTGCCATCTATTTCGCGTGTTGGGCCGTAAATCACACGCATGACTCTTCTCTCAAATGTAAGGAGCCATTTCTCGCACTCATCCGTCAGCGCCCAACTTTCACATCCAGACATAACACATTACATTCACATCCTGCTTTGTAAAGTTTCAGCTTCACGGCACTTGATAGGTGTTTCGATTTTAGCAGTGGCCTTAGAGGATACAAAGTACGGCTGCCAGCCGCATTTTAATATCCTCACCCACACTGTTATCGTGAGTGATAAGAGAGCCTAAATATTTGAACCTCCTCACTTCTTCAAACGTGTAGTGGACACTACTAAAATCTGGTGTTCTGTTATTGTCCCTATAACCTGAAATCATGTATTTCGGTTTGGACTCATTGCTCTGGAGTCCGACAGAAGCTGAAAACTCTACAAGCGGATCAAGTATTTCCTTCACTCCGTTGCTATTCAGTCCAATCACGCATATGTCATCTGCATATGAAAGCACCTGATTGGACTGCCGATATAAGATGTTGCTCTGAAGTGTTTCAGTTTTACGAAAGATGTACTCCAACATGAGATTGAAGAGTATCGGGGACAGAGCGAGACTTTTTTCACAGAACAAACGCTACCACCTTTACTGTTATTTCAAGTTATTTCCTCAGCCCGATTGAAAATAATGATCAGGGGTCAGTAACTCGCTTTATCCTAAAAATGGATTTTAAAAAAAAAAACTATTTGATTGTCACTCACTATTAATTAATATATCTACATTAGTTTTAATTTCCATCTAGATTCTAGACAATATATAATTATTTTTTAAACAAGTCACCCAACTAAACTTTTTAACGAATTTTGTTATTTTTCTATTTTCAGAAACGTAAAATAGTCGGTGAATCAACGTCCACACAAGTGCTGCGGGATCTCGAAATTTCTTTGCGTACAAATCACATAGAATGGGTTAAAGAATTTCTTGATAGTGAGAATCAAGGTTTGGATGCTCTAGTGGATTATTTAAGTTTTCGTCTGCTAATGATGCGCCACGAACAAAAACTGAAAGAAGAAAATAAACTATTGAACGAAAATAATTTAAATAATAGTTCAGAACTAAACAGTGATATTGGTGGACACACAAGTTGTGTTAATAATCGTTTAGGTGGTACAACGAGTGGTTTACCAAGTGACAATCATAATTACAATTCAAATAATTCTATCATGCAAACGCAGAGACCACGCCTAAACGATTTAATCGATAGTCCAAGTTTAAAACGTCGATCACGGCATATAGTAAAATTGAATATGGGCACGTCGACCGATGATATTCATGTGTGTATCATGTGTCTACGTGCGATTATGAACAATAAGTATGGTTTTAATATGGTGATCCAGCATCGCGAAGCAATAAATAATATCGCACTTAGTATTATCCATAAATCGTTGCGTACAAAAGCGCTCGTACTAGAATTATTAGCTGCTATTTGCTTAGTTAAGGGGGGCCATGAAATTATTTTGGCCGCATTCGATAATTTTAAAGAAGTTTACCAAGAGTCGAAACGTTTTTCAACTTTAATGACATATTTTATGAATTATGAAATTTTTAATATTGACTTTATGGTCGCTTGTATGCAATTTGTTAATATTGTGGTGCATTCAGTCGAAGATATGAATTATCGTGTCCATTTACAATACGAATTTACATCGCTTGGCTTGGATGACTATTTAGAGAAATTAAAATTAACCGAGTCTGAGGAGTTGCATATACAAATCTCAGCCTATTTAGATAATGTATTTGATGTTGCCTCGCTGATGGAGGATAGTGAAACAAAGACATCAGCATTGGAACGTGTACAAGAGTTGGAGGATAATTTAGGACGTGCCTTAGATCGACAAACCGAAATCGAACGAGAATATTTATATAAATTAGCCGAAATTGATACAGAAATGCAAAATTTAAAGCATGAACGTGATGAGTTGATTCAATTGAAGGATTCGTATGAAAATGAGATAAAATTATTGAAGAATGTGTTACAGGAAAATCAGCAAGAGTTGAATAATACAAAAAATCAAATAAATAATTTTAGTAATAGCGATAGTAATCAAAATAAATTATTGAATAGTGGTATTAGTAATAATAATAATAATACAATTAGTGTTAATAATAATAAAGTTCCTCATGAAAATACAACAATACCAGCGGCCCCAATTCCACCACCGCCTAGCATGATGATGCTTAATAATTTCAATTCAAATTCCTCGACATCATCATCAACCATATCGCCACTATCACAAATTAACAACACTAGTGACAGTAGTGGTGTAAATAATTTAGATTTAAATAGAAATTCAACTATGAAACCAAATCAACCACCAGCACCACCACCAATCATACCATTACCTCCGTCATTTACAAGTCCCATGGCACCACCAATGGCTGGTTTAATGCCAGCGCCCGATGGTGCAATGACCATAAAACGTAAAGTACAAACAAAATATAAGTTGCCTACATTGAATTGGGTCGCTTTAAAACCAAACCAAGTAAGTATTTAGAAAATGCACACGAATATTATAACCATGTATAATCCATTTCAATTTTCAATTTCACAGGTTAGAGGAACAATATTCAATGAACTAGACGATGAGAAAATTTATGTTCAAATCGATTTTCTTGATTTTGAGGAAAAATTTAAAATCGGTTTTGGAGGGGGTCTTGTCAACGGCTCAACCGATGGATGCGATGGTTTAAAATCGTTCCCCAGTAAACGTATCAAAGTGCCCGAAAATATATCACTACTCGATCACAATCGATTACGTAATACAGCGATATTCTTGAAGAAATTAAACACTTCGATTGATACGGTGGTCAAATCGATCAATAATCTAGATTTAAAATCACTGTCACTCGATAAAGCCGAAATATTACAAAAGCTTGTGCCAACCGATGAGGAAACCAAGGCGTACCGCAAATATGTAATCGACAAAAAGGATTTAAATCAATTAACCGATGAGGATAAATTTATGTACCAGTTGACTAGGGTCGAACGAATATCGACGAAATTGTATATAATGCACTATATGGGCAACTATTACGAAAATTTGAATTGTATTAATCCGCAAATTTATGCCATCAAAAATGCGTCCAACTCACTTAAATCGTCATACAAATTTAAACAGTTACTCGAAATTATTTTAGCGTTTGGTAACTACTTGAACAGTAGTAAACGCGGGCCGGCATACGGATTTAAATTGCAGAGCTTAGATAATTTACTGGATACTAAGTCAACGGACAAAAAAACATGCCTGCTGCATTATATTACGTCGACGGTGCGACAAAAGTTTCCCGAACTATTAAATTTTGATACGGAGCTATATTGTATTGAGGAGGCGTCACAATTTTTACTCGAGAATATAACAACGGATTTAACCGAGTTAGAAAAGGGAATGAAAGCAGTTAAACAAGAAGTGGAGGTTGGATCGAAAGGGGTACAAATTCATATGCTTAAAGAATTTTTACATAATTCGGAGGATAAATTGAAGAAAACGCAACGTGATGCAAATATAGCTATGGTAAGTAATTTATGAGTTTCTGGATTTTAATAATTTTAATAAATTTTTTTATCGATTACAGTCGGCATTTAAAGAATGTGTAGAATATTTTGGTGAAACATCACGAAACACCGATGCGAACACATTTTTCGCTTTAATAGTTCGATTTACAAAAGCTTTTAAGGTACAGTCACTAGATATAATTTGTGATTAATTTTTTATATCTTTTTTTATTCTATCAATTCTATGTTTTTATTATTATTTTTTTGCCTAATTTTCTAATTTTTCAATTTGCGTTTAATATGTATAATATGTTGGTGTGAACTGTTTATAAAACACAATTGTATTATTTTCAAATAATTTTAAATAAAATAATGAAATTTTAAAGGCGTCCGACCAAGAAAATGAACAGAGGAGGCGCTTGGCACAAGCGGCTGCTTTGGCAATGGATAAGAAAGAAAATGGTGATTTAAAACAGAATCGGCTATCGAAAAAACAGCAACAGGTAAGAATCTATGTTATTTATTTGCTTACACAAGTAATAGTTGGTGTATCTGCTAAAGTATAGGGATTTACAATACTACGCTAAAAAAATACTAAATTTAGGTTTATGCCTCCAAAAACTACAGTAATGAAACTCGAAATTCACAATTTAAAAAATTCTAAATTTTTGGCTTCACGTTCTACATATCTTAAAATCTCACATTTTTAAATTCTTAAATTTGTAATTGTTCTATCAGTCGTAAAATGGCCTATTAAAAGTTTTCTCATAACTTAAAAGTTACAGAAAAAATATTCTGAAGTGTGGCGAAAAAGCAATAGAATCGTGGGTATAATTCCAGCATTGTACAACTGCTCCATTTGCAAATATGAAATATATATTCTAACTGAAGAAATCCAATTTCAGAAAGCTGGACTAAGTATATGCTCTTATCTTCAATGAGTTTTATTTGTAAAAAATGTTTTGGATCTGTCAATTTCCGTAATTGCAATTGGTTGAGCATTTCTTGGTTGAGCACTTCTTTTTCGTGTATCCGAATCAAAAGGCTTCCTAAGTAAAATACTACTATCAACTTTCTTAAGCTTTTATATAACTAAGGCAATGAACGTTTACCAGAACAATTAAAAAATGTAACCATCCCTAAGACGTTTAATAGTTTTCTTTTGAATTTCTTAATTTTTTCACTTATTATGAACCAGTTTATTATTATTTGAAATATTCGGATAGTTGCTTCGAAATGGACGCATTCATTCTGTTTTTGTATATTTTCAGGAGGCTGTCATAAATGAATTAAAAAGTAAAACAACGGCTGTACGTGAAAAGAAATTACTTCATCAGGATGAGGTATACAATGGTGCTTTAGAAGATATATTACTTGGCCTAAAATCAGAACCATATCGACGGGCCGATGCTGTACGACGTAGTCATCGACGGCGCATCGATAGTAATCGTTTATCAAAAAATTTGGAAGAATTACAATTATAAAATTTAGAAAGAGAAGTGAATTTATTAATATAATCTCGCACAATTTTATTTTTTTTAAATTAACTAACGTACTATTTAGGCTTTTAGAAAAAAAATCTCGCGCATGTGATACCTTACGAAAAAAATTGGAAATTAAATTATTTTAAAGGGGCGCAAAATTTACTAAACGATTTTCACATCATATTTTTTTATATAACAGTATATTTTTTTTGTTGTAAATAGGGAGTAATTCTAATATACTCGTATAATATATTTTAATTTTAAATAATAGACACACATGACATGACACTCTAGTATTTTATATAATAAATGTATAGTTAGGTATATACAAAAGACTAAAATTGAAAGTAAATACGGACACCAGCAACATTTTTACATTCGAATATTTTTTTTTATTAATTATATATTCATATATAATGATAATTTAACTAATTAATTAAATAAGATTTTTTTTATAAATGTCCTGATATGAATTAGCGATGTGGGATATTAGATGGAAAGAATTGTGTAGTGACAAGCAATTTAATATGTAAAATTTTGTTATTTTGGAAATGTACCATGTTGATTTGATGATAAATAGATATGTATACTATTATTTATATATAAATTATGTGTTTTAAATTTGTTTGAGCTTTACGAAACGAGTACTGAACTATATATACAATTTTATCGGACAAAATATTTTCGCTTGGATTGGGTGTCACAGTTGAATAATAACATTGTTTCTAGTGCATTAGGTATTGATGGATATTAATAATCCTACATTTGTTTATCATTAAATTCCAACAAATATTAATATACATTTGTTTTAACCTTGTTTTCTTAAATTCTGTGATATAATATAATGTAATTGTTAGAAAAAAACAGAGTTTTATAGATATTATATTCGACTATTATATTCGAATGAATTACGCATGAAACGTGCCTCGCGGATGAATGTTACTGCTTTGCTGCCTTATTTTACTTACATGACAGGTCCATACTATTTCTCAAATCACAAAGGTAAACAAAAAGGCTCTGAAATTAAAATGTAGTCACGAAAATTAAAACTAATTTAGTTACTGTTATAAAATGTAAATTGTGAATTATTTATTTAAATATATACGGTAATCTTTAACCGTTTCCAATATAATATCCCGCTCAGCGCCTCGTAAGTGAATAAAGTTTTCATACTGCTGATGAAAATAAACTCCATCGAGCTGATTATACACCTGAAATATACAAAATAAAAACATTTCGATTTTAATTGACAATGGCATTATTTACACCTACCAGAAAATCCTTCAATCCAACCGTGTTCATCGAAATCGCCATAAACTGATGAAACTTATCGTACAGAAGTACTAACTGAAAAGGCCGTTTAGCCATTGACGTCGGATATACGAGTGAATTCATTGATTCCGGATCCGTATTATACTGCAGAAGACAATATAATATACAATCAGCTTCCTCGCTTGTTATAAATTGGTTCTGAGAAATAAATAAAATAGTTAATATTACAGTAAGCGTTTGTATTATGTTGTATGTATGTATGTATAAACCTCTGTCATATTCACCAAAGCTAATATAGCGCATAAATACGGTTTTGGTATATTTTCGATGGCAGTGTAATCCAATTGATCCGATGCAATCCAACACAACAATTTTAATTTCGTTTCTAGCAAGGTTTTATCTGCACTCAGGTAAAGATTTAATAAAGGAGGCACCTCTATAGTTGGATATATTGGGCTAACTGTTTCAATCGTAATGTTTGATTCATTAAAGCACATAACCATACGACGCAGTTCAGTACACTTGTGCTGTAAGACAAAGCCCATTTGTCGTCGATATATTTCTATGGCGGCGGCCATAAAATTTTTGTACGCGGATTTATGCAAAAATAACGGTTGTATCGGGATCGCTAAATCATTTAGAAATTCGTACACATGGGAGTTATGTATACGTGTAACAACGATTGATAACTCATCTTCAACGACCGGCTTAGGAGCGGTAAGATCGGCATACATTTCTAATAATTCTTTGACGTTTTCGGCAATTTGATTTATTTCAGTAGGCTTTAGAGAGCGCACAATTTCACTTGGATTAACAGGTGTTTCATTACGCAAATTTTCAATTATAAATTTTGCAATATTTTTTAACGAACATTTAAGCTCTATACGTAAAAGATTTTTTAAATTGTTTGGCAAATTCGCTGCCGCCAATACACTAAGTAATTGCATCTCATCCGTTCTCAATTCTAGAAAATCTCGAACTCTGGTCTTATTGATCTGCAAAATTTTGAACTTCAACAAATCGAATTTTCGTAAATCCCAGAAACTCCATTGCCCATTACTCAATATAAAATTATAATTTCCGCTGATGACTGCAATGGCATTGTGTTGTGTTGCATACCTTATAATGTCCCATTCACATTCACTATGATATGATTTATGCACGTGGCCGTAGTTTTCGGCCAGCATGACAGCGGAAATAAAATAACTTGCATTATTATATAAGGATCCATTCAGACGGTCAACAATATATTCTGGACTCCGTTCGAGCTTAATCAATTGAAAAACTCTATCAACAGATTTTGATAGTTCTACCCGCCTTTCATCTATTACTTTAGAATATTTTATACATCTCGAGGGTCCTCTGCAAAAAAATTCTAATTGCACGCCCATATTTCGTAAGCGCCGTAACATTGATTCTGTTCTGTTAAGTAATCGTTCATGTTTACCAAAAAGTATATCTAATTGAGCTTGGTTAGTCTCGCACATCAAACGATAGAATTCAGCAAAATCGATTACAATTATTGCCGGGGCACCATGATTATCACTAGATATATATATATATGTATACGAGATATATAATTTAGAATCACTCATAACACCAAATTAACAGACGTACCTTTTCCATTGTTCTATTTGTTGTTCGATTGCGATCATTTCCACTGCGTCTGGAACACTTTTGACTAAATTTGTTAAACCTGGCACCATTTTATATTTTATTAATGAATTACTAACTATTTCAATTTCAACAATACTATTAGAACCATTTGAACTGAATTAAATGTACAAAATACAACTGTAGGTAGTCAAAGATAAGATAAATGTTTATCAAATTAATTTTACATGTCATTTGATATTTATAGCTACACAACTTATATTCGGTGATTTCCCGAAAGATTAGTTTTGCTAATCCATGGGTGGTTTTTTATTCAATAATTTTCGAGTTTGAATACTGTAGTAAACGAATCGTTTGTTTGAATAGAAAACGATACAATTATGAATCGGTTTTATACAACACGAATTTTACAAAATGCATAAGAAATAAAAAAGCTTTCATAATTCAAATTAAATATTTCATTTATTAAGTACCGGAACTTTAAAATACTAATAATAAATAAACCATTTAAAATAATAAATCAGTCTTAAAAATTTTCCTAAAATCAAATGGAACTCCTCAACAACCGTGTTACCGAGACGGCCATACAACGTAAAATTTGTAGTAGCCTCTGTATTTATAATTAATTTTAAACAATTTCTGATATAACTTTCATCTGAAACTGAATTTTTTAAATCAACCAATTTTTCATTAGCGGGTTCTTTGTTTTAACCATTTCTTTATTGTGCTCGTCTGGACTGAAATACAGTCAATCATATCCGATGGCAGCTCAATTTTTTATAATTTATTTTAGATAGTGGCGTTTGGAGACATTGTTCCAGTGTAGTCTTTCACCTTCATGTAAGACTGCACTCGCAACAGTTAGTGATAACATTGTAAACTTCAAAGTGGAGAAACTTTTCCGATACGTGACACTCACAGCGGTTGATGAGAAAGTTCAAAATTATATCTATACTTTGTTTCTTCCTAAAATAAGTGCAAATTATTTATTTAAATATACTCGATAGCCTTCGATCTTCCACCTTGCGCTGAAATCCACTGACTGATGTGTTGGTAGTAGTTTCCACTAAGTAAAATTGCTGATACTTTATATTATCAGGAATTTTATGTTGATTACCTAGTGTTAATTTTCGATAAATGACTATTACTTATTATGATAGCGCTCAAGCGATAGTGCCGGCTCCTAGGACTCACTGTAATGTGTATCCTTTGCAATTATTTTCGGCATTACAATTTTTATTTGAAATAAAATTATTTAATGGTAAATGAAAACAAAATTTTATTTTATTGCCTACAATAATTCAACAATTTTTAGTTTAAATTTTAGAACTAATAATCACTAATTCAATACATTAAAATAAAAAAGTAAAAAATCAATTAAAGTTTAAACTAAACTTACTAAATTTGTTCAAAAAGTGAGGATTTTAATTCATAATTTACTTGTTCTTAATAACGTTTAGCATCGATGAGAATTCCTTTTATTTGCTTGAATGCTAGATGCAGTCGTATCATTACCCATTCGCGAGTTTGGATATACGTATACCGTAGCTATTTATATCCGAGCTCTAAACCAAAAAAGTTCATCCATAACCAAAAAAAATTCATCCATTTCCTCACTTTCAATATAAAATATGTTTATCTTACGGTCGGATGTAAATAGCTCGCGTAAATATCCGACCTCGCGAACTCACCATAAAAGTGTTAATTAATTCTAAACATTTAAAATATATAACTTTCAGAAATTAACATTATTCTTATAGGACCATTGTATGCCAATATGATCGAGGTACATATCCTTATATGATTTATGTTGCTGGCAATCGATCCACTTGTAAATTTTAATTTAAAATTATGCAAATATTTTATTTCAATATATACGATAAGCATGAGCCATTTCTAATAACACAGTGCGCTCAGCTTCTGACAGGTGGACAAACTTTTCATACTGATGATGAAAATAAACTCCATCGAGCTGATTGTATACCTAAAACATGCAAAATAAAAAATATTTCGGTAAATAATAAGCGATATTCACACTTACCAGCAAATCGGACAACCCAACCGTGTTCATCGAAATCGCCATAAACTGATGAAACTTATCGTACAAAAATACTAATTGAAAAGGTCGTGCGGCTATTGCGTTTGGATATGTGAGTGAGTTCATTGATTCCGGATTTGTATTATACTGCTGCAGACAATATAAAATACAATCAGCTTCCTCGCGCTTTATAAATGTATGCTGAGAAGTAAAAAGAAATTGGATAAATGCTGCAATTTTATTGAATTGTGATGTGTGTGTATTCTGTATAACACCTCAATCATACTCCTCAAAGCTAATATAGCGCATAAATACTGTTTTGGTATATTTTCGATATCCGTGTATTTTAATTGGTCCGATGCAATCCAGCACAGCAATTTTAATTTGGTTTCTAATAATGGGATATTCCCTGCCTTCTGGTATAAGCATAATAAAGATGGTACCTTCACCGCTGGATACACTGGGGATATTGCTTGATTCGAAATATTTGATGGATCACAGGAAATAATTATTCGACGCTGTTTAATATCCTTGTGTTGCAAGACTATACCCATTTGACGCTGAAGTATTTGTAATGCGGCAATCATAAAGTTCCTGTATGCTGATTTACTTAAAAGAATTCCTTGCACTGGAACAGGTAAATCATTTAGAAATTCGTAGACAAATGAGATATGTATACTTTGAACAACAGTTGATAATTCATCTTCGTCCTCCGATTCTGGATCGATACAATTGGTATATAGCTTTAACAATTCTTCAGCGATCTCCGTATGTTCAATGATATCAATGGGGCTTAAGATTTGTGCTATAGCATTTGGAATCATCAAAGTTTTATTGCGAAAATTTTTAATAATAAATTTCGCAACATTTGTAAACGAGTTTTTAATATTCCCAAGGCTTCTAAGAAAATTATTAATTAAATTATCAGAAAAATGTTTTGATGTTAAAACACCAACTAGTGATAATTCATCGTCATCTAATTCTAGAAAATCTCGAACTTTTATTTTATTGACCTGTAAAACATTGAACTCCGCTGAATTAAACTTTTGTACGTCCCAGAAACTCCATTGGCCCTTAATCAATATAAAATCAGAATTCCCACTCAAGACGGCCATGGCATTGTGTCGTGATGCAAACACAGCCATATCCCGCACACATTCATTATGAAATGATTTACGTATGCAACCATATTTTTCAACTAGCATGAGAGCGGCTACATAATAACTCGCGTTATTATAGATGTTTTCTTTCAAATGTTGAACTATATATTCTGGACTACGTTTGAACCGGATCATTTCCATAATGTGTTCAAAATCGTTTAAATATTCTTGTCTCCGTTTATAAATTTTATCAGGATATTTTAAGTATCTCGGTGGTCCACCACAGTAAAACTTTAACTGTACGCCCATATTTCTGAAGCGCTGTAACGAAGCTTCGGTTGTGTTAAGTAATCGTTCATGTTTACCGAAAATTACATCTAATTGGCCTTCTGTAGTGTCGCAGATCGAACGATAGAATCCACTAAAATCGATTACAATTATAGGTGACTCATCGTTATTGTCACTAAATTTATGAGACGTAGAACTTTAGAACAATACGTATGTCTTTAAAATATAAAATTATTGGATACATACCATTTCCATTTATCAATTTTCTCATCGATTGCGACCAATTCAAGTGCATCTGGGATTTTTTCCTCTATGAATCTTTTTAAACCACGCACCATTTTATTAACAAATCAGACGCGATCTCAATAAAATTATTAATTTGACAACAAAAATTAAATGAGTTGTGTCACACTCACAATATTCATATATTTAGGGAAATTACCATTTTTTTTAAGTTGTAGCAGCATTTGAACGCGGTTTTGAAAATTATCCATACAATATCACCACTGAAAAACTTGACAGATTATCAAACGCACTACCCTAATCTACCGTTATCTATATGTCATTAGAATGTAAAAATAATGAAATTTTTACGATAATTAAAATTTGGATATGTATTCTCTTTTGGGCAGTTTTGTTGAGTTAAAGTTGAGAAGCATTTTTGCCTAAATGTTGATAGAATTTAAAGTATGACTTGATCTTTTCCCAAACCGCGGCGCTCGCTACAGTTGATGAAAAAATTCAAAACTTGACAATCAGTCCTATCTACAATTTATACATTTCCATAGTTTAGTCTAAAACTGACTTTTATAATTTAAACAAACCAAGTAAGTATTTAGAAGATGCTCACGAATATTATAAACTATGTATCGATGATAAAATTTATGTTCAAGTAGATTTTCTTGATTTTGAAGAAAAATTTAAAATCGGTTTTGGAGGTGGTTTTGCCAACGGCTCGGCCGATGGATGCGATTATTTAAAACCGTTCCCCAGTAAACGTATCACAGTGCCCGAAAATATATCACTGCTCGATCACAATCGATTACGTAATACAGCGATATTCTTGAAGAAATTAAACACTTCGGTTGATACGGTGGTCAAATCGATCAATAATCTAAATATTAATTTACTGCCACTAGATAAATCCGAAATATTATAAAAGTTTGTGCCAACCGATGAGGAGACCAAGGCGTACCGCAAATATGTAATCGACAAAAAGGATTTAAATTAATTAACCGATGAGGATAAATTTATGTATCAGTTGACTAGGGTTGAACGAATATCGACGAAATTGTATATAATGCACTATATGGGCAACTGTTACGAAAATTTGAATTGTATTAATCCGCAAATTTATGCTATCAAAAATGCGTCCAACTCACTTAAATCGTCATACTAATTTAAATAGTTACTCGAAATGATATTAGCGTTTGGTAACTACTTGAACAGTAGTAAACGCGGGCCAGCATACGGATTTAAATTGCAGAGCTTAGATAATTTACAGGATACTAAATCAACGGACAAAAAAACATGCCTGCTGCATTATATTACGTCGACGGTGCCACAAAAATTTCCCGAACTATTAAATTTTGATACGGAGCTATATTGTATTGAGGAGGCGTCACAATTTTTACTCGAGAATATAACAACGGATTTAACCGAGTTAGAAAAGGGAATGAAAGCAGTTAAACAAGAAGTGGAGGTTGGATTGAAAGGGGTACAAATCCATATGCTTAATGAATTTTTACATAATTCGGAGAATAAATTTAAGAAACGGTAACGTGATGCAAATGCAGCTATGGTAAATAATTTATGAGTTATCTGGATTTTAATAATTTTTCCAGCAACATGTTTAACTTCGAATCTGGTTTTTATTAATTATTTATTTATTTTATTTTTATTTTATAATTTAAAGAAATCGACCTACTAAATACATATAAAATTTCAAAGAATAGAGTTTACAATAAAAACAAAACAAAAGCTGTTTGTTAAATTAAAACAAAATTTAAAATTATAAAATTTTATAATGATGCATTATCTAGTAGCTTCAAATGATTTGAAGCTGTCATATTTTGAATTAAAAAGTTCTAAATAAATCGATGAAAACGGAGCCTCCTACCCGGAACATGAATTGAGATGTTTTCGGTGATGTACGGTATATATATACAATATGAACGAGAAGAACGTTTCCTATAAAGGCAGCGTCCAAAAGAACTCTTCTATTCTCAAGTTTGCAGATTTTGTAGTCTTGGCACTATGTCTTATAAGGTGGTGTGGTATCACTTTTCGATTAAAAACACACCTTTTAATTTATTTTATTAGTTTATTTATTTATTTAATTAGTTTAGTTAATTAATTTATTTATTTAATTTATTTATTAATTCATATATTATATTATTTTATTTATTCACATTAATTTGTTTATATAAGAACTATAACTTTAATATGTATATATAGTATTTATTTTATTATTTTCACCACCACGATTTTACCGAAAAATTTTTTTTTATGATATTAATGTGATGTGCACAAAAGTTGAAATCGAGAATTAAAAGTGCATTTCCAAAAAATGCAACCGGCGAAAAATAGGCCGAGAGAGAATTCTGGTATATATTTATATACATGTACTTAAGTATATAAAGATGAGCAATATAATATAAAATTAAATTGTACATAGAATTATCGAATACTAAGTAGATGCAAAATGTTCTATATATGTACATAACAAGAGTATGATTTGTATATAGAAAGTAAATAATTGCAAAGTACGCGAAATTGTAGTGATTCCGATACAGTTGAAATTAAGGCGATTTTCAGATTAATTGTATCGGTCGCTACAGGACTGCCCTGAAAGTGAAGATCTAAATGAACCTGATATAATTTTTAGAACTATAGTGCTATATACGTACTGTTTTACGCGCTCGTGGTGCTGATATTTGATCGAGGCTAGTATTCCGTATGCTGGCTTCAATCGATCAATAGAAATGTTATGATTTTTATCTTTGATCGAGATAATGAAATGTTTTCGAAGGCGTCGAATGACTTTTTATGGACCTTCGTAGGGTGGTGATAATCCTGTGCGAACCTTGTCCGTGCGAACATAAACAAAATCACAAGTGTCCAGCGTTTTAGGGACAATAATTGTGTTTTGATTAGTTGTTCGAGTTGTTGTCGGAACAAGATTTTGCAAAGTGGTACGTAATTGGTCGACATCTGTGTCTGCTGTTGGTAAAGGTGGAAGAGCATTTTCTACGAAGAACTCACCGGGTAACTTGATGGTTTGACCATAGACCATTTCCGCTGGTGAGCACTTCATATCTTCTTTTACTGTAGCTCTAATTCCGACTAAAACAATGGGAATCTCAGAGCTCCAATTACTAGTATTTCCTCGAGCCATTAGTGCTGATTTCAGCTGGCGGTGAAAACGTTCAACCATGCCATTGGTTGAGGATGATAGGCCTCAAAGCAACTGTGGCTGCAGACATATTGTCCATGCAGTAAGCTGCCGGTCATCTAGTAAAACGATCGACACAGGTAAGTATATAAGTATATCCATTGGATTGTGGAAGTGGTCCAACAAGGTCCAAATCGATATGTTCGAATCGACCTGGTGGAATTTCAAATTGTCCAAGTGGCGATTTGGTATGCCTTTGGACTTTAGATTTTAAGCGTGCCATATTTTCATGATAAGGTATATCATAGTCGTAATCCCAATTGGTTTTCTTTAATAGATATAATTTTTTTTTGGCCAATTTCAATTATTTTGTAGGAATTGAATAGTAGGGACTCCAGACAGTTGCCCCATACGCTACTTGGGATCTTACGTACGCGAAATACAACGTCAATAATGTTTATTTGTCATGGAATTCACTGATCCATCGTTTGATAAACCCAAACATTGTTGGCTACGATGTTACCTATATGCCTGTGAAACGTCATGTTTTGGATAAATGTGACACCCAGATCTATAGTTTCACAAACACGCTGCAATTCGGCGCTCTTGATTTTGTATTTATTGATTATTGGATTTTTCTTCCTGTGATATGACATAATCTTACATTTTTGGAATTTAAATGCAATGAGTTGCGGTCACACACTAAGACAATTAATATCTTCGTGCAACCGTTTAGTATCGCTTCTTTCTTTGCTGGTACGGAACATTTTAATATCGTCTGCAAAAATGAGCACGTTAGAGTTTTTTATAACCTCTGTAACTCGGTCGCTGAAAACAAGCAATATCCAGGATAACTCTGATAATTTTAGATTTCTTATTTCCAATTAACACATATTTAGTGCGGTTTGTTAAATACGAGCTGAACCATATTACAAATTTCAAAGAAAATCCAAATAGAATCAAATACTTTGCTAAAGGTCGTGTAAACTACAATGTAATTTTAAAGGTGTTGCAAACAACCAGCTCAAATAATTTTGGAATGGATGATGTCGTTGAAATCCCTCTGTAACATGAAATGCCATTCCTTATACTCGGTTTAAAGATTGGTATGATTTTTGATTTTTTCCACTTATCTGGAAACACGCCTATTAACAACGACAAATTGAAGAGATTCAGCAATGGATGCACCAAATAATTGCATGTTTCTGATGGTATATTATCCGGCCTTCATCCGCCGGCAAAGCCAGCCAGTGCAGACATAATAATTTCGTCAGTAATACTAGGAGGAAAGATCGATATATTGTTGTTATTATTCAATGTTTGTGCTGTATTCACTCATTGTCTTTCATTCATTGTCTGTTGGTTTGTATTATTGTACAGATTAAAAAAAGAAGCAACCAAATCAGCTATTTCCTTAGCGTCAGAGCTGTTGGTGTTATTGTAAGACATATTGGCTGGGTACTCCTCAATTTCTCGTTTAGTTCTAAATTATTTCCAAAATTGTTTAGGGTTGGTTTTAATATTATCTTGGACATCAGCTAGATAAGAAGTGTATTGTAACTTAAAGTAAACACCAAACTCATGATTGTATTGGAGGAAGATCAGTTTATCCAATTCCAGCCAAATTTTTATCTTTGTAGCATAAGCTTTAGATTTTTTTTATAAATGTCCTGATATGAATTAGCGATGTGGAATATCAGATAGAATGAAGTGACAGGCAATTTAATATGTAAAACTTTGTTATTTTGGAAATGTACCATGTTGATTTCATGATAAATAGATATCTATACTATTATTTATATATAAATTTAGTGTTTTAAGTTTTTTGAGCTTTACGAAATGAGAACAGTACCATATATCCAATTTTATCGAACAAAATATTTTCGCTTGGATTGGGGGGTGTCACAGTTGAATAATAACATTGTTTCTAATACATTAGGTATTGATGGATATTAATAATCCTAATACTAATTGCATAAAATTTGAAATGTTGACGTTTGTTTATCATTAAATTCCAACAAATATTAATATAAATTCATGATCTTAGAGTAGCAAGCACATTCTTCCCTCACAAACAGATACACCTAGAGACATGGACACATCCTCGCAAAACATCCCGAAGCCAAATTGACCACGTGTTAATTTCAAAAGGGCGAGCTCGGGTTGTGCAGGATGTGAGAACTTATCGGTCAGCAACCAAATACGTAGGCAGCGATCATTATTTGGTCGCTGCAAAGCTACGGTGGAAGTTTTCGTACAGGTCGGAGAACACAGCGAAACGGATGGAACGTTTCGACTGTGAAGGTCTGGTAAATGAAGATCAAAAGAAACGATATCAGGATCTTGTCAGCGACAACATTGAGGGAGCTAATTACCAGTCTGACTGCGTGAACTCTGTCTGGGAGGTACTGAAAACTTCGGTTGTCAGTGCTGCTCAACAGACTTTAGGTATAGTGAAAGTCAGACCCAAGAATGATTGGTTTGATGACGAGTGTCGTCTTGCAGTTGAGCAACAAAATATAGCCCATAATGAAGTGCAACAACGTCTCACAATCGCAAGGAAAAACAAGGCAGCTCTTGCAAGAAGGGCAGCTAAGCGGATTTGTAGACGGAAGAAGCGAGAATGGTGGAAGGCCGAGGTTCTGAAAGTACAACAACTCAGCAATGAGCGTAGTTCACGTAATTTCTTTAAAGGAATTACTGGATTGCACCATACTTTCAGGCCTTCGTCAACCGCCATTCGGGACCGGGATCCTACCGGGATCGAAACCTCTGTGTCAACATCGACGCAGTACTTGACGCATGGAGTGGACATCCCATGAGGAATTCACTAAGGCCATGCAGAGAATGAAACGAAACCGCTCACTTGGAGTGGACTGCATTAATTCGGAGCTCTTGATATTCGGAGGGGATACTTTGTGGAACTGTCTTTTCGACCTTATTCGATTAGTATGGCGAACCGAAGTTATGCCTGATGAATGGAAAGTGGCCGCGATATGCCCCATCTTCAAGAAGGGAGACCGCTTGAAGTGTGAGAATTATCGCGGTATAGCTCTCCTTTGCACAGCATACAAGTTACTGTCATACATTTTATTGGATAGAATCACTCCTCTGGCGGAGGGCTTGGTTGGTGACTATCAGGGAGGATTTCGTCCGAATCGATCAGTCACTGATCAGGTCTTTTCGCTGCGGATGATTCTATCTAAATATTATGAGACATCCATCTCCGTACATCAGGTTTTCCGGGATTTCCGGCAGGCCTACGACTCGATCAATCGAGAGAGTTTGTGGTCTGCCCTGGAATACCTAGGAATGCCAACAAAATTGGTACGACTGTGTAGGATGACAGTGACGCAGTCTCAATGCTGTGTTAAAGTTGAGAACAGGCTATCGACAATTTTTGCAGTTAACTCGGGTGTTCGGCAGGGAGATGCTCTGTCCCCGATACTCTTTAATCTCATGTTGGAGTACATCTTTCGTAAAACTGTGTACAAGTGCTTGCATATGCAGATGACATATGCGTGATTGGACTGAATAGCAACGGAGTGAAAGAAATACTTGATCCGCTTGTAGAGTTTTCAGCTTCTGTTGGACTTCAGATCAATGAGTCCAAAACGAAATACCTGATCTCTGGTTTTAGAGACAATGGCACACCAGATTTTAGTAGTGGCCACCACACGTTTGAGGGAGTGAGGAGGTTCAAATATTTGGGCTCTCTTATCACTCACGATAACAGTGTGGGTGAGGATATTAAAGTGCGGTTGGCAGCTGGCAGTCGTTCTTTGTATCCTCTAAGGCCACTGCTAAAATCTAAACACTTATCAAGTGCCGTGAAGCTGAAGCTTTACAAAGCGTTGATCAGGCCCGTTGTTATGTTTGGATGTGAAAGTTGGGCGCTGACGGATGAGTACGAGAGATGGCTCCTTACATTTGAGAGAAGAATTATGCGTGTGATTTACGGCCCTAAACGCGAAATAGATGGTACATACCGAGCTCTGTACAATTTCGAGATCAGAGATCTGATGAAGATCCCCGATATTGTACATGAAGTTAGATCTCAGCGAGTACGCTGGCTCGGTCACGTTCTGCGTGCTGATCCGGAACGAATTGTGCAGCGATCTCTGAAAGGAGAGCCACCATATGGTAGGCGCAGAGGTCGTTGCAGGCAACGATGGCTCCACGATGTAGAGAACGACTTGGCCTCTTCAGATTGACTAAGACACTATGAAGACCAAGCTCAGGATCGAAACCGTTGGAGCCAGATTGTTGATTCAGTAAGGGGCCAGTAATGGCCTTTAACACTGTTATTATTATTAATATAAATTGGTTTTAACCTTGTTTTCTTAAATTCTGTGATATAATATAATGTAATTGTTAGAAAAAAAGTGTTTTATAGATATTATGTTAGACTATCGAATGAATTAGGCATGAAACGCGCTTCGAGGATGAATGTTACTATTGTAAACTTTGCTGACTTATTTTACTTAGTTTACAGCTCCATACTATTTCTCAAATAACAAAGGTGGACCAAGAGGGCCAAATTAAAATGTAGTCCCGAGAATAAAACTAATTAAGTTACTGTTATAAAATGTAAATTGTGAATTATTTATTTAAATATATACGGTAATCTTTAACCTTTTCCAATAAAATATCCCGCTCAGCGCCTCGTAAGTGAATAAAGTTTTCATACTGCTGATGAAAATAAACTCCATCGAGCTGATTATACACCTGAAATACACAAAATAACATTTCGGTTTCAATTGACAATGCATTATTTACACCTACCAGCAAATCCTTCAATCCAACCGTGTTCATCGAAATCGCCATAAACTGATGAAACTTATCGTACAGAAATACTAACTGAAAAGGCCGTTTAGCCATTGAATTCGGATATACGAGTGAATTCATTGATTCTGGATCCATATTATACTGCAGAAGACAATATAATATACAATCAGCTTCCTCGCTTGTTATAAATTGGTTCTGAGAAATAAAAAAAATAGTTAAATATTACAGTAAGCTCTTGTATGTATTATGTTGTATATGTATATGTATAAACCTCTGTCATATTCACCAAAGCTAATATAGCGCATAAATACGGTTTTGATATATTTTCGATGGCAGTGTAATCCAATTGATCCGATGCAATCCAACACAACAATTTTAATTTCGTTTCTAGCAAGGTTTTATCTGCACTCAGGTAGAGATTTAATAAAGGAGGCACCTCTATATTTGGATATATTGGGCTAACTGTTTTAATCGTAATGTTTGATTTATTAAAGCACATAACCTTACGACGCAGTTCAGTACGCTTGTGCTGTAAGACAAAGCCCATTTGTCGTCGATATATTTCTATGGCGGCGGCCATAAAATTTTTGTACACGGATTTATGCAAAAATAACGGTTGTATCGGGATCGCTAAATCATTTAAAAATTCGTACACATAGGAGTTATGTATACGTGTAACAACGATTGATAACTCATCTTCAACGACCGGCTTAGGAGCGGTGAGATCGGCATACATTTTTAATAATTCTTTGACGTTCTCGGCAATTTTATTTATTTCAGTAGGCTTTAGAGAGCGCACAATTTCACTTGGATTAACAGGTGTTTCATTACGCAAATTTTCAGTTATAAATTTTGCAATATTTTTTAACGAACATTTAAGCTCTATACGTAAAAGATTTTTTAAATTGTTTGGCAAATTCGCTGCCGCCAATACACTAAGTAATTGCATCTCATCGTCTCTCAATTCTAGAAAATCTCGAACTCTGGTCTTATTGATCTGTAAAATTTTGAACTCCAACAAATCAAATTTTCGTAAATCCCAGAAACTCCATTGCCCGTTACTCAATATAAAATTATAATTTCCGCTGATGACTGCAATGGCATTGTGTTGTGTTGCATACCTTATAATGTCCCATTCACATTCACTATGATATGATTTATGCACGTGGCCGTAGTTTTCGGCCAGCATGACAGTGGAAATAAAATAACTTGCATTATTATATAAGGATCCATTCAGACGGTCAACAATATATTCTGGACTCCATTCGAGCTTAATCAATTGAAAAACTCTATCAACAGATTTTGATAGTTCTACCCGCCGCTGATCTATTACTTTAGGATATTTTATACATCTCGAAGGTCCCCTGCAAAAAAATTCTAATTGCACGCCCATATTTCGAAAGCGCCGTAACATCGATTCTGTTCTGTTAAGTAATAGTTCATGTTTACCAAAAAGTATATCTAATTGAGCTTGGTTAGTCTCGCACATCAAACGATAGAGTTCAGCAAAATCGATTACAATTATTGCCGGGGCACCATGATTATCACTAGATATACGAGATATATAATTTAGAATCACTCATAACACCAAATAAATATACGTACCCTTTCCATTGTTCTATTTGTTGTTCAATTGCGATCATTTCCACTGCGTCTGGAACACTTTTGACTAAATTTAGTATACCTGGCACCATTTTATATTATTTTAATGAATAACTAACTATTTTATTATTTAACAAAACTATTAGAACAATTTGAACTGAATTCAATATACAAAATACAACTGTAGAGTGTAGGTAGTCAATGATGAGATAAATGTATTTATAGCTACTCAACAACATTTATTCGGTGATTTCCCGAAAGATTAAATTTGCTAATCCAGGGGCGGTTTTTTATATTGGCTAAAATAGCTTATAAAATGACAGTTAATACATTATTTTGGTATGAGTCTTCGTTAAATAAAATTTAAAATAGCCGTTTTCGTATAATAATTTTCTGAGTCTTCGCTAAATAAAGCCACCTCTTGTATTTTTAATGAAATATTTTGTTATACGTCAAAATCAAATCTATTTTAATTCAAACTCATACTGAAATTGGGAACTCCTCAGAGCTGCTTAGCATTGGACCGTTCTACACATAATTGGTTCGAATTACAGGCATAATTATTATCGGGTCGCTGCGCTCTAATGATTGAGAATGCTAAAATTAACGGAATATTTTAGAAAAGATAAAGGGAAATATACTTTTTGAATAAAATGAATTTTTTATTTTATTTATTTGTAATTTATTTTATTTTCCGATATTATACATAAAAATAAATAAAATATATATATATAAATCATTTAATTAAGTTTTTTACAAATTAAACCAAAAATAATAAATATTTTGTCGCTCATTATCATACCATTGAATAATTACATATGTAATTATTCAATGATCATACATATTAAAAAAATAATAATGCATTACATAAATAATGCTTATTATTTTGTAAAAATATCTTCGAGATGGCACTATTTAATTAAAATTTTTTAAATTTTCTAGTTAAATTAATATTCACTTCGAACAAAATGTCGCTGTTCAATAGTTATTAAAATGTCTACTGTATACAAAAATGTCGCGACTGTCGTGTGCTAGGTAGCCCAAAATTACAAATCAGTCTTAAAACTAAATATATTAAATCCTTTAAATAAGAATTATTAATTAATTAATTAATTTTATTTTTTGCGATTTTTTGAATACGTCTTTAGAATAAGGAAACCGATTTTAATTGGATTATTGTTTTCTAATTTCTTTGCCGTTGTATTACAAAATTACTCTAATATACTATAATCCAACATGCATAATATGTAACTTTACCTAAAATCAAATGGAACTCCTCAACAGCCGTGTTACCGTGACGGACGGCCATGCAACGTAAACTTTGTAGTAGCCTCTGTATTTATAATTAATTTGAAACAATTTCTGATATAACTTTCATCTGAAACTGAATTTTCTAAATCAACCAATTTTTCATTAGCGGGTTCTTTGTTTTAACCATTTCATTATTGTGCTCGTCTGCACTGAAATACAGTCAATCATATCAGATGGCAGCTCAATTTAGTTTATAATTTATTTTAGATAGTGGCAAAGCTTAGATACATTTCGCTCAAATGTTGATATAATTGTTCCAGTGTAGTCTTTCATTTTCTTGTAAGACTGTACTCGCACCAGTTAGTGATAACATTGTAAAATACAAAGTGGAGAAACGGTTCCGATACGTGACACTCGCAGCGGTTGATGAGAAAGTTCACTTTGTTTCTTCATAAAATAAAAGCAAATTATTTATTTAAATATATTCGATAGCCTTCGATCTTGCACCTTGGGCCGAAATCCACTGATTCTCAATGTGTTGGCAGTAGTTTCCACTAAGACTGTGTCCGAATCGTGTGATAAAAAATCGTGAATTAATTTTTTGACATTTGCTTGATATTTATTCCCCTAAATTCACGATTTTTTATTATGCTGTCCGAAATGTGTAATAAATCTCCCCACCCGATAAGTTTTTCCCCACGTCATATATGTATGTCAATTTTAGTTTTCATAACCTCAAATTTTCTGTGACATCTAATAAATTGCACAGAAAATTTAAAAAATTTAATATTAAAATAATGGATCCTATAATCTTTTTAATCTCACGTTATTATTATTATAAGTATTAATAATTTTAGATTAAATTATTATGTATATATAAATCACAAGTTGCACATGCGTACACAAATTATTCGATAGCTGTCACAAATTATCATGGTAATAGACTCGAATAATTTGGGTGTGTTCGGTATTTTCAAGTAAATATCAAAAAATTAATTCACGATTTTTTATCACACGATTCGGACACAGTCTAAGTAAAATTGCTCTAGTGTCGTCTTCTAGGATTCAGGCATTACAATTTTTGTTTGAAATATAATTAGTTAATGGTCAATGAAAATTATTTATATTAATTCAAGATTTTATTTTATTGCTTACAATAATTCAACAATTTTTAATTTATAACTAATAATCACTAATTTAATATAATAAAATAAAATAGTAAAAATTCAATTAAAGTTTCATGAAACTGTATATGTATTAAATAATGTATTCTCATTTCTCCGAAATTGATAAAATTAACTCATTATTGGTACAGCAGGAATAATTATACTGATTGAGCAAAAGGGTTGAGATTGGTTTTTTAACTAAATTTGTTCAAATAGTGAGAATTTTAATTCATAATTTACTTGTTCTTAATAACATTTAGCATCGATGAGAATCCCTTTTATTTGCTTGAATGTAGATGCAGACGTATCATTAAACATTAAGTGTTAATTAATTCTAAACATTTAAAATATATTACTTTCAGAAATTAACATGATTCTTATAGGACCATTGTATACCAATATGTAACTTTTAATTCAAAATTATGCAAATAATTTATTTCAATATATTCGATAAGCATGAGTCATTTCTAATAACATAGTGCGCTCAGCTCCTGACATGTGGACAAACTTTTCATACTGGTGATGAAAATAAACTCCATCGAGCTGGTTGTATACCTAAAACATTGAAAATAAAAAATATTTCGGTAAATAATAAGCGATATTCACACTTACCAGCAAATCAGACAACCCAACCGTGTTCATCGAAATCGCCATAAACTGATGAAACTTATCGTACAAAAATATTAACTGAAAAGGTCGTGCGGCTATTGCGTTTGGATATATGAGTGAGTTCATTGATTCCGGATTTGTATTATACTGCTGTAGACAATATAAAATACAATCAGCTTCCTCGCGCTTTATAAATTGGTGCTGAGAAATAAAAAGAAATTGGATAAATGTTGCAGTTTTATTGAATTGTGATGTGTGCTTAATCTGTATAACACCTCAGTCATATTCTTCAAAGCTAATACAGCGCATAAATACTGTTTTGGTGTATTTTCGATATCCGTGTATTTCAACTGGTCCGATGCAATCCAGCTCAGCAGTTTTAATTTGGTTTCTAATAAGTCTCCATTCCCCGACTTCTGGTATAAGTATAATAAAGATGGTACCTTCATCGCTGGATACACTGGGGCTATTAGTTGATTCGAAATATTTGATTGATCACAGGAAATAATTATTCGACGCTGTTCAGTACCCTTGTGTTGTAAGACTATACCCATTTGACGCTGAAGTATTTGGCATGCGGCAACTACAAAATTCCTGTATGCTGATTTACATAAAAGCAATGGTTGCACTGGAACAGGTAAATCATTTAGAAATTGGTACACATACGAGATATGTATACTTTGAACAACAGTTGATAATTCATCTTCGTCTTCTGATTCCGGATCGATACGATTGGCATATAGCTTTAACATTTCTTCAGCGAGATGTGCATTTTTACTGATGTCAATGGGGCTTAAGATTTGTGCAATAGCAATTGGAATCATTAAAGTTTTATTGCGAAAATTTTTAATAATAAATATCGCAACATTTGTAACCAAGTTTTTAATATTCCCAAGGCGTTTAAGAAAATTATTAACTAAATAACCAGGAAAATGTTTTGATGTTAAAACACCAACTAATGATAATTCATCGTCATCTAATTCTAGAAAATCTCGAACTTTGATTTTATCGACCTGCAAAACTTTGAACTCCGTTGAATTAAACTTATGTACGTCCCAGAAACTCCATTGGCCTTTAATCAATATAAAATCAGAATTCCCACTCAAGACGGCCATGGCATTGTGTCGTGATGCAAACACCGCAATATCCCGCACACATTCATTATGAAATGATGTTTGCATACAACCATATTTTTCAGCCAGCATGACAGCGGCTACAAAAAAACTCGCGTTATTATAGATGTGTCCTTTCAAATGTTGAACTATATATTCTGGACTACGTTTGAACTGAATCATTTCCATAATGTGATCAAAATGTTTTAAATATTCTTGTGTTCGTTTATAAACTAAATAACGATTTTTTGCGTATATTGGTGGCCCACCACAGTAAAATTTTAACTGGACGCCCATATTTTTGAAGCGCTGTAACGTAGCTTCGGTTGAGTTAAGTAATCGTTCATGTTTACCGAAAAGTACATCTAATTGGCCTTCTGTAGTGTTGCAGATCGAACGATAGAATGCACTAAAATCGATTACAATTATAGGTGACTCATCGTTATTGTCACTAAATTTACGAGACGTAGAACTTTAGAACTATGTAAAGAGTCAACCATAGAAAAATTATGAACTTAAAAAAAATTAAGAATTTTACCGAAACCAATTTTTTTTTGACATTCAAACCATAGAGAATTAATAATTCTTAAGTGGCAGCGTTTGTTTTGTTTACATTTTTTATTATTGCGTAACTATTCACTCTTTGTGTATCACATGAGTATTTCGAATAATACATTAATTTTTCAATTAAATCAGTTTAGATTTCCAATTAAACGTGTGTTAACTATATATATATTGTTAACTATGTACTATAATTTCCTTAAGATAAAATTTTAATAAATAATTTCTCAAACTATGATGAAATCTATTAAATAGAAATATAATTAAATATATACATATGTAGGAAAAAAATACATAAAATAGAAATATCAATATGGCTACCACCGCATTAAAATATTATTCCCTTTTGTTTTCCTTTAAAAATAAAATAAAACATCTGTTTTCTCATCTCTCTTAATTTTTCTTAAGTTTGGGCGAAAAATATCGCATTCCTAATTTTTTTTAAGTGACAGATGAAATTTCGATGAAGTTTCGTTGGATTTTTTACGTTACGTTATTTTTTCCATGGGCGAATACACAGAAATGCCATTTATCGCACTCTTAATTTTTTTTACGTTAATTTCCTAATTTTTTTTACGTCATCCCTGGTTACCACTTATGTCTTTAAAATATAAAATTATTGGATACATGCCATTTCCATTTATCAATTTTCTCATCGATTGCGACCAATTCGAGTGCATCTGGGACTTTTTCCTCTATGAATCTTTTTAAACCACGCACCATTTTATTAACAAATCAATCTTGATATCAATAAAATTATAAATTTTACAAAATTTAAAGATCGTATGTACGTACAATGTGAGAACAAAAATTAAATGAGTTATGCCACAAGATTCATATATTTAGGGAAATTACCATTTTATTTAAGTAGTGCAGCACCTGAAAGCGGTTTTGAAAATTTTCCATACAACTCACCACTGAAAAACTTGACAGATTATCAAACACACTACCAAGCTACCATTAACGAAAAACTATGTGTCATTTTAATGTAAAAATAATTGTTTTCTTTAAAAAAGTTTTTCTGCAAAAATAATTGTAATGCAATTTTTACGATAATATGTATTTCTCTTTCGGGCAGTTTTGTTGGGTCACAGATTAAAAAATATATGTATAGTTATTTAATCTGCTGTTTAAAGTTGAGAAACATTTTTGCCTAAATGTTGATAGAAATAAAAATTGTGACTTGTTCTTTTCACTACAGTTGGCGACAAAAATTCAAAACTTGACAATCGGTTTTATCTACAATTTATGCATATGACTAAAACTGACTTATAATTTAAATAAAACTGACTTATAATTTAAAAAAATAAGGTAAAGCGAATACACACTAGTAAAAGTTTAATGTTTGGATTATTCATTTTTTATTGATCTACTACCTAATTTTAAATAGGCAAAACTACTAATAATCGACTTTTAACGTATAGTAAATGTTTTATCCGAGTACTGGCTGCACTCGTCACTCATATTTATTTAACGCGTATTTTAAATTTAATACAGGGTAGTCAATTACATAGTTCAACATTTGTGTTTAGAATGTTTGTTAGATAATTACTTAATCTTAACATTTGTGATCAATCATAGAAGAAGCGATAAAAACGAATAAAAAAAATTTCTATACCAACGGAAATCCTAATTTGGCCATCATTATTGCTAGGTAAAATCGAATTAGAACTAATTTTAATTTAATGAATTTCATCATGATTGCGATTAATAAATAGCCTATAGTTTTATTTTATTGGATCTAATTATGACATTACAGAAACAATTAGCTTGGGCCCAACTTATTCTGCCCTGCTTTCTAGGCACAATAGTTCTAATTTTAATACATTTTCTTGTTTTTATGTTCAACTTAGGCATCACTCTCTGCACATATACATACATACATACATACGCACCCTATTTAGTTTCATATTTCACTTGGCTGAATAAATTTATGTTTAGACATTAGGTGCGTTTTTTTATTAACAGAACTTCAAGTTCTATAAGAACATCGGGAATAATACTGGGAAATTTTATTTAGTTTAACCAATATATTTAATTTAAGTTCTATTTATTTGAATAAATTTCAACTTCTAACTATATTTTTTGACGTCTATTGTGAAATAGTACAGGTATCAAGCATAAAACAATGAAAAATATTTGTTTAAAATATTTCCTTTTAAAATTTCCCTTTTTTTCGAGTTCGTGTACTATGAATTTATCGCGAACTTGAAAAAACAATGTTTTATCCAGAACATTGAAAAATAAAGTTAAATTTGATTTTATTTCGATAATAGTGAATTAAAATGTGTAGTTTAACATTAAATGTATCTTATTTATTGATAAAAAAAATTAAATTCATTTGGATTTTACTGAAAAAATGAGAAAATTCTTATCCAGAACTTCATTCCAATAAGAAAATTGTTGAATTAAAAAACACGACTTATATAGAAAACATGGGTGTGAAGATTTCCACAAATCCACAGATTTTATATAAGTGTTAGTTTCACACTGTAAAATTGAATTCCAATTGGAAAACATGATTATTCCTATTTATATATTTAGTACTAAAAATATAATATTTATACGAACTCTGACAAAATCAATCGAATAAAAATGAATACTAGAGATAGGGGAAGGTATTAAAGTTCAACAAGCAGAGAATAAAACCAGATAACTTACTAACTATAATAAATAGAAAACAAATATCTGGCAAGAAGTGATATGGCTCCTTAATAATGTCATAAAATACTGCCATATAAGCTTCCCGATTAATTTATTCCTGGGGTTAGGGGGTAGTTTTTGGCCCTGGTGGATTAGGAATATAGTCATCTACCTAGTGTACTATCGAAACCTGAGTCCAAACCTCTGGGTAGGGCTGCAAAAAGCTCATTAACAATTTTATTCGAAATAGCAATATCAGCTTCCCGATTAATTTATTCCTGGGGTTAGGGGGTAGTTTTTGGCCTTGGTGGATTAGTATTATAGCCATCTACCTAGTGTACTATCGAAACCTGAGTCTAAATCTCTGGGTAGGGGTGCAAAAAGCTCCTTAACAATTTTATTCGAAATAGCAATATCAGCTTCCCGATTAATTTATTCCTGGGGTTAGGGGGTAGTTTTTGGCCTTGTTAGATTAGGAATATAGTCATCTAACTAGTGTACTATCGAAACCTGAGTCCAAATCTCTGGGTAGGGGTGCAAAAAGCTCCTTAACAATTTTATTCGAAATAGCAATATCAGCTTCCCGATTAATTTATTCCTGGGGTTACGGGGTAGTTTTTGGCCTTGGTGGATTAGTATTATAGCCATCTACCTAGTGTACTATCGAAACCTGAGTCCAAACCTCTGGGTAGGGGTGCAAAAAGCTCCTTAACAATTTTATTCGAAATAGCAATATCAGCTTCCCGATTAATTTATTCCTGGGGTTAGGGGGTAGTTTTTGGCCTTGGTGGATTAGGGATATAGCCATCTACCTACTGTACTACCGAAACCTGAGTCTTAACCTATGGATGGGGGTGCAAAAAGCTCCTTAACAATTTTATTCGAAATAGCAATATCAGCTTCCCGATTAATTTATTCCTGGGGTTACGGGGTAGTTTTTGGTCTTGGTGGATTATGGATATAGTCATCTACCTAGTGTACTACCGAAACCTGAGTCCAAACCTCTGGGTAGGGGTGCAAAAAGCTCCTTAACAATTTTATTCGAAATAGCAATATCAGCTTCCCGATTAATTTATTCCTGGGGTTAGGGGGTAGTTTTTAGCCTTGGTGGATTAGGAATATAGTCATCTACCTAGTGTACTATCGAAACCTGAGTCCAAATCTCTGGGTAGGGGTGCAAAAAGCTCCTTAACAATTTTATTCGAAATAGCAACATCAGCTTCCCGATTAATTTATTCCTGGGGTTACGGGGTAGTTTTTGGCCTTGGTGGAGTAGTATTATAGCCATATACCTAGTGTACTATCGTAACCTGAGTCCAAATCTCTGGGTAGGGGTGCAAAAAGCTCCTTAACAATTTTATTCGAAATAGTAATATCAGCTTCCCGATTAATTTATTCCTGGGGTTAGGGGGTAGTTTTTGGTCTTGGTGGATTAGGGATATAGCCATATACCTAGTGTACTACCGAAACCTGAGTCCAAACCTCTGGGTAGGGGTGCAAAAAGCTCCTTAACAATTTTATTCGAAATAGCAATATCAGCTTCCCGATTAATTTATTCCTGGGGTTACGGGGTAGTTTTTGGCCTTGGTGGATTAGTATTATAGCCATCTACCTAGTGTACTATCGAAACCTGAGTCCAAACCTCTGGGTAGGGGTACAAAAAGCTCCTTAACAATTTTATTCGAAATAGCAATATCAGCTTCCCGATTAATTTATTCCTGGGGTTAGGGGGTAGTTTTTGGCCTTGGTGGATTAGGGATATAGCCATCTACCTACTGTACTACCGAAACCTGAGTCCAAACCTATGGATAGGGGTGCAAAAAGCTCCTTAACAATTTTATTCGAAATAGCAATATCAGCTTCCCGATTAATTTATTCCTGGGGTTACGGGGTAGTTATTGGCCTTGGTGGATTAGTATTACAGCCATCTACCTAGTGTAATACAGAAATCTGAGTCGAAATCTCTAGGTAGGGGTGCAAAAAGCTCCTTAACAATTTTATTCCAAATAGCAATATCAGCTTCCCGATTAATTTATTCCTGGGGTTAGGGGGTAGTTTTGGGCCTTGTTGGATTAGGAATATAGTCATCTACCTAGTGTACTATCGAAACCTGAGTCCAAATCTCTGGGTAGGGGTGCAAAAAGCTCCTTAACAATTTTATTCGAAATAGCAATATCAGCTTCCCGATTAATTTATTCCTGGGGTTAGGGGGTAGTTTTTGGCCTTGGTGGAGTAGTATTATAGCCATCTACCTAGTTTACTACCTAAACCAGAGTCCAAACCTCTGGGTAGGGGTGCAAACAGCTCCTTAACAATTTTATTCGAAATAGCAATATCAGCTTCCCGATTAATTTATTCCTGGGGTTACGGGGTAGTTTTTGGTCTTGGTGGATTAGAGATTTAGCCATCTACCTAGTGTACTATTGAAACCTGAGTCTAAATTTCTGGGTAGGGGTGCAAAAAGCTCCTTAACAATTTTATTCGAAATAGCAATATCAGCTTCCCGATTAATTTATTCCTGGGGTTAGGGGGTTGTTTTTGGCCTTGGTGGATTAGGAACATAGTCATCTACCTAGTGTACTATCGAAACCTGAGTCCAAATTTCTGGGTAGGGGTGCAAAAAGCTCCTTAACAATTTTATTCGAAATAGCAATATCAGCTTCCCGATTCATTTATTCCTGGGGTTAGGGGGTAGTTTTTGGCCTTGGTGGATTAGTATTATAGCCATCTACCTAGTATACTATCGAAACCTGAGTCCAAACCTCTGGGTAGGGGTGCAAAAAGCTCCTTAACAATTTTATTCGAAATAGCAATATCAGCTTCCCGATTAATTTATTCCTGGGGTTACGGGGTAGTTTTTGGCCTTGGTGGATTAGTATTATAGCCATCTACTTAGTGTACTATCGAAACCTGAGTCCAAATCTCTAGGTAGGGGTGCAAAAAGCTCCTTAACAATTTTATTCGAAATAGCAATATCAGCTTCCTGATTAATTTATTCCTGGGGTTAGGGGGTAGTTTTTGGCCTTGGTGGATTAGGGATATAGTCATCTACCTAGTGTACTACCGAAACCTGAGTCCAAATCTCTGGGTAGGGATGCAAAAAGCTCCTTAACAATTTTATTCGAAATAGCAATATCAGCTTCCCGATTAATTTATTCCTGGGGTTAGGGGGTAGTTTTTGGTCTTGCTGGATTGGGAATATAGCCATCTACCTAGTGTACTACCGAAACATGAGTCCAAACCTCTGGGTAGGGTTGCAAAAAGCTCCTTAACAATTTTATTCGAAATAGCAATATCAGCTTCCCGATTAATTTATTCCTGGGGTTACGGGGTAGTTTATGGCCTTGGTGGATTAGTAATATAGCCATCTACCTAGTGTACTATCGAAACCTGAGTCCAAATCTCTGGGTAGGGGTGCAAAAAGCTCCTTAACAATTTTATTCGAAATAGCAATATCAGCTTCCTGATTAATTTATTCCTGGGGTTAGGGGGTAGTTTTTGGCCTTTGTGGATTAGGGATATAGCCATCTACCTAGTGTACTACCGAAACCTGAGTTCAAACCTCTGGGTAGGGGTGCAAAAGGCTCCTTAACAATTTTATTCGAAATAGCAATATCAGCTTCCCGATTAATTTATTCCTGGGGTTAGGGGGTAGTTTTTGGCCTTGGTGGATTAGGAATATAGTCATCTACCTAGTGTACTATCGAAACCTGAGTCCAAATCTCTGGGTAGGGGTGGAAAAAGCTCCTTAACAATTTTATTCGAAATAGCAATATCAGCTTCCCGATTAATTTATTCCTGGGGTTAGGGGGTAGTTTTTGGCCTTGGTGGATTAGGGATATAGCCATCTACCTAGTGTACTACCTAAACCTGAGTCCAAACCTCTGGGTAGGGGTGTAAACAGCTCCTTAACAATTTTACTCGAAATAGCAATATCAGCTTCCCGATTAATTTATTCCTGGGGTTACGGGGTAGTTTATGGTCTTGGTGGATTAGTATTATAGCCATCTACCTAGTGTACTATCGAAACCTGAGTCCAAATTTCTGGGTAGGGGTGCAAAAAGCTCCTTAACAATTTTATTCGAAATAGCAATATCAGCTTCCCGATTAATTTATTCCTGGGGTTAGGGGGTAGTTTTTGGCCTTTGTGGATTAGTATTATAGCCATCTACCTAGTGTACTATCGAAACTTGAGTCCAAATCTCTGGGTAGGGGTGCAAAATGCTCCTTAACAATTTTATTCGAAATAGCAATATCAGCTTCCCGATTAATTTATTCCTGGGGTTACGGGGTAGTTTTGGGCCTTGGTGGATTAGGAATATAGTCATCTACCTAGTGTACTATCGAAACCTGAGTCCAAATCTCTGGGTATGGGTGTAAAAAGCTCCTTAACAATTTTATTCGAAATTGCAATATCAGCTTCCCGATTAATTTATTCCTGGGGGTAGGGGGTAGTTTTGGGCCTTGGTGGATTAGGAACATAGTCATCTACCTAGTGTACTAACGGAACCTGAGTCCAAATCTATGTCAAAGAGTGCCAACACTTTTATTCTAAATCTCAAAATTATAAATTTAATTTGGATTTGAACTGGTTTCTGAGCAAATATAGCGTTCAAATTTTGCCTGGGATCTCTATCTTAAGAGAAGACAATGATTTTCTTTTATTCTTAATTATTTTATTGTTATTTAGAAATTATAATTTAATTAAATTTATAATTTTCATTGTGAACATTGTTTTTTTCTTATTAGAATGTAAATTTATTTCAGACATAAACCGAACAAAGTATTTTAGTACCACAAAATTTGTATTAACTATGTAAACAGCGCCATCTAATTATTATATTAATATACTACAAAATTTATATAAATAACCCGGGTACATCAAAAGAACGATTAAAGGTTGGTTTATATTATCCGTTCAGTTCAGCACAGACACGTACCGGCACAGACATCAAGTATTTATTGATTGATTCGTATTATTTCGCTATGTCGATCGTATAAACTCGTAACTACGTACAGTCAACACTCAACTACGTACAGTACAAACAAACAACCAGAATATAAAAATAAATTAATAAATAAAATTAAATATTTAATATGAGATACATATTTAATCGGATGATAATATCAGTATTATTATAGAATGTTGATAGTAAATATTAATAAAAATGTTGATAATCATAAACCTTTAATAATGATATCTGAAAATAATTTAAATGCTTAGGTAATTAGGTATCTGAAATAAAAATATCTGAAAGTAACGTACATACATTTCTATGCAAAAATCGACCGATTCAGATCACAACAACAATACCAATATATAATAGGCTGTTTCACAGCATTTGAGCATTAGTATGAGTAATGGAATAGAAAACACTAAAATTGAACAAAATCATATGGCAAAAGTAGATTCTACGTGTTTTTTTGCGCTTAACATTCTTATATCTAAATATATAGGCCTAAAAATAATTTTTCAATGATGAGGATTTTAATAATGATTATTTACCAAGAGTTCTGTAAGATAATTTTCAATAAGATTTTGATTTTTACGTTCGTGTGATTTCTACGTTCGGTGTTGTTACGTTCGTCAATAATTCGATAAAATGCATAAATAGTGATGGTATAACTTAACTCTTCTTTTTCATTGATTAAGAAATTTTCGGTTTCTTTTGCTTACGTCGTTCCAATTTTTTTTAATTTTTATTCTTGATGGTACATTACTTGTTCAAGTGTTTGCATTTGTTTTTGTAAATAATATTATTTTTTGGCAGTTATTATAGATTAAATTTTTTAAATTTAAAATCCGTAATATCTTTAAATGATTTTAATTTTTTCCAAAACTCCACTTGATCTAGTATGCGAATGCAAATCTCTAAAGCTTGATTTACACTTGACGACTTTCGACGTCTACAAAAACCTGAGATACAATGATTAAAATTTATTAAAGCGAGAACGAGAAAAATATATCGTCTGCAAAAAAAAATCATACCAAAACGATCCCAGTAAAACAAAAAAAAGCAGATGCAAACGAAAAAAAGATGTCGAGCTTCATCTGCTACTATAAACAGACGTCAATTCATGTACTTAAAATGTATAATATACTAAATTTTGTACACACATTGAAAATAATTTAAAATTTTATAGTTATTTTAGTTATTATAGTTATTATTAGTTATTATTAGTTATTTTTGACGTTTCTTGCAGATCTGCTTAATCGTTCAATGTAAAGCAAGCTTTAAACTCCCATAAACCAATAAATAAATTGTTGTTGCAATAAATCACTATAAGCAAGAGACATACATATTTCAAAACCCATTAAGCAATAAAATACCATTGCAAAACCTGAAGCAAATATAATGTCGTTTTCGATTGAATAAAAAAGTCATTAACAAGTTTTAGTTTTTTTGCCGAGTTTAGTTTTTTTTGGGCAATCGAAAACGACATAAAATTTTCAAATGAGGAAATTGGAGTAGAATTTGGCTAGTATCCCAAGTATAACAAAACTGAAAATTTGAATCTAGTACGAAATTTTTTCCGATTTTCGGTAGCAAAAATCGGGAAATGATGAAATTTGGTCACAATCAACTTAATTCGACGTCAAATGGCTGTGAACTAATAATCCCGTGATTATAATTAAATGTACTAAGAATTAATTAAATTCAAGAAGAGAAATGTTTTTTTATTATTAATTTTTCATATTTAATAATTAAATGTATTTATTTAAAACCGTTAAAAAATATGTTTTATTTACATTTTCAAATTTAAATCTCTGCCGCTAAAATCTATAATAAAGGCTCCGCCCACATTTTGTTGAAAACATAACCTAACTCTTTTTCATCATTGTCCGACTATTCGCGACAACGTTCATAGTAAATCTTACAAAAAGTCGGACATATTTGATGAAAAAAGTCGGAGAGAAATTCATCAATTTTTCCGAAAAATGCGAAAATTGTCGGATTTCGTTATACTTGGGGATAGTAGAAAAATGTAATAAATTAAAAAAATAATTCCAATTATTTTAATATTTCATTTAAACTGTGCCTAAAAATGGTTTCTTGTTAAACATTTTTACTATACCCATTTTTTAATTAACATTAAGCAGCTCAATTTATTAGATCGCACAGAATTATAGTTAGATATGTAAAAATTAAATATTGCTATCTCAAGTTATGAGCTTTATGTATCGCATTAATTCAATTTTTTACAAATATTATATCAAAATAAAAATTATATTCTAATTTAAATCGATTTTTTTAATAGAAATTTAATATTATATTTCTTGGAATTCATAACAGTGTACATTATGCACCAACACATAAAAACTGAGCTAGAATCCAATATGATATGGTTGATTCCAATAAGATTTGTATACGTATTACTGTGGAAAAAAGTGTGGAATACTTCACATCCATTAGAAAACAGTATGACCGCATGTACTATATGCACATATAGCTTACAATTGGATTTATGTTTATGATTGATTGCTATGATTTATGAAATATTTCAAGGATTTGTTGAACAAGAGAGAAACGCGATATAAAGCAAAAGCAACAAAGCGGTGTAAAATAATTTTAACGCGATCATTAATCGTGTCAAACATTTTTGCTATAAACATACTTACATATATTGATTTATATATATGTATATATATAAGTTACACGCACACAAGATATATTTATTGAAATAATTATATACAAACATTCTAGGTGTAAATTAATCAATCTAGATATCCAACTATTTGTCTCGCGTCATAACAAAAAAGTTGTTTTGTTAAAACCTCACCAAAGCGACGAACCTGCTAATAATTTCGATTTTATACTCTATTGGCCCGTCGGCACAATAATGCAAAATGAATCGGATTAAATTTTGTTTTCAATATACTGAGTCTAATTCGCACGACGAAGAATTTGATAGATTATATAGCAATTATGGGGTGCGCGAGTATATAACCCGCATTGACTAGATTCGAAACCACCCCACATTTACTGATTTTACTAAATATTATATTTCGAATTTTATATTTTCAGCAGATCAATTAACATCAATCTGATTTTGCGAATAGCAGTGCATTCTAAACAATGGAATGATATATAGTTTCGTGTTAAGTAATGTGTATAATGTATGTTTGTTTGAAGAATAAACTCACTCAAATCTGTTCATCTGCATATAGTATATAGCATATGTATATACTTACCGCACCATGCATTCAATTAATGAAATTAATAAATCATATTCACGTGATTTTTCTCTTGTGCTTGATGAGTTCAATCATAATCTAGAATATTGATTCGAAATTTAATTGCATCAGATGTGAAATCTTTATTCGTTGATGCCATATATGGTTTTTTTGTGTAAATCATATTGTATATTCACTAATAAGTTAGGTATAACGTATTATTCAATCCAATTGATATCAACCATAAATCTATACGTATATTGTATTTAATCTAACCAAATGTTTGCTGAAAAGCTCAGAACGCACCTTCAACAAAAACCATATAACTTCGAGAAATCAAGTCACAGAGGTCTATACAATACACAATGCGGATAAGTACACGATTCTTATCTGGTTGAGATTCAAGGTAATTTAGGTATGAACTGGCTAATTCCTGCGGTTTAAACCCAGCTCTAGTTCGCTGCAACGAAAAGTAAGCGATGGTTAGATTTGTTTAAAGTAATTGATCATATTGAAGAAGGAGATGGCAGCGTTCATCATTTTCCCAGTCTAACTATATGTGAACTCTGTCTGGGGGGTACTGAAAACTTCGGTTGTCAATGCTGCTCAACAAAGTTTAGTTATAGTCCTAGACCCAAGAATTATTGGTTTGATTATGAGTGTCGTCTTGCAGTCGAGTAACAAAATATAACCCATAGTGAAGTGCAACGACGTCTTACAACCGCGAGTAAAAAGAAGGCCTGCTCATGCTCAGAGGGCAGCTATAAGAGGTTTTGTAGACGAAAGTGAGAATGGTGGAAGGCCAAGGTTGAAAGTAGAAGAACTCAGCAATGAGCGTAGTTCGCGTAATATCTTTAAAGGAATTACTGGATTGCAACATATATACTTTCAGGCCCGCGTCAACCACCATTCGGGACCGGGATGGAAACCTCTGTGTCATCTATGATGTAGTACTCGACGCATGGATTGGACTCTTTACCAACCTGCTTGGTGCTCATAAGGCGTCACAAAATGTAGTTGAGTCATTTCAAATATAGGCTGTAGAGATTTGCATTGCGGATCCATCCCATGAGGAATTCGCTAAGGCCATGCAGAGATTAAAACGAAACCGCTAACTTGGGGTGGACAGCATTAATTCGGAACTCTTGATATTCGGAGGGGATACTTTGTAGAATTGTCTTTTCGATCTTATTCGATTATTATGACATTCCGAAGTTATGCCTGATGAATGGAAAGTAGTCGCGATATGCCCCATATTCAAGGAAGATAATCCTAGAGAACATCTATAGGAATGCCAACAAAATTGGTACTTCACGTTTGAGGGAGTGAGGAGATTCAACAAATTGGACTGTCTCATCACTCACGATACCAGTGTGCTTTCATTTGAGAAAAGAATCATGCGTGTGATTTACGGCCCAAAACGCGAAGTAGATGGTACATACCGAGCCCTCTATACAATATCGATATCAGAGATCTGATGAAGATCCCCGATATTGTACATGAAGTAAGGTCTCAGCTGGTACGCTGGCTCGGTTACTTTCTGCGTGTTGCTCCGGAACGAATTCTGCATCGATCTCTGAAAGGAGAGCCACCATATGGTAGGCACAGAGGTCGCTGCAGGCGACGATTGCTCCACGGCGTAGAGAACGACTTGGCTTCTTCAGATTGTCTAAGACAGTATGAAGACCGTGCTCAGGATCGAAACCGTTGGAGCCAAATTGTTGATACAGTAAGGGGCCAGTAATGGCCTTTAACATATTATATAATATAAAAACTGTTATTATATTATATAATATGTTAAAAACGAATAAAATAAACGAATGTTAATAACAAATGTCAAAAATTACACCAATCTTTAAATTTGGGAAACAGATAACATTCCTTGCTACGGCAAAATATCAACTTCTTCACGTTTTTCAATTGACATTACTACGTCACATATATCAGTACACTAGTATGGATTTATGTTCGACAGATCTACATCTATATACTAGCTTGGTAATGATTTGGAAACAAGAAAGCAAGAGTTATCAAAGTGAATTCTAGTGTTTCCCTGTTGAGGATCACACATTATAGGATCTTAATTAAACAGTAAATTAACTATTTTGTAGACCTGCGATAAGATTCGACCTATATATACTAAATCATCTTAGTTTTCTTTGTCGCAGGAGGTTTCCCCAAGGGGAAACATGAATCCTATAAAATGCTTGGGTCCTATAGTAGAACAACACCGCAATGATTTTAATATATTCGTTTTTTGCACCTGCGTCCACATTTATATATTCCTAAAGTTTAATTTAAAATTCATTCTGTCACAATGCGTGATATAATATATGCATATACTCTGGTACATAGTCCAACAGATAGATTGCCAACAAAAAAATTTAAATAACATATCAAAACTTCTTCCCAAAACAAAAGATGTTACCTTCTTATATGTATGAATGTATACATATACCTGTTCAATTTATCCTCCTTGTGCATGGAATTCTGGTTCATCGCAGTTCGCGCGCGGGGATGTTATACGAAATCAATTTAATTCATAAAAATAAGGCAAAAATGATGATAATTTATTTCTTGTCAATCATCTTCAAGTTGGTATGCCCTTTTTGTCAAATATACATACATATATAAATTTTATTTTTAAGACGATTGATTTTTTTTGTTTTGCTTATATATACGAAATAAGAAGGTAGATAATAGGTAGGCAGGCAAAAAAAACACGCAACACGTTTTTAAGAAGCGAGCACAACCACCAAACAAGTTTGAAAGAGTCAAAAAAGAAATTATCACCAGAATTTCGAAACTCGGATTGTGTGTGCGTGCGTTTGTGTGTGCGTACACGTACACTGTACAACTAAAAACAACTCAATTTCATTTTTATATTAGAAATCATTAAAAATTCTTCTTGGACAGAAATAAAAAAAAATTCCTTAGCTGTTTTCTTATAGTTGTTTGCTTCTTATTATATTCTTTACTTCTTTTAGTTTATAGATTTTAAACGGGTGGCAATTTATAATCTTTATTTTGTTAATTTTATTTTTTATTGTTGACTTTCGAAATTTAATCTTTTTATGCGTTAAGATAGAAAATTCCTTTCTTGTCTTTGGTATATATCGCGTTTTTAATAGATTTTTCTATCGCGTACAGGTTTGATTAGCTTTGAGGTTTTGGGTGGATGGCTAGACGTACCAATGCGTTTTGCGGTATAATTTTCAATATTAAAATGTGGTTTATGTCTTAGCTTAGTGAAGTTAAATACATCAGTGTAACTGTACAAGTATAAGAAAACATGATGTGGCTTGGTATTCTATAATTTTTTTCTTTGGCCTTCCCGAACTGGATTATAGTTTATACATTGTACATTCGATGGTGTTAAATTGAGCCTTTTTACCTGCCAATGCTTGCTGTATTACTTTGCGCTGGTGAATCGAAATTTTTTTGCTTCAACATCATAATTTTTGAATAAACCGCCCCATGTCCTCAATAATCTTAATTACGTCATTTGTGTAGAAAGCATTCATATTTAGAATAAGTAAACTATTTGCAAGACACGTTCAAGGTTTGCATGTTATAAGTTTTGCAGCTTAATTTAACATGTCGAACATGTGCATGTTTAAGTATTTGCCGCGCAAATACAAGCTAACACAGCTGAATTCATGCAATAACTGATTTAAACGTTAAGCATTGGGAACCATGTGCTTTGTGCTGCATAACCATTTCATTCTACTAATTTGGTCCTTTTTGATTTTCTCCAATGTTCAGCTCATGATGTTTTTCAATCACTTGATACATATACTCGTAAGGCTGTGAACATTATAATTAACATATAAAATCAGAATGTTGCCATCATGTTCGTGAATTTCAAATCATTTCGTATTATTTCGTTAATTGATCAAAACAATATTATGTTATGTTACATAATTTACAAAACGATCGCGTACAAAACAAAAGGCAAATACAAAAAACACTAAAACCAAAAAAAATAATTTTTTGTTATCTGTTATTGTATCTCACTTTTGTGTCTTATGTGTGCATACTTGTATACACATTTTTGTTTTGGTAAAAATATTCTTAAAGAAAACGATCATATACATATATGTATATACGTACAACAAAAAAATCCATAAGAGAAACGTTTATATATGCGCTTGATCATAAAACGAAACTTGCGCACATAGAGAGAGATCGAGAGACCCCTAATGCTACGGCTGTATGAATATTGAATAAAATATTTGTGAAAAAAATTTAAATGTTATCGTCTGAAAACAGAGATATTTAATCGTTGGCTCGCGGAGTTCTATAGACCTGTGCTGGGATGTTTTACCATCACATTTTCGATATCCGATAGACGTTTGTGTCTCTTTTTTGACGAACAGAATTGTGCTCCATTGCGTTTTTTCAATTACGTTTTTTCTATTGCGTTCTCAGCCTGTTAGAAGACATTTGCAAACTATCTCTATCTCCTCTTTTCACTTGCCATCGAAAATACAAATATTGGTGATATTTTATCGAATGAATTTATAGACATAGAATCGAGTAGGCTATGATCACAATAGAAATTACAGTGCTGGGATGTTCTAACATCACTTCGATTCGCTTCGATAGACACTTGTGTCTCTTTTTTCACGAACAAAATTGTATTCTATTTCGCAATTTATATTGTGATCATAGCCTACTCGATTCTATGTCTATAAATTTATTATTATTATAAGGAGTTCCGAAGTACCAATCGTTCTACTTGGTATTCGAGCAACGGTTAAAGAAGATCTGAAGTGCTCACCAGCTGAGATGGTTTATGGACAAACCATCAAACTACCTCGTGAGTTCTTCATCGAAAATCCTCTACCGTCTCCACCCACAACTGACACAGTCATCGACCAACTGCGCACCACCATGCAAAATCTCATCCCTACAACAACAAGACAAACGAAGCAAGACAACATATTTGTTCCAAAATCGTTAAACAATTGCGAGTACGTCTTTGTCAGGGTTGATAAGGTTCGTACTGGAATACAAACTCCATACGATGGGCCATACAAGGTTATTCGACGTTTACGAAAACACTTTGTCATATTAATCAAAGATAAGCAACATTCTATATCTATTGATAGACTCAAACCGGCTTACGGAATCTTGTGCTTTAGTGACAAATCATCTTCACGAGCACACAAGACCGTACGCATTACAATATAGATCATCAATATAAAATCTCAACAATTTAGAAGTCAACCTTGGAATCACAGAATTTATCTTCTGATTCCACAAGTCACACTAACAGGTAACAAGATGCTAGAGCACTTCTCACCATACTCACATAAACCTAAGTTAAGGGGACTTATCTTGAAGGAGGGTGATGTAGCGGTCAATGACACTACTAAATATTAGCGTTGGTTCCCAATTTCAAAACCATAAAAAACAAATCACACGAAACGGCCGCACGGTACTACACGATTAAAAACATATAGTATTGTTCGGGTATCGCGCGTTTGGCAATTTGCAAATCGTGATTTAGATTCAATCAATTATTAGTAGTTACCAAATCTGCATCGGTGCAACACCACCAAAAATAAAAAATTAAATAATAATTACATAAAAAAGTGAAGCTATAATATGTATATTAATCCTAACAAAAAATTAAATTAACATTTTGTAATTAGATATTATAAGTGAATATATGTACAATAAATTATTTACTGTGTAAATAAAAAATAATTATACATATAGTTTATGTGAATTACTTGTGTTATTATCAAAGAAGATATACTAAGTATATCTTCTTTGTTATTATTACAAAAAATTAATGAAAATATCCGCACACCTAAGGTGCGTTATAAATACTTTCAACTTATAGATCGTCATTCGTTAATCAAATATATAAATTATAATTCGTATTCATCAGCCCTATAGAAATTGTCTAATTCGCTAATGATATGCTTTGAATCGCACTTAATACATTTGCCATACTACTTCCGGAGCTCTTGCTCGAATTGAGATAGAAATATTGATTGATTTTTGGGTATAGACCACTGTAAATTCTTATAAGTGCTAATAATGTGCCTCGTCTAAATCGGTTGATTCGAACACACACAAAATTATGACATTAAATTAGTCAATACCAATCTACCGCAAGTGGTCCAATTTGACGTAACTGATTGTAGTTGCTCATGAGAAAAAGGTGGATCAGTTATGAATAGTTATTAATCAAAGATAAAAACCATAAGTATGTGCTGTGGTCTATTGGAAAGCAACTAATGTCACTAAGCTGCGTTCCATTTTCGCTAGCAAAGTACTGACAAATACTGTTTCCCACTGCTTTCAACTGCTATTACTCTTGTATATGAGTAGTTTACTGGTAGTAGTTACGCCAATAATCTCCGCTAGGTTAATTTGGTACTGAAACCGTCCAAGAGGTGGCTTTGTTAGTTTTGAGGTTATGTGAAATGTCAAAATTTCTTAAAGTATTTAATAAATATTATCATTTAATACTTTGATAGTAGTAGCAATGATGAGAGTTTATTAGACTGTTATTTTCCGCCTTCCTGAACTTCATCCTCGGATTGTGATGAAGTTAACAGAAGAAGCATACAGAACTACTAAGTAATTATTGGAAACTACACAGACGGGAAAATCCAGAAGCATTTTCATTTGAAAAGAAGTATAGTCGCTGAATTAATAGGTAAATAATTAAACATATAAATGGATTCTGTCAAAGATTGTGTATTAATTTTCATTTTTATTTTAGGTTTGTATACAGAATTCACGAGGAAACAAAGTAATGTTGGAAGGGAACAGAGAGGGCCGTCTAAGGAAATTTATATTACTTTGTGTAATATGTGTATTTGGGCAACACAGAAACTTCCAGGCAGATTTCTGACACGTTTGATATCACCAAAAGCTCAGTATTTCGTGTTTTACATAGAGTTGTTGAATGGATTGTGTCCATTAGTAACCAATACATTAATTGGCCAACAGAGCAAGACACGCGAGCTAATCAACCCAAATTTTTAAGAATGAAAGGATTTCCGCGGGTTGCACAACCGAAAAAAAATATTACAGCATCCTGTTACAAGGCATCGTCGATGCTGACAAAATATTTATCGACATTCATAGCGGCGAGCCGGGGTCAATGCATGCATTTTTTTCCTACTCTTGAAAAATTCGTCTTCCCTATTTTCGTAGGTACTTATTAACGCCTTTCCCACCTGATATGACCAGTTTCTTATTGGTTTACTATTTTCTTTATTCTATAAATTACAGTGTGTATTTAGAAAATAAAGTATTAAATAAATTTTTTTATAGTTTTACCGTTTTTATTGCGGATGTTGGTTATGTTTAGCTTTGACTTTTGTTTTTTGCGTTTAATTTAATATCTACTTTTTAGTACTTGTGAGTACTTTCCTAGCTAAAATGGAACGCAGCAATTTTTAAGAACTTTGAATTTAATGAATTATTAGCACTCTTTTTACTTGTAATTGTTAAATAAATTTACGTTAGATGGCACGCACATGAAGTATTTTTTCTATTTTATTAATTATTGACGATTGGAGCATTTCCACGCAGCGGAATTTTTCTTAAATAAAAGTATCTATTGACGTTTAAAATTAAAATAAATCTATCTATTAATTGACGTATAAAGTAAAACTATCTATCCATTGACGTTTAAAAACACACAGCCACCTAATTTGGAATACAAAAACAACAACACAAGCTTCAAATGGATCGTTCTTTTAAATAATCATTTTTTCCGCGAGAGGAGCTTAACTTACTTTTACAATCGTCAATAGCGTTAGGTCTGCACGTGGATAACGTCAAAATTAAAATGTACAATTTTCTTTGTACAAATAAAACCTAGTATATCAGTAATGAAATATTACGGCGGAATAAGTATAAAATATGGATTTAGCGGTAATGAAATTGTACGGCGGTGTTCAAGTAAGCAGAGACCATGACTTTGGTTTCTTGCTTCAAGTCTCGGTTAGGGGCAAAACTTTTTAATTTAGTTCTGTTAATGGTAGTATTCTGTTAATGTTGAAGTATAACCAGAGCTTAGTATGCCATACTATAAACGTTATGAAGTAACCAATTCAAACAAGAGAGTAATTCACTTATCGAGTTTCATCACCTACGATTGCAATTGTACGTTAAATAATACATAAAGTTTTATAAAAATTATTATTTAGACGGCCGTGGTGATTTATAAGGTGTTTAAATTTTGGAAATTGATTGTGCTTTTATTAAAAAGTTCCCTTTAAGAAAGGTAAGTGATGTATCATATTGTTATATGATGTATTTGACTGAAATTTCAACTGAAATTTTTTGAATTTAAATCGAGCTCAGGTTTGTTGTAAATTAAGTAAAGTGGTTCAAAGATATATTTTACATCCAGCAATTTACAGTGACACAATTATTTTGACAGATCATATTTTAATTAATAGTATTATCTTACAGCATAGCTTCTATATCGCCTCAAAATTATTCAACTGAACTAAAAAAAAAGAAAACTAGCAGACGAAAAGAGAACGTTCCAAGAAAAATGGACGAACGATTATGTTTTTGTTGAATCCAATACGAAAGCATTATGTTTGATTTGCAACATTATACTCAAATGCATATAAAGGTTGGCGAATTTAAAGAAGAAGGTCCTAAACAAAAATTACAAGAATTAAAATGAACTCTTGCTTCTCAAAAGCAACAATTTAGAAAATTAATTTCGTAATCTGATTCATTCAAACGTGGTAGCTAATTTAATTGCAAAAGATCAAAGTCATTTGCTGATGGAGAATTTATTAAAGAGTGCTTAGAAAGTGTAGCGGATATATTTTGGCCCGAGAAGAAATCAGAGATTTCTAAAATAAGTTTGTCCCGCCAAACTATCGCTAGGCGTATCGAAGACATAGCACAATCGAAGCACAAATAGCATTTCAATTTACAAGTAACAAGTTTTTCTCCATGGCTTTCAATGAAAGCGCTGATACTGTTCAACTTGCCATATTTATTCGAGGAATTGACAAATACTTTAACATCTCAGAGGAATTGGCCTCTCTTGTTCCACTGACGGATACAACTAAGTCTGTTGATTTATATGAAGTATATGAAGCAGTGAAAGCAACATTCTAAGATTTTCTTTGACAATTGATAACATGTCTGGCATAGCCACTGATGGTGCCCCAGGTATGATTGAAAAGCAAACAGGCTAGACAAAATTAGTAAAAGATTATGCGAAATCATTTCATTTTTTCATTTCATTTGAGTTGTCGCTTAGATACGAAGAACATGTTTCCAGGTGGTCGTGCCTTTAACATATCCAACGCGGACTTACAGTTCTTAAAATATTACTACTATATCGGTATGCTTAGACAGGTTACCCTATTACCGTCCCTGCCAATGAGGAGGCGCATACTCGTCTACTATTTACTATAGCTTTAAAATTTTTACTTAAGAAAAAATCTTGTGTACTACTACTTATATCTCTACCTATACCGCTCAAGACGGTAGCACAAATTTTTTTGAAAGAGTTGAGGTTGTTTGGCCACCTTAAAGAAAGTTTACTTACTGGCCAATCATCTCTTAAGTCTGTAGGCCGAATTTGATCGTCTTCTACTATCACGTTTCCGTAGCTCACGTCTGTCTTTTCCTTATCTCGCAGTTGGCAATTTTCTCATTATATCAATTGGAACCAAGCCGGCCAAGGCAGGAATGGCGTTAGTTGACACTGTCCTGTGTGCCTTGGTAATTTCGAGCAAGATACTTCTTTCGGCACTAACTAGTGTACGCGGATGATGACTACCCATGCCGCGCACGAGTATGTCAATGAAGAGACCTCAAGGCTCTCGTATATTATTGATAAAGTACGTTGCTTGAGACTCCAGTTCCATTTAGCAACTAGTTTCAGCACAGTGGAAACCTTCTTACTGTTTTCCGTGACTCTTTTGACATGTGAAGTTATTCCAAGTCGTTCATCGAAGTCAACTCCCAGCTATTTAACAGTTTTCACCATCTTAATTCTTTGGCCATTTATGGAAACCAATAGTGGTCTGCTAGTGAACCTTTAAGTTGGACCATAACTGTCTTTGTAGAGGATAGCTCCATTTTGTAACTTCTGCACCAGTCTTTGTAGAGCATAGCTCCATTTTGTAACTTCTGCACCAGTCTTTGTAGAGGATAGCTCCATTTTGTAACTTCTGCACCAGTCTACCATTCTGTCTATAGCTAATTGTACTTTTTCTTGAATACTTTGTCTTGAATTCCCAGCAAAGAGCACATTACCTTATCGTCCATGAATGCTTCTTCTTGGACTTTTTGGTTGACGCTTCCGTTGAAGACAATATTCCACAGGTGTGAACCAACGATGGAACCTTGAAATAACAGGTGCAATGCAAAATCATTGGTAATATACGTTTTATGAAATACCACTGCGTCATACACCAAGAAAACTTATGTTCATAACATTAAATGAGGATTAAACAATCGCTAATTTCAAAAATTCTCGGAAATATGGATGCTAGCTATGGTGATGTTACTTACTTTACTTCAGTAAGGTGGTTAAGTCCTGGGAAAAAGCTGAAGAGATTTTATGATTTAAAAACTGAAATAAAATTGTTTTTGGTATCAAAGGAAACGACTGCACCTGAATTGGAAGACCCAAATTGGTTAGCAGATTTAGCAGTTTTCATTGACTAGCCACTTAAATGTTTTAAATGTGTGGCTTCAAGGCGGAAAACACCTGATAAGCGCCCTGTTTCAACAGTAGCAGCCTCTGAAACAAAAACTTATGGCATTCCCTGATTAAAAATAATGACTTATCTTATTTTAAGACAATGTCTGAATAAACAATTGTAAAATATGCCGGATTAGTTGCCATTATATTACAGGAGTTTGAAAAAAGATTTGAGGATTTCCATAAAAATCAAACGTAATTTACTATATTTGAAATACCATTTTCAGTTGACATCAATATTCTACCTCCCAGCTTGCAGATGGAATGTATAGAATTGCAATCGGACATCTAATTAAAATAAAAATTTGTTTAGACTGAATCTTTATTAGATTTTTACCAATTTTACGTACCTAAGAAAAATACCTGCGGCTCTTCTGGACCATGCTTTGTTCATGACATCACTTTTTGGAAGCACCTATATTTGTGAGCAGCTTTCTTCGCGTATGAAGCTTCAAAAGGTAAATTACAAACGAAATTATCTGATGATCATCTTGAAAATACTCTTCGTATTGCTACGACTTCTATAAATGTAGATGCACTGGTATCTAAAATCCAAGCTCAATGTTCGCATTAAACAAATAATTGCTGTATTATTTTTATTATAAGAATTAGTCAAAAAGGTTATAATGGTAACCTATAGTAAAAATTAAAATTTATATATGCCCCTTGGCAATTGTAAAATGTTGGACACCTATGTTCTTCATAAAACAAAAATCAAACTATACAAATCCAGTTTGTATTGGGATAAAACAAAATGAGTATGTAACAAACATTATTTTTCAGGATTACGTATCTCGATGCAAAGGAACTATCAGGGCTTTTTATTAACCGAATATGATGATTTTCAAAATATCGAGCAGAGAGCACAGTGGTTAAAGTTAAAGCTATGTGAAGTTTGGATCAGAATAAGTACAAGGTTCGATTCCATGGGCCGAATCATTCAAATTTAGTATTTACATAATTCGGTTTTGTATATAATGATTGTTTAGTATTATTCAAATAATCAAAAATATAAATGTACTTATGATTCAAACTTGACAAGTTAAAAAGAAATTTACGTTTGTAAATTCCAAATCTGACGTTTATAATTCTGGATATTTACTCGAAATGTAATGTAAAACCAAAATTTTTAAAACTTAAATTTCTTAACTAAATTTTAAAATTCGAAAAATTTCAATTTGTCTGATGATAAAATTTAATATTTGAATTGTTGAATTTTTAAAATTTGAAAACTAAACGCTCATGAAAATTTCTCCTATTTATGGTGGAAATCTCCAATTTTTGTAATAATCAAAATTCCCAAATTTTTAGAAAGTTAACTAGAATTTTATGATATTTTTAATATTTTAAAGTTTCATTCGGAATATCACTCGAATTATACAAAATTTAAACCATATTTTGCAGATTTTTAGAACATTTCAAATAAATTTTTGAAAATACATAACAACATTTCTAAAATTTCTCCATGAATTTTAGGAAAATTTTCGAACTTCTATTTAAAATATTAGAAAACTTCTGAAATTCCCTAAATTCTTTCAGAATCTAAAATTTGTAAAATTTAATTTTAAGATAAATTTGTGTTTTCAAAGATTTTTCAGAGGGAGCCATTGTTATCAAGGTTGCTATATGCCAAATCCCTTACCACGTTTGTTCGATAGATGAGAAAGATCTTAGAACTGTCATTATATCTTATTCAACATCACTTCATTATGATTGACAATGAGCGTACAGGCAAAGGTGCCAAACGAGTTATGTTTTCAATAAGTATTTAGAATTTTCTAAACTTCGAAAAAACTTAAATTAAATCCAAAATTTGGTTTCGGATTCAATTAATCCCAGATGTGTCGTACGTATAATTGTGGTTCACACTCTTGGTGATTTGTAGATCACAAGTTTAAAAAAATCGACAGTTTTGTATATATTTAATGTCCAAATTAAAATAAAAAATTGTGAAATTTTGAAAAATTATAAAATCAAATTTCACAGTACTTTTACAAATTTTTAAATAAATTTTAAATTTTTGAAACCGAATTTCACGGATATTTTTCTGAAGATAAAATTAAACTTCGAATTGTTTAATTTTTAAAATTTAATTATTAAATGTTCATGAAACACTCCAATTTCTGGGGGACATTTTTTGAATTTTAGAGCATTCTTCCACTTTTTCGTATATTTGAAATTCAAAAATTTAGTGAAAGTGAACTGAGAGGGTTAAAGAAAATTTTCTAAATTTTTAATTTTTAACCGGCATTAAAATGATTTATAGCAATTCGGCATGTCACTTGAATTATACCGAGCAAGTAGTACAGTGGTTAAAGCAGTGACGTTTGGATTGGGAGGTACCGGATTCGAATCCCAATTAAGACAGAATGCAAACAGGATTCGAATTAAATCGGGCCTGTAATGTAGCAAAGCGAACTGCGAGTAGAAAAAAGGCGAATATATCAAATACGACATATTGAACGAACATAGCAGTTCATGATTTTTGGTAGAAACTTATTAGGAAACTGTATTTAATACTAGCGCCAGGGCCCGGAACACCCATAATCCTTAACTGAGTATAACATTTTGTATTGAGTCTTAGCTTCATTGAATTCTTCTCACCTGTTACATAAAAACAAAATGAATTTTAAATTTTATGAAAATCACGTGATCAATATTAAATTTGTCGGTATGATCGACGAGAATAATTCGATGCTCTGACGAAAAATTGTCACATGCGAAAATTACACTAAGATTCAAAAACAAAGTGTTATGCGTTCGCAAACATAGACCTGCTTCTTTTTATTTCTTCTCGCCTGTTAACATCATACAATTTGAGTTGAACAAATTTGAAAGAAGAAAGGTTGAATTTCGTCGTTATGTACATATTTTGCAATTATTTTTAAATCAATATTTTTCTTAATTTAATATTTCTCATACTAAATGTTTAAGAAAATTAACGACAAACTTGGGAAAATTTGTAAAGCAACAGGAGGCAAAGGAGGGAGAAGTTATCACCATCCAAGGAAAAGTTACCGATGTTGGGCAGCGATACGGGCGATGCCGGCAGATCCACGGATACCAATCAGCGCACTAGCCTGCGGTAGCAGGGAATACAAGCGGTAAGTAGGGTTAACGTAATAATATGCTATAAGGATATTGTTCAGATTAACCTGCACCATACAAAGGTTGCTTCGACGGTCCTACTTCTCAGACTGAGTGGATCAGGAGAAGACCTAATTTTAATTCAAGAATCTTGGATTAACAATAACAGGATCTGTGGCCCCAGCCTGAAAGCATATAAGATCGTATACTCAAGCATATTTGGAAAAATCAGATCCTTCATTCTTGGGAAAAATAATATAAACGTATTCTTACTTTCTCAATAATTACAGTCAGTCTGGAGGTTGTTAGATATGGCTATGTAGATCGGGACAAGGAGGTTCCGCCGGATAACCTGGTGGAACTGAAACACAATCTGGGGAAGTACAGATATCAATGAAAGGAGTGAGTTATCGTTTGATTACTTATTAAATACCAAACTTTTAGTGTGTAATATTGGACGATAACCCACATTTATTACTAGGAATAGGCAGGAGGTTCTAGACGTAATCTTCGCTTTATAAAATATTTGTCATATGGTCAGGGAATGGAGGATGGTGAAGGAACACTCCTTTTCTAATCATCGATATGTAACTTATGGTCTGAATATTCTTCCTGCTACTAGGAAATCCTTCAGGAATTCCAGAAGGACAAACTGGAGCAAATATAGGGAAATGTTAAAAGGATTCTAGCCGCAGGAGGCGTCTGAGCTCCCAGCGCCAATAGAAGAACTGGATTACATGGTGGACGCTCTCACAATCGCCTGCTACCAGTCCTCTAATGCTGATTGTCCCATGTTTAGGCTTAGGAGCAAGCAAAAACCAACATGGTGTTCCTCGGATTTGGTGAACTGCCTTCCTTATAGGAAAGTCTTTAATAAAGCCAAAACTACGGAAGGGGCTAAAATGATATAAAAAGGAATTAAGGACGGCACAAAGGAAGTTTTCAAGACTCTTCTGTGACAAATTGGAAGAAGTCTTCGAAACTTCTCGCCTTAGGAAGATTTAGTCCACTAACCTTACCAGTCTCTGGACTACTTTTTGTGATGAATCTTTGAATCCTCTCATCGAAACTCACCTCCCCGGAAGCTTTGATGACTCGACGAAGTCTAGTACTCATCGAGTAAAACATTCATTGTGCACAGAGGATATTGTATCTAAAAAATGGATCCTATGGGAACTAAAGGGTTTCAAACTTTATAAATCGGCTGATCCGGGATCGCTTCATTTCCGGAAAAATCGAAAAATAAACTCGTCGATTAGCTGGTTTATATTCCAAAAAAATGGCCGGAGGTCAGAGGGGTTTTCATTCCTATACATTCTGTGTGGTAGCGTTCCTATAGATATTAAGGATGCCTTTAACAACGCGAGGACAGAGTCAATTTTGGAAAGATTGTCATTCGTCGTGGTGGACTACCCTGTAAGCGAGTAATCCATCATAATACATCATATGCTTGAGAGCAGGACGGTTAACTCTGTGTTGGGGAAGTCCACCATTTTAAACGGGTAGATAAGGGAACCTCGCAAGGAAGAGATCATATCACATATTCTCTGGAACATAGCAATCAATGGATTGTTGCTGAAACTAGGAAGAGAAGGTATTGGTGTAATGTAGATGACGTAGCGATAGCTACGAAATTTTTGGGTTCCCTGACAGTATAAATGACATTTAATTCGTTTATTAGTCGTTTTGAGGGACTCCCTTGTTTATTCGTGTCGAACGCCGTAGCTCACCAGCATCGTTGTTGTCAATTTTAGATGATGAAGCATCTGCTGTCATTTTTAGATGATGAAGCATCTGCTGGTTCGACCGGATAGTCTGGAACAATTACATACTTAAACCGGTTGATTTATCCGGAGCGCTTTCATCATCGAAGTCATCCCAAACTTCTGTTGCAGATGTTCCTCGCTCCGAAGGTACTGAATGCCTTCTCGTGCCATGTATTCATCAAAGTTCTTATCTATAAGTATTCTCTTCGTCGATCCGACTTCAATTACTTTATTTTATTTTCAAATATTATGTTAGTCATTTCGTTAAATTCTTTGAATTTTTCAAATACTTCAGAATTGTGCCGCAACAGGTAGATTATTGTGAATAACAAAAAATCATTAATGAATGTTACTATGTATCTCTTACTGCGAGGTGTTTGTGTTTGCAAAGGCCCACAAATGTCAGAATAGACTAAATCGAAATCAGCTTTCGATCGATCTTCCGACTCTTTAGGGAGTTTTATTCTTGTCATCTTTCCCTTTAGGCATATTTCTATGCCTAAATTTATTATATTTCTATTCGATGCTATGTACATTCTTTGTGTTTCTCTTAACTTATACAATTTAGCACAAATGTCTCCAACGGCAATCTACCTTTTGTTCTCTGTGTTCATTTTTATTAAGTTTTGTGTGCAGATAACGTAGCGATAGCTGTCTTTGGGAAATACATGAGCACGATTAAGGAGGAAATGCAGAATATGCTCTCAATGATGGGCCAGCAAATGTGGACTGCTTGAATCCACCTGTCCCAAACTGAGTTGGTATTCTTTACGAGGAAATATAAAATTCCAGTATTGTGGCTCCTACTACTTTAAACGGCATTAGACTAGGTTTTACGGACAAAGCAAGATTTCTAGGCGCTATCTTGTATAGTAAGCTTAGTTGGAAGCCTATAACATTTTAGAAAGAGTAAACAAGGCTACTAAAGCTATGTACTCAATTGGAAAAAGATGGAGTATGAAACCGGAGCTAGTATACACTCGCGTTTGACTTCCGTTGTGATACCTATACTTATGTATGGAGTGGGTGGGTGGTGGACCCCTTCATAAAACAATATACAGGGCTAGGATCGAGAAGCAGTAAAAAATGACTTGTATGTTCCTAAGCGGGGCGCTGAGGGCCTTTCGAACAATACGGCTACGCGGCTTACTGCTATAACTCAGTGGAAATGTTTTGAAGCAGGTCACTCGACTATAAGTGGGAATACTCACAGAGCATTGCCTTTTCGGCGAACATGCAAGGAGGCTAGGTCTGGAAGTAAATTACATCTGTAGAAACTGCATGGATGAAGAGGGGGGAAAGACTTTAGTTCACTTTTTATGTGCTTATGTCCGGGATTGGCATAGATTATTGGCTAGATATATTACGCTTCATAAGAAGCACTAATTGGTTCCATTAAAGGTAAAAGGGAAGTAAGATCCTGTGGTAACACAATGGTCCGTCACCGGTATAAGTATGCCTTGGCGGCCACTCCAACCTAACCTAACCCATGGTGAGACTATAACATTTTGCTCTGCAATCCGCATAATATTTGTAAAAAATTAATCGTTTTGTGCCATCGATTCGTTCCGTTTAAAACCTATGCCAACAAATAGTAACGCGAGTATACTATGCAAATAGATAGAATCACTCCTCTAGCGGAGGGCTTGGTTGGTGACTATCAAGGACAATTTCATCCGAATCGATCAGTCACCGATCAGTTCTTTTCGCTGCGGATGATTCTATCTAAATATTATGAGACATCCATCCCCGTACATCAGGTGTTCCTGGATTTCCGGCAGGCCTATGACTCGATCAATCGAGAGAGTTTATGGTCTGCCCTGGAATACCTAGGAATGCCAACAAAACTGGTACGACTATGTAGGATGACAGTGACGCAGTCCCAATGCTGTGTTAAAGTTGAGAACAGGCTATCGACAAGTTTTGTAGTTAACTCGGGTGTTCGGCAGGGAGATGCTCTGTCCCCGATACTCTTTAATCTCATGTTGGAGTACATCTTTCGTAAAACTGAAACACCGCAGCGTAACATCTTATATCGCCAGTCCAATCAGGTGCTTGCATATGCAGATGACATATGCGTGATTGGACTGAATAGTAACGGAGTGAAAGAAATACTTGATTCGCTTGTAGAGTTTACAGCTTCAGTTGGACTTCAGATCAATGAGTCCAAAACGAAATACCTGATCTCTGGTTTTAGGGACAATGGCACACCAGATTTTAGTAGTGGCCACCACACGTTTGAGGGAGTGAGGAGGTTCAATTATTTGGGTTCTCTTATCACTCACGATAACAGTGTGGGTGAGGATATTAAAGTGCGGCTGGCAGCTGGCAGTCGTTCTTTGTATCCTCTAAGGCCACTGCTAAAATCTAAACACCTATCAAGTGCCGTGAAGCTGAAGCTTTACAAAGCGTTGATCAGGCCCGTTGTTATGTTTGGATGTGAAAGTTGGGCGCTGACGGATGAGTACGAGAGATGGCTCCTAACATTTGAGAGAAGAGTCATGCGTGTGATTTACGGCCCAAAACGCGAAATAGATGGTACCTACCGAGCTCTGTACAATATCGAGATCAGAGATCTGATGAAGATCCCCGATATTGTACATGAAATAAGATCTCAGCGAGTACGCTGGCTCGGTCACGTTCTGCGTGCTGATCCGGAACGAATTGTGCAGCGATCTCTGAAAGAAGAGCCACCATATGGTAGGCGCAGAGGTCGTTGCAGGCGACGATGGCTCCACGGTGTAGAGAACGACTTGGCCTCTTCAGATTGTCTTAGACAGTATGAAGGCCATGCTCGGGATCGAAACTGCTGGAGCCGAATTGTTGACTCAGTAAGGGGCCAGTAATGGCCTTTAAAACTGTTTTAATTAATACTATGCAAATGTACACTGATAAGTTATTTGGTCCAATCGTTGCAATACGATATAAAAGGTTTACAAACACTGCCTTATAACAAGAATGTATATAATACGAACTGGTGTAGTGGTATATAAGACGACGACGACGACAACAACGACGATGTTGATGAGGAAGAATAAGAAAAATTCAAACTTTAAAATTGTGTAACAGTTTGATTTTGGATGCTGAGTGTTTTAAAAGCATTTTTTTTTTATTAAAATATTATTTTAAAATTAATAATTTATTTATATATATTTAATTAAGGATACATAAATATTATAAGTGATTTTGTAGTTTGTATATAACTAAAAGTGTGACCGTGTATATATATATATGTATTTGTGACCAAAGAATTTTATTCAATCTTATTATTGTTTAAAAATTAATGTTAATTCTTGCAAAAAAAAAAAAATTAAAATTTAAAAATTAAAAGTAATTTTAATGCAAAATGGTTTAAATTAAATATGAGGTCAATGTTAATTGTCTTATAATTTGTTTGTGGGAAAAAATTTAAATTGTTAGATGAAAATGAAAATAAAAGAAGTAAATTTAAAAAGGTGAAAATTAAGATAATTAATTAATTTATTATTGTTTTATTGTGTGATGTGGCAAATTTATTTACATAATATATAAATATTTTGTATAATTTAAATTAAGTTTTGTGTTTGTATATAAAAAAAGTTTAAGTGATTTAAAAAATGTTTTTAATATAACAAAAAAGATATATATATATATATATATATATATATATATATATATATATATATATATATATATACATATATATATATATATATATATAAGAGGGGAGTGAAAAGAAACGAGATTGAAGTGAAACATAAAGAAAAATAAAATATATATAAGAAACTTCTATCAAAGTCGCGAGCGCGAGTTCAACCAACCAAACCAACATTTTTGTGTAAAAAACAAAAAAAAAACACAACAGTAAGACAACAATGTTCCACCAGAGATGAAGAAATACCTAAGTGAAAGGTGTTAAATTTTGTATTAATTATTATTTTTTATACTAATATTTTGATTCTTTTGTTATACACAAAATATTTTTCTCAAACTTGCGATCGTCTTTGATCCTATATACGAGTATGTATAAATAGTTATATATAGTAATTTGCAGATATCAATGTCAATCCATTCTATCACTATATATAATAACTCAACAGTATTTTATATGACAATCACGTTTATTGATTGAAGCAACAAAAAAAAATATCTTAAAGATCAGTAAATAGACATTATTAAGAAATTATGTGATGTGAATGGCTAACAAAATTTCAATTGATTTATACCGAAATTCCCGCCAATCGCATAGAAGAAAATATGTTTTTTTTTGTGTTGTGTGAATATATGCAGTACTTCGTACCTACTTGTATTATAAGTAATTCAATATTATTAAGAAAATGAGGTAATGGCAAAAAAAAGCAACGAAATGGTACAGAACAGATCTTTACATTACCTTTACATTTACCATTTATTTTAAAATTTAAATACGTTAAATTCTGGTAAATGAGTTCCGCTCGGCCATGCACACAATTTACTAAATGGCGATCTTTAAAATATGAAATTCTTTATTTAAAACTCGGGTTTTCCAATCAATCAAAATTTGACTTTGACAAAATTTGAAATGGTATGTCAACATTTTAAATCTCAATAATTCTATAAAAAATCAAAAATTGTTAAATTCCATAACTGATTGTGAAGATTTACAAAATTTTCGAACACGAAACAGTTAAAAATTTCGGTTTGAAACTAGCCAATATTGAAAGTATGGAGTAAGCACACTAAATACGTCACAAGGGCTTAATGTTGTCGTGGCATCGATTCCAAATGAACAGTAAAATTTGATAGATCCTAGCTATTTCAATTTGGAATTCGATAAAATTCTTTATGTTTTTGAAATATCGTCGGCTAAAAATTAATCCCACATCCAATGTTTGCCAATAGATGGCAGTAAAACAAATATGATTGAATTAACCAAATTTATTTATTTATTTTTTTTTTTTATTATTATAAAAATCAAATATGATTTTACAAAGCCACATATAAATAACATATAAGACAATTTACATATAAAAACAATTAAACCTAATTGAAAAAGCTTTTTAAACATTTTTTTAAAGAGTCTTTAGATAAATTAAATTCGAATGTATCGCTAATTTCGTTCAACTGTTCATTCTCACTCAGTTCGATGTTGATCAAGTTTGATTAAATTATTTTGACGTGTTATCCTGGTTGGAATGTCTAAGGAGATGTTTTCCAGGATATTCATTTGTTGATACGGGGACCACACAGAAACAGCGAGTTCTAGTTGGGTGCAGACATAGCCAAAATATGTCGAGACTATATTATGTCGATATGCTTATTGAACGTTATATTTTCAACAAACAAAACTCCCAAATCACGAATTTCATTAGTTCTATGAAGAATTGTGCTCTTAATATGATATTCAAACTGTATAATGGTTTCTTCTTTCTAAAGAAAGAGATAGTTTTACATTTATTTGTATTTAGCCGCAATTTATTGACTTCGCACCAGCTACTAACTCTGTTTAAACCATTTTTTTAAGTCGTCGACATATATTAAAACATCAGAGTTTTGGATAACCCTGGTTACGTCGTTGATGAAGGTGATGAAAATCCATGGTCCTAGATGAGAGCTTTGTGGTACACCATTCTATTGCATGGTCGATTGAGTCAAAGGCTTTGCTAAAATCTGTGTATATGGTGTCTACTTGCAGGTAGAAAAAGTAAAATTAGTTGCAGTACACCTTCCAGCAGTTTGGGAATTGATGAAAACGATGATATTCCTCTGTATCATGATATGTCAGCTCTTTTTCCAGCCTTAAAAATTGGCGTTATTTTAGTTAGCTTCTAATGAGTTGGAAACTTACCACTTCGGAGCGATTGATTGAAGAGCAGAAATAGTGGTTCAAAGTTGCTGATGGTATTTTATCAGGACGTGTATGCAGATTAGATTGGATACCTAAGCCACTTGTTGAGGTGCATTGTTTTTGTGGTAAACGGATTAAATAAATTCAGCAAACATGTTAACGATACACTGCTGGTCACTTGACTGTTTATTATTGTAATACATTAACGGCGCGGGATCGCCTTTTGTCTGGCGTTTTGTATTACAAAAGTTTCAAAAATACTTTGGATCGTTCTTGATATTGTCTTGTAGTGTTGCGAGATACGTTCTGTTATCTTCAGTATCGCTATAAATTTTCATTCGTTTGTATGCTTTATTCTTCTTATTTTTTAGGTTGATAAGAACGTGGTCATACCACGGTAGATTATTGATTTTTGATACTCTGGACAAAGGAACATAATTCTCGAACGCTTTTATCAACTGATAAAAAATTTCCACGTACACGTCTAGGTCATATTTAGATAGTTCATCCTGCCAGATGATATTATTGAGTGAGTTTTTCAATTATGGTAGTTTAGCTTTCTTGAAATTAAAGCGGGCTTCCACGTCTGTATGATCTATACATGGTGAGAGTACAGCCGAATTCAAAGATATTTCCATGGATTTATGATGGTCGTAATTTATAACGAATGGTACCAGGGATTCTTTTACATCAAACATTATCAGGATCGTTGGAGAGGATAAGGCTAAGATATCTGCCATCCATGTTGGGAATATTGTTGATTTGATTAAGGTTAAAATTGAGGATGGTATCAATAAAATACATTTCAGAATCAGATTTTACATCGAAAGAAATATTACAGTTAATTTCGGGATCAAAACACCATGAAAGTGTTAGGAAGATTAAAATCTGCTGCAATAAAGAATATACCAGATGGATTATTAAGGTTGATTAGTTCGTCTATGATATCACAGAAGGTTATATATTTTTCCTGAGTGGAATGAGGAGGGATGTAAGGTCACTATAGTGATGTTTATTTTAGACAAGCACAATGTAACACATACACACTCCTATGATAATTGTGAAACAGTAACAATTTGATTCGCGATGGATGCTTGGAGACCCTCTTAGCTGAACTATTTTTAGTGATGAAATATATAGGAATTGCTGACGAGTTATTGTTGGTTAAAAAAAGTTTTTGGCTGTGTGTGTGTGTTCTCCATTCAAATTCTTTAACCAGAAGTCCAGGTATAGTCCAGGCTTCCTAATATAGTCAGATTAACATTTACAGTCAAATACAACAATAAAATTGAAAATTAGTTCGTGATTAAAGTGAATGGCATAAAGACTAAAGTAATATTTGAGCCATGTTATATGTCCTACTTTAATTGAATGCATCTGGTTATTCTGCAAACAACATGTACCTAAAGTTTCAGGTTAAATATTTATCTTGATTATTTCAGTTATAAAAGCTGAATCCGCAGTCAATTATATTGATTGCAGTGAATTAGCTAATTGGTATGTTTAATCCATACCACGCCTAGATGATTCCTGTTATCTTTAAAGTAAATTTATACCGTGATTAGATAGAAAGGATATGATGTAGTAGGATAAATGATATCATGGGCGCTCGTTTTATTTTTCATTTTATTTAGTAAAGGGTTTTCCAGTAAGGACTTGACAATTTTTTTTTAAATAAAACGCAAACCTGTGTAGCATGTCGCACCGTCTTATTGAAACCACACATCATTAATATCTAGCTCATGCAATTGATCAAAGAAATAACGTTGCAACATGTCTCTGTAGCGATCTCCATGACTGTAACTTGACGGTCACTTTCATCAGTGAAAAAAACGGTCCAATGACACCACCAGCATGCAAACCACACCATACAGTTATTTTTTGTTAATGAAGTGGTGTTTCCTGAAGCACATGAGGGTTTTGCGATGACCAATAACGCATATTCTGTTTGTTGATAAAGCCGTTTTATCCAAAAATGGGCTTGACCAAAATTTGGAATTAACACTCTTGAAGTTGCAGTCACCGACTCGGGATTTTTGTAGTAAATTTTAATTCTTTGTAAACGTTATTCGTTCGTGTACTTCATCATGATGAAAATGTTGTATTTTCTGAATGTTTTGACGCTGAAGGTGAGTGCGCGAGGTTGGATATTTACTGAAGCTATTTGCATCCGATCGTAAGATAAAAATATTTTATATTGAAAGTGGGGAAATGGAATGAGTTTTTTTGGTTTTGGATGAACTTTTTTAGTGATTTTATTGGTTTTGAGCTTGGATGTAAATATCTAGGGTATGTATCCTACATCGCGAACTCACCTTGTCAGTTTTATTTGTTTGAGTGTGCGTTCACAGTGAAAGATCAAAGTTGTCAAGTCCCAAAATGGAAAACCCGATAGAACGGATAGCCATCATCAAGGGAGAGAGCCATCTACAATCGATCCGTTTCGACAATGCACAACCAATTTCAATAAAAAATATACCTTTCTAATTTGACAGTGGTGGGATTCGAACCCACGCCATTACTGACTGGTGCCTAAAACCAGCGCCTTAGACCACTCGGCCACGCTGCCTTTAAAATTAACTTAATTGTGATCATTCTTTTGTTATTTGTGTCTTAAAATCGGAAGTTTGAATCAAATATGAACGTGTAAGTTCATCAGCATTTTTTGATATTAGATAGCCCATTTTTGAAGCACAATATGTTATGCTATCATTTTAACGAGATGCGGAGAACGGGGTAATGTACACATGTACAATTTTGTTCTTGAAAAAAAGATACAAACGTCTATCGAATATCGAAAATTCGTGAACCAAACGTTAATTTTAGTGATAAAAAAAATTAACATATTGCTACAAAAAATTGCATTGAATGAAAAACTATATAAGTATGTACATATTTAGGCTTTTAATTTTGTATTTTGCGGAACGATTGGGCGAAAGTGTTCGATATACAATTTGAACTTGCTTCAGAGTTCAATTCTAGAAGTGTATTGCACGTATACTAACATTCAAATTGTCTAATATACATATATGAATATATATATATATGTGTCTTTTGCAATTTAATAAGCAGATAGGATTGTCTTGAGACTGACATATTTGTCAGGTGGCTGAACCTGCGGTGAAATATATATTTAAGGTTGAAATTAAATTTTTTGAGCTGTACTATATAGATATACATGATGGGTCAGTCATTGAACCAAATGAAATAAATTTCCGAATCACCCTAAACTTGATACATGCCTGAATAACAAAGCAAAATACATATAAATAATCACAAATATTTTGACCGGTTTTTGGAATGTGCTCAACAAACAAACCAAGACAAAAAAAATAAAATTAAAAAAACAAGAAAAGAAACATCCTTCTTACAGCGCTTTTTGACACTTTTTTTCGGTTACAATATAAATATTATATATTGTGTCATCTGAAATACTTAGAAACTGTTTTTTTTAAAATGTATAGATACACAAATATATATGTTTCCGATCGGTGACAATAAATATATGCGCACGGGCACCTATATAAGATGATCTTAAAATATAACGGCATCGTATAACAAAAAAATGAAAAAAAACCATCAAACAATCGTTCACAAAAATATTTGGTTTTATTAAGAATTTCCGCGGATTTATGTACAAAACTCCAACGTGTACACAGAATAACAAAAATGTGTACTTACTTATAACTAAGAGCTAAGAAGAAGAAAATGTTTATAAGAAAAACTTGTTTTGTATCAATAAAATTACTCTGTGCCTAACTATATGTATATACGAACCTTGCTTATTGTATGTACATGTACATATTATATAGAGCAAGAGGTGATGGCTGAAAATATTAAACGGGAAAGTATACGTACTTCAATAAATTTGATTTTATTGTAGGTGGTTTTATTGCGAGTTTTTCAACATTTATTCAGTTTACTATTGAAATTAGAAATTAATTCTATTCAGATCATATTCAATTTGAAGTCAATATATTCCGTATATTTCCAACATTGTATCGTTTTGTATGACAAATTTGCAAATCTAATCAACTATATATAGGGTTATTCATCAACCGGAAGATCCTGTGATCATCTTAAGTTACTTTAATTTTTCGAATACGTTGAGTGAAATTGAATTGAGTTCTTGATTCCATCCGACTGGTCTTCATGCGTCTATGTGCGGTGACTATAGTTATACTATGCTAAAACTTTGTATTTTTAGGAAGGAACTGTATCCGAATAATCAATCATGATAATCACCAAGATGGTAGTAACTTGTTTGTTTGTAATAAAGTATACTTCCTCACCAATCCAATCTCGGATTACTCGTTGTTTTAAATGTTGTGTTTGCAGACTGATGAGATGTATATATATATATATATATATGTATATACTCGGAATTATTCTCTTGAAAATTATGGAATGCTTCTATGTCCATACTGATCAAAGTACTTTTGCGCACTAAAGAAATTTCGGTTGGTCCACTTCAGGATAACAGCGTTTGTTTATTAATGATGTAGTAAACTGAGTCTGAGTCAAAAAATTTCAAAACGCTTTTCTAAATTGGATTTTGATAACGTTACTGTATGCTATTCTGCTCAGAAACTGATTTTAAATATTGCAATATTTAAGACACTATTCTTCTTAAATAAACACAAACAATTTCGTTTCGATTGGTACGTACTGTCATTGAAAGTGTAAATCTTAAGGTTTTAAATTTTAAGGTTTTAAGGTATTGTCAGCATATCAATGGTTATACGTTTGAACAGTAACGGTTTTAGCATGTGTGAGGCCAAAGACAACATTTCATGAAAATGCCTTTTAGTTTACAAAGTACAAATATTTATAAATATTCAATCAGGTATTACTTGCCCCTTAGATGTCAACCGTAGTTGCCTAGGGTTACCACCATTATGGCAAAATTCACAAAACCGCTAAAAAATATTACAGCTGATTATACAATCTACACCAAATATCTGGGGCCCTATTATTAAATTTTTTCGAAATCGATTTTTTCTGGTTTGAACAATTTTCATTCGCCTAATTCATTTGTCTTATTGCATCAGCATTCAGTAGTGCCTGCGCATAAATCCATTGACATCATACAATTATTGAACTGTGCATTGTCTAGCACTTATGCAAGACATGTTTTCGTGTTTTAGTATGCGAGTTCTTGAAAAGTCGATTAAAATCTGACATCGAATATTTTTTTTAAATTCTAAATTTCGTAGTTTTATAAAAAAATAAAATTTAAATAACAAATGTTAGTCGACCTTGCAAAGCACTCACATAGTAAAAGACACAAAAGTGTGTCCAGTACTGTGACAAAACAATTTTTTGTGGGTTTACTATGTGAGTGTTTAGAAATTTTGACTAAAAAATGGTATCGAGAATTTTATTTTATTTTATTAATATTTATGAATAAGTAGTACTTTTTGGAGGTAAATACTACATCAAAATCTACACGTATAGTTAATCACTAAACTACCTAGATGGAAACATGAAATAACTACTTTTTTAATATCTGTGATTACATCAATAACTACGTCTAAAGCAGAAGAGAGAAGATGAGAAGCGAAGCTATGAAAGCACGATAAATTAACTAGGAAATGACAGATCATAATAATAAAATACATTTTTTCGAAAGTGTGTAGGTGTACTATAGTTTTTCTCACAGGATCATAAAAATAAATATTTTTACAGCTCGATATTTATGATATTTAACAAAAAATGCAAAACTTTTCAGCACCACTACCAACCAATTCCATTTCAATATTCGTCAATTTATCATAACATTAATTAATAATTTAATAGCATTTATTCGTAATCCTAGTCATCTACATTAGTCACTAAATTAATATCATCATTAATTTTTAATGACTATATCGTTATAATTGAGTTGAAGAAGCCATAATCTTTAATAATTTATTGGCCAATGCCCCAATGTTTTCTGCAAGCGATACGAGTCCAATAAGTTCTTGGAGTGGTTATTGCTTTTGTATATCCAAGTTCTAAAAAATACCTTCCTTTAGATACGAGTAGTATTTGTGTTTAAAACATCAAATAAGAACTCATCAACAATATCACTTTGCTCCCAAATCCCATGGAGTTACCTCTATATTTGCGATGCAATTATTTCGCAGTTATTGCATGCCTAACCTAATTAACGCTATCGCTTTCCTATTTTCTGGAAGCTGAAAAAAATGTCGAATACATTATAGAACATATAAAAAATATTTAAGTATGTATAATATGTTTGATTTGTTTAAACTACCTGTAAATGCATCCAATTCTCGTCTGCATCGGCTATAGAGTATTTCAGTGTATGACAATTATTTTTATTAAAGTGTATATTGGATCAGATACTTTGATAAAATGTTTAATTGAATCTATATGAAGTGATCGAATAACATCAATTAACATCTGAGTTATTTCACCTTTCAATTTTGCTTTATCGTCAGCAATTTTGCTTTACCATCAGCGATTGCTGATGAGAAACTCATATAAAAGAGTCTCGGTAACTGTATCAATGAGTATCAGCGGAAAATTTTATTCTGTAACCACCATTTTCAACTACAAGTTTCTCCAAATCTGGTCTAGTTGCAATTTTTTTGTCATCTACGTCTTTTGCCAGTAGTAAGTTTCCATGCATGGCTACCACAGGTATTGTGCCATAAAGTTGATTTCTTGCCATATCTTTTGCATTATCTCTAGTCCCCGCAGTAATATCACTATTGTATTTCAGTTTCGCTAACTTTATTGATAATTCACAAATTTTGTTAAGTTTATTTCCAGTTTAGCTAGTTGCTGTCATCATTCTGACTGATGGTTTTGGCTAATACTATCGTGATCAACTTAAACGTGATGCACATAATTTTGTAAAAGGAATTTTCACTAAGGCTCTGTGTGAAACGATTAAAAGTTGTTAAAAAGTGATAAAAATTAAAATTTTGACTGCAAAATTAAATTTATTCACCACAAAAAAACAAAAAAAATTTATCACGGTCGGAACCGTATACAAATTTTAACAAATGTGTTAAAAAAACATAACCTAATATTTTTATTGGATAAATAATTTAGATATGAACGTGTTTAAATGCAGGCGATAAATTAAACGTTATTATAATAATTTGACGAAAAAAATGAAATCGGTGAAATCAAAAAACACAAAAAGAATTATAGATAAACCATATGCTATATGTAAGAATATTTATTACGATATTAAATATTTTATTTATAGTATTAAATAAATTTCATTTATAAATTGCATAATTCCCCAAGTTTCCTGCGGTATTTCCGTTATTAAAATTATAAAAAAATATAAAAATATTTTTTCACGACGCGATTCATTTTAATTTTTGACTGTCTAAATTTTAACTGATTCACACAGCAAACATAATCACCACGTTAAAAATATTTCACCATAAAAATTTTCTATTTCACCAAAGTTATAACTAATATTTTTTAACAACTTTTAATCGTTTCACACAGAGCCTTAATAGTGAAGTCATAACTTCTATAGCGAGAGTTGGTAAAAAAGGACAGCGCGCTCGGGAAAAAAATTAAACATTAAATTTATAATAAACTTAAATTAACTTAAGCTATACGAAATATAATTAAAACAATATACAAAAATTGTCGGTGAGACGGAATCGAAAAATCAAATCAACTGAAATGCTAAAATTAAAAAAACATCGAACTATAATATACAGTGGATATACAGTACACTGCGTATTACAGTAATAATTTAAAAAAAATTATGTTTTAGTTGGTTACCCTGCGGGCCTGCGATACATCAAAGACGCGTATACAACACTTCTCGTTGCCTAGCAACAATTGTACACCGAAAAAATAATAAATATTAGAATCTATCGACTATGAAACAAAATTAAAAACGAATGCGCGCTGTAATTTTAAATTTCGTTCACCGATTCGTTATGTTATGTAGGTAAGTTCGCAAGTGCGCATAATTAATTTGTGTAAAATACGGAAAAAATAGAAACGATAAAAAGAAGAATTATGATGGACAAGATACAGAATTCAGCACTAATCATGCTAATTTCGTCAATAATAATAATGTTGACATTTTCACATTTTAAATCCTCATGCATTTTTGAAGTTTTCATTTGAAAAGCTGAGTGAACGATGGTACCACCAATGGTTACAGCAGCATTTCACGTTGATGCGAAGTGATATATATGATACATTAACCAACATAAACAATTGTAGTGGGTCGCTGTCTACTGAGCTGTTAAGTAATTTATTTATTAAATTAATTTTTTCATTTGCATTCGCCATTCGCAGTCAATAGATCTTCACTCATTTTCTGGTTACTTCAACGTTATCAAATTCTGGGTTCTTGTCCATAATTTCAAGAACCCTATAGGTTGCATAATACTGATATACCCCTAGTTGGTGTTATTAACATACTCAACAGCATATTGAGCACATGCGGTATTCCTTTCTCATTTCGATAGATGCAATATTGTTTTGTTGATAAAAATCATCAGTATCGTTGTAATCATTAGTTTATAAATTCTAATGGATTTATATAAAGCCTTGTAATCATTCAAGAGTGAGTCTTCTTTGGGCATCGGTGTTAAAATAACTGTTGTGCGGCTTGGCATAAAAGGAGTTGTTCAAATCGACATTTTTCGCGATGCATTTGGATTGATTTTGTTCCAGCAAGTAATAGTACATGATGATGTGTTTAAAGGTTGATGTGGCCAGAAGTTTCCGATGGAGAAACCGAAATTAATGTATTAAATAAGTCAATAACATCATTATAGTGTTTATCAAAATCAGCATTTTAAATCTTCCCAAAAATGATAAAACAAAACAAAAAGAAATAAATAATTAAAGGCCGGTTTATTCAAATTTCACATAATTTTTCGGTTTGCTTATCTTTGCGCCACAAGCCGAGTTCTTGTAGTGTTTTTTTAAGATAACACTACACACTTTACACAAAGCTGCAATATTCAATGCTTTCGACTGCGCTTATCAACATCAAAAGGCCTTCTTCTCAATATGTGTGCAATTTCCGCCCACTAATTTTCAATTCAAATAGATATAATAGATGAATATCACACAAACACAATCTCAGATTCAACTTTATTTTATCCCAATTTATACGTATTTTTATTAATTCTTAAATTTTAAATATACCTATATGTGTATTGTTAAATAGACATTAACTAAATTAACTACATAATCTATTCAGGTAATGTAGTTAATGTAATTTTTTAAAAATTACATGTATTTTAACAAGCCTAATTATAGTAAATAGAAAGAATATTTTCGATACCAAATTTTAGTCGATCTTTGAAAGCACTCACATAGTAAAACACACAAAAATTTATCATAGTACTAGTACAAGATAATTTTCTTCTGTTTTACTATGTGACTGTTGGAAAAGGTCGACTAAAATATGCTATCGAGAACGTTTTTGTATATCGTTTTTAGCTAGCAAGAAGTTTTTGGTTGATTAGATTAAAACTCTATATTTATCGCTTGATCGATGTTAGTGACCAGGCGATCTAAGTTCTAATATATAGATTCATTTTTGGGCCATTTTCAACGTATGTAAATTACGTTAATCGTATATATAGAGTGCATACTTCTCACGACGGTGGTAAAGTGATGAATATTGAACCCCGTTTTGTCCATAGGACTACATTGTTAGCCAGGTTTGTCGGTGTTATTTTGGCCCTTAAAATTTATTATTCTAATATTCTGCAGCTTTCATCTAATTTGTAACGCGTTTTCATAATAATAACTTATTACTCGGGATAATGACAGACTACAAATGTCAAAAGATTACAAATGAAAAGATTCGTGAAACTATGAATACCATATAACACGCGTCCTTAAAATGTTGCACTACAAACTGTGACATATCTCAGCCTCAAGATGTTTTTTTAAACCACAATTTTATTTTGTTATCCCAATTCTATTGAATTTGAATTGACAGGTTTTCTTGAATCTCGAGTTTGATAAGCAATTTGAGAGTAATTTGAATGTCGGAAATTGTGTAAAAAAAAATTAATAACAAATCAAATTCAAATTCAAATTAATTTTATACTGTAAGCACCTTCAAAAGTACATAACAATAAGTACGAAGGAATGTTTACTGCCACTGGCTCTGATAATGTACATATATAACTCAATCAAAGAAGCAACATAATAATTTAACCCAGAATTCAATTTAAATCTAAAATTTAAACGAGTTTGAACTGAATATTGTTACAAATTTTCCTCTCAAAATGGATCCTAAATATATTTCCAGATTGGTTAAAATTTGTAGATCAAATGTTAGTATGAAGTTTAAATAAATAGAATTCAAACCAATTTAAACGAATAAGCTTTGATACGAAACAAATCAAATCTAATTTTCATTTAGTTTTATCAAATTTAGCAGCCCACTAAATCCACCACCATATTGTCTATACAAATATTTTGTTTAATGTATACGATTAAATATGAGCAGAAGCTAATATACAAAGCTGCTAATCTAATACTCTTCGTGTATGTATACGATAAGCGGTATGAGATCACATGACAGTGAAAATCCAGCGAAAGTAATGAAAGTATTTTTATATTACGTAAAACAGCAAATTGACAAATTTTAATAAGAGATTCATCTTAATCATACGAGATTATTAACTTTCTTTTTGTATGTGCACTTGACGTTGTCGTAAGATGTGTGCGCCCAATATTAATATTCTTATGTGTATATGTATGTATTTATGAATATGTGTGCATACATTTGTTTATAATTATTGAAAACCCGTTAAGCCCCCGTTTAATTTGCAAATCCAATTAGCATAAAATCAAAACTATTTGGAATTTATAGTTATTACAACGAGCCATAACTAATCAACTCATTTGTTTTATTTTTTTTTATATATATACATATTTACTTTAGCTGCGGTGCTTGGAGAAAACCAATAGATTACGAGATTTAATTTTTGTTTTGCTTTGTAATTTAGATCAGAAGTTCCGGTTATATACATACATACATAACATACGTATGTTTTTATGGTTGAATAGGCGGCGGTTATTTGATTGAATCGAAATTTTAAGATACTATTGACCTTTCAACTGCGTGCGCGCCCGCGGTTTAATAAAACATGACGTAATTTTTTTGTAAAACCAGATATACATAAATATAACTGGAATTTTGAAGATCATTCGAAATTAATGAACTTGATGAAAGGTGGCAGATGCATTTCGCCTACTACACAACTTGTGTGAATTAATTTATTCAAATAAAGTGATCGCCTACTTTATTCTTAAGTCTTAACCATATTTGTATGTGCCATCTTTCGTGAAATTTCTCAACTATATATGCATATTATATGTAAACATTATAATAGTATTAACCTTAAAAATTCTTTCGTCTGTACGAGTATATACAATAAATAACCTGAGGCATATTTTATGTGTACAGGCGCCCATTATCTAATTTTTTATATCTTAATAAAAATAACAAAAAATTCTTTACGTCAATTTAATTATATATTTATTGTATAAGAAAAGAGAACACTGATTTCACTTACTTACACAACATAAAATATAACTGGTTGTACTTATCTTTTTGAAATCAAGGTCAAATAAATCGTCAGTTTTATATATTTATATATACATATGCATACCGATCGATATAGGTCCTAGATGTTCAAGGCTAAAAATATAAATAATCATATGCATACGCCAATAAATTGTAACAATTTATTGTCACATCTAACCGATCATAATTTTTCTATATTTTTTGAAGGAGAAATTTATTAGAATTAAATGAAAATTGTTACAGGGGTAAGCTGACCATAAAGCTTGACTTATAAATTAACATAAATTTCACTTTTAATTTCACGTCTTCAATATCAAATAGGCTGGCTGGCTGCACAATACAAATTGAATTTTCCGTACGAATGAATTTGTTTTTTTTTGACCACCCGTGATTTACGTGCGATACTAACTAAACCATTTCTATGCAAATTGTGATTAGTATACGCAATAATAATTATGTAGAATATCAACGAATTTATAATATTTCCATATATAATGTAGATTTTATTTTTGGTTTCGGTTTGTTTCATAAATAAGTATAGATTCAATATGGGCGCAGTACCTATAGCGTGTTTCACATATTTATATGTGTTGCTAATAGCCCTGTGCAGAATGGCTAAATACGTTACATACATTATAAATACATATAAATTCAAAAAAGGTGTGGAGATAATTTATTTAAACGCCGACTGTCACATAAATTTGATGATATAATCAAAATTTTTATTGAACTATATATAAACCAGTTTACATATGTCAGTTCGGCAGTTTAATTCTAAAACGATTTTGTATTTTAATGTGTAACCCATTACGCTTATAGAACGGTTATCTATATATGGTTAAATTGAATTTTAATACTCCATTTTTGAATTGAGATAGTTATCTAAAATCTGGACGATTGTTGCCATTTATGTTGTTGATCGAAAATATAATAAAATCATTAATCCATAGTGATATTATGATTCAAATTGCCGTTAGTGTTCTTCAAAATTCAACAAATATGGGTATCTGTTTCCAATCTAAGTTTTGACAAAAAATTGTTGCGCTCGTAAATTTTGAGAGGGATAAATTTCCAAACATTTTAGAATTTAAAAATTTACTTGGTTATGATCCTATAATACCTTTCTCCTTAGAAATAGGTTTAATATACTAGGAAGCACGATCGAATGCAAAAAAATTCTTTTTTGAACCGATGACCGTATTGGAAACCTAGTAAATGAAAATTTTGTGGGTTAAGTTCAAACATCATCTTTTTCATTTTCTGGCTCAGAAAAATGTTTGCAACCGGCCAGATAAAAATAAGAGTTGGAAACCAAGAAAATTGAAATATGCTTGATTCGGTTAAACTTTTAATAATCCCTTTGCACAAAAATTAGGCGGAGAGCCTGGAAGTGATTTGAAGTAATTTATATTTTCTGGTTCAAAAAAATGTTGAAATTACGAAGAACTAAGAATTGGAAATCAAGAAAATTAAATTATTTTAAATTCAATTTAACTTTTAATTAAATTCGTCATCCAAAAATTCAAAGAAATTTTCTTATTTGAAGTAATTTCCAATTTTCTGGGCCAGAAGAGATAACAAGCCAGAGAAAAATACGGGTTTCTAACCAAATTTTTTTAAAATTTTTGGATTTTGTTGTTAGTTAAATCCTTCGCATATCTGGAGAGCCTGGAAATACATAGACATTTTGTTATTTCAAGCCATTTCCATTTTCGGGTCCAGAAAATAGTATAGGCGCGGTATAGAAATTCACTAGTTGGAAACTAAGATAATTAAGTTAATTTTGGATTCAGTGGAAGTTAAAAGTAAATTTTTCGTAACTTTTAGAGCCCCGATATTCAAGAAAAATTTCATATTTTGAATAATTCTATACCTAAAATCCCAGAAAGTGGTAATTTTCTGGATTTAGCGAAAATTTTAGCTAAATTTTGAGAAGACTTGGTTTTAAAAAGTTTACAGTTCTCGGTCTCCATCGTAGCCTTGGAAAGCCTTGTATATCTATAAGCATTTTATTATTTTTTCAAATTTATTTTTTGTAAATTGTTCTTCTCTAAATATTGGCAGACAGATATTTCCATATAATATAAAAATGAAAAACTATCTATGGAACAAAACAAAATGCACAAAATGAGGCTAACAGACTCTTTCGACACTTACATATACTTTCACGTGAAATTTATCCTAAACCTGTCCTAGAAGCAACAATACAACAAATAAATATTTATATGTGTAAATGTATATATATATAATAAAAGTCTCGATATAACGAATTTTTAAATTTTTATTGTGAATTATTTAAATAAGGGATCCACATTTGATTAGAAATCTGCTACTAATGTCTAAGCATATTCAGGAGCCCAACTTAACCAAGTAACGAATTCTACATATACATATTCGTCTGTTTTTGTATTTGAATTTTCTATTTGAAATTTGAATGATTAAAAAAATAGTAGTTTTTACTAAAACTTGAGCGCTTCTTGTCACCAATCCAATAAGCCACTTGTTAGAAACATATGAAAACATTAGGAGAAATCGATATATTTCAGTTCGATTACTTAGAAACAAAAATGACCAGTCGTAAGTCGTAAGTAACTGAAAACCTATATTTTGAAAATCACAATAATTTTCTGTGAAACTAAAACCAGACCTTTTCAAAAATTTTTCGGCTAGGATGGCCCCTTAATAGAAACACTTGGAAAAATTCGGACACTTCGACATATGTATTTCAGTTGTACTATGAACCAAAAATGTCCTGTTCTAAGTACCTGAAAGGCGATATTTCGGTAAATCAGATCGGTTTTTCATTAGACCAGACCAACACCTATTCAAACATGTTTCGGATATGATGGCTCCTTATTAGAAACCCTCGGAAAAAATCAGAAACTTTGATATATGTATTTCAGTTTTTTTACTATGAACCAAAATTGTCTAATCCGAAGTACCTGAAAGCCTATATTATGGAAAACCTGAATTATTTTTCATTAGACCAGACTCACACCTATTCAAACATTATTCGGATATGATGGCACCTTATTAGAAACACTCGAGAAAATTCGGACACTTCGACTATATGTATTTCAGTATTGTTACTATATGAACCAAAATTGTCTATTATCCTGTTATCATATCCGAAAAATGTTTGAATAGGTGTGGGTCTGGTCTAATGGAAAACCGATCAGGTTTCAAGACAGGTGGCTGTCTTGTGTGGCTTATGTACCAGAAATATTACACCAGAGAGTTTTCCGGAGATTAAATTTGGTTCCTGTGTAATTGCATTCCATATAAAGTGCTTTATCGTTACAGATCAAATGGTTAAAAATATCAATAGTATGGTTCTACTATTTTGTTATGCCATCTATTCTAGAAGATCGGTTATTGACTACTCTAATTCTGCCGCGCCCGAACTGAAATCCCAGTGAATCTTACCTTACATGATGTAACTTTAATCCTATAACTAATTTGGAAGGTATATATATATATAAACTTACAAATTTAGAGACATTTCAGCATTAGTAATTCATTAGTAATATCATAGAAATTGGCACTCATGGGCCCATTGTGGTATTGAGTGTGGAACCTCAGTAGGTTCCAACCAAAGTGAGCTTATATGACATATGTCAAAAAACGACATCATCAACCAAGTTCAAAATGGTAAAAACATTGTTGTGTGTGGGGGTTATGCAGTGAATTGGAGGACTGGCCTGAATTATTTATTAAAGCCGCTCACAAGATTGGACAAAAATCTTCCGTCATTTTATATCAATTGGAAAAATGAAACATAATATTGATGGATTAAACACATTTAAAAACCCCTTTATTGTCAAGTTAAATACACCCGAGCTGAAAGAAACACTTACACTATATAAACTTATAAATTTTCAGAGAAAATAACTGGAAGAGATTGATATAGTAAATTCGACAAAATTCGGATTATTATGCAGCATCATTTTATAAAATTCTAGAGCAGGAGGTAACCAAATTTATAACGAAATTTAATTTTGGTTTTAGTGGTGCACAAATAAAAATTTACTTCTACTACTTGGAAATTCGAAATTAGAAATTAAAAATTAGAATATTTCAAATTGGAAATTAGAAATTAGAATTTGTAGTTTGGAGTTTAAACATTTCAATTTATTGTAAAAATTAAAATTAATTAATTAACTCTAAAAGTTAAACGGTTCCTCCACAAAAAAATGAAATTTAGAATTTGGAAATTGGATATTGAAAATTGGAATTTTCGAGTTCCAACTGAAATATTCGAATTGGCAGTTGCAACTCGATTATTTCAAATTGGAAATTCGAAAATCATTGGTTGTATAAAAGTCATCTTTTTAAAATTGATTCAAAAATTTGTAGACTCTACAAATCTACTTGTTACATGGATGTAAAAGAATTTATTAAAAAATAAAAAGAATCTGCTCTACGCGTTTTACGTAGATTTAACATTTTAGTCTACGCTTGAGTACACGTTTTTGGTTTGCGGCTTTTCTTAAATTAATTTTCGATTTATTTATTCTGGATTTACCCAGTGCTTTGAAAGTGTGACACAATTTTGCATTTATTTTTGGGGTTGAGAATTAGTAAACCAGAATAACTGAATCCTATAATTAGAATTTAGATTTTTGAACCGTGAAATTTAATATGTACTGGAAATTGACAAAAACTCAAAATATCTTAATTTCTTAAAATTTATAAATTATATTCCATAATTTTGGAAATTTTTATGAACCATATCGAGAATATGTAAGTTATATAGAATATAGATTAGAATTTATAAATTATAGCCTGGCATTTTGGGAATTTGTTAAAATTTTATTTCATTGCATTAAATTGAGAGAATTAAATTTTGATTTTCGATTTTTTTCACAGAATTTTAAGATCTTTGAATTTTGATAAATTTACTTATATTGAATAATTTCGAATTTAAATATATATTAATAAAGAATCATCCAATGATCGTGCTATGATAAACTCCCATAATGTAACCATAATCATTATCATAAATGTTCCTATATGGTAGTCTATATAGCGTTTTGTCAACACAGCACTCATAATGAATTTAAAATTCAATGTCATGGTGTCGGACGATTCGAATATTTAAACTCGGTAATAAAACCTACCCAATAAACTTAACCGGCTTACTATAAAAAACTAATCTATATATATACAACACGTATACATACATATATACATATATGATAATTTCAATATCTCGTTTACATTTTTACATTTTTTTACAACAATATATCCAAAAACATTAAGTCAATGACTTTTGTTTTGATTACTAATTTAGATTATTGTTTTGTTTGTATTTAAATTGAAAAAACTTAAAATTAACATAAAATTAACATTATTGGGTTAATTCGGACGGTTATATCATGAGTATAAGAGATGAAAATTGATTTTATATTATATATACATACATACATATATACGTATAGGTACACGTTAATTCCAAAATGAGTTAAAATGCGAACAATCTAAATGCTATGTATACACATTAGTTTTTATAGGAAGGCGAAGACGACGCCGCGAGCAAAAAAAAAATATTAGCCACGCGACTAAACTATGCGCCAGTTGACTTGTATATATGTACATACATATGTACAATTGTACATGCATTAATTAATTATATACTTTTCTTGGAATTAAATTAAAATTATTTATAGATGAAAGACACGAAAGAATTAAATTACACTTGTCATCTTACATTATACTTTTATACATGTATTTTTTTGGGTTTGGTTTGTACGCGCGAAACAAGTTTACATGTTTACTATTTATGTACAAGAGAAATCAGTAGGCTTTGGATTTGCTGAAAGAACAACAACAAAACATAATTTGTATACTTATTTCATGTCGTCAAATTGATGTTAGTTTTTGGAATTTGTTTTTCCAGCAAGTTGGTATTGAGGTACTGTATATCTCAATTAATTCATGCAGGAGGTTAAATTTTGTAATCAACGACTAAAATCTCAAATTGTGCCAAATGTTAAATTTTAATCTTGCTTAATTTTAAATTCTTAAAATTTCTTTGTTCCAAAATTTAACTTTAACAGTTTAAATCTTGCAATATATCTCAATTGTCAAAATCGTATTGGCGTCTGCGGTAATGTTGTTAGGCAAATTTGCAGTGTACCTATGTTTAAAATATATCCGCTAGGTCAACTTTAGCTGCCTCTTAAGCGCTGGTAATGGATTTTTATTGTCGCCACCAGTTGACTCTTAAATGGCTTGGAGTGGACTTCGACGAAAGGCTCGGAGTCACCTCGCATATCAAAACGGTCGCAGAGAATAATAAGAAAGTTTTTGCTGTGCTAAAAATGAGTAGCAAGAGAGACAAAAAAGATTCTATCGTGGGACATAGAGACATTTTTAAAAACTAATCTTCATGTTTACCAGAAATCGATATTCGTATAGGATTTTCTCAACAAATTTGATGTCAATTGTCTTTTTTTCTGATGGCACTCGTCTTCAGTGCAAATTTCAGTGCAGGTTTTGGAATGTACTGTCCTTGGACTGATTTGAAACTTTTCGGTAGTCTGTTTGCATTGTACTGTTTTTTAGGCGGAACTAATAGCGCTGAAGCGTAGTGTTATTGAGGCTTTGAATTTCGCTGTTAAAAACAAAAGTATTTTACTGTGTACAGATGGTAAAGCTGCGTACTTAACTCTTTAAGAAATCCCTTGACTGTATCCAAACTCGTCAAGGAATGCAAACATTTCATGAACCTCCTTTGTTCTAACAATAAAGTTACGGTTACGTGGATACCGGTTCACTGTGACATCGTAGAAAATGAGATCGCTGATTGTTTAGCAAAAGCTGGTTCCCAATTAACTTTAATTGGTCCTGAACCTGCGGTTCCTTTATCTGTCAGCTACGGGAAGAAAGCTATATAAGACCACGGTTTGAAAGGCCTAAGGTTTCAGTGGCTTGAGACTTTTAGCTGTCGTAAGGCGAAGAACTTCATTACGGAACCCAATTTGAGGTTAACGAAGAATGCTTTATTTTTAAAAAAGAACCAGTTAAGAATCTTGGTAGCGATCATCTAGATCATATATATGCTCATCATGTTATTTGCGAAAACTGCCTTGAGGAGGATGATGACTGCCTTTACTTCGTGAGCAGTTGTCCAGCTTTCAGTGGGTTTGAACCCAATTTTAATAAAAACAATAAGAGAGCTTTAAGCAAGGACTTGTAGTCTCCTCAATGGCATACGGGGCTTGCCCTGGATGGGATAACAGAATCTTTGGTCATCTACCAAACGTTGAAGAAAGAGTAAGGAGAAAGATACCGTTAAGTACCTGATTCACGCAAATGTTAACAGGGCATGGAAGATGGTATCCTATATGCAACGATTGAGTATCGCAGACTCCAGTCCCTGTGATTGTGGACAGGGTTAGGATACAATATTATATCCTCTATGATTGTGAGTTTACGCAAGAAGCAAGAGATCAACTACGTGTTGACTTAAAAGTTGAATGGCCAGCTTGTTTTGAACGAGCAAATAGCGCAGAGGTTAAAGCTGCGACGTTTGGATCGGGAGGTACCGGGTTCGAATCCCAATAGAGGCGGGATGCAAAAGGGATTTTTCATCTCCCGATTGCGATCGGTGATTAAATTGAAAACATCTATGACCCTCTGTTGGAATGTAGAACTCATGGGCCGACCCATCTTCCATGTCACTGTACAGGGTGAAAAAAAAAAAGAAAAAGCTTGTTTTGATGATGCCAGACAACCTCAACTCTTTTAAGAAATTTAACGATATCGTTCTAAGCGGTAGGTAGTCAAAAACCACTTCGGTATCGAAGTATTTTTATGTAAAGCTAGTAATAAATAGTTAAATAAGAATTCAAATAAGTTTAGAAATAGTAGGCGAGTATGCAGGTCCACGTAGCAGGGATTGTAAACAAGGAAACCTGGCCTAGCATATACAGATCTGTAAAAAGCAATTAAGACGTTGTAGAGTTGGATATAGACCATGGCTGGGTGCCATCTCTATTACATATCGTCAAATAAAGAAGGGTGTCGTCACCAGTAGAACAGTCGTCAATATGTTTATAATTTACATTGTTATTAAAATAAATTTGTAGATTACAATTTAATTTAATACAAACTGCCAAAGTTGAAATTGATTCAACTATTGGAAAAATATTAACTAACTAACCGCTAAAAAAATTGAAACCCCAGCGCTCACGGAAGAAATCCACAAAAATTTGACATTACCGCAGTCGTCAATTTACATCGAGTTTACTAATTGTGAATAATGACGTGTCTCAATTTGTTTTTCGGCATGCTTTGATGTTATTCATCACGAATTTATTAGTTTATTACCTCACACACTATAAATGAATACTGAACAGTGATTGAGAAGCAACCTTGTAATTTGAATTTTCAGTTGGCGTCTATATGATACAATAGCGAATGCTTAATGTGTTTTTAGTTTAGCTCGTAGTCGTTTAGCCTCATTTCCACGGTGATAGTTTCTATCGCACTGTCGCTACTACACTATACCATGTCCTTTGACTAGACAGTGTCGAGAGTATACCGTGGAACCCACGTGAACCTTAATTCGTTTCTGATTTTCCGTCGTATACCGATTATATACAGAGCACAAAGTTCCTTAGCCAAAAAGGTCGTATACCGAGTTTGTCGTGTACCGCGGGATAGTCGTATACCGGTGTTCTATTGTACTTGTATATATACGACAATTATATAGAACTATCCTGCATACTGTTACCGTGAAATAAGTGCATTTACAGTGTTCGCTCTTCTCATTTTCGCCACGTGACAAGAGCTTTCATACATTATATAATTTAATAATTTCACCAATAACAGCAACCACCAATAAGCTCATTGTAGCTCTACTATAGCTATCGCTGCCACAGCGACGCTACTATCGAGACGACTGTCATGACAGTACTTTTATGAAGAGGCTTATTGTATACACAGTATAAGTTACATTTTCGTTCAAAAATTAAATTAAATTAAGTAAAACAAACAATCAATCAAAACATTTCAAACCCACGGGTGTTGTTTATTTTAGCAAATCATTTAACCTCCATTCGATTTGGATACATTTCCTACACAACAATTCTCAAACCCAGGTTAAATGTCATTATCATTATTCAAACAATCGTATATAAATAAAATACTCGAATAATCTTGTAATATTATTTATCCAAAGTTGATACCCAAATATATTTAATTATATATCTAATCCATCATTTGGACCAAATAAGGATATGTATACGCAGTTTAAAATAATATTGGGTGCGTCTTTATATGTAGTAAGTAACACAAGCCAGTTCAACACTTTTACTTATATATCAGATATTATCTGCACACTTTGTATCTAAATATAAATATCGCGTTATTTAATTGATTTTTAATTCGCGTAACTTGATTGAATGTCCACCAAACTAAAATTATAATTGAAGGCATTAGTATATATACATAAGTATGTACATAATATACAAATAGTGCAAATAAATGTTTGTACATAATGAAAATGAAAGTACAAGTATAACATTCGATTTCAATTATATAATAACGAAATTATTTCAATTCATTCCCCAAAGGCATTACCGTGCCGATATATGCGGTTGGTGTACAATACGCACACAAAACTTTCACGGAATAGATTTTTTTTTCGCATAGATATATCGATCGAACAACATTACCAAAAATATCGATCAACCATAAATTTTTAATTTTTTTTTCTGTACGTACACGAGTGTCGCGATCGCAATTATATCGGTGCGCGGTCAAGATGAAATGGATTACTTATGGGGGGTATATAATTTATATGTAATTTGTGTATACATATTATGAAGGCTAACAAGTGTTTGAAGTTACTAATATAATTTTATTGATCGAGTTTTTAATTAGACAAAATACTTAAAGTGCATATTTTTATTGGATTGCTGCAGGGTTTAAAAAGTTTAAATTTATATTCATTTGACAGGGTGATTTCGTTCAGATGTTGAAAATTCAATTTTTATTCACACCTATATAAGATAATCTGATTATTATCAACGCTTTCAATCTAAATTATGTTCAAATTGTTAATGTTAATTTTTAGAAGCCTCATAAAATTTGTTATTGAGTATAGTTTGAGTGAAATTGTGAACTAAACTTTATAAACACAAAAATATCTTTATTGCGTATTTTTGAGTCAAAATGTGAATTACGAATTTCTACTCCAAATAAATTTAATACTTAGTGAATTGTAAGTATCTCATAAATGTCTTGAATTTGGGCACTAAATTTCTGTTTTATTTAGCAAAGTATATTTCGGTTAAAATTCACTCAAATTTTACAATATTATTTAAACTCGTTGGATATAAATTGAATTTTGTTCTTCTTATATTATAGTAAAGGGTGTTTTTTTAAGCCCAATAGAACTTAAAATTATAAAAAATATCACAAACAATTAAATTAATATTTTGAAAATAATTTTGGGCATATGGGCATCGCGGCTGTCCTTGACGAAACGCATTCTGGACGTCCAATTTTGGGCCACATTTTCGAACACTGCTGGCCGTATGTCACGAATAACACGAACAATGCTGGCCTCCAAGGCGTCAATTGTTGCTGGTTTATCAGCATAAACCAGTGACTTCACGTAGCCCCACAGGAAATAATCGAGAGGTGTCAAATCGACCTTGGAGGCCAATTGGCAGGTCCATTTCTCGAAATCAACTTATCGTCAAATTTTGATTTTAATAAGTCAATGGTTGCGGCCGCCGTATGGCACGTAGCACCATCCTGTTGAAACCACATCTCGTCCGGATCAATGTCATCCATATTTTTAAACAAAAAATCATTGATCATGGTGCGGTAACGATCTCTGTAGGGTCTCTTGTGGATTGGTCTCACTCCATATGCGGCAATTTTGTATATTAACAAACCCGTTAAGTCAAAAATGAGCCTCATTGCTGAACACAATTTGACGATAAAATAACGGGTCAATCGGCGAAAGAACGACACTGATAATGGTCTCGCGGCTTCAAATCTTTGCGTAATATTTTCCATGTAGTGGACGGACAAAGCCCTAATTCCTGCGAACGACGACGAATCGATAAATTTGGATCTTCTTCCACACTTTTGTTTACATCGGCGATATTCTCTTCAGTCCGCATATTCTTTCGACGTGTTGATGTTATTGCATCCGATTTTCAAAGTAAATTTTAATAATTTTGTAGCGTTGTTCAAGCGTGAGACTATTCATGATGATTTGCCAGAGTATACTGAGATCTGCTAGATAGAATTTGTCATAAAAATTTAATTTTTTGTTTTATTTTTTACAATTTCAAAAAAACACCCGTTACATGACTTAATCAAATCGTGAGGATCCTGAATCCTGATAAAATGTCAACCAAGATTATAAATAGAAACGATCATATTTTAATCGCATATATTGTATAATATGATGTTAAATCACCAAAAAATTGTAGCATCTCTGTGTTTTATAAGTATCACATTAGGTTAGGTTAGGGTGGCTGCTACGCCACACTTAGACAGTTGACGATTCATTATGATACCATAGGGTCGTACTATATACCCTTTTACCCCTAGCGGAACAAGACAAGAGGCTGTATGTATATACCTTCTGTGTGCTAAATCCGGATATGAGCATAGCAAGTGTACTAAACTCTCTTCCTCCTCCATGTGCATACACCTTCTACAGACCTTATTTGTTTCCAGACATAGTTCGCCCTAAAAATGCACATAGGAGGACACCGAAAAAAATTCCAAAATGTTCAAAAATGCAAAACATAAAAAAAAATTATTTTAAAAACCTTATGTTGTTATTGTTATTATTAATGTTGAAATAAATGTACAACATCAAAACCTACACAAGAATAACAAATCAAAAAAAAAATAAGATCACAATTCAAAAAGAAAGGAAAACAACTATAAAAAAAAAATCAACACAACAACAACACTAATCAAGATGATCTTTCTTTTTATTTTTTATTTTATTTTATGATCTGTTGATGATCATCATCATTAATGTCGTCTTCGTCCGCCTTGTTGTGATTGTTGTTGGTGGGATTATTATTATTGCGATGATGACCGTGCATGATTATCAATGTGATATGTCCATTTGTCCAATAAGTAAATGTTAATTTATTTCAATTTCTCCAAAGTTCCACATCTTGTTTTGTGTGTTGTGTTGTTTTTTTTTTTTTACTTTTTTGGGATTTGTTGGTCTTCTGTTTCTTCTGTAAAATTTAAATTACATTTAAAATAAAAATAATAATAATAAATGATTTATTTATTTATTTCTTCTTAATAAAATCTTATGATACTTCTTTTTTTTGGATATGCGATACAACGGGATTTAAGTTCGACAAAAAACAAAAAAAAATCAAATATGAAATAAAACCAAAGTTTTTGATTGGAATTTTTTTTTTTTTTTTTGTGTTGATTTTGGATTTAACTGTAACTTTGTATTAAAATCAACACAAAAAAAAAAAAATTCTTATGATCGAATGTTGGTAGGCTTTGAATTATTTTAAATTGATACTATAGGCCAATGGAATGAATAACAACTTTCGTAATTGATTTACTTGAGTTTTTTTACATCTATAGCTATCAATATCAAATCTAGGTATCACAAAAAAAAACATATGAAAGCTAATTTAGAGTTTTAGAATACATTCAAAGTTTTTTCAATATTTTGACGAATGGTACGGTGTGCTCTAGCGGGAAAAAATGAAATATAGAAAATGCCGTAATTTTTTGTTTCAGTTCCCTTATTGTTCCTATGAATTTGTGGTTGCACAATTAAAATTTTAAAAGTGTGTTTAGAATAGATATTAAAACGAAACTATAAGTACAAAATGATTAGTGTGGTAGTGTTAGGTTCACTATAAATAAAAGTAATATAATTATCTTTAAATATAGACTAAAAAAGACAAACAACGAAGGGTATCATTATTGTAGGGTGCCACAATGCAACCCATATGAGTGATGAAGTTGCATTGTAATTTATTGCGAAGTATGTAAGAAGTTAGAAAACTGTACCCAAGAATTGCTTAGCTTCATTAAAAATGTATAAAAGAATTTCTATAAAATATTTTTAATCTATAGTTGTCAGTTTAAAGTGCTAACTTATAAATTCCTAGAAAGCGGCCGCAAAAAATGCACAAAAAGTATAGGCTAATGTATTCAACATCTCTATTTCATAGATGCGGAAGTGGAGGAGAATTTACATCTATTTATTATGCTTTCGTACTTTTCCAATTATAATAATTATGTTATTGATTGCACAGAAGTTAAAACGGCACCTTCCAATTGCGTAACTGGCCGAACTTGAGTTTATTCTCATTATAGGATGATGGTAACAATTTTAATTGGAGTGTTAGTTCATGATAAATTTTATATGGCTGGTAGATCTCTGATGAAGGCATATTTAATAGTACGAATTTATTAAACAAACTAGTCAAAGGTATGAAGTGATGGTTGATACAAGCGTTATATTCGCAAATGAGCTAACATAAGCAGGAACAGAAATAATCAGGTCTTTATGTTTAAACTTTTCCATTCTTCAATTTATTTTGAAAGAATTAACCCAAGACTCAAATTGATTCAAAATATACTATATATAGCTAGTATTTTTATAAGTATCACATTATGAATATACGCAAATATTTGTACATTAGCCAAGACCCATTTCCGGATCATTCAACAATTTTGAATAAGAATAAAGCCAGGAGATCTAATCTTCAGGCTGACTGGGGCAGCTTCCTAGACGCACAAAAGGTGTTCAAAAATACGTTAAGATCTGCACAGAGGTCATCTTGGATTAATTTCTGTGAGGCAATTAATAACTTACCTGCTGTAGCTATGATTAAACAAAACCTTGAGTAGAAATAATACGTGTAGACTCGATTCACTATGACTACCCAATGGTGAGCTTACTTCCTCTAATAAGGAAGTAGGTGAACTACTTCTTTCTATACTCATTTTCCGCGTTGTATTGCACTCTAAATTCCGACAATATTGTCGAAACCACTGACGTTATTGTTGAAACTCCTGATTGGAATTTAGCTTGCAGATTAATAAATCATGAGGTTTTGCGTTGGAGTATATTCTGCTTCGCATCTTCTAAATCTGCCGGTCCTGATGATATTTGTCCTGCTGAATTACAGCTTGGATTTCCTCTTATATAACATTTACTGCATCTGTTCCAGGCTTGAATTAATTTTAGCTTTGTTCCACAATCTTGGAGCAAGAGTAGAGTTATTTTTATTCCGAAAATTATTCCGGACTATACCGACCCCAAGTCTTTTCGGCGTATTTGCTGTCATCAACCTTTCTCAAATCTTTAGAAAGGATTGTTGATAGATTCATCAGAGATCGCACAATTTAACTACCGCTCTGCTCAGTAACATGCAACATGCTTACAGAGTTGGCAAATCCTGTGAAACTGCACTACATGAGTATCTATAGGATTGAAAGATGACTGTACCAAATTTGGTATCGAATCTACCATTGTCAAATAGATTGAATTTATGCATAAATCATCGTTATCTCCATGCTAGATGAAAGCTCGGTTTCAGCCAAAGTTGCCAGGTGTTATCCACAATCAGAGGTGCTTTCACCTCTGTTGTGGTTTTTGGTCATTGACGAGCTCCTTGTAAAACTTCAGGAATCCGGTCTCATCACTCAAACTTATGCTGATGACCTGGTTCTGACAATTTCTGGTAAGCATTTGAATGTCTTATCTGATTTAACGCAACACTCTCTTCTTATTGTAGAACAGTGGTGCCTTGATAAGAGTTTACATGTGAACCTCTCTAAAACTGACTTAGTTGTATTTACTAGACGTAGGAATACTGATGCGTTTTCTGTGCCATCTCTTTTTGGGTGTAAGATTAATAGCTCAGCCTACGTCAAACACCTTGATATTATTTTAGATAATAAACTCTCTTGGAAGTATCATTTAGATTACAAACTACAAAAATCCACAGCGATTTTGGGGCTTGTCATCCAAAACGCTATTTTTTAAATATACAAATCACTGGTTCTACCAATGCTAACATATGCATCAAACTCAACAGTTTGCAAAATATCGTATGTAGGGCTGTTGAGGACTGGAGCCATGTCTTCGGCTCCGCTTTTAGCTATGGAGACTAATTTATCTTTCCCCCAGCTACAGTTATTCATTCTTAGCACAGCTTGATCAGCGGTGTTTCGCGTGAAATGTGTTAGGGTGTGGAACGCATTCGGTACTATATATCGGGACATAGGTTAATTCTTAGTGTTTTTAAACCTGCTGTGCCGGAAATTGGCTTTTACAAATCATTCGAGGTGGTTTACCCATCGAGAGATATGTGATTCTCACCAATCTTTCTCAAGCGAATATCTGAATCGCTAGCTTTTTTTTCAGATGGCTCGCTTTCTGAACAGGGTGCTGGCTTCGGTATCTGCTGGACATCGCTGGGTCTGAGAACTACAGGCAGTTTATGTACTTACTGTACTATTTCTCAAGCGGAATTAATCGCGGTTACTCGCTGTGCCATTACAGCTATTAATTTTGCGGTTAATGATGAAGATATTATTTTCTGTACTGACAGCCAAATTAAAAAAAAAAAAAAAATGTATAGGCTTTAGTTATAAAAAATGATTAATAAAAATTAGTGCGTTGTTTTTACTTCATCATAACAAAAACGTTTTATTGTAATTTCTTATTATATATTTAATTTATATAAGTAATAAACATACATGTATTCGGTTGGATTATTTATATACTTCTAATCAAGAACGTTCGTAAAATGAACGCCCTACTTTTTATCTTTATCGAATTTAAAAAAATTGCAATATAGTGTAAATCTTAAATTTAAGTGAAAATTAGAGTCAAAACTAAATTTCTGGTATAAAGTTGTCAATTATACTACTTTAAATTCTACCTTCAACGTTGCTTTTTTAAATTAATTTTGATTCAAATGTTCAGTTCCTGCGTATATCTAGATGAACTCTTTTTATACTTTTTCGAGTTTCTTATGCAAGTCAATAAAACTCACAGTCCGCGTATTGGACCCCCCCCCCCCCCCCCCCCCTCCCCCCTCACAATATTACAATGTCCAAATTTTATGGTACCTTATTTTTTAAACTGTTGTATTTTACTGTAAAACAATTAAAATTTAACAGTCACACACTGCGGAATGTAAATCTATAAAATTTCAGGTCGAATAGGGTCAACCAAATGTTTTAATCGTTTTTGTATATACAATTCGATCTTATATATACACAAGATCGCGCGATGTGTACATTAGTTGATTAAAAAATACATATTTACATATAAGTCATTGCTTAAATATTTTGCTATATACGTATTTCACATAAATATTACCGCAAACACAGTGGTATTGCGGTGTGGCGGGAATATTGAGGTTATGTGCGGGATTACAAATTGGTTTTTATTTGTCCAACTATAATCATTAATATTAAAGTCGAAAATTTAATCCGCACCCGATTATTGATTAATGCCAATTCAGCACATGATTTGTCATTTTCATAGAGACTGTTATATTTTAAATCGACTTAATATGATGACTAATCTGAATAAAATGTTCATATATATACGCATCGCCAACGATCATTTATAATAACGGTTTGTATTAAATGCATTTTTATAACCTATAAAATATATAAACACACATAACGAAACAATCCTATTTACATTCCGGAAATAGCTTGAATTCTCGCATATATAGAGAAACATAATTGATAAACTGATAATCAATATTCTTCTATATACGAGTATATTGATCGTATAATATATACGTGATCAAAATGTTTTTTATGTTAGTAGATCAAAATAATTTGAATTTTCATCAATAATTTTTGTTTATGAATATCGTGACAAAAGTATAAATAAATTATATATTTTATTTTATACACATAATTCCAATAACATGATCTTCAACATTTCCAACACGAAGACGGTATATGATGAGGATGATGATGCTGTTGCACGGATGATGATCTTCTTATAATTGTATTTAATTTCTTTCTTTTCATTTTTTATTCTCTCGCTTTTATATTCAAAATTTATTAAAAATAAAAAAATAAAAATTAATAACAAAAGCGAATTCTTAAAGAAAAATATAACATTCTTTTTGTAATACATAATGAGTCACTACAATGGAATGTGATATTTCTTGTCTTATTTGTTAAAAAATAAACAAAAAATAAAAACTGAAAATAATTAATTTAATAACACAATATAAAAATAAAAAGTTAATTCCTAAAAGCATTTTTCGTCTTGAAACTGAAATGGCAAGATAATGTTTTTTTTTTTTAAATATTTACGTCTAAAAATTTTTTGAACAAAATGGCGCGCATTACATCAACTGTCGCCATTTTATAGTGTACATGCGCGATCATAAAGGGATTGTTTTGCTTTAAATAACAATATGCATACACACACATATATAATTTATGTTTTACCTATTGTTAAATTTTTATAAAAGCATAAATAATAAAATTGCAACATTATTTTTTTTATATACTTAAGTGATTGTCACAATGTATTACATTTTTGGTTTAACCTTTTCGCGTCTGCATTTTGTTTTGACTTAAGATTTATTTTGTATATATGTAGCGTTGTACACGAAGACAAATATACAGATACATAATAAAGAAAAGATGCGTGAGTGGTTTGTTACATTAAAAGTGATCTAAAACTGTAGACGATTGTGATTTAATATATTCATATAAAGATAGCGGTCGTTATGAGTGGGCAATGAAAACAAAACACTCGATTTTTTTGAATTTATTATCGATATTATGCATTTAGTTCAATTTGTAATGGCGACTGGTGGCTTTGATCTTAAATGGCGCCAGTATTTAACGGTTCTTTCGTCGCGATAAAGATCCTTTCATTAATCAGCTTGTCACGGTTGAAGTAATTAAACTCTTAACTAAAAATATGGCAGAAAGTTCGCGGCTCTTCTATACCTTACGTTTTGGTCAAACAAGCGCTTGTCTCTTAATTTAAATAATTTGAGTTCAGGTTTTTCAGAACTTTTATTTGAGTTCTTATAACCCACCAAGCTAAGTGTATTTTGTATTTTTCTGCCATTGTTCATTAAATGATGAAGAATAGCGAAGTCTTCCTCGTAAAGTTACTGTCGCCGACCTTTGCGGTTGGATGGAAAGAACTTCCATAGAATAAGACTCTCGTCCCCCTTCTGACTTCTGAAATTACCAGGTTTCTTATCTACCAGATAAACACCGCAGCCTCATCAAAACATTTAAATTTTATTTCGCGATTTTAAAAGCCTGGTATACAAAAAAATTGTAATTTTCGTAAATAAACGTACAGAAAACAAGAAGAAAACCAAAAATTCGCATAACAGAGTATACGATATAATATACCAGCTTCCGTTCAATAAAGAATTCATTGGAATTCACATTAAATGGTAAATTTACATCTCTGCACAAGCGAAACATTTTTATCTCCAACTGAGATTTTGAAAACGAATGAAAAGATTGTTTGTTGTATATATATATACATACTCGTATACGACGTCTCCAATACATATCATTCACCTTCTTCTTAAAGTAACATACAGATTCAGTTTTAAGATTTTTATTTTCGTCACAATAAAACAGTTACATTCTTTAAATATTTATAAAGATTTTATTTTTATTTTTTTATTTATTTCATTTTAGGTTCTTCTGAAGCTGCAAAAGTAGAAGAAATTTATAAGAAACAACAACATCAAACCACTTTGTGTGCTTTCTTTGTAATTTTTTTTGTGAGTGTGTGTTTGTTTGCATATATTTCGCTTCGTATAAGGCATAAATGGAGACGAAAGCGATGATCGAGAGAGAAAAAAAAAGTTGAAAGATTTGTTTGTGAATTTGTGAAGATCCTGTCGTAAGAAATATTTAAAAAATGAAATTTTGTGCGCCTAATTAAATTTAGATTTTCATTTCGTTCGTGGTTGCCATAAGAAAATGAATAGTAGTGTTAATCATAATAATCATAATAATAGTGGTAGTAATAGTAATCATAATAATAGTAATCATCACGTATCATCACCATCAACGACATCATCATCATCGTCTACAGTTGGATCAATTACATCAACCTCCACCACAATATTAATTTCATCGTCGAATTCTACGCAACCGAATAATTATAATAACAATAATAATAGTAGTAGTAGTAGTAGTAGTAGTAGTAGTAATAAGAATAGTAATAATAGTAATAGTAATTTAATACCACAGCAGCAACTGCATCACCAGCAATTACAAAACACAACAAAAAATTGGTCAATGGTTGGAAGACATAGTTGGGATCCGGGTAGGATTGGTGTCGAACATTTAGCTGGTGCATTAAGCCCCGTTTGTATTACCGATGCTAATCATGAAATCTTACGACCAAAACCAAGGAGGTATGTATATCTATAGACCATTTCATATAAATTAAATAAATTTGTATTATATACACACATATACGTATACATAATATTGTATAGCGGAAGCTGTAATGCGCGGCAAACGTCGGACGAATGGTAATTGAAAAAATAAATAAAATATATTGTTTGATTTATGTATCGCATTCGCGCGCATTCCAATTTGACATAATGCAATTCTGTGCGCATAACCAGGGAAAATAATATGCATTGTATAGATACATATTTCAGAATTCCTTTTTGTATTATTGGTGGGGTCCTTAACCTTATGGCTGCGATCAAATATACAGATATGTGATGGATTTGCATGCATAATTCATAATGTTTGTGAAATTAATCAAGTCAAGTCCATAATTGAATTTAATTTCAAGCTGTGCATATACATCGGAATTCCATGTTTTTTTTATACATCAGGACTTGGTAAGCTGTGGTGATTTACGGCAATGAAGTTCTTCAAAACTTGTTAAATTACAAATTAGAAAATGCAAGGCCACATTGATCTATTCTCACTTCGAAATTGTTATCAGATTTCGCCTATTATGCGTATACATTGCAGCAGAATGCTCACTTACTGCAATTTCGTATTTTGATTTTATTAAAAATATTACTGCTACAAACCTATTTGGGATCAAGAGTCTATATATTGTACATGTACTAAAATGATCGAAGTTTCGTTTTTACTTATACTTGAATTTCAATTTAGACGAATTAAAAACACGCATTTCACTTCAACATAATTAATAATAATCAGTTTTCAAAAGGCCATTACTGGCCCCTTACTGAGTCAACTATTTGGATCCAACGTTTTCGATTCTGAGCATGGTCTTCATACTGACTAAGACAATCTGAAGAGGCCAAGTCGTTCTCTACATCATGGAGCCATCGTCGCCTGCAAAGACCTCTGCGCCTACCGTATGGTGGCTCTCCTTTCAGAGATGATCAACGGTTTGTAAAGCTTCAGCTTCACGGACGCTCGATAAGTGTTTAGATTTTAGCAGTGGCCTTAGAAGATACTAAGCACGACTGCCAGCTGCCAGCCGCACTTTAATATCCTCACCCACACTGTTATATTCCCATATCCTCACCCACGAGTAAAATTATGTACACAACCCAAGTGTGCTTTGTTGGAGTTTTGTGTAAGTTCGCCTAAAGTTATACATCAAAATCAATTTGTATCCACGTGGAGGGTTTGCAATGCGAATTTAAATGTAAATTTCAGAAACCCGCGTTAGTGTACACATAAATATTAATAATTAGAATAAAAAAATGATGAACAAAAATAGTTTTTTTCAAAATGCACATACACTATATTGAATCAAAGAATAGTTAATTTAATTAAATTAAATATTTTTGAATTGAATGCAATTTTCGATGTGTCTTGGCTAAATGTGCATTTGAAAGGCTTTGTTGTAAAATAAATTCGCCTGAATATTTACTATTAAAAAACACGATTATTATACGTAAAGGCGATTCAATGGTATTCATTGTTACAGATACATAGGCTGTTGCAATGAAATGTACAGTTAAATGAACATTTCAAAAACTGCATTTTTGGGACATTTTAATAAAACGAATTCAAATAAATAACAGTTTTCGAGGTGTCTTGGCTAAATGTAACTTAAAGAATCGTACAAGTTAATTGTCTAACTGATGTGACTGAAGACTGGGACTTCCTATTTAACCAACGATTTAAAAGTGCAATATAGAAACTACTGGAGAAGTACTCATTGCCTTCTAAAATCTAAAAAATGTAGGCACATGGAACTGATAAATAGCATTAATCAAGTACTTTCATGTTGCGATTGTTCACCAATTATTTCCAAATGTATGTTGTACGTTCTCGTAATTTATACAATCACTCAAGGTAAGCAAATTATTATGCAACATTTTACAAGTCATAATTTGGTAAATCTTTCCATTATACACCAACACCACTTAATTACAATTTCATCTTTAGAAATTTCTTTATAAGCCTCATTATTCATCTTTACCTATAGGGTAACCGACATAATACTTTACAATCATGCAGTGCTGCAATAAAATTACATTCAGCCGAAAATAATTGATGGTTTCTTTGTACATTAACATACAGCTATATGTATATACAATTTACAAATTTCAATTCAATTGCACAATCTCCAATCGTGCAATGCAATCAAGTACGGTTAAAGATGTTAAGAAAAAATTTCATCTTAAACTATTACTAAACCATACAGATAAACATGAAAGATGAGCTTACTGTAAATTATATTTTATAACACACAAAAGAAATATAATTTCTTTCGAATTACATAAATTGGGTTTATATATACAAACATTATACGACTTGCTGATACCGCACATAACATTTTATGATTTATTTTCTTATCCTCCCTGCATACTCTGTACAAATTTCTCTCTGTGTATATAATATTATATACCGTATTTGTGTTATTGCTGCTGCGCTAACACATAATTTTCGGCATTTCTTAAGAATTATGTTAGAAGTTATGTTAAATTTATTTTGTTTTCTTTTTCGATTTCTTGAACATATATATACATGTATATAAACATAATAAAACTTATATAAATAGCAGGTGTATTTTCTTGTAGACAAAACATCAAACAAGACGCACCCTAATTTTAATAAACCGAAGGTTCGTTTGGAATGTTAAACAATAAATTTGGCGATTAATTTAATTATATTGATTTTATCGCGAAACTAGAATTTACTTCATAACTCAATAAGACTGTCAACATGATTTTGTCCGGTTTATGTCATTAACTTTGTCATCAACACAGAAAACAAAAAATAGATTAACCATATAAATAGCAAAAGAGGGCGTCGCCAAGGACACTCTATATATGCTTTTATTAATTATTAACATTTTAGAAGAATTAAACTTTCGATTTTGATTGTTTTCAATATGCAAGTGTACTTTTGGATGAAAGTGACGATCATAGAAAACGATATACTGAGTGAAAATTTTCACTTTTCAATTTCAATTTCATTTTCCCTCCGTATCTATGTATATATGCAAAATAAACCGTCTATTATTCACCAATTTTCCCAATTGAAAGTGAGAAATTTTTGTTTTTTGTATTTACACGTCGTGTGTATATAGAAGAAAGTGTGGGAGAATCTATGTCTTTGAAAAGCAGCAACAACAAATAAAAAATTACTTCCATTTTCGATTAACTTGAAGATGAACATAAAAATAAAATATAAAAATGTTAAGGAAAATAAATAAAAAGTTTTCTTCTTAATTTCATCGTTGTGCCATTTTTCATCATACACCATTATCTTATATTATTACTCTTTTAATTATCATCTCTTTGTTGTTTAATTTTTGTTTTGTTTTATGTAATAAACAACAATAAAAATCTAAAGATTTGAAAAAACTAAGATAATAAATATTTATTTATGTTTATATAAATCCAGAGCAATGAACTGGTTGAACGATAAAACCACTTCAAATATTAGTTTTTTTTTATGTTTTGGTGTGATGGTCTTAATTGTTTATTGTTGAAAGATTATAATTAAGATTGTACAAAAAACCTATATGTACATATTTGTATATACACGGTGTACATATAACAGCACTACGCGTCCAAGGGTTAATTGTGTATAATAAATTTTCCTTCTATAATTTTCCGACAAATTATATTTGAAATATTTATTTACTTTAATAGTTTTTATGGTATAACATATATAACTGCCGGAACTATCATGTTCTATATAAATATATTTACGTTCTAGTGTGTGTGTACTGTACATGCTGATAGTAAGTTAGTGGCACGTGTTGTATGTTAACAAATAACGTAATTCATGTTGCTTTTTTAGAGTTACAGTATTTACTTTTGGTTCGAACGATTTTATCATTTTTCATTAAGAAACTTGATTTCCAAGGAATTTTTATACGTTAAACATCGCATTGCGGCGTGGGTGTTACTTATATTCATTATAGATAGTGCAGTACTATATACGTAAGGCGTTGGAAATGGTTTTGTTTTTATTATATTTATGGACTGGAGATTACACAATATAGTACCTAAAATTCTGAACTCTTCATGTGTTTAACCATGTGAATGCTTGTTAGAGTCGGAAAAATCTGAATCGGCAAATTCTGAAACTGGTACCGATTTTTTTTTTTTTATAAAGTTACGTAAATGATCAGGGATCAGCAAATTAGATTACGTCATGTAATCTAGGCGGTTGTCGACACGTAATATATAACGTAGATTACTTGGCAGTGTTTTTTGTCAACGTCGACAATTAAAATAATGTCAACAACCTACGATATTTTAGCGATTTGAAATCGAATGCGCCACTTCGCGGGAGTATTTTGTAAAAGCGTTCATCTCGAGGTGATTTTTTCATTTGTTTCTTTTTGACAAATGACGCATGCATAGTTTCAAACTGTCATCGTGTTGGCGCTCTCTGCAATATAGCGCGCAAAACAAAGTACTTATTGAAAAATCATGTTGACGAGCAATTAATTTCACGGTTCGGATCGTTGAATTGGCTATTTAGATCGTGTGATCCCTTTAGACTCTTTTCTTTGGGATTACGCAAGGTCCAAAGAATATGTAAATAAACCAACTAGCATTGAAAGCCAACATTACTCGTGTATCATTTGAAAGAAGTAATCTTTAAAAAATAAATGGTAAGAAACGTTGTTTCGAATGCTAATAAAGTCTATATATGATTAAATTGATTTTTTTGAATATTTTAAATTTTTACTACGGATAAAATCACGGACAAGTTGTTTGATGCTCCCTATTTCTGGCATAACTGCCGGTGTGAATACCCCCACATTTTTCAATACATCGAAAACCATTTGAGATAACATTGATTTGATTAATCTCGTGTAAATTTATTGCTTTTGTTGGAATTACAAAATTGGAATTGTCGTGTGAACGAGCTATATTGCCAAAACTTTACTGCTGAATCGTGTTGAAGAATTAGCGGCAAAATACGTCGTTATGAAAAATGTGTCAAAAACCTGGCTCCACAACTGCAAATTGCTGACCAAATCATACATTTTTTTCCAAATGTAACTAAGTTGAAATGTTTCCAAATCAATTCATGTACGATTCGTTATCCATCTAACACATCCACATTTTATCGAACAAGTGTTGGTTATCTCAACGATTTGGCTTTTTAATAACTCGGTAGCACTCATAGCCTTCCTGAATTCGAATTCGTTTTACCATGGCGTGGTGTGTTTTAAATTTTATGGGACTGTCATAGTTAAATTTCCCCGGATTATTTTTAATGAAGGTTATAAGCTTTTTGTAAAGATACCTATCAGTTGTGCCATGTAAAGATTTCGATCGTTGTTCAGCACGAATTTGTAATACGCCGGTGTTCCAGTAAGCAGAATCGTTGGCAAATATAAAGGATGAGTATAGCGGGAAATCTATATATGGAAATGGTGACGTGGTAAAGTAAGCGGTGTCATAGGATTTGGAATCGTGGATGTTGTGCAGTGTTCGAACCTCGATTAAGGGTAAACAAATTTAGCGGGCATCCACACATTTATTTCTCATTAACTTAATTTGCAATTAAATTAAAAATATATATTAGGCTTGAACTAAACTAGTCATGATTAAAATCCACATAACTTCTTTTACCACCGAGCCAGCGCCATACATATAAATATTGATATTCCTATCGTTTATAGCTACCCTTTGCTAATGCCACGTGCCTTCTTTGCTAATTCTATAAAATATATTCCAGATTCAAAATTTTACAATTTCTCGATTCTGAATTCCTTGGATTCAAAATACATTTTCCATAATAGAGGAATTTCAGATCTGATCAGACTCTTAATTTTGTGTTCCAATATTCTTCTTATCACAATTCTAAACTTAAACTCTACTGTCCAATACCGCTTATTGCATTTAGTAATTGAATTAACCCAGTTTATCAATTTTTAACCATTTTTAATAGTTTGCTACAAAATTTTGAAAATTAAAAGGGACAAAGGTAGCAAAAGCAAATTATTTGTATGTAGCCTATGTGGAACGCGCCGTCCGTCATATTGAGGCCGAGATGGACAGTGCTCACACCATTCATTTAATGCCCCAAAAATAACATCATCCAATTAAAAACTATTTAGTTATAAGTATAGTCTAGTAAAATAGTATAGTATAGTCTCGCATGTTGAGTTGGTTTAAGTTAAATTTCAACTTTGACAATTTATAAGGCTAATGTTGCATCATGTTCTACTAAATTCTCCATTCTAAATTCCTTTAAACGCGGTCAGCTACAAATATTTTAGTACATCACAGCACAATTACACTGAGTATCTAGTAAAACAGTTCAAATTGGAACCTCAGGCTAGTTAATGTTTCTTTTCATTGTTAAACCAATAACACATGTTCAATGGTCGAGATACTTTGTGTGACTACATATTAAGGCTTGGATACGATGAAGTGTTAATGTACGCCTATATATCTTTGTGGCATAAAAGCATCTAGGTAATATGTTGATTTAAAAATAAAACAGGACACTGACACAAAAAGAGTATATTTTGAAGAGTACTAATACTTTTGAAAATAGTATATGTGGTCACCCTATAATATTCTGGACCACGTGGCCCGTCAAATAAATTTAATATTAATCCGATTCTGTATCGAGCTGTAATTTCTCGACCAAGTCCAATTGCGATGTGAACGGTTATCGTCACTGAGAACCGGATTTGTTCTTTGTGCCCGATTTTATTGCATTGGAATGAGATCCCGCATATTGAGATCTTTGTAGGGATTTGAATCGTTCCGACTCGAAAATTAATCAGTCGTTTAGATATTCCTCTGATACAGTTGATTGGCCAAAAATACATACAATGAGTATATAACAGCACTCTTTATCAATTTACGAAATATATCAGAAATGGCGCCAGAATTAAATTCTATACCAGGATCAATTAAATTCTTCAACTCCCAATAAATGCTATCAATAAATTTGTTAAATTAGAATTACGCATCATGAAACACGTTGGCTCGTAAAAGCTTAGATGTATTTAAGTGTATTATGGTGTTATCTGTGGTATTAAGCGCTGGATACAATTTTTGTAATAAGCATTGAACTAGGGTCACATGCACATAGCCCATCTTTCTTAAGAACCGCTAATCTAAATTTCTTCTGCCAAAACCGTTAAAGTTGTAGAAGTTTTGACAGTTTTGTAGTGATATAGCAAATGATAAAGTATTTTCCGTTGTGGCATATATTTATAGGCGGCCGACTAGTTTAATTTTGAAGGGGAATTTTCGAATGGCTAATAAATTATTCAAGTTTACTATTACAGAATAATTCTACTTTAGAAAAAGCCTTGAAGGTAATCAATCAAATCCTTGAATTTAAAATTAAATAGCCCATATAATATACAAATCACAATCACAATCTTATACCATTTTAAATCTGTTGGGTGTTTATCTACGGTTTGTATTTATACGGCGAAAAAAAAACTTAAATCATGAGAATCGACGGGATGTCTTAATTATTGTAAAATTTTGAAAAAAAAAGCAAATGCCAAATGAATTTATATCAAAACTAACTATTATAGCTTTTTGTTTACTTTATCTTTGCAGAGATTCTCAACAGTTTGAAATAGTGCAGTTCAACGCAGTAAAATTTACAAAAGAGTATTACTAGCGCCACTTGTATTATTATTGGGAAATAGCAAAACCTATAAATACAATTAATGTTACTTCACCAAAAAACACGTATTGATTAGAAATGTTTTGATACTCTGGCCTAACTAAAATCTTCTGCTTGCAAATATATACATACATAACCATAAAACTAAACAACCATGGCAATTCTATATGATTTATAACATTTAGAAGAAAAATTAATTTAAATTAAATTCTGGTTTCCCTCCGCTGTTGTTCGTCGCTCAATATTTTATGATTAGAATTCGAATATAATAAAAATCCATTAATAATTTATTGGATTAAATTAATCAGAAACATCCATCTACCTATACCTATATAGAATTTTATATATGTACTCATATTATAGTTAAAACTAAAGATATAAACACCACTATAAACTCCATTAGCAGCTTATACTCGTATATATATATGTTTTGGTACTTTGAAGAAGTTTAAAAAAAAAATTATTGCAAAACTAGAATTCTAAAGGTTTTTTATTTTTATTTATCTGTTGTCTCTCGATCTAATTTACGACATGTAGAAAACTATAAAAAAACAAACTATCAACAAACATATATAGACGAGTATATAGTATATTGAATTGGTGCTAATTGAGTTAAATTAATTTGATTAGATTATGTGACTTGACGGCTGTGTGTAAAAATTAACGGTTTTACATTAATAAAACATGTGTTGGTGATTAAATTCAATTGGATTATCGTTTTCAATGACACATGATACTTTGTGGTACGTATTTACATTTTGAAGTTAACGTGAATAATCCTTAATGTGGAATGGATCTTCGTGTAAACATAATTTATGAATTTGAGCTATGTTTGATTTTGTTCGTCGTGCAGTTTGAATGTAAAATCAATGTGCGCGAAATTTAATTAAAATAAAATTTAAATTTAAAAGTAAAGTGTCAATTCTTTTTAATTTTTTTTTTGTATTACTGTTATACTTTACAAACAATAATTAGTGCTAAAATAATAAGGGGCCTATTTGAGTCCCAAAAAACAACATCTGTTCAACGAACACAGTCAATACCTCTCGCCGCGAAAGATTTCCATGCCAAATCTATTGCAAACATTATAAATCGGGAGAAGGTTCCTCAACCGATGTTTCGCATAGAGTTAGAGCCAGATGAGAAAAACAAAGGAAATCAATGTTACCAGAAACCCGGCTACATATGGTACAAATAAAACCGGAGGTCTCAAAAAGATGGCATTATGTTAAGGGATGGGCGAGATAGAATACGCCATGTAATCTACGCGGTTGTCGACTCGTAAAATATACGTAGATTACTTGGCAGTGCTTTTTGTCAACGTCGACAGTTAAAATAATGTCAACAACCTACGATATTTTAGCGATTTGAAATCGAATGCGCCAGTTCGCGGGACTATTTTGTAAAGGCGTTCATCTAGAGGTGATTTTTTCATTTGTTTCTTTTTGACAAATGACGCATGAATAGTTTCAAACTGTCATCGTGTTTTTATTTATTCAGTATTGTTTGCCATTTCATCATGGAAAGACTGAGCCTGGCATAGCGTCTACAAATTGTTCAGCTTTATTACGAAAATTCTCAGCGTTCTGTGGGGAATGTGTTTCGTGCGCTTATTACAAGTTACGGTTGACATAATCGGCATGTCGAGCCAACTATTTGGAGTACCATCGAAAAGTTTGAATCCCAGTTTTTAGTATTGGATGATACGTGACTAAATAGACGGTTTGGTGTGGTTTATGCGCCTGTGAAATCATTCGTCCATATTTCTTCAAAAAGGAAGACGGCCGGGACGTACCTGTAAATAGTGACATTTGGTTTTGCCATATAGCGCGCGAAGCAATGTACTTATTGAAAACTTATTGAAAAATCATGTTGGCGAGCAATTAATTTCACGGCTCGGATCGTTGAATTGGCTATTTAGATCGTGTGATACCTCTAGACTCTTTTCTTGATAAACCAGCTAGATTTGAGGAATTGGAAGACAACATTACTCGTGGCATTCACCTAATACCATTCGATATTCTCGAACGCGTCATCAAAAATTTGACTTTGAGAAAGGACCATCCCAGTTGCGGCCGTTATTTGAAAGAATTAATTTTTAAAAAATAAATGGCAAGAAATGTTCTTTCGAATGATAATAAAGTTTCCATACGATTAAATTGAATTTTTTGAGTTTTTTAAATTTTTGCACAAATCACCTCTATAGATTTCATAGGAATTAGAGTCGTGTGAACGAGCTATATTGCCAAAACTTTACTGCTGAATCTGTTGAAGAATTAGTGGCAAAATACCCCGTTATGAAAAATGTGACAAATACCTGGCTCCACAACTGCAAATTGCTGGCCAAATCGTACATTTTTAGAGTTCCAGTCCCTGTTTAGCATTAAATAGTTTTTAATTTAATTTATTTAATTTCTCCCTTCAATTGGCAAATATAAAGGATGAGTATAGCGGCAAATCTATATATGGAAATGGTGAGGTGAAAAAGTAAGCGGTACCATAGGATTTAGAATCGTGGATATTGTGCAGTGTTCGAACCTCGATTTAGGGTAAACTAATTTAGAGGACATCAAATTAAAAAAAAATCGTTTTTTGATTTAAAAATGTCCAATTTTAAACAATTAAATTAAAAATATATATTCACGCTTGAATTTATAGTCATGATTAAAATTCAATCACATAGCTTCTTTTGCCACCGAGCCACCGCTATACATATAAATAGTGATATTCCTATCGTTTATAGCTGCCATTTGACTAAAAAAAAAATTGAAAATTTTAGTAACGGCAAGGACTCTGCTTATTTGACCATCGCCGTACAATTTCATTACCGCTCTATATACCCCCATATACCCATCTTTTATAGTTGCCACTTTTACATGGAGAATATTGAAGTTTTGAACAGAAGCTGAGTTGGATTTGAGTAATTTTATTTCACCATCACCAATTTGATAGGAGAGGTTAAATCAAAAACTGTTTGGCTCGATCGAGAATCGAACTTAGATACATAAATCCAAAGTCATTGACTTTGCTTACTAGACCACCGCCGTATATATGTTTCATGCTATACGAATCTTTTATATTTGTCATTTGAATAGAAAATATTGAAAATTTTAGCAAAGACAATAAACTCAGCATTTATTTCACCATCGCTGTATACCCATCTTGTATACATGCCACTACTTGAAAAATATGAAAATGTTCAACAGAAGCTGTGTGTTGCACCAAATTGAATACAGAAGAAATTAAATTAAAATACTCCCGTTGCCAATTGGTCTGGAACCTTGGCCCTTGCATCCAAAGTCAATCATTCTACTATCTCGCCCACCACCAAATGGTGAAATATACATACAGCGATGGTGAAATAAGCAGAGTTCAGAAATATTTTTGGTTATAAAAAAATCAATCAGGTCAGGTATTTTTCCTGGGTCAGTTGGCCAATATGTTGGTTTTCCAGTTGAAATGGATTCACATCCATTTTCTTTACTGGCAATCAGTAATTCTTTTCCTTTAGTTGTAGTTAATCTAGAACCCCAGTGAGTGTTTTTCGCATTGAAGTCACCTATTATGAACCTTTTCCCCAGACGCTTGAAGAACTCTGAGTATTGTTTGTTTTTAATAGAATGTCTTGGTAGACAGTACAATCCTGGCACAATAATAGGAAAGTTGTTGGTTTTTATATACATGAACAGGTGTTGGTTATCTGAACGATTTGGCTTTTTAATTACTCGGTAAGATAGCAAAATTAAAATTATAGCTTTCCTGTACTCGAATTCGTTTTATCATGGAGTGGAGTGTGTTAAATTTAATGGCACGGTCATAGTTAAAGTTCCCCGGATTATTTTTAATGAAAGTTATAACCTTTTGGTCTGAATTTTTGTGAGCCGTTTTGTCCGATTTTTCTGCGAGCTGTTCCACCGTACTAAAGAGGGCCCCACTCTATATAACGCTATATATCGTTGTTTTGGGTCAATTTTGAAAAGAGATTTAAATGCATTGACGGACATTCTATAAAACTATCACCAATAACGCATTGTTCCTAAAGAAATTTGGTCACTCTTTAGTTTAGAACTAATTGACAAAACCACTCTAGGAATTGTCTACATTATCGACGTGGTTTACGTGTTGACGTTATCTACGGGTTGTCGACACGTCAATGTAGAAAATAATAGATGTCGCGTAAACGCCCATCCCTGGTCACGGGATCAAGAGGGTAACATACAAATTTAAAAAGAAACTTGGTTTTTAAACTATAATAAAAAAAAGTATAAACACGCCAATAAAATAAAATATATTGTTACGTTTTTGCCTTGTCAAACAAGGTTCGATCACTGGATTGTGAATAAAACAAACGATGTAAATTCTAGATCACACTAAATTTATTTATCTCCGAATAATTACACTAAACACGAATTTAATTATTTCAATTATTTAACTTAATTATTTAACTTCACAATAATTATTTTGTTACACTTTAAGAACACTGTATTTTACTTTATAAACACTTAACTTCACCTTTTCCTTTTTACTACTATTAGCACACTCACGGTTAAAACACAACTGATTTACTCCCAAATGTTTATCGCGTATTTATACCAAATATTCTAACTTTCTAGAAATTTCCACAATATTCGAGAATGTCCAGATTAGTCTAGACACACCTATTTTATAACAATTTTACATTAACGATAGTGTCGCTACTCAAATTGAGATGTCGCCACGATCGTAAAAATATTTTGAAACGAGAAATCCATCTATTGAGTAATATACTTACTTTATAAATAGTAAAAATGAATTCTAGATCCCTACAGTTTTGTTTTCTCGTTTATTTGAAGTTATATCAAACAGCGAGCTTCAATTTAGTGTAATTATATTTACACATTATTTCAATTTAACCTCAGATTTATTAAATGAGCGTGATTTCGACTAATTGCATCTGACAATATATAATTTGTATGAGAAGTCTCAAAAATGTATTGATAACCGCATGTTTGAGAAATATACACAATATGAACTTGACAAGTAAAATACAATTGAATACGAAAATCATGAAACCCCTAGATTTATTGATCGTTCACCGTATTATATATAGGAAAATATCCTGAGGACACGTCAGGAATTTCCTCTGCAATTTTTTTTGCATATATAAGTTATTTGCATGATGACTGTAAACTCTAAGTTAGTTTTCATAAGAACATATAATAATAACTATGTTTCAATTACTTGACATGATCATATAATATTTCTTATAATACATATAAGAAGAACTGATGAACACTTGAACGAAAGGAAACAACAGACAACAAATTATTTTTCACTCCATCATCATCATCGTCATCATTTGCAGCATAATTGAATATCATAATTGCATACATACATATAAATATATTTTTGTTGTATTTATTCAATTTTATGCAATAACACTTAATGATATCTGTATTCAGCTTCTTTTGTTTTTTTGTTTAAGGTATGTAAAATGCTTCTGATGTCTAATAGCATGGTATAAGACGAAGATGTACAAATACCTTTTAGACATTGATGATAAAGAAAAGAAGTTTTTACCAAAAGAGTAAATTAAATTTTACTTTTCAATAAACTATTTTTATATTATCTGCAATTAACGACTTCGACTCGACATATACAAAAAAATAAATATTTTATGTAATGTAATCAATCTAACAGATGTGCCTTGTAAAAAATAACCCTTGAGACCATAACAGGGCTATGATATTGTATTTGGTATATGTTTGGCTGAATAAATGAAAATAAATAAATTCCTTAGCTAAAAGCTAATTAAATTTTATTACTTTACAAAAACATCAACTATTTAAAGAATTTCGTTACATTTTTTTTTTAGAAGCATTTCAAGACAGCCGTCGTTTCTCAATGTACAATTGTATATGTAAGGCATATATCTTTCAATGCGGTCATATCGTTTGTGCGTTTGGATCAACCTCATTAAAATTTAATAGAAAATTTCACAAACAGAATTAATACGACGATTTCATATTATAAATACGATATATATGTTTACCGGAAATGGTATCTAATTAATCATATAGCACACATCTGGTTTTATAATCCAACAAAACAGAACCAAAAAAAAAAAAAGTCGAAACAGTTAAATTCTCACCAAACCAAATAACACATGAGCACCGTATTAAAATATCAAAGTTAATCAAATTAATTTGAAATAACACTTCATGTGATTAACGTTCATTATAATTATGTATATCAGTTTGTGTACGTGATTTAAAACTACACGTCTCAAAAAGTTAATATTAGATACAAAAAATAGTTTTAATTATAAATGACAAAGCATGAATCATGCACGCATGATTCAACTTTCAAATGTAAGGAGCCATCTCTCGTACTCATCCGTCAGCGCCCAACTTTCACATCCAAATATAACAACGGGCCTGATCAACGCTTTGTGCAGCTGCCAGCCGCACTTTAATATCCTCACCCACACTGTTATCGTGTAGTGATAAGAGAGCCCAAATATTTGAACCTCCTCACTCCTTCAAACGTGTAGTGGCCACTACTAAAATCTAGTGTGCCATTGTGTCTATAACCTGAGATCATGTATTTCGTTTTGGACTCATTGATCTGGAGGTCAACAGAAGCTGAAAACTCTACAAGCTGATCAAGTATTTCCTTCACTACGTTGCTATTCAGTCTAATCACGCATATGTCATCTGCATATGCAAGCACCTGATTGGACTGGCGATATAAGATGTTACGCTGAGGTGTTTCAGTTTTACGATGTACTTCAACATGAGATTAAAGAGTATCGGGGACAAAGCATCCCCTGCCAAACACCCGAGCTAACTGCAAAAATTCTTGATAGCCTGTTTTCAACTTTAACACAACATTTAGACTGTGTCACTGTGATTCTACAAAATCGTACTATTTTTGTTGGCATTCCTAGGTATTCCAGAGCAGACCACAAACTCTCTCGATTGATCGAGTCATAGGCCTCCCGGAAATCTAGGACCACCGGATGTACGGGGATGGAAGTCTCATAATATTTAGATAGAATCATCCGCAGCGAAAAGACCTGATCAGTGACTGATGGATTCGGACGAAATCCTCCTTAATAGTCACCAACCAAGCCCTCCGCTAGAGAGGTGATTCTATCCAATATAATGTAGGACAGTAACTTGTATGCTGCGCAAAGGACAGTTATAATTCTCACACTTCAAGCGGTCTCCCTTCTTGAAGATGGGGCTTATCGTGACCACATTCCATTCGTCAGGAATTACTTTCGGTTCGCCATACTAATCGAATAAGGTCAAAAAGACAGTTCCACAAAATATCCCCTCCGAATATCAAGAGCTCCGAATTAATGCAGTCCACTCCAGGTGAGCGGTTTCGTTTTAGTCTCTGCATGGCCCTAGTGAATTCATCATGGGATGGATCTTCAATGCAAATCTCCGCAGTCTGTATTTGAGGTGAATCAACTACAGCCTGTGACGCATGATGAACACAAAGCAGGTCGTTAATGTGTCCATTCCATGTGTCGAGTACTGCGTCGATGTTGACACACAGGTTTCCTTCCCGGCCCCGAATAGCAGTTGCCGCGGGCTTGAAAGTATGGTACAATCCAGTAATTCCTTTAAAGAAATTACATGAAGGGCGCTCATTGCTGTGTTGTTGTACTTTCAGAACCTCGGCCTTCCACAATTCTCGCTTTTTTCGTCTACAAATCCGCTTAGCTGCCCTCCTAGTAAGAGTAGCCTTGTTTTTCCTCGCGATTGTGAGACGTTGTTGCACTTCACTATATGGACTATATTTTGTTGCTCAACTGCAAGACGACACTCGTCATCAAACCAATCATTCTTGGGTCTGACTTTTACTATACCTAAGTCTGTTGAGCAGCACCGGCAACCAAAGTTTATAGTGCCTCCCAGACAGAGTTCACACAGTGAGACTGGTAATTAGCTCTCTCAATGTAGTCGCTGACAAGATCCTGATATCGTTTCTTTTGATCTTCATTTATCAGACGTTCCATTTAGACGTTATTTAACGTTCCATGCGTTTCGCTGTTTCCGGACCTGTACGAAAACTGCCACCGTAGCTTTGCAGCGACCAAATAATGATCGGTCCCTATGAATTTGGTTGCTGACCAATAAGTTCTCACATCCAGCTTGCCATTCACAATTGTTAACTGATTCACACACAGCCTTAAAACGGTTGCGTTCGCTTCAGAATAAAATTGTATTTTAAATTAATAAAAAAAAGTGCTAACATGTATGTAGTATGTACATCAAATAACTTATAATAGATATGGCAGTAAGACATGAAAAGGCAAAGGAAATGGAACAAAGTATACAAGTATGTATAGTACATGTACGAATACAACAAATACGACAAAAAAAAAATTTGCGGGATTGGAAAATTTACATAAAATAATTTGTTATCAGCGCGAGATTTTGCATAAGCATATTTTGCCAGAGAGACATTAGATAGTTTTTTATTTTTGGTTCACGCAGGACGAAGAGGATGGAGAAAATAAAGAGGCGGTAGTGGAAGTTGCATCGGTACCATCTGGAAATTTCGGTAATGGCTGTTATCAGTTGAAAGGTCTGTTAAAAAGTTAAACCATAAAATGGAATAGTCCAGTAAGCAATTAAATCGCATGGAGCAGTCAGTGGGGAAGATCAATAATAAAATGGACAAGAAATTTCTAGAGATGTATGCCAATCTACAAGAAGTAGAGCAAATTGAACAAAAATTTCAAAAGGACATCCAAGGGTTGGAGCAGAAAGTTCTTGATGGGAGTGAACAAATGCAAAGTTTAGAAGAGAAAGTTCGAAGATTTGAGAAAGACCTTTTAAATCTCAAAGTTAACGGAACATCTTCGTAAGTAAGCCAGCCAGGACCCTCGATGAAATTTAAGCCACCAATATTTGATGGATGGAGAGATTCTTCAAGAATAATCCGCGGCAGTCGAACGGCTAGTGCATTTGGCACATACAAATAGATCTCCCGATTACATGGATAGGATTAAAATGGACGCATTCATTGATGGAATACGGGATCCAGAGACGCGCAAAACAGTAATTTTGTCACCCAAAACGACTTGTGCAGAGACCATCGCTTGTTGGGCGTGTGACAAGATGGATCATATGTCGAGATACTGTAGAGAAGGAAAATGGAGACGTACAAGATCACGATCTTCTATATGCAACGAGCATCAAGAAGAGAGCGAACATTTGGCCAAGGAGGACGGCCAAGCAACGGTCGCAAAAATAGTCGATGAAGTCATCTTGGGGATGGACTTCATGAGAGCGAATGGCTTCGTGATGCATGTGCGGGGGCAAGGAGTATTGGATTGCAATAAATTCGAGTTGCTACTTCGTTTAGATAATGCCGAAGCAATAATCAGGGGAGTAGTAGTGGATCAGCGGGAAGAGCGTCCATCGAATTCTAAAGAAGTTGCACTAACAGTATTATAAGTTATTTGATGTATATACGATAAGAGGATACATTTTAAAATAAGATCCATTAAATTATAATAAACGAAACAAAATTAGAATTTTGAACATGACCATGATCATTACCAAATTTAATTTATTCGCATACAAAATAGAAATGTTCACAGACATAAATTAATTTGTAATTAAGACACATCAAGACACTCTGTTTATGTTGAATAAAATAATAATTAAACAAGTTGAACAAAGAATTCAAGAAACAAACAAATCTTTAATCTTTTGTACATATTTATATATATATATATATATATATATATATATATATATATATATATATATATATATATATATATATATATATATATATATATATATATATATATATATATATATATATATATATATATATATATATATATATATATATAAATTTCTATTTTCATTTGGTAGAGAGGCGACACAGTTTGTTGTCGAGTTGTCGAGTGTAAAGAAATTGTTGGGAATTTAGTTTTAATTAACAGGTTTAGTGCATGCATTTTTTTGCCGGTGTGACCATCTATTATAAACATACTTAGAAGTTTACGAAAGATGGGACTGCGGAGAAATTTTCCTTAGTCGAGGGCAAAAATAGTCGCACAAACAAGATTCGCAATGAGCAATCACATATTTCAGCTGAGTCTTATTTCATATTATAGCAATTTCTGTTACATTTATAGTGTTTATTGGAGTCGTAAAACAGTCAAAGCGATAAGATATTTCTTGATCCACGCATAATTAAACTAAACTCAATTCAGTTTAAGTGAATCAATTCAAATTTTATTGAATGTCATAAACCGATGTATTATTGTCGTTTAGAATTTTTCAAAGTAAACATTTCAATTTGCTAATCCCTCGCAGTATAGGTAAGCTCTATAGTTGCACATTTTGCCACGTGTACTCATCTTCGTACATACAAAAAAAATTAGCGTAGAATCCGCTAATCGTATCGATCGTTATTTGTTCACAAAATGTATGACTGTATACATTTTAATACCACTCAGTGCGGAATAATTCGTTAACAGCTGAACGTATAGTTCGTGCCATTTATAGTTGTTTGAATTCGATGTGTACAGTGGTTTAAGATTAACGCCATGTGTTTGACGTTAATTTCTGTACATATGATAATTTCTTAAACAATAAAAATTACACAAAAATATAATTTCCGAACACAATACATCCCATGTTAGAAATTTTGTTAATGACCCACTAAAGAGTGAAAAGAATTGAATGCGACATGAACAATAAATCATAACTCAAATGGTGCTTTGTTTTCTATAATTAGTTCAGAGTAATAAACCATCTCAAAAATAGTGACAGTCTTTACAATCTAAGATTGAATGTAGCATCATGATTTAATTGACCGTCAAAAGTTAAACCAATAATTTACTTACAACATATATACTCGTACATAACTTCTATAACTTCAAGCGTATACAACAAGATTATACCGATGTCATTTAAGTTAAAGACAAAATGACAAAAACGGAATTGCACTCATTAAATTAACCATACAAATGTCTTGATTATATGTTAGATTGGTATCTTCCCATATCCACATCGCCTGACTAAATATTGTATCTTCATGGAATTATAAAATACTTCCTACTTGTTATCTGCGCTCTAACATCATATTATATTATAGAAAACAACAAATTTCCATTTCCCATCTCTTCGTTTCTCGTTTCATTCAAACTAATTTAATTTACCATCTTACTTATTATAAGAAAACGAAATTATTCATAAGTAAAATTAATAATTATCTCTATACTCTATCTATACCTTCCGCAGACGTTTCAACCAAATAAAAACAAAAACATTTCGCGTCTTTTGTCTAAAGTTACATCCTCAAAATAAAAATAATATTTTGTGTGTTGTTTTGAAGCTCCATGGGAAATTCTGTGGCCCATTGATTCAATTGTGTGTGTGTGTGTGTAGCACCACCCTACCAATAAAAGATGAAAGTCTCTGTGTTTTCTGTATCTGTATACACCAATTTTTCTTATATCCATTGTCTTCCACACAAAAAAAAATAAAAAATTTCCCTGAATTGTTGTTTACAGCGCGATTTATCTATCGTTTATACTTTCTTTGGTTTAGCGTATGCAAGAAAACACTTTTACATTGCTCCAGTGATTAGTTGAAATTTTTATCCCGATGACATCGGATGAATCGTCTTCATCAGAAATGAAAATACAAGTTTATAAATTATTAAGTTGAGCTCAACTTCATAAAGTGTTCCGATAAAAAATGAAGTGTAAAAAAAATTGCCAATGTGGTTTGTGTTGTGAACTAAACGTTATGATCAAGAATTCAAGTGTGACTAGTGGTGGCCAAAAGAATCAAAATCGTTTCGATAAGATTAACAAAAAATTGTGTAAAACTAAGAAACAGTCGGATAACGCCGCGATCAGTGCAATATGTGATAGTAATTTTATATTACGAAATCGTCGTAATGAAATCCATGAACCAAAATACTACGATGAAAATAATAAAGAAATTCATAAGCGTCCCGATCCGTTAAAACCATTAAAATCAAAAGTCATTGAAGATCAATCGAATCATCGTGTGGTTATATATTTTGGTGATACACTAACCCGATCGGTGTCAACCCAGAATTTAAGTTCGTTGGCCGCGATCCAGAAATTGTCTACACCGTCCGATTCAAAGTTGAGTCTAAATGATAATTTCAAAACTGAGTTGGAAAATTGTTTTAAAGATAAGAAAATCTTAAAACCAGCACCACCGCCCCCAATTTTACCAGTTTCATCATCGAAATTAATTGACCATCAGCCAATTAAAAATAATCCAATTCGTCCACCACGTAATAATAATATCAATAATAGTGATAAAAGTAATAATAATAATCATAACGGTAAAAGTGTTAATAATAGTAATAACAAAGCAGAACCAAAAGAAATAGTTAAACAATTAAAACATAAAACGACGAGTCATGATATTGCTGCTACTGCTGCTGCTGCTGATCATGCCGATCGTAATAGTAGCAGTGAAAAAGTTATTATTGAAAATACCAGCAATAAAATCAATCATGATAATAATAACAACGATAACGATGATAGTAGTTCTGTTATTAATAATAATAGTGGTAATAATAAAACTGGAAGTGATCAAATTGCAAATGATAAATTACCATCGTATATCGAAAGTATTGTGAATGGTGTGATAAATATTCGAATCGAAGAAAATTTTATTGAAGCAACAAAACTAGTGCAAACTATTGAAAATGACTGTAGTAGTGATGATTTATATAATAGCAATAAAAATAATAATGATCGTAATAGTAATGATCATAATAATATAAATGATTTTGATTGGGGTTTTGTACAAGAATGGCGATCACGGTATTAATTTTTAATTAATTTAACTGAAATCAGCACATTTTAAAATTTATTGTTTTATCGTTACAATAAAGGTTGCACCTCGTAAATATTCATTCCGATTATATTATTTCCGCTTGGACCCTCAATTCTTATCCTAGTTAGAGATGGGCGTTTACGCGTCATCTATTATTTTCTACATTGACGTGTCGACAACCCGTAGATAACGTCAACAACGTAGACAAGGTCGATAATGTAGACAATTCCTAGAGTAGTTTTGTCAATTAGTTCTAAACTAGAGGGTGACCAAATTTCTTTAGGAAAATGCGTTATTGGTGATAGTTTTATAGAATGTCCGTTAATGCATTTAAATCTCTTTTCAAAAAGAGCGAAATAAATTGACCCAAAACAACGATATATATAGCGTTATATAGAGTGGGACCCTTTTTATAACGGTGGAACAGTACAGAACAGCTCGCAGAAAAATCGGAAAAATGGCTCACAAAAAATCAGACAAAAAAGGTTATAACTTTCATTAAAAATAATCAAGGGAACTTTAACTATGACCGTGCCATAAAATTTAACACACCCCACACAAGGCTATAAGTGCTACCGAGTTATTAAAAATCAAATCGTTCAGATAACTAACACTTGTTCATGTATATAAACACCAACAACTTTCCTATTATTGTGGCAGCATTGTACTGTCCACCAAGCCATTCTATTATAAACAAACAATATACTCAGAGTTCTTCAAGCGTCTGGGCAAAAGGTTCATAATAGGTGACTTCGATGCGAAGAATACTCACAGGGGTTCTAGATTAACTAAAACTAAAACTGACCTGATCGATTTTTTTATAACCAAAAATATTTCTGGACCCTACTTCTTTAACCATCGCCATACATTTTCCAGCAAGGAAACACTACATCCCTCTCTTATACTTCGCAATTAATTGGAAAAATTTGAAAATTTTAATAGAAGCTGAGTTGAACTAATTTGTAAGATGAAATTAAATTAAAAAAAACGTTAATCCGAATGCCGCTTGAACTCACGTCCACTAATCAAACGCCCATTACTTTTCTTACTTGACCACTGCCGTACAATTTCATTACTGATAAATCCATCTTTTATACTCACCATTTGAATGGAAAAAAAATGAAAATTTAACAGAATCTGAATTGAATTAATTTGTTTTAATCGAGACTTAAACTCAGCTATACCTATTTGTTATACTTTCAGTTTGTATATGGAATATTTTTATTTGGACATTATTCATGTACTGACTTAAACATAAAACTTGTATGGTCAGTGGTCAATATTGTGACCCGCCTAGATAATCGCATTGGCGTAGCCCCAAAGAAGAAAGTCTAGAGGTATCACACGATCTAAATAGCCAATTCAAAGATCCGACCGTAACTTGGTCTAAACCGCACGAAACACATTCCTCACAAAACGCTGATTTTCGTAATAAAGCTGAAAAATTTGTAGATCCTAATTTCGATCTCTTTACATATACTGAAATTTCATGTGTAATTTGCTTTAGATTAAATGGGATTATTATTTGTACAATACGATACGATACGAATTCGAACGTATGGGTGGGATGCCTATTTGATTTTGAATACGAATCGAACGAATCTGATTTAAATCAAATAGGAATTTATACTCTTTTGAATTCGTATCGCATGCAGAAACGGCAACATTTTTGAAACAGACATTAAAATTATTCTAATTAATCTAATGCAAAAAACCGCATTCAGATTCATTAATTGGAACGAAAGTTATAAATGTTCTAGTGCAAATGTCTAGTTGGCTTATACATAAAATTCAAAACGCAAAGGCACACCACATTTTATCTAGAGATAAAATCAATAGAAATGTCCGTTTGCGATGGTTCCTAAATGAAAAACACATGAAATTTATTTCCATCAAATAACGAGCAAAACTGACTCTGACCTAATGCGTCAACATTTTTTTAATTTAATTTCTTCTGTGAAATAAGCAAGAGTCGATTTGTCTTTGCTAAAATTTTCAATTTTTTCTATGCAAATGGTAGACATAAAAAAATTGTATAGCGTGGTGTTTATATACTGCAATGGTCTAGTGGACAGTGTTGTTGTCTATAACTTTGTGGACCAGAGTTCAAGCCTGGTTACGGCAACAATTTTTTAAAATATACAAATATATAATTTCGACTTTCAAATGATTTCTGTTAAAATTTTCATACTTTACTATTCAAATGGCGGTTATAAAAGATGGGTATACCTGCAATCGTATATACATCGGTGGTCCAGTAAGCAGAGTCGTTGCCTCTGCTTTTGTGGACGTGAGTTCGAATCTCGTTAGTGACAAAAAATTTTTTGATTTAATTTCAATAGTCGTGATGATGAAAAAGTCAAACTAAAAGATTTGAATTCAGCTTCAGTTAAAATCTTCAATATTCTACATTCAAAATAAAAATTGAAAGTATAAAAGATGGGTATAAGAATAGCAACGGGGATGGTCAAATAAGCAAAGAAGACCATTGCCGTTTCCAAAATTTTTCAATTTTTCTGTTGAAATGACAGGTATAAAGGATAGGAATACCATAATTTACATATACGGCGGTGGCTAGGAGGTAAAATAGGCAGTGTCAATGGGTGGAATTATCTGAGTTCGTGCCTATGTTAGGCATATATTTTTAATTTAATTGCAAATTGTTCAAATTTATGTTAAAAAATATTTTAATACGAAATCATCCAATTATCCGCTAAAATTAAAACATTTTTAAATGCCCTCAATCGGAGTTTCGAACTCACTTCACGATTTCATATTCTATGCCACTGGTAACTTTACCACCGCACCGCACCACCGCCGTATATGGAGAATTCGGGTTATACTTATCCTTTATACCTGCCAATTGAATGGAGAAAACTGAAAATTTTAAAGCAGCTGAGTCGAACCAATATGACAGAAGAAATTAAATTTATAAACACGTATGCCTTCTTCACTGAGGCTTGAACTTACGTCCACAAATTCAAATGCATCGACTCTGCTTACTAGAATACCGGCGTATATAAAATTAGTGCTGTACAAATCATTTATTTCTGCCAATTCAATAGAGAACATTCAAAATGTCGGCAACTGCAATGTTACTGCTACCCACCAAGAGATGGCTCTTATACTTTCAGAAATTGAATGAAGGAAATTGTAGTAGATTTCAACGGAAACTGTGTTGAACTAATTTAACAGAAGAAATTAAATTAAAAAATATCGTATGTACCTATCACTAGATTTGAACTCAGGTCCTCTAATCCATAGTACATGACTCTGCTTTCTTGACCACCGACGTATAGTAAGTTAATGCTATACAAATCTTTCATATCTGCCATTTCAATAGGGAAAATAGAAAATTTTGGTGATCGCGAAGATGTGATGGTGCTGAATTCAAAGCTATGTTAGGAATTTTTTATTTAATTTTTGTGGAAAATTGTTCATTTTTAAGTTTTTTATATGCATATTTATTACAAAAATGTACTAGAACTTAGGTACTAAACATATATGGCGATATAATTTTAAATATATTGCGCGTGGAAACCAAAGAAGTTTTTGAATGTGGTCATAAGACCTTAGCAACGCGTTTTTTATAGCTTATGCTTACACTCGTGTTTCTTTAAATTATTAATGGCAACTGTTTGGCTACGATTTAATTTTTGTGCTATATAACGACACGATTTGACTTCAGAGTGATGACTTGCCGTTTCGGATTCAGTTAAATGGTTGTTCTTTTCCATTTTTATAACTGTTATCACCGCAAGTAAAGAAGAGCATAAAAATTCTTTTGAGTTGAACCAATTTGAAAAAAGAAATTAAATTAAAAAGTGTTGGCACTATCCGGGGCTTTTTATACTTGCCATTTGGATAGAGAAAGTTTAAAATTTTAACAAAAGCTTTACATGCCAGACACAAACCTGCTTCTCTTGATTTCTTCTCATTTGTTAATATCATAAAAAAAATTTTTAAGTAATTTTCACGTGATGGTCAGGAGTTCGATTTGTTTGCGTCGGTTATATATCGACAACTTAAAATTTTGATTTTTAATTAACGTTTAAAAATATTGTGACGGAATCAAATTCTACTTTTACTTACAATCTGTTATCCTATGGTGAGACATAAGAATGTAAATTATATACAGCCGTCAGGCACTTTCACTGGAGCTATTTAAAATTTTGACAAATTCTGGATATAAAAACCTGTTGGAGACTTACAAACAGCAACTACTTCAAGCAAGTTTAAAAATTCTTTTTATTTTTGGACCAAAAGTGAGACAGTGTCAAGTTAGTGAAAACTTAACTTAAGTGGACATATTTGTTTACAAAATTAAACATAATACTTTTGTTTTGAAGGATTCGTATATAATCCATAAGTATTTGGTCTCAAATTTAAATTTTGCGATATATTAAACAAATTTCTTTGTATCGTTTGGAACTTGAATGTAAACTGTCTTCTGTGAACCACCAATGTTTAAATCAACTGCATATAACTTGTCAATGTTACTGAATATGTTCAAATTGACCCAATTCTTGATACCCAAGACCCTTTAACCTTTCCAACAACATATACATGTATAGTACATACCTACAATTATTGAAGAGTTTGTACATCTTTCCTATATATAAAACATTTACAAGAAAATAAAAATTTAATTTCATGAATACCTCTTTTACATTCAACATTGAGTACATTGTACATTACATATGTATAGATAAATGTTGGATGTCAAGTGCCAAGTTTATCGTCATCATATATGGGTGGTAATTTCTAAATAAAGATAATTTTTAGGTTTTGTTTGTAAATTTACCAACCCACACATTACAAAAAATTATTTATTGTATATTTATATTAATCAATTAAAATTCCTTACGGTTGACTTCTATAATATGATCAATCAATCGTGATCTTTGATCATTTTTAAAATTTGTATTCATTTCAAACTTTTTACGCAAACTATCACATGCGCGTTCCCTTGCTATGACATGCGATACTCTAAATTATGGTTCTATCAAAAATCGTGCAATTTAATCATCGTCTTACGCAATTACATATATTATTATTCTTGTATATGATTCTTCACGATTAATTTTATTGTTTAACTCGAATAATGTCAGAATTACACAATACTAAACAATTTACTATGTTTTTGTTTTTTATATATTTCCAGGCCATCAGGTGTTGTACACGCACGCACCGATTTTCCAACATCACCAAATTATACAAATTCTATAGCAACAGCCACAACTACAATAGTCACACCACCATCAATAAAACCATTGAGCCAACAACAAAATAATCAATCAACCCAAGTAATTCATAATAGTAACAGTAATAGTAACAATAGTAGCAACCATATAAATAGTAGTAATCATCAAATACAAAAACAAATTGCATCAAGTACACAACAGCAATTGCAAATGCAACAAGCTGCATCTTCTGGGCGCATCCAAAGTCCAGCTGTTGCAACTATAGCACCAAAAATATCACGAGAAATGGCATTTCGCCCGACAGATTTAACTACACCGACTACGACATCACTGTCAACGGTTTCGGCAATTCCGAATACAGGCAGCAGCGGTAGTAATTCGAGCGCAAATCAAATTATTAACTGGTCACTAATAAATGGCGGCTCAAATGTAAATATTTCGCGTAAAGCTGATTCTGATTTAGGATTTATGGACAACGATGAACCAGTCATGATGAAGAGCGGATCATCGAGTAAACATCATCAAATGCAACAAGTGCTGAATATGATTCCGGAACGTGAGCGCATTATCACAACCGATTTGCCGCCGATGACAAGTATTGCAATTTCGAAACCGGTCAAAGACATATCTATACCGACCGCAGCCGCAATAAATAGTTCCGGCTCAAATTCATCATCGGCAAACTCATCAATGCAATCGGCTAAATTACAAACGACCGGGTCACCAATCAAACTCAGCTCGAACTCAAATATTATCGAAAATTCAATACCAATGATGGCGAATCCGTTGACAAAACCAATTTCGGCTGGCGGCCATCTCCAGCAAGGCGTACCCCACTCAAATAAATTATCAAACAGCGGTAATAGTTCATCACACAGCAACCATCACGATAAAGGAAATTTAATTTACCAAAGCCAAGCGGAATCCGATAATTTCGGTCATCACAAGAGTACTATAAACACGAGGACACATCATCATGCGGGCACTCATCATGATTTGTCACGAATTCGGGCGAGCCAAGATTATCATAGTTCGTCGGACGAGAATCGATCATCGGGCCATGCAAGCATGTCTGATAATGGTCATAGAAGTTCATCACCGGGCGGTAATCATACAAATGGCGTTCATCGAAATACCGGCCTCCTCGGCCCTCTACCCGAAGATCGATTAGCGGCCGGCGTTACAAATAGAAGTGGCCGATCACGAGTTAGTACAAATCATTCACGATCGCGACATCGTATTGCGCCCACCAAAGCACCATGGAGTGGTGGAGGCCTCGAAGATATAAAACTTGCCATACAACAGTTAACTATACGTTCGCAGACGAGCACCAGTACGTATAGTAGTTTGAGTGCAGGGTCAGAAAGTTCAGAGCCGGTTCGTCGGTTGGGGCGATATTCATCACTCGAAACAGTTAACACCAATATAACGAATGCAGATGAATTTGTATGGGTCGACTCGCATAACCGTTTGGTTGAATTGCAACATCTACCTTGGACCCAACACTGTATATTGCGTGTTATACGTGCGGGACGGTGTCGTGAACATGCCGAGCGTATATCAATGGAAGCAATACCACGAATTGGTTATCTGCTACAGCGAGCGCTAGTCCGAATAGCGAGAGAGGTTCAGCGGTTATCGGGATGTCTTGGCTTGTGTTCAAAACACGAAGTTGCCGGAGCTTTTAAAATAGTCTTATGTCCAGCATTAGCCGATTCATGTATTAAAGCATGTCTTCGAGCAGCAGCCATGTTTGCTGTACCCGGTGATAGTGCACTGCGACAAAGTAAATCATCTAGAGCTGGTCTTCAATTGCCTGTTGGTCGATTTCATCGTTGGATGACTGATGCCCGTTTGGGTCGATTTGTTCATGAATATGCTGCAGTCTATTTATGTGCCGGTCTTGAAAATTTACTCGAAGAAATTTTGCTTCAATGTTTAGCGCGAGATTCGTCATCAAATTTATCAGCAACCGGTTTGGAACATGCAATCGCTAGCTCGGGCGATTTATGGGGGCTGCTCCAACCATTTGCACACTTAAACGCTGGACGAATTGCAACTGGCGCACTAACTATGCCAAGATGGGCTAGCCAGTCGTCAATTGGATCAAGTTCGGATAACTCAAATCATAACAGTAGCAGTGGCAATAATCAATCGTCGAGTCTTGAACCATGTCTTTTGACTACGTGTGTTGGAAGTATTTTAGAATTGCGGGAATTAGTTGGAAAGGCGCAGAAGAAATGTCAAAATATGTCGTTATCGTTCGGCGGACTAAAAGCATTGTTTTATTTTATGAGATGCTCGCAGCTGGAGCACAACGAAGGTGGAGTTAATGGGAATTGTAATACAGTGCAAGAATTATGCTACGAGAGAGCTTATGTTGTACTGCCCCCTCTGGTCGAGTGGTTGAGGGTGGCATCAGCTCATTGTGAATATAGGCACGGCATGTTGATTGATAAAGACGATATTATGCAAGCAGCTCGACTACTACTCCCCGGAGTTGATTGCCCACCGCGACCATATCTATGTGATGAAGATTTGCCGTGTAAAAAATCATCGACCATGATGCCTTCGCCGGGAGGGCAAATGAGTTCGCCAACCCCATCATTACTAGCAACTGATGACGCAAATGAATGTGGCCGTAGAGCATGTTTAATACTTGCTTTTCGCATGATGCTGTCAGGTCGACCAGAACTCTTACATCAATCAATAGCGTTACTTCCACCCACCACAAAATATGACTCTTTAAATCACCAAGGCCTAACAGCGCTTATGATTGCTGCCGTTCGTAATGATGAAGTCGTCATGCAAACATTACTCGATGCTGGTGTTGAT